>JAMXDE010000018.1:0-1429131 GCA_026770025.1 Craspedostauros australis | reverse complement strand
CGGAACCACGTCCTCAAGGCCGTGGGTATCTCCGACGACTCCGACCATCGCCGCGTTATCATCGACGCAGCAGTGGAGAATGTTGACGACCTCACCTTCCTCACCAAGGAAGACCTCGACGGTCTTCATCGCGACTTCACTCCCACCTCGGGAGACCCATACTCATGCCGATTGACTGCGCTGCACATTCGCAAGATCCTCGCACTCCCAATGTGGTATGACGCGCAAGCTGGCGACCGCGACTCCGTCTGGCTTGGCCTGAATGCTGCGAGGCTCCAGACCTTCATGAGAACCGAACTCAAGAAGCGCATGGATGCCTCCATGCCGACACCCGAACCCACCATGTCGTCCATGGTGACACCACCACCACCACCTGAACCTGTCTCTGATGGAGCCGCTGCCTTCGACAAGGGCATCAAACGGAACCTCAGCGACTATCCGATCCTGAAGAGCGATGACTAGTTCATGGTCTTCGACCGACGTCTCCGAGCCACCGCTGCAGCGCACGGTGTGAAGAACGTCGTGGACACCGAGTACCTCCCGACCCAAGACGAGTCTGAGCTGTTCGACAAACAGCGCACCTTCCTCTTCTACGTCTTGACCCACTGCCTCAGGACCACGAAGAGCCGCAACTGTCTCCAGGCATACGCCGATGACAAGAACGGTCATGGGGTGTATACCATGCTCCGTGAAGAGTATGCAACCGGAGTAGCCGCAGCCAACAAGGCTCAGCTGATCCAAGAGGAGATCCGGAACCTCAAGCTGAACCACTCCTGGAACGGCAGCCGCGAAGCCTTCGTGAACAGCTGGCTCAGCAAGATCAACGACCTTGAAGAGATTCAGGATGCACCTGTCTCTGAGGACTGGAAGCTCCAGTGGCTCAAGGAGGCCATCACCCCTGATGCTGACCTCTTCCGTTCCCTTGACGACGCCAATGCTCTCCAGAGCAACTTGGCATTGGCGACAGGAAAGACCGACTTCAGGCTGGACTTTGATGCCTTCCTTGGTGTTGTGCGCAGATCCGCACAACATAACGACCTGCGCGTCCCACGCAACAAGACCAAGCGTAGGGTCAACAACACAAGCAAGGACACAAGCAACAACGAGAACAAGACCAACCAATCCAAGAACAAGAGCACAAACAAGCGAATCCCAGACAACGAATGGAAACAAATGACCTGGGATCAGAAGAAGGCCCACATGCAGTCCAAGGGTACTTGGGACCCCAAGTACACCAGGGATGCATCGAACAGACAGGCCAACAAGACATCCACCACTGGCAATGGGGGTGGTGGGCAAACCAAGTCCACCTCAACCTCCGGCAACGCCGGTTCTGACAACCTTCCTGGCGATGCCATCAAGCGCATGTTGGCCAATGCCACGACCAACACCAACACTTCCGACGAAGTCACCATCCAGGGCAAGATCTACCGTGCTGTGCAGGCCACAGTCCTGCAATACAGCTTCAACAAGACCAATGTTGCGAAGTCCGGTTCCCTGATCGACAGCGGTGCGAATGGATGATTGGCAGGCGATGATGTGACTATCATCAGCCGTACCAACCATACCGCCGACATCAGCGGAATTGGAGACACCGCAATCGTCAATCTGGACATCGGAACGGTCGCTGGACTCGTCATGTCCACCGAGGGACCTATCATCGCGAAGTTCCACCAATACGCCCTCTATGGAAAGGGCAAGACGATTCACTCGACGAATCAGCTCGGTGCCTTCGGTCTCGATGTCAACGAGCGTCCTCGCGAACTCCCCGGAGGGAGACAGACAATCATCGTGCCTGATGGGCATGTGATCCCTCTCTCTATCAGACAGGGCCTGTCCTACATGGACATGAGACCTCCCACACGCAAGGAGATTGACACGTACCCTCACGTGGATTTCACTGCAGACGAAGAGTGGGACCCATCCACTCTCGACCACGAGTTCACTTTGCTGGACGAGATCTCCGATGGTGCCCCAGACGACGGCGTCCACTCACCGGACTCCATCGAAGTGTTCACCAGTGAGACCGGTGCCCCACAGCAGGGAGCTATCGCTCGCGTGAAGCCGAAGATCGACTATGAGGCCCTCCGCCCGTACTTCGGATGGATCCCGGCCAGAAGAGTCCAAGACACTCTCAAGTGCACGTCCCAATGGTACCGCACCTCAGAGCGGTTCACAATGAGGAAGCACTTCAAGACCAGATTCCCTGCCGCGAACGTGGACAGACTCCATGAGACCGTTGCCATGGACACGTTGTTCTCTGACACACCTGCACACGACGATGGTGTGCCAGGCCATGGTGGCAGCACGATGATGCAAGTATATGTGGCCGTGGATTCTCGCTTCACCGCAGGATTCCCCATGACATCAGAGAAGCAAGTCGCTTCCACTCTCCAAGACTTCATCCGGCGTCATGGAGCTCCTGACCTCCTGATGTCCGATAACGCGAAATCCGAGATCGGATTCAAGGTACAAGACATCCTCCGACAGTACTCCATCGCTGATCATCAGAGCGAGCCGGAGCACCAGCACCAGAACGCCGCAGAGAGGCGTATCCAAGACATCAAGCGTATGACGAACGGCATCATGGACAGGACGGGCACACCTGCTCGCTTCTGGCTCATATGCACCATGTATGTCATTGTGCTCTTCAACCACTTGGCTCAACGCACAGCAGGTAACGTCACACTGATGCAGGCAGCCTACGGACACCGTCCCGATGTGAGCAAGTTCCTTGCCTACCGTTGGTGGCAACCGGTGTACTACCGCGTGGAGAAGCCTGGCTTTCCCAGCCAGTCCAAGGAGCGAAAGGGGAGATGGGCCGGACCCTGCCTCCACAAGGGTGACGAACTGACCTTCTGGGTGTTGGACGATGACACCCAACAGCTCCTCCCACGATCCTCGATCCGTGCAGCCGACGAACACGGCTCCCGCAACCTGCGTGTTGACTTTCCCCTGGCCGACGTTGGGGAGGAAGACGGCTCGGAAACGAACCCACCTGATGATGGGGAGCTTGAAGACGACGTCCCAGTGCCTGATGGAATGCAACCAGTTGTCCATTCCCTTGGAGACGCCGTTCTTTTCGCTTCTGCGGAGTCCGATCCTGGAACGGCAGACATGGCAAGAGTCTCCATCCCTCGATTCACACCAGAGGATCTCATCGGCAAGACCTTCCTGTACGACCGTGACGGACAAAGAGTCAAGGCCGAAGTCATCCAACGCGTCAACGATGCAGATGCTGCGAACCACCAGCGAATCAAGATGTTGCTCGCCTTCGACGATGGAGCCACCAACGAACTCATCTCCTACGTCCAGCTGTCCGACATCATCGAACAGCAGCTCGAACGCAATGAAGACGACGAAGACGGAGTATGGGGATTCCAAGGCATCATCGGCCACGAAGGACCTCTCGCTCCGAACGCCAAGACCTACAAGGGGTCCCGATACAATGTCATTGTACAATGGGATGACAGATCGACAACATCCGAACCACTCTCCACCATGGTGCAAGATGACCCTGTATCATGTGCGGCATACGGTCGCAAGAACGGATTGCTCGATCAGCCTGGATGGAAACGGCTGAAGAAGCTCTCTGACCGACAGGCTCGAATGGAGCGCAAGATCTCCATCAACAAGGCCAAGAAACACACCAACGCACCCATCTACCAGTTCGGTGTTCAGGTACCACGCAATCACCAGGAAGCCGTACGCCTCGACAAACGCAACGGCAACACGCTCTGGGCGGATGCTGAACGTACCGAGATGCAACAGCTCTTTGGATATGAGACATTCCGATCGCTCGGCAAGACCAAGACCGTTCCAGACGGATACCAACAGATCCGGCTGCAATGGGTCTACGCGGTCAAGCACGACCTCCGACACCAAGCACGATGTGTGGCAGGTGGCCACTTGACGGATCCATGCAAGGACTCCTCCTACGCCGGAGTTGTCAGCTTGCAGTCACTCCGAATCGCCCTACTCGCTGGCGAACTGAACGGACTCAAGACCATGGTCGGCGACATTGGAAACGCCTACCTGGAGGCATACACGAAGGAGAAGATCTGCTTCGTAGCCGGCGACGAGTTCGGGGAGCACGCAGGCCACATGCTCACGATCGTCAAGGCGCTCTACGGCCTCCGGACATCCGGAGCTCGCTTCCACGAAGCGCTGGCAGATACCCTCCGAGACATGGGCTTCCAGCAGTGCAGGTCTGACCCCGATGTATGGATGCGTGATGCAGGTCCGCACTGGGAATACGTATGTGTATACGTAGACGATCTCATGGCGGTCATGTCTGACCCACGTTCCTTCTTCGACACTCTCACTTCGCAGTATGGCTACAAGCTCAAGGGTGTCGGTCCCATCTCCTACCATCTAGGAGCAGACTTTGGGAGAGACAGCGACGGTACAATGAAAATCAGCGCGCGTTCCTACATCAAGCGCATGCTCACGAACTACGAACAGATGTTCGACGGACCACCCAACAAGACCAGCTGCCCCATGGACAAGGACGACAGTCCTGAGCTCGATACGACACCCGAGCTCGGGGAGATCGATCGAACCAAGTACATATCGTTGATCGGAGCACTCCAGTGGTGTGTGTCTCTGGGAAGGATCGACATACATGTGGCGGTAATGACTCTCTCCCGTTTCCGTGCATCACCAAGAGCAGGACACATGGACAGAGTGAAACGCATCTACGGGTACCTTCGCAAATACCCAGATGCCTCCATCCGCTTCCGAACCGGAATCCCCAACCATGAAGAACACTACGACATCCCACAGCACGAATGGATGTACTCTGTGTACGGACCCAACCAAGAGGAGCTGCCGGCAGATGCACCAACAGCCAAAGGCAAACCTGTACGTACCACGACTTTCGTTGATGCGAATCTCATGCACTGCAAGGTGACTGGGAAATCAGCAACTGGTATCGTGCATCTCATCAACCAAACACCCATCGAATGGTTCTCGAAGCGACAGTCCACCGTGGAGACGGCCACCTACGGATCAGAATTCGTGGCAGCACGGTTGGCAACCGAACAGATCATGTCCATCCGCTTGATGCTGTGCGAAATGGGAATACCAGTGGACGGCCCAAGCTGGCTCTTTGGTGACAACCAGAGCGTAGTCATATCCTCCACCATCCCAACCAGTGTACTATCCAAGAGACACAACGCACTGGCCTACCACCGAGTCCGATCGGCCATCGCCGCTGGAACGATGTACTTCATCAAGATCAAGGGAAACCAGAACATCGCCGACATCCTCACGAAATTCCTTCCACGATCGGTTTTCTGGGACCTCATCCAACCACTATTGTTCTGGAAGGGCGACACCGATCCCAACCACAACAAGTGACTGCGAAAAGATACGTTTCGGGGAGTATTAGCACAATGCTTTATTCACCTGATTCGTTTTCTGATTAGTCTGTCCCGGTATGTGCTGAAACGATGCTTTACTCCGACACATGATTTTCGGCATAAGAGGGACACACTAGAGAGAACATCAGAGATTCGGTCTGGCCATTGCCCGGCAAACATGTGATGTCCAATCCGACCTGATATACTTCCCAACTAAACCTGAAATGACAACACACTCGACAACCTCAAGCATCATCAATGGAATGTGGAATCGACAGAGCCATGGAACAGTGACGAGTGACGTCGACACAGAAGACATCATCGCCACATCATGGGTCATCTCCACATCAGAACAAGATCGGATTCGAGGTGCAATGACTGAGAGCTGACCTTGAAGACAGCAACATGAGATACAACTCAATGAAGATAACATAAGAACCAGAAGTCACTCAACCCAAACAGTGTCTTCACTCACCAGCTTGTCACCCTCGTCCTGAAAGACTTGATCTCTCTTGAAGGACTCGTGTGATTTCGCTGTGTACAATAACGAGATAACAGATTAACAGTCGCAAGCACTACGTCCTGACCTGACTGCGTGAAACAACTCCAACCCACCGAGCTGATCCCATCAGCAACGAACCAACTGCATCACGTGACGACGTGAAGCAGGAACCGAACAACAACAAGAGCCTTCCAAGGCAGCGCACACGAATACACCGAGCACAGCGTATCCGCTTCTCCGTGACGAACCGAACAAACGAACATACCGAGCACAGCGTATCCGCTTCTCCGTAACGAACCGAACAAGATGACAGAACCCACCGACCCCATCACCATCCTGAACCACGTCCTCAAGGCCGTGGGTATCTCCGACGACTCCGACCATCGCCGCGTTATCATCGACGCAGCAGTGGAGAATGTTGACGACCTCACCTTCCTCACCAAGGAAGACCTCGACGGTCTTCATCGCGACTTCACTCCCACCTCGGGAGACCCATACTCATGCCGATTGACTGCGCTGCACATTCGCAAGATCCTCGCACTCCCAATGTGGTATGACGCGCAAGCTGGCGACCGCGACTCCGTCTGGCTTGGCCTGAATGCTGCGAGGCTCCAGACCTTCATGAGAACCGAACTCAAGAAGCGCATGGATGCCTCCATGCCGACACCCGAACCCACCATGTCGTCCATGGTGACACCACCACCACCACCTGAACCTGTCTCTGATGGAGCCGCTGCCTTCGACAAGGGCATCAAACGGAACCTCAGCGACTATCCGATCCTGAAGAGCGATGACTAGTTCATGGTCTTCGACCGACGTCTCCGAGCCACCGCTGCAGCGCACGGTGTGAAGAACGTCGTGGACACCGAGTACCTCCCGACCCAAGACGAGTCTGAGCTGTTCGACAAACAGCGCACCTTCCTCTTCTACGTCTTGACCCACTGCCTCAGGACCACGAAGAGCCGCAACTGTCTCCAGGCATACGCCGATGACAAGAACGGTCATGGGGTGTATACCATGCTCCGTGAAGAGTATGCAACCGGAGTAGCCGCAGCCAACAAGGCTCAGCTGATCCAAGAGGAGATCCGGAACCTCAAGCTGAACCACTCCTGGAACGGCAGCCGCGAAGCCTTCGTGAACAGCTGGCTCAGCAAGATCAACGACCTTGAAGAGATTCAGGATGCACCTGTCTCTGAGGACTGGAAGCTCCAGTGGCTCAAGGAGGCCATCACCCCTGATGCTGACCTCTTCCGTTCCCTTGACGACGCCAATGCTCTCCAGAGCAACTTGGCATTGGCGACAGGAAAGACCGACTTCAGGCTGGACTTTGATGCCTTCCTTGGTGTTGTGCGCAGATCCGCACAACATAACGACCTGCGCGTCCCACGCAACAAGACCAAGCGTAGGGTCAACAACACAAGCAAGGACACAAGCAACAACGAGAACAAGACCAACCAATCCAAGAACAAGAGCACAAACAAGCGAATCCCAGACAACGAATGGAAACAAATGACCTGGGATCAGAAGAAGGCCCACATGCAGTCCAAGGGTACTTGGGACCCCAAGTACACCAGGGATGCATCGAACAGACAGGCCAACAAGACATCCACCACTGGCAATGGGGGTGGTGGGCAAACCAAGTCCACCTCAACCTCCGGCAACGCCGGTTCTGACAACCTTCCTGGCGATGCCATCAAGCGCATGTTGGCCAATGCCACGACCAACACCAACACTTCCGACGAAGTCACCATCCAGGGCAAGATCTACCGTGCTGTGCAGGCCACAGTCCTGCAATACAGCTTCAACAAGACCAATGTTGCGAAGTCCGGTTCCCTGATCGACAGCGGTGCGAATGGATGATTGGCAGGCGATGATGTGACTATCATCAGCCGTACCAACCATACCGCCGACATCAGCGGAATTGGAGACACCGCAATCGTCAATCTGGACATCGGAACGGTCGCTGGACTCGTCATGTCCACCGAGGGACCTATCATCGCGAAGTTCCACCAATACGCCCTCTATGGAAAGGGCAAGACGATTCACTCGACGAATCAGCTCGGTGCCTTCGGTCTCGATGTCAACGAGCGTCCTCGCGAACTCCCCGGAGGGAGACAGACAATCATCGTGCCTGATGGGCATGTGATCCCTCTCTCTATCAGACAGGGCCTGTCCTACATGGACATGAGACCTCCCACACGCAAGGAGATTGACACGTACCCTCACGTGGATTTCACTGCAGACGAAGAGTGGGACCCATCCACTCTCGACCACGAGTTCACTTTGCTGGACGAGATCTCCGATGGTGCCCCAGACGACGGCGTCCACTCACCGGACTCCATCGAAGTGTTCACCAGTGAGACCGGTGCCCCACAGCAGGGAGCTATCGCTCGCGTGAAGCCGAAGATCGACTATGAGGCCCTCCGCCCGTACTTCGGATGGATCCCGGCCAGAAGAGTCCAAGACACTCTCAAGTGCACGTCCCAATGGTACCGCACCTCAGAGCGGTTCACAATGAGGAAGCACTTCAAGACCAGATTCCCTGCCGCGAACGTGGACAGACTCCATGAGACCGTTGCCATGGACACGTTGTTCTCTGACACACCTGCACACGACGATGGTGTGCCAGGCCATGGTGGCAGCACGATGATGCAAGTATATGTGGCCGTGGATTCTCGCTTCACCGCAGGATTCCCCATGACATCAGAGAAGCAAGTCGCTTCCACTCTCCAAGACTTCATCCGGCGTCATGGAGCTCCTGACCTCCTGATGTCCGATAACGCGAAATCCGAGATCGGATTCAAGGTACAAGACATCCTCCGACAGTACTCCATCGCTGATCATCAGAGCGAGCCGGAGCACCAGCACCAGAACGCCGCAGAGAGGCGTATCCAAGACATCAAGCGTATGACGAACGGCATCATGGACAGGACGGGCACACCTGCTCGCTTCTGGCTCATATGCACCATGTATGTCATTGTGCTCTTCAACCACTTGGCTCAACGCACAGCAGGTAACGTCACACTGATGCAGGCAGCCTACGGACACCGTCCCGATGTGAGCAAGTTCCTTGCCTACCGTTGGTGGCAACCGGTGTACTACCGCGTGGAGAAGCCTGGCTTTCCCAGCCAGTCCAAGGAGCGAAAGGGGAGATGGGCCGGACCCTGCCTCCACAAGGGTGACGAACTGACCTTCTGGGTGTTGGACGATGACACCCAACAGCTCCTCCCACGATCCTCGATCCGTGCAGCCGACGAACACGGCTCCCGCAACCTGCGTGTTGACTTTCCCCTGGCCGACGTTGGGGAGGAAGACGGCTCGGAAACGAACCCACCTGATGATGGGGAGCTTGAAGACGACGTCCCAGTGCCTGATGGAATGCAACCAGTTGTCCATTCCCTTGGAGACGCCGTTCTTTTCGCTTCTGCGGAGTCCGATCCTGGAACGGCAGACATGGCAAGAGTCTCCATCCCTCGATTCACACCAGAGGATCTCATCGGCAAGACCTTCCTGTACGACCGTGACGGACAAAGAGTCAAGGCCGAAGTCATCCAACGCGTCAACGATGCAGATGCTGCGAACCACCAGCGAATCAAGATGTTGCTCGCCTTCGACGATGGAGCCACCAACGAACTCATCTCCTACGTCCAGCTGTCCGACATCATCGAACAGCAGCTCGAACGCAATGAAGACGACGAAGACGGAGTATGGGGATTCCAAGGCATCATCGGCCACGAAGGACCTCTCGCTCCGAACGCCAAGACCTACAAGGGGTCCCGATACAATGTCATTGTACAATGGGATGACAGATCGACAACATCCGAACCACTCTCCACCATGGTGCAAGATGACCCTGTATCATGTGCGGCATACGGTCGCAAGAACGGATTGCTCGATCAGCCTGGATGGAAACGGCTGAAGAAGCTCTCTGACCGACAGGCTCGAATGGAGCGCAAGATCTCCATCAACAAGGCCAAGAAACACACCAACGCACCCATCTACCAGTTCGGTGTTCAGGTACCACGCAATCACCAGGAAGCCGTACGCCTCGACAAACGCAACGGCAACACGCTCTGGGCGGATGCTGAACGTACCGAGATGCAACAGCTCTTTGGATATGAGACATTCCGATCGCTCGGCAAGACCAAGACCGTTCCAGACGGATACCAACAGATCCGGCTGCAATGGGTCTACGCGGTCAAGCACGACCTCCGACACCAAGCACGATGTGTGGCAGGTGGCCACTTGACGGATCCATGCAAGGACTCCTCCTACGCCGGAGTTGTCAGCTTGCAGTCACTCCGAATCGCCCTACTCGCTGGCGAACTGAACGGACTCAAGACCATGGTCGGCGACATTGGAAACGCCTACCTGGAGGCATACACGAAGGAGAAGATCTGCTTCGTAGCCGGCGACGAGTTCGGGGAGCACGCAGGCCACATGCTCACGATCGTCAAGGCGCTCTACGGCCTCCGGACATCCGGAGCTCGCTTCCACGAAGCGCTGGCAGATACCCTCCGAGACATGGGCTTCCAGCAGTGCAGGTCTGACCCCGATGTATGGATGCGTGATGCAGGTCCGCACTGGGAATACGTATGTGTATACGTAGACGATCTCATGGCGGTCATGTCTGACCCACGTTCCTTCTTCGACACTCTCACTTCGCAGTATGGCTACAAGCTCAAGGGTGTCGGTCCCATCTCCTACCATCTAGGAGCAGACTTTGGGAGAGACAGCGACGGTACAATGAAAATCAGCGCGCGTTCCTACATCAAGCGCATGCTCACGAACTACGAACAGATGTTCGACGGACCACCCAACAAGACCAGCTGCCCCATGGACAAGGACGACAGTCCTGAGCTCGATACGACACCCGAGCTCGGGGAGATCGATCGAACCAAGTACATATCGTTGATCGGAGCACTCCAGTGGTGTGTGTCTCTGGGAAGGATCGACATACATGTGGCGGTAATGACTCTCTCCCGTTTCCGTGCATCACCAAGAGCAGGACACATGGACAGAGTGAAACGCATCTACGGGTACCTTCGCAAATACCCAGATGCCTCCATCCGCTTCCGAACCGGAATCCCCAACCATGAAGAACACTACGACATCCCACAGCACGAATGGATGTACTCTGTGTACGGACCCAACCAAGAGGAGCTGCCGGCAGATGCACCAACAGCCAAAGGCAAACCTGTACGTACCACGACTTTCGTTGATGCGAATCTCATGCACTGCAAGGTGACTGGGAAATCAGCAACTGGTATCGTGCATCTCATCAACCAAACACCCATCGAATGGTTCTCGAAGCGACAGTCCACTGTGGAGACGGCCACCTACGGATCAGAATTCGTGGCAGCACGGTTGGCAACCGAACAGATCATGTCCATCCGCTTGATGCTGTGCGAAATGGGAATACCAGTGGACGGCCCAAGCTGGCTCTTTGGTGACAACCAGAGCGTAGTCATATCCTCCACCATCCCAACCAGTGTACTATCCAAGAGACACAACGCACTGGCCTACCACCGAGTCCGATCGGCCATCGCCGCTGGAACGATGTACTTCATCAAGATCAAGGGAAACCAGAACATCGCCGACATCCTCACGAAATTCCTTCCACGATCGGTTTTCTGGGACCTCATCCAACCACTATTGTTCTGGAAGGGCGACACCGATCCCAACCACAACAAGTGACTGCGAAAAGATACGTTTCGGGGAGTATTAGCACAATGCTTTATTCACCTGATTCGTTTTCTGATTAGTCTGTCCCGGTATGTGCTGAAACGATGCTTTACTCCGACACATGATTTTCGGCATAAGAGGGACACACTAGAGAGAACATCAGAGATTCGGTCTGGCCATTGCCCGGCAAACATGTGATGTCCAATCCGACCTGATATACTTCCCAACTAAACCTGAAATGACAACACACTCGACAACCTCAAGCATCATCAATGGAATGTGGAATCGACAGAGCCATGGAACAGTGACGAGTGACGTCGACACAGAAGACATCATCGCCACATCATGGGTCATCTCCACATCAGAACAAGATCGGATTCGAGGTGCAATGACTGAGAGCTGACCTTGAAGACAGCAACATGAGATACAACTCAATGAAGATAACATAAGAACCAGAAGTCACTCAACCCAAACAGTGTCTTCACTCACCAGCTTGTCACCCTCGTCCTGAAAGACTTGATCTCTCTTGAAGGACTCGTGTGATTTCGCTGTGTACAATAACGAGATAACAGATTAACAGTCGCAAGCACTACGTCCTGACCTGACTGCGTGAAACAACTCCAACCCACCGAGCTGATCCCATCAGCAACGAACCAACTGCATCACGTGACGACGTGAAGCAGGAACCGAACAACAACAAGAGCCTTCCAAGGCAGCGCACACGAATACACCGAGCACAGCGTATCCGCTTCTCCGTGACGAACCGAACAAACGAACATACCGAGCACAGCGTATCCGCTTCTCCGTAACGAACCGAACAAGATGACAGAACCCACCGACCCCATCACCATCCTGAACCACGTCCTCAAGGCCGTGGGTATCTCCGACGACTCCGACCATCGCCGCGTTATCATCGACGCAGCAGTGGAGAATGTTGACGACCTCACCTTCCTCACCAAGGAAGACCTCGACGGTCTTCATCGCGACTTCACTCCCACCTCGGGAGACCCATACTCATGCCGATTGACTGCGCTGCACATTCGCAAGATCCTCGCACTCCCAATGTGGTATGACGCGCAAGCTGGCGACCGCGACTCCGTCTGGCTTGGCCTGAATGCTGCGAGGCTCCAGACCTTCATGAGAACCGAACTCAAGAAGCGCATGGATGCCTCCATGCCGACACCCGAACCCACCATGTCGTCCATGGTGACACCACCACCACCACCTGAACCTGTCTCTGATGGAGCCGCTGCCTTCGACAAGGGCATCAAACGGAACCTCAGCGACTATCCGATCCTGAAGAGCGATGACTAGTTCATGGTCTTCGACCGACGTCTCCGAGCCACCGCTGCAGCGCACGGTGTGAAGAACGTCGTGGACACCGAGTACCTCCCGACCCAAGACGAGTCTGAGCTGTTCGACAAACAGCGCACCTTCCTCTTCTACGTCTTGACCCACTGCCTCAGGACCACGAAGAGCCGCAACTGTCTCCAGGCATACGCCGATGACAAGAACGGTCATGGGGTGTATACCATGCTCCGTGAAGAGTATGCAACCGGAGTAGCCGCAGCCAACAAGGCTCAGCTGATCCAAGAGGAGATCCGGAACCTCAAGCTGAACCACTCCTGGAACGGCAGCCGCGAAGCCTTCGTGAACAGCTGGCTCAGCAAGATCAACGACCTTGAAGAGATTCAGGATGCACCTGTCTCTGAGGACTGGAAGCTCCAGTGGCTCAAGGAGGCCATCACCCCTGATGCTGACCTCTTCCGTTCCCTTGACGACGCCAATGCTCTCCAGAGCAACTTGGCATTGGCGACAGGAAAGACCGACTTCAGGCTGGACTTTGATGCCTTCCTTGGTGTTGTGCGCAGATCCGCACAACATAACGACCTGCGCGTCCCACGCAACAAGACCAAGCGTAGGGTCAACAACACAAGCAAGGACACAAGCAACAACGAGAACAAGACCAACCAATCCAAGAACAAGAGCACAAACAAGCGAATCCCAGACAACGAATGGAAACAAATGACCTGGGATCAGAAGAAGGCCCACATGCAGTCCAAGGGTACTTGGGACCCCAAGTACACCAGGGATGCATCGAACAGACAGGCCAACAAGACATCCACCACTGGCAATGGGGGTGGTGGGCAAACCAAGTCCACCTCAACCTCCGGCAACGCCGGTTCTGACAACCTTCCTGGCGATGCCATCAAGCGCATGTTGGCCAATGCCACGACCAACACCAACACTTCCGACGAAGTCACCATCCAGGGCAAGATCTACCGTGCTGTGCAGGCCACAGTCCTGCAATACAGCTTCAACAAGACCAATGTTGCGAAGTCCGGTTCCCTGATCGACAGCGGTGCGAATGGATGATTGGCAGGCGATGATGTGACTATCATCAGCCGTACCAACCATACCGCCGACATCAGCGGAATTGGAGACACCGCAATCGTCAATCTGGACATCGGAACGGTCGCTGGACTCGTCATGTCCACCGAGGGACCTATCATCGCGAAGTTCCACCAATACGCCCTCTATGGAAAGGGCAAGACGATTCACTCGACGAATCAGCTCGGTGCCTTCGGTCTCGATGTCAACGAGCGTCCTCGCGAACTCCCCGGAGGGAGACAGACAATCATCGTGCCTGATGGGCATGTGATCCCTCTCTCTATCAGACAGGGCCTGTCCTACATGGACATGAGACCTCCCACACGCAAGGAGATTGACACGTACCCTCACGTGGATTTCACTGCAGACGAAGAGTGGGACCCATCCACTCTCGACCACGAGTTCACTTTGCTGGACGAGATCTCCGATGGTGCCCCAGACGACGGCGTCCACTCACCGGACTCCATCGAAGTGTTCACCAGTGAGACCGGTGCCCCACAGCAGGGAGCTATCGCTCGCGTGAAGCCGAAGATCGACTATGAGGCCCTCCGCCCGTACTTCGGATGGATCCCGGCCAGAAGAGTCCAAGACACTCTCAAGTGCACGTCCCAATGGTACCGCACCTCAGAGCGGTTCACAATGAGGAAGCACTTCAAGACCAGATTCCCTGCCGCGAACGTGGACAGACTCCATGAGACCGTTGCCATGGACACGTTGTTCTCTGACACACCTGCACACGACGATGGTGTGCCAGGCCATGGTGGCAGCACGATGATGCAAGTATATGTGGCCGTGGATTCTCGCTTCACCGCAGGATTCCCCATGACATCAGAGAAGCAAGTCGCTTCCACTCTCCAAGACTTCATCCGGCGTCATGGAGCTCCTGACCTCCTGATGTCCGATAACGCGAAATCCGAGATCGGATTCAAGGTACAAGACATCCTCCGACAGTACTCCATCGCTGATCATCAGAGCGAGCCGGAGCACCAGCACCAGAACGCCGCAGAGAGGCGTATCCAAGACATCAAGCGTATGACGAACGGCATCATGGACAGGACGGGCACACCTGCTCGCTTCTGGCTCATATGCACCATGTATGTCATTGTGCTCTTCAACCACTTGGCTCAACGCACAGCAGGTAACGTCACACTGATGCAGGCAGCCTACGGACACCGTCCCGATGTGAGCAAGTTCCTTGCCTACCGTTGGTGGCAACCGGTGTACTACCGCGTGGAGAAGCCTGGCTTTCCCAGCCAGTCCAAGGAGCGAAAGGGGAGATGGGCCGGACCCTGCCTCCACAAGGGTGACGAACTGACCTTCTGGGTGTTGGACGATGACACCCAACAGCTCCTCCCACGATCCTCGATCCGTGCAGCCGACGAACACGGCTCCCGCAACCTGCGTGTTGACTTTCCCCTGGCCGACGTTGGGGAGGAAGACGGCTCGGAAACGAACCCACCTGATGATGGGGAGCTTGAAGACGACGTCCCAGTGCCTGATGGAATGCAACCAGTTGTCCATTCCCTTGGAGACGCCGTTCTTTTCGCTTCTGCGGAGTCCGATCCTGGAACGGCAGACATGGCAAGAGTCTCCATCCCTCGATTCACACCAGAGGATCTCATCGGCAAGACCTTCCTGTACGACCGTGACGGACAAAGAGTCAAGGCCGAAGTCATCCAACGCGTCAACGATGCAGATGCTGCGAACCACCAGCGAATCAAGATGTTGCTCGCCTTCGACGATGGAGCCACCAACGAACTCATCTCCTACGTCCAGCTGTCCGACATCATCGAACAGCAGCTCGAACGCAATGAAGACGACGAAGACGGAGTATGGGGATTCCAAGGCATCATCGGCCACGAAGGACCTCTCGCTCCGAACGCCAAGACCTACAAGGGGTCCCGATACAATGTCATTGTACAATGGGATGACAGATCGACAACATCCGAACCACTCTCCACCATGGTGCAAGATGACCCTGTATCATGTGCGGCATACGGTCGCAAGAACGGATTGCTCGATCAGCCTGGATGGAAACGGCTGAAGAAGCTCTCTGACCGACAGGCTCGAATGGAGCGCAAGATCTCCATCAACAAGGCCAAGAAACACACCAACGCACCCATCTACCAGTTCGGTGTTCAGGTACCACGCAATCACCAGGAAGCCGTACGCCTCGACAAACGCAACGGCAACACGCTCTGGGCGGATGCTGAACGTACCGAGATGCAACAGCTCTTTGGATATGAGACATTCCGATCGCTCGGCAAGACCAAGACCGTTCCAGACGGATACCAACAGATCCGGCTGCAATGGGTCTACGCGGTCAAGCACGACCTCCGACACCAAGCACGATGTGTGGCAGGTGGCCACTTGACGGATCCATGCAAGGACTCCTCCTACGCCGGAGTTGTCAGCTTGCAGTCACTCCGAATCGCCCTACTCGCTGGCGAACTGAACGGACTCAAGACCATGGTCGGCGACATTGGAAACGCCTACCTGGAGGCATACACGAAGGAGAAGATCTGCTTCGTAGCCGGCGACGAGTTCGGGGAGCACGCAGGCCACATGCTCACGATCGTCAAGGCGCTCTACGGCCTCCGGACATCCGGAGCTCGCTTCCACGAAGCGCTGGCAGATACCCTCCGAGACATGGGCTTCCAGCAGTGCAGGTCTGACCCCGATGTATGGATGCGTGATGCAGGTCCGCACTGGGAATACGTATGTGTATACGTAGACGATCTCATGGCGGTCATGTCTGACCCACGTTCCTTCTTCGACACTCTCACTTCGCAGTATGGCTACAAGCTCAAGGGTGTCGGTCCCATCTCCTACCATCTAGGAGCAGACTTTGGGAGAGACAGCGACGGTACAATGAAAATCAGCGCGCGTTCCTACATCAAGCGCATGCTCACGAACTACGAACAGATGTTCGACGGACCACCCAACAAGACCAGCTGCCCCATGGACAAGGACGACAGTCCTGAGCTCGATACGACACCCGAGCTCGGGGAGATCGATCGAACCAAGTACATATCGTTGATCGGAGCACTCCAGTGGTGTGTGTCTCTGGGAAGGATCGACATACATGTGGCGGTAATGACTCTCTCCCGTTTCCGTGCATCACCAAGAGCAGGACACATGGACAGAGTGAAACGCATCTACGGGTACCTTCGCAAATACCCAGATGCCTCCATCCGCTTCCGAACCGGAATCCCCAACCATGAAGAACACTACGACATCCCACAGCACGAATGGATGTACTCTGTGTACGGACCCAACCAAGAGGAGCTGCCGGCAGATGCACCAACAGCCAAAGGCAAACCTGTACGTACCACGACTTTCGTTGATGCGAATCTCATGCACTGCAAGGTGACTGGGAAATCAGCAACTGGTATCGTGCATCTCATCAACCAAACACCCATCGAATGGTTCTCGAAGCGACAGTCCACTGTGGAGACGGCCACCTACGGATCAGAATTCGTGGCAGCACGGTTGGCAACCGAACAGATCATGTCCATCCGCTTGATGCTGTGCGAAATGGGAATACCAGTGGACGGCCCAAGCTGGCTCTTTGGTGACAACCAGAGCGTAGTCATATCCTCCACCATCCCAACCAGTGTACTATCCAAGAGACACAACGCACTGGCCTACCACCGAGTCCGATCGGCCATCGCCGCTGGAACGATGTACTTCATCAAGATCAAGGGAAACCAGAACATCGCCGACATCCTCACGAAATTCCTTCCACGATCGGTTTTCTGGGACCTCATCCAACCACTATTGTTCTGGAAGGGCGACACCGATCCCAACCACAACAAGTGACTGCGAAAAGATACGTTTCGGGGAGTATTAGCACAATGCTTTATTCACCTGATTCGTTTTCTGATTAGTCTGTCCCGGTATGTGCTGAAACGATGCTTTACTCCGACACATGATTTTCGGCATAAGAGGGACACACTAGAGAGAACATCAGAGATTCGGTCTGGCCATTGCCCGGCAAACATGTGATGTCCAATCCGACCTGATATACTTCCCAACTAAACCTGAAATGACAACACACTCGACAACCTCAAGCATCATCAATGGAATGTGGAATCGACAGAGCCATGGAACAGTGACGAGTGACGTCGACACAGAAGACATCATCGCCACATCATGGGTCATCTCCACATCAGAACAAGATCGGATTCGAGGTGCAATGACTGAGAGCTGACCTTGAAGACAGCAACATGAGATACAACTCAATGAAGATAACATAAGAACCAGAAGTCACTCAACCCAAACAGTGTCTTCACTCACCAGCTTGTCACCCTCGTCCTGAAAGACTTGATCTCTCTTGAAGGACTCGTGTGATTTCGCTGTGTACAATAACGAGATAACAATTTGCCTCGTCGGCGAGAAGAACATTGCACGCACAGCAAGGTGCATTCTTGCCATGTCTGCCTCGTCACGCCAATGTACTAACCTCCTCTCGCGACACAAGAGCGAACTTCCTGACGTTCAGCGTCTTGGCCTCTTGCCAGAGCAATACACCATCACGCAGGGCCAGCTCCTCACTCTGCGCAACTACTACGAGCTCTTGTGCGAGGGCAACGTGCTTGGTGCTGCTGTTCACGACTATCGCGTCAGCGCATACAGCTTGGCCAGTGTGGTGTCCTTCATCAGCAACACAACCACATACAAGCCAGGCCTTTGTCACAGCATCAAGTGGGGAGGGGTGATATTTGAAAACATGCCAGTATTCGAACGTGGCGGAACGAGTGTGGGCGAGCTGTTCCACATGTACAAGACTATGATGAACAATCCAGTCAGCGAGCCAGCATTCCGAGCAATGGCAGGCCTGCTCACATGCAGAGGCAAAGTTATTACTGGTCTCTCCTCTTTTGAAAACTACTTCTGGATGGCAACAAAGACGCTGAAGGAGATGCTCGTGCGCTTGAACACCCTACTCGAGGATTCATTCAACGGTGATGACGGACACGACGACCTAACCGTGGAGCATATTCAAACCTGTGAGACATTGTTGCGCGATCTGGACCTTATGATCACATTCCTCAAGTGGGAGTATACCGCGTCGCACATGCAGATCAAGTGCGAAGAAGACCCGATGCACTGCGCTCATTTCGCCCTTCGCAAGGATTCAAAAAGGGAGCAGGCTAAGTCTACATTCAGCACCGAAAACACAACAGCGCCTGCCAGCACCAACACGACATGCGCGGTCATTGATCCTCCTACAGCAACCACAGAGTGTGATACCAACGCCCTTCCTCTCATTGCCCACGATCAACAAGGCAAAGTATGCGACAGATGTGGACAAGTGATGCGCTTCATGGATGATTGCGTCGCACCATTCATCGAGACGCTCAAGGCCAATCATCTAAGCGACCACGCAGATGAACTACACACGATGCTGGAAGTGGTACCGGGCTTCAACAACGAGATCACTGTGTACATGGCACACTGAGTTCGAGCAAAGGTTCAATTCGATCAGATGAACAAGTACAAGGCCAAGATCAACAACAACGATAAGTGCGCCTATGTCGTCATCGACCATAAGCAGAAGATTCTGCCGACGGCACAAGGAGAATCGCAGACAGAGCATTGGGGCAAGAAGGGCATGTCGATGCTTGGTGTCATGATTGTCACTTGCAAAAATGGCGAATTCACCTATCGCTTTGTGGACATAATTGTTCATGGCTGTCCCACCCAAGACACGCTTCAAGTTGGTTGACTACTCAAAATCATCCAGAAGAAGGTACGCGATCTCCTACCATCAGTGACAGAAATTATCCTGCAGTTGGACAACGCGGGCTGCTTCGCCAGCCACGAGCATATCGCGCTTGTCTCATCATGGATTAACAAGGACGCGGCAGCCAAAGGGCTTCCCCAATTCATTGTTTGGATCTACACAGAAACCAAAACCGGCAAAGGGCAAATCGACACTCACTTCGCCTACATTACTATCGTACTACGATCCTACATGCAAAACGGTGGTAAAATTCAAACCGAACACGAAATCTTCGATGCATTGCAAATGGGAAATATCAGAGGCACTACAACTGTCTTGGTTGACGCGTCGGGTTTGGAAGGTCGCTGTGTGATGCACAAGACGAATTCACGCATTAGGTTCCGCGCAAAAGGCATGAATGTGCGATCAACCCACAAGGTCCGGCACGGAAACGGCTACGCAGACTTGCTTGCAGCTTCAAATGTCACTGCTCCAGTATGTGTGGAGGAAGCCGAATGGAATGACTACAACATCATGAATTCTGACGTTCCTATCATGATAGAACACCAGTCCACACAGGAGCCACTCGCAGCAACATCACCAAGGAAGGAGAAAAAGACTCTCAGGTTCGCGAAGAGTGCCACCGAAAGCAAGGCACTGAGTACCTCAAAGCAATCAACATGGCAGCCTTGGAGACCCCTGATGTAAGTACGATGCTACAGGACACCACAGCAACAACAGAACACCCGCGATTGGCTGAACCTGGCTGGGCTGCAAAACCTGTACAACGAAACGAGCCCATTCGCCCCTGCCTTGTGAACGTACTGGAAGAGATTTGCAGAGTGGCACGCACGGATCCGAAGAACAGGCCAACGGAGTACGAGGGATACCAGCGGTGCATGGAGACCACGGAAATGAAGACTGACTGGTATGCACAGGTACACGTGAACCCAATGCGAGTGAAGCAGTACATGTCCGCTTTGTATCAGCGCACGAAACCGAAGCCCACGAACATCCGTACCCCGGAAAGTACGATCAAACGAAACGCAACGAACGCAACAAACACATCGAACACAAAAATTCCCCCACTCCCAACGAACGCAAACAATGCTGATGCAGGAATCGTGCCTGCACAACAAACAAGATCAGAAGAGGAAGAAATCGTGCTGCGACAAGAAGAAAACGAAGCCTCGGAGCGAATTGCGTGCGAGACACACACAATGAAGGAAAATACGGAATCTCCTGACTTGATGGAACAAAATGTAAGGACACAATTGTTGGAACGTGTCAGAGCGGCAATGGAGGGACTAAAACAATAAATTAGTCCTGCAATTGACATCGATAATTTGTCTTTTGGCGACACGAATCAAGGCACCAAGACACCGAATCTGGCCGTAGTGCGCTAGTCGTGTCTAGATGAGGGCAAAATCGAGGTGTCCATAAAAATTAAAATATGACATTAAACCAAAATCGGCGTCCACTATGATTCTTATATTTTTTCTAGTTTATGAACAGGTGGGTGGCTTGGTCGAAAGCCCCGTATCTTCCCACCCCCCCCCCCCCCCAGGACCGACTGCAGGTCCCGTCACTCAAGTGGGTCGTAATGAAATAGCAAACAGAACAACTATCAACCAACACCATCTTCCATGATCGCAGGTATCCATTCACGGAACTTGCCGACAACCATGAAAATAGACCCCACTGTGCTTGTGAAAGCAATGGGCAGCACGAGCCCTGCAATGGATGAACATATTCCACATACATAGGTCGTAGAGTAGTTGTTGCTTCTAGTCTCACCATTACCAATGCTATCGCTGTCGCTATTGCTAGACATGGATGTGGATATTGGTGGGTGTATCGTCAATGCTGTCATCGTCAATCTTGCGGATCCATCTACACTCCCCACCTCTCCTCTACATTCAATTGCTGGTTGAGACTAGAAAGCTCTTGTGTCATCTCCTTCCTCCGGTGCGACTAGCCTAATTCGGTGTTGCTCCCACGTTGCAAAACAACGAGGAGATCAAGCACGCTGATTGAACAACAAACCATGGAGGAAACGAACGAGGAAACGAATGCGGAAACCGACCAACGAGAAGGAAGGATCGATCATGCACCATAGCATGTGAGAGGCACATTCTGGCAACAAGTACCGCCACATTTCGGACTTTGCGGAGAACAGAGAGAGGGTGACAGAAGTGAAACCTGGGTATCGCATTGACAACCATATCCATAATGACGTTTTTCTTGCGTCCGGACGCATTCTCTACGTAGAGAATGCGTCCGGACGCAAATTGAACGCTCAGTTTGCGTCCGGACGCAAATTGGGCCAATTTGCGTGGGGACGCAAATGCAAGCTCGCCGAAAATACCACTTGTACTACTTAAGTGCCATGTTCCTCCACGATGTCCCGTGTTGCAGAAAAAAAAACGATTTCGGTCCGAAACCCGAAAGTGGGTTGTTTTTTTCTGACTCCTTCGAGTAACACATTTATTTGGCGTTTAAAAAAAAACCTCGCGATGCAGCACGGCGTCATTGGTCATGTCTCAGGGGTTCCTTTCCGTGCGCCTGACTTGCTTTTCTGACGTCATGGGATCTGAGGTAATGAGCTTTTACTTTTTGATTTCGATGTCATCCACCACGCTCCTGACAACAACACCAAAATCCTGGCAACGGTGTAACACAACAAGGAGGGTGGAGCACGAATCATGATTATTGTTTGTTCAATTACCACAACTGCAGCGATTATGATAGAACCAAGACATGAGTCATGTCGTGAGTCGAGATGGCCAGCGAAAAAGGGTTTGAAAAAAAAAACGGCTTCTCATAAAGCGTATTTGGGCGAGTCCGTTGAGTCGCCGCTTGCGTCCGGACGCAAATTGGCCCAATTTGCGTGGGGACGCAAACTGAGCGTCCAATTTGCGTCCGGACGCAAGCTACGTAGGCCAGTACCAGGCCAAAATCATTATGGATATCCCTAATGAGTTTTTTGCTGACAAATTTGGCACATGTGCCAAATTTGTCACTTCTTTTGGGTTCGCATCAACAGCGCACGTTGGCCTCCACGTGTAGGTGGCAAGATCGCATGCCAGACCAACATGGTCCTCCAGTGTGGTGGCTTCTCTCATTGTTTAACTGGAACCTTCTGGCGCAGGCAATTTCCGCTGCAAACAAGGCCACATAAGGAATTCTGAACCCTAAGGACATACCCAATAAATGAATTATTTATCAACAAGCCGGAACGCTTCGTGCATAGACACTGCAAGACACGGGAATTTCGCTGAAACTCGATGCCGTTTGCGTTCGACCACATGGACTAATCCCCCAATCCCCCAAACGAACTCTTGATGGACTCAATGGACCACCATTGAATTTGTAGTTTAACGCATTTAACGTCTTTTGGTTTGAATGCCGAACACCTTCCAACGAAAACAAGTTCGATGAAAGTACCACCAGTTCGATGAAAGTACCATCACTTCGATGAAAGTACCATCACTTCAATGAAAGTACCACCAGTTCGATGAAAGTAACACCTGTTCGATGAAAGTACGACCAGTTCGATGAAACTAAGACCAGTTCCATGAAAGTACCATAGTCCGACAAAGGTCCGGCGAGTCCGATGAAAGCGGACACTCTGCAACACACCCCACAACGGTTCAAGAAACCGACTCGTGTCCGAACAGCCATTCTGTTGCAACAAGACCCAATGACAAAAACAAGAGCCCGAAACCTTGTGCCAATCTGTGTCACTCCGCATTACAGAGGAAGAACTCAGCAATCAGCCAACCAGTTGGCACACCAACATTCACCAAAAAGAGGAAGCAAAGGCAGCAGGGAATTTGGAGCGTTCCATGCAGAATTGCAACGCAGCTGAAAAGAGAGTGTAGCCTGTGGTGTGGATAATAGCGAACATGCGATGATTGGGAGACAATACGGATGTGTGTTGTTGTTGTTGTTGTGTGTGTGTGTGCGTGTGTGTGTGCGAGATGTGAGATTTTGTGGATGCTCTGGTCGTCTCTGCAGACGCTGTGGAGACGGGAAATTGCTCCGTCTCCGTCTGTCATCCGACCGTCACCAACAACATTTCGATGAAAGTACGCATGTTCCAATGATGGCCGCAACCATTCGATGAAAGTAGTCACGCTTCGATGAAAGTAATACCACTTCGATGAAAGTAATACCACTTCGATGAAAGTAATACCACTTCGATGAAAGTAATACCACTTCGATGAAAGTAACACCACTTCGATGAAAGTAACAATACTACTCTTAACGCCTATAACGTCTAATTAACGTCTTGACACACGGGCTTGGTGTCCCCGTCCAGGTCATTGGGGTTTGGGCGTGGTTGTGAATGGGACCGGACTGATTGGAGTCTTGCGCGCGTGGTCTCTGCGAACTTTCGGCGAAATTCCCGTGTCTTGCTGTTGAAAGACAATGATTGGATGAAAATCACAGACTTCGCTTGGAATACGACCTGCAGAGAATGTAAAATGGGTCACGATAGCACTAGTTGTGGAGTTTTACTCGTGATGAGTCGTGATAAAGTAGACTAAAATAGAGCACACCCAAAACCATCCAAACAACTGCTTATGATGTTATATCTCAACAACACATCGTTTAAAATTAAAACTAGACAGTGCATTCGGACGCTTGGCTATCGCTTATTCTGAATATCGAAGTTACAATTGTATGAACTTTATTTTTAATGTCATTTTGGCTTGCTGTCAGTCAGGTGGTGGGTGCGAAAAATTCTCGATGGCACCATGCTGCCCTCCCTTCAGCACCCATGATCATCATTATCATCCCTGGCATTTTCACAATCTGCGCACCACATTGGCTCCGGATACCCCCCATCTATCCACTTCATGAAGATCATGCGCAGATAGGCTCATCTCATACTCCAAACTGTCCCTGCACTGAAAAGCAGAATTTTTGAAAACACGATTTCGATGCTGATGCCATTCGGATTTGGATCCGTATCTCGTCGATACGATCCTTGCAGCTCCTCCACATGCCCCTCATGCGTTCCCACATTCTCTGGCGACACACTGATGTGTTCAGAATGGGTGGGGAGTTCGTACCTCCAAAGGTACATCTCCATGTGATGATGCCATCATGCTGTTTTTCCGACACCCCAAAAAAACCATTTTTTGTGCATCCCAGGCTGCAGCCTCTTCCAGACCGTATCTGCGCAGGATACTTCGTCATAGCCATCTTGAGTTGATTACGAACACATCTTGTATGAGTGGCTTGGCGATTTGGGTGACTTGTGAACGGCACCCATCACCACCCAAGTCACGTGATGTGTCCGCCGCCACCCACCAAAAAACTCTTGCTCTCCACTTGTTTCTTGCGGAGGGCACCTTCCAGGCCACCCCCGACCCTCAAACTTCGTGTGCATCTTCATCGTATCCTCTTGGATACGTCTTGCCCATCCATGGTCGTTGGAATGGCCTGTGCATTCCAGGCAGAGACCATATCCAACGAGCTGATGTTCCTCCGAATCGTATCGTTTGCGCGTGGGCCTGCGACGGCCCCAAATCAACCACTCCGGCAACCCCCTCTCGCTCATCTACTAAACTTTACATGGCGGTTCCGCCTATGCGCTCGGATCTTGCACTGGACCGCTGGTTGTCGCAGTGTCGATGATGCCGTTCGACGGCGCTTGGAGAGTTTTGTTGTGTTTCTCCATTGTCGTGTTGTTGTGTTGTGTTTGGTGTTCTCAAACAGTTTTTGCTGTTGGGGGCCATGGAGATTAACCACAAATCTACCAAATGTGGCAACCAATGCGAACATTTTTCGAGTCCCGAATTGCGCCTCCATTCCACAACAACAAAACTGACCTCACAAAGTGGACAACGGAAACAATGCGCATCTGGGACGACCTGCTGTTGATTCTCTGCTGCTTGTAGCCATTGCTTTTACAACAATGTACAATGACTGTGACTCTCCACATGAGAGAGAGTGGATGATACAATGCACCTTGTGCCCGTCCTCCAATGTTGCCCGTGCCCCTTGTGATGCGCTGCGCCGTGCTGTGCTTCGATGGCTGGTGATGCGATGCGCTGTCTCGCTGTCCTCGTGTGCCTGGTGTGCGATGCGACGCGCCTTTCAAATCAACTGCAGCCTCCATCAACACAGCACACACCATCCTGCAACCACTGAACTCTTCACCTTGCAAGCATGCTGCGCGTTGGTGACTGTGTGAAGGTGGCACCCCACCAGAGCGCAAGTGGCAGGGTCCATGACCTGGGCGTATGTCATGTTGAGTTTGCAATGAAGCAGACCACGGACGGAGCTACAGTCAAACGCGACGGGCCTCTTGCACCAGGAGAGGTGGCAATGGTCATGGTGACCCCAATGATGGGGCAGAGCCGAATGTATGTTGTTCGTGAGGATCTGTGCGCGCCACACAGCCTCGCTACCTTCGCACAGACTCCAAACGCTGGTGGCCTTGCTAAGCCTTCCCTCCTTTCTCCCCAGCATCACTCCGTCGCTGCCACGCGTGCCAACAACAAGGCTAAGCCCCCCACACCATCCCCAACTACCACGGAATCGCAAGAAGCCAAAATCGCAGCTTTCCTCGAGGTCTCGCGGCAGCAGAAGGCAACAGCAATCGCCCGTCTCAACAAGCAGATGAAGAGAGGCGCGAAAACAAAAGGATGGATGCGAAAGGATGGAGGGTGTAGCAACACTAAGACCATCAATAGAAAGAAACAACTTGGCAGAGACGAACATCAAAACTACATCGTTCTCTATTTCAATTTGGGTGGGATCCCAGCCAACATGAAATTGATCGCCCACGCGTGGGATATTGGCACTAGCACTGTCGATCGCAACATCAAGAAATTCCAACAGAACAAGCTGGAACGGAAGAAGCGCAGCGATGCGGGCAGCACCATCTTCACTTGCCCCAAGAAGCAACAGCAATACTTCACGCCGCGTGCCATCTTCGCAAAGCAACTGCGGCTTAAGCATCCCAGACAACGGTTGACAACTGAGGACATCTCTTATGCCTTTGACCATGCTTCGCCTGAAGAGCTGGCATCCGCAAAATCCCTGTCTGATTCGTGGTTGGAGCGTGGTCCCTTCCTGCAAGTTGAGCTCCAGGATGTGTTGCGACGATGCAATGGCGCAATCTCGTGGGACGATGTTGCACGCGAACTAGCAGGAAACGGCAACGTCCAATGCGTCTGCAAAGACACCATCCGAACATACGTGATGGGATTGGAGGGCAGCGAATACCGTTCCACAACAATACTCCCCAAGATCAAGGGCGACACGAAGGCAAAGCGCAAGATCTGGGCCAAGGACTTCTGTGTGTTCTGGGAAGCAGCTGAGCAGTTCGAGAATACACAAGTTGTTGTTGTCCACATGGATGAGAAGTGATTCTACTCTATTGTCGCTCGGCGCAACCTCAAACATGTGCCCCAAATGGGGGTTAAGCCTGTGAAGCATCCTGTGCACCACAAGTGCCACATCGAAAAGACCATGGCAATTGCATCAACAGCGTTCGCTCCAACAGACAACCGCTTTGATCGAGGAGGAAAGGCGTATAAGGTCAGCTTTGAACGTGTTGGGCGCATGGTTCGAGCGCAGAAGAATACGTACAAGCGAACTTGGGTCTCGCCAACCAAGTACAAGCACCTTCCTGATCCCAACAAAATCTCTCGCAAGAAGGGTGAACTGTACTTTCAACCACTGGAGATCACGGGCAGCAAGGAAACAGATGGTCATCGTGTTAAGCCCAAGCCGAAGTACAGCCTCAAGAAATTCTTCCGCGAAAAAGAACTCCCTGCACTGGATTCGCTCGCCAGCAAAATCAAGGCCGAAACGGGAAAAAACGTGGTGATTCGGTACCAGATGGATGGCGCAGGGCCACACAGAGACACGGAACTGCTCAGGTTCATCAACAAGGAGTTCGACAGTCGCGGGTGGCACCTCCGATTTCAACCATCAAATTCTCCCATCACGAACGTGAAAGACGATACAATATTCCCAGCGATGTCGAAACACGTGTCAGCGCATCAAGGTAAGCACCACGGGAGTCGCATGTTCACCACTGATGCGTTGTGGGGTGCTTGTGGAACCTGTTGGGAGCAATTTGGGCTGGACAAGGTAGCTCGCGCGTATGTTCGCCACCATCAGATCGCCTACGCAATTTGTGCTGCGAAAGGAGGTGACGAATTTGTGACGGAGCGCAAGGGACTGAGCATGAACGTGCGGAAGCAAACGTTCACCGAAACTGACGAGGACGGCAATGAGATCGGTGTGACTGTGTCTCACACGGACTTCGTGTTGGAGGAGGAGGAGGAGGATGAGGCAACCAACACGACCACCAAGAAACCAACTGCAACAGGCAAGAAAGGCAAATCAGCTGGCTTCAAATACAACAAGCCCGACATCAAAGGTATGTACAATGATGCGCTCAAGGTGATGGCTGTCAGTGGTCTGCAATGCCTTAAAACGAACCTGTGAACAACCAGCAGCCTCATTCCGTTGCTGGAGAAGCAAATCGTTGCGACCACCAGAGCCAACGAGGAGGCTGAGCAACAGAAGAAAGGCAAGAAGAAGAAGACGCCCAGCAAGAGCAAGGCCGAGATCATTGAGCCCCACAACAACAAGAGCAAGACCGAAGCAGCACCCACCATGAATACATTCAAAGTTGCCATGTTCGTTGGCAAGACTGAGCATCACAGCAAAGCAGAGCAGGATGCCAACACAGCAGAGGTGTAGCTGCAAATCGTAGTAGTAGTAGTATTATATGTGTGAGGTACACCTGTGGTTCGAATGGTGGTGTGCGCATCGTTTTCTTGATGGCATGGAGGATTGTGATGTGATGTGTTGTGTTTGTTTGTTTTTTGAGACGGGGACCGTGATTTTTGTGTCGTGGTTGGTGCGCGTCGCCACACGATCGGTGTGTTGTGTCGCGAAGTCGTCACGTTGTGTTGTGGCACGGTCCGCGTGTGTTGCGGCGCGATTGGTGTGTGCTGCGCAGCCATCACGTTGTCTCGCGAAGCAAGGGCGACGTGCTGCGAGACGCACTCACATCTTGTGTTGTGAGTGGTTTCGCATGACGTCGAATCCTTCCTGTGACGTAGAAGACGGATCAGGGAGGAACTACACGAAATAGCTCTAAATATACAATCGCCGTTGCTCCCAAAGGCAAGCAAACCAGTGGCAACAAGGGGCCAAAACTCTACAACTAGTGCTATCGTGACCCCATTTTACATTCTCTGCAGCTAGTAGCACTGAAACAAGTTCCGTGAAGCATCGAATAGTCTCACCGTCGTCGGAAACCAACAGAAGCACAAACGCCAATCCTGGAGAAACAACAATCAAGAGTTTTGAGGACACAAAAGCGCCTCTCCGCGATAACGCTGTGTGGAAGTCGAAAAAACATTATCAGTACCACCTCAGCCGGCCGATGCGAACACACAGGATGTGACAAATGTGGCACATCGATCCAAATTTGTCACATCGGGGGCCCAAAATCTCATTAGGGATATCCGTAAGGAATTTTTTGTGTGGGCGTTTTCGTAAGTGGACTCACCAGTCCACTTACGACCCCCTTGCATTTTTGGGCTTCGTAAGTGGACTCCTCAATCCAGTTACCGTAAGTGGACTCCTCAGTCCACTTACGACCACAAAAAAAGTAGTCGAATTTCGCTCATCTGAGAAAAGACTACTTTGACCACTCCACCTCCTCCAAATTCCCTGTTTCTCTCGGTTGCGTTCTGGTTGTGATGCTGGCTTCGTATTTTGTCGCGTTGATTTACGTGTTGTCAACCGCATCCTTGGACTTCAATAGACTTGTAGATGGTAACACAACAACTTTGTGTGTAATCACAAGCTTTTTATCGTAATTTTCGTCCCCTTCAGTACCATCAACGTCTTTCATCATCAAATGTTCCTCTAATATAACACTGTTTAGGTTCCCACCAGCTTCAAGAAGCTTGTTTCATCGTGAGTACTTTGCCTGACATCGCATCCCTCATCAAGCACATAGCAGATACCACCAACCACAGCAACAATGACACCGACAGTTCATACGAAGACTGGGTTGTTGATACCCCAATCGATCTTGACAGTAACAACAATGATGACATCCTTGGTGTCCACAACGAAAGCAATGTTGACGCCAACAAAATTGATACTGGAGTCTACTCTGTTGGCAATGCTCATGTGGCCAACAATGCACCAGCAGCCATGCTGATTGCTGCCATTGTTGCTGCCGCCAACATCATCATCCCCAATGATGCTCACACTAACACAACTACAACCAGCACATCTGCAACTGGCACATCTGGAACTGTTGAACAACCAGCTCTGACAGAACCAGAACGAGTGGCTTCTATGGGCCTGCAATGGAAGATGCTGGATCCCAACATGGTAGAGTTTGTGTTGCTATGGGAAAGGTCTTGCTTGATGCAAAGGTGCACTACAAGCAGCTCACAAATGAACAAGACAACTCATTGAAATTGGAGGCCAACCTACAAGCCTCTGTTGCGCAATGGTCAGAGGATGACTGCTCAGCAGAAAGTCTGCACCTGTCTGCGCTCGTGCAACGGAAACAAGCGTCCAGCCAAGACGTTGCAAAACAAGCTCAGCCTCACCCTGAGCACCCATGGGAAGGCAAATTGCAAGCACTGCACAATGCCGCCAAACCGTTTTCAAGGGCTGTGCATGAAGCAGCTTTCAAAGGACTTGGACATCCTCTACAAGACTGCAATGATGGCTGCTTTGACCAATGCAAACCATTCCATCCCATCTCCTAGCCAGACGACAAACAACTGCAGGATCCGCATGGCATCGCCCATGAGAAGGGAGTCAGTGTTTCCCAGGCTGCTGCAACCCAGCAGTCAAGTGATGCTGCAGCCAGCATCAACCGCAACTCTGGCAGGTATGCAATTGCACCTAGTACATGCAGTTGTTGTGCCTCCCCTTCATTCACATCATCCGCATTGATGTCTGCCACATCAGCTCCTCCTCCATCCACATCTACAACGCACAGCACGAGATCATCTGCTTCTAGATGGACGAGGCCATCTCGACTCACACCAGCATCAAGGCGCACAAAGTCTGTCCACTGCCATCAAGGACAATCTTTGTCTGCTCGGCAGACTTGAACATCTACAACCTCAGTCGTCAGCACTTTCGCTCTCCCTTCATCTCCAGCTCAATCCTCCATATCCTCAAACTTCGGCATGCAACACACACCCCACTGAAGAAGCCACAGCTGCAGCATCTGTGCCCAAGACTTCAGGCTCACCTGCCTCACAATCCACATTGTCCACATTCAACACACCGACCCCTTGCACATCAGGCATGCCAGCTTCCGACACTGCAGCATCGAGCACATCTGCCTCTGGTCCATCCACTACTGCCACATCCGCGTCGAATGCAGGTGCTTCCAGTAGAGCAGAGGCTGCAGACACATCAGCATTCACTGACGCATGCCAACCAGATGATAGCACAGCTGCACGCAAAAATAGAGGTAGCTCAGAGCACAGCAATCCTTCATTCCCATCCAATAATGCAGACTAAGCCACAGCAGCAACAAGGAACAGTAACTCCAGTCTCCAGACTGATACACAAGGAGAACACAACGAAAATGATGTGCTCAGCAATGGAAGTGATGGTACCGCATCACCCCAGTTGCTGGAACTGCAGCAACAGCTTGTAAAGACGGCTTTGCAGGCATGGTTCATGAAGGCCTGGCATGGTAAATCCTATGCCTACACACGTCTGGGACATGCAAACGAGGAACTACTGATGAGAGCAGCCATGAACTGCAAACATGTGGGTGGAATCAACACGACCATCAAGGCCGCATTTCATGCTGGCCTCGTCCGGAAACAGAGCAATACCTACGTACGTGCCTCCATCGATTTCCTGAACATTGTGGGGGATCCAACCAATGATGCACACAATGAGGTATTCATTGTAGAGATGAAGACGAGAACAACTCAGAACACAAAACTGAAAGGGGAGTCGCATCGGAAATGTGGAACATGTGCACAATTTCCCAACTAGCACCCATCTATATAATATCAGAACCCGAAAAAACAAAAACAACGATAACACTAGTAAAAGCAAAAACGACACACATCAACAAAATCAAGTACGAAATCTACAGCAAATTCTACGTAACACGAAAGATCCAAAACGACGATGAAGGTGACAAAGCAAGTCAGAATCACGGAGGATAAAGCAGACGACGTCGAGATGTCGGAGGTGCATGGGCCAGCGGTGCAAACCGCAACACCCAAGCCCCCTCCCAAGCCAAATCCGAGCAGCAACGAAGACGAATTGATGGAGACACGGGGCGAAGTAGCGACGACTTGGAGGGATCCGAACGCGGCGCGGTGGAAAAAACTCAACGACGAGATCGCACAGCAAGCGAAGGGATTCGAGTCCAGCGAGAAGTACGGCGAAGACGGGCGCGCAATGCACAACCAAGTGAAGAAAGCTCTCATCAAGAAAGCCATGTGGGAGAAGGCAGATACTTCCATGGTGTCAGCAACCATGCCCAGCATCAAAAACATGACCGTATTCTTCCAAACAGTGATGGACGGGCGAACCACGAAGTTGGGGAAGTCCAAAGTCCCCTCGGATGATCCAGACAGAAAGGCGATCAAGCAACTGGTAGTGGACCTGTCACTTGCGGATCCGGCCAAATGCTTCTCGGACGAAGCCAAGCCAGGAGGCAAATCGATGATAGCCAACCAAATGACGATTCTGTGGGCGGCAGCAACAGCCTACATGGGTTGCCAATACATGGCGGAGAAACCCCCTCCTGAAGTGGACTCAGCGGACGAGGAAATGAAGATGGACAGCGACGACGACAGCTACGACCTCGTGGGGTTGGTAACAAAGAAGCCTCTGAAGCAGGCCAATTTGACAGCCTACACAACGAACACCAAGATCACATCGCCAGCACCGAGAGATAAAGATGGCAATCTCAGCACAGCTCGAGCTCCGGCAGCAAACGAGAGCAACGCTAACCCAGAAGCAGACGGTGAAGGATGGACCAAGCATCAGAAGAAGCAGCCCCAAATGTCAAGCCCAAGACGACGATACTACGAAAGATTCGAAATGCGGCTCAAAATCCCCAAAGGCACGAAAACGCCAGTTCGGGATTTCCAAGAGCGCTTTTGCCAGTGGTACGACGAAGCCAAAGGCATGGATCAAAGTCTCGTCATAAGCCCATGGTACAAGAAAAACAAGGCAAAGGGATGCATCATCACTGAGGCCGACATACCAGCCATGTGGAAAGATCTCAGATACTACATTGGCAGGGCCAACCCGACATCGAAAAGCGAAGACGTATACCTACAGATCCTGATGTCCTCAAACGTCGAAATGCAGGTGTTCACGAGCTGGAACACGGAGCTTGAAGGAGCATACCATGAAGGAGAGTACGCGTACATCCAGGATTTGAAGGACGCCGAACACACAACAGAGATAGGCTTCATGGCATATTCGGGCAACTTCACCAAGGCGAAACAAACGCTTGGGATCATCAACCAGTTGCTGGAGGAGAAGAGAGCCAAGCTCAAAGTGGGCGGCAGGGTGAAATTCATGGGGAAGGTATCGGAAGAAGTGAAAACGAAGCACCTGCAAGACGGTGGAAGTTGGTACAACTCTCCGTGGATGGCGCTCCATCTGCACGCGGACGTCAAGGACGCGCGCAGGGCGTCGAAACTCCTTGGAAAAATCTTCAACACCAAAGATGGCGATCGCAAAGGACTCAACTACAGATACGTGCCCAAACCTGGCACATCAGTCATGGGAGCGAAGACGGCGATGAAGGTGCAAGCCATGATTCGGAAACACCAGAACTACGTGCGTAGGCTGAAATACGAGCAACTCAAAGGAGATTTCGCGTTAGATACCAAGGATCCGGAAACGGGCACCATCACTCTGCGAGAATTCCTGTCACAACAAACCAGCGAAGGCAATCCGCTCATCCACGATGTCAGCACTACTCACATGGCGGACGGCAAGGAAGACGCGATTCACATTGTGGCCTTCGAGGAGCGGTTTGCACAGGCGGTCGGTCTGATTCACACCATTGGCATCAGATGTTCGACGGAAATCAACGAGTCAACGAACAAATGGTTCTCGGAAGACATCGTAGCGATGAGCAGCACCATGAAGAAGGACGCCAGTGGAGACTATGTGGACGTGGAGACGGAAGAAGAAATGGACTTCTTATTGGACGAGGGGTTTGGAAATGTCGTCATCGAGGGTCTCAACCTCATGGAGAGCGACAACGCATCCCCCAAACGAAAGAAAGCCAGATTGGAGGACGAGAGTTTCAAAACCTTTGGAACAGAGTACGGCAAGTCAGTAGCTTCATCACGATACACCATTCCGGAATCCCAAACAGAACAGGATGACATCGACGCAGAGATCGAAGAGGCCATGAAAATGGCAAGGGAAGCCCAAGAGCTGGCGGCCAGTCGAGTTCGAGTGCAAGAACAATCGAACAAGATCCTCAACCAAGAGTCAATCATAGCGGCACTGCGCGCCCAATTGGAGGCGTCCACGGCCACGCCACCTGCCTCAAGCAAGGGTAGGGGCGAGGACCAAGACTAACGCGAGGCTGGGGGCAGGAGAAGCATCGCCAACCACCCCCGCAAGCCCAACGGATGCAAACCCGGAGGAAAGGAGTCAGGAAGGTCTGATCCTCCACGACCGGCACTGGGGCGACTCACCGCGAACAAAGGGTGGCACTATGATACGAATAGCCGCTCTCAACGTGGGATGCCTTCATGCCGAGTCGAAACATTGGAAGAATGACGATGTGTGGCAGTGGGTGAAGCAAATGAAGATCGACGTTGCCTTACTCACGGAGATCGGCATCAACTGGTCGAAACTGGGCAGGGTCGACTCATGGAAAACAAGAGCAAAGCGACACATGCACTCAGAACGACATGCGCTGGCATACAATGAGAAGGAGAAGCTGGGGAGCACGCGCCAATGGGGAGGGACAGCTTGCACAATCGTGGGGAACGTAACCGGGCGGTACAAAAGTCTGGAGAATGACCCACGCCGGCTAGGAAGGTGGTCAAGCATAGCAGTCAGAGGATGACAGGACTCCACGGTTCGATTCGTGAGCGTGTACGTTCCTGTCAAAGGAGGACAAAGTGCAGGCACAGTGTACAACCAACAGGCATCGTGGCTGGAATCGCAAGGGAATGATAGCTCGCCCATCGAACTCCTCATCCACGACCTGGAGGCGGCGCTTCAAGAATGGCGACAAGCAGGCGAAACCATAATAGTTGGCGGCGACGTCAACATGCCGGTGATACAATCCCAGGTGGCGACTATGATGCAAAGACAGCACATGCAGGAGTCCATCCTCAGCCGACATCCAAACGCTCCAGGAGTGTCAACCAGCGTGCGTGCTCGATCTAATCGAGTCATCGACGGGCTGTGGGTGTCAGAGTCGGTGCAGGTGGTGAGATCAGGCTTCAGCGCCTTCGGTCCATGGGACCACAGGACTGCATGGATTGAAGTCTCCCAAGAATCCATCTTTGGCACAACCAGCAAGCCCACCAAGAAGTTCGAGGGACGCAGAGTTCAGCTCAACAGACCGATCACAGTTCGGAGGTACCAGAAGGCGGTGTCAGCACAATATCGTGACAAGAACATTCGAGGGCGCGTTGACGAGCTCCGAAAGGCAGTTGGCGCATCGAATCAACTCACATCGGCACAAGCGGCTACCATGGAGTCCATCAATCAAGACAGGGCGAGAATCATGCTCCAAGCAGAGAAAGGAGCTCGTCCAATCCACACAGGAAGAGTTCCATTTTCACCGGAGATAAAGCGAAGAGCCATGGAGAAACAATTTTGGAATCTGGCATGGAAGAGGAGGAACGGCAAGAAAGTCAGTTCCAGATGGTATGAGCGAGCAAAGAAGCAGGCAGGCATTGCCACGCGAACAGCAACTCTCAGCAAGGACGAATTGGAAGATAAGCGGAAGCGAGCGCACTCCCGTTGGAAGACTGCCAAGAAAAACGCCCTCAAACACAGACAAACATTCCTACAATCCAGAGCGGCGGAGATGGCCAAAGACGGCAACACAACGTCAGCAGCAGCTCTGATCTCTATACAAAAGCGAGAGGAGACAGTGGAGACGTTCAAGGCTATACGAGCGGCGGTCGGGGAATATGACTCGAGTGGCAAAGTGACGATGGTGATCGCGACCAATCCCGACGGAGAAGAACAGGTGTACGATCGAGAGCACGCAGTCATCGAGCAATGCATGCGAGCCAACGAAGCCAAGTACCGGCAGGCGTATGTAACTCCTCTCCAACAACCGGCAGTCGCGCGAGACGTGCAAAAATACGGAGCGCAAGGAGCAAGTCGGCGGCACCAACGAAAGCTCGACCTACACACGACCAAACTGTTGGAAGCTCTCAGCCAGACTGAAGTCATCCCATGGGAAGAGTCGGACCTAGCTGTCACGACGGAGAGTCATCAGAGGTTGTGGTCGAAGGCGCGCGAAAGAACCACATCAGGTCCATCAGGGCTTCACTTTGGTCTATGGAAAGCAAATGCTGGGTCCGACGAGCTCGCGCATGTCGACGCTGTCATGAGGGAAATATCTCTGCGCACTGGATACAACCTTCAACGGTGGTTAGTGTGCACCGATGTCACCTTATTAAAGGAGCCAGGCAACTTTCGAGTCTCCAGGTTCCGAACGATAAGCCTTGTGGAGGGAGATTTCAATGCCAATCTGAAATGGATAGGGAAAATAATGATGAGACACGCGGAAAAGCATCACCTACTGCCAGACGAACAATATGGAAGCCGGAAGCAACGCAGCGCAGCAGAGGTCAGTCTGAACAATCGAATGACGGACGACATCGTGCGGTTGACGGCATCCTCCAGCTGCATCTGCTCAAATGATGCGAAAAGCTGCTACGACAGAATGGCGCATGTACCTCTGGAGCTCAGCATGCAACAGATAGGGGTGCCAGAAGTGGTCGGTCGCAGCGTGACGGCAGCAGTACAGTCTATGCGACATCACGTGCTCACAGGGTTTGGCAAATCTACGCGCACATACCCTCACCGCGGGTCCAAGCTACAAGGATTGCTGCAGGGGCTCGGAATATCTCCCGCTGGATGGGTGGCAATGAGTTCCCCGATCATGAAGGCGATGTCGGCCCAAGGATACGGCTTCGCGTCGGTTAGCCCCACCCAATCGGTCAGCACCAAATTGGTATGCTTTTCCTTCGTGGACGACACGGATCTCATACACACAATCAAAGCAGACGTAAACGACCCAGAAGCATGCATATCAGAAATTCAGCAAGTGGTTGATTCATGGGAGGGAATGCTGCGAGCGACAGGAGGTGCACTCGAGCCCAGAAAAAGTTATTGGTACCTCATGGCGTTCAAGTGGGATGGCCAGGCGTGGCAGTATAAGAGTGTCGCCGAGCAGCCAGGTGACATCAGCATCCGACAACCGGACAGCCAGCAGCGGTCGACGCTTGTGAGGCTCCACGTTGATCAAGCGCGCAAGGCGCTGGGGGTAATGGTGCGACACGATGGGATTCAGGATGATAACGAGCAGTACTACACAAAGAAGGCCAACCAGTGGGCGGACAAAATGAGGCGAAGTCGCATGCTCCGAATACATGCTTGGATAGCAATGAAGGCGACCATCTGGAAGGCGCTGGAATACCCGCTAATGAGCGCAACCTTCACGAACGAGGCATGTGAGCGAATCATGCGGCCGGTCCTGTTGGCGTCACTTCCAGCAGCAGGTCTGCAGCGTAACATGTCAAGAAAGATCATATTCGGGCGTCAGAAGGGCTGGGCATGGAGGTGCATCACCTGTACTATGTGCAAGTAACGAAGCATCTCGAAGCCCTGGCGCGGCATTGGATGCGGAGCACGCTGACGGGAAAGCTCATGCACACTCTGGTGGAGTTGATGACAATTCAAGTCGGCGTACCGGACGTGATGAGCATGGAGCCTAGCGCATGGAGCCATCTTGCTTCGGAATCCTGGATGAAGGCTGTGTGGCTGGAAACAAAGAGGGTGGGCATTACAGTGCAGTGGGAGAACCGGATACTGCACGCCCCACGAGAACGTGATGCGCCGATCATGGTGCGCATCAAAGCCCTCAAGCTCGGGCAACAAGCGGAGCGAATTGTCAATCTATGCAGGGTATCCAAGCAAGTCTTTTGGATGTCGGACATCGTCACGGCGGACGGCTGCAATCTTCACCCAGCAGCGGAGCAGCCAGGTCACATCCCTCTTCGGCAATCTTGTATGCGGTGGCCGCCAGTGGGAAGCATTGGCAGCGCAAGTTGGCGCTTGTGGAGTCAAGCCATCCGAGGACTATTCCAAGCGTCGCGCACCCAGTCGGCAAGGTTGGGGCAAGCGCTGGGAGACTGGAACGAGTACTCGTCGCAACGGCCGGAGGTGTTCTGGGACCCCGCCAGTGACAGAGTGAGCCTACCGCTATCACAGCAGCAGTTTCGACGGGTGCCACAGCGGGGCAGACGACGGGCCTACGAACTCATGGAAGGGAACTCAGACGAGGCATCACATGTGGCCGACGGCTACTGGCAGGGAGCACAGATCATCATCACGAATACAGCGCAAGGAATCCAGCCCGACCGAGCGAGCTCGGTAGGCATGGACGAAGCGTTGATGAGGCTGCCATCGTCGAAGAAATGGTCAGTTCGGAGATACGAAATTCAAGGCAGCTGGGACACAGTGGCCAAGGCAGCTCAGCGAGGTACGCTCATGGCGTGCAGCGACGGGTCCGTGGCCAACGGTACAGGCGCGTCGGGCGCAGTTCTCCTCGCAAAGTGCAATGGCGAAACGGCACAGCTTCTGATAACGAACTTGGCACCTGCTACGGACGGGACCATGCAGTCCCATCGCGCAGAGCTTGCGGGTATGTACGGAGTGCTCGTGATAGTGGCTACGGTCTGTGAAGTCTACGGCATCACCGCTGGCGCAGTGGTGGTGGGCTGCGACAACGTCGGAGCTCTACATGCCCTGGACCTGGAATGGAGCCTGTCACCCGCGTCAACCGACGCCGATATGCTGCGGGCGGTGCGAAATCTCCGCCATGAAATACCCATCCGAGTCAATGGGCGCCATGTTAAGGGGCATCAGGACGATCAAGCCAGCTGGAGCTCCCTCGACCAATGGGCGCACATGAACATCATCGCGGACAAGTTGGCAACAGCAGCGAGGCTTTCGTTGCCAGCCTCGGCGGTCTATGGTGGCCATATACATGGAGAAAGAGTCTCGTTCGCGAACCGAAGGAAGTTGACACGGATAGCATACAGGACAGTGGCGCACGCTCCAACATTCAGGGAGTCGGTGCAAGTGCTGGCATCCAGAAAGGTGGTGGATCAAGCCATACATGTGGCGTGGGACGCGGTAGGGACAGCTCTTCGGGAGCTCAGCTTCACCTGACGCCTGCTGACCGTCAAACTAATCACAGGAGAGGCTCCAATGGGGTCGCGAATGAAGCGGTGGGGTCTCAGGCAGTCAGATGCGTGTCCCAGCTGCGACGCACGAGAGGACGCGCAGCATTTCTGGCGATGCCCAGGAGAGGATCGCCGAGGAGTCGCACGTCGTCATCTGAAGGACATTGGCAGGTGGCTCAGGCGATATCCTACAGCGCCGGGGGTCACTACTGTCATTCTGGCCATCCTACGCAGCCAGCTCGAAGGATCGGCGTATCTCTGGGCAACAAGTCAAGGCGGCCAGCTTCATGAGGCGGCACGCAGACAGAGATCGGTCGGCCCGGTCGCATTGCGGCAGGGGCTGCTAGTCCAAGACTGGATATCTCTCCAACAAGAATTCTTGCAGCAGCAAAAGTCGAGAAGATCAGCCTCAAAGTGGGCACGGCAACTGGTGCGACGTATATGGCATATAGCGTGGGATCAGTGGGCGTCACGAAACGAGGCCCAATTCGAAAGTCCAACCTCGGCCGAAGCCGAAATGATTCAGTCCCTGCGAGATAGGGCGCAATCACTTCGGCTCCGCCTCGAGCAGGACCAGATACTTCATCAACGCCTTCTTCAAACGAAGCCGAGTGAAGATGCGGCGATACCTCTGATCGCGGTATGGGTAGAGCAAGCAGCGTTAGCGATCCACGAGCCGGCCGCCTCTGGCGCCCTGCTCAAGTGGCTCCAATGTCGCCGGCAAGCGCACCCCGACCTAGGTCAAGGTTGATGCAGCTCCAGCGAACCGGACATGCATATTACACAAAATCACAACACACAGATTCCGTGCTCCCCTCGCGCCAGGCGCGAGGTTGAAAGGAGGCGGAGAAAAGCGCCACCGGCGCAGCCTCATAAGAGGGTTTAATCTTTGCGTTTTTATTTATTTTAGCACCCATCTATATCTGAATGCACAAGATGAAACGTATCGCTCACTCTTCCGGGCAGACGAAGAAATGATTCAGGTGCTTCACCATGCATATGTGTCTATGGTGTGAGAGGAGCTCTGATTGTGATCGGTAAGTGCGCCTTGTGGCAAATGCAACACAGGTTCTCCATATCCGAATGGCTTCACCTTGTTCCGTACCAACCTCATCTGTCTTCTCACACAACTGTGGATCCCTTTTCCACAACCACTGACTTACATGAACGCTCGATTGGGTGACAGGAGACAAAAAGGGAAACATCCTGTGCCTTGTAGGAACGAGGTTTTCCCTTGGCCTCTTGCATCATTCTGAGAACGTTCCTGAAGATGCATCCCGTTTGCTCTTGGCGTTTGCCTTCCCTGAAATTCCAGAGGCAGATCAGCAATCATCCAAGACGCTCCATACAGAGTTTCTCAAGCTGAACCCAAAGACGAACAAGATCTGCAGGGCAAGCAAGAACCTGCGGAACATCACAGGGGATGATGTATTCCATCACAAGAAGATTTGACAAACCCACCACAACATTCTTGCTTTCCCAGTACCTCCAGTGAAGACGTTCCTCCCCTGAACTGTGCTGTATGGAAATGCCTGAATGGTGGGTCTGACATAACAACAAAGCTCATCCAGCAGCACAAAGCGTCCCCACTCATTGCAACAATCCATTGCATAGCAGTCGGTTGACAGCTACAAACCATGTTTGTGGCACTGCATTGATTGATTCACTATGCAACAGAGGCACACTCCGATCATGAAATTGAAGCAGGCCACACTGGCACCATCGAACATTATCCCAGCAGAGTAAATCATGAATGAAGCCTGAATAAGGTGATGGGATGAATCATTGCTCGGTTGCGCAAGTTGCTCGCAGTCATGGCTGCAGACGAAAGAAAGGGCAAGAAACAAAAGGGAGGCACGGAGACAGCGACCCACAACACTGATATCATTCCAGCAGGCGGGTCAGCCGTCGAAGATGGCGAGATGCAGCCACGGGGATGCCCCGAGGACCGTCAAAACAAAAAAGGAATGCTTGCCAGCCTATCCACGATGGATCCCAAGGAGGAGATAAAAATGACCAAATGATTGCGGCAGGGTGAGCATGCAGCAAGGTACTGTCCAGACGTGAGGGGAACCTGTGTTGCCTGTTCAGTGTGTAGACACTGGATCTGTCCAGGATGCAACTTGTATGCTTGCTGATACATCAAAGCTGACAAACAGGAGTGGCTCATGGCATGTGGCATTGCCCTAACCATGACATTAAGAAACATCGCAAAAGGAGCGGACGCAATCATTGTTCACAACTTATGTCATCGAATTGTGCACAAGGAGCCTGTCGAATGGGTAGAGAAGGTGAAGGCCCAGCATCAATGAGAGAAGCCACCACAATGAACGCCTTTATCAGCGCAAACACAGATGAGACAACCACCACAGCTACAAATGCAGTAACAGAGATAGCAAGAGAGATGAGCAACGAAAGCAATGACAATGCTGACGGTGAAACCACCACTGCCAAGGCAAATCAAACAAACACAGCCACAAGAATTAGCTCAAGGGTGCCTGTCCTGAATCTGGAAGCAGCAATACAAGCTGTGCACAAGGCAGCCGCCGAAGCCAAGATCCAGAGCAGAGATACAGAGGTCATAACTCACGGTCTGCATGGAAGGAAGCGGAAACGATGATATGCAATACGAATTATGTACACCAACGTATTCCACGCACAAGAGGCCCGCAAGGATGACTGTAGCATAACAGTAGCACAACAGTATCATAACAGTAGAAAAAGACAATATAATGCAGAGTAGAGTCAGTGTTGATTGCTGTTATTGTGTAAAAAAGAACGGAGGAGGTGCGTCTCAATGCAAAATCGCTGTGTGCACAAGTTTACACGCAACAACACGAAGAATCCAAAAAATGTGGAGGAAATTCATTAACCAGCCCTTTTGAAGTGCCGATTTGCATCAACCAGCCTGTTTTGTGTTTCTTAGCGACCCAAAACGTCCAAATGTCCATGCGACGTCCCGTGGACAAAAAATCTCACATCGACTCGCAAGTTTAGGTATAAATGTAGACTACCTGCACTACACACGAAAAGTATAAGCCACATCATACATGTTTAGCATAATCGCCATAGAATGCAATCAAATAGTCCACTAAAATTTAATGCATCTAGTAAAAGGAACAAATGGCTACCTTAGTTGTAGATGTGTACATCATCCATCTGTTTGCTCCAATTCCTTGTGCTGTGGATCGTATTCTGATGACATGTTCTATGGAAAGGACAACAATATTACATTCTAACAAGATAAGAGCATGGAGAGCATTTCAATGGGTATATCATTAGCATGCGGGCATCTAAATCCATCTGGAAGAGATGCTGGTATCCAAATCTGTGAATCGCATGATACTGGGTGGTGCGCATCGTGCTGTACAGTCTTCTGCATATCTATGCATTCGGCAGGTCATTTTGAGAGATCCGATCAGCCACATCACTCCAAGAACACTCCAAAGAGTAAGGACATGAAGTTTGAAGTCCTTGATCCGTCAGGAAGGGATCCAATTCTACGGATGCTGATATCACGCAGTTCTGAACAGTACGCGTCATGCTGTGCAGCGTTCTGAGAATATGTGCATAGACATTGGCGGTCATATTCCAATCCAACGCTTTGGTTAATCCGAACGCATTCCACAGAGCACGGACATGGAGTTTGAAGCCGTGAATCTTCCAGGAAGACGTATCGGTATGCGCCCAGGTGATCCACATGTCATGACGCCGCTCAGTGACACTCCACTTCAGCATCCGTAGAAATGGACCCCTTCCAAACAGATATGGGACTTCAACCTTGATGGCCGCAGCCTTCGGAGTCTACTTGACGCAACGCGGTTGGTCGGATCTCTCAAGCCAGCTGGCTGAATGAATATATCCGCAGAAGGCTGCACAGCGCAATGCGCATCGTAGAGCCCCCTCCCAAACAGCGTCACCAGATATCCATATCCCCAGCTTTGGATTGCTTCCAGATGGATTCAATACTTAACTTCATGGCCGCACCCATTAGAGTGTGATCGGAGTCATCCAAGCATTCGATTACAATATGGCCAACACTTGATATGCACGTATTCTCAGAACGCTATACAGCGTGACGCGGACTGTTTAGTACAGTGTGATATCAGCATCCATAGATTGCGATCCCTTCCAAACGGATGAAGAACTTCAAACTTCATTTTCATACTCTTTGGCGTATGATTGGAGTAGTCGGAGCGTTGGATTGGAATACAGTTGCCAGTTCCTGTGTACAAACATCCAAATTAATGTACAGTGCGATGCGTACCAATCACTACTGCGTGATATCTGCATCCATAGAATTGGATCCGTTCCTGATGGATCAAATACTTCAAAATTCATGTCCGTACTCTATGCAGTATGATTGGAGTAGTGAGGTTGGTTGAACCTCTCAAAACGGCCTGCTGAATGCATAGATGTGCGGAGTACAGTACAACGCCATGCGTACCGCACAGTATCACCAGATTCATAGATTTGGGTGCCAGCACTCCTTCCAGAAAGACCCAGATCTTCGCAAGCCACCCCATACCCATAGAAGCGCCGTTGCTATGATGGCATTGGTGGAATGGTATATGTTGAATCTTTCATACGAAGGTTTGGTCAACACCATGCACACCGCACACAGCCACCGTGCGGTATCCCGTGATTTGGCCGCATACAATCCGAAACACCTTCTAGATGAATCCAGTCACTCACAAGCTATTTGTATACCCATTGGAATGCCTTCGATGCGCTAAATTTGTTAAACTGTACTATATTTGCCCTTGCAATGAAGATGTCGTCAGAATACGATCCACAACGCAAGAAATTGGAGCAAACAGATGGATGATGTACATATCTACAACTAAAGTAGTCACGTATTTCCCTCATTGGATGGTGTACATTCGTTTGGACTACACTGGCAATATGAAGCTGATGATAAACATGTACAATATGATGTGGCTTGAAGTTTTCCTGTGTGGTACAGGTAGTCTATATTTATGCACTAACCATGCCAGTCGATGCGAAATCCCTGTGTCGGTGGGATGTCGCATGGACAATTGGACGTTTTGTGCCACTAAGTGTTGCAAAAACAGGCTGGTTGATGCAAATCGGCACTTCAAAAGGGCTGGTTAATGAATTTCCTCAAAAATGTGACAGCGTGGGGTGGTCGAAGTAGTCTTTTCTCAGATGAGCGAAATTCGACTACTTTTTTTGTGGTCGTAAGTGGACTCCTCAGTCCACTTACGGTAACTGGACTGAGGAGTCCACTTACGAAACAACAAAAATGCCAAGTGGATTGGTGAGTCCACTAAGCGCTAAACGGACTCACGAGTCCTTTTATTTTCCTCACGGATATCCGAACTCCGCACGCCACGTTGAACCAGATCTATGTGTTGGGACACAAACACTGGAGGATGGACCGAGAGGGTGTACCACGCCACAGACATCCCACACAGAACAGCAGAGCAGCTCCGATCGAACGGCTTGCGACACTGACACAGCCACAAAAAAAGAATCATCGATCTGCTGTGCCAAATCATACGACCACACAAAACACCGAAAACGACACCATCAACTCCACTTCGGCATCCACGCTATCTCTGTCCTACTCAAGCTTCAGCCCACAGAAGAAGCAATCCAGCGACCCCAGATCAGACTGGCACCTCAGATTCACTGCAACGCTCAAGTTCACACCAACATCAACACTAACGTCAACGTCAACGTCAACGCCAACGTAGAAACCAAACCCAGAACCACCATGCCCTCTCCAAGCCTCATGACCAAGATGACAGGAACTAGGGTGGCAAAGGCGATGGCAGCCATGCCTCCTGCGATGGGTTTCACCATCCCCCAACCGTTGTTGTCACGACCATTGCAGCCATTCAGGTCTGGCTACACCCTTTCGGTATCGTCCTCACCATTCCTTGCGCAACTGCGTCACGGTCAGTGCCAATATCATCACGATGGTCTCCACCAACGTTGGCGCCCAAGCTTTCGCATGGCCGCACTCGCCAGTGAGGCCGACGATGCTAGTGGTAACACGCCGCTCGTTGTGAACAGATACGATTCTGTCTTCAAGAACAACGATTTCTGGACCATCAAGGATGATTTCGAACGCGTCATGGAGATGCTGAAGACCTTGCCGAAGCCTGACGCAAGAGTAATCAGGGACGCAATCACCAAAATGAATGCAGATGGTTCAGACGAAGCCAAGATGAGCGCATGGGAGGTTGATTGGCTGAACAGAATGGTGCGATTCCGAAAGGGTGTCATCGATATGGTTGAAAACAAGCGCTGGCGGGGGGAGGTAGTACAAATGGCCGGTTGGAGCCATGAAGGGGACCACGTCCTGACCCAATGGCTCTACAATGCTAGGAACAGGGACAGCGCATCATACGCATGGAAGTCAATCGAGGGTCTTGGTGGAATCGATGACCCAAGCATTCCTCTCCGCGAATCGGTGCGGAAGATCCTGAGTATTCTCCACGACGCTCCAAACGTCCGAACAACGCATTCTCTTTACCGCATGGACTGTGACGATGGCAGAGCAGCATACTACATCGGCAAATGCGGGTTTCGGCACATGAGCGATGCCTCTGGAACCCCCCAAGCAGTTCATACCGTCAAATGTGACGAAGCGCCAGATTCCAGCGTTGTCCGTGTCTTCTTCTCCGGCAGCGGTACAGGCAAGACGGTCGAGCTGGCGACAAGCTCAGAATCAAGAAATGCGACCATCACTCTGATGCATGAGGCAGATGGTGACGTAGCGACGACGGAACCAAACGAAAATCGAACGAATCAGTGCCGAGCCTATTTGAAGAGATGGGTGGATACTGACTTCGCATACAACGGTGAGGTGCTATCAACGATAGTAAACACGGTGCAGCAGCGGCTGAGTACACTCGAGAAGATGGAAGCCACGACTAACGCGGCTGGCGACGCGGCTGGCGACGATGAACACCCGAATGTGAACGACAACAGGATTCGGATAGTGCTTGCCATCGATGAAGCATCGACGTGTCCCAATCTTGCGAGAGAGATCATCAGAAACTATGATGACCTTGGAAGAGACCTTGGTCACTACATCATGAACAATGGCCCTGGAGGCGTGAAGGAAGGAGACAGCACGGGTCATGGTGGACTCCCAGCAACCGAAACCCCGTCAGCCATCGAGGTGGTCTTCTCTATCGCAGGCACAGGAATGTACAGTGGGATTGCCGGTTCTCCAAGCAAAAACTTCGTCTGTCTTGAACCCAGCGCCAAAAAGGATCCCAAACAAACGTACGAAGCCCTTTGCATGGAATACGACGGACAAAGCGGAAAAAGGTGCAAGCTCCCCACCTACGAGAAGATGATGGAGACGCCATTCATGAGCATCATCGCATCGCACAATGCAAGGATGACATCCATCTTGATCAACCTGCTGGCAGAGACGGTGTTGAGCTTCGGCGACCCGTATCATGATCTGAGGCTGATCTCGTTGGTGTTCACCAAGTTTCTACGATGCAACGGTTTTTCCACCCTTCGGACTGATGGGTGGACGGCAGAAGGAGCCAGCGAAGGAGCCAGCAAACAAGCTCTGGCAGTGGCACGAATCCTGGCTATTGCTCTGTATCAAGAGGAACTCGAAGTGCCCATGGACATCGAAACAGCAATGGAACGCGCGATGAGACTCGACTATGGAATCGAGTTTGAGAGGTTCGGAACGAACGACATCAACATCATGTACCATCTCGTCACGAGTTATGGACTGGTGGTACCAGTGCCTTTCGAGATATTCGACCACGTTGTGTTGGATGAGGATGGGAACGCTCAGGTGGATCCAGCATTCACGCAGCCGAAGAGCCTGAAGAAGCCATACTTGGTGGATCCAGCAATTCAACTGCTGTGTGTGTGGCTGTTGGAGACTGGAAAGCGGGTGAAGGGCAGCTATGGCTTTCTTGGAGAGACTCTGCTTCCCTTCGAGGCGTTGTCGACGCAGATCGTCGGTTCTGCCATCACTGCAGCCACGACGGTCGCACAAGAGAAACGGAAACGCATCCAATCCATTCTGAAGGATACGCTCAACATGCAGCCCAAATCGTCCACGGGAGTCCCTGACAACACGCCAGACCACGTGCAAGAGGCATGGGATGCTCTGGAAGATGTGACTCCTGTCTCCGTTTGGTCTGACTTTGTGTTGAATGGAATGTACCATCAGCAGTCTGCAATGAGCCTCAACGAACCGACCATACCAACAAAGCCCGAGAACGTTGAAGAGATGACCAAAGCTCAGTTCGAGGAGTGGCTGAAAGAGGAAATTGAAGAACGTATCAGTGCGCAGAAGGCTCGCATGCAGCTGAACCGTTGGGACGGGTTGGAAACAAAGCAAGTCGATCAAAACTTTGGCAACAATCCTCGTGAACTGGCCTCGAGTTATAGCACAGCCGACGGCTTCGATGCTTCACGGTACGAGACCCTGGTGCCAACGTTTGACATGGACAAGAAGCTGATACAAGGCCTTCTCAAGATGAGGGAGACATGCGCTAATCTTGAGGACGACATCCCCCATTCAGACACAGGCTCATTCAATCCAACCAAACAGAATTTCTGTCCATCACTCACAACTGCGGCGGAGGGATCGAGCAACCTCGCGGATGGATACGTTTCCACTGCTGGCGTGAAGAAGATCACAGACAGCGCAGGCAATTTCTTGAGATGGGAAGCGGGACTCTTCACGGTCTGCGTCCAAGGCAGAGATATGTTTGATTCTCATCCAATTGACTACAAGACAATCCGCCACAGCAGAGACAGGATTTACCACGACCTCCTTGACATCATGTTTGGCTCGAATCGGTTGTACTGCGTTGCAGGAATGGAAGACAGCCTTGCCATGAATACAGCGCCACCCAAAGACGATGAGGAAGACGACGATAACAATGGCAACGACAACGGAACATCCCTTTACGCAGGCTTTCCAACCGATGCGAGTCCACTGCTGAGTGAATCGTTGAACAAGCTCGACAATCTTCGCAGGCGCAGTCGGAAGATCAACGAGTACGGGTATCGCATCACAATGAAGGATGTAGAAATGGAGAAGGAGCTGGATGCTTTGGAGGCTGAGGATGGCGATTGGTTGCAGAACTTGGATCAATAGCGGGTACTATCGCCAAAGGTAGGGAATTCGCTTGGATCTCGTTTACTCGTATGCACTCACGAAAGCAATCGAAATCGCGCACCCTCCGTCGCATTGGATTGCATATATAATAGATATTGTCACGCCTGTTGCCATCGCTGGATGCGAATGTTGTTGGTGATACTGGTGAGTGAATGTATCGTCGTCACCATCGCCGTCGTTCTCGCAGATCCAAAGACCTACATCCACTCCCCGCTAAAATTAGCGATGGCTGAGAGAAAGCTCTTGTGTAGTACAAGTTAAGTAAATTAGCGTCAACATGAGGCCAATAAATCCATAATTTCAGGGTGTATTTTCGTTGTTCATAATTTCAGCAACTTGATGTGCCAACAAGAACATCTCCACAAGACATCTGCTTCCACGAAAACTCTCGCCCACCACAAGAACACGAATTGTGACAACCAAGGTTCGGCGTGTTTGACATCGGAAATGCAAATGTTCTTTCTGCATGCTCGTGTGCAGACATGGGTATTGGGTATCTTAAGAGTTCTGCCACTCGCTCTCATCACATCTTCGTGGTTCCGGTGTGTCGGTATTGCCCCAAACCATCGGAATCCGTTCTTCGTTGGATGCGGAATCTGTTCGTGTGCAACCGTGAGAGCACTTTCCGTGTGTGGGAGATCTGTTGATGACTCCGCTGTCAGAGGTGTCACAATAATGCTCACAGTTCGGATCCAGCTGACAAGGTTTGTTCTTTGGCTTGGCATTTGTTTCAACCCTGACGTTTGCGGTTCGGGTTTTGGAACTCCGCCAAAGAAGATACTCTTCGAAACTGAGCAGTGCTGCCGTTGCTCGGCCATCGCTCAGGGTGGCAGCCTCATCCACAACACCCATCATGGACTGAGTACGAACAATCGCGCACCGCCGCCGTCCCGTTCCTTTCGTTTGATTGTGGGCCTCTCTGCTTCCTTGATTGATGAGGAGAGCTTTGCGCATAAAACATCAGAACCTGGGTGTCGACACAAACCAATTCTCGCGTACTCCCATTCCGACATTTTGCAGCCATGATTTTCGACCACGCAGCAGCCTTCAGCATCGCCCGCCGCGACAGCGAAAAGAATGAGCCTGATTTCCTTCGTACGTATTGGATAATACAAGTATTGGGACCTGTCGACAAAGGGGTGCTTCACGTGCCGCCACGCTCTGCCTTTGCATGCATGTGCTCACCGTCTCTTGCCATCTCTCTTGTTTCCTTTGTTGCTGTCCCACTGTCTTTTGATTTCGTCCCGAAATGCTCGTTGGATGGATGACACCGTGGGTCGCACGTTTCCTTCTTCTCGTGTTGCCACCCATCATCGCATACGCGGCATACTCTGTTCATCTTCATTGATTGCCAACGCGCGTGTGAATCATCATCCTCGTATGATGCAGAGGAGAACTTTTGTGACGGTAAGTCGTCATACTGATGATGGCGACATCGGTGAAGTAGTGGAGGTTCTCGTGGCACCGGATGATGTGTGCACCCGCGAGGTGCCGACCGATGCTTTTGTTTTGGGGCAGTTGAACAAGAACAACGCCCAGATCCTCACCAACTTTCACTCGTCCTTTCGATTGCTCTCTCGTCATCTCCGGTCACAACCGGTCACCCACCACCATCTCGACAAAATCCACGCGCCATACTGTGCTTTCAATCATGTAGACACCACGGCCGTGTCGGAGAGCTATTGTTCCTCGTTGCTACATTCCGAACGCGGGAGGTTGGTCACCGACAAGCCCCTTCCTGACGAATGCAGACAGTTCGCAAGCATCCGCGACGCCCTCCACCAGCACAGCACGACCAGCGGTGCCTCGGACATTGCATTTGCTGGCATGCACGCAGGCGAGGCGCAGATTGCGCAGGCTGCCCGTGCTCACGGCAACCTGGCCCCAGCACAGATCAAGCGTCGTTTGACCAACCGATCCAAGAAGACCGAATCGTCCTGGTTCCATTAGAAGGGCCACCGGCGCTTGCGAGCAAGCTCCATTGCGTGCCTCATCCGGTCATGACAACGATTCCGACTCCAAGCACAAGTGTTTGGCGATGCGAGTTGTACTCCAGGAGAGCGTGCCACCCACTCCCAATCTATCGCGAATGTGAGTGGTCAAGCCGTCAGGTAGGGCAGTCTCCCACACGCAGAACAGCATCGCCGCCATCAGATCCACACAAACTACTTACTACTATACCACACACTAAAAAGATGCACAACCCCCACGCTTGTCGTCGCCGCCGGCGAGAGAAAAGTCCTCTCGTCCACGAGGAGACTTCCCAGCAGCGAACACGAGAGGAAGGCACGATGGGGCCATGAACAGCAGGAGTAGGCGGAGTTTCTGGAGCAAGCAAGGCATGCCACTCGATGCTGCGGAACATGTATGAAGACATACCCCCACCATATCGAGGTGGATCAAGCAACACGAAGACTTTTGGTTGGCTTGACGGGCGTCAACATGTCCGGGGGCATGTCGTCCACTTTCATTTTGCTTTTCGGCCAGGGAACAACACCCAGCAGGACACAGCTCGATACATGAAGACAGATACGAGGCTGATGCTCTATCGGTGTTCCGAGCTGCGGAACGCCAAAGGCATCATTCGTCACTTGACAACAATCGCACCCACGGCGATGACCAGTTCAGGTCTTTCGGAGTTAGATAGAACAGATTATAAATACTAGTCTTTTATACATATAATACATAATGGTCCCCTACCTTGCAGACACTTGCACTCCACCATGGTACTCGTGCGACAACAAGCAACAACACGCACGCAGTGCCCTCAAGTATCCCGGCGTAGAGCGTGGTTAGCCACTCTCCTGACAACGAGAGAACGATTCGATAGACTTTGTATCTTGGTCTTGGTTGAGTGTTGGTCCCGCACGACTCGGTTCGCCAGTTCACCAAAAGGAGAACACCACATGTGGACGGAGTGGAACGAAACTTGTGGCTGTGTGGAAGTTCGCGCGAACTGTTCCACCAACAGAAACATCACGATTGTGTGTGAGGCTCGCACAATCTGAGCTTGTTGACATCATCCATGCAAAGCACGGCAAGGAAGAGCAAGATGGACACAATAAGACAACCAGCATAGAACGACACCAACAGGTTGATAGCACAAAAATAGTGGCACATACTCGTCCTCCACATAGAATATAATACAATAGCAGAGAAGAAGATGTCTGATGAACATGTCAGCACCGGCGATGGCCGTCCGATCGGGGTGATGACAATCCTCGCACCGACAGTGTTCGTCACCGCAAGCCTCGCAGCTCTGGTGGCAGCCTGGAGTTCAGATGAATCACCCAGCCATGCCTTGTTGATCATGCTTGCGCTAATCCTCCTGCCATCGTTGGGAACCGTGCTCCTATACGCTGCGATGCAACGCAAGCGCAATGCGTTGTCCATCAGCGCCGACGAAGTGGAAGCGCTGCATGTGGCGCTACGCCCATCGCACAAGGTGTTCTTCTACGTCTTTGCGCCAGGCATCACGCTTGCAGCGCTCCTCCTATTCCGCCTGCTGGCGGGTGAAGATCACTTCCAAGGCATTGCGTCGCAGCTGGATTTCGGTCCCAAGGATGGGTTGGTGGACGAAGACAGAAATGTTTCCTTCACGCCCGGTTTCAACACCTTTGGCCACACTTTGCAGGGCACCATCGTTGGGTTGTTTGCCCATCCATCCATCAACATCCCCGTGGCTTGGTGTCTTCACCGATTGGTCAAGGCGCTGACATGCGGCGGAAATACATCGCCTCCACAATCCGGCGCGAGCATCCCGTTCGGAAGCGAGACCGGAACGTCCTACGTGCGGGATCATGACAATCGTCGCAGCACTGGCGGTGACGATCCATGGTGGGTGGCTGCTTCTACACCCCGGGGATATCAGATCTTGACGATTCTCATCGCAAGCATCTTCACGGCGTACCCAACCTACAACCTCCTCAAGAGATGGATCCGCACGGCCGACAGCTTTGCGTCGTCTTCGTTTGCCAACAACGCAACGGAATGGGCCATGGGCATGCTGTTTGGTTGGTCGTTGGGAATGTTCATCACGGTGTGCGTCAAGCACTGGGCCTTGTCCAACGTCTTTCCAAGCCAGCCCTCGAACGCTTCGCAAAGCCAGCAGCGCAAGGTGTCGTGGCTGTTCCGACCACGGTCGTTGGAAACCTTGCAGCACAACCTCGCCGCCAGCTTCGATGGATACGAAGAACAAGGACAACCCAGCTGTGGCCAGATCATCGCAAAATGGATCCGGGTCGTATTCGGACTGCTGCTTTGGATCACTGTGTTTGCTGGCGCCAACTTCTTTGGTGCTTCCTGGAATACGTGCCGCGGTGACGATGCGGATGGCGATACGGTGGACGATGACACCTCTTGCGTGAACTTCTCGTCTGATTCCGTTCCGCTGGAAATTCAGGTTGGATTCTTCGCCATTGCGGGCATCGGCATGGCCGTTGCAGTGATCGAAAGTCACTGGCGTCGCATTAGATAAGTGCCGTGTTGCAGCAGGTGAAGAAGAAGAAGAGCAAGAATCAGGGAGGCAAGGATTAGAGTAAACAGAGACTGTAATCGAATGAATGTTTGTGTGCAGTCTACAAGAATAGTGAGTAGCTCGTGGTTTGGTGGCGACGTCGACGTTGACGTGCAGACGAAGGTTGAGTTCGTTTGTCCATCAGAAAAATGAAACGGTCCAGATCCAAACTCTCCTGTGTTGTGTTGTGTTGGCACCACCCAACACAAACAAACCTCACCATTTCATTTGTTCTGCGATTGTCGAACATTGCAACAACACTGCATACCATACATACCACCATAGTTGCATTGCAGTATTGCTGATGTCCCAACCATGTCTGCGCAGACCACAACAGAACTATCAGTATTGGCATCAGCATCGACATCATCACCACCACCAGCAGCCTCCGCGACGTGCGATGAGTCGGAAAGCGACGGACGATCAGAAGTCCAGGTCGGCCAACTATCAGAACAGCTGAAGCAAGTTTCGATCGCAAGCAGCGATAAGATCGATGCGGAAAGCCCACCCAGCGACACGCAGAAGAACGACAATGCATTCACCATCATTTGCGACGCAGGATACGGCTTCCCGCGAGAAGCACGTCCGAGAAAGGAAAAGATCATGGCCGTTGCAAGGCAGGTCGCCAATTTCATCAACTGGCAGATGGAGTCGGCCAACGAGCGAGAATGCGCGCGCATCGTGGTCGTGGGATGCAACACCGATGCCGACAAGCAGGCGTTGCAGCAGCGCACGCAAGCATTGATCACAGCGCGTGCGCCGCATGTTTCCTTTTCGTGCGAAGCCTTGGAAGATTGCGTCGCCGATGGAACGGTGTATCTGTCGCCGGATGCCACCGATGCTGTCGATCCGACCGCGATGCCACCCAGGACGGTGGTCGTTGGTCTGCTGATCGATCGGCGCGTTCAGTTGAATCGCAGCAAGGATCGGGCGCACAAGCTGGATCTCATCCCGAAACGATGGCCGCTGGAGCAGTGCTTTCAGAATATCTCCACGAACGAACCGCTGAATGTGGATTGCGTGCTGGAAGGGCAACAGCAGTGGCAATGGAACTGGCAGGACGCGACGATGAGAGGCAGGGGCAATCTTTGCTTTCTGAAAGCAGCGGAACAGGCTATCCAGCATCACGCCAAGCGCCATCCCGGCAGAACGTTGCACACGTAGTTGCGGCGAGTTTCCGGAAGTACAATGGCTCACATACTAGAGAGGGCAGGTACTCCCAGTATACTGCAAATCATTGTTGCGAGACGATGGATTACGGCAATTCATGAAGATGACTTGATTTGATTGTTTTGGATCGATACATCACTCCCAACCAATCAAGGAGATGCAGCTTGCTCCTGAGTACGTATAAGCATGCAATCATGACGCATATCTACTAAATGGAATGCTCTCTCTCTCTCTGGAGTCTATTCGTACGTATGCATGGTATGATAGCGTCGTCGTTGATGACAGCGAAATGTCGTAATACGACGAGATCTATACTTGTGCTCAAAGGCTATGAGCCGCCTCGAACAATCAACAACGACACGTGGAAGAAGAGAGTTCCGACAACCAAGTTTTCGCACACATCACACACACCTCAACACTTCTTGGTTCGACCACACAAAACAATGCGAGCAAGATGTTGCCAATAGGACTTGACACTCGTTGCAACTGCGACCACACCACCACCATCACCATCACGGCATCAGCAACCGCGATGAACAAGATGATGGTGCAGACTTCATGTGAGCGACAACGACGATCGGTTGCATCAGGAATGCGGAAATCGCAACGCCGACCAATGACGATGAAGCCATCATCGTGGATCAGTCTCGTGATGCTCGTGAGCTGCCTCCTCATGACCATCACGTCCGCACAGCAAGATCCATACGCTGACTACGTGCGGGAGGTTCTGGAGGAGTCGCAGGATGCCAACAACGATGATCCATTCGAAGATCCGAAGCCAGTGCGCGCGGATCCACCACAGCAAGGTGGCAAAGCCAAGACACCAGAAGAAATGAAAGCGCAAGAACAAGCCGATCGATTGGCGGCGGCCCGCGAGAAGAAGTTCCAATCCGATCTCAAGAAGATGAACGACGAACAAAAGAAGAAGGCGCTGCAGCAGAAGAAGAAGGACGCCAAGGTGGTGCGTCGCATCCTCAAGGCGCAGGCGAATGAGGACCTGTACGCCGTGCTGGGCATTCGCAATTGGGACATCCAAATACCATCGCGCAAGATCGCCTTCAACATCACCATCCCGGCCTTGAAGCTGAAGCAGACGAGCGAGCGCGATATCAAGCGCGCTTTCCGCAAACAATCGCGCGTGACGCATCCCGATAAGAACCGCGATGGTCGTGCGCAGGAGGCCTTCATTGCGGTCGATGAGGCGGCGATGGTGCTGACGGATAGCGCGGCGCGCAAAGAGTACGATGCTCATTTCCGGAAGCTACAAGCGAAGCGCCGTGAAAAGACGATGGCAGCGTTCAATAAGGTGCTTGCGGTGGTCCGATCGGCGTTGAACAATGTCATGTGGGTGTTCCGCAAGGTCATCGCGCCCTTCGCGACACCAATCGTCATCCTGTGCGCTCTGATAATATAACATAGAGTTTAGTGTATTTCGGGAGAGTACTCTACTCTGAAATTGAGTACTCGACGACGATTATGCACTCTACTCAATGAACACGGGTACAGCGTTGCAACATGGTAATGGAATACAGACAAGGAAAGGGTTGATGGAATGAAAGGGCAGAGATCTACAAATAATTGTCGAAGTTCTCCTCTGTGTCTTCGTCGCTACGGTTATGTTCGATGTTGCCCAACGTCGTTCGCTCACGAGCGCATTCCCTCCGTGGGACGGGATGAGACGAAGTCGGCAGTTGCAGCACCTGACCGCACGTATCAGCTCGTGAGTTTCTGGAGAAGCTTCATATCCAGGACGCACTCTTTCTCGTGATTGTGAGTCTTCGGTTGCAACCTGTCTGGCAACGCTGCTTGATCCTCGTCACTCAGAGTGCTGGGAAAGAAGACGCAGAGCTGTTCCTGATCGTTGCTATCGCCACCATCGATCTCCGAAGCCACAAAGGCATTGAACAACCGCGTGCCGCACGTCCCGCAGAACTGACGCTCCACTTCGACTCCCACCTTGCGAAATGGGCGGATGCGATCCTTGCCCGCCGTCACTGTGATGCATCGCTGCGGCAAGCAGACGCCCTGAAACAGGGGAGCCGCATGCGCCCGTCGGCAGCTGCTGCAGTGGCAGTACTCACTGAATTCGATTGGGTCCGTGTCGGCCAGCGTCACTGTGAACGTCACGCCGCCGCAGTAGCAGTGACCGGAGACTGTCGTCATTTCGGTTGTTGTCATGCGGTTGTGTGGATTCTGGGCAACGAGAAATTCTGTTGCAATGGCAGTCGCAGGGCTCCGCATTTGTACTAGTATGATCGTGGTTGTGGTTGTGGTTGTATGGGAGCAGGAGTACCAGTGGGAGACGCACCTTCAGTTGGCAGGACGAAGTTCCGAGATTGTCGCATGCTCGCAATTGTGGACGGATCGTGCTCGTGCTGATTTCGTCTCCTCAAATTGTGAGGATCGAAGGTTCCATCATGTTCTCGAACAAATTGTTACAACTATCGAAGTACGTTGTCGCATCAAATCACGAGTACGACCTGCACTCAATGTAAAACGGTGTCGCGATAGCACTAGTTGTGGAGTGTTTTTTGAGTTTTACTCGTGATGAGTCGTGATAAAGTAGACTAAATTAGAGCACATCCAAAACCATCCAAACAACTGCTTATGATGTTATATCTCAACAACACATCGTTTAAAATTAAAAATAAACAGTGCATCCGGACGAGTGGCTATCAGTGATTCTGAATATTGAAGTTAAATTTGTATGCACTTTATTTTTAATGTCGTTTTGGCTTGCTGTCTGTCAGGTGGTGGGTGCGAAAAATTCTCGATGGCACCATGCTGCCCTCCCTTCAGCACCCATGATCATCATTATCATCCCTGGCATTTTCACAATCTGCGCACCACATTAGCTCCGCATACCCCCCATCTGTCCATCCCATGAAGCTTCTCCACGGATAGCCGCATCTCATACTCCAAACTGTCCCTGCACTGAAACGCAGAAATTTTGAAAACACGATTTCGATGCTGATGCCATTCGGATTTGGATCCGTATCTCGTCGATACGATCCTTGCAGCTCCTCCACATGCCCCTCATGCGTTCCCACATTCTCTGGCGACACACTGATGTGTTCAGAATGGGTTGGGAGTTCGTACCTCCAAAGGTACACCTCCATGTGCTGATGTCACCATGGAGTTTTTGCGATACCAAAAAAAAACCATTTTGTGTGCATCCCACCTTGCAGCCTCTTACAGACCGTATCCGTGGAGAAGGCTCCGCCCTGGTCATCTTGAGTTGATTCCGAACACATCTTGTATGGGTGGCTTTGCGATTTGGGTGACTTGCCAATGGCACCCATCACGAGCGAAGTCACGTGGTGTGTCCGCCGCCACCCACCAAAAAACTCTTGCCCTCCACTTGTTTCTTGCGGAGGGCACCTTCCAGGCCACCCCCGACCCTCAAACTTCGTGTGCATCTTCATCGTATCCTCTTGGATGCGTCTTGCCCATCAATAGTCGTTGGAATGGCCTGTGCATTCCAGGCAGAGACCATATCCAACGAGCAGATGTTCCTCTGAATCGTGTCGCTTGCGCGTGGGCCTGCCACGGCCCCAAATCAACCACTCCGGCATCACCCTCTCGCTCATCCACCAATCTTTACATGGCGGTTCCGCCTATGCCCTCGGATCTTGCAATGGACCGCTGGTTGCTGCAGTGACGATGATGCCGTTCGGCGGCGCTTGAGGAGTTTTGTTGTGTTTCTCCATTGTCATGTTGTTGTGTTGTGTTTGGTGTTCTCAAACAGTTTTTGCTGTCGGGGGCCATGGAAATTAACCACAATTCTACCGAATGTGCCAACCAATGAGAACACTTTGCGAGTCCCGAATTGCGAATCCATTCCACAACGACACAGCGGAGGCACAAAATCCTCCTCACAAAGTTGACAGAGGAAACACAGCGCATCTCAAACGAGTTCCTCCTGTTTCTCTGCTGCTTGTAGTCATAGCTTACACAGAATGTAGAATGACTGTGACCTTCCCACAAAGGAAAGAGTGGATGGTACAAGGCACCTTGTGACCATCCTCCTGTGTTGTCCATGCCGTTCTGTGGTGCGCTGCGCTGGGCTGCGCGTCAATGACTGGTGATGCGCTGTGCTGTGCTGTGCTGTGCTGTTCTCCTTGTGTGCCTGGTGTGCGTCATGACCAGCCAATCTTGTACAATCAGCTTGCAACCTCTATTGGCACACAGCTAGTATTCACCATGAGTTCCCTTGTTGTTAGACCATGTGTGCTGAATCAATCCAATCGTTGTTCGAGTCTTGAGTCCTTTGTGTCAATCACACTTCGATTCGAAAGATCCAAGAAAACGACTCGAAAGAATTCGGAAAATGTGATGCGGGTTTCAGACCCAAGACAAAATTAGGAAGATGATCCAAGAGGATCAAAGAGACTCTATTAGACCTCCAAACATGTGTCATAGCACATGTTTGGACACAGATACACTAATTAGCAGGAGTAACCAGCAGTTTGGCATGGTTACAACACGATGGACAATGGTGAATAGCACCATTAGTGGGGCCAAGAAGTAGAAAACAGGAAGATGATGAGCACTTATTGATGAGCTCATAATCTCAACAAACTTCACTTTGTAAACCATCACTTCAAACAAGCACACACAATAACACAGTTCTATCAACCTTCACCCACATTGGACGTAGTTGTATCATCCTGCAACCACTGAACTCTTCACGTTGCAAGCATGCTGCGCGCTGGTGATTGTGTGAAGGTGGCACCCCACCAACGCTCAGGTGGCAAGCTCCGTGACCTGGGCGTATGTCATGTTGAGTTTGCAATGAAGCAGACCACGGATGGTGCTACAGTCAAACGCGATGGGCCTCTTGCACCAGGAGAGGTGGCAATGGTCATGGTGACCCCAGTGATGGGGCAGAGCCGAATGTATGTTGTTCGTGAGGATCTGTGCGCGCCACACAGCCTCGCTACCTTCGCACGGACTCGCACTGCTGGTGGCCTTGCTAAGCCTTCCCTCCTTTCTCCCCAGCATCACTCCGTCGCTGCTGTGCGTGTCAACAACAAGGCTAAGCCCCCCACACCATCCCCAACTACCACGGAATCGCAAGAAGCCAGCATCGCTGCTTTTCTCGAGGTCTCACGTCAGCAGAAGGAAACAGCAATCGACCGTCTCAACAAGCAGATGAAGAGAGGCGCGAAAACAAAAGGATGGTTGCGAAAGGATGGAGGGCGTAGCAACACTAAGCCCACCAATAGAAAGAAACAACTTGATACGCAAGACAAGCACAACTACATCGTTCTCTACTTCAACTTGGGTGCGATCCCAGCCAACACGAAATTGATCGCCCATGCTTGGGATATTGGTGCCACCACTGTTGCAAGCAACATCAAGAAATTCCAAAAGAACAAGCTGGAACGGAAGAAGCGCAGTGATGCAGGCAGCACCATCTTCACCTGCCCCAAGAAGCAACAGCAATACTTCACGCCGCGTGCCATCTTCGCGAAACAACTGCAGCTCAAACATCCACAACAACGGTTGCCGCCTGAAGACATCTCTTATGCCTATGCCTCTGCTTCTCCTGAAGAGCTGGCATCCGCAAAATCCCTGTCTGATTCGTGGTTGGAGCGTGGTCCGTTCCTGCAATTTGAGCTCCAGGATGTGTTGCAACGATGCAATGGCGCAATCTCGTGGGACGATATTGCACGCGAACTAGCAGGAAGGGGCAATGTCCAATGCGTTTGCGCGAACACCATTCGAACATACGTGATGGGATTGGAGGGCAGCAACTACCGTTCTACAACAATGCTCCCCAAGATCAAGGGCGACATCAAGGTGAAGCGCGACAGGTGGGCCAAGGACTTCTGTGTGTTCTGGGAATCAGCGGAGCTGTTCCTGAAAACGCAAGTTGTTGTTGTCCACATGGACGAAAAGTGGTTCTACTCTATTGTCGCTCGGCGCAACCTCAAACATGTGCCCCAGATGGGAGTTAAGCCTGTTGACCATGCTGTGCACCACAAGTGCCACATCGAAAAGACCATGGCGATTGCATCAACAGCGTTCGCCCCAACAAATAACTGTTTTGCGAAAGGAGGAAAGGCGTATCGGGTTAGCTTTGAACGTGTTGGGCGCATGGTCCCAGCGCAGAAGAATACGTACCAGCGAACTTGGGTCTCGCCAACCAAGTACAAGCACCTTCCTGATCCCAACAAAATCTCTCGTGTGAAGGGTGAACTGTACTTCCAAGCACTGGAGATCACAGGCAGCAAGGAAACAGATGGTCGTCTTGATAAGCCCAAGCCGAAATACAGCCTCAAGAAATTCTTCCGCGAAAAAGAACTCCCCGCACTGGATTCGCTCGCCAACAAAATCAGGGACGAAACGGGCAAGAACGTGGTGATTCGGTACCAGATGGATGGCGCAGGGCCACACAGAGACACGGAACTACTCAGGTTCATCAACGAGGAGTTCGACAGTCGCGGATGGCATCTACGATTTCAACCATCGAATTCTCCCATCACGAACGTGAAAGACGATGCGATATTCCCAGCGATGTCGAAACACGTGTCAGCACATCAAGGTAAGCACCACGGGAGTCGCATGTTCACCACTGATGCGTTGTGGGAAGCTTGCAAAACCTGTTGGGAGCAATTTGGGCTGGACAAGCTGGCGCGTGCGTATGTTCGTCACCATCAGATTGCCTACGCAATTTGTGCTGCGGAAGGAGGTGACGAATTTGTGACGGAGCGCAAGGGACTGAGCATGAATGTGCGGAAACAAACGTTCACTGAAACTGACAAGGACGGCAACGAGATCGGTGTGACTGTGTCTCACATGGACTTCGCGTTGGAGGAGGATGATGATGAGGCAACCAACATGACCACCAAGAAACCAACTGCAACAGGCAAGAAAGACAAATCAGCTGGCTTCAAATATGCCAAGCCTGACATGAAAGGTATGTACAATGATGCCCTGAAGGTGATGGCTATCAGTGCTCTGCAGTGCCTGAAAACGAACCTGCCAACAACCAGCAGCCTCATTCCGTTGCTGGAGGAGCAAATCGTCGCGACCACCAAAGCCAACGAGGAGGCTGAACACCAGAAGAAAGGCAAGAAGAAGAAGATACCCAGCAAGAGCAAAGCCGAGATCATTGAGCCTCGCAACAGCAATAGCAAAGCCAAAGCAGCACCCGCCATGAACACATTCGACGTGGCCATGTTCGCTGGCAAGGACGAGCATCACAGCAAAGCAGGGCAGGATACCAACACAGCAGAGGTGTAGCTGCAAATCAAAGTAGTAGTAGTATATGTTATAGGCGCACCTGTGATTGGAGTGCCCGTGTGCGCATCGTCTGTTGGATGGCATGGAGGATTGTGATGTGTGGTGTGTGATGTTTGTTTTGTGTTTTGTGTTTTGTATTTTGTGTTTTGTGATGAGTGATGCGATTTTGTGACACAGACCGTTATTTTTGTGTCGTGAATGGTGTGCGTCGTGGAGCCATCGCGTTGTGAAGCCGTCACGTTGTGTTGTGCCGCTCTGGTCGGAAAAATTCCAGCCGAACCACACACACAAAACGCTCCAAGGCCTCAACTGCGTCGATCGGAGCGCCAGCACAATCGGTGTGTGTCGCACAAACCAATCGAATGGCAAAGGCTTCTCTCTGTTGTCGCCGCACTTGTATATCTGTACCACATCGTACCATGCCAGTACTCCGCTTTCTTTTCATCACAAATGTGCAACCCTCATGATCTTCGCTGCCATCAAGTCCAAGCATCCGTACTCGTCACTGGAGCACCAACGATGCATCCTCTGATCATTCATCTCTGTTGGTGCCTTGTCAATGGCACGGCCACTGGCACAATCGTCATGTATTGGTAGAGTAGAGTAGAGCAAAGCAGAGCGCAACAAATACACACCATAAAATGCTCGTATGCTATACTATGCTGTGTTGTGATGTGATGTGCTAGTGCAGCTCCTATAATACGTTACATACGACTATGCATTGTGCCCATTGCACCCACTGCACCTTTCTTGTGTAATCTATCTATTCCACCACAGTTCGGAAGCATCCAAACCCCGAACATTGGTGATCTTCTTGATGCATATCATGTTGTTGCGCTTGGTATCGCACGCGCTGTGATGGCTGGGTGACAGCCAGCTGACATCGACCTCGTCAAATCCGCATTCGATGAACCATTCCGTCGTCTGCGTGCTGAAGACGAAGATACAGGATGCCCCCTCCTGCAGACACAGACGTTCCAGATAGCCAAGCATGGCATCACCGAGTCTTTGTTTTAGTTCGCACATAGCGCTTCCTCGATGAGCTGGCCTCGAACAAGACAAGTTTAGAATACTCGACGAGTTGAACGACGAGCACGCAAGTGCACTCGTATGAACGTCTGGACAGAGCGGTTGAGACTGCAGTCAGGTTGTGTGGTTCATCTTCGGATATGCCCCCTTGAAGTCATGGGCAAAGGTACCATATCATACTATACTAGCACATGGAAGTACCAGAATGCACAACTGGCAAGGCGCGGCGCCGCACAGGATGCAAGCGATTGTTACACGACCGTATTGTAACGTGTGAAGATGTACTCTTAATTTGTTATCTTGATGACGTTTCCGGATCACATCGATACGTGGCGATGCAATGTGATCGAGATATCTTCTCATTGTTGGCCTTTCTGTCCTCCGTCTGTTCTTCAGTGTTTGTGTGCCAGCATGTGTTCGTGCGAGTACACACGCACATGTGCGTGCGGCAGGGAAGTGGAATTCTCCTCATCCGTCCTCTCCGCAGAACGACGCCGCTCTTGTTTGGTGACGATGTGCGATGGCTCTCAGTGTGCTTGAGGACCCTGCCATGCCTTGTTGTGCCTGCGCTTGTGTCTGCAACTTCTGAGATGTGCTGATCGGCGCACCGGATGTGAAAAGATCATCGTTGGACATGTGCTCACATGGATCGAAAAATTCCATGTCACTGCTGTTGTCGTCGCTGTTGTCGTCGTTGGCCTCCATGCTTACTTCGTTCATGACCATTTCATGTGGATCCCTGATCCATCTCACTTCCGTCCTGCAAGCTTCTGCCATCTCCATTGTCAACATGACTTTCGTCATCGCCAATGTCAACATCGGCGATGTCGCCGGAAAGGTTTTGTTTGCCCGCATTGTCACTGATGTCATCGTCTTCCTCCTCTCCGCAGCTGTCCGCGCCGATGTCGAAATCTCTGGATTGGTTGGACATTCTGGCATCAAGATGATCATGTGTTGATCTGCGAAGAGTGAATCAACCTCTCAGTAGTCCAGAATATTCGACATGGTTCCTTGCTGGCGACCTTGTCGCGAGAGATTGGATCTGATTTAGCGTGAAGCCAACTGGAAGCGCGAGCGAGCAGTCGATGAACATCCCGATCTTGCGTGACCATACAATACCTCACTTCGGCTGCTGGACGGGCCTCATTGGCCTCATGGTCCTCCTGCCGCGCTTCCTTCAGTCTCCGCTTGAGGATCTCAACCTCGGTATGAGGTCTTTGGAACACATGGTGGTGGAGTTGTGAAGTTGCGCAGTTGAGTCATGGGTCCTTTGTGAGAAAGGAAAGCGAGGGAACATGCGGCACAACTGAAGAAGTGAAGGGAAGAGTGCCAAAATCTTGAAAATAGAATGAGAGTTCGGTCGACATCTCGAATCCCCCCACTTCACACAATGAAGGCAATCTCAGCGATGGCAAGGCAGTGGCACCTGAAACAGAATTGGAGTCTCTCTGGATCTCAACTTACAATCTTTGGGTGTGTAGGACGCGATTTCCATCCACGAGACGTTGGGGAGGACAGCTGCAATGTTGGCATGATGTGCTGGTTGTGGCACGATTGGCTGCACGACGTTGGCATTGACACACATCATGAGATATTTGAACGGCTCTCGGAAGCTATCACGGTAGTGGCTGATAAGGACGGCTCCATATTCGACTGAGGATGACAACTTCATTTGTGCCATGGGCATCTTCCACCATTCCGCTGAAACGGACTGCGGATTCAACAGTGTTTGTGAAACCTTGAGTCTTCGGCGGGATCACCGAAGATGGATCCACACAGTTGTCCCTCCGCGAAACCATGATGAATTCATCATCCACTCAAATCGTTGCATCGATTCGGATGATGCGAAAGTATGTGTTCGTTTGTTGTTCATTTGCAATGCAACGATGAAGAGCAAGAGGTGGGTACCAAGGCGTCAGATTCTATTGCATCGTGGTGAATTGGCGTTGGCATTGTGGCGCAGCGCACAGCAGTCCACTGTTCGCTTCGCACAAGGAACAGAGCAAAATGATCTCCAATAATTGCACAGTGGGTGACGAGCAACAGGCCCATTGCAAATTGACAGCAATGGACCGTCGAAGGGCTGTGCTGGCTTGAACAGGTGAACGGATGGTGGTGAAGGTTGTGGGCGATTATCAACAGACCGTTTGTCATGAGCGTCGCCGCATGGCACCTACCTGGTGCGATGAAGATACCGTCTCTGGTTTGAGGAGATTCTGTATTTTCAATATGCACGCGATATTGATACCAGCCCGGTGTAGATCCGGTCAAACACAAATGGGGCCTCTCCTTTGTCTGCGGCTATTTCCAGGGCGTTGCCTGGATGACATGAATGTCATCAATCTTCTGTGCTCCAAGATTATTTGGCGTCCATCTTTGCAATGACTCGTGGCAACGCTGAACCACCTCTTGTTGAAGCTCAATGCATGTCATTTGATTTGGTGGAGGAATGGAGCACCAGGTGCGGGATGTGTTGTGATGTGACGAGACGTGGCAAGAAGTAGTTAGATGTGAGAAGCGATAGGAACATAGTCGTGCAGCAAGGGAACTTGGTGCCGATCATATGACAACTAGTGTCTGGTGTGATTCGCAGGTGTGCAGCTCAAAAACTGCACCATCTCAACATGTTGCTCAGACAGGAGGAGAAAGAAGAAAGAAAGAATTCAGGCATGGGCCCATACATTCAGGTGTGCATGAGCGAAGATCCACCTGCTCACATCATTTCAAAGCATGTCATAGCAGAGCGACGAATCACGACCATCACTTACCATATTGTGCTGAGCAAGGCCCGAAGAGGGACACCATGAGACACATCAGATATCCTGTTCCAGGGCCTGCATTGAGTACCTTGAGCAGAGTGTTGGGATGAAAGTCGAACAGCTCCATGATGAAGTTGTACATGTATGGGGCTGAGGAGCGAACGTAACCCTCTCGAATGGGCTGATCGCTGTGGGCCACTCGAAGTTGGCTTTGCACGACGAGGTGCGCCCGATCAACATTTTGGCATTCATCCGCCACATCCATGGACTTGATGACGTCGTTGCCCAAATTGCCTGGAATGTGGAATACAGCCAGGGTGTTGGGATGGTTGGCAGTGTAGTTCGCGGAACCACGGAACGTGTCGCAGAAGGTCGATTCTCGGATGCTGTTGGCATCCATCCCCTCTGGCAGTTCGCAGCCGTTCGCTGCATCACAATCCAGCTTGTCACGGTTGATGATATTGATGACCTTTGGATCGATGGTGAGGAAGGATGGGTCTTCGCATTTGGAATCGTCTGCATCATTGTAGACATCAGCGGTTGCGGCTTGTGCTGCTACTGTTTCGTCTGCGTCGGACAGCTCGTCAATGCGCTTTGTCGAATTCCGAGACGATTGGATGTTGCTGGTTTCCATTGTGAGACTGGTCAACGTGGAGTGTTGTTGGCTGTCCTGGCATGGCAAATTTTGTTGTTGCCGCGCGCAGTCATCATCGTGTCTTGTGGAGGAGGAGTCACACGATGTCTCTTCCTCTGTTGTGACTCGTTTTTCATGACGTGGAATCCGTTCCATGTGACGTAGAAGACGGATCAGCGAGAGTAAACACGAAATAGCTCTAAATATCCAATCGCCGTTTCTCCCAAAAGCAAGCAAACCAGTGGCAACAAGGGGCCAAAACTCCACAACTAGTGATATCGCGACACCGTTTTACATTGAGTGCAGCTAGTACGTCAGCGTGCTGGGAACAACAAGATCCGTTGCGTGAGAGACATCTCTGTGCGTCCTCTGACATTGATGTTCGGTTGTTTTGTTGTGCGAAACGCTTCGGCTCCCACGAAGCCGGCACACCGCATCAACACCTTGTCTCTTCAGGATCTCCTCTTGACACCCTCCGTTGCCATCAACATCATCAGCATCAAGAACCGCATCAACATCTCCACCAGCGATGTTGTGATCAACTTCGCAAGCCACCAACCGTCCAACAAAGGAAGAAAAAAGAACAAGAGAATCATGATGAAGATCTCCGTCGCCCTCGCTTTCCTCGCTGCCCTGCAGTCAGCCGCCGCCTTCGTCGGCGTCGCGCCAACCACCAAGGCATCCACGAGCGCCCTGTCGGCTGCCAACCTGCCACCACCCTCCGCTGACAAATCCAAGCTCCAGGAAATCTTCTACCAGAACCAGGCCTGGAAGGCGTCCAAGATCTCCGAGGATCCCGCCTTCTTCCAAAGGCTCGGATCCACCCACTCTCCGGAATTCATGTGGATCGGAAGCGCCGATGCTCGCGTCCCACCGAACGTCATCATCGGCGAGGATGCCGGAAACGTCTTCGTGCACCGCAATATCGCCAACATGGTCGTCAATACCGACACCAACCTCATGAGCGCCTTGCAGTACGGAGTCAACTACCTCAAGGTCAAGCACATCATCGTCTGCGGCAACTACGAGTGCGAAGGTGTCCGCGCCGCTGAGGCTGCCAAAGACTTTGTCGCTCCACTCGAGCTGTGGCTGCGAAACGTTCGTGATGTGTGAGTTCTATTTCTGCGTTGCGTTGCGATGTCTGTTGCGGTTGCCGTCGCGGTTGCTGTTGTATTACTGTATTCGCTGCATTCATGGGTACGACTGGCGCCATCAGCCTTCTCACCGTCATACAAACGCTCGTCCCAGTTGCTACCACGCCACGCTCACAACATCAACGTGTGACGAACAACGAATACTGTACTCGTCAAACAATCCACCCACACATACTAACACCCATACATACCATCACAACAGCTACGCCAAGCACCGCGAGGAGCTCGACGCCATCGAGGACGCCGATGCCCGCCACCGCCGATTAGTCGACCTCAACGTCATCCAGCAGTGCGTCAACGTCCTCAAGACCGGCGCCGTCCAGAGACGACGCGCTGCGACTTGGGCCGAGGGTGAGCCATACACCGCACCGCTCGTCCACGCCGTCGTCTTCGATCCAAAGACCGGCGATCTCAGGCGTCTTGACATTGACTTTGAAGAGTACAGAGACGAGCTCAGCAACGTGTACGGCCTTTACTTGGTCGATTAGAGTAGACCTTTGCATTGCGAGAACGAGCGATGTGATAGGCGAAACCAGGCGGTGTTAAAGTCGTCGATGCCTCAGCCACTTGATTGACTGACTGGCTCCAGTGCAGCACACACAAATGCAGGTGGCATCTCCCAACATGTGGAACACCGTCCTCTGTTGTTCACATCATGGAGAGAAGGTTTGACCGTGCAATCTTGACAGCTGACTACGAGAACTGAATGTTGGAAGACGATGACAATGACTTCCCATTGAGGGCGCCTGCAACATCAACGCAGTTCGTGATGATCGTTTTGCGCCAGGAAAGGACTCAGAGTGCAACATGACGGGTGATCACTAATTGCGAGAGTAGCGGGGGTAGATGGGAGGACTCTGGATTATGTACTCTCCACAGCGCCTCGCATCCTCCACCATGGCCATATCTCATCTGTCTCTCTTCTTCACGTCGATTGGATGATTGTGAGCGCGTTTCCAGTCACCCAAATGAACCCATCTTTCTCTCTAGTGGGATGCAGTATGTTAGACTACGTCTGGCATACGTGCGTGAAATGACAAAGAAAATCTGTTTGTCGTTTGTGACATCGACACGTCATTGTTCCATTCGTTTGGCATGTAGTCGAATGGCTCGAGGACAATTCATGACTCATATCCACATCGACTCCCGCTTACTTTTGGCGCGCAAGCTCGATGACATTCCCGCATCGCTCATTTCTTCGCCTTCGCAGAAAATCGCCATTCGGTTGATCGGGAAAAACAACGCAACACGAAAAACCGACGAACGTGCAAACGCACACGCGTCGTGCTCATGTTTGTTGTCCATGAGAACATTGGCGTTCCTCACAAGGAACGTGAACAATCATCTATCGGGAAATCAATCCACGCAGCAGCATTGATGCATGCCATTGGGCGAAGACTGATTCATCCATACAGCATAACACAGATCAGACAACAACCACCCTGCTTGTGACGAGCACTCACACCATGGCGACGGTTGATGACATGCAGATGGTGGATCATCATCAACAACAACAGCATCATCATGCACAGCACCAGAAGCAACTGTCGTTGCAAACAGACCACGTCAACGAAGCAGCAGTAGCATCAGGGGCAGCAGGGGCACCAGCAATCACAACAACACCTGAAGATGCATCTTACATCAACCACGAATTCACACTATCGTTGCAGCGAATGGCACGCAGCAGCACCACCGATGCAGATGCACCACCGCAACATCTGAAGCTGGACCGATCCCAATTGCAAATGATCTCATTCGCGTCCGAAGACGATGCATCTAAGAAATGGCATTGCGGTGTGGAGTTCCACTCGCAGGAGCAATTCCTGGTCTTTGTGGAGCATCTGTCCGCGGCGTTGAACATGTCGGCATCGTACTTACTGGATCAGTTCGTGATGGAGTTCATGGCGCATCAGCAGAAGCAGATGATTGAGGTTGAAGAGTCCGCCGCTGATGACGACGATCGTGAGATGCAGGATGCTGCGCAATCACAACAAGACTGCGAAGCACAGCACAGCTCTCTGCGCTTTGTGTACTTTATCTTTGACGCAGGCTTGCCGGATGGACGGAGATTCCTCTTCAAGCCTGCCGCGATTGACAAAGGAGCATCGCATGTGTCGCAGGCATCGCCGAATTATGAAGTCGTGACCTCGGGTGACAATCGCTTCATCCGGAGTTTCATGAAGAACCTCAATCAAGTGCCATTTCATCAACGCAGGACGGTCATTGGGCCAATCCTCAAACTGTTCCAAGCATCTGGCGTCATGGGAATGCAGAAGAACAGCAGCAGCAGCAGCAGTAGGAGAGAACATGGCCCAATCAACACGACTGGTCCAGCGCAGCCCCCGCCCAAGATTGCCAATACAATCACCGGACCTGCACAACGAGACACACTGCCAACAATCTGTGCCCCACCGAAAGACACGGCCACCCCAATGCCAACGCCAACACCAACGCAGCTGGGCACAGACACTCAAGGTGCCACATCCACCGCGTCGCTTCAACGTAAGCGATCCTTGCAGCAGACGAGTGATACGAGCACGACTGTGAGCCACAGCGAGACCATCACGCCACCGCAAAAGCAACGCCAGGACTCTTCTGGCGCGGATGCCGATGATGGGCGATCGCACGTCACGCAATCATCGTCGATGGTTGCATCGAAGCGTAGGAAGATCATATCCGTGATAGCACAGTCAAACGCGAATCAGAAACAACCAGAGAAGACCAACGCTGATACCAAGCCAGGCAGCACCAAGGGACGCAAGCTATTTTCCAAATCAGCATCAAAGAAGAAACTTTCGAAGCATTCAGCCGGAAGAGCCACGGGCAAATCGAAGAACCCTAGGCCCAGCCTGACAACGATTGATGAACAATCAACAGCATCAGCAGAAGGAACAGCAGCAACGTCATCCTCTTCGCAAAGTGATCGCAAGCTAGACGTCGCGTTGACGAAAGGAAACGACAGCTGCAGCAAGACTGGTGATAGCATTGGCAGCAACACCACATCGTCCAAGACAGAGGCATCCGAACAAAGCACAAGTGCCCAAACTTGCCACAAGTCACCACCAGTAGCCAGCAAACCACAAGTAAAGGCGAAGGCAAAGACAAAGGCAGCCACGAAGGTCGACACACCAGCAAGCTTATCGACGGACGCAGACAGCAAGACGAGCGCGGACAGCAAATCAAATCGATTTCTTCTGGCAAGCAATCCTCGTGATGAAGTCGTGCGCAAATTCTCCGCACGCACGCTATTCCATGAGCCATCCACCACCGCTGCGGTAGACGCGAAGTCAAAGGCTGAACCGCACCGCTCGTCCACAATTCTGCCGCAATCGCCGCAAGCGGGTAACTTCTTGGATTTCATGGAGGGCTTCTCCAGTGTCTGCACGTCGTCTTCGTCGTTCGATTCCAACTCCGCTTCGGATGACTCCAATACTATGGAAGATACCACACAACAAGTCGATGCTGTTGTGCAGCAACCGGCAACCACGACCAGCACTCTGGAAAGCACTCCTTCGGAACACCCGGATGCGCCATCTACGACAGGGACAAAGACAAGCACCCCAGAGGCAGAATCAGACGCAGAATCTGAAGCAGCATCAGAAGGAACAGCCAGCGTCGATGGAACTTCTGCTCCTGATCTTGATCTTGCTCCGTCTCATCGGGACATGATGATGCTGTCGCCGATCTTCAAAAGAGGTCGCAAACATCAACCCAAGATCGACCTCTTTGTTGATCAGCCGAACATGAGCCTGCGGGAAAAGCTCACGCGATGCTTGGAGGCACTGACTATTTCGTACAGAGCGGAGCATTTGGACATTGGCAACGATAGTTCCAAAGTGTCGCAGCGACTCAACACCATCTGCCGGGCCCTCGAAAACATGTTTGTCCGAGCGAGCGTGGAAAGCTTGGGTGCACTTCATGTCTGCGGCGTGCCAGGTTCGGGCAAGACCATGGGAATTCGTTGGTGCTGTCACCAGGCCAAGGAATGGGCTCGTCAAGAAATCCAAAAGGCCAAAAACGAATGGCTGGGTGAGAGTAGCAGTGACGAAGACGAGTCGATCATGAACCCGTGGGACGCCGTGCCGTCGATTTGCCACTTCAGCGCCGCCTCCGTGCAAGGCATCGCATACAGAGAAGCATGGGATCAGCTCAGCGATGCCATGTCGCATGCCATGGGCGAGCGCTTCCAAAGGAAAGCGATTGAGATCACGGGGAAGGGATCCAAATGCTGCATCGTCCTCGTGCTAGATGAGATCGATCTGTTGGTGGGCACTCCGTTGGAACCAATGTTGAAGAGGCTGCTGGAATGGTCGACCGATCCGTTGATTGCGTTTGGGTTGATTGGCATCTCCAACTCCATCGAAAACGCCACTGCCGTCCGTTTGCATTCTCTTGGCAAGGTGAGCCGACTCTTCTCGTGCATACGGGTATCATGCATCGCACCCGTGCCAATATCTGTACTCTACAATGCAATGCCTTGATTGGCTCACTTCCAACTCGCACTTCCACAAACACAAACACTCCTGACAATTGCATTATTCCTTCTCCATTTCATCTCTTTCCATCATTCACCCTCAAAACTGTCCCTTCTCGTCTGCCCTTGTTGAACTCGAACAACGCAGTTTCAAATGAAATTGGCGTTCGAGACGTACGACCGTCAAGATCTCATTCAGCTGGTGCAACGCCGCATCGGCGTTACCATCATGGACGAAAAGGCGTTGCAATTGCTGGCATCCACCGTGTCCACCACCACCGCCGATGCCAGACAAATGCTGGAATTCGTGCGACGTTCCATCGACATCTGCCGCTCCAGTTTGGACGCTGCGACCCTGGACAGCACCGCTCCTGTCACCATGCCGATCATCAACATCAAGCACGCCCTGTTGGCCCGCAAGGCCTTGGCGCAGACATCGCACAAGGACCAAATCCAAAAGCTCCCCGATTCGCTCAAGAGCATGCTGTGCGTCATCACGGTTCTGCATCATGAGATGAAGTCTCGCGAGTTGCCGATCCGCGACGTTCTGAGAGCCTGCAACGTGGCCATGGATGCGACGCGTGCGAGTATGGCATCGGACGAGGAATTGCGTGCCGGGATCCATCAGCTGGTGGATGCGGGATTGCTGCAGAAGCGCAAGCTGTCATGGCGATTGGTGACGCAGGAGGCCGGCGGCGAGGTGAACGACTTCGCTCTCGATGTTCTGGAGGATGTGGGACGCGTTACCGAACAGGTCCTCCTGAAGTCTGGGCTGTACAATGGCATCGTCGATCGAGTTTGCGCACATTTGGGGTTGAGCGGTTGAATGGACAAATCACAAAGGAGTCGTACCATATGTCGAATTGAATAGGAATCACATGTTCGAATCAAAACTGCCGGATGCGGTCACTATTATTGTCATGCAACGCGTTGCTTGTGTTTCGCCAATGCATCAAACACGTCGATTGCCACGTGCCGTTGTGATTGCTGGAATCGATCAATGTGAGAAGAATAGTAGAGAATCATTTGTTGGAACATGAAGAGTACTCGTCTCCTTTGTCTCATTCCATGCCATCATCCCATGCCATGTTATTCCATTCCATGATATGGCCCCGCGGCACTTCTGTTGCGTTGCACAAGATTCAAGATTTCTCGCTCCCACACGCGCATCCCAGCCAAACATTTAGTTGGACACGAACTCTTGGACCATGTTGGCGAAATACTGATGCCACCTGTGATCCTGAGTGAGCTCTGGATGGAAGGCGGTGCAAAGGATATTCTGCTTGCGAACGGCGCTGATGACTTCTCTCGAGTTGGTGCCATCCGCGGCACCCGGCAACGAAATGCAGTTCTGCTCCTTCTCGTCTTCCTTCTTTTCCTCTTTCGAATCCTCGTGCGACTTGACGACGACGCGGTACGTGATTTCCTGTGACGACTTGCGTTCCAAAGCATCGACAACCCCCATCATGATGACATTCTCGCCGTTGCGAATCTTGCGTTCCAAATCCTCCAGGACGACGGCCGCCTGTCTGCACGGTGTCGCGAAGACCTTGCCGAGCACTTCGACGCCTTTTCCAGCTGACAGGATCGCAGGCGCGCGGATGAAGACGCCGGGGTAGGTCTCCTCGGGATCTCCGATGGACGGCGGAGGCGGCGTGGGCATCTCGAAGGACGAGACCTGCGACCCGAAGTAGTTGCGGCAGACCAAGATGTCCACGCCACCGATCAAGGTCTGACCGTTCTCAATGACGGCGCTGGCTCCCACGCACTTGTCGGACAGCAGAATCATGCCAGCGCAGGTTCCCCAGGTTGGCTTCGTGGCTGTGAATTCCTTGAGCGCGTCCCACACGTTCTTGCCATCCGGCGTTGCTGCTGACGTCCCGATGAGGCCCATGGCCGTGGATTCGCCACCTGGCAAGACGATGCCGTCGATGCCCTCCAAATCGGTCACAGTTCGGACCTGTTGATTGCGTGATTACGCGTGCCATGAGTTGAGAACAGAGGGATTGATCGTGCGCAGCAAGAGCAAGGAAAGATGCAAAGGCGGGGTGAGCAAATTGGCGGCGGCAGCAGCAGCTTCATCAACTGACTGATGCACTCTCATTGATTACATCATATTATTGTAGAATATGGTATTACATAATATTTCACGACGAGAGCAGCAAGTCCTGTACAGATATGCAGTTGACAGATGGAAGAAGATGGAGCATCGGGCACGAACCTGCTTGGTCTTGCAGCCGACGGCCTCCAGACTCTGCTGATGCTCCTCGAAGGCACCCTGGAGGGACAAAACGCCGATCAGGACATCCTTCTTCGTGCCGTTTGTTGCTGCTGCTTCTGTGGCTGTTGCTGTTGACGCCATGGTGATGTTGCAACTCTGCTGATGGCGATGATGCCGATGATGGCGATGATGCCGATGTTGCTGATTCTGACTCGGTGCTCGCGACTTTGTAGAGATTTGTGGTTGATGCCAAGGAGAAAGATGATTCGCCCAAGACGAGAAAGACGAGGAGGGAAAGTTGGGCTGGTGGCGAGGAACACCATGACGACGATGGTGGTGGTCGCGGTGGCGGTCGTGATGGCGAGGCGGAGATCGGAACGATGTTGGGTTCTCGAATTGTGAGTGTTTGGAGAAGTTCGCACGGGTTGACGCACGGACATACATGCACGTTTCAGAAGTGGTCGATTCGATCCATCGGCTTCGTCCTGAGCGTTGTATCGTCTGTACTTCGTACGATACTTCTATTGAGGTTTAACTAAGTACATTTCCCGAAGTTCCAGCCGCGTATCTTTCGCCACAACCAAAGATCTGCTGCGTTGTGGACGAACCAGTGGTGAAAGAAAACGCACGCACCTGGGAGCAACGGTAAAAAATGAAAATTACCATAGGTCAGAAAGTAAGCTGAAATGAAACACGTACGCTACGGTGGCTTGGACTGGATAGCATGATCGGGGCAACCAGTGTTGGAGCGCAGAGAGCGAAGCAGCTCACAAACCCGAGAAGCACCACTCCTGTGTTGTTGGCAACTGCTGGTTTTGCTGATTAAGTGTGCATTTGTTCGTGTTGTGGTTGATTGACTTGTGTGGGACTATTGATGTGTGGAGTATTTAAGGTGCCATTGGGGTTGTTGCCTTTGGGCGTCTGAGTGAGCGTTTGGTGTTTCTCTTCGGAGTCGCAGAGGTGGCAGAGTTCTGTTGTTTGGGGCACAACACAGTTGCAGCGTTCATGACAAAAGACACTGGATCAGTATCGTCTCCTTCGTTCTTCACGTTGTAACCAAAGTTTGTGTTGATCTCAGTGCACTCGAGCGGATCTTCGTCATGCGCAACATCTTTGTATTGCTCGAAGCGATCAACGAAGTTCGGTACCACCTTGGACGGGAAAAGTTTGCGCACCTTGACAAACATGAAGCCATTAGACACAGGGAAGTCCATGCTTGCTGCCTCAAACAATTTGTCATAGTACAGCTGCACTCCAGCCTGCTCCTTGGAGAGCATCTTGGCCACTTCATGCTTGCTGTCCTGTGTGTTCTCATCTGTCTGTGGCAAGTAAGTTGCTGCATCGAAAAATCGCACATCGACCTTGAGGGAGAGCTCCAAGAATTGCTGTGCACTCTCCTCCACAATTTGGAATGCCACATTCTCCCAGTGCATGAGGTACGGGCAGTGGTAGTGGATTGAAAAGCCATGACGCTGATCAGCTTGATTTGCAGTTTTGGTTGGTTTGTCCACACTGATGGGCATAAGATGCAGGCCCCCCAAGACGAGGGCCTTGAATTCCTGGCCCAATGGGTTGACGGTCATCTTCTTCATATTTTTTGTCAATTCGCCGACTTCGCCAAAATCGATCTTCCTTGGTCCCAATTCGTGTTCGTTGGTGTTCGCTGGTTGGCTGGTGGTGGTGGTGGTTGTGTTGCGACGCTTCTCGTCGAAACGCGCGCGCTTGTTGGATGGACCGGCTTGTGGTGGCGCTGTCACCAAAGGAGTGTCAACGAGCGTCTCAGAAAAACGAACAACAGGAGAATGAACGGATCTGGCTGCTGCGATCTATGTGCTGGCTTGAGGATCTGGTTCAAAGGATGCCTCAGAGATGGGACTTCCAAGAGTTGTGAGATGCCCTGGAGTGAGGTCTGCGTTGTTGTTAGTGTTATTGTTGCTGTTGTTGTTGTTGTTGTTGGCAGTGGTGCTGGTGGTGCCACTATCGAGATCGATGCTCTCCAAGCTGATATCACTTTCGTGATTGTTGTCAACGAAGCTCTCGTCGTCGTCGTCGTCGTCGTCGTCGTCGTCGCTCTCTCCAAATGCGTCGCCTGGTTGAATGGCCAAGCCACTGCGCTCTGTTGCTGTGATGTCCCTGTTCCTGTCTGGTGTAGCAGGGAGGCCAGCTCGGCGTTTGAAGTCAGTTGGCAGGCCTGAACGAGAATGGAAGCAGTAGTAGCAGCAACAGCATGTGAGTTTGATCAGGCATGCTTGTGACACAGCAATCCAACTCGTGTACTTACGCTGATTCTTCCCTTCCCTGTGGAGCTTGAGACGATTGATGCAGCTTCTGAAGTTGCCATGCAGGTTGTTGCGGTTGTAGTTCTTGCCTGGTGGTGCCTGGATCCAGTCAGGATGGTTGGTGATGAACTGTTTGAAGTTGGGGGCGATTTCGGTGCGGAAGAGACCACCGATGATGTACGCTGCGTCGTCGCTGGTACCTTTCCACTCAGTGTATGGTTTCTGTGATGGATTATCAGCTGCTGGTGTTGTGGGAGCCATGATCTCGAAATGTGAGGCTTGCAACTTGCCTACACCTTTGCTCTGCTCACATGCAGTGGCAACACAAGACAATCCTCAGATGGCAGTGCTGTCCGAATCAGCCGCGCTCCACATCAGCTGCTGTCATTGCTGCTCATTCGTTTCAAACCGCAGTCCTGTCAACTAATTCAAAACAGCGATCAACAGCAACTGTCACTTCCAGATACAAACTGCAGGATGCCTACTTTGGATACCAGGCAGACTACGAGTGAGCAACACGATCAACAATTCAGTTGGTACATCTACACACACTATTCAAGGCCAAGATTGGCATTCATCGATGCGTCCATCGGCAGTTTTCCCCGCGCGCCGACGGAGGGGTGGGCTGTGGGAAGCAAAATGTGAGTTTGGGAAAATGTGGACACGCATGCCAAATGAGAAGTGTCGCATGGGAAAAAATAACGTTCCATGGGAAATTTGTCTTCATGCATGGTATATTTCTGTGTTCCCATGGGAGCGCAGCGTTCCGTTTTCCCATGTGTTTGAGACGTACGTAGCTGGCAGTACAGTTTATACGATCGATTGTCTTGGACTCCGTGGGAAACAATGCATCAAAATTCCCACGCGACAGCCTCGATTTCCCATGGAATCGATTCGTTTTCCCATGGAGCAAGCCCGTTCTCCCATGGGGCTGGCTCGTTTTCCCACGCGGCTGGCTCGATTTCCCATGTGGATGACTCGATTCCTTCGCATGCCTCCTCTCAGTTGTCCATGTGAGACAAATCCATCAAATCACAAACAACAACAAATCCACGCCACATTTTGATGTGGTGATGCTGCGCAAAGCACAATCCAGCTGAACCATCAGTACAGCACCATGCAGGACATCCCACACACTGCGAGACCTGGCACACAAGCATGCTTGCAACAACAGCACTTGTACAAATGCTCTTCTGCATGTATGTATAGTTGTATTATGTTTCAATTTGAATACTATATTAGTTGCAACTGTCCGTGGGAGGCTGCGAATTCGTGTGGACAGCCATGGCAAGAGGAGAGTGCTTGTTCGATACAGTCGCAGCTGTTCGTTGTTGTGTTGCTGCCGCATGTGGTGACATGGTAGTTATCCCTGAATGTATGCTGTGCTCTAGCCCAGCAATGTTGGCTTGCCAATACAGTATCGCAAATCGGAGTAGAATACAGCGAGTACTCGTAGTCACATGTGATGATCGTGAGCTACTCGGCCAATCAACCGATCAGAGCCAACAGAGCAAAAGAGATGACAACGTGGCAGCCATCGTTTGCAACTGTATCATGTCAGCAGCAGCTAGATCCACGATACGTACAAGCACAGTGGGTCACCAAGCAAGCTTGCAACAACATCAATCACGAGCACACTCCAACAGCAGTGTCGGTGTTGACCGTGCTCATTGCATCATTACCACAACAGTTGGATAGCATCAACATCACAGTACCATCCACAGTGACATCAACTCCATCAGTAGCATCAGTATAAACAACAACAACAACAGTAAAAGGAGGAGGCAACAGCAGTGCAGTTGCAGCAATGAGCCGCAGACCAACTGATCAAACAAACGAAAAGCAACATCGCTTGCAACAAGCATCATGGTGAGTTTTGTGATGGGTGTTTGTTTGTGTGGTGACATGTTGTGGTGCGCAGAGCTTGACGGACCGAGACAAAGCGCAGCGACCTGAAACACAACCTCACACGAACCCTTTGTTGTCTGCCACACAACGCCACACTCTGCTGCTTTTGGCTGTGACATGGCGCACTTGCGGAACAATGAATCAAAGCGCTACGACTTGAAAGACATAACCAGAATTGGATTGGACATTATGGGGCATAATGCGTCGTATGACCCAGTGAAACCAGCAACACAAACAAAATTTATCTCTCTGTACGGGCTTTCTCCACGCATGTGCCTAGTTATGTGGAGCTATGCTCGTGGTGTCCCGAAATGTCATCCCAAGCATTTGTATTGGACCTTGTACTTCTTGCGACACTACGATTGTGTTCTTGCGCTGTCATCGAAAATGTCTGCGGACCCCAAAACACTTAAGAAGTGGATTTGGCTTCTGATGGATGAAATTCAGAAGGGATACAAAGGCGTGGTAAGTGCAGAACACCCTTCCGATTGATACATCTCATGATAACACTTACATAACGACAACTCACATCACCTTTTTGAATACTTATGCTGTCGCTAATTTGTACAACAGATTAAATGGAGGAATCGCTTGAAGAATGACAAACAGCGAACGTGCAAAGTCACAGTGGATGGGACTGACTTTCGCATCCTCGAACCTCAGCCCTTTTCGAAGAAGTGGTACAGTCACAAATACAAGGGCGCTGGTCTGCGGTACGAGGTGGCGATTTGCATTCAAACTGGTGACATCGTTTGGTGCCACGGTCCATTCCCTTGTGGTGAATGGCCTGACCAAAAGATCTTCAACCGTTCGCTCGCGGGGAAACTTGCTCCTGGTGAAATGGTGGAAGCGGACGGAGGGTACGGTGGCCCTCTCGTACGCAAACCAAAGGACTACGTTACTCACGCAGACAGGGATGGCAAGAAGCAAGCAAGAGCAAGACACGAAACCATCAATCGTCTCTTCAAGAAATGGAAGATCTTGTATGAACCATTTCGCCACAACATGAAACTTCACAAGACAGTGTTCAAGGTGGTTGCCATGATCACACAGCTGTCCATTGATGAAGGCTTCTTCCAGCCTTTCCAAGTCAGCTACTAGAGAGACAGACTAAGCCAGTAGAGCAGAGCAGAGTAATTGGTTGTACACGCATGAACAATGCATCGCGCAGGAGACCCATTTTGCCTGTTGTTGTTGTCATTTTTTGTTTGTGTGGTTGCCAATTCGAATGAATCCCGTTGGGTCTTTGTTTTTAGACCTGAGGGAAATTATCTATATTACCATGGCTCCCTGCAGTTCGGATTCGAAGCACCAACAACGGTGTGATGGCAACGGCGACCGCAACACCAATCAAAATGGAAGGCAAATCCAAAAGCGACAGCCAACGAAAGCAGCAGGTGGCGTACAAGGTCACGAGCACTGAGAGGTGACAGCGCATCAGCGACAGGGAAGGAGCACAGAAACCACCTCGCTGTGCTTTCGCCAGAGACGTCACATCACATCACATCGTATCACATCACATCGTATTGATATCCTCACAAATTCCCATCCGACGCAAAGAAAGCCGAAAACCCACTCTCCAATCCAATCCAATCCAATCCAACACTCCACTCCACTCCACTCTTCCATTCCATTCCAAAGACAAGATGAAGTTCACTATCGCAATCGCCGTTGCTGCCACTTTGGCTGGATCCGAAGCCTTCCTGAACAGCGTTCGCCCAGCCTTCTCCCGATCGTCTTCCACCTCCACCATCGAGGCCTCGCGTCAGCCAATCATGGCCGGCAACTGGAAGATGAACCCGTCCACCGAGGAGGAGGCCATCAACCTCGTCTCCAGCCTCACCAAGATGCTCGGAGAGGAGACCTGCCCCATGGACGAGGAGAACGACGGATGTACCGAGGTCGTCGTCTTCCCGCCCCACCCCTTCATCCGCACCGTCAAGGACATCGCCGACGAGGCCGGCATCACCGTCGGAGCCCAGTCCATCTTCTTCGAGGACAAGGGCGCCTACACCGGCTCCGTCTCGGCCAGCATGGTCAAGTCCATCGGATGCGAGTACATCCTCTGCGGACACTCCGAGCGCCGCACTCTCTTCAACGATGACGACGCCGCCATCAACCGCAAGGTGCGCAAGGTCCTCGAATCCGGCATGAAGCCAATCCTCTGCATCGGCGAGACCAAGGACGAGTACGACCTCAACATCAAGAACGAGGTTTGCGCCATGCAGCTCACCAAGGATCTTCAGGATGTCACCAAGGAGCAGATGAAGAATGTCGTCATTGCCTACGAGCCAGTTTGGGCCATCGGAACTGGACTGGTCTGCAACCCAGAGGATGCCAGTAAGTGCACCATGCACGTTCGTTCGTTCATTCGTTCACTTTTTACGTTTTGAATAGCCTGGCTGGTCCGTTGGTTAATCTGTTGGTTGGTTGGGAGCGTTTTTATTTGGATGGAATGGAGTTGGTTGCAACTCTTCCTGCGCTCCTTCTTGAAGAATCTGCCACATGACGGGTTGATGTTGCATCGGCAGTTTGCAATAGTATTTTCTCACCGTCGCGCACCACCTCCATTCTACCGTTCGGTATCTCGATTCTCTATTGCGACCGCACGACCATTTCCGCAAATTGCATCTGCCTTCGCCATTGCACCCAAAATGATAGACGAGGTCCACGCATACCTCCGAACGGTACTTGCCCGTCTCTTCGATGAGGAGGTCGCCGAGCAGACGCGAATTCAGTACGGAGGATCAGTCACTCCGGAGAGCGTCGACAAGCTCATGGCCCAGCCAGACATCGATGGATGCCTCGTCGGAGGAGCATCGCTCGTCGCCGACAAGTTCGGACGCATCATCAATTACGAACGTGCAAACTAAGCAACCCCGATGCGGCTACTCTAGAGTTGGTGGGCACATGTACTGTATCTCCAAGTATGTGTGGTACAATACCTTCCAAGGCTAATTACGATAAGCTAGCACACGAACTGTACTTCTATGGTACATTCCGACCCTCGCTGGCAAGCACGAGCTATGATACAATGCATGCAAAAGGATAAGATTCTGTGCATGTCGATGTCGATGTCACGTACGAGTATGAAAGCTATTTTGTGTAGATCGAACACATTGGACGAATCTGCTATTCCATTGCCCGTCTTATTCATCTCAACATCGACACCAACCGCTTCGCATGCTGTTCCATCTGATCGATCAGGGGTAATTGCTCAGATCACAATCGTTGATGTCGAGCTCCGAATACTCGTCCCACCCTTCCAGCAGCTTCTTCATTCTCTGATCGGATTTGCAAAATGGATCCGCAGAATCGGAATCTTTCGTGTACTTGATGAACAGGGCGTTGGTGTTCGGCATGCGTGGTTTCATCATCTTCGTGGCATCCGTCGTAACGGCGCACACCATCATCATGCGCCAGAACGATCGGAATCGGTGCAAGATGCCGCGGCGGTACCAGATCCTCGTTTGCATCCGCTCGGTCATCGCGCACCAGCTGCGGACGAAGTGCTCATGATGAGATCGATGATGGTCTCGTGGCGGTCATTCCAGCCAACGGCATCCGCCCAAACCTCCACAGGTATGCGGCGCCCGCGAAGAGGCTCGCATCGCGATGTTTGGGGTGGAGATCGCCGGTAAGCAACGCCAAGTCGGAGCTGTTGGGATCCAGAACGTGCGGGGCCCGTATCATCTGTTGGTCGATCGAGATGGTCATCCAACCTACGCAGGGAGATGACTTCAAGTTCCGTTGGAATCGGGACAGCGTGTGTGGTCGCATGTCAGGAACACAATCCTTTCAGAAAGCAACGGAGATACAATTTCGAGGACTGCAGCTCCAAGCAGCAGCAACAACAACAACTTGACGCCGGAGAGGATCATCTTCTGTGCGTCTTGAGGTCTCTCGGTTGCGGCATGTATTGAAGTATACAAACCAGCCAGCATCAGATTCATTCTTCTGTGATCACGGCAGAGTATTCTTCTCACGTCATTTCCTCCCCTTGGCCAAGTCCCATTGTATCAAAGACAAGCACGTTAGGCGGACGTATTCGGCAACAAATGAAACAAGCCATCAAATCGATTGTCTTAGTCGCTCTCTGTGCACCAATGCGGCTATTGAATTCGTCATTGCCATCGTCATTGTTGTTGCCATTGTCATCCCAATGAACAACTGCGGCGATGGTACCATTCAGAGCGCTTCTTTCTATGATATGCGGGAAACCGGTGTTTTGCTGTCTTCGTCGGCCTCTCCTTCATTGGCCTCTTCGTCATCATCATTATGTGCACTGTCCGCTTCCATCTCGTCGCCACTTGCACTGTGCTCATCGTTCTCAGCCTCTGAATTCCCATCCACGCCATTCGCACCCGTCTCTTCATTGTCTCCCTCATCATGGCCGTCAACGGTGGTCTCCGCGTCACCACCTGTCGCATCAGAATCTACCCCTGCGTTTGTGTCTACATTTGCATCTGCGGTTGTAGTTTTGACTGTGCCGGCGCTGTTATCGTTGCCAGCATTGTTCGCATTGGCAGCCGCGACGTCGTTGCTGCTGTCTCTGTCATCACCGCCCGCCACTTCCCCATCATGCTCATTGCCATCTGCATCTCCATCTTCACTATCACCGACAGCATCGTCATCGTCGTCGTCACCGTCGCCGTCACCGTCAGGCCCAGCGGATACTTTGTTGAGAGGAGAAGAAGATGATGCATGCTGGTCCGCATCCGTATCTGCTTCCCTCCTCTTCTTCTTTCCCACATTCAGAATCCCCTTTCTGATCTTTAATTTCGGCAGCCGTTCGGCGTATTCCACGAGATTGGCGGTGGTCGCATTGTTGCAAAATCGAGTCGCCTGTCTGTATTCGATGGGATATTTGATGAACACATCGTCGTGTCGTAGATTCGGCACCTTCTTGGAGGACATCTTCCTCCAGCGCGTCTTTTCAAAGGGAGCGGCGCAGATGAACATCATGCGTTTGAATTGCCGCACTTTGGGCAAGATGCCCTTTCTGTGCCAGATTCTGGTCTGGAACTGCTCGATATTGTCATTCATCGTCAAAGCGCTGCGCGTGAAGGATTCCGGTTTCGTCACCAGCGGCGTGATCAGATCGATCGCGGGGATAATGTGATTCTTACCGACCACAAGATGGCGATCATTGTAGCCACCGTACGATTCGCCGTACGGAATCCACAAGAATTGCTCCGTGTCCAGCGGCGTCAGATCGTGCGGGCACTGATAGTAATGATCTGACCGCGTAATGACGAATTTGTCATATTTGGCCAGGATCTTGTCTTCTTCCAGGTGCTGCATGAGGAACCATCGGACCATCATCAGCAAACCACCACCGCTCCTTTTGCCTTTGACACCACCCAACAATCCATCGTTGCCAACATGCGGCAGCAACGTCGTTCTCCATTCCGGCCCGTTCACCAGATCGATGGCGTCCGCCCAATCGTCATATTCTTGAAATCTCCAAGTGTACTTGGCGCGGTCGAACATGCTGGAATTCTGATGCTGCGGATAGGTGTCGCCGATCATTAAGGCCAGGTCCGCGTTGTTGTTGTCCAGCACGTTGGTGTACAGCGACTCCCAGGCGTCCTCGCCGCATCGAATGTTGCCGATAACGATGACGAGCGTCGTGTTCGCCTGCCGCTTCCCGTCAATGATATTTGACAACGACGGCAGCGACGGTAACGATGTCGACCACAATGAGACCGACTGCTCCTTGAACTGTTGGATGGAAGGGCTTTGGTTGAATTGCGCTATCGAGAACGCATGCAGCACCAGAATTGCGACCGCGAGGAACGACAGCTTGGACAGCCTCGATAGCTTCGCCATGATGCCCTTCTTGTGGCTGTTGACGTGTGGGTGTGTGTGGATGGATGGGTAGATGAGTGGATGGGTGGATGGGTGGATGAGCGGGAAGAGCTCTCATGTGGCTTTGCCTGTTCTGTGTTCTCTGCTCTTGTTTGTGTGCGGCGAAGTTGATGTTGGCCCGATTGAGTCACTGGCATTTCGCAATGACCGTGACTCACTTTTGGTATCTTTTGGGGAACAATTCACAACACGTTTTCCTTTTCTGTTCTGTGCACAAGAGAGGTCGCCACCGAACTGAAATGGTGTCAGGGGCAATTCAGCGGATCAGCAGCAGCATGCACGCACATACGGAAGGCTCGAGCCGAGTCGCCACAACAACAATCGAAGATGGCTGAGGCCCAGTAGTACTCGTACGCTGGACTGGAGAAGACCATACTGTATGGGAGCGAAGCGTCCTGCTCTAAATACATTATGCAAGGGATATTATATGAAAAAACATGGTGGGTATCGATCACGGCGAAGCCATCGATGTTGCTCATTCCAGCTTCGTCGCGCGCACCTTCGTGCCGACATACCTCCATCCCAGGATGTGCACACGCTTGCCCTCCTCGGTGACCTCAAAGCTGTACTTGGACATGAGCTTTGGCAGGACGGTGTTGGACAGGGAGCTGCCCAGGGACTGGGCGACACACCTCCGGGCTCCAAGGGCGAACGGGATGATGCACTCTGTCATCGACTTCGTCGCATCGACCCACCGGCTTGGCATGAACTTCTCCGGATTCGGGAAGACCTCGGCATTGGAGCACGGCATGATGACGGGGATCATGACATGAGCACCGTTAGGGATCGTCGTCTTGCGTCCAGAGCGTTCATCCAGGAAGGTGAAATCACGGCGCACCCGGCGTGTGCTTCCCAATGGCAAGGATGGTGCCATTCGCGTCAGCTCCGTCGTGATGCGCTTCGCGTGGGCCTTCGCGATGTCGGGATCCTCTTCGCGCAGAGACTCTTGGTATTTGGCGATCTCTTCGGGGTGCTGGGCCAGTATCACGAGCCCATTCGAGACGGTGTCCGACGAGGTTCCGAGGCCCGCGAGGATGAAAACGATGATCTCTGCCGCCTTCTGCTCATCTGTGTGGTTTGGGAGCCCGTTCTCGACGATCTGGATGATGGTTCTGTTCTTCGACTTGTTTGGGTTGTTGCGGTACGAGACGAGGAGATTGTGGGCGAACTCGCGAAGCCTTACGCTGCATGCCATCGCCTTGCGGCCATCCGGGTACAAGAAGTGGAACATCCTGCGAACCGGATCGAAGGCGTGGCGGTAGCCGAACTCCTGCATCGCCTCATGCAGGTTGGAGCTGACAAACTCGAACTCCTCATCGGTAGACTCGTACTCGAACGAGGCTTCCATGAGAGAATGGAAGACAACCTTGGCCATTTCCGCAGATGGATCAAAGACGGCATCCGCAGCGTCTCCGTTTCTCTTGGCCTCCAACAGCGGCTCCAGGGTGTTCTGGGCCCACCGTTCGACCTGCTTGGTGCAGATCTTGTTCATGCGTCCGACTTCGTTGGATGAGAATGCGGTTGCTGCCGCCTTCCTTGTGTGCTTGAAAACAGGATCCTCCGTTTTCCGTGTGAGTATGGTTGGGTACTTGGTGACACCATCGAAGACTGAATACAACTGTGCTGGCTTCTCTGTGGTCTTGTCCGTCAAGATGGCACGTTGCTCCTGGCTGCTTCCAACGACGTAAAAGCCACCGGGCAATGGGAGGTTGAGCTGGAAGACGGATGCGTTGAGCTTGCGCTGCAACTCAAAGCAGAACGCCGGCGCGTCGGGTCCAATGAAATGAGACATGGTCTGAAGCATGCCGATGGTGCTCTTGGGAGGTGCGTTCTTGGCGGGCACCTGATTCTTGAGCACGATGATGACGGCGATGAGTAAGACCAAGGCAGCCACGGTCCAAACTTGAATAAATCCAGATGGATCGATGAAGAGCGTGGCGGGAAGGAGTGGCTCGGAGGTGATCGTAGATGCAGACATGGTGGTTGGTTATTGGAGTTTGGTTGCTGGCGATTGATTGATTAGTTAGTTAGTAAGTTAGTTGGTTGGTTGCTTGTTCTTTTTTGCGACTGAGAAAAGAAATTATGAGATGAAGGGGACGGGGATGAAATGGTGGAGGAAGGTATTATACGCATGGATGCGAGAGAGTGCTTCGATAACAACCACACCAAGTTGAGTGAACTGAAGTCGCCGGCTACCATCACCTCCGATGCTCATGCTACAACCTAATGTTCATACAGAAAACAACTTGGCGCAAATGGTCGGCAGAGAGTGCTTCCTCTACTTGCCACGAGCAACCCCAATCTGAACCGCAGATGCCACAGCGCCAGTTCTTGCTAGACCAGACAGACATGGTCCCACGAAAGCAATCAACCCGACGACTTTTACCTTTCTGCATCGCCAACGCCACCAAACTGGACCTTTGTTTCAGTCGCGAATGAGAAGAGCGTCGTCTGTTTGGTATGAGAGGAGTCCAACATGCCCTCACGTCATCCCTTGCGACGCTCTCGGATCTTCTGTGTTCGCGGATTCCCAACTTGTTTGTCGTCACGAACGTTCGAATGTGGTGAAAATCGATTAAATCATACAGTGGCAATAAATCCTCGACAGATACAGCATTGAACATGCAGAGTGTCGAAAGCGGACTTCAAATATCCACGACAAGGATTTGCTTTAATGTCTGCTTGAGACTTGTGAATAAGCGTGAATGGACCAAAAGAACGTACATGAACATGGCGCAGGATGTTGTGCTTCAACGAACACGTTTGTCGAAATTCGACTGGACTGCTTTAAGCGAATGGAGATGGTGTCGTGTGAACGTCTGCAGAAATGTCTCGCATTCTGCTTCGTCCAAACGTGGTTGATTCTGTCTTGTTGGAGGTTGGTGTGAAATACATAATGATTTGTAATAATGCGCATGAAGTCGAGATTCAGACTATGGGGAAATCAATGATCCTGCATCTCTCGCTCTTTCTCTTCCTGGGTACGCGAGATGTTGAGCTGGTGACCTATCGGCTGTGCAGATTGTTTGTATCAGCTTCGCTGGTGTGCAGTGAGAGTTTGCGTGGTGGACAATGAGATGGAGATCGATGCGTGTCATGCACGAATGGTGACTGGAGTGCTATAATATCATTTACCGCTTACTCGCCTAGTTATTGACTTGTTCTCGCTTGCGTTCCCCCGTGATGAAGCCGCCACTTCTATTGCTCTCATCGCCACCAAGACGACCAGCGTGGCGATTTTGACCCTCAATCCTCGCTGTCTTCGTTGCTCTGATCTCCTTCGAGACTATGCACATCACTCTCATCAGCATCAACATTCATTGTCGCTGCGACTGCGAAGGAAGTCGCTTTGAAAGAATCGGAAGATCCAGCCACATCAGCATCGGTTTCAACATTGACGTCGACATCGACATCGCCAACATCCGGGGAACCGATTTGAGCGGCAACACTGATGCCCTTCTTCTTGCCTGCGCCAAGGACGCTCTGAGCAATCTTCAATCTCGGCTTGTGCTCCGCAAGTTTGAGCAAATTGGGTGTTGTTTGATTGCGGCAAAAATGGACGGCCTTTTGGTATTCAAAATAGTACTTGACGAAGATGCTGTCCTCTATCGTGCCGGGTACTTTGTGATGCGACTTTTGCTTCCACCGCGTCGTGTCGTCCGAGGCGGCGCAGACAAACATCATGCGCTTGAACGATCGCACCATGGGCAGGATGCCCTTTCTGTGCCATATCCTGGTCTGGAACTGTTCGATGTTGTCCTCCATCGTCAAAGCACTGCGCGTGAAGGATTGCGGGTTCGTCACCAACGGCGTGATCAGATCGATCGCCGCCATGATGTGATTTCTGCCGATGACGAGGTGGCGGTCCGTGTAGCCGCCGTAGGACTCGCCGCGGGGGATCCAAATGAATTGCTCCGTGTCCAGAGGTGCCAGGTCGTGCGGGCATTGGTAGTAATGATCCGATCGCGTGATGACGAATTTGTCGTACTTGTCCAAGATCCTGTCTTCTTCCATATGCTGCATGAGGAACCACCGCGCCATCATCAGCAGCCCGCCCGTACTCCGCTTGCCTTTGACGCCACCCAGCAGCCCTTCGTTGCCGACGTGCGGGAGCAACGTCGTTCTCCATTCGGGCCCGTTCACGAGATCGATTGCGTCCGCCCAATCGTCATATTCGTCGAATTTCCAGAGATACTTGGCACGATCGAACATGGTTGAGTTCTGGTGCTGCGGAGAGGTGTCTCCGATCATCAAGGCGAGATCGGCATTGTTGTAGTCCAGCACGTTGCCGTAGAGCGACCTCCAGGCATCTTCGCCACATCGCAGGCTCCCCAGGACGATGACGAGCGTCGTGTTGCTCTGTCGCCGTCCACTCCAAGCCGCCAGCGATGAGAGGGATGACGACCACCACCATGAGGAGGTGGAGTCTGCCTTGAGCTTCTTGACGGAAGGGGCTTGGTTGAACTTGACGGTGGAGAACGCATTCAGCGCCAAGATGATGGCACCGACGATCCACATCTTGGATATCCTCGTTCGCTTGCTCATCATGCTCTGCCTCTGTTGTTTGCCATGCGCAAATTGGAATGGAGTTCGATCTACTCGGGTTGATGATCTTCACACTGAAAGTAACCGTGAAGGTGTTGATTGATCCATGGGCTTGCTGGAATGGCGACCGGATGGTGATGGCTTCCTCTCTTGTGTACTGTAGGTCGTACGCATCAATCATGGCGATGGCGATCACGATGACAATGATGATGGCGACGATGATGTTGATCCGCGTTGTTGTTGTTGGTTCGTCTTTTTCTTCTTTCGAGTCGTGACACCAATCAGTCATTCGCGATCCATCGGGATTCGCAGTCGTGGATATTGGTGACGGCCAGACCACGCAACCCAAAGACCAACGACGAAAAGAAGAAAAGCAGAAACCGACCATGGCGCTGTTTGTTGGCGTCGTGATCAGCAGCAGCCACAACAGCAATGTTCTTTGTGCACAAACCTACAAGTAGGTCGTACTCCACAGAGACAACACTGCCCGTACTATACTTTGGCAAGCTGAAGGAGTGCCTGCTGCAACCCCTTCTATTCCATCTATTCATCCATCCATCTATCCATGCTGATACAGCTATCCAGTTCACTCCACTCCATTCCATCCCAGTCCACCACCCGCAACCATGTCCCGTCCCGAGTCCACAGGCCACGCCTCGAACTTCTACAATGAGAAAGAGGCGCGCAAGTACAACTCCAGCAGCCGCATGATTTCGGTGCAACGCGAAATCACGGACCGTGCGATCGAGCTGAGCAGAATGGATGAGACGAACAGCATGATGTATGTCCTGGATGTGGGATGCGGATCCGGTCTGTCGGGGCAGGTCCTGGAGGAGCACGGGCATGCGTGGGTTGGCTGCGACGTGTCACGAGATATGTTGGACGTTGCCAAAGAACGCATGGATGCGACCATCAACGTTGGCGGTGATGGCAAAGGTCAAGGAGGCATGCGCGATGATGATGAAGATGACAGCGACGATGATGACGAAAGGCCGTCCACGGGAGATTTGATGCATCACGTGAGTGCGCCATGTGTCGCTATCACTGTCACTGTTGCTGCTCAGGTGTTGTTCATGTCAGGTGGGGAATGTGATGGGATGGGATGGGATACACATGGGGTGATTTGACGACGCAGTATTCATATAATACATGCTGCACAACGAGAATATGAACAGATCAGCAGTGTTCATCTGGACCGCACGGCAATGACATTGACGTTGACCGATGGGTGAGCAGAATGCAACGTTTGCAATGATCCGGCGTTGATCGTCAGATGCATTCCAAGCACTCTACGTACGCTACATGCTACTCTTTGAAGAACATGTTCTCATCCAATACTCTCCATGACATTGCACCACACAAATGTTATACTCCATTTTCTTCACAGGACATGGGAACCGGATTGCCGTTCCGCGACGGCATATTCGATGCCTGCATCTCCATCTCCGCACTGCAGTGGCTGTGCTATTCCAACAGCAAGGACCAGGTGCCCAAACGACGATTAACGCGCTTCTTCTCGAGCCTCTACCGCGTCCTAAAAAAGAACGGACGTGCCGTGCTGCAGTTCTATCCCGAGACCGCGGAACACGCCGTCCTCATCAGCGAATGCGCCACGGCCGTCGGATTCGGTGGCGGCGTCGTCGTGGATTATCCCAACTCCGCCAAGGCCAAGAAGCACTACCTCGTGCTGAGCTGCGATCGCACGAATCATTCGAAGGGACAGCAACGCGAGTCGGCTGCGCTGCAGGCACGCAAACGCGACACGGTGCAGGTGGGCGGGATCCAGCGCGATGGTGAGGGCGGTGGCAAGAAGCAACGCGTGATCCGCAAGAAGAAGGGCGTCAAGACGAAGGAATGGATCCTGCACAAGAAGGAGACGCAACGCAAGAAGGGGCACAGTGTCCGGCCTGATACGAAATACACAGCGCGAAGGCGACCGAAGAAGTTCTAGAAACAACGAGAGAAGAGAGCGAGAGAGATATTGGTGCATTCATTTGGTTTGGCATGCAAGTTATGCATACAAATAGTCCAGCCTCATTCTGTACATTATATCATGGCGTCCTTGTATCACATACTCCTCGTAAGTACATAGTATAACAAAGAGCATCCCGTATGGAAGTATGACATGAATAGGAACTGTACGTATACTAGAGCACTTTGGCTCTGTGATCAATTCAATTTCATCAACGCACAAATTGCTGAACGAAGTCCTCCCCCAAGCCAACCTTGGCGTAATGTTCCTTGGCCAATTTCAACTTCGTGAAGACATCTTCCGCACCGACGACGTTGCCTTCCGGATCGCAGTACAGCAAACTGCCCGTCACATGAAAGAGCGTGATCATTTCATCGACGCCCTGCGGCACGACCAACGTGTGGATCTCACCCGGCGGTTCGAAGACGTACGAACCTTCACGTGCCACCCAGTCATGCTCCAGATACTTCCAGCTCCCCTTCAGCACGTGTCCATGCACGGGACCGGGATGCTTGTGCCGCGACAGCAATCCCGCCCCTTTGACGCGCAGCAGATTGACGTAGTATCCCGATGACACGCAAAAGCACAAGGGACGGAACGAAACCGTGTCGGTTTGCGGCACCCACATGCGCTCGTCGTCGACTTCGACCTGCGGGATGAAGATCTCGGGCAGGGCCTCCTTGGCTTGTTCGCCTTGGTATGGTTGGAACGCGGTGTCGTCGGTCGTCTCCTTTTCGGTCGTCGACATGAACAGCGCCGTCGTTGGTATCTGCGGCTGAGTCAAGGTGATGGCATCCTGATGCAAACCAACGCTGTTGGTGGATGGCATCGGTGTTTGGAATGCCTCGAGGCAGGCGATGGACAGTGCCACCTGGGTGACGGAGAATATGCGAGCGATCATCATGGATGGATCAGCTGCTTGCTCTTGAAGTCGGGCTCGCTTGTGATGAATGCGACAGCCTTCTTGTTTGTCAATCGTTCTGTTTCCTTCAACTTCCAAGGAATGGTGGTGGCAGCAGCTAATCAGTGAGTGACTGGTCACCTATTATATCTGTCTGCAGTACACTCTTTGTGTATCCGCGATAGTGCCGCGCGATGCAATAGTACTTTCTCCGACGCTTTTGTGTTTTGTGAGGTCTGACACATGAAGGAACGGCTACGCATCATGGTCGATCTTTCATTTTCAGCATTCTCTGCGTGGTCTGCGACGAGGCAATTTCTTTCCTCAACTTCAACTTTGGTCGAATTGGTCGACAACATACAGCCATCGTTAGTCCGTTGAATCGATCGTCCCTGTTTTGTCGGCGTCAAGAATTGAAATCTGTGATCAACACCAAACTCCAAACAGCGCGCAAGTCCAACACAAGGCAACAACTCTGCTGTTCAGAGAACACTCACAAAAGAGGGAGTGTGCACAGATCGAGACGATCGTCATCTGCCATCGTGTTCGTCAGTGGGAGATTGCTTGCTTGTTTGCTTTCCTCACCTTTCTCTTTCCTTGACAACACACAGCCCTACTCCATCCACACCATCTCCACCATCTATACCATTTACACCAACATTCCCGACACAGCAGTCGCCATCGCCAGATTCGAAGATGCTGGTCCGGATTGATGTGTACGACGGCTCCGAGGCCGACGATGATCCTCAGCGTCTGCAGCAGCCAACGGCCACGTTGCACACCTGCCTCTCCACGCGCACGCACGAACTTGGCAACGATGCAAGCAAGAAAGGACTCATGATGGTGGGTCGCAAGGCAGGTGACATCACCTTCCCCACCGACAAGTCCGTGTCACGCCAGCACTGCACGTTGCAGCTCGTGCGGCCGCAGTGCGAGACGGATGCGGCGCCGTTGGTTGCTGCAGCACCGTCCAACAAGGAGGAGGAGGACGCATGCGAGGACAGCGAATTGGGGATGTGCATCGTGCTGCAAGGGCATGGCAAGGGCGGATGCTTTGTTGCTGTCGCTGCTGAAGATTTCGAGGATGGTGCCAATGACAACCAGGATGCTTCTGCGGACAGCGATTCCGACACTGACGAAGAAGGAACGTCGCAGATGCAGAAGAACAAACAGATGAGGCAGCAACGCAAGGCGAAATCAAGCGGCGCGACGAACGAGCCCGATGATTTGCCTCCGATCGCCGCAGTCGTGAGCCGAGGGTGGGCGCAAACCACGGCATCCCTCGAGTTGCGCAAGGTGGATGCCAACGAGTCCTTCATCTTGCCGTTGGAGCAATCGTACAAGAATGCAGCGACGCCTAGCACCGTCTTCGTCCAGTGCGGCCGAGCTGGATCGATGTTCGCGATCACGTGGATCCCCATGCGAATCTCCTTTTCCCGAATCTCGCCGCCACTGAAGGTGCCTGCTCTGAAGAAGATGCTGCCGCGGCTTGGCGCAACGACAGTGCCACAGGACGTCCCAAATCTGTCTGCCGATGCACCCACAACGCACCTCGTCACATCAGAAGTTGTGGGCGGCGGCAAGCAAATCATCGCGTGGAATTACATGATCCCCACCGTGTCGCCGGACTTCCTGCAGGCATTGCTGGATCGCAAGGCGGCATCCGATCCTCTCACGTCGGAGTCGGATCATCCAGCGCAACGCACAGCAAATGGGGATTTTTGGGATCAGCAACCCAACCAGCAACTTCTCAATGGTTTCGCGTTGCTCAGCTTGAAGAATGACGAATCGGAAGAGCTGGTCCGGTCGGCAGGTGCAGAGGTCATTGCATTGCACACCAAGACGGATATGGACGCACTTGCATATGCCAAGGAGCTGCTGGGCGCTGAAAACGCAGTCCATAGTAAACGCAAGCCAATCTACTTTGCGCTGTCCTCGACGAAGAAATTGACCAAGGCCATGGAACGCATTGGAATTCCGATCGTCACGACGAAAGCGATCGCGAAGAGCATCGGCAAGCAAGCTTGCGAATTGAAGGATAAGCACGGCAATCTGTTGGAGGCTGTCATTGACGACGGCGGCGATGATGCGGATGCCGATGTAGCCAAGACCAACGCGACAATAAAAGCGGAAGACGGTGCCGATGCTGAAGCGTTTATTGTGAACGCTGCTGATCACGGCGACGATGAGATGACGGATGTGGAGGTGGATGCCGTCGTGGCGAAGGTGGAGGAAGAAGATGATGAGGATGGCGACAAGCCAAGCAAGACCAAGATGGGCCATTCGCAAGCCGTGTCTCTTGAGACAGAGGCATCACCACCACAGGAGCAAGTGCTGCCAAAACCATCCAGAAGAACAAAGATGGAAGACGCGCCAGCAGAACAACAACAGCAAGCAGAGAGCAACAGCGACAGGGGTGCGAATACAGGCGTCGATGATGAGTCGATGGGCCAGGCGCAACAACGAAAGCAGAAACGGAAACGCACGATGGATGCAAACAGCGACAACGAGGATGATACTCGCGTGCGCAAGGAGGCTCGGTCGCGCACACAGTCTCAGTCGAGATCTCATCCGTCATCATCATCATCAAACGCAACAGCAACATCACGGATCAGAAGAGAAAATTCTAACACAACTGCCAAAGTCACCGGTTGGTTCACCATTGCCCCAAAGGACGACAGAGAACGCAAGCAGCTGCGCAAGACGGCATCGAAGCAATACGCCAGAGACAATGGTGGCTTCGAATTCCAACCATCGGCAGTCACTGAGAAGGTCCAGCTGCCGCAACGCAAGACGGCCGAAGCTGCCAACAAGCAAGATGATGCGACGTCACCTTCATCGTCAACAGCGGAAGCAGCAGCAGGCACAACTGCCTCCGGTCGGCGACGACGACAAGGTCCCAACTTCTCCAGATTCCGCAAGAACCATGTTCCCACATGTCCCTCTAGGACATCGAACAACAGCAACAACGGCAGATCCAGTATTCGAATGAGAGAGGTCCTGCCCCAGGAACCTAAAATCCAGTCCGACATGGTGCACCAGAACCAGGAACTCGAAGTGCAGCAACGCATGGCCGATGAACTGTTCCGTGATACGGGTGCTGGTCCGCGCACCGTCAAACGTCGGAGACGCCAATAAGTTGGAGCAGAGTGCTACGTAGTATACACTTGTATCTGCAAGCTGTGCTATCTGTGTATTGTACTACTATGGTTGGTAGTCGTAGAGCAGAGCGCGAAGTCGAGAAGAACAAAACGGTTCTCTGTCGTGTGGTTGTGGGGAAAGCGCGAGTCATCGCAAGCAAAGTAAGTAAGTATCGCAAAAGTAGAACATCATCGACGTCGACAACAACGACGACAGTACACTCCAGGAACACCCAACATTTTGTCCGATTTTCACTTTTCTAGCTCGTGACTTACTTTAACGGGACTTAATACACGGCGTTGAGACAGAAAAGTGAATCAGCCGAAATCCCAAAAAGCATACTTAGGGTTGCGCTATTTTGCTTCGATTGTGGTTCGTTCACGCCCATCAAGAGAGACCGGACAAAACCGGAGAAACTAGGTCAGACCGGACAGACCGGACAAAATGACCGGACAAAACGGACAGACCGGACAAAACGACCGGACAGACCGGACAGACCGGACAAAACGGCCGGACAAACCGGACAGACCGGACAAAATGACCGGACAGACCGGACAAAACGACCGGACAGAATGGATAGACCGGACAAAATTAACGATCTTAACGGTCACTGTTAACGGACAATGTTAACGGACAGTGTACCCAAACCAGCACTGAAGGTCAGCACGGCGACGTGCGATGGATCAAATGGGAGCAACATTGCGAGTGTCTGGGTTGAGTGTGGAGAACGACCTCCGGCAAGTATTTTTGGTTGATGCGATTAGCATGTGGAAAGTAGATAGCAAAAGCTGTGAAGAGTGATGCTGGTTCTTACTGTTGCGTACTCCATTCTGAGACACTCTGCTCAAGTTCAATATGCTCTGCTCAATTGAGGGTTGTCGTGCTTGGTTTCAAGATAGAAAATAAGCCTGATTTGTTGCACTTCCTGGTAGATGTGTTCTTTGAATTTGCGCTTTCCAAATTGCACATATATACTGGTCAGGGTTGCTGCAACTCTGATGGTGTCACCTCTGTTTGTTCAACTTCTTGGGTGTCTTGTTGGAGGAGCATACTTGCAGTGGACATGTTGAGCACCAAGCCTCCACAAGAATTCATTGCTTCTCTTGGGTGTATGCATCTATCATGTTCCAATGAGGCCAATTCCACCATGGGGTGCAACTCTTTCTTGCCCAACTGTTTCCAATGATCGCGAAGGTGAGCTTCAAACTGGCTGAGCACAACATCAACAAATTCAGCCATGTGGAAGCAGCATGTGTCCCACACTTCTGCAGCAGATAACTCTTCTTCAGTCATTGGCAAGACACCATCTAGCAAGTCCTGTAGAATGATGAATTTTGCTTTGCTAGCCTTTCACTTGATACAACCCTCTCTTCTTGACATTGTGGGGATGTTTGGAGTATGCTGTGGTGTTTGTGCTATGTCTTGACCACTCCTTTCTTGTTGATTCTGTGGAACAATGATGATTTCACTCAGGATTTGGCTTCTGTGCGATTCTTCGAGCTTGGCATGATGCCTGGCTGTCCAAGTTCCTGAGAGACAAAATGAGAGAGCTTGTCCCAAACATTCGAGAAGAACGAACTGTTGCGAAAATGCAAGCTTGTCCATCCACGGATGCAGGAGCAGCAAGAAGCATTCTCCGATTGGACTGCTTGATGTGTTGTGCCAAGAATAGACAAAGAACAGACCAAGTTGCCAAGTACCTGCAGCAAACATAGAACACAATGACAAGACAGTGATACAACCAAAGTGAGGACAACAGAATGCAGAGAGAGAAAGCTCACAAATCAAACTTCATTTGTTCTTGCCCTTTCTTGTCATGATGACAGTGCCTGCCTTGAGGTAAGCAGCCACAGGAACAGCATCATCAATGTCTTGGACTTCTCTCACTATGGTGATCCACAACCATGATCCATCTATCCCACATGTGCTGCAAAATTCCACAGCACTTTGGCTATGACAGGACTTGCACTTCACATACTCTGATGTCTTCCTTGCATTGGATGACAATGATTGGAGTCCTGTGGAAAATGCCCTCAAGAATGAATATTTCTGACACAGACTTTCTATGTTGAAACTTCTTTTCTCTTGACTCAATGCTTGCACATTGCAACAGCATCAATCTCACAACCAAGAACACAGCAATGATGTTGACAAATCCTCAAGTAGGGAAGATCAACCATAATGCACCAAACATATTGGCAATTTCACACCTAATGGAGAGAATACCAATGACAACAAAGCCAGCAGCATTGCCACCACATCACATCAACAGAAGCCACACATACCCTCTGTACAAATGCTCATCGCTTAACCATTGGGTGTCCTGGAATGAGGTTTTATTGCTGAACTGGTCTTTGCCCTTTGTTTCTTGACATGACAATGGATCAAAGAAATACCATGTTCCGATCTCACTATGCATCTTGGCCGGAAATTATTTCAGGTATTTGGGATGACATGCACACAATGACTACTTCCGCAGCAAAAATATCACAATATGACAACACTGGAAGAGGCTTCTGAATGTTCCTTGCAGTTCTATACTTTCTATGGACCTATCCAAAGAATGCCAACATCCTTGCTGCAGCATGTGGGATATGTTGATAGTATGCAATATGGAATCATCTATGGTGCTGGATCAAAATGATTGCAGCAATGAAAGCTGACATGATTGTTTGGCCAAGCTCATTGAATGATCCAGAGGGAACAGCTTTCATTGCCACAGTTGACAGCACAGATTTTCATGCATGGGAGCAGAAACACTCAACACTCAACACTCAACACAGATCTGGCATGGGGCTCAAAGAAGTTCAACCACGGTGCTCTCAAATACAAGATTGCAATCACTGTGTACCACTTAAAGTGTGTTTGGATCCACGGGCTCCACCAAGGAGGTAAACATGACTTGACTATTTGTTGTGAAGGATTGTTGCATCAGATCACAGGTGGAAAAGTCATCATTGCTGATCGTGGGCACAGGACGAGTCGTATGAAAAAGAATATGATGTGAACACCAAATGAGATCGATGGGCCAGAACTTGAAAACTTCAAGAGCAGAGCACGGTTGCATCATGAGACCTTCAATGAGAGACTGGAGTTCTTCAGCGTGCTGGAGATCACTTTTTGCATGGCACAGAAAAGCAGAAGCATGTGTTTGAAGCCATTTGTGTCATTGTGCAATACCATCAGGATGATGGAGCAGAACTCTTCGAGATTTGATGTCATACCACAAAACATTAATAAGAACAACACATGTATTGCAATAGAACCAGGCATTTGCATTGGCATGATGCCATACTTCAGTGCGAAGCTGGCTTGTTGTCTTGTTTCGCTGATCTGTTCTTGTGGTTTGGGTTGGCTTGCGTCACTCCGTGCGAAGTAGTTTTGTCTGTTTCTTCACGATCCAAATGTCCGTTATATTCGACCAAACGTCCGTTAAATAGTTCGATAAATTCTTGAGTTTTGTCCGGTCTGTCCGGTTGATTCGTTTGTTTTGTCCGGTCTGTCCGGTCATTTTGTCCGGTTTGTCCGGTCTGTCCGGTCGTTTTGTCCGGTTTGTCCGGTCTGTCCGGTTTGTCCGGTCATTTTGTCCGGTCTGTCCGGTCTGACCTAGTTTCTCCGGTTTTGTCCGGTCTCTGTCGTGCCTGGACCAACGACAATTGAAGAGCAATAGCGTAACCCTATCTACGATTTTCAGGATTTCAGGCGATTCACTTTTCTGTCTCAACGCAGTGTATTAAGTCCCGGTAAATTAGGTCACGATCTAGAAGAGTGAAAATCGGACAAAATGTTGGGTGTTCCAGCTTGCACACATGCCGAGTATCGATAAAACCTGTGGGGAAGCACCAACAGGGAGTCATCGTAAAAGTTACAAAAAACTATAATTTGCTTTTTTGCTGACATCACGGGTCCCATAACAAGTGCACAGAAGCGTTGAGGACACAACGACCACTTCGACTAAATCAAAACGAATACAATCGACCCACCCGGCCAAACTACAACACAATCCGCCTCAACACCAACAATCTGCTCGAACATCAAGAACAAGTGAGATGGCTACTTTGAATATTCCTCCTCAGAAGGTTCTAATTTGGCTCTATTTCTTTGATTCAACAATGCTAGCGCGCCGGTGTGGTGTGTTCCGTCCCCTACATCAAGTCGTGATCAACGACCAGTTGCCACACATCCCACCAATGAAAACTCACATGTCTTTCACAAGATGAAACTAATCCAAACAAGCTGATGGAATATTTGACTCCTCTTGGTAGGTTTGCTCCTCTGACCATCGCTGCCATTGACAATCCTCGATTCGAGTGTCATTGCTTTTATCCCACTGCTCATCATGACAAGCACATCAATGATGAGTGGTGTCAGTCTTTGCTGTTGTGATGCATCATGTGGCAATTGGATCAAATGTGGGTTCCTCAATCTGCATTCCATGTTGATTCCCATGCCATTGATCTCCCTTTCCTCATTTGTGCATTGATACAATCCAGCTAACTGAGGTTGGCAGCCACAAAAGATCTCCATGATGCCATCCTGGCACGGAAACAACGACCACAAACAAAAACATGCACCCAACATCATCATCGAGCGGATACATTCTGAAATTTGATCAAACAAAAGCCATCACAATCGTCATCACACATCAACACAAGCATGCCATCTTGTTTCGACTCCGTCAATGTGAATGTTGGCACCTTGTGATCTTTGGCCAGTTCCTGATGACCATCTCTCTGAAAGTCAGAAATGGCAACCAGCCTTTTGCGCAGTCACAGTTTGGAGAGAGCTTCGCATCCACATTCAGTGTGAATCCATGCTTGTGCCTTTGCATCTGGGAGCACTGCAACTTTGCTGCTCTGATCAAGCCCAAGCATCTGTTGTGGATGCTGTACTATTTGCATCACTATCCCACTGTGCACATGGCTTGTTTTTCCTTGGAGTGGCAGATTGGATGCTGAAGAGATACATATGGCAAGTCATCAAGCAGATTGCTTCGAAGCTCTACACTGTGGTAAGTTCATATGAAGTCTGCCTGAGTCTACTTTGCTCTGACAATGTGCAATTGCTCGATTCCAAATGAGCACACTCACACTCATTGTGCATTTTCCTTTTCAGGTTGTGTGGGAGCACTGTAACCTTGGCCAAGTTGACCTCTCATGCAAGATCATGGTGGATGGCATAGATTTCCAGATCGCAGGGCCAACCTCATTCAACAAGAAGTGGTACTCCCACAAATTCCGCGGGCCTGGTTGCAATATGAAGTTGGGATCTCCATCCAACGTGGCGGCATTGTTTGGATCAATGGGTCCTTCCCTTGTGGGTCTCATCCAGACCTCAAGATCTTTCAATTAGGTCTCAAGAATTGCTTTGACGATGGCGAGATGATCAAGGATGATCGCGGATATTGTGGCGATGAATGCATCAGAACATCTGGCGACTTCGTCTCCATGGCAGAGAAGAGGGCCAAGGGCATCGCAAGAGCACGACACAAGACCATTATTGGCAGGTTCAAGAACCGGAAGATCCTTGAGAAGAGCTTCCTCCATGATTGCAACCTACACAAGTATATGCTCAAGGCCATTGCCACAATCACCCAGATTCAGATCGATGCGGGCAATCAGCCATTCCATGTCACATACTGAGACATCATTCACCATTCACCTGCTGATAGCAATGGCGAAAATGGGCTCGATCTGTTCCGTCAGTAGCACAGTATCAGCTGAGAGCAACCAAGTTCACATGGTATCACACCTCGTCTCTATTCTATTCAGATGTGCTCTAATAGGAGCCACTGCAAGTGCAAGTAGTATGCTCCACATCGTGGTATTCATTTCATTGTTTGCTCCAACCATCTTGATAGCGCGATTGATCACATGGAGGTTGTGTGAGCCAACTCATCGAGTCGGTCGATACCGGACATGCTGCATTCATGGTTTCTGTTCCACGCAATATCGCAGGCGACATGGCATGCAATTGCAATACTCCACACGAAGCTTGATGAGCAACGACGAGCCATTGCATACAACACTGTCACGGCAGTGAATACACTAGGTATTCAGTTGTGCGGACCATGATCCTCTTGAGCACAGATCACAATGGCGGACTTCTTGGACGAACAAGAGTAGAACAGAGAGACAATGATGGCAGAGTAAACAGTATATGCAAACCGTGCCAAGCTCCTCTTCACCATCGGTACAGGATGATGTACTACTCCTCACCAAGTTTGTATCATACGCATGTCTCGCAGCCAACACCATTCGATAACAAACCACACTGTCAGGCAAAACACCAACTGCAACTTGTCAGGATCGTATCTGGCGATAAAATGCCACACCAAGCAGGCTTGCGTTGTTCGTTGTGTTGGGTGCCTCTTGCGTGGATTCCAGGCGTCGTGGTGCAGAGACGAGAAACAGGGGGGCCACGTTTGGTGGTCGATGTGATGTGCTGTGATGCTCGAGAGGTGCCGATCGCAATTCAACCCACACAGGCGTTGCTGTTGGTTCATTCCTCTGTGCGGCTTTTGGCGGGAAGTTGCTCCGCCACGAAAATCGAACGCTGGGTTGACACGTCTGGCAGGAAACACAGCGTGCACGAATCAGAACCACGCAAATCTCGCATCCAGCACTGTCACGCGCACACGAATGCGCGCACACAGCACCATGTGAACAGAGCGCGAGGCGGGACTGCAATGGCCAGCATCAAACAGTTGAATTCGTTCCATCAAACGGAAACCATTGTCACAACGACAAGCCTTGCCGTCCGATACGACAAATCAAAATACAGTGACGACATCGCAAAATAAATTGACGACATCGCAAAACAAATTGACGACAGACAAGAATCGCACTGGGCCTTCCTCCCATTTCTGTTTGAAACGGTGTTTGGCGAGTTGAGTTTTGTTTTGTCGTCATTGGGGGAACAAAAGATCCCTGAGGGAAGATCCTACGAACAGTTCCTACTGGAGTTCTACCGAGAACCGGCTTGCGTTCACGTTTCGTTGAAAATACGACACGACTTGAAGGTTTGCTTTGTCGGACAAAAAACGCGTCCTGTCGGACGATTTTGGCACGACGACGTCACAAGAATTCGAGTTGTCGTCACCGATAACACGTGATCACATCAACATGATTTGTGTCCGTTCCGCAAACCGAAAAACTGAACAACAAGCGGGGCTGTGCGGCTTCTCACAAACCAAACTCAATCACGAAATGAGCACAACAGCGCCACAAAACAAGCGTCCTCCTCCTCGAACTGCAAACGGCGAGAGATGAATAGTGCGATGATGTTCCACGATGAGCCCGTTTGAATACTTGAGTGCTCTAGATCGTAGTTTACAAACCTTGCTGTTAGTTGTAGTACAAACAAGTCGTAGCGATTCGTCGTTCGTGGCTTTGGGTTACTTTGCCTTCTTTGCGCATCAGAGGTGCGCTCTCTCGATAGAACTTGTGCATGTGCTGACCCTGACTTGTAAGCATCACACTCTTGGATTGCTCGTTTCAATCCATCTATTTTCCTCCCAACTCATGCTGTTATTGTCGAATCGATGCGGATCGTCGTGTGTGCACAAATCATGCACGATGCAATAAAAATCGAAATGATGATGGCTGCTGGTCAGCAACAGGCAACCACGCCACGTACACAATCAAAGGCTTCAGCAAAACACCTGCACACTTCTATCCCTCCATCGAAGGACTCAACCATTTCTGAGAAATGCACACCAATTGGCAAGCTAAGTACACAAAGCATAACCTCCAATGCAACTCCAGAAGCTGTCACAAGCCTTGCAGAAGTTCCTGCAAACTGGCAAAGGTATGCATTGACTGAGAGCATCTGATGGTGGTTTGATGTTGGCTTTGTGTTGCTCACCACAACCACTCACATCCTCTTTGTGCTTTCAGGGTTTGGACTTGAGTTTTGTGCCAAGTGTGGCTGAGCATGCCAGAAAATTACAGCGATTTGCCAAAAGAACTTCAAGACACTCTCCGGTACCACCCATCAGGCCACAACAACAGCAATGACACGAATGACGAGGATTTTGAACCCAACAACAAAGACGAGGACGATGCCAGCTGTGACAATGAGGAGGAGCTTTCAAATTCGCCAACAGTTGTAAGCACACCACACTCCAACAGAGCCAGCAGTACCAACGACATCAGCAACAGCACTGACAAGAGCTTCTCGTTTGCTGGCTCCAAATCGGACGGAGCTTCCGCGGATCAACTGTCACCCAACTTCATCGACGACAATCTCATCCTTGCCACTCCACCATTCATCATGCCTCATCGTACCAAAGTGCCCAAAACCACGAAGTTTACACCAAACACCACACCAAAGAGCGCAACGCCTAGCTGCAACAACAACAACATTGAAGAAGCAATGTGCAGCCTCAACATCAACCATGTGAAAGGAAACGAGGAAATTGTGACAACTTCGAGTGCCAACATGGTCAAGCAAGGATCATTCCAAGAGAATGCGCTGGATCCAGTGTTGGGAGGCATTCTGATCCACAACCATCATGGAGTCCACATCTTCTTTGTGCTCGAACCGCTCGTCAACCCAGAATCTATTCGCTTCTCCAGCGAGGATGACGGGTGGAGCGTTAAATTGGCGTACAAGCTACCGGCGACTTATTACTCCGCAAGCAGCATCTACGGGCCATTCACGGATCGTCCTCAATTTTCCGTTGGCCTTCGTCAGGGACAAGAAGCGCTTCGCTCGATGGCACAATCGCAAGCCGATGAGAACGGTGAACTTGCAGTCACGCGCAGGGTAAGTGTTGACTTCCAGATGGACAACAACTTCTGGCATGCTGTGATGAAGATGCCAATGCCTGCGCAGTACCACATCATCTACAACGGTCTTGGGTCGTTCACCATCGTGGCGTTCTGTTTTGAGCTGCAGCAGAAGGCGGCGATTCCGCTTGGTCACACCATCTCACGTACCATCGCGGGGATGGAGCCAAACAACACATTTGGTGGAGCACCGTTTGGAACTCCGCAACGCAGCCACAACTGGTTTGCGCCCAGTGTCTTCTCTCCATCACCAGGAGCCCCAGCATTCTCAGGACACCATGGTGTCGCTGCCAACAGGCATGGATTCCTGCCTGCTGGGTTTGGCACACAGCCATTTGCAACCCCAACTCAGCTACATCAACAAGGGTTTGGTTGGGGACAGCAAGGAGCAGCAAGCCATTTTGGCAACATGCCAGGAGCTGCAACTTCGCGCTGCGCTCTACTGGGCGCCACAAGAACAAGGAGGAGGCAGCACGCAGCCAAGCAGCAGAGGCTCGTGCACAACAGGAGGAGGACCGTCGTCGCCAGCCAGAGCAGGAAGCCCGAGCACTCATTGAGCAGGCAAATGCTCGCACAAAATTGGCGCAACAGAAAGCTTCATCCGAGGCAGAAGCGCAGGTCTGTGCTGCGCAAGCTCACAATGCTCGTCTCATGGAGAAAATGAGAGCACTTGAGGAGGAGAAGGCCAAGTATGCTCGCATGGTGGAGCAGCAGCGCGCAGCAGCAACCAACATTGACAACACCACCTTCTCAATCTCGGACATGCCACAAGCCCCCACTGCTGGGTTTGTCCATCGTCGCGAGAATGACAATGTGCTGAGCCGAAACGATTCTGTACACCAACGAATGGATGGTGTTCCAAGATCTGTCACAACAGGAGTTCATTCAGCTGCTGTCTCTGAGGATGGACTTGCATCAACAGTGCATGCATGAGCCCCAACCAAGTTCATGTTGCAAGAGGATGCTCGCTCAACAACACACCAGGCAGTGAAAAGCGCACAATGGGCAACAAATGAGCACCAACCAAGACACACACACACATCAACAACAACACCCACAAACAAACAGAACCAAGTCAGTGCGCTGCTAGAATAAGCCAACACCGATAGTAGCAACAGTAACGAACACAACAAACCTGACTTGCCACAGTCGCGATCCGACCACCAAATGGATTGCCGTTGTCGATTTACTCGACTGTGACGAAACGTTGATAATTCGTGACCTAAATACAAACTATTTTATTTTGTAACTTTTACGATGACTCCCAGGGAGAGAGAGAGGACTTGAATGGAGTTGAAGTGAATTGGAAAGAGAACGAAGGAAGGCGACGCAACAGAGGCTCCGCAAGGTGGAACAAACACAAGGCATGGAACGGCATGGGCAGATGCGGAATGAGTAACACGAACGCACCTGTCCAACAGCTGCGCATTTGGTGACCGACTCCGATCCTCCGCATGGATGCCTTGTGCCCTTTCCGCTGTCTTTGTTGGACGGTTGATGTAATCCCCAATGATACTATTCAGCCCACAACCAACCATGCAGGTGAGAGAACAACGGAGTGGAACTGAACCTTTCGTGGGATTTGGGTGGTTGAAGATGTCCGGCGAGATCCTCGACGGTGGAAGGATTGACCGAGATTCGCCTCGAGGATGTTCTTCGGCAGTTCTCTTTTTGTTGCGCGCGAGCGTGCGCGTGATCGCTGCCCGTATTCTCGTTTTGTTCCTGGATGCAAACTGTGGTACCAAGAGTGCACGTCCACAAATCGGGTTCTCATCGGCATCACTAACAGCAGATGCCGACGGCTGGTGGTCGGACTGTCACGACAACCACGCATCCTTCCATCATGTCAGCTGGTTGTTTCGAGTGGAAGTGCGCATGTTGTGAGTTTCGTGCGGTCTTGGAGAACTTCGCGGAATGCTCGTTGACATCACCTGTAAGCCAATCATATATCCCCGAAGCAGAATGACGAAGTTCGGCGTCAAGCTTGCACAAACGTGAGGAAAGGGGAGCAGACAACTGCCGAAACTGCAACTAAAGCCGCTGCTGGTTCGAAATCAAGAAGCGCGCGATGGGAATTGCCAATGCCGCGCAAGAGTTGAGTGGTTGTTGGCGTCCTGCGTCATGACATTTGTGATGCCTCCTTCTGTGTCGATCCACAGCATTCATCCATCATGCCCACACATGTGGGCACGATCGATGCAAAGTCAACGCCGACAGCACCAACAGCGGCGCGGAAAGCGACCGGCTGCGGAGGAGGAAGATTGATGGCGGCAGAAGAAACTCACAAAACGCAACGACCGCCTCAACGACAACGAGAGCGCCGATTTGCGTGAGAGAGAGACACAAGAGAAGAACAAAGAACAACATCACCAACACAACAGAGAGAAAACCATCGCCACCTTCCACAACACACCCAGCGCCACGAGCAGCCGGAGAGCAGAAGAAACATAAAAGCGGCACACGATCGATTCAACCAAGAGGGAAGGTAAGCAACGCATCGCACAGAAGCAATGGCGGTGATGGCAACAATGGCAGAGACGAGGAAGGAATAGATGAATAATGTCGGTGTGATGGCATCATTGTCGCCAACAAGCAATCGCCAGCACCGTGAAAGCACAAGAAGCCGCTGCCTCTGTTTGTGTACGACCTACCATTCCATTCTCTTTGATACCATACTCACCTTATCACGCTCGTATCACATATAATAAAAGTGCAGGGTGACGAACTCTTGAAACACAAGACGACAAGCACACAAGTGAAGCGCACAGAACACATCACAAAAACACATCACGACAAGACAACACAAGACAACACAAGACACAACACGGATTCATGTGGAATTCCGCTGGAACAAGCGGGGACACGGGCCGAACGGGAACCGGAAACGTCCAGTTCAACGAGATCACGCCGCTCGTGGGTGCCAGCAACTCCCCAGGCTCATCGGGAAAGCCGTTGGCAAAGGCAGGTGCGACTGGCTCCACCAACTCGTTGGCATCGTCCTTCACGGACATGCACGAAGAGATCAACGAGATGCTGCAAACGGACGGCATCGTCAAGGATGTCCCCAAGCCCGCATCCCGCCGGTTCGCAAAGTGCGCCATTCTTCTCTTGAGCTTGGCGACCATCTCCATCTTCCTCACTTTCCTCGTGACGTCTTCGATACGTGGCGAGGGTGGCGGATCAGACGAAACCGACACCGGCAACAAGCACCGCCATCAGCGCAATCCTCAGCTCGATGCATTCCCTCCTTTCAGCACCAAGGATCCCATCATCGATCTGGCCATCCGTCCGTACAACAGATCCACCGACTCCTCACCGGCCGACTCCATCCATCAGCTGCAATACCTCGACGATGGAACCTTCTCGCAGGCGGTGCCGACCAACGCGTGGTACCAAAACATGCTGATGGCGTACGGTGAGCCAAGCGCGGCGCACCGTGCCTACACCTGCCCCTACATCATCGACACCGTCGGACAGGTGCCTGGACTTCGCGTGCACAACGCCTACATCGATGCATTCGACAGCGTCATCCAAGCATCCTTCAACGAGCTTCATGCTGTCACCTTGGGAGCCGCACATCAGGAATGGGATAATGACGACCCGCCCAGCGACATGTCCCACGCCTACAACGTGACTCATGCCACCGACCTTGGATTTTCGCTTGAATGGGTACGTACAGTTGCGCTCTTCACGCATGCGTGTGTTCCAATTTTCTGCCTTCGTCGTGCCATATTGTTGGCATCCTTGATGAAAGCACAACCAGCCACTTGCATGTCACACTCACACTCATTTTACTTCGTCGTCATCGTCGTGGTTATGTTCATCACCCCCGCCCTCTCCCAAAACACAAAAAAATGAATTGAATTCTGCAGAAGGAATACGGCATGACAGCACCGGTGGTGCGTGGTATGCCATACACCACAGTGATTTACGATCACGACCATCTCGCTTCCAAGACATTCCCAACACTCGTCACTGGCGTTGCCATGCTGTCGGCACCGGTCATCGACCAGGCCACCGAGATGCAATGCTCCGGCAACAACCCCGAGGCCTTCCAAGTCGACAAAGAAATCGAGCTCAAGTTCGTGCAGAGCGACATGACCTGGCTCATGTTCTTCTCTGAACCCGTCCTCGTCAAGTGCCACGCAACCCTCAAGGAAGGCAACAGCGTCCTCCAAGTCGTCGGCAAGGCATCCTCAGCACCTCTCGTCGTTCGATTCGCACTTTCCACACCATGCACGGACCATCGCAATCCAAACACGTGCAGGACCGGCACTTACGAAGACCTCGCAGAAGTTTTGAGAGCGCACGCCGACATTTATCCAGGAAGCCAGACCTCCGTGCGTTATTCTTTCGACAACGACAGCGACGACGACAATGCCGCCAACATCTACCTCGATTGGGATGCGCAGTCCATGTCCAACAAGGGCTTCGCAGACGACAGCGCCATCCAAGTGAAGCAGCAGGATACTTCCAGAAGCGATGAGATGCTCATGTTTGCGCTTCCGCATCACCATGACAACCTCGTCGAACCAGCCTTCGAAGCTGACGAGAACCACCTTTGCCGACCAAGCATGCTGGGACCCACGTGCCTCGTGTCTGGCAACGTCTGGAACATCCGCGAGGAATTGCCCAAGCTGAGCTTCCGCGCTCCTCGGGCACCAACCCCCGCGTCCATCCGCCTCATCGGCAAGGCCCTGCTGACCGATATCGACTTTGAACTTCCGGAATTCTTCATGAGAGGAGCAGGCGACACCTACTTCTCTGGCAAGATGCTCGCCAAGCTCGCCCGCATCCTCTTGGTCCACGAGGAGGTCGACGAAATCTGCAAGCACCACCACAAGCTCCGCTCCGACAACCTCTTCGCCGTGCCATGTCACAACACCACCCTCCCATCGCGCAAAAAGGTCCGCGCGGCCTTCGACAGACTCAAGCATGGAACGCAGGCCTGGATCAATGGAACTGCCGAGACCCCATTCGTGTACGACGTCCAATGGGGTGGCTTCTCAAGCTGCGGGTGCATGTTCCGCGATGGCAAGTGCCAAGACACGGGCGATGCCTGCCCCGGATTTACGGACCATGGTCTCAACTTCGGCAACGCATTCTACAATGACCAGCACTTCCATTACGGATACCACATCTACGCGGCATCCGTCGTCGCCCACTTTGACCCTGCGTGGGGACGTGCCCATTGGGAGCAGGTGCTCTTGATGATCCGAAGTATCGCCAACCCATCGACGGATGATCCCATGTTCCCTCTCCACCGTCACAAGGATTGGTACCAAGGCAGTTCGTGGGCGAGCGGCATTCCACGACCACCGTACCCCAACGGCAAGAACCAAGAATCGTCCAGCGAGGCCATCGCAGGGTACGAAGCCGTTGGTCTGTTCGGGCAGGTCATGAGAAAGGCTTGGCACAAGAAGGACAACGAGAAGGAGGCAATCTCCACGAACATCATGAATGTCGGAAGGTTGCTCACCGCCACGGAGGTCCGATCCGCCCAACGCTACTGGCACGTCGTCCAGAACGACGAAGCACTTCGCATCTACCCGAAGCAATACACCCACAAGGTCGTTGGCATTGTTTGGAGCACCATGGCACAGTTTGGTACCTGGTTTGGAAATGCCGGATACCTTCCATACGGAATCCAACTCCTCCCGCTCACCTCGATCTCAGAACAACGCGACAACCTCCAATGGGTGAACGAAATGTACGATCCGCTCTCCCGCGCATGCGGCAAGGACTTCAAGTGCACCCTGGATGGCTGGTCCTTCCTGTCCCTCGCCATGCTGGCGACAGTCGGCCACAGAGACACCGCCATGGTCAGCCTCAACGAATTGCCCGCTGAGGCGTATGAGAGCGCAGGAGGCAACGGCCATTCGAAGACGAACACTCTCTGGTACATCGCGACGCGTCCCAAGGTCGGCAAGCCGGTGAAGATGACGGAGTACGACATCCGCGGCCAAGGCGAGAAACGCCCCGCACCCTCCTTCGTGCTGACGGACTGCTACAGACCGGGGACGTGCACAGACGAAGTTCTCGACAAGAGCGCAGGCAAGTACACATGCCGGGAGCGCATGCAATTCCTCATCGACGACCTCCACAATTCGCAATGGGGTGCTTGTGCCACCGTGGCTGGCATCGAATTCCCGAACGAATGTGGCCATTGCGATCCCAGCCTGGAGGATGGCAAGACTCAGCATGCCAACAAGACCGACACAGGACCAGATGGCGAGCCTGACTTTGATAACGACAGCAAGATGTGCCCACCGTGCTCGAAGGAGCAATGCAGCAGCGACTTGAATCGCTGTCCGGCATCCGAACACGTCTTCGTCTGCACGGAGGGATCCAACACGGGCGGCTGCTCCGGGCATCCGTGGCCAACGGACCAAGGCAACTGCAACGCGTGCTGCGAGATGACGGAGTGCTACAAGTGGAAGGACGAGGAGGCCGGCAAGGTGGGCCTCGACTTCGATCTGTCGCACTGCCCTCCCTGCGAAAAGTCCATCTGCTACGGAAACCTCAACCAATGTCCCATCCACGACGCTCCATTCTTGTGCATGGAGGGTACCAGCATCGGAGGTTGCTCTTCGGTACCGTGGGACGTGACTTCAGTCGGCGCGGACTGCGCCTCCTGCTGCCAGGTCACGATCGATTGCTAAGCGTCACGCGATGGTAGCACAGCCGCGCATCAGCAACGCGACACAACGCCAGCAGCACCACAACCATGATCTCTCTAGAGATATCGCCAAGAATGCTGCTGACTCTTCAGCACAAGAGGCGATTCTCAGGAGGAATACATACGATCACAACAGGAGCACCAGTATGGTATCATACCGTACAAACGAGTATGATACCATCTAATCCTACGAACATGCACACAATGGCACAAAGACAACACAGAAGCGAAAGGCATCCGCAGAGATGCCGTGTACGCATACCATGCATACATACGACCAATACATGAAAAGAAAAAGCCAAGAGAGTGCGGATGGCAAAAGCCCGAAGCACTGGATTCAAACAAAAATAAAAATGAAATAGAGACTTACGAAACACCCACGAAAGGTATTGATTGGTGTGGATGCTTGTGGCCACACAGATGAGATGAAGTGCAATCGAGGGCGCGGCCACCATGAGGAATGGCGGAACTAGCAGCGACGCCTCCGCATACAGGTCCGCTTCACTTGGAGGCAATGGAAAACCAGAGTAGATCGCTGATGGGGAAACCACCCTCTTCGACGGCGACGCCCTGCCTTGGACCATCCACAAGGACGGAGATGACGCCACCGCCCGACTTGCCACCCACAGCGACCCCTAACGCCGAGGCTGTGTCGGCGATCAGCTTTCCATCTGCCGCGACGCCCTTGGACTTGACGGGTCCCACCAAGAGCACGTCACTCGCCGACATGGCCTTGGCCTGGGACGCGACACCATCGATGCCGTCAAAGGCATCCATCACGACCACATTGCCGGGCGTCACGCCGGGCCCCTGCCCCGCCTTGCGTTGCTGCGTCAGCTCGATCACATCGGCCGTCGTATCGCCCAGCAGGTACACGACCTTGGCATTCGTGAAGTACCGCGTCGCATCGTTCTCGCGGATGGGCTTGATGGCACTGGACGATGTGATGAAGGTGTGTGCCAACGGTGTGACCTTGATGTCGGCGGCAGCAGCAACGGCGTGCGGCATCAGCACGAGCGATGCCGCGGTGCGGGCCAAGAAGGTGCGGCGCGACGGCGGATGCTTGGCATTGGGCTGGTATGCAGCTGCCGGATTGCAGGCGCAGAGAATGAGGTAGAGTGGTGAGATCAAGCGCATGTTCATGATGGTGGTGGTGATAATAATGAGTGTTGTTGTTGTTGTTGTTGTTGTTGTTGTTGATTGCAGCAACTGTGGCAGTTGTGATGTGATGCGACGTGATGTGATGTGATGGAGGAAAGATCTCTGGGAGGACAGTCACAAGATCGCAACAGTGACGATGATTGGCATCAGAATTTTCGTATCTTTTGGTTGATGTTGCTGACGTCACACATCAACAGAAGAATCTGACAAGAGGCGATCTTGAGCCAACTCGTCCCACACAAACATGAACAGGACCATGCAACCAGCCGCAAACATGGAGGCTCATCGACACCTTCATTCATTCTTTGTTCCGCACAAGTGGCATTGCTAGGAATCTCTCTCTCTAGAGCAATAGAATAGCGATCGCAATCATTCCTCTAGTACAGCGGAACCAGCACATTCGTACGAGGAGGAGCGCGACTCAGCCTCAAGCTCACGATGACCGGAGAGCCAACATGAGAGCCTCCAACCAACACGTCAATACAGCAACGGCGATGCAGTTCGATGAAGGCTTGTCAAGGACGGGTCTCGCTTGGGCATTGAGCGCGCCGTTGATCGGCGGGCTGCTGTTCGGCTATGATATCGGTGTCATTTCGTACATCCTGGCGCAATGGACGTCAACGTCAACGAACGATGACATTCGATGGATCCGTTGGATATCCGATTCGCCCTTCCTGCAGGGTGCCATGGTGTCCTCGTCCTCCTTCGGGGCGTTGCTGGGCAGCATGGTACTGTTCGTCATTGCGGACACCATCGGCCGTCGCAAGGAATTGCAGTGGTCGGCGTTGTGCTACGGTTGCGGAGCCATGCTGCAGCTCGTTCCACTTGGCATGGCCCATTGGAAGGTGCCGGGCATCCTGCTCTTCCTCATCGGTCGGATCGTCTTGGGCGTCGGCATCGGATTCGCGTTGCACGGCGGTCCTGCCTATTTGGGAGAGATGTCGCCGCCATCCATGCGCGGTGCGTTGGTGACCATCATGGAAGCCTGCATCGTGCTGGGTCTGCTGTTCGGGTACATTGTGGGCGATGCCATGTCGACGACGCGCACCAACGAATTGCTGATCGCCATGCCGTGCGTCATTGCCCCGGCGCTGCTCATGGGATACGTCGCGACGCGCATCGTCCCTGAAAGTGCGCGATGGCAATTGTTGCAAACACCAGCCGATCGTGACGCCATCGTGCAATCGATCCGGTTCCTGTATCCGCATCATGCGGAGAGGGTATTCGCAACGTTGCAGCAATCGGTGCGCAATAACGATCGGCGTTTGTCCGAATCGCCGCTGTCACTGTCGGCTATCGTGCACAAACTGGAAATGCTTGTGAAGCCCGCGCATCGCCGTCCTCTCGTCGCCGGGGCTGGTCTGGCAATGTTGCAACAGCTGACGGGGCAACCTTCGATTCTCAGTTTCGTGGCGCCGATCCTTTCCACCGTTGGATTATCCGATCATTTCAGCGTCGCCATCGGGATCTTCAAGTTGGTCGTCACGTTGATCATGGCCCGGTTGGTGGAAACTACAGGACGTCGACCACTACTGGTGGTTGGACTTGGCCTCATGCTGATCTCGTTGCTCGGCATGATGGTGTTGGCAGCCGAGACGCAAGAACCCATGTATACCCTGATCTTCCTACTGATCTATATGCTGGGATACCAGATGGGCATAGGCCCCATCACAATGATCGTGAACAGCGAGATCTTCCCATCGGCCATGCGTGCCACGGGCATCGCCACGAGCTCGCAGCTCAGCTTTCTGTCGCATGCCATGGTGCAGTTTCTGTATCCACCCATCGTGGATTGGTTCGGATTGTCGACGGCATTTGGAGGCTTCGCTTGCTTTGCGGCGATCGGCATCTGGTTCGTGTATCGCTGCATCCCGGAAACGCAAGGGCGGTCGTTGGAAGCGATCGAACGGGAGATGCGGGGAAGTGACGAAGCAGCGACGGACGGAAACGACGATGGACAGCGAACGAGACGAGGGCAAACAGGTGATGTGGAAACACCAAACGAGGACGTGGAACAGTGCGCGGATGAGATGGGAACGTCCCACATCGAAGATGAATATCGCTCCTTGATCTCAGGAGGCAGTTCATGAATGTGATATTGGCATGTGCATGGCGATGCTCTGGAGAGAGAGAGAAATGCTGTGTCTGATGAGAAGCATCAGAACTGCAGGTATTCGGTACCTCCGTCTTGCCAACTTAAGAAATACAAATATACTCTCTAGACTTTGTCTTTGATGTTAACGTTCCATGCGATGCAGTCTATTGGGTGTATCCGGCGGTCGCATTTCGATAGCGTTGTGCTCGATTTTGCTGAATCAGTATTGTGCCATCGGTCGTACCGAACATTTTCCAGAGCGCAGAACGATGTGGTCCAATCGATACCATGCTTTTTTTTTCGAGAACCGTCGACGTTTCCCGATTGTGATAATCTCTGTGCTCACACGAGAGCTCATGAAGAGCTTGAGATCGGACATGCACTTCCATTCATACGTATTGGATGTCATGGCATTTGCTTTTGCGTCTTTGCGTATCTCCGCTTTCCCTTTCGCTTCGTTCAATGGTCACAAGTGGTCTTTCCATCACCGCCCGTATCATCTTGCGAATGGTTATTACATCGTCGTCGTCGTCATCATCTCTCGTTCATTCATCTTGATCGACGTCTTCTGTACTGGTAGGATGAATCCATGTCGAAATCGAAATACTTCCATACTTGGCATCAACTAGCTGTTCATCTCCCGCAATAGGCAAATGTGGAGAGAATAGAATTCTCACCACCCACCCACCCACTCACATCAACTCAATTCAGCTCAACGCCACGCGGCCCAACGTCTTCACTCTCTATTCATCATCCTCAACCTGCGGGCTGGCGTAGGAGATGATGAGGTAGGCGACGAGCCCGGCAATGCTCAAGGCGGCGACGATGGGGACGAGAAGGATGATCGGCGTGCCGATGAGTCCACCCAGGATGTCCGACAATATCGTCGATGGATCGAGCGTGGAGACGGCAACGTCGATGGACGAGCTGGGCACGAAGGCCGGTCGCGACAGCAGTGATGGTTCGCTCGTGACGTAGTTGGCGGTGGCGAAGGTCTGCATTGGCACGAACGCGTTGGCGGCGCTGATGAGGCAGAGACCGACGACGGTGGCGACGATCATGGCTCTTGTGCTGATTGTGGTGGTCATCTTTGCAAGGTTGTGTTTGTTTTAGTGTTGTACGAGTATTGTGTGAAAGTCGAAGTCGGATGTGATGCTGATTGCAATTGTGATTGTGTTCGATTGGACAATGTGACAGAGCAGAGTGTTGCAGTTCAGCGCTGCGCTGTCTCCGCAGATACCCGGATTGCGGAGATCGCTGGGCTGCCAACGCAACATCGCGATCTTCATGCTCGTTGCGAAGAGAAGACGTGTCAACTACGCCATTTCCCGTTTCGATCTCGTTTTCGCGATCTTTCGTTTGCGTTCTCGAAATGACGTCAGATTGATTGGGATCGTGCTGGTCGACGATTGGAATCTTGTAGACATGACACTGAATCTAGAAAGATGCAGTCGGAGAGAGCCCGAAAACATCATGACAAATGTTGGGGAGGACGTTGGGTTACGTCAAGGACTTTCTGTTCGCAATACGCTTTCGTTGGCTTCTCTGTCGCGGAGGAGGAAGGGTTGCTCTGTTGACCATGATGGTGGTCGGGAGGGGTCGAGCGCAGAAAGGGCAACAAGGAGACGCGCTGCCATACTACTATACACGTACTCGCACTGTTGCTGGAAAAGGCAGAATGGAGAAGAGTGGCAGACTGTGTGAATCGTGGAGTGCATTGGAGGACTTTATTGGTCTGTGCTTTCTGCGCAATGATCTTGCTCTCTCTCTCTCTCTCTCTCTCTCTTGTGGTGGCGAATGAGCGGGGCAAAGTTTGATGTACGTATCGGCGATGGGACGCTTCGCAACCATCATCGCATCTGATGGACGAGCGAGCGACTTGGATGGAGGTGATGGCCATGTGATGCCGATAGCATCAAGAGGTTTGTTGACGTGATGACAACAGCGAACAATTGCATCAACAAAGCGATGGTGGAGCTGGAAGCACTGAACAGAATTCTTTCGACATGTCATGGAAGCGCAACTACGAATACAAGGAGGAAGAGCAAATCTGTTGGTTGAGTGGTGGAATTCCACTTCTCTTGACAACCAAGCATTGACAACCAAGCATTGACAACCAAGTATTGACAACCAAGCATTGACAACCAAGAGTGGACAAACGAGTGGATGAGAAAGAAGGATGGCTTCAACAGACACCGACGCCGACACGGTCGCAAATGAACGAAGTGGACATGAAAGAGTTGGTTTCGGTTTTTGTTGTTGGACAGAATGGAGCGGGGGCACGACAGCCATTCAAAGAGGGGAGGGAGCAACAAGACACAGTACACAAGAGATGGACTGAAACGGCGGCATCTGTGCGAAAAGTTCAACAATGTTGTGAAGGATTGTGGATGATTGGTGGATCGGTTGGCAACATCAGCGAGCAGCAACACCAAGGGAACACAAATGACAACAAGGATAATCCAATGTTTGCTGCTGCTGCGGCTCCCGATGATGATGATCAATGTCTGCCTTCACTGGGTCACCACCACCAAACAGCCCTGTCTTGCCAAGTGTGCCGAACATACTTACGATTAACCCCATGTTCTTGTTGGTTGTTCTGCCTTTGCTTCACTCCTGGGCGGTACAGCCACAAGAGAGCAGAATACTTGTTCGAAAAGCCCCTTTTTGTTCTGTCTTGCATCGCTGTTTCGCAGCCACACATGAGCCTCTGTTGCTGTTTGATGTTTGGGCAGCAACGAGAGGGTGTGGTTGGACCTCGGACGATGGCCAAACTTCCGGCTTTGCGACAGAATTCGCTACCTTCGTTTCCACACGAGTTGGAGTATGTCAGCCAACGAAACACCCCAGTTCCGTACAAAGCCTATCCTGCACGCGCGCCCCAAATCGTTGATGTGGTTGCTTCGCCACGTCCGAATGACATCGCGGACGATTCCACATCACGCCGCTTCGTGCCCGTCCACACCTTACCGAAACCCTTCGAGACTCTTCTTGGATCATGGCAGTGGATGTCGCTTGTACTTTCGATAGGAACTGGAAGCTCTGACGGCGTACAACGTCAACTTAGGTCGATGCGAGGTCGATAAGTACAAGCAGCTGGCGATGTCGAACAAAGAACATGAGGTGGACTGCAATTTCACGTTTTGGATAAGCAACAGTTGCACCCCAAGGCCAATCACGGCGCGCAACGGGGGACGTCCAAATGGCACTCCTGTGAGGCTGTGGTGAAGACACGTAGACTCCACAGGTTGAAGATCCCCAGCGGCGCGCAGGACGGCGCGCGCGCATTTTTCTCGGAACGCATTCCTTCCATTCAATTCGAGGACACGTAAGTCAACTGGTGTCAAGGAGCTTGTCGTATACGACACGGAATCAATGCTATTTTACTTATGGCCTCCTCTGATGTCACCCAGGCAACACTGAAAAGTTAACAAAAGTGATGGATGCATTAAGTGGCCGAAGAACATGTCTCCCACACGTGGGGAAGTGACTGATGCAATCGCATCGCGCGAATTTCCAATACAAAGTGCCGAAGAAAAGGTTCCCTCGTAGAATTCCACGCATCCTCCTATGGTACGTGTTTTGGACATTGCGGTCTTTGATGGGTTCCGCGAACGCCGGCGCACATCAAAAAAATAGTGGACGAGTGCCACCCGTTGCGGCAGAGGAGGAAAGGCAGTGTACAAACAGTAGCGGCGCTTGCACGAGAACGCGTACGTTTACGGTGCAAGAGTACGAGTACGTGTACCAACTTGGGAGAGTACTCGTGAGAGCTCGGTACAGTTCGTTGGTAGTGGTTCCACACGGGCAAAATCAAACAACGACCAAAGAACAAGAGAAATCAAAGCGCAACAACGCCGAGGAAAGCAAAGAGGAGAGGAACCAAAAAACAGCCGTCCAACCGCAAACCGTCGTTGCGCATCAACCACAGCAACAACTCGTAACCACAGCCACAGGCACAGCCCAACAGGATTCGTGCCGCTTCACATCAGCACCATCAATCACAGCCGCGCCCACAAACTTGCAAACAAGAACAATAGCAACAGAAACAACATCATCTTTCTTGATTGAAACCCGAAGTACAAGAAGACATCAACTCACATCACATTAGAGTGCCCTGTCTTGTCCTGTCCCACTCCGCTCTACTCTACTTCACATCAGCTCACATCAAGTGTCGGTTACCTTCATCCCCATCACAGGATTCCAATCGACCACAGCTCCAACAGCCTTGCATCCGTCTATCCATCCATCCATCCATCCATCCATCCATCCTTTGATTGGCTTTAGTCCCACCCATCATCCTCTCATCGTCACGAACCCAGACACAACCACAACGCAAACACTTGTCAGAGTAAGTAAGCCGATTGGCCATTCCTGCATCCTGCATCCATCGAGACATCCATGTACGCACGTCCGCATCCTGGCTGTAATTGATGCCATCAGACCAGCGATGGACCGCCGGTTTGCTCAGTTCGCGTGGACACGATGCAAAGTCGGCATTAAACTTGATGGATATAGGTACCCGCCGATGCAGTCTCAACGATCGTGGGCAATCAAAGGATCGACCATGAAGATCATCAAAAGCGGCATCGGCAGTAGCAACGGCGACAAGCGAACGGTTGCGCCAGTGCCTCGTACATCACATCACCCCGCATCCAGACGAAAACGGCCTACGACGCGGTCGTGCGTGTGCGCGTATCTTTTTTGCGAGATCAACCGCATGAATGCCAGTTCCCGGACTACGACAAGTCGAAGTCGAAGCGCACATCCTGATTCCCCTCGAATCTGCAGTAGATTCCATTTACATCACTGTAACGGCTGCGAACCCGTGGCCAGGCCTTCTCAGTCGTATCGCTTGGCATCGCCTCGTTTCGTAGATCTCACACACATCTTTCCCATCACTTCTCTTCTTCTCTCTTTCTTTCTCTGCTTTGATACGTTGTGCGGAATCTGTTTTGGAACTTTTTGCCACCATTGTCTTTACTGCCTCTGCCACATCACGCTGCCTCATGTTGCTTCACTGCGATACACTGTTTTGAATCCTTCCATTCCCTCATTCCTTCGCGACAATCACACATAAATTCGATCTATGTTTTTATCCATCAACGAACCACATGCTTCCAACATCTTCCAATCTTTGATCCTATCATTCACTCATCCATTCGTCGAACATCAATTCCATCAAACGCTGTTGCGCACGGATACCGTACGCACTTGATCCATTCCTCCCATCACACTCGTGTGCGCCCATCATGCTTTCTGCGATGTCCCTGCTCCAGGATCACAAACGATCTTCGCAATCACAAGACATCACTGCAACAACCACAACAACAACAACTTCTTCGGCGTTCACCTTCACGTCGACACTCAAGTTCGCACCAATCCCAGCACCCCCACCCTTCGTCCTTCATCATCGATCAATCCATCCAGGCACAACAGCATTAGCAGCAACGACAACAGCAACAATGACTTCTGCAGCAGACTGGCCACAAGACGATTCCATGCCAAACATCGTCTCCTCCAACGACCTCTTCGATGGCGACATCCTCGGTGAGGAACTCATCGACATCTACGGCGCCGCCTCCGCCATTGCCGAGGATGGTGCTGCTGGTGTGACCGACGAGAACAACGACAAGTCCATGACCGACGTCACCAGCCTCCTCTGCGGCACCACGACCATCAAGATGGAGGACACCATCCCTCAGGTGGACAACGACTTCGATGCCGACGACGTCATCAACGATGGTCTCGGTGCTTTCCGCCCATCGACCTCCTTCAATGATCTCTCCAAGCTCCTCTCGCCTTCGCCGGATGATACCCCCAGCTCGGATACCATGATGTCCATTCCAACCGCGACCACGGCTGCTGCCTCGGCATCGCCTTCCCCGCTCCCACCCATCGACGTGACGACCAATGCCACGGCACCAGTTGCCGTCGCCGCCGCAACGACGATGACTGCTACTGCCCTTCCGACTGCCGCACCGGCAACAACGACGGGCACGAAGCGAGGGGCCCCGTCCACGGCCCACACAGCGACGCAACCATCACCGACGAAACGCCACGCGGGTCTCTCGAGGAAGGTTTCCGTCGGTGCCACCCTCTCCTCCCAGGGTGTCGCCACCGTCTCACCCACAGGCGCCAGCCCGATTGGATCTTCGGTTCCGAATGCCGTGGCGACAACGCATGTCGTCAACATCGCTCAAGCATCCAACCTGCCGACGCTGCCCACAATATCTAGCAGCACCATCCGCAAGGCCTCTCTGCCACCGACGTTGCAGCAAAAGGCCGCGGCCCCAGTCGCTGCAGTGGCATCGGCAGTTCCGGCAACTGCCCTCCCTGTCGCTGCCGCCGTCGCACCCAGAGTCGCGGCCTCGGGCATCCGGATGATGGCCGTGCCACGCACAGCACCAGCCGGTATCGTCGTCCAACCCAAGCCAGCAGTTGCGGCCCAACCAAGACCACAGCAAGCCGTTCCAGCGCCACAGCAGACCGCTCCCGGCGTCGCATCTCTGCAGACCGCAGCCACCGAGGCTGACTTCAAGTCCGTGGCACAGGCCGCCGTCTCCAGCCTCATCGTCAACGCCACTGCCGCCAAGGCAGAGCAGACGGTCGCACCAGCGCCAATCCCGGCAGCGCCCAAGGCAGGCGTCCCCAAGATCAATGTCAGCACGGAGCACGTCAAGGCCCTGACCGGCAGCAACTGGGTCTCCGTCTGCGGAGGCGGCTCCGATGTCAACCAACCATCGTCCGCCGCCGACAAGGCCAACAACCGCGCCAGACGCCAGAACCTCACACCCGACGAACGGGCCCGGCAGAACCGCGACCGCAACCGCGAGCATGCCCGCAACACACGCCTGCGCAAGAAGGCCTACGTCGAGGAGCTCAAGCGCACCCTCGTTGAACTCGTCACGCAACGCGATGCCACCGACCTCGAAACGCGTCAGTCCGCCCAACGCGAGCTGGAGCAGAGGGAGGTGCGATTCCGCGTCATTGAGGAATTCCTCAAGCTGCGTGGCCACAACCAACCCAACGCCGCGCGATGGGCCGCCATTCTCGATGACGGCTTCACGTTGACGTTGCCCGTCACGGACTTTCGCAAGATGGTGCAGCCGCAGTGCGCCCATGCGCCACGAGCCTTTGAGCAGGTTCTGACGGGCGTGGCCGAGGTCATGGCGGATTCGACGCACTGCGCCAACTTTCTGCAGACTTTGGGCAAGGGACACGCCGCCAGCAATGTCAGCCTCGTGTACCATTGCGATCGCAAGGACTTCTTCATGGACAATTGCAACGCCGTCCTGGAATGGGTGGCGACGACGTCGGGGGCTGTCGAGAAGGTACGTGATGCTTTGTGTATTTGTTCTATTGGCGTTGATTGGTGCGTTCGCATTCTCGCTCAACCGCTGACACAAGCTTCGTCTCATTTTTCTCGTAATTCAGGGAGCCGCATCGGAACTGTCCTTCAAGGGAACCGTGAAGGCATCCTTCAGCCCGGCTTCCAACAAGCTGCTGTCTGCCGCGGTCTCATTCGACACCGGCATCGTGCTTTCTCAGCTCAATCATCTGATCGACAGCGTCAAGCCACATGAGGCATGCGACGAGCAAGTTGCCGCACAGTATGCGGCCAACGAGGCCGATGCCATCTTGGATTCGTTGCAGATGCCACGCATCGAATCCGCACCGGTGCCCACCAACGTCAACGTGGTGCCGGAATCCTCCTGCTCCGAGGCATCCTCCATCAAGGGAGAATGCTCGGATGTCGAGTAAATAACGCAAACACGAAGATATGAGGCACATCCCCCAAATAGAGCGAGAGTACCAGGGAAAGGGGAAGATGGCCGCATTCATAGACATCGTGAGACCAATACCCAAAGGGGCGTACGGTGGGATTGGTCCACTGCATTCACACAAACACACACACACACACTTTCATGTACAGTTACACACATCATGTTCATTACCATCCGCATTTGCGGAAACAAAGCTATTCACATAACCAAACAAACAACAACAACGATAATACGTATAAACACTCTCGAAGATTTATTGCCCCAAAACAAACACAAGCTGGTATAATATGATGATACACGTGGATGCGATCTCGGTGGTGTCTAGAGTATTATTACTTCCAGTATATGTCGTAGAATAGTATCATGAGCACAGATGATGCAGCTGTTCCGAATGGAGTACAGCAGCAGCACTCAGGCATGAAACCTCTGGTAATCGGGAACCTTCGCTGCTGGCTTCGCATGATGATGATGTGGGTGCTTCTTTCTTCTGGCAATAGGCTTGCGACCCGACTCCTTGCCTTCGTCTTCGCTCTCATCGCTGGAGTCCGTCGACGACTCCCCAAACTCTCGCTTCTTGTGGAAGATGCAGCATCGCTTCGACGACTTGCGTCCCATGCCCTCATTGTCCACGACACCGTCTTCCCACCGCACCGTCGGTCTGGCACGCAGCGTCAACGGCAGCACGGGGTCGTTCTCTGGCAACGCCGCCTGCGTGACGGTCACCGTGGCGCTGGGCTGATCCGGTCCCGTCGGCGGCGCCGGCGTCGTGTTCTCTGCGTTCGGTTCCATGGTCGTCGTCTTGTGCTCTTCTTGGGCAGTGTGCTGTTGTTGTGCAGTGTGGTCTTGGGCAGTGTGCTCTTGCGTAGTGTGGTCTTGCGTAGTGTGGTCTTGTTGTGCTTCTTTGGTCAGGCAATGCTCCCAGTGTGCAGGAGGCCGTTTCTTCGATGAATTGTTCGCCTTGTCGCGGAAGGCTCATCATCGCCAAGCCAAAACGGCTCAACGCGAACGGCGGCAAACGACAAGAAGTCCTCATCATGGTCGGTCATGGTCACGTCGTCCGATTTCATCATTTCGTTTCCTTGGAATGGTCTGGCCATCATCGGTCGATCGTGTTCTTGTTGTAGTTGATTGTTTGTCTGTCAAATTCACTTCAAAGTGTGCGGTACTCGAACGAATCCATAGTTCCGGAAGATGGCGCATCATCCCACAAGCCCACGATAGACAGAAGCCGTTAAGTATGTCAAGATGACGTGGTCCCAAACCTGGAGACGTCAGAACATGTCGTTCCTGTGACCGTTATTATGACCGTTACAGAGAGGATTCAAGTGATGGCGACTTCGCAGTGAGAAAAGACGTTTGATGTTTGTTCTGCTTCCGTCCTTTTTGTCGGCTGCTGCCGTGCCAGTCCACTGATGACCCCAATGCAGTCCACCGGAATGTGATGTGATGCCGGCTGAGGTTCCGATCATCTGCGCGAGGACTGGTGTGGAGACATGAGGGAAAGAATCAAAGACATGAAAGTCATGATGTGATGGATGGATGGGTGGATGATGAATGGATGTGAGAAGTCTTTCCGATTCGCAACAATGACGACTTGCCGATGCTGCGGTCACCAGGTTCACAAAAAGGGTGCATGCACAACAATCGAAGCGACGATCAATTGAGGAAAAGACGGCTACGCTCAAGAGGTCAATTGGAACACGCATCAGTCAGTCAAGCAAGCAAGGCAGCAGTCAAGCAAGTAGTCATACGCAAAAAGAACAAACCTCGATCGACCATGTTGCACGAAATGATGTGCCGTCCAGGACAGGGGCGACTTGCGCTGACGGCGCGTTCGTCGTCATGCGAGGAGTTGCAGGACACTGCCGGATCCTGCGACTGCTGTCTGCATGGACACGCGTGTTACAATCTCCATGCCATCGCTCATGTGCACAGTGAGATGTCCTTGCATCGTCTTTGCAAAGATGCGCAGTGCACAGTGGAAGAGATTCGGGAAGCATTGGCATTGTCGCCCAGCGAGGTTCGCAAGATGGACGCCTTCGGCCGCACGGTACGTTCGGATGATGTTGGAATGGAGTCGAGTTCGTGTTGAGGGCAACTTGTGCACGTTATTATGTTGACATGTTGACATGTTGACATGTTGTTGATGTGGTTCGGATACTCTGGAACAGGAACGCAGCATCAATGCGCTCTGTGATTCTCGCTCTGTTCGGGAAACTGCCGCTGCTGCCGCTCACCAAATGTCCCTCCATCTGCCGCCCGCCATCCTTTTCCTTGTTCAATTCCATCACTCTAATTTCACATGATTGCCATTCCAATTTTCATTCACAACACACAGCCGTTGTTCTATGCCATCCAACAATGTTGCACCACCGACGTCATCGATGTTGTATTCAGCGCCCACGAGGACGCGCTGCTGGAACCCGACTGCTGCGGTGACACTCCGCTGCACTTGCTGTATTCACCATCTCGCAAAGCGGCATTGCTGCAGACCGTGCTGCGCCGACAACCCTCATTGGCGTACAGCAAAACCAAAAGCTTCACGTCCCAAACGCTGCTGCGCAAGATCTGCAGGCCGTGGACGCGCGTCTTCGATGACGTGCGATCCGTCGTGCAGCGTTGTTCCAAACTGCAGGACGGTTGGGACAAGATGATGCTCACGGTGCAAGCGGCGTACCGCAGTCGGCACATGTCCGACGATGCTCCGCAATTGCATGCCGCGATGGAAGTTATTTCCGATCCCATCTTGCTGTCGCATATTGTGGAGATGTATCCGGAACAGGCCGCGATGGTGATGGGCACCGGATATCCTCTGCACCACTTCCTGCAGATACCGCATGCCGGCGCGCACCGCGTTGTGCAAAAGCTGATCCGTGCCTATCCGGCGGCCTGCCACGTGCTGCATCGCGGACGTCTGCCGATCAATATTGCATTATCATCGGGATACGAATGGACGACGGGCATTGAGGATATCATGCACGCCAATCCGGATGCGCTGCGAACGATCGAGGCGCAATCCGGGTTGCATCCCTTCGCGGTGGCCTTGGTGACGCGGAGGTGTCCGATAGAGACGGCATTTGCTCTGTTACGTGAGAATCCATGCATCCGGAATGCGATCTAGAGAGACAGACAGATACAGAGAGAGTATCAAGAAATATGATAGATTGTGATCAGTACTGAGCGAATGCATATGTGTGCCCGCACTCTGATTCAAAGCCGGGAGGCAGAGTCCGTGTCGTCGCGCAGTACTCGCGCTTGTCAAGGACTGTATGAAACATAGAGTAGATGGAGTATGCGTAGTCGTAGATACATGGACTTTACTATCACGACAAGTGTGGCGGCTTCAGGTAGTCTTGTTGTGCGTTACGACTACCAAACGAATAGAGCGAAGCGCCGCGGGAGGCTTCGTGTTGAGCAGCGCGAAGATCCAGAGAACAAGAACTGCGAAGAGCTCACTCGAACACCAAACACGCAAACACAACAACGACAACAACAACAACAAGCAAAGTTGCCACCATCGACCATACCAACACAACATAGCACAAAATCAACTGACAATATTCATAATAGAATACTAAACAATACAATAGGTAACATAATCCACAGCAAAGCACAAGTCAGAACACAGCACAAGTGAGTGCCACAGAGATGCAAAAGAGACCAACATGGTGCAAGGCGTGGAGACGAAGGATGGATACTTGATCAACACCAACCCGTCGACGGGAGAGAAGACGGCGAAGGTCAAATGCACCACCGAAGACGAAGCCGATGCTGCTCTCGCCAACGCCAAGGCCGCGCTTGCCGATTGGCGGTTGCAAACACTGCAGGAACGCATCGCATGTCTGAAGCAAGGCCTCGGCGCCGTGCACCAGCTGTCCGAGACGTTCGCCAAGCTCATCGTGCAGGAGATGGGCAAGACGATCGGCGAAGCGGAGGAGGAGATGAAAGGCACCGTGGAGAAGGACGAGTTCCTGGCGATTCTGGAGGATGCGCTGAAGCCGCAGACGTTTGGCAAGAGCAAGATCGTCAGGCACGCCATTGGTGTTGTCGTCATCTTGAGTCCGTGGAACTTTCCCGTCGATGAAATCCTGCTGTTGGCGTTGCCTGCTTTGGCATCGGGCAATACTGGTAAGTGGATCATGCAGTATGGATCGTGCAGTGTAGATTATGGATCATGTATTGTGGTGTGACGCTTCGAACCATGCCGAGATCGCAGCAATCAGAACGATGATCGTGATGGTGTCGATGAGGTGACACAACGTTCGGGTGTATGGAATTCTACCATACAAACCACGACTACCGCACGCGGTCAACCTCCTTAGTCGCACCGCTTTCGCGTCGAGGACACTTTCAGACAAGGAGGTGATGTTGAGGAGCTTTCTGGTCGCTGCCCATACACGCAAAGAACTTCTCTATGTATTACGATCTACCACAATCCTGTGCGCGGTGCGACCAACTCCACTTCCACGCACTCTACTCTATTCGTATTATGACTGACTGACACAAGCTTTCACCTTCCATCGTGCATCAAATCGCATCTCATTGTACTCCACCGCACACCTCACTTGCTTGTCGCGGAAATTCTGCACGCAACGATGTGAAGTCATCGTCAAACCATCGGAGGTGGTGCCGCAGACAGGCGCGTTGCTCGTGAAGCAGATGCAGACGGCGCTGCCACCAAATGTGATGCAGGTCGTCCAGGGCGATGGCGTCATCGGGCGCTACCTCGTGCAGCACGACAACGTCGACATGATCGCCATGACGGGCAGCTCCGCCACGGGACGCAAGATCCTGGCCGACGCGGCACCCAAGATGAAGCGTGTCGTCTTGGAGATGGGCGGCAAGGACGCCATGATCGTCTTTGATGATGCCGATCTCAAAAAGGCGGCCAAGGATGCCGTGGCCAACTCGCTGTGCAACGCGGGTCAGGTGTGCTGCGCCATCGAACGCGTTTACGTGGCGGAGCAGGTCTACGACGCCTTCCAAGAGCTGGCGTGCGAGTACGCGGAAGCCTACACGGTCGGCGACGGCATGGATCGCAGCAACAAGGTCGGACCGCTCGTGTCGGCGATGCAGTACCAGCATTGCAAGAAGCACGTCGACAACGCCATGGACGAAGGTGGGATGATCCAATTCATGAGCCCGATGCCGGGACCCAGCGACGGCAACTTCTTCCCCGTCATGGTCCTCACGCACCTCACGCACGACATGCTCGTCATGACGCAGGAAACGTTCGGACCCATCGTGGCCATCGCCAAGTTCGACAACACCGAGGATCAGGCCGTCGAATTCGCCAACAACACGGAGTACGGGCTGGGCAGCAGCGTGTACACGGCCGACCTGGACAAGGCCAAACGCGTCGCAAGCCGCATCGATGCCGGACAGGTGGGAATCAACTGTTACGCGCTGGACAACATGGACGTCAACTGCCCGTGGGTGGGGCACAAGCATTCCGGATTTGGATACCACAGCGGCATCGACGGGTTCCGCCAATTTTCATTGCCCAAGACGATGGTGTTTGATGAGGAAGAGTGAAATACATTAGTCAACCGAAGTAAGAAATTGAGTAGCCGAGTCCATTCCAGTCTATCACTGTCCCATTCGCACGTTTCAAGGGTTTGGATGTTTTCGTAATGGTGATTGCAAGTGTTGGCAGGACTTTGAGTACTTTGCTTTGGATGGATGCTGATTTCTTGGGTTGCTTGGATCTGCAGAGTTCCTTGGCGGGCGTCAATGATGTTGTTTGGTCTAGCTTCAATTCAGCATGTATCATGTTTTCCCCAATCGTGTGCCCAAGTTTTGGTGTAAGCGGTAAATACAATATATACATACTGTTTTTGTATCACTCCGTTGTCGCGGACCTCGCACGATTCCAATCCTGCAAACGAGGTCTGATTCATGAGCTACATTCATAGCTCGACTCACCTGCCCATATTCAAACGGTGCCGGAATTACAACGGCCGTTATCGATTGATCATTTGACCACACAAACACGCACGTTTGCCGTTTGCGGTTGCCAGACACATCGCAAAAAGTGTGACAGGACCACCGACGCTTCTCCCTGCCAGCAATCATCGCGAAACCTCTGTGTTGTTGGTTCTGCTCAACGAAGGCTGAGCGATCCAACTCAAATACACACTCACTGGCCGACTGGCTGACTGGCTGATTGATGGATTCGCCGGGCTTCGGAGTTTGTTTGAACAGGACTGCGCGTACACACCTCTCTTCCGCACTCTCAGTTGTTGTGCTTCATTGGCATACTCAAGGCGATCGATCGACCAGGAACAAATCAGCCGGAGCACAACAGACACAAACACAACACGCAACAAACAACACGATCGACTGGAGTATCATACGTACTCTGCTTGTACTTCACTTCAACACAATAACAACACCAACAAAAGACAGTTGCGAGAATCCTCATCGATCTTCACTGTGCATCTGCATCTGCATCTGCAAGAACGGGATTTATCACATCGTTCTGGGATCGCTTTGTATTGGCATAACCCAGCAAGTCCACATCGCAGTTCAGCTTGTGTATCATCGGTTGTGACTTTGGAGGTTTCAGCGTTGAGCGACAGTCGCAGGAGGATCAGACAACAGACAACAGACATCAGACATCAGACCGGGCCTGTGGACAGACGAGAGCATTCGTTTGAGCACGGCAATTATGGCTTTCGGTGGCGTCAGTGCGGAAGCTGGTGCTGCGGCCACTTCGGATGGTGGCGAATCATGGGAGAGCATGCTGAAGTCCCTGGATCTCAACGACAACGTCAGCGCGGCTCAGTTCGATGGCCTGGCCAACATGCTTCGGGAGAAGCTGGGCGTTGACATGGACCAAAGCGGGTACAGGGAGATGGCGAAAGCCTTCGTCAAGTGCAAAGTTAGTTCGGCGTCGTCGTCCTCGAAATCTGCAGCGGCAGGACCCTCGGCAACAGACGGAGGATTGGCCGCAGACGCAGCTGCAGCCACATCCGCAGTGGAGAACATGGCAAACCTGGGGCGTGCGGATCCGCCCATGACGGCCAAATCGGAGAGCGGCTCCGAAAGCACCTTCGATGAGCAACCCACTTGGTCACTCTCCACCGACAGCTCGAGTCCGGAGAGCGTTGAGAAGACGGTGCCACCACGGGCAGGACTGTCGGCATCGCCAATGAGAATGCGCAGACCCAGCAACAACAAACCGATCGACGCCTCGCCGCGATTCGTCCGAGGCCGATCACCAGCACGCGAAAGACAGATGGGCAAGCGCGCGTCGCAGCGCTCCACCAGGAGCCAAACGCCTCCCTTGAGTCCGTTCACCAGCTTGCGTGGCTCGCAGCACAAGAGAGCTTCGGCAACTGACCAATCGCCCAGACGATCTCGATCGCGTTCCCGATCGGCCTCGCCGTTCCGTGTCTTCGGACGCGTCAGCTCCAAGCAGCAAATGGCCAACGATGACCGCATGCCAGCTCCAAAGCAGGACCCGCCGTCGCAGTATGCTGGACAGGCATCGTCGCCATCCGTGTACCTCGACTCGACCATGGATCTCGGGTCACCGGCCCCGCTGCCAACACCCAACACGTCCAGCAGACCAAGACCCAGCATCGACACGACATCCGGAATCTCGCCCTTGGTCAACCTTCACAAGTCGGCTCCGTCACCGGCTGCGTTTTCGAAGCCCCCGACGCCAGCCTCCAAGCGCAAGGATAGGACTGATCACCAGCCCTCGATGGACGATATCGACGAACAAGCCACGCGCGGATCATTCCACGCACCAGCAGCTGACGGCTCTTCTCCTCAAGAGCACCAGCATTCAAGCCCGATCTCCCCTGACTTCACCTTTGGCATGATGAAGGACATCAAGTTCAGCCCGGGCTCATCGCCCTCCAAGCGAACCTCACCGGGCAAGAGATCGTCGCCACGCGGACGCAAGAGCCCACGATCCAGACCCCCGCGTCCGTTGGAACCGCAGCCAACGCCAGGGCCTGCTGCCCACGCGACGCCCATGACCGAGGCGCGCGCCAATCCCAACGATCCCGCTTTCATCTTCTCGCCTTCCCCCACCAACCACAGCGGCAACAACCTCACCATGGATTTCTCCATCTCCAAAACACCGGGCATGGCACACGTCAACAACAACAACAGCAACAATAATGATGATCACACTTCGCCTCTGTGCAACAATTTCCAGAATATGGGCATGGATGCGGACGGCAATGCTACACCGCAGCAGCAGCAACATCAGCAGCAGCAAGCGTTCAACGGGAACACAAACACGATGCCGTCTCCCATCCCTGTCTTCCAGGCGCCCGAGCAAATCTTTGCTGGTGCCGACACTCCGAGATTCGGAGGCATGAGCAATGCCATGGGACACAATGCGCCCTCTTTACCAACACCGAAGGCGATCAACGTGGACCTCAGCATGGACATGGCCGCAGCTCACGTTCAACCCAACTTCGGGATGGACAACACGACACCCAAGAATGCCACAACGTCCGTTTCAATGGACACCCCAGCAGGCGACAAGCAGCAACTGCCAAAGTTCGATACGGGCATCAAGTTCGCCACGGGCGTCAAGTTCGACGTGGACAGAGCAACCCCGAGCACCCTCAAGAGCAGAAAGAATCGACCCAAGGGCAGCGCGTTGAAGTTCCGACACATTCGCGTTTCGCAGTCCGCCACCAAACCCGCGGCAGCGCCAGCAACCAACGCACAGGCAGCAGCAGCAGCAGCGCCAAGCGCGAGCGCGAAACCACCGACTGATGCGCAGGCATCGGTCTTTGGCAGAGGTGTGCACATCGATACCTCTGCCCCGACCCCTCCATCGCCAGGAGGTATCAACTTGAGCCCCATGAGCGTGGATGGAAACGGTATGGGAACTCCGGGTCCTTCGTTCGGAGGCGAGACGCCAGGCGCAGCGAAGTTCGCCACGGAAACGCCAACGATGGATCAGGGATGCTTGTTTAGCATCGGGGTCGGTGACAAGACCAAGCCGCAATCTGCCAGGCACAGACCCATGTCCGCAACGCGAGGCGTCACCATCAATCCAAACGGTAGAACCGCAAGACCACGAAGCGCACGCCGCGGAGGATCCAGCACGGGCGTCACGTTCGCAAACAAAACGGCACCGGCTGTTTCACGCACTTCAATTCCAACCAAGCCATTTGCGCAATCGGAGCCGCAGGCCGCATCGCAAGTGCCGGCACGAAGCTCCTTGCGTCAGGCGTCGCGCTACACGACCACCCAAAACGAGGAGCAGGAGGCAGAGGAGAAGGGCGTCGACTACTCCGGCCTTCAAAGCTACGTGCAAGCCCAAAGGGATGAGGCTCGTGAGCTGTACATGACAGGCGACTACCGTGCGTCCATTATTCGCAACACCAACACCATCAACATATGCAAGCCCTCGCTGCCCAAAAGTGAACGTCATATCCTCGCCGTCATCCTCTCCAACCGTGCCGCTGGTCTGTTGATGGTCGGGGCCTTCCGGGCTGCGGCGGATGATTGCAAGGAGGCGCTCGCGTGCATCGCTTCGATCCCGCGCAATGCCGCTTCAGCGGACACCAGTCCGGTGTCGGCCGCGAAGGTATGGCACCGACTCGCCAAGTCACTGCTGAAGCTGGGAGAAACCGAGCCAGCCACAGAGGCGTTCAGCAGCGCCATGAAAGCGGCGGAGAAGTCGCTGGCGGAATCCCTCGATATGGGAGACTCCTCTGCCGTGAATGTCGCACGCAAGGCGTTCGAACAGCTATCAACAGAGGTACACCTTGGCAGGTCCGAAGCCAAGCGCCTTCGCGAGACCATGCAACGCATCGGCGATTCCAACAACAGAAGATCGACCGGAACCCCTGCCACCGAACGGCGGAAGACTTTGCAAATACTGAGCGATGTATCCATCGCTTTGACCACAGCCCCGCAATGCCCATGGCTGCAAGAGAGAAAGATTTCGCTCTTGGCCGAGCTGCGGCGCTGGCGTGAGATTGCAAGCTTCTGCGAACGTCTGGCCACGTCTAATGCCGAAAGCGACGGTGTCTTCACCCAGGACCTCGAGTCGAAGAATCCTTTCCCTGGTGTTCCACAGCTGCGGTCGTTGGCGCCCAACTTCTTCGGCGACGCAAAGGAAGATGAACTGCCCGGCGCCGAGTTGAAGCTCAATTCGAAGGCGGTTGCTGAGGCCGTGCTGCGCATGCCACGTCAGCTCATCCTGACCTACGCCAGGGCTCTGCGCTTGGAAGAACGGTATCCCGCCGCGGAGGCGCTCATCGCAACCTTGCAGAGCTACGTGCGTGAGCGATCGAAGATCGCCGGTAACGGTGGCATCCGCTCAGGATTCGCATGGCTCAACCGTGAGCACGACAAGCTGATTCGCACCAGGATGGCCCGCGAACGCGGTGATGAGCTGTTCCGTGCCGGACGATTCGACGATGCTGCGGCCATGTATGCGCAGTGCCTGACGATCGATGTCGAAGGCAGCGATGCGCGCAATGGATCAACATCCGGGGGTCGTCTGCATGCAGTCCTTTACTGCAACCGTGCTGCCTGTCTCATGGCGCAGGGACGATACCACGAGGCCATTACCGAATGCACGGCAGCGCTTCGCATCCATTCGAGATACATGAAGGCGATGGTGCGCCGTGCCAGATGCTACACGAAGCTGGATCGGCTGGAGGAATCCATCGCGGAGTTCAAGAAATGGATCGAACTTGCCAACGAGGGGCAGCAACCAAGCTCCAGCATGACAGCCGTGCTCACCCCGTGCCTCTTCGACGGCCCGCACGAGGTGTCCGAATCTGAAATGAAGAAGGTCAAGACAGAGCTGGAGAACGTGATGAAGATGAAGACGAAGCGCGAGGCTGAGATGCGAGCGCAGGAATCGTCCAGACGCCAATACGACTTCCACCAGCGACAGCAACGCAGCAACAGCGCCAACCATGGCGAGGCGCACCGCCGTCGTGAACAATTCTTCAACCAAAAGAACGGTGGGACGCGACGATGGGACTCGTTTGCGGACAGAGGTCCGAAGGGAAGCAACAGCGGCAGCAGCAGCAGACGCCCACGCTCGGAGCACAAGAAGTCGAGCCCCAAACCACCGCCGAAATCGTCGGTGTCCACAACGCCCAAGAATGGCGACGATCATTACGCCGTGTTGAAGGTGCCATCATCCGCCAGCGAAAGCGAAATCAAAAAGGCATACCGCAGATTGGCGCTGAAGTACCACCCTGACAAGAACAGCGATCCCAAGGCCGTGGATATCTTCCGTCGGGTCTCGCAGGCATACGAAACGCTGAGCGATCGATCGGCCCGGCGTCAGTACGATCGAGAGCGCCCCTTCCGACGACAGTTCTAAACGATATGGCATGCACATACACATGTACATACACATGTACATACACATGTACATACACATGTACATGGCAGGTGATGGTATTGACGAAGGTTTCGTTGATCGGTCGATTTCGCAGTGGGCGTCTCTTTGTATCATTGCTACTCGTCGAGCAGCACCACATAAAATAGCACAATACATCGTAGCACCAAAATCGAACATTCAAACAACGACATGAAAGTAAAGTTAAAGTCCAGAGCATGTGTCGTGGTCGGTGTCATGCATTCGTCTATTTGCACGGATGGGTTAAATTGGATTGAATTGAGATTGAGCCAACTTTCTTGGGAAGTGGGAACTGTCAAATGTCACCCCAATGGTCCAAGACTTGGCTTGATGCGCATTGGAAGGTGTTGGTTTCGCCGCTTGCGCCGCCATCATTGTTGGTGCTGCTGCTGTTGTTGCTGAGTTCGAATTCATGATCATGCAAGCCGAACCTCAAGTTGAGACTTTCACGTTCAGAACATGGCTCATCGGCGAGGATGCCATGGGCACAAAGGTTCCTGACGTTGCCGCTGAGCATGTACGCCGAAGCTTGCTTGCAGATCAGCACACCGCCTTGTTCGGCAGCATCGGCCTCATCGCTTGTGCCGTCCTCAGTATTGTTTGCTCCCTCTTTCGCTTTGCCTTCGTCTTTAAGTTTGTCACTTCGTGCCGGCCTGTATGTCAAGAACACTTGTGCATCGCCGCGCATTGCGATGGTCACAATGATGATACCAAATCCATCCTTCAGCGGATGGTCCACATGCGATGGAAGCAAATGCCGCCCGGAATGCAAGTTGGGCTGAGCGGCAATCAAATGCTGCGGTTGCAGGATGTCCGCCATTTCGGGACTCGTGAGGAAAGGCCGCAGGGTATCGCACAAGAACTGCAAGGCATCCATCATCTCGGAAGTGACATCGGTGGGAGACAATAGGACCATGGCACGCTGGTTCTTGGGACGTTCCTCGTCGCACAGTGTTTCGTCTTGCCATGGCATGGAGATGTCCAATCGATCGTGCAGAGTGGCACCCAACGTGGTGGGCAAGAACCCGAAGGCGCGTCTTCGAGGGTCGTCCTGCGATCCGCTCCATGAAGTCCAGGCAGATGCCTTCGATTTGATCATGTCGTGCAAGGACAGGAATGCCTGATAATGTGTGTCTGGCAGTTTCGGCACCTTTCCGAGTCCTTGGAAAGGAATCGGCAGCGACGGCGATGGTTGCTTGCGCTTATTGGATGCATTGTCGCCTTCGCCGTGCGTGTCAGGACCTGCCTCATTCTCCCCACCACCATCTTCCTTTGCTTCTTCCAGAAACCGTGGCCAATCCGCAATCTTGCTTCTCGTCGCAGATGCAGCGGCCGCTTCGACGAGCTCGGGCGGTGCCGCCAGCAGCTCCTTGATCGCAGCCGCCGTGGTGGCCTCGGATGCTGATGCTGCTATCAACGCAGCGACCTTGCTGTCGCCTTCTTCATCCACGCGGCGCCGTTTCGGCTTTGGTTTGGATCTTCCCATTGTTCTATTCTACGAGTACGAGTATGATCTATGCACACTCCACGCTGTCTGACCCTGATGCCGACTTGGGTTGGACTCTGGATCCTTGTGTGTAGGAATAACGACACAAGAGATCTTTGACAACCGCCTTGCGGTTTCGTGACATGCTCGTGCTCCAGAGTGCGCGTACTCGCGTGATGTGTCGACCAAGGATGCCCACGCGTTTCATGCAGCTCCGTGGATTCGGTTCTTTGGTTCTCGTTTTTTGTTCGTGATGGATCCACTCACGAGATACTCGTGATTCGTTTGAGAAGGTATCTACGATTCCACGGACTCGAAAACGACAAGGTGACGATGACACGAAACCAGTGAACAAACGTGGAGCCAACACGTTCGCAACTTCACCGCATCATCGTGGCCATCACCGCTGCTGCCAGTGTTATCGGAGCTTCCGTCTTCGAGCCACTACATCCACACCCATGAGCGTCGTCCGTCCCAACACAATCCATGTGGATGTCACAAAGCTGTCGGAAGAGGCGGCAAGGGAGACTCAAGGGGTCGCACCACGGTAGCGATCTACACAATCGGACCCTTTAGACCACCGCACTTATCGGCAACAACCGCATCTGCGGCATCTCCGCATCGCCATTCAGTGAATCGCAAAATCGAATACGTGCACAAGGATTCACAATGAAGAAACGGTCGAGGAAAGGGTTGCTGCTCGTCGCAGGAATCGTGATAGTCGCGCTCCAGGTGTGTTCAACAATGCGATTCAACCAGCATCCCATGATCGTTCAGTTCAAGGATCAATCATCCTCGCTGTGGGCGTCGACGGCGTCGTCTTTTACATCCCTGTCGCCTTCGCTGGGGCAGCAGCAGCAGAAAGCCAACACGACGCTCGTCATTGTCTTGGGAAACCTTCGATGCGGCGAGGACGCCTGGGAGTCGCTGTACAGGAATGTGCTGGACAACAACAGCGCCGACCTGGCCTTGATGATCGGCGATACTTACAGGCAGTATCAGAATGCCTCCATGTTTGGCCGCGCCAAGTATATCTGGAGATTCAAGGAATACGACGACTGGGCGGATGCCATTGATCTCATCGACGGCCCGGAATGGAGAACCACGCTGCTACCGCACGTCGGCAACGACGGGCTGCTGGGTGGCGTCAAAGGCAAGCAGAGCACTGGCGGATTGCTGATGATGGTGCGCTGGTTCCTCATTCAGCACCTGGAGGAGGACAAGATCTTGGACAAGTACGACAAATTCGTCATCACTCGTTCTGATCACTACTATCAGTGTCCCCACGATTTGGCCCCTCTCGACACGGAGCAGTACCTCTGGCTTCCAGAAGGCGAATCGTACGGTGGCTACAATGATCGTCATCTGGTGGTTGGCAGGAATCACATCATCCCGGCGATTGATTTGCTCGCGCCGATGGTGAAGAATCCAACATCCTTCACGCGCAGCAAGCTGACGATGGACGATAACATCGAGCGGTTCCAAACGAGGATGTGGAACCGAAAGGGGTTGCTGCCAAAGGTGCGGCAATTCAAGCGCATGATGTTCGTCTGTGCCACACGCTTCGACAAAACACGCTTCATGAAACGAACGAGGCAGAAGGTACCGAAGACAAGGCATGGTTCGATATATCTCAAGTACCCGGATGAATACCATGCCTCCCGCGCTTTCTGTCGTAACACGTCGACGGAGATTCTGTTGCAACATGCCACCGAGCAGCCTGAGTTCAGGATCCCGAAGGGGGTGTTCAAGAACAAGCAGAAGTAGAAGCACAGCGCTCCTCGTAGCTTTCATCATCGAAGTCCACGGGCAAATCATGGGGGCAAGATGGTGGCGCAGTTGGCGGAAACAGCAGAGGCATCTGCGGAGCATCCAGCCGCGGCACCATCGACGTGCACAGCGTCGCCAACACTGACGCCACCGACCACAAATCTGGAACACTGAAACTGACGTCAATACGTAATTCGCCGTGGAATCCCACAATCAGAATCCAAACCCAACCCAACAGGGAAGGTGAAGGTGAAGGGAAAGAGATGCCAAAGTGGCCGGCCGCGCCAATTTACGTTCGCGCCGCCAACACCTTGAGCCGACTTTCGCAACCTTGACCAGCGATTGCTCGAAGCAACATGGATTGCCCTCAGACTTGCACAAGTCGCAAAGTAGTATGCGTACGAGCAGTATCATACGACGACTAGAGTCTTTGTATCGGCGTGTCTGGTCGACTGAACCTGCCCCCGAGTCCAATGTACGTATTCATGGTATTCGTGAAGAAGACAACGCCTTTCTCCGGGTTCCAAAAAATTCCAAGGAGTGAAACACGCAAATCCCAAATGGTCATATCCATGGTGAGTTTTGTTTCACGGTGTTCTTAGCGCGCCTGCTTTTAAAGGCAGATCGGGGGGTTCGCAGAGGGCCAAAAATGCCTTTAAAGGCAGGCCTGCCTTTAAAGGCAGAATTCCGGCCCCTCAGAGGGGGTCAAAATCCCAAAAAATCAGACCCCAACGCAAACATGACACCCCACTGCGTCAAAACAACACGGTTTTTGCTCTACGCGATACATACGGACGTTGCAACCGCAAATTTACTTCTGGTTGCTGTGCTTTACAGACTAGTGCCAAAATTGAAGCGCACGCATGCAGCACTTGATGTGACCATGTATTTTACACTATTGCATACAATGCTTCAATGCCAATGGCAATTGATCCACCGCATTCGTCGTATGCAACTATATCAGAATTGCTGGTAGATACACTTTGATTGTCATCGGCTCGCCTTTAGTTTGACGTTTACATTGCAGCGGTTTGCGTCTAGAGAGCGTCTACCTGAATCATTTCTCTTCGCGGTTCTTCGTGTTGTTGTGTGGCATGCTTGTGCTGATCGTCGGTGTTGGTGTGGCATCATGCCTTTTGGTGGTTGGTTGTTGCGACATTGGTCGTGTATCACTAATCGACGGACAGACCTCGGCCGTCGAAGATGAGGCTCGGATCCTGTGTGTGGAACATGTGGATGTCCGAGGACTTGACAAAGTTTTGTAAAACATGATCTCCGATACATGTGCCACACATGGTCTTCTTTCGTGCGTGTCTCAAACAAACCTCGTACAATTACCGTTGTTCTGTCATCGCTTTGCTCAGTGTTCGACCCCTTGTGTCCGTTGTTTTCACCGGCGGTTAACGGAAATGATTTGACGTTACCATGCCAACTCTGCTGTATTCGCGGTCCATTCTGTCACCGGTACACGTTCGACACGGATGACAAACAGCATCAGCCAATCAAACGAATTATGGGTCGCGCATCCACTTTTCGTCGTTCTCCGGAGCTGCCTCCGTCTTGTGCAAAAATCCAACACATCCGCCTTTCGGCATTCACCACAACAAGCCAAGTCAATGCGTGAGGACGAACAGGCACAACTGCACCGTACTCAGTCTGCAATCGACAATGGCAAAATCAATCCAGACTCTGCAAGGACAGTCAAATGCCATGTACGTATTGCACCAACGATCAGTCCAATGCAACATCCAACTGTGCAGATGTAACCACCATGAAAATCTTGGTGGATGGATGAGAGGGCGTTGTTGCAGTTGTTCATTTGAGGCATCGACAGAGAAATAAGCGAAAGGTGCAAGAATGCCGCATGTTTGCATGTTGGATACCGGCTGTGTGTGGATGACACAAGTCATTGCAACAACTCTGATAATAATTAAAATGCAAAGATTAGATTACCTCCTGGGCATCTGCTCCGTAGGCGCCTTGCTCCGCCTCTTTGCAACTTCCTGCTGTGCGAGAAGAGAGCACGGAATCTGTAGTACGTAATTGATGTGCATCATGACACTGGACGAGCTCCCTCGGCGACCCTGCTAACTTCCACTGGGATCGGGCTGGGCGTGCTGCTTGTATTGAATCCAGCGGAGCAATGTACCATGGGCAATCAGCTCCGCCAATATTCGTGCAGCCTGCTCCAGCCAAACCGTGGCCTGTTGTACCAGCGCCTCCCTTCCTGGAGCTGTGCGGACCATCCGCTCGTGGCTTGGCTGAACTTCCTCGAGGTGACACCGACCTGAAGCTACTCGCTGCTGCAAAGCTTGCTCCATTTCGGCTTCGACCGAGTCTTCTTGATGAAACTGCGCTTCGTTCCGAAGCCGCCATTGCTCCCACGCTATTTTCCAGATTCGTCGAATGAGTTGTGCTGACCACTTTCTGGCCGTTTTTCCGTGTCCTGACTTTTCAGAAATTGACCTTGGAGGATACTCCATTGTTCGGAGACCAAACCCTTTCGCAAGGCCGTCGCTCCTATGGACTGCTGGCTTCCCAACGCTGTCTGCATGCCCGCACTCATATCCGCCGGACGTAACAGGACCATGGTGCTGATTTGGCTGCACAGCGCTGAAACTATCGCCTGCATGACGTCCGGGCTTGTGGGATATTTCTGCATCCAGCCGCATATGCTTGCCACGTGCCTGGTCGCCACTTGCACTCTCGCCCGGTCTCTGCATTCCCAAAAGTGCTCACTGCTCTCCCGTTCCCCACAATTGGGACACTTATCAGAGTCGCACAGGCCCCATCGCTTCATTTGTTGGCCTGCAGCCGCCTCTCCAGCTATGAGCTTGATTGAGAGAATCTTCTTTGTGTGGTCAAGGCCTTGCAACGCTCCCGCGACGGCTGCCCAATGTACCTGGTCGCCGTGATGGAGCACTCGCCTTGCCTGCAGGACCCCAATGGCCTCCTGGGCTGCGTGCCGCTCCAAAACACTGGCAAACCGTACCGACATCAGCTTGGACTGACGATGAAATGACACTTGCTCCCCATATATATAGCCCCGGTAGACGTGCTCCTCTGGCAAGGACACTCTCGCCGCGCCCGCCAGACAACCCACCTCCACATTGACATTCCAACAACTATGGATGAGCAGGACGCATCAAAGGAATAAAGTTGGAGGTTCCTACGAAGTTTGAGGTTGAAAGGCTGCGCGGAAAGTATTGACAGAAAGGAACAAGCAGAGGACAATCGGTTTCCGAGGGATGATGAAGCACCTATCACATGACTTTTTCTGGTGTGGTGGTGCATATGAACATCCACCACATTGCCAACCCACCCATGCAAGCTATGTGAAGCATCAAGCCACGAATGGGATGGAGAAGTGGGGATTAGATTTATTGAATGGAAGAGGTTGCAATCGATCAAATGCAGCAAATGCATGTTATTGACATGACAGACAACTGACAATGGCACCAGCATCAGGATGGATTGAATTGCAGAGATGCAACTTGGAGCAATTTGGGATACATCGGGGTGTCCTCAATACATCAGGTTCTGGGGTGTGCTGCATGAGGAGAACTGACATGGTTGCGAGCAAGAGATATGATCCAGCACAGCAGCCACCTCCGGATCGACCTTCATTGCCAAACATATTGGTTTTCAACTGTGGACTGACAATGTGCATTGCATGGCGATATAATGTGGCATGCTTGTCACGGGTGGCTATGTTTAGGGTATATGGAGACAATGTGGCAAGTAGGTGGAAGGAATGACTTGATGGCACACATCATCTTGGATGACGAAGTGACAGCTGTATGATGCCCTCCATAGTTTTGGGGAGCACACCTCATGTTATCATCGGGAATGATGTTACATTTAAAGTCAATTTACATTTAAATTCAATATTCTTATACATCGCCAGTGAGGTGTTCGCATGGCACACTTCATGTTCTTTTCGAATGATCCTGCGCTGACACATAGCATGATAAGCGCTTCTTGGGATCTAATGCAATGTTGCTCTGGACTGAACTGTCCAAGCTAACAAGTCTCACACTGGAGTGCCAAAACATGACAGCAAGTGCTATTGATTTGACAAAAGTGTGGTGCATCAAAACATGCATGCGATGAATGGTGGATGCAGATGCAAGAGCCTGATGGATGTGATGTGATCTGGAGTGGATAGGCGTTCAGATGCGAGAGACCTATGGATGTGATTCAATCTGGAGCGGATGGGCGTTCAGATGCGAGAGACCGATGGGTGTGATGTGATCTGGAGCGGATGGTCGTTCAATGCAATCGACCAATGGGTGTGATGCGATCTGGAGCGGATGGTCGTCCAGGTGCGAGAGACCAATGGGTGTGATGCGATCTGGAGCGGATTCTCGTCCAGGTGCAATCGACCAATGGGTGTGATGCGATCTGGAGCGGATGGTCGTTCAGGTGCAACCGACCATTGGGTGTGATGCGATCTGGAGCGGATACTCGTCCAGGTGCAATTGACCATTGGGTGTGATGCGATCTGGAGCGGATACTCGTCCAGGTGCGAGAGACCAATGGGTGTGATGAGATCTGGAGCGGATGGTCGTTCAGGTGCAACCGACCATTGGGTGTGATGTGATGTGGACCGGATTCTCGTCCAGGTGCAATTGACCAATGGGTGTGATGCGATCTGGAGCGGATACTCGTTCAGATGGGAGAGACCGATGGGTGTGATGAGATCTGGAGCGGATGGTCGTCCAGGTGCAATCAACGAATGGGTGTGATGCGATCTGGAGCGGATACTTGTTCAGGTGCAATCGAGCATTGGGTGTGATGCGATCTGGAGCGGATGGTCGTTCAGGTGCAACCGACCATTGGGTGTGATGCGATCTGGAGCGGATGGTCGTTCAGGTGCGAGAGACCGATGGGTGTGATGCGATCTGGAGCGGATGGTCGTTCAGATGCAATCGACCAATGGGTGTGATGCGATCTGGAGCGGATGGTCGTTCAGATGGGAGAGACCGATGGGTGTGATGTGATCTGGAGCGGATTCTCGTCCAGGTGCAACCGACCATTGGGTGTGATGCGATCTGGAGCGGATTCTCGTTCAGATGGGAGAGACCGATGGGTGTGATGCGATCTGGAGCGGATACTCGTCCAGGTGCGAGAGACCGATGGGTGTGATGCGATCTGGAGCGGATTCTCGTTCAGGTGCGAGAGACCGATGTGTGTGATGCGATCTGGAGCGGATACTCGTCCAGGTGCAATCAACGAATGGGTGTGATGCGATCTGGAGCGGATACTCATTCAGATGGGAGAGACCGATGGGTGTGATGTGATCTGGAGCGGATTCTCGTCCAGGTGCAATCGACCAATGGGTGTGATGAGATCTGGAGCGGATGGTCGTCCAGGTGGGAGTGACCAATGGGTGTGATGCGATCTGGAGCGGATGGTCGTCCAGGTGCAATTGACCATTGGGTGTGATGCGATCTGGAGCGGATTCTCGTTCAGATGGGAGAGACCGATGGGTGTGATGTGATCTGGAGCGGATTCTCGTCCAGGTGCAACCGACCATTGGGTGTGATGCGATCTGGAGCGGATGGTCGTTCAGATGGGAGAGACCGATGGGTGTGATGCGATCTGGAGCGGATGGTCGTCCAGGTGCAATCAACGAATGGGTGTGATGCGATCTGGAGCGGATACTCGTCCAGGTGCAATCGACCATTGGGTGTGATGCGATCTGGAGCGGATGGTCGTCCAGGTGCAATTGACCAATGGGTGTGATGAGATCTGGAGCGGATGGTCGTTCAGATGGGAGAGACCGATGGGTGTGATGTGATGTGGAGCGGATACTCGTTCACATGCGAGAGACCGATGGGTTTGATGCGATCTGGAGCGGATACTCGTCCAGGTGCAATCGACCAATGGGTGTGATGCGATCTGGAACGGATACTCGTCCAGGTGCAATCGACCATTGGGTGTGATGCGATCTGGAGCGGATACTCGTCCAGGTGCAATCAACGAATGGGTGTGATGCGATCTGGAGCGGATACTCGTTCACATGCGAGAGACCGATGGGTTTGACGCGATCTGGAGTGGATGGGCATTCAGACGCGAGAGACCAATTGGTGTGATGTGATCTTGACTGGATGGGCGTTCTGACGCGTCTGTGGATTCGAGGGCTTTTTGGCCTTCATGCATTTTGCTTGTTTGCAGATGCCAAGGTCAATGGGTGTGATGTGGTGCTTATGCGACGGTTAAAATGAAGAAATTGCTGAGCGTCGATGCGATGTCATGGTGCAATGGACGCAATGGATGTAATGTATGCAATGTCGGTGTATGTGGTTGGGATGCGGATGTGATAATGATCAAGTTTTTCGATTGTTGTGGTGACGGTCCTGTGTCTGACGCTCAATCTGGACTCCGTTTGCACCACTCGCCGAGTTTTTTGCTGTTGCTGTTTGGGCCGACGGACTCGTGTTTGGATGATCACGGGAGTATTGGTAATGCGCACCACGCAAAAGTTTTCAAACTCAACGGATGGTTTCTGAAGTCACTGGTCTCTGCCTGCACTGAAACCAACGGTTGTGTCTGGAGGTTTGGAGCCATTTGTTGGAATGAAATCATTATTCCCCACACCCTCCTCATGTCATAAAACGCCTCAACCCAAGTTGACTCGCGTTTGGGAACATCGAAAGCCCGTCCACACCAACCACTGCTGAGCCAGAATCGAGATTTGGGAGGGGGACATTTCTTCCGTGACTCAAAATCTCTTGTGGGACTCAACGAATCGATCAAATCTCTCAACAACACTATCATCATCAAATCGATCTATTAATAGCTTTTGGAACAAATAGAGCTGCTGCACTCATCCACCCCACATTCCACTTGTACCTCAACTTAGTTCATTGCAGCCAGCCCTGTGCAAGATTCTTAGATTTGTGTTACATCTATTGAGTGACCATGTCTTTGGATCATGCTTTCGGAGGCAATGATGACTTGTGGGAGGATGATGATAGCAACGGAGGCATTGATCCAGACAATCTAGACTTGGAACTACTTGATAGAGATGCTGTTGTCCATCCTTCGGATGACAACACAGTCATTTGGACTCCTGATGACTTTGATCTGGATGATGACAACAATGACACTACTGGAGATGACTTGGACACAACGGATCCCAAGAGTAGCACCTCCAACTCCAACAGCAACTACCTCATGGAAGAAGAGAACGAAAATGCAGATTCTACGCAGGATAACAACATCTCGAACACCAACAATGCCAATCCCACTCCTACAATTGCACTTGCATCCACCCGCAACACCAAATCCGATGCAGCAAAGCTGGCAAGCATGAGCCTGAAGTGGAAGCTGCAGACAGGGGTGGACGAGAAGCATCATGTCACAGTTGGTGAAGCCCGTGCAGACAGCAAAGTCATCATGAACAAGGAGATGGTGCACATTCGGAAATCAATGCAAAAGCTCACCGACAGCAAACGCCCAACACCGAATGATATCATTGATCTTGTCTTGGGTACCTCATCTCGTCTGTACACAGAAGCATTTGCAAAGGATGATGTGAAGATGGATGCATTGGAGTACCTGCAGTTCATGGTTGCATTCAGCACACAGTCAACCTTCCGGACATCTACGAAAAACATGTACACCATGGGCTTGCTGAGCACCAAAGTGGGGTCCCCGAGCAAGACCGAGTACAATGATTGGTGGTGCAAAATCCATGCAGACAGCAACAAGATTGAGTCCAACGCTCACTACTTCTGGCAGGATCTCCAGGCTCAGTGCAATCACACTTTGAAGCAACTGGCTGTGAGAGGCATGGCCGGCCAACGCACTGTGACAATCGATGATGATAAAGTGCACTGCGAGAGCACCAAAACATTGCGAAGTGGCATCTCCCGGCACAAGCATCCAAAGGCCAACAGATGGGGGTGAGTTGTACTGTGCACAACCTCTGCTTTTGGATCATGGGATTGAATGTATGTCATGATTGTACAATTGTCGATAATTTTGAATCTCACACGCACCACATGCATGTCTGCATCCCTCTCTTTCTTGTCGAATTTCGTTTCTTCTCTATCTCTTGAACTTGTGAAATGTAAATGCAAAGATTCACCATTGATACTTTGGCAATGACGATGTCCGGGGTCCCTTGCGGAGTCCAAGTCATCCAGGAAACCAAGTCAAGCACCGCATTGACTCTGATCAAGACCCAATTCGAAACCACCAATGGTTTGCAGAACACAGAAGTTCTCTGTGATCGCGGATATGGCTCTCTCAAGCTCACACAGGGTCTTGTTGAAGGTGGAGCGGACCTTCAAGGCACTCACAAGAGGGCTCCACACATGCCATTCATCAATGGAACATACCGGACCAACCCAAACCAACTCATGATCAGTGTGACAGAACCCACAAGACTCTTCCTTGCCACCTCCAACAAGGTGAAGGGCGCAACCTACTGTTGCTATGGTCTCCGAGACAATGGAAAGATGATCATGATGGCAAAGACGGGAGTTGGAAGGTTCGAATGGGATCTCACCATGGCAAAGGTGAAAGAGGAGATCATGTACCTTCGCCACGTTCAAGCCAAGCGCACGAATCACCCAGATCTTCTGGCTCATCCAGAGAAGTTCCCAGAGTACTTCTCTGCAGCTGTCATGAACCTGGAGAAGTCTCCTGCTGCGGTGCTCGCAATTCAAGCCAGAGGCAATGCAATTCAAGCCATCCAGAATGCACCAAATGACCCAGATGCAGTCAAGGCAGCCGTCATCCTTGCCGAACAAGCCTCACAGGCAGCAGACAATGCGGAAGACAAGGCGAGGATGAGATGGGCACAGAAGATTCGTGACCTTGATGTTGTTGGGATGACCTGCAAACAGCGAGATCCGCTTTGGTTCATGTTGCGAAAGTTCTGCTTGACGAGCTCCACCGTCCACAACATCATCAACGTGGTCCTGGCCAGCACCGAGTGGTGCAAGGAGACGAATGGCCATGTTCTCCATCATCAGGCATGGGAAATCATTGCCACATTCATAGGCATCGACGTTGAAGCCAGAAAGCAACAAGCCCATGTGGAGATCGGAACAGGTGAAGTCAAGAATCGGGCACGGGAGCGATTCAATCTCCTCACAGATGATGCCGAAGACTCAAAATCCATCGAGCAAACAATCACCCAAGTTCTTCAGAATCGCGACAATCCTCCTGTCGACTGGCTGCTCGAAGATGTGACTGAATTGGTGGTGCTCTTCTGTGGCGGATTCAAGCCAAAAACAGCTGACAGTATCTACAAGAAGCTCAGGACTGTGATCCAACGACAGCAGAAGCCGGATCGCCCGTATGTTGCCATGACCCCAAAGACCATGGAGGCGATCTACAAGGCAAGATTCCCCAACTCTGGCAAACTTCCGGCAAAGGGTGAAATGATGAAGGCATTGGTGCGGCATGACAAAGCATCTATCACTCCGGCTCTTGACAATCTGGAGGTGGACGGTTCCGACGACGATGTTGAAGGCAATAGCACCAGCAATCTTGCCCGTTTCCCATCGGCCGACAATGGCATTGGCATCGACTCTCTGGCTTCCCTTCCTGTTGAAGCCGATGTCATGCTTGCCACCGGACACAATGTTGAAGGCAATACTGAAGGCATCAGCAACAACAATGTGAGGAATAACGAAGAGGACGGAGGCATGATGGCACTGAAGGAGGCCTTGGTGAAAGAGGCGCTGAAGACATGGTTCATGAAGCCTTTCACTGGTGAGGAGCGACGTGCCACCAGACTGGGCCACACCAATGAGCAGCCACTCATGAAGAAAGCTGAAAAGATATCGGAATTGACTGGAGATCCTAGCTGTGTGAAGGCCGCATACACAGCAGGGTTGGTGCATCGTGGAGACAAGCCCTATGCTCGATCATCCGTTGACTTTCTTGCAGTTGTCGGAGACAGCACCAACGATGAAGATGATGAGGTCTTTGTTGTCGAGATGAAGACCAGGGCCTCGCGCAAAACCAAGGAGGAGGAGAAGGAGCATCAGTTGTCTGTGCAACGCCAATACAGGTTGGATCCCAACTTGCATCTCTTTGCAGACTCAGAGAGCGGCATCTTTCGGGCATTGATCCGCAAGGAAGGCGAAAGACTCCAGTTGCTCCATCATGCATTCGTCTACGGTGTCAGCGGAGCACTCATGGTGATTGGTAAGTTCGATGGCATTGGCATTGACAATGTGTGATGAGATCCGGTCCATGCTGCTTCCACCAATGCACGATGTTCGCATGCTTTTGACACCATACTAACTCGTTGCTCACTCTGCTACTTGTGATACTTGATTGGAACGGCATGGCAAGCAGGTGACAGCGGGGCCGAGATCCTCAGATCTGTTGCAACCAGATTCACACCTGCATTGATGGAAGCCTATGCCTTGGTGCTTGACGATCTGTACAAGCTTGTGATCGAGTTTGCATACGAAGAAGATTCACCGGGACGAACTCCATCTGAAGATCTCATGAGGCAGTTCATGTCATCCAATCCGGGCAGCGGCAACTTCGAGGGCAAAGGCTCCTACCTCCCGAACATGTCAGAGGATGACCTCTTCCATCAGCTCATGATGTGGAAAGGATGTGAAAATCTCACCTTCCCGGTCCCTCGTGTCAAGACCTTCCTTCCAAAGCTGGCAGCAAGATGGAACATCATGAAGGGTGGTTCCGATATCATGTCAAGATTGATGGAACAGCACAAGGTGAAGCCCCCAAAAGTCTCCTTCCAATGCGTACTTGTGTCGCGTCTGATGCAACTGATGATGACGCTTGTGCACAAGCTAATCCAGATCACGGACAACAGGGCAATCGAGACAAATGCAGATCTCGATCGATCACCATCGTTGATCCATCTTCGGAACAAGATGAACAAGAAGTGGAGCTGCCGTGACTCCCTTGCTGCCATTACCAAACGCCTATCCCACCACTTGGCTGTGGCTTACACTCAAACCCGACTGGCACGTGAAACGAATGACGAGACGAGGCTCAGACACATTAGGGAAAAGCTGAATCTCCCCAGCAGCATCGAATCATGCAATGGCGGTGAGTTCAAATTGAATGGAGCACCAGAGACTCGACAACCATTGCTTGCCATCCTTGGGAAGACCCCAACTGAGAGGACTGCAACAGAGGCATTGTTCATCGAAGGCTTGTACAAAGGGGACCATACCCTTGTGACGGTTCCAAACAAGAGGAGAAGCTGCGTCGTGTGCAATCAGCAAGTCACATCATATTGCACAGGATGTCATCTGACAGTCTGCGGAGTGGGCACACCGACAAAGTCTGCATGGATGGAGAAGTGCGGCATCCCAGGTCGTCTGGCACTGTTGAAGGCATCCACGAAAGACGGGGTCCTGGAGATTCCCAACACATGCCACCACATCCTGCATAGCAGAGACACCAAATGGTGCACGAAGGTTGGGAAAGGATTGAAGAAGGCCGCTCAACCTGCAGTCGTGGCAGTTCAGAACAGTCACAAACCAGCTGAAGAAGCTGGAACAGATGGCAGGGCAGCGGCAGCAGCAGTAGCACAAGTAACCCAAGAGGGTGGAGATGACGAACAGGGTGAAGAAGAATCGCAAGCAAGGAGGGAGGCAGACAACAGGAAGGCTGCGGCAGAGATGAAGAAACGAGCGGCAGCTCAATTTGCCGCTGAACAGAAGGCTCGCAGCAAGAAACGACACCGCACAACCTGAATGCACTCCAGAGAGATCCGCGCCAACAGTAGGGAAAAGCAGCATCAATAGCATATCAGCTCACCTACGCAGATGCAACAGATCTGTGCCAGAAGACAGACAATGACACGAAAATCAAACGGATTATGAACGCGAAAGGCAAACTACGGAAATGAAATTAACACGTGAATACACGCGAAAGGCGCAACACAAAAATCAAAAATAACACGTGGATACACGCGAAAGGCATAACACAAAAATCAAAAATAACACGTGGATACACGCGAAAGGCAGATGAACCAAATGCTCTCGACTGAGATCGTAAGAATTATAAACTCGAGAAAACAAAGAAAACAACAAATACAATTTGTAAACGCAAAGTAGCGAAAAAAATCGCAAGGTTACTATAGAGCATCTCATGATCAGGAAAACAATTTGAGCAAATTGGAAACAATCCATCGCAACATCTCAACAAAAAAAAATGGGATCGCCCCGCAGGAGATCCAACACAACACAACTCTCTATTCCTCACGGAAACCAAAAAATGAAACACTTGCCACACCAAACCAAAAAACAAACGATGGTGTCACAAGTCATGCTAAAAAATGACAAGAAGATGATATTGCATTGAAATGAATCTATACACTATTCAGTGAATGGCCACCTATCAATGTGGATGCTATTGTGGAGCTTGGACACGGACGGCATGCTTGGATCGATGCGACTGTGTTTGTCGATGTGATGCTGTTGGAGAGCATGGACATGGACAGTATGCTCCAATCGAAGTGGATGTGGCTGTCGATACTGTTGTGGAGTATGGACATGGACAGTATGCTCCAATCGAAGTGGTTGCCGATGTGATGCTGTTGGAGAGCATGGACATGGACGGCATGCTTCAATCGAAGTGGATGTGGCTGTCAATGTGATGCTGTTGGAGAGCATGGACATGAACGGCATGATTGGATCGAAGTGGATGTGGTTGCTGATGCGATGCTGTTGGAGAGCATGGACATGGACGGCATGATTGGATCAATGTGGATGTGTTTGTCGATGTGATGCTGTTGGAGAGCATGGACATGAACGGCATGCTTCAATCGAAGTTGTTGTCAATGTGATGCTGTTGGAGAGCATGGACATGAACGGCATGATTGGATCGAAGTGGATGTGTTTGCCGATGCGATGCTGTTGGAGAGCATGGACATGGACGGCATGATTGGATCGATGCGACTGTGGTTGCCGATGCGATGCTGTTGGAGAGCATGGACATGGACGGCATGATTGGATCGATGCGACTGTGTTTGTCGATGCGATGCTGTTGGAGAGCATGGACATGGACGGCATGATTGGATCGATGCGACTGTGGTTGCCGATGTGATGCTGTTGGAGAGCATGGACATGGACGGCATGCTTCAATCGAAGTGGATGTGGTTGCCGATGCGATGCTGTTGGAGAGCATGGACATGGACAGTATGCTCCAATCGAAGTTGTTGTCGATGCGATGCTGTTGGAGAGCATGGAGAGCATGGACATGGACAGTATGCTCCAATCGAAGTTGTTGTCGATGCGATGCTGTTGGAGAGCATGGACATGGACGGCATGCTTCAATCGAAGTGGATGTGGCTGTCAATGTGATGCTGTTGGAGAGCATGGACATGGACGGCATGCTTCAATCGAAGTGGTTGTCAATGCGATGCGATGCTGTTGGAGAGCATGGACATGGACAGCATGCTTCAATCGAAGTGGATGTGGCTGTCGGTGCGATGCTGTTGGAGAGCATGGACATGGACAGTATGCTCCAATCGAAGTTGTTGTCGATGCGATGCTGTTGGAGAGCATGGACATGGACGGCATGCTTCAATCGAAGTGGATGTGGCTGTCAATGTGATGCTGTTGGAGAGCATGGACATGAACGGCATGATTGGATCGAAGTGGATGTGTTTGCCGATGCGATGCTGTTGGAGAGCATGGACATGGACGGCATGATTGGATCGATGCGACTGTGTTTGTCGATGTGATGCTGTTGGAGAGCATGGACACGGATGGCATGCTTCAATCGAAGTTGTTGTCGATGTGATGCTGTTGGAGAGCATGGACATGGACGGCATGCTTCAATAGAAGTGGTTGTCGATGTGGATGTCGATGCTGTTGGAGAGCATGGACACGGACTGCGTGCTTCAATGGGAGTGGATGTGGATGTCGATGCTGTTGGAGAGCATGGACATGGACGGCATGCTTCAATCGAAGTGGATGTGGCTGTCGGTGCGATGCTGTTGGAGAGCATGGACACGGATGGCATGCTTCAATCGATGCGGCTGTGGCTGTCGGTGCGATGCTGTTGGAGAGCATGTACATAGACTGCGTGCTTCAATCGAAGTGGATTTGGCTGTCGATGCGATGCTGTTGGCAAGCATGGACATGGACTGCATCGGTCACTCTTTGGGGTTGGCTTCTCGCATCGATGTGGATGTGATGATGAGGGGCTGGGCTTTTCAGTTTGGTATTGTGCTGTTGATGTTGATGTTGTCATTGTCTTTGCTGTTGTGGTCACTTTCAGTGTCACTTTCATTTTCACTTTCGTCGTGGCTGTCGTCGTTGCTTTCGTAGTTGCTGTGCTGTCGGCTTTTCGTCTTCTGCCCATCCTGGTGCCTTGATGTGCAATGGACATGAACAATGACGCAAGCCCACACCAAAACAAGCCAAGTTCCTTGTTCTGGGCCACTCAAAACCGATGACTTTCATTGGCGCAGAAACCGGACACAACCGTCCAACCCAGAACCTGGATACCGCGAACTGTCGTTGCAGACACCAAAACGACTCTATTTACATAACGGAGTGTTTTCGCAGTTTTTTTCAACGCCTCGATGAAATTTGTTTGAAATTGAATGTAACATGTGGAAGACGTCTCATGCAGCTGGAAGACGATCAAAACACGACCGAGATGGACGCCGAGCGCAACCAGAGGAGAAGAATCGGAACCACCTCATCTACACGTGGAGGAGGGACGTCCTCTCTCATCTGTCAGTCTGAACGTCAACTTGCATGTAGACGTAGCAAAGCAACCATGAAGCCAACTGTACTAAAGTAATAAATCAGAAATATATGCATGACTATTACCATTATCAATCTTCCACATGCTTAGAAGAAGTATAGACCAGCTATTGTCGAAGGAGAGGCATTGGTGTATTATTCATGCTCACATCAAGTGCTGCATGCGTGCGCTTCAATTTTGGCACTAGTCTGTAAAGCACAGCAACCAGAAGTAAATTTGCGGTTGCAACGTCCGTATGTATCGCGTAGAGCAAAAACCGTGTTGTTTTGACGCAGTGGGGTGTCATGTTTGCGTTGGGGTCTGATTTTTTGGGATTTTGACCCCCTCTGAGGGGCCGGAATTCTGCCTTTAAAGGCAGGCCTGCCTTTAAAGGCATTTTTGGCCCTCTGCGAACCCCCCGATCTGCCTTTAAAAGCAGGTGCACTAGAGAACCTGCCTTCAAAGGCAGAAAAAAACTCACTATGGATATGCCAGGAACTTGTCAGCCCTCCTGTGTTGTTGCATTGGATGGGTGTCGCGCAGCGTGAACACGTTGCGCCATCGAGGGGGGGGGGGGAGAACGGAAAATCGAGGGTTGTCCGAAGTATGGAAACTTCACTAACTTTGCGTAAACCAAGCAAAGTTTGCCAAAGTTATCCGTCAATATGCCTTGTTTTGGACATTTAGCTTATTCTACACCCAAAGTAGAACAATGTACACAGTAGACGACACAGTGGGAAGCTACAAGGGATGCCAAAATGTCGTTGCTGCAAACCAGGATGCACATGAAACGGTTAAATCGGCGTTATAATGAGGACACAGGTGTCAACCAATCAGGTAACAACAGCCACGTAACTCAGCGTGCAAGAAGGTCTCCATAACACTCATAATCTGCGTTCTTACGCTTTCACAACACTTTTGGGTTTCATGCGTGTAATAACTTGGCTGCACAGAATATGCCTCTTCTTCTTTCAAACTTTTGAAGAAAATACAGGATTTTCGATTTGTTCTGAATTGATTGCTAAAGTTGGTAGTGCGACACAAACTCGCACATTGTTCGGTATTATTCCTACTAATTTCCATGGTGCCCATGCAACTGTGCCAGGCTGGGGTCCTCTCTGTCTTCCACATGGTGTTTTCATGGCATCGCCCTTTCCTTCCTGAGGTGTATGAGATGCTGTCTGCTTGTTGTGCTTTCCTCACCTCCTGCGATTGGGGTGCCACTACTGCTGCTTCCGTTTTCGTGTTCACCTGATGATTCGGCTTTCAACTGCTGCTGTTGCTACTGTGATTAGCCTGTGCACCTGATCCTGATGTTGGCACTGTTGAAGTTTCTCCATGGCTTTCTGTGTTGTCATCAGTATCTCCTGGTACATTTGGAGCAATCCCATCGGTGCCCTCATGCATGGTAGTGACTTCTCCATCGACTTTCTCTGCTCGCCCCAATTCTGTCTCTTCCGTGATTGTTGCTGCTGGTGCGTTTCCAGAAACTCGGCCTCCTCCTGCTGCTGCTCCAGTTGTGATCAGTGGTGGTGGTGGAGGTGGCATATTGGATACTCCTGCTCCTGCTGTGGTTGCTGGTGGTGGTGGTGATGGTGTGCTTCCAGAAACTTGGTCTCCTCCTGCTGCTGCTGTGGTTGCTGCTGCTGGAGGTGGAGGAGGTAGCATATTGGATGCTCCTGCTCCTGCTGTGGTTGACGGTGTGATTCCGGAAACTCGTCCTCCTGCTGCTCCTGCTATGGTTGCTGGCGGCGGTGGTGGTGGTGGTGGTGTGATTCCGGAAACTTGTCCTCCTCCTGCTGCTGCTCCAGTTGTGATCAGTAGTGGTGGAGGAGGTGGCATATTGGATGCTCCTGCTCCTCGTGCTGGCGGAGGTGGCATGTTGGATGCTCTTGCTCCTCCTGCAGTAGGTGTGCCCGCGGTTGGGATGATCTGAGATGGGAGGAGCTCGTTTCCCAGCTCCCCATCAAGTGTCAGATCCTCATAGTCGATTGCTCGGCTGTCACGGTGATTGCCTTCAGCAGAATTGTCCAAAATTTTGATCAACAAACCATAGTGGAGGAAAGGTCTCTTCGATGGGGAGCTTGGTTGGCCTCCTGTTTTGCAGAGCCTCTTCTCTCGTCGTTCCTGTCAATGGAGCGCCAGCTTTGCCTCTGCAGCAGCAAGTCGGATTTCTTGCACTTCCAGCTCTGACTGCAGAATAGAAGTTGCCTCTGACATGACAGAGTGGATGTCTGTCATGTCAATTGTAGGTGCTCGTACTGGTGCTGGTACCGGTACTGGTGTCAGGGCTGGGGCTGGCGCTGTTGCCAGTGCCGGTGCTGGTGTGGGTGCTGGTGTGGGCGCTGGTGCTGGAGTTGCCAATGTGGCTGGTGGAAGGGTCCATTGCGGATGAGTATTGTTGGAGTGGGATGCTGCTGTTGGGATCGTATCCGTGTGTTGAGTGTTGGTGTTGGAAATGGTGATGGTGCTGTGATTTGTGTGAGGAAATGTGATGCTGCTGTGGGGGGTTTGGTTGGCACCCACAGAATCAGGTTTCCGCGCATGAGCATGGACGTCCTCCTCCTCCACAAAACGGCATGTTACGCCCACACGTGTTGTTTGCTCCTTCAAACGAACAGTGAGAATGAGATGCTCGTGCTCGCGGTCACTGTTATCTTTCACAGTGTGGCGCAGGATTGTAGCCCCTTTGACAGTGCAACAAGGAGTGCCACAGAACCAAGTATTGATTGGGAATGGCATTGACACAAACATTTTGCACCGTCGGTCTGCTGTGAAGGGCTCGGTTTTACACTGGCCCTTGTGCGCGAGCTTCTTCTGCTCCATGTCACCGTACCAGCCACCAAGATGTGATGCAAGGACTTGCACGACTCCACCGGGTCCACCAAGCACTTTGGGTGGGGTGTACAACAACACCACAAATGGCTGTTGTGCTCCATCAACATCATGGTACTGGATTGTCACCTCAGCATCGGTTGGTGTTGCTGCTGCAGGTAGGTAGAAGTCAATGCCCAGCATGCAATACGCTTGTCCCACTGGCGTCCAAATTTGCGATGTATGGAACACCTCAATGGTCTTGGGGAAAGCGCAAAACTCTTTCACCTTGTCCTTCTCGGACATCGCGAAGAACTGCGAGAAGCGTTCTTTGAGCGGATCTCGAATCATCAGTGATGTGGGTGAGCTGCAGCGATTCTCTGTGTAATTGGCAGTGACATCCTCAATTTCACCGTGGTAGACATCATCATCACTCTCAGACTGAGAACTCCGCGAACTCTTCGAACTGTCCGGACTCAATGATTCCAAACTATCATCCATTTGTCGTTCAGCAGTACACGAAGCGCGATTGGGGCTGTTCTTTCGTGATGTGGGTCTGGCTGCTACCTTGGAGGTGGCAGTGGCCGTGTTTGGGAGTGTGGGAGGAGATTGTTTGTTGTTGGGAGTCTTGGACAGCATGGCGTTATAGAGCCCATCTGGTGCATCCAATGGGCGCACGTCGAAGTGAAAATTGCTGTCAACGTCGGGATTGAGTTCCCCGTTGTCTGCGCACAACAAGGAGTGATTGGTATTCATGAGAGGGAAGTGAGGAAAGAAAAACAGAGTTTGAGAAGTGATGCACCACACACACATGAACATCACTGGAGAGACCAACACCATCATTGCACTCCAACTTACCAAAAAAGATCTTATTTTGTAGCAGCTGTGACTTAATCTCCTTCCATCCTGCAGCAAAGTTCTTGCATGGGTATTTTGTCAGAAATGCGAAATGCTCCTGCAGTCTGCATGCTTCCCAAAACCAGAGAGTGCTGTCCTTTGAAAGCTCGTAGATGAGCTGCCTGGCATCCTCGCCCTTCTTCATGAAGCGTGGATTCTTTTCCTTCTTTCGTGGCATGATGAATGTTGCAAGATTGTTTTTGTGATGGAAGACTGCCCAATTTGCAATGTCCAAACAACCCAAAGCTCTACATCTCTGTGCTTGAGGGGTGGCATTGACACGAACCAAGACAGAATCAACCATACAAAAGCCAAATAGCAGTGTTCCAACACCATCACATCCCATCCCTACTGTCATGGAGGGCAGGCCTACACTGCCCTCTCGACCTTCCCAACAACAATGAATCCCCTGTTATCTGTAGATGGAAGAATTGCAACATACCAGTTGTACTGGTGTAACGTGATGCTCGTGGGTTCCAAGATGGGAGAAATAGTCCCGTCCAGGGAAGAGCAACATCACAATTGTCCGCGACCTGGACTACATGACAGCGCATGTATCGTCCAACAGTGATGAAGAGAGTGTGCGAAACAAACAAACAAACAAACATGGCATTGTGGAGTATGTATGGGATTGTGCAATTGTGCCAAGTGGTAGCCAGTGCCTCTATTGGGGCTTTGATGTACACAAATGCATTTATCGCCCTCTATCGGCATGGTAAATGCAAAAAGATTCATCTCTGCTTCCAAAGTGCTCAAACAAAGTACGATTTGGACTCTTGGGTCATACTCGCGCATAATTCTGTTTCTCCCAAAAGGCGCAGATGGCATTTTGCAAACACAAGGTAGAGGGAGAGGCAGTACTATCTGTCAGAGTGGAACCGGTCATCTGCTGTCTATGTTGAAAGCACGTTCATGATGTATTGATCATTGACAAAGAGTAAACAATACTCTACACTGAGCTCCACCATGTGATAAAGTATACTCTGTTCTGCAATGATTATAATAACTGTGTTAATGCAAGTTTACTCAGCGACAACGAATAACCTTACGTAACTTTATTCTGCAACAATGATTAACTTTATGCGATTTACTCTGCAACAACGATTAATTGTACACCAACTTTATTTTCCGCCAATTACGATGTTTGGTAACTTTATTTTCTGCCAATTACGATGTTTGGTAACTTTATTTTCCGCCAATTACGATGTTTGCGTAACGTATTATCCGCCAATTATGATGTTTGGGTAACTTTATTATCCGTCAATTACAATGTTTGTGTAACTTTATTATCCGTCAATTACAATGTTTGGGTAACTTTATTATCCGTCAATTATGATGTTTGTGTAACTTTATTATCCGGCAATTACCATCTTTGCGTAACTTTATAATCCGTCAATTACGATGTTTGCGTAACTTTATTATCCGTCAATTACGATGTTTGTGTAACTTTATCATCCGTCAATTATGATGTTTGTGTAACTTTATCATCCGCCAATTATGATGTTTGCGTAACTTTGTTATCCGCCAATTATGATGTTTGCGTAACTTTGTTATCCGCCAATTATGATGTTTGCGTAACTTTATTATCCGCCAATTACGATGTTTGCGTAACTTTATTATCCGCCAATTACGATGTTTGCGTAACTGTATTCCTCCATTCCAAAAATAACAGCTACACTGACAGCCAAAGACAAGCAAATCAATGGATACACAAACAGACCATGCACAACAGATTGTGACAAGCCTCTTTTTGGCTTATGTTGCACTCTATGGCTGTATAAGAACACAAACAGACACAAATATAGTAAAATGTGGATTGTTTGGTAGTCACAAGCAAACATACACAAACACAGACAGCCATATGCATAAACAGCCACAGAACAAGAAACCATCTCTGCAGCCGTGGTTGTCACTCAAAATCGGTCTTGCTTGGATGATGATCCTGTGCTAAACAAGCAAACCCCGAGGTCCTGCAACATCTCAGCCCTGTTCATCCCTGCCCTTTCGTCTTGGTTGGTGTCAACTTCGGAGGTTGGGTGGGCCAACTGTGTCCTCAACTGACAGACGCCGGCAGTTCAGCACAGACACACAGACAGACAAACAATCTGGAGTAAACAGCCATAAACACACAATCACGAGGTTACAATGTTTATGCCTTTTTGTACGCAATCGTCATTCTTCGCGGAACAGTCCGAACTTTGTTTTCGCATACATACGCAAACTCACAATACCTGGTTTGTGAACAGTAAAGTTTGCGAACAATCCCATCTGTGGTGGAAAATTTCTTGTCATGGATTGTTGTTCTTTGCGGAACAGTCTGAACTTTGTTTTCGCATACATACGCAAACTCACAATACCTGGTTTGTGAACAGTAAAGTTTGCAAACAATCCCATCTGTGGTGGAAAAACTCTTGTTGTGGATTGTTGTTCTTTGCGGAACAGTCTGAACTTTGTTTTTGCATACATACGCAAACTCACAATGCCTGGTTTGTGAACAGTAAAGTTTGCGAACAGTCCCATCTGTGGCGAAAAACTCTTGTTGTGGATGGTTGAGAATGACACATTCTTTTATTTGCAACGTGCTCTTTTGATTGTCTAGACAATCATTCACTGACACGGACTGTATAACAATCAATGCGAAAGAGAGCAACAAAACAATACTGAGTTTTGTGGACAATCATTCACTGACATGGACTGTATAACAATCAATGAGAAAGAGAGCAAAAAAAAGATACTGAGTTTGGTAGAGAGTACATTGATGCGAAATATGCTTTTCTTCATTCATACTAATACTACCTTTCACCAATCCATACACACATCATTCCAGGACATGCCATAACATGTACTCAGAGTACTCTATCACGATTGCAAAGTGATGTATTGCGCTCTGTGTAGTTTGTTCGCAATACCTTTGTATCACTCAATGTCATTTATGACAATTTTCCGCCGCCAATAGAGTGTTTGTAGATACGCTCACCCCTACGCTACTTTCATTGTCACATTGATTTGTGCCAAGCGGTAGCTAGTGCCTCTATTTGGGATTTGGTCTACACAAGTGCATTTATCACCCTCTATTGGCATGGTAAATGCGAAAAGATTCATCTCTGCTTCCAAAGTGCTCAAACAAAGCAGGATTTGGACTCTTGGGTCATACTCGCGCATAATTCTGTTTCTCCCAAAAGGCGCAGATGGCATTTTGCAAACACAAGGTAGAGGGAGAGGCAGTACTATCTGTCAGAGGAGAACTGATTTGCAACTATCTTGTACCCATGCAAAGCCATGGCTGTGATGTACTGATTGTCAAACGATAAATGTTGGCGCTGCGATCATGTGCCCCCTGCTCTCTTGGATGAATCCTTTCTGTACAGGAAGGACTAGGCATACCGAAGGTGACACGAGTGGGAGGATCTATCATTGAAGGAGCCAGACATGCTTTTCTGCAGTGTGAAAGACCGCTTTTATCACAGATCTTGGATGACAAAGAACAGCACCCAAACGTGATTACATAATTGTAGAACCCCCGCGTTTGCTGCAAATGCCACCATCCATTCAGCCGTATGTGCAAGTATGTTTCATGCCTGGAATGCCCCCATTCCCATCTTGTGCGTACGGGTACTGTAGCTTGGGCATGTGTCGCTCCTTCAAAAACACTTAGAGATGGCTTGGGAACAAGCGAATATATTCGTGAACACTGCTTCCCAAACCGCATAGCCGTGGCAATGACCAACAAATACAGGGGGAGAATGCGCCTCCATGTGGTTGCGAACGCGCAGAAATGTTCCATTGTTCGCGAAGTGCCACCGACGTGGCAGCACCTGTGACCTTCAATAGGGCCAATCCAAACCAGCAAAACCGGATCTTGCATACACTGGTCCTGACGATACAGGTCATCATTACATAACTGGTCATCCTGGTGCACCCCAAATTGCAAGCCATGATTCCTGTGGATCTTTTACAAACCAGGCTTCACGGAATTGAATCCTGTGACACCATTGACAAAACGAATTGCGTATCGAACTTGTCATGATATTGTGAACTGCGTCCAAGAAGCGTTCACAACCAAGCGCAGGATTCTGTAGATCATGGAATGCCATTATGCAGACGTTGATCTGCAATTCATTGAGGAGCTCAGACGTATCTTGGGCCCTAAATGAAGCGATCTGATTGGCCAAGAAGCCCATTATATGAAATCATGATCCTTGCCATCACCTCCACTGTTTGCAGCAAACAACGTGCGGAGAGGGTGTGTGTGATGTCACCCCCACGAGTTTGCATCACCCTGTGACAGTGTCAACGTTTTGCTGTGCCAAGACAAAATCATGAGCACATCGCGATGTGCACTTCAGGATCCACTGAGAAAGGGCGTTGATGGAAGACGCGAGTTGGAGAACACAACAAAATCAAACACAGCACCCCACGCATCGAATGCCATACACATTTGTTGCCATCTCCAACAACAACTCCACTCACCAGGCAACACCAGCACCATTCACCAAATGCAACCACAAGTATCAATGCAAGAAGCCGCCACTACATCTAATGTCGCCCATGAGAGCATGCACCTCCTTGGACGGCCTGTGACAATTGATCAGTGCAATCCTCCCCCTCCCTGGATGCACAGAACCTTCCAAACATCATTTGGAACGAATGCAACGGTGGCAGCAAAGGTGTGGGAGGGCCTGGTCCACCACGACCTTATCCCAAGCAACGCACGCATGGAGCACATGCTCTTGGCCATGGCCTTCCTCAAACAATACTCCTCATGGGATGCACTAGCTGTGAGACTCAACCGTGATTGGAAAACATTGATGAAATGGACATGGATCATGCTGGAAGGGATGGGCAGGTTGAGCAAAAAATTGTAAGTCAACCGTGGTATGCATGTGCCTTGATGACTGCTGCAATTTGCTCCACACCTCATCCTTACTCACCATCATCGTCAACTCTCCGATGTTTGCTTTCAATGCTGTTCCCTGCACTTGCAGATACTCCTAAACAATCGAAAAATAAATGCCAAGCCTCATGCAAAGCAGCTCATGTCTGTTGATGGAACGGATTTCCGCATCGTTGAACCAAAACCATTCAACAAGCTCTGGTACTCTCACAAATTCAGACATGCTGGGCTTCGATACAAAACTGGTGTGTGCATTGAGACCAGACATCTTGTGTGGGTGCGGGGACCCTATGTTTGTGGTGAATACCCAGACATCACCATCTTCCGTGAATGCCTCAGACAGCAACTGGATCCTGGTGAGCAGGTCATCACAGACAAAGGCTACAGAGGCGAGGCAGCATGTTGTTTGGAGCGCACTCGTTTCAATGGAGTTGTCCGTGCCCGCCATGAGACCGTCCACAAGAGGTTCAAAAATTGGGGGTGTCTTGAGAACAAGTGGCGCCATGCTCACGAGCGGCATCAGTTTGCAATGTATTCGGTAGCTGCAATAACACAACTGGAGTTGCAGCACACTAACCCCTTGTTCGACATTCACCAGACAATGGCAAACATAATGGAGGTGAGAACCTGGGTTGCCTCGCTCGTGGAAGATCCAGAGCAGAACAGCTAATGCATAGATAACACATTGGTTCATAGAGTACAGGTTTAATTCACAGCCCTTGGTGTTGTAGTGGTGTGTCTTGCCTTTTGGATAGCACGAGGGGATGCATGGAGGCGCTGGAATGGTGACCCCAAAAACTGATACGACACAACAATGCAATGGTATGCTTGGGCAATGAGCACACATGTTTCTGTGAACCAACACAGAATTGCAGAGGAGTGTATGTGCATGGTGCATTGTGTCCACACAGTCGTAGTTGCCAACGATGTCTCCAGAAATGATGCCGAGATTCTGTGAGACTGCGTATGCTGAATGAGCCACTGCTACTATATTGGAGGTGTGATTTCACATCGTGCGGACCCAGGAATACAGAGGCACCAAGGAGGAAGCCAATCTGGCTGCTTGACAAGTGTTGCTTTGGACCAGACCAGTGCAACAGATCCAAGAAAGGGAGCGCGCGAGCGAAGTGCATGGGACTGGTGAAGCTATTTTCGTGTAGGAATCGTTGTACACACTATAGTAGAGTTGCTGTGGGAATTGGCTGCAACCGAGGATACAAGAAGTCGTATACGGCGAGGTGAAACGAATGATGCATGCAGATGGCACGCTGGGCTCGACAGCCACACCCAGAGAAAAAGGGGAGAGGCAGAAACAGTGGCGAGATGACTAGCACAAGGGTGACTGCATTGTCATGGGGGTGCATGTGTGGGAACAAGATCGCACCTATGATGCCTGTGAAGGATACAGCGACGAACGAAGACGTCTCACAGAACTGCTGATCGACAGGCTGAGGGGGTGATGGTGTGAATCGATGAAAGGCAACCGAAGAGGAGCAGGATGATTAATGAAGGGAACCAAAATGGGCGAGCATCATAGCAATACAAGAACGAAGAAGGGTGCTACATACACAGAAGAACAGAGAGATGACGATGGGACGCGATCAAAGCGAAGATCGATTTGGCTTGCCATCATCAAACCCGAAATGCGGCGACCGATTGCAAGTCGACGGCATTGATTTTGTCTGCCTGAAGGCGTAGACCCAGCCAACCGACAGGAAAGATGGACAAAAAATGAACGCCACCACAAACCAGCGCAGCCTGACGGACGGCACAAAAGTCTTCTGGAAGAATGGCGAAGACAACGACAGAGTCTGCCAACCTGCGAGGGCCAGAACCACACGGAAGGCGCAGACAGCGACTGTCAGACACAAAGCAAATCAACAGCTGTAGAAAGCAATCCCGAAACAGAAAAATAGTTAGGATTCGGGCGTAGTCAGCGCGAATCGGTGGAAGATGTCTCTTGGATCTGCCAGCTTCGGGATAGCCGTGTGATGCAGTTCAAGAGAGGTGTACTGATTGAAGAGTTGTTACTGTAATGATGAGTAGATGAGTGCTTTGTAGCTAATCCTTGTCTGTGTTTATTATGAGTTAGCTTGTAGTGTTAATAGGGTGAAGAAACGATGCCACACAACTTGGCGAGACCCTGCACTGATGCACTTGATTCAGTGTAACAGAATAGACAATCAATACAGTGCTTTGCTCTCCGCACATGTAGTTATACTGCAGTGTAGGTCATGACAATTAGTGATGACGTTCATGAAGCAGTGGCTGTGGCTGAAGCTGACCCTCGGATTCCATTGCTTGAGTTGAAGCAAGTTGGATACACATGTTGAGACCACGGTGGTAGTGTGGTGGTCATCAGCATAAAGGAATCGAGGTATGTTGTAGTAAGGAGGATCTGAAGAGCATATAGTTCCCAAGTGGGATGTGAGTCAGGTCGGTCAGGTTTGAGTCATGATGGATTCGTGAATGGAGGAGAGAAAGGAGGAGAAAAGATTTGGTGGTCGATCAAGTTGGAAGATTTCGCGCCAAAACAAGAATTTCTCCCATCGGGTTGATACCGTGTTCGGTAATAGTCTGTCCCTCATTGAATCTCAACTCTCCCTCTCAGTGTTGGGTCGTGATTGGAGTTGTAGTATCGATGAAAACTTCATCCTTCGTTGTTGTTTGTTGTTGTTGGTTGTTACCAACCCATGATCTTGAAACGTAGGTATTCGAAGACCACAATGGACAACCCCTTCGTGAAGATGTCTGCGAGTTGTTCCGGCGTGGAGATGTGTTGAATGCAAATGAAGCCTGCCTTGACCCAGTACCAAAAGAAATGCCACTTGGTTAAGAAGTGTTTGGTTCGCGCGGTCGGCTGATGATTGGTGGCGAGGGAAATGCAGGCTTGGTTGTCCTCGAAGACAGTGCACTGGAGGTTGGTGTGCAGTGGCATGTCGGTGCCGGCGTTGTTGATCACTTGGCGTATGAGCTGTTGGATGGGAATCAATGTTCGCATTGCCAGGGAGAGAGCAGAGTACTCGGACTCCATCGTGGATAATGCGATTTCAGTTTGGAGTTTCGACTTCCAAATGAGAGGGCATCCACCCAATGTGATGAGGTATCCCGTGCGTGACTTGACCGACACCGGGTCTTTGCTGTCCTCACATTGGTAGAGGCCTGCGAAGTCAGTGTCCACGTAGCACTTGAGATCGAGTTGCCCTGTAGGGCGAACAATTGTGCCCATGGTTTCCGTGTGCTTGAGATAGCGCATGATGCGCTTGACAGCTTTGGCATGTGAGCGGCGGAGATCGTGTCCGAAGCGAGCGACTTGGGAGACTGCGAAGGCGAGGTCGGGGCGAGTGTTCGTTGTGAGGTAGAGCAGCATGCCGACAACAGAGCGGTAGTTCCATTTCTCGTTCATGGCTGGTTCATCCTTGCACTGTCCGAGTGCGAGTTGGGTAGTTGGTACCGGACATGGACTGCAGTTCGACATCTTTGTTGTCTCAAGCACCTTTTTGATCAACCCTGGTTGTCGAAGATGGACAGTGTCCGCCTTTGGGTCACGGCAGAGCTCAATCCCCAGGAATTCAGTGAAGCTGCCTTCCCGGGTAAGCTCGAACCCGAGTTCACGCATTGATGCAATGAAGTCGTCAGCATCCTTCTTGGTCTTGGAGGCGATTCCTGCATCGTCAACGTAGAGAACGATCATGATGTTGCGCTTGATGAACAAGCATTGCTCTTGGTCGCAGGCTGTGAAGCCGACTGTGATTAGAGCTCGGATGAGGTGCTCGTACCACAGGCGCGGGGCGATCGTCAATCCGTAGAGACTTTTGCGAAGTCGGAGACAGGTGTTGGGCCCCTTGCTTGACTTGAAGCCGCAAGGAAGGTGAAGATGCACAGGCTTGTGGATGGAGGCCTGCACGAAGGCATTTGTGAAGTCAATGGATGTAGTTGTCCAACCCATGACAATGGAGGTGCTGAGGAAGATGCGGACGGATGACCAAGCGACGACTGGTGCGTAAGTGGAGGCGTCCTCATTCATGAGGTCTCCACGACAACACCAGCGTCCCTTGTGTTTCTTGATGGTTCCGTCGGGAAGGCGCTTACGGCGAAAGACCCAGGTTCCTGGGAAGATTCGATCGTTGACGACGTCGGCCTTTTGAATCTCTTCCCATGTTCCCTTTTCCGTGAGTGCCTTGATTTCTTTTTTGGCTGCTTGCATCCACTCATCCTTGTTGTCGTCGCGAATCGCTTCGTCGAAAGAAAGGGTGTCAGGGTCATTGCTGGATGCTTTGTACGTTGATGAGCGTTCGGCGATATCCAAATCACCACCCGTTGCGAAGTAGCTCATCATGTGTCCATCAACATATGTTGGGAAGTTTGTTGAGTCCCGTTGTGGCTCGATGATCGAGACAGCATAGGCATGTTGTTCGATGTTCGCCCACGCGTGCTCTAGAATGCATGTTGCTGTGTCCAGGATGGACGATGGGTCAACTTCAAGTGTCGATCCGATTTTGTCGGAGACACGCGTTGCTGGAGCCACCTTGAGAGGCGCCGTGTTGGTCTCGATCATCCCTTGGACAAACTTCTCGACTTCGAATTCACTTGGCTGTGGCCATGGCCCTGGACGGATGGTCGTGACTTGGCGACGGAGTAGCTCGAATGCGAGACGATAGCGATGATTCTCAGAGATGGCATTCCACACGGAGCGAGTTCTTTTGAAGAAGGTGTTACCACTGATTCTGCTTTTGGGAGGAAGAAAGCCTTTCATCATCAAGTATTCCGGATCCTGGTACGACCATGGCTCTGGTTTGGCCGATGACATGTAGTCGAAGGCATCGAAGCTGGGGTTCATGGTGCCGGTACGAATGAAAGTGCTCAATCTGTTGACGAATTGGCCAACAGCGTAGTCAGTCGCTTGTCTCCTGAGGTCGTCGCAACGAATCTCGCAGTGAAGATTGACTTCGAAGTGTCTCTCCATGTCCGAGTAGAAGTCCTCGTAGACGTCTTGGAATGGCGTTGATCCCTCTTCGACCATGTCGTCTGGATCCGGTTGCCACCAATCGGCCATGTTGATGTTGTCTTCTCTTGCTTCAGTCGCCTTTGGCGCGAATGTTGGAAGGACGACGATGGTTGGTTGTGGATTCAAAGTGTTGAATCGGAGTCGAAGTCTGCGCAGTAGGTAGTTGGCATCCACCTTGAATTGGTGTAAGTCAATGGAGAGAGAGTCGCTGCCTTCACGTTGGAGGGGTTCAATTGTGTGCAAGCAATCGACGACAGCTTGTGAGAATGTGATGATTGATGCAGAATCAGGGTGTAGTTCCCTGGTTGTTGCCTCCTGTTCAATTTCTTCCATGCTAGCCACTGCGGGACAGAAGTAGTAGTCATCGGTATCTTCGTCGTCTAACCATGCGGCTTTGCCTCCCATGCGCGCATACGTGAATCGCTTTGGTTGTTTGCGACTTCTCGTGCTTCGAGGTCTTACTGGCGTTGATTCAAGCTTAGGCGTGGTTGGTGTCGTGGAGCCGGTTTCAGTTGGTGTCGGATCTGAAGGTGGTAATGGAGTTGCCGGTCCCGAGATTGGTGTCTCTCGGAGAGGTGAATCCAATTGCGGTTGAAGTGTTCGCTGGTCCGGTGACTCTATAATAGGATCAGGTTCCGGTTGCTCATTAGCAGCTCCCTCTGTCAAAGACATTTGCCTGTTGGCTCCCTCTGAGACTGGCATTGGAGGGGCGAGAGTATCACTCATGAGACCCGGGATCTGTTGTGTCAGTGGTTGCGACTCTTTCGCCAATACCTGTGGCGCTCTTTCACGAACGGTTTGTTGGTTTCGCGTCTCGATTGCCGGTGGTGGAATATGGTCGTCGTTGCGTTGTAACCGGTTGTGGTCTCGCGTGTCTGACGCGAAGATGTCGTCCTGCTCCATTGACTCCACATCGTCGTCGTCGAATGGTTATTGAAAGGTAGTGTCACCAAACATGCGAGTCCATTCTTCTGATTGATAGCTTGGAAGTTGCTTCAAGTCGGTAGCAATCGTTGCGAACCAGTCATCGAACACAACATGGAACTGAGGTGTGATTGAACCTGTCCGTGGTGATAGGACCAGAGGTACGGTTGAAGCATGCTTCGTGGAGAGACCCATGTTCACGTATCTTTCTCCTCTTGGTTCCCATCGAGGTATCTTTCATCCGTCGGCCAGTGCTTTGTTAAGGACATAGACTGGGCTGCCCCATACGTGCAGGTTGTGAAGTTGCTTGAGGGGGAGACGAATGCGTGACAGAACATCGTAAGGTGTGAGACCTGTTGCGGGGTTAGGTACACGATTGTAGATATACGCGGCATGCACTACGGCCATTGGCCACAGTTGAGCGTCGAACATTGTTGGCCAATGAATGCTTTGATGCATCATCATGGTTCGGGCCATTGATACAATTGTTCGAATGCTTCGCTCGGCGATTCCATTGTGATGATGTGCGCCGACACCTGCGAATCGATGGACTTGATGGAATATCTCAAGGTGTTTGGAGTATTCGGGTGAGGTGAAGGCAGTTGCGTTATCCGATAGATAGGATCGCACAGGGACTCCCACATCTCGACACATCAGTTCGAACCGTTCCTTGGCTTCGAGGGTAGCGTGCGTGGTTAGCGCTGCTACTGGCTCCACATGAATGTATCCGGAGGCGTGATCAACAAAAATGGCTCCACCTTTGTACATTTCGTTTGGATCGCCTTTGCCTCGTCCTGAGAAGAGGCGTCCTGGCGTTCGGCCGACGAAGTGGTCCACTGATACTTGTTGTCCTGGGAACAAGTGATCGGTGCGCAAAACTCCTTGTTTGTCACGAATGACATGTTGGGTTATTCCTGGTGAAGGGCGACGGTGCAACTTTCCGAATTGGCATGTGGCGCAGAGCGGAAGGCTTGTGACCTTTGCCGCAGCTGTGTGCATCTTTCTAGACGATTCTGACCCAGTGAGTGCACCCGAACGCAGCAGGAACTTCACTCGACTGAAAGATAAATGTCCGAGACGATAGTGCCACCGAAGAAGTTCCTTTTGCGGTTGGGTGAGGTTTACGTTGTGGTCCGATACGGTAGAGACGATGGACGTTAGTGCAGCTGGCACATCATGGATGTTGTCGGCGCTGTAGCCGACGGATGTTGGCAGCCTCGTGGATTTCTTGTAGTTCGCTACGATTGCATTGCGATCGTCGCTTCCCAGGATTCCGCTGAGTTGGCAGGAGGACTTGTCGAACACGATCGTTTCTCCCTGATACTCTTCGAGAAGACTGGAAGTGCTGATTAGCTTGACCTTCGATTCGGGAACATGGAAAGCAGGCAGTCGCAGTTTGCGAGGGCTTCCAGTTACATCAAGGACGTACCACTCGACAGTTCCCAACGCATTCACTTGGATTTTCTTGAGGAATCCATTGAGAAAGGTCGGTCTTGGTGGAGGACTTGGAGTAGAGCAGAAATCGTTGAGGTCATTAGTCACAGAAATTGATGCTCCGCTGTCCCATACAAGTTCGAATGGAGCATCGGGCGAGAGATAACTCTCAGCTTTAGCTGGCGATGCGAATGCATTGCGATTGGAGAAGTAGGAGGCTAGGCCTTGCAAAGTGAGTAGTGCTGGCATGTCATTGTCACATTGTTGCTTTTGTTTTCGATCATACATCAAGTCGATTCCGCGAGTTGGGTACAGGCTCCAGAGATTTCGTGAGATGGATGAGGTGCGACCTTCCTGGCGGGGCAATTTTGCTGTCGTGAGTGTTTGGTTTTTACCATAAGTGGAATTTTTCGATTGATTCCAGTGACGACATTTTGATCTGTGATTGCGAGTTTTGGTCCGAGCTTGGGGACGCCACACACGTTTTGTTCGTGGGGAGTTCACCTTCGACGCGTTCACTGGTTTGGGTCCAGTTGGGTCAAGGCTTTCCATCACGAGGTCGTAGAGACTGCGTTTCACAGCCCCATTGAAGAGTGTAGGACGTTTGTGGACTTGCTTGAACCGTTCTTTGACTCGTGCCTTGTTATAGACTAGGTCAGTAGAGTTGATTGCGTCGGGCCTTCGTGGAACGTTCGCGTGGAGGAGTAGTAGAGTTACGGCGATTAGCATCCAGGCGTTGACTGCCACGATGTGCCACCCATACTCTACTCCGATGGTGATGACTTGGAGTGAAGCGAAGAGGAGAACCATCCCAACGATGCTACCGAAGTAGTTGAAGGAGGTGAAGAGGTTCCAGATGAGGGACCACCAGGTGTCTTCATCTTGGCTGGAGGCGGCTGTGAAGCACGTCCACGCAGCCATGTCGATGGAGAGATTGTCCTGCTTGGGAACGTTCTTGCCCTTTGCCTTCGCCTTGAACTTGAAGTTGTCCTGGTGACTCTCGGTATTGTGCGAGAGACGCCAGCGACGGCACTTGGCGCACCACATGAACGTTTTGTCGTTGACAAGCTTGCGCTGTGGTTCACTGGGTTTGGGAGCTTTGGACGACCAGCCCTGGCCGACGTTGCGTTTGGCGTCGCGTTCCTTGGGCTTCTTGGAGTTGTTCCTCTTTCCGTCGTTCTTGGAGAAACCCTTGTGTTGCTCGAGGACGTTGGCGCTTGGATTTTGAATGGCGTTGTTGGCGTACGAGTACCTGGGCACGTTGCTATCTTTGGTACGCCTGATGGCGTGCCAGCGATTTCCGCGCACTTCGTTTTCGTACGACGACTCGGCCTTGTTACAGATAGCCATCCATGTGAGGTCTTTTGCGGCAAGCTGGGGGCGAGCGTGCTCGTATGTGAAGACAGGGAGACGCATGAGGATTTCCTCAAGGTCATCCTTCATCACATAGAGAGGACGTCGGTACTGTTCACCAGACCGGATCTGTCCTCCCGCCTGGAGGAAGGCATCGAGGATCGTTCGAAGGAGACGGAGGTCGAAGCGACCAGCATCGTCGAGGCGCTTGCAGAGGGCACGAAGGTGGACCGCCATGAGACCAACGTTCTCGTTTGGAAAACGTCTGCAGTTGACTTCGCGGATCTTGGCTGCGAGAGCGTCTTGCTCGTCCAAGGAGTTGGCGGAGTTGCTGTTCATGAACTCAACGAAGAGGGTGATGAAGTTATCGTGGAACTTCGGCTCGATTCGGTTCATGAGCTGGTCTTCTAGACTTGGATCAAGGCTGTCGCGGAAGAATACTGCGGCCGTCCAGTTGTTCTGGACGTCGTAGTGATCCCACTTCAGATGGTACTCATTGAAGTGCTTGGTAGCGTCTTCGAGAGTGAAAGCGGCTGGAGAGTCAAGCACACAAGTCATCTCTGACTCTGCGTTGCTGTCAGCGATGTACGCCATGGTGAGGAGTCCAGTTTTGGCCATGTGGTTACGCACCAAGCGGATGAACTGCTGGATGTTGCCTCCCTTCTTGAACTTGTCGGCGAGTCCTTGCTCTCGCTTGGACTGGTTGGTGGAGTCAGCACCGTTGTGGAGGATTCTCTGTTGTTGAGAGTTGGTCCACCTGGTCTGTGACTCGTCTTGGAGGCCAGTCCACTGCGCGTTTGGTGCGCCTGCGGTCCAGGGTACCCAGTTGCGTCCTTGCTTGAGGAGACCTCCCATGATGGGAACGGTTGGTTTCCCAGAGAGGTCATCGTCGTCGTCACTGTCCTCGCCTGACTTTCTGCTCTTCTTGGGCATGGGCGTTTCCATGTCGAAGAGGCTGTCATCGAGGAAGGACTGGTCCGTCCGGGTTCGTGTGGCGCCGACTGATCGGCTGCGCCCGAGACCGGAGCGGCTTGGTGTCGCAGTGGCTGTTGCTGCTGCTTGGGCAGTGGCTATAGCCGCGTTCGCTGCTTCTGCAGCGGCTTCGGCCGCCAACGTCGCCTGTGTGAGGCGGGTGTTTTCGACTGTGATCGCTTCGAGCTGTGCTTGCAGCTCTTCCAGCGTGGCAAGGGTTGTCTCTTCCGCCATGATGGATAGCGGGGACTTCTCGAGTAGTCTTCGGACTTCGAGGGGATCGATCTGTTTGCCTTCTCTTGCTCTTGCTCGGCTTCACTTCGTTAAGAAGGTGCGCACTGAAGTTCGATGCAGGCTTTGAGAGGCTCGTACTCGGTCAGCGAGTGTGGTTATAGCTTGCTTTAGCAGAGGCTACTGAAGTTCGACCTTGAGTCGCTTACCTTCAGCTGGGACTTTTGTCCTCTTGAGTGGCTCGGTTTTCGAGCGTTGGGGGTCTAATTTCAAATCAGATGCATGCGATGAGGACTTAGTCCTTTGTTGGAAGCTCGGTCTGCGAGCTGTGCCTTTTGGCTTGGTCTCAGAGAGACTCTTGCAATCGGTTGGCAGAGGAAGATGCTCGGTGGAGTTGATTTGATTAGAGAGTATTTGGCAACCACTCGCAGCTACCAGTTAGGATTCAGGCGTAGTCAGCGCGAATCGGTGGAAGATGTCTCTTGGATCTGCCAGCTTCGGGATAGCCGTGTGATGCAGTTCAATGTCGAAATTCCCCGTAGTCCCAAAAGTAACGTGCTCCTGTAACGCTCAGGAGTGATCGATCATGCGCTTGCCACGTTGACGATTGGGGGGTATTTGTTGTTTCTGTACTCTATTTTGGTTCAGTCCCGTACAATCGGGAATTACTGATGTCACACATTTCGACACCCTCCCTAATTCGCGATTTGTACCCGATGATTGGTTGGTTGGTTGTTGTGCTTGTCCGCCTCTGTGTGTTCTTCTGGGGTCGTTGGGCCTTCAGCTTCTCTCTTGCACTCTGCTTGAAACCGTTGTCACGTTCCTTTTTTGTATACCGCTGATGCAAGCGGTCGCCCTCCCAGGTCTCGATGTTCCACCTGCGGGTTGCTCTGCACTTTTTGCTCTCGTTGTATCGTCGTTCATCTTTTTGCTTCGGAAAATCAGGTGTCGGTGGTATCGAACCCATGAAGTTGGTCCGGTCTGATTCTTCCTCAGTCAACTATTTCGCTCTCCCGGGCGTAAGCCACAGGTTTACGTTACCATGTCGAAATTCCCCGTAGTCCCAAAAGTAACGTGCTCCTGTAACGCTCAGGAGTGATCGATCATGCGCTTGCCACGTTGACGATAGGGGGGTATTTGTTGTTTCTGTACTCTATTTTGGTTCAGTCCCGTACAATCGGGAATTACTGATGTCACACATTTCGACAGTTCAAGAGAGGTGTACTGATTGAAGAGTTGTTACTGTAACGATGAGTAGATGAGTGCTTTGTAGCTAATCCTTGTCTGTGTTTATTATGAGTTAGCTTGTAGTGTTAATAGGGTGAAGAAACGATGCCACACAACTTGGCGAGACCCTGCACTGATGCACTTGATTCAGTGTAACAGAATAGACAATCAATACAGTGCTTTGCTCTCCGCACATGTAGTTATACTGCAGTGTAGGTCATGACAATTAGTGATGACGTTCATGAAGCAGTGGCTGTGGCTGAAGCTGACCCTCGGATTCCATTGCTTGAGTTGAAGCAAGTTGGATACACATGTTGAGACCACGGTGGTAGTGTGGTGGTCATCAGCATAAAGGAATCGAGGTATGTTGTAGTAAGGAGGATCTGAAGAGCATATAGTTCCCAAGTGGGATGTGAGTCAGGTCGGTCAGGTTTGAGTCATGATGGATTCGTGAATGGAGGAGAGAAAGGAGGAGAAAAGATTTGGTGGTCGATCAAGTTGGAAGATTTCGCGCCAAAACAAGAATTTCTCCCATCGGGTTGATACCGTGTTCGGTAATAGTCTGTCCCTCATTGAATCTCAACTAAAATGGCAAAATCACGATGAATTAGAGTGTAAAGATGAACAAAGATGAATAATTCTGCTAGTAATTACGAATCGGTTTTGGATAGAGCTCCTTTTACGATTTTCCACTGCCCCCCAAGTAGCCGCGCCAAGAGGGTCCGAAAAGGGGGAACGGTCTTGATGCACATTGGTGCGAGAGTCGGGCGCAGCGGCGCGGGAGTCAGCGGAGGCGCGACCAGCGCGGCAACAAGACAACTCGGGTTGTCGACTCGGCATCACCACCCGCCCGAAGCAGTTGCCGTTGGAGGCAGCCAGGCGAGTGACGGCTTCTGGGAACGTCGCAGCGGTGTGCTAAAATAGCTTCGACTTTCGTTTAAACTTTCATGTGCGTTGTTAAAGGACTAGAGTGCATAGTAGTAGATATCCGCTGTGCACGCTTTTGTCCCTGTGTCATGGTCATACTTGAACCAAACGTGTTCAGAGAGACAACACGAGGCAAAGCGCCCAGGATGTCCGCGCGGTGCTTGTCGGTGTTGTCACGGTCGCTGCTGAGCACAGACATTTTCCAAATTTTGCACCACCACGACTTTCTGCGGCGGTTGGAGGCGCCTAACACGCACACAGCTTTTTTTGCATCACCCAGGCGAGCAGCGTTGGCCAAAACTCCTCAACGCTCGTGAAGAAAGAACGCCATCCACCGCTGTTATCCCATGGTCGCTGTTACATACAGGCAATTTCTTTTGTTTGCATCACTTCGATTTCTTGTCGTGGGCAAAGTTGCGGGCGCTTCAGCGCAGAGTTTTTTCCACCACCTGCGCGCATGATACTCCCATAGGATGTTGCTTTTTCGTCCGTAGAGAAAAATCACGCGTCTCCCACCCGCTACCAGGTGGAGCATTGGTCGGCATTCTTGGTTCGCAGTCGCGCTTGGAAGAAGTGCTTGCGGTTCCTTGTGAGAGTGAAGCACTTCTGGTGTGCGAGTTTGACAGCGTTCGATTATGTTCTCTGCCATGGAATCATCCTACCCCAATTAACACGGTTTCAGCCTTCACGCCCACACTTTACCGCTGAAGGGCTCACACTTGATCGATGGGAACAGCGCTCGATAAATGTCGGCAAGTTACTGTGGTGTACAAAGAAATGCGCATAGACTGCTGTACTATTGTACAAGAAATGCGGGTAGAATATTATAATAGTGTCGCGCACAAAGAAATGCCGGCTTGAAGATGTCTTGCCAGACGCACATTCTCCATAGTTGTCAATGATATATATGGGCCCGTGTTGCGTTCGTAGTCCGGTACTGTTGTGTGTGACAGGCTGCGAGTTCGTGCCCAGACGGGCATGGACAGTCGCGCCTCGGCTGGCGTGGCCGACTTGCGGTATATGTCGGTTTGAGGTCTCGCGTCCGCGAAAGGGGACTCGATAGTACTGTGCTATCGATATGGCGGGGACTGCATGCGGCACTGCGACGCCTGCCCCACAAGCTTAAAATTCCTTCGCGCTGCGAGGCTCAGTGGGTGGAACCACATTTCAGCAAAAAGATGTTCTGATCGCAGCGAGGTGCTCGCCCATGCTCCTGAACGGCAACGAGATGGATGCGCTTCCCTGGTTCAAACGACACCAAGGTTGATGCACGTAGGCGTGTTTTTCCGAGACCAATCCTTGATCGCATGGGACAAAACCCGACGGGCATTACTCCAGATCGTGGTAGCAATGGTACACTGAAGCACGTGTAGACTTCGATGAAAAAAAGACAACGCTGATCGCGAGTACCCACCTCCGCGTGCGTTCGATTCGACCATACATCGAGAGGCACGCCTTTTCGCAGCACGAACCCAAATCAAGACTGATGAGGAACATGCCAAGGAATGGACCAACGGACAGGGCCAATGCCAATAACCGGCAACCGGCTTTGGCTTTCCCGAGACCAATTGTGATGCAACCAGTTGCCAGAGCCATGGAAGCACCAAGAGGACGAACACGAGCACCCAGCGTTCAGTACGATGAGCAAGGAGCGCGCCGAGTCGACGCGGAAGCGGGAACTGCAGATCCTCGATGGAACGAACCACGCATGCATACCATGGCCACCAACGCCGATGCTGATGGGAGTGTTTCACTCAGGGCTCCGAAACGGGACGCATGCCATGGTAAGACTGATGACTACGATCACGATTGCACGGCCCCGGATCATGCGAAGGGTTCGGCGAATGTTGCATCCGCGCACTTGCAAGTACTCGTACGGATACCGGTGTTGGAGGATCTTGCTTGACTGAGCCCTGATCCTCTCGTCCGCGACAACCCGTTTGACTTCATGTGTATAACGATCACCCCGCTCATTTCTTCTGGCCTTGCCTTACTTCGCCTCACCGTGCTTTGCCATGCCCTACCCTGCATCTCGAATCGCATGGGTATATTCTGCATTCTCATTTCCCTTCTTGCTCCGAAGGTCGCCAGCAACACGGCCCCTCTCGACAGAAGACGAAGAAGGTACGGCGAGATCTCGCTGCTTCTCGCCCCGGTGAAGCGGCGCCCCCACCCTTTTCACCGAGTGTGCGATTTCATTCAAACCCAGGCACTCCAAACCAACACCGCCAACCCCAACAGCACCAGCAGTACCAGCCGTACCTCCATCATCAGCAACACCACTACCACCAACCCGAACACGTCAGACCAACGGAAAATGCAGCAACGGGAACACCGCAGGCGAATCAATACGGCGCCATCTCGGATACTGTGAGGTCTCTGACTGTGGAGCACTATGATGGTGCAGGACCGCATGAATTGATAGAGCATGTTATGCCCGAAGCATACAGCTACGCTGCACAGCCACATATCGCAACAGGGCACCAAGCATACCAGGCAAACGAAAATCTGGTTGTTCCTTCTTCGTTCCATCACCAAGCCTTCGCAGAGCCATACGGGCAGAGCAGAGACAGCAGCCCAAGAATTGTTATACTCCGTCCAGCTCCAATGCCTGCCCAGCAGCTTCTTGTTGGAGAAAGGGGGGAGCTGTACCTTCCAGCTCCAGCCTCTTTCCAGCCGAACGTTCTGAATGAGCCATTTGCGCCGACTCTGACCTATCCATCTGGGGCGCCAGGACACCCCCATACCTATTCCGTCATGCATTCTTTGCCACCAACGAATGCACGCACGCAGGACAACTTCTCCATCGTTCGAGGCCCACCTCCCAACGAATCTGAGGTGTACGCTCAGGTGCCCGCAAGCAACGTGCGAGAGATTCGTTACATTCAGCCACCACAGCAACGAATCTGCGTGAGGCGGCTTCCGCCGACGCATTTCGCTAACCAGACACGCGATGTGACGTATCGACGGCCTGCGCCGCAAGCTCTTGTGCCTGTGTCTGTGCTTGTGCCGACTCCTCATGCACGAGCATCGCCACGGCCAACGCCACCGACGATGGCCGCGCCACCAACAACACTCGCAACGACTTCTGACAGACCCATCGAGCATAAGGAACCAGCACAAAGCGATGCAACCGTGGGAGATGAGCACTTGGACGACCAATCTAGTGCTTCATCCGCAGCTTCATCACCACCGTTGGCCACCGAGGGATCAACCCAGAACAACGCAGATGATACTGAAGCGGAGCGATCGTCAATTCCTGACCCAGTGGCGGCATCACAAGAAAAGGCGTCATCGACAGCAGAGATCTGGGCACAAAATGCCGGCCTGCCCCACTTCCTCTCACCTTGCAACACGATTGATATCGACATGCTCAACCCAGGTCGACCAGGGTTGTACAGACACCCCGACTACGAACTCCAGCTGAAACTGACCAAGGATTTCCTTTCACGAGACCTCGAGTCCACATCCAACACAAGCCCCACCAACGAAGCAATTCCAAGCGTCGACAGCCAGATGCGCGAACTGCCACGCATTCTCTGCCTGCTGTCAGATTACAAACGGCTCACCCCGAACCAAGTATTACTCCGCCTCCAGATCGAGGTTTTCATCTCTGGAGAGCACGAGCCCAACGTGCGCTCACGAGGAAGCAACAATCCCGTCGCGCACGGTCAAGTTGGGATGCGTTGCCGCCACTGCAAGAATTTGCCATTGGGATATCGCGGCCGTGGCGCCTCCTACTTCCCCGGATGCATCCGAGGGATATATCAGGCTGCGCAGAACATGTACAAATCGCACATGCAGAGCAGAGCATGCAGCGAGTTGCCCACAGAAGTCATCGAAGAGTTCAGCCGCCTCTCGACGACAAAGCGCTCCAGTTCCGGTGCTGGAAAACAGTACTGGGCAGAAGCGGCCACGCGGATTGGTCTTGTAGACACGGATCGAGGCATCCGCTTCGTCAACTATCTCACACCAGAAGAGAAGCAGAAACTGGCCAAAGACGGCCCACCCGAGCTTCAAATCTACACCGCTTGAAACGCTTGTGCGGGATGGTCTCTGTGAGTGCCACAGTCAGCGCCACTGCCATCGCCCTCAGAAGTACTAGCTGCAGAGAATGTAAAATGGGGTCACGATAGCACTAGTTGTAGAGTTTTGGCCCCTTGTTGCCACTGGTTTGCTTGCTTTTGGGAGCAACGGCGATTGTACATTTAGAGCTATTTCGTGTTGTCCCTCCATGATCCGTCCCCTACGTCACAGGACGGATTCGACGTCATGCGAAACCACTCACAACACAAGATGTGAGTGCGTCTCGCAGCACGTGGCCCTTGCTTCGCGACACAACGTGATGGCTGTGCAGCACACACCAATCGCGCCGCAACACACGCGGACCGTGCCACAACACAACGTGACGGCTCCGCGACACAACACACCGATCGTGTGGCGACGCGCACCAACCGCGACACAAAAATTACGGTCCTCGTCACAAAAAAACTCAAACACAACACATCACACCACAATCCTCCATGCCATCAAGCAGACGATGCGCACATAGGCACTCCAATCACAGGTGTGCCTATAACATATAATCACTACTAATACAATTTGCAGTTACATCTCTGCTGTGTTGGCATCCTGCTCTGCTTTGCTGTGATGCTCGGTCTTGCCAACGAACATGGCCACTTCGAATGTGTTCATGGTGGGTGCTGCTTTGGCTTTGCTGTTGTTGTTGCGAGGCTCAATGATGTTGGCTTTGCTCTTGCTGGGCATCTTCTTTCTCTTCTTGCCTTTCTTCTGTTGCTCAGCCTCCTCATTGGCTCTGGTGGTCGCGACGATTTGCTTCTCCAGCAACGGAATGAGGCTGCTGGTTGTTCGCAGGTTCGTTTTAAGGCATTGCAGACCACTGACAGCCATCACCTTGAGCGCATCATTGTACATACCTTTGATGTTGGGCTTGGCGTATTTGAAGCCAGCTGATTCGTCTTTCTTGCCTGTTGCAGTTGGTTTCTTGGAAGCATTGTTGGTTGCCTCATCCTCCTCCTCCAACGTGAAGTCCGTGTGAGACAGTCACACCGATCTCGTTGCCGTTCTTGTCAGTTTCGGTGAACGTTTGCTTCCGCACGTTCATGCTCAGGCCCTTGTGCTCCGTCACAAATTCGTCACCTCCTTCCGCAGCACAAATTGCGTAGGCAATCTGATGGTGGCGAACATACGCGCAAGCCACCTTGTCCAGCCCAAATTGCTCCCAACAGGTTTTGCAAGCACCCCACAACGCATCAGTGGTGAACATGCGACTCCCGTTGTGCTTACCTTGATGCGCTGACACGTGTTTCGACATCGCTGGGAATATCGTATCGTCTTTCACGTTCGTGATGGGAGAATTCGATGGTTGAAATCGGAGGTGCCACCCGCGACTGTCGAACTCCTCATTGATGAACCTGAGCAGTTCTGTGTCTCTGTGTGGCCCTGCGCCATCCATCTGGTACCGAATCACCACGTTTTTTCCCGTTTCGGCCTTGATTTTGCTGGCAAGCGAATCCAGTGCTGGGAGTTCTTTTTCGCGGAAGAATTTCTTGAGGCTGTATTTCGGCTTGGGCTTAACACAATGGCCATCTGTTTCCTTGCTGCCTGTGATTTCCAGTGGTTGAAAGTACAGTTCACCCTTCTTGCGAGAGATTTTGTTCTTGTCAGGAAGGTGCTTGTACTTGGTTGGCGAGACCCAAGTTCGCTTGTATGTAGTCTTTTGCGCTCGAACCTTGCGCCCAACACGTTCGAAGCTGACCTTATACACCTTTCCTCCTCGATCAAAGCGGTTGTCTGTTGGAGCGAACGCTGTTGATGCAATCGCCATGGTCTTTTCGATGTGGCACTTGTGGTGCACAGCATGATTCACAGGCTTAACCCCCATTTGGGGTACATGTTTGAGATTCTTCCGAGCGACAATAGAGTAGAACCACTTCTCATCCATGTGGACAACAACAACTTGTGTATTCTCGAACTGCTCAGCTGCTTCCCAGAACACACAGAAGTCCTTGGCCCAGATCTCGCGCTTTGCCTTCGTGTCGCCCTTGATCTTGGGGAGTATTGCTGTAGAACGGTATTTGCTGCCCTCCAATCCCATCACGTATGTTTGGATGGTGTCTTTGCAGACGCATTGGATGTTGCTGTTTCCTGCTAGTTCGCGTGCAACATCGTCTCACGAGATTGCGCCATTGCATCGTCGCAACACATCCTGGAGCTCAACTTGCAGGAAGGGACCACGCTCCAACCACGAATCAGACAGGGATTTTGCGGATGACAGCTCTTCAGGCGAAGCATGGTCAAAGGCATAAGAGATGTCCTCAGTCGTCAACCGTTGTCTTGGATGCTTAAGCCGCAGTTGCTTTGCGAAGATGGCACGCGGCGTGAAGTATTGCTGTTGCTTCTTGGAGCAGGTGAAGATGGTGCTGCCCGCATCGCTGCGCTTCTTCCGTTCCAGGTTGTTCTGTTGGAATTTCTTGATGTTGCGATCGACAGTGCTAGTGCCAATATCCCATGCGTGGGCGATCAATTTCATGTTGGCTGGGATCCCACCCAAATTGAAATAGAGAACGATGTAGTTTTGATGTTCATCTGTGCGAAGTTGTTTCTTTGTATTGGTGGGCTTAGTGTTGGTACGCCCTCCATCCTTTCGCAACCATCCTTTTGTTTTCGCGCCTCTCTTCATCTGCTTGTTGAGACGGGCGATTGCTGTTGCCTTCTGCTGCCGCAAGACCTCGAGAAAAGCTGCGATTTTGGCTTCTTGCGATTCCGTGGTAGTGGGGGATGGTGTTGGGGGCTCAGCCTTGTTGTTGATACGCGCAACAGCGACAGAGCGATGCTGAGGAGAAAGGAGGGAAGGCTTAGCAAGGCCACCAGCGTTTGGAGTCCGTGCGAAGGTAGCAAGGCTGTGTGGCGCGCACAGATCCTCACAAACAATGTACATTCGGCTCTGCCCCATCACTGGGGTCACCATGACCATTGCCACCTCTCCTGGTGCAAGAGGTCCATCACGTTTGATTGTAGTGCCATCCGTGGTCTGCTTCATTGCAAACTCAACATGACATACGCCCAGGTCACGGATCTTGTCATTCGAGTCCGTGTGAGGTGCCACCTTCACACAATCACCAGCACGCAACATGCTTGTGAGGTGCAGAGGACAGTGATTGCAGGATGATACAACTACGTCCAATGTGGATGAAGGTTGATAGAACTGTGTTATTGTGTGTGCTTGTTTGAAGTGATGGTTTACAAAGTTAAGTTTGTTGAGATTATGAGCTCATCAATAAGAGCTCATCATCTTCCTGTTTTCTACTTCTTGGCTCCACTAATGGTGCTATTCACCATTGTCCATCGTGTTGTAACCATGCCAAACTGCTGGTTACTCCTGCTAATTAGTGTATCTGTATCCAAACATGTGCTATGACACATGTTTGGAGGTCTAATAGAGTCTCTTTGATCCTCTTGGATCATCTTCCTAATTTTGTCTTGGGTCTGAAACCCGCATCACATTTTCCGAATTCTTTCGAGTGGTTTTCTTGGATCTTTTGAATCGAAGTGTGATTGACACAAAGGACTCAAAACTCGAACAACGATTGGATTGATTCAGCACACATGGTCTAACAACAAGGGAACTCATGGTGAATACTAGCTGTGTGCCAATAGAGGTTGCAAGCTGATTGTACAAGATTGGCTGGTCATGACGCACACCAGGCACACAAGGAGAACAGCACAGCACAGCACAGCACAGCGCATCACCAGTCATCGACGCGCAGCACGGCGCAGCGCACCACAGAACAGCATGGACAACACAGGAGGATGGTCACAAGGTGCCTTGTACCATCCACTCTTTCCTTTGTGGGAAGGTCACAGTCATTCTACATTCTGTGTAAGCTATGACTACAAGCAGCAGAGAAACAGGAGGAACTCGTTTGAGATGCGCTGTGTTTCCTCTGTCGACTTTGTGAGGAGGATTTTGTGCCTCCGCTGTGTCGTTGTGGAATGGATTTGCAATTCGGGACTCGCACAGTGTTCCCATTGATGAGCGCATTCGGTAGATTTGTGGTTAATTTCCATGGCCCCCAACAGCAAAAACTGTTTGAGAACACCAAACACAACACAACAACACGACAATGGAGAAACACAACAAAACTCCTCAAGCGCTGTCGAATGGCATCGACGGCACTGTCACAACCAGCGGTCCAGTGCAAGATCTGAGCGCATAGGCGGAACCGCCATGTAAAGTTTGGTGGATGAGCGAGAGGGGGATGCCATCCTGGTTTATTTGGGGCCGTGGCAGGCCCACGCGCACACGACACGATTCCGAGCAAAATCTGCTCGTTGGATACGGTCTCTGCCCGGAATGCACAGGCCATTCCAACGACTATTGATGGGCAAGACGCATCCAAGAGGATGGTATGAAGGCTCCCACGAAGTTTGAGGGTCGGGGGTGGCCTGGAAGGTGCCCTCCGCAAGAAACAAGTGGAGGGCAAGAGTTTTTTGGTGGGTGGCGGCGGACACATCACGTGACTTCGCTGGTGATGGGTGCCATTCACAAGTCACCCAGATCGCCAAGCCACCCATTCAAGATGTGTTCAAAATTAGCTCAGGGATCGGTTCATGAAGCGCCAGAAAAAACAAAGGTCTGGAAGAGGCTGCAGCCTGGGATGCACACAAAAGGGATTTTTTGGGTGTCGGAAAAACAGCATGATGACATCATCACATGGAGGTGTACCTTTGGAGGTATGAACGCCCCACCCATTCTGAACACATCAGTGTGTCGCCAGAGAATGTGGGAACGCATGGGGAGCATGTGGAGGAGCTGCAAGGATCGTATCGACGAGATACGGATCCAAATACGAATGGCATCCGCGTCGGAATCGGGTGTTCGAAAATTCTGCGTTTCAGTGCAGGGGGCCTTTGAGATATCCAATGCGCCCAGATTTTTCTGTCCTTCATGGAGTGGATAGATGGGGGGTGTGCGGAGCCAATGTGGTGCGCGGATTGTGAAAATGCCAGGGATGATAATGATGATCATGGGTGCTGAAGGTAGGGCAGCATGGTGCCATCGAGAATTTTTCGCACCCACCACCTGACTGACAGCAAGCCAAAAGGACATTAAAAATAAAGTCCAAGTTGGATTTTTCGTGTGCTGTTGTGACACGATCCGGAAGGGATGGCCTAGCTGACTGCCAGATTCTAGGAATCTGATGGTGAAGTCAACGTGTGGCGACCGTCTTGAGATTAGTAGTATGTGACAATGGAGTAGATTAGTGTTGTAGTGCTGATCTTGAGTTGTGCTATTAGTTATTTGAATAGTCTGCATTGTGAGTTGATCAGTTTGAGATGTAGGATGAAGAAACGATAGTCGGTCTGAATGGTGTGGCTCTGCACTGACCTTCAGAGGTTCAGTGCTGAAGGCGGACGGGTCCTCTCTTTCTCTCTTTCTCCAGTATCTCATCGTAGTCGTTCTACGTTCGAGTACTAAGCCTTGACACCTTGATTGAGGTTTGGGGTCGAGAACACAGGTTGTCAGGCCGCAGGAATTGATGTAAGATTCCCTGCGTGTGTTGAAGCAGGGAGGATCTCTTGGCTGTTGTCATGCAAGGTTGTCAGGTTGTTTAGCTGACAACGGAATTCAGGTTGGCTGCATTACAATAGTTCAGGAGAGCACATAGTTCCCAGGGTATCTTGATCCCACTGACTTCGGATAGTGTTTGAGTCAGTGGTGATTCATGAATGAGTGTGGGAGAAGGAGGGAAAAGAGCGATTGTTCCGTATTTGTTGGTGGGAGTTTTCGCGCCAAAATTTCGCGCCAAAATAATTTCAAGGTGCGACAAGGAACACACTGAGTGAAAAGTAGTCCGTTCTTTAGATGAACTTCAACTCTCCCTCTCAGTGTTGAGTCGCAGTGAGAATCGTGACATCGGTGAAAACTTCATCCGTGGTTGATGTGCGAATGTTTCTCTTACCATCCCATGATTTGGAATCGCAGGTACCGAAAGGTCTGGACGATTGATCCCTTGGTGAAGACATCGGCCAGCTGCTCGCCTGTCGGGATGTGTTGTACACAGATGAACCCAGCCTTGACCCAATACCAGAAGAAGTGCCACTTGGTGAGGAAGTGTTTGGTTCGAGCCGTGGGTTGGTGATTGGTGGCGAGTGAGATGCATGCTTCGTTGTCTTCGAAGACAGTGCACTGAAGGTTTGTGTGCAAGGGCATGTCTGTGCCAGCGTTGTCGATGACCTGGCGGATGAGCTGTTGAATCGGGATGAGGGTGCGCATTGCTAGGGAAAGCGCAGCGTACTCAGCCTCCATTGTAGAGAGCGCGATCTCCGTTTGAAGCTTGGACTTCCAGATGAGCGGACATCCTCCCAGTTTGATGAGGTATCCGGTACGCGACTTGACCGCTGTGCGATCCTGGTCGGGCTCTTGTCTGTAGAGTCCTGCGAAGTCGGAGTCAACGAAGCACGTGAGGTCCAGTTGTCCAGTCGGGCGTATGATGGTGCCCTTGTCCTGCGTAGCCTTCAAGTATCGCATAATTCGCTTAATCGCTTTTGCGTGTGAGCGACGAGGGTCGCTTCCGAAGCGAGCGACTTGGGAGACAGCGAATGCGAGGTCTGGACGTGTGTTGGTAGTAAGGTAGAGTAGCATGCCCACCACGGAGCGGTAGTTCCAATTTTCATCCATGGGTGGCTCATGCTCGTTCCTGCCAAGTGCGGTTTGGGCCGCGGGTGTGTCGGCTCCGCCGCATTCCATCATGCCTGTCGCCGCGAGCACCTTTTGAATGAGCCCTGGCTGCCGCAAGTGGATGTAGTCGGCTTGTGGGTCACGGTTGACTTCGATGCCGAGGAACTCGTTGAAGCTTCCTTCTTGGGTGAGTTCGAATCCTCGGTTTCGCATTGAGCGGATGAAGTCGTCTGCGAATTTCTTGGTCTTGGATGCGATGCCGGCGTCATCGACGTAGAGCACTATCATGATGCCTTCGCGGATGAAGAGGCACTGCTCCTGGTCGCAGGCTGTGAATCCTTCGGCAAGGAGAGCTCGAATGAGGTGCTCGTACCACAGGCGAGGGGCGATGGTTAGGCCGTATAGGCTCTTTCTGAGGACAAGGCAGGTGTTCGACCCCTTGCTTGACTTGAATCCTCGTGGTAGATGGAGGAACACCGGCTTGTGAATTTCGGCTTGGACGAAGGCGTTGGTGAAGTCGATTGATGTTGTGACCCATCCCAGGACGATGGATGTGATCAGGAAGATGCGGACGGAGGACCATGCCACGACTGGCGCATAAGTCGAAGCATCTTCGAGGATGAGATCGCCGCGGCAGCACCATCGACCCTTGTACTTCTTGATTGTACCGTCGGGGAGGCGTTTGCGGCGGAAGACCCACGTACCTGGGTAGATTCTTTCTCCATAGGGCACGGTGTTCTTGTCGACTTCCTCCCATGTATCCTTTTCGGTGAGATCTTGGATTTCCTTGTTCGCTGCTTGCATCCATGCGTCTCTATTATTATCACGGATGGCCTCGTCGAAGGAGAGTGTGTCTGGGTCGGAGGTGGAAGCCTTGTACGCTGCCGTTCGCTCAGAGATGTCGAGGTCGGCGCCTGTGGCGAAGTAGCTCATGAGTTGCCAGTCAACATAAGCTGGGAAGTTGGTGGCATCTGGTTGTGGCTCGATGATGTTTACGGAGTATGCATGTTGCTCGATGTTGGCCCAATCCTTCTGTGGGATGCAGTTGTTGGTGTCAAGGATGTAGCTCGGATCAACTGTCAGGGTGCTTTGGAGGATGGCTTGAAAGTCAGTCTCGCGCGTGTTGGGTACGTGATGGATCGGCTCTGTGCCTCCTTCTTGCACTCCAAGGTTGAATTGCTGAACTTCAAATTTGCTTGGTTGCTGCCATGGTCCTGGGCGAATGGTGCTTGTGTGCTGTCGCAAGGATTCGAATGCCAGCCTGTAGTTGTGGCTCTGTCCGATCGCATTCCAGATGGAGAGGAACTTTGCCTTGAACATTGTTGCTCCGAGTCCGCATTCTGGAGGAGTGTGCCCTTCGTTCATCAGTGTTTCGAGGTCGTCGGATTCGGCTGGATCACGAAGAGAGCTTGCTGCGAAGTCGAGTGCATCGAAGTGTGGGGTCATGATTCCTGTGAGCATGTATTTGCTCATGATCCCAAGAAACTTGCGCACAGCGTAGACTGTCACTTCGTTCTGTTGTTCCTCGAAGAGGAATTCGCACTCGCGATCCTCCATGATGTGGAGCTCCATATCCAAGAAGAAGTCTTCGTATAGATCTGTTACGTTGAACGGGGCGTCCTCCGTCATGTCTGCTGGTTCCGGTTGCCACCAATCGACCATGTTCGCTTGAAACTCCTCAGGCTCCATTCTTGGCAAGTCGTTGACTGAAGCTTGTGGGTTGAGAGTTCGGTAGCGTTGGCGGAGTTGGCGCAGTAGGTATAGTGAATTGACCTTGAAATCGTGGAGGTAGATAGAGAGAGGGTCACTGCCGTTTCGTTGCAGAAACTCAATTGTGTTCAGACAATCGATGACAGCTCGTGAGAATACGTGAATTGGATACGAATCTGGATGTATGTCAGATGTGGCGTCGTCTGATTCAATTTCTTCTTCAGCAGCCGTCGCAACACAGAGGAGGTACTCATCACTATCGTCGTCTTCAAGCCATGCTGCCTTGCCTCCAAGGCGTCCATAGGTGAACCGCTGTGGTTCTTTGCGAATCCTGGTGCTTCGTTCTCGTTTGGGCGTAATCGTGGACGCTGGTGGAATTGGTGATGAGGTCGTGGTCTCTGGTACATTTGATGTTGGCATAGAGGACACGGGTTGAAGTGGTGGTTGAGCTGACTGATCTTTCTTCAGCGGATCAGGGAGCTGGTCAGAAGGTTCCCATTGCAGTTCTTGTGAAGCGGGGCGCTCTTGGAGTTCCTCGCCTTCACTTGCTGCAGGAGGATAGCTGAAGTCTCCCTCTGTCGACGACAGTGGTTGATTCACTCCCTCTGAAGTTGACATTGGAGGGGCGAAGTCATTATTATTAGTGAAGCCTGAGTCCGTTTGCATCATTGGTTTCTGCTTTGGAGCAGGCAGCGATGGTGCCTCTGCGCCTTGATTGTCAGCGGATGGAGAGGGGATGTGAGGCGAAGTTGGAACGTTTGGTTCGATCGCATCGTTTCGCTTCAATCGATTATGGTCTATGAGGTCGGAGTTGAGGGTTTCTTCCTGTTCCATAGCCTCTACATCGTCGTCATCAAATGGATACTGAAAGGTTGTATCACCAAACATACGTGTCCACTCTTCTGATTGGTAGTTCGGCAAGTGTTTGGGATCAGTTGCTATAGTAGCAAACCAATCGTCGAACACCACATGGAATTGAGGTGTGATGGATCCTGTACGTGGTGAGAGCACCAAGGGCACTGTCGAAGCATGCTTTGTAGAGAGACCCACGTTGACGTATCGCTCTCCTCTTGGTTCCCATCGAGGTATCTTGCGTCCATCTGCGAGTGCTTTGTTGAGCACATACACAGGGCTGCCCCATACATGTAGATTGTGGAGCTGTTTGAGTGGAAGTCGGACACGAGAAAGAACATCGTATGGAGTTAGTCCTGTTGCTGGATTGGGCACACGATTGTAAATGTAAGCTGCGTGTACCACTGCCATAGGCCATAGCTGTGCATCAAACATGTCAGGCCAATGAATACTTTGGTGCATCATCATTGTTCGGGCCATCGACACGATGGTGCGGATGCTTCGCTCTGCTATGCCGTTGTGATGGTGGGCTCCGACTCCGGCGAATCGATGGACTTGATGGAAGGCTTCGAGGTGTCGAGTGTACTCGGGTGAAGTAAAGGTGGTTGCGTTGTCTGATAGGTAAGAGCGCACGGGCACGCCGACATCGCGACACATTAGCTCAAATCGTTCCTTGGCTTCTAGAGTAGCGTGTGTAGTCAGTGCTGCTACTGGTTCCACGTGAATGTAGCTTGATGCGTGGTCAACGAAGATAGCTCCGCCCTTATACATATCAATTGGGTCTCCTTTTCCTCTTCCTGTAAAGAGGCGGCCTGGTGTTCGTCCGACGAAGTGGTCTACTGACACTTGTTGGCCTGGGAACAAGTGGTCGGTCCGCAACACACCTTGTTTGTCACGCACGACATGTTGAGTTATACCTGGCGAAGGGCGCCGGTGCAACTTTCCAAACTGGCATGCGGCACAAAGAGGGAGGTCGATGACTTTGGCGGCTGCGGTGTGCATTTTTCGAGATGCTTCGGATCCAGTGAGAACACCTGAACGTAGAAGGAATTTCACTCTGTTGAAGGACAAGTGCCCGAGGCGGTAGTGCCAGCGCAGAAGCTCCTTTTGCGGTTGAGTGAGGTTGACGTTGTGGTCTGACACGGTTGACACAATTGACGAGAGCGCTTTGGGTAGGTCGTGGATGTTGTCCGAGTTGTAACCAACCGAAGTTGGTAGTTTCGTTGACTTCTTGTAGTTGGCGACGACAGCGCTGCGACCCTCGTGCCCGTCCAATCCGCTCAATTTGCATGAAGAATTATCAAAGACGATTGTTTCTCCAGGGTATTCTTCGAGGAGACTCGAAGTGCTGATGAGCTTCACTTTGGACAAGGGTACATAGAAGGCGGGCAATCGTAGTTTGCGTGGACTTCCACGCACATCGAGCACATGCCATTCTACCGTTCCCAACGCATTCACTTGGATTTTCTTGAGGAATCCACTCAGAAAGGTTGGTTTCGGTGGAAGGCTTGGGGTGGTGCAGAAGTCATCGAGGTCGTTGGTGACAGAGATAGAAGCTCCACTGTCCCACACCAATTCGAATGGAGCGTTGGGAGAGAGACAGTTTTCTGCCTTCTGTGGAGATGCAAAAGCGTGACGATTAGTGAAGAAGGAGGCGAGGCCTTGCAGAGAAAGAAGTGCAGGAGCGTCAGTATCACAGGGTTGAGTCTGACTTTTGCCGCAAGCCAAGTCAATGCCAAGCTTTGGGTAAATGTTCCAGAGATTTCGTGAGAGGGTTGATGTGCGACTTCGTGTACGTGTGATTGGATTTTGCGAATTGTTTTGTTTCGCGCCATATTTGGAGTACTCCAACGGTGTTTTGGGCTTATTCCAATGGTGACGTTTTTGGTTGCGCTTGCGAGTTTTGGTCCGAGCAGGGCGATGTTTTGATTGCGCGTTCCGTGGCGGACTAGTATTGAGAGCTCGCATTGGCACAGGATCAGTTGTCTTACTGTTCTCTGCCATCACGTCGTAGAGAGTGCGCTTCACTGGTTCATTGAAGTAGATGGGTCGGCGGATGTTGTTCTTGGACTTGGTTCGAGTTATTGTTTGAGTGGCGTCGACAGCTCTGTTGGGGCTGTGTCTTCGTGGCACGTTTGAGTGAAGGAGGAGCAGCGTGATGGCAATTATCATCCAGGCGTTAGTAGCCGTGACGTACCACCCGTGCTCGACTCCGAGAGTGTAGACTTGGAGGCTCACGAAAGAAAGGATTGATCCGATCACACAGCTGAGGTAGTTGAAGGAGGTGAAGAGGTTCCACACAAACGACCACCATTCCTTTTCGTCTTGGCTAGCGGTGGCTGTTAAGCAGGTCCAAGCGGCCATGTCGACGACGAGGTGGTCAGGCTTGGCGTTGTTGTTGCCTTTACCTTTCGGTTTGAAGTTGTCTTGATGGCTCTCGGTGTTATGCGAAAGACGCCAACGACGACACTTCGCGCACCACATGAACGTCTTGTCGTAGACAAGCTTGCGCTGTGGTTCACCTGCTTTGGGTGGCGTGGATGCCCAACCTTGGTTCGGTTTTCGATTGCCGTTGTTGTTGTTGGGCTTCCTTGGTTGATTCTTCTTCTTCGCGTTGTTCCTTCCGAAACCCTTGTGTTGCTCAAGGATGTTTGCCTTTGGATGCTTGGCTACGTTGTTGAAGTACGATTGCCTGGGGACGTTGCGGTCCTTGACGCGTCTAATGGCGTGCCAACGATCTCCACGTACTTCGTTGTCGTACGAAGCCTGCGCTTTGTTGCAGATTGCCATCCAAGTGAGGTCCTTGGCTGCGAGCTTTGGAAGAGCTTCTTGGTACGTGAATATGGGGAGACGCTTGAGGATAGTCTCAAGATCATCCTTCATCACATAAAGAGGACGTCGGTATTGTTCACCGGAGAGGAACTTGCCGCCTGCCTGGAGGAAGGCGTCGAGGATGTTACGGAGCAGATGGAGGTCGAAGCGACCAGCGTCATCGAGGCTCTTGCAGAGGGCGCGAAGCTTAACAGCCATTTCACCGACATTCTCACCAGCGAACTGAGAGCAGTCGACTTGACGGATGTCCTTGGCGATCTTGTCTTGCTCGTCCAACGAGTTGGCGGTGATGCTATTCATGAATTCGATGAAGAGGGTTAGGAAGTGATTGTGATACTTCCTTTCGATTCGGTTCATGAGCTGATCTTCGAGAACTGGGTCAAGGCTGTCGCGGAAGAACGCGGCGGCTGCCCAGTTGTTTTGGACGTCGTAGTTGTCCCACTTCTCGTGGTACGCTTCGAAATGCCTCATTGAGTCTTCAAGGGTGAAGGAGGCAGGTGAGTCGAGGACGCATACCATTGTTGGGGTTGCAGCGTCGTCGGCAATGTATGCCATGGTTAAAAGTCCCGTCTTGCTCATGTGGTTGTGTACCAGCCGAATGAATTGCTGGATGTTTCCACCTTTCTTGAACTTGTCGGTCAATCCAGTTTCGCGCTTGGCTTGGTTCGCAGAGTCGGCTCCGTTGTGGAGGATTCTCTGCTGCTGGGCGTGGGTCCATCTAGTTTGGGACCCTTCCTTGAGGCCAGTCCAATCCACATTTGGTTCGCCTGCTGTCCAGGGTACCCAGTTGCGACCTTGCTGGCTCATTCCACCCATGATGGGGACGATTGGCTTGGTGGTGAGGTCTTCGTCGTCGTCATCGCTGTCGTCGTCCGGACGCTTCCTTCCTTTTGGCTTGGGGTCCGTGATGGCGTCAGCTGCGGCTTGGGAGACGGCTGCTGCCATGTTTGCTGCTTCAGCGTTGGCTTCGGCTGTCAACGTTGCCTCTTGGAGGCGAAGGTTTTCAGTCCGAATTGTCTCGAGCTGTGCTTGCAGCTCTTCCAATGTTGGGTTGGGTTCCCCTTCCGCCATGATGGGCGGTGTCGGGTCCTTGAGGGGTCTTCTGACTTCGAAGGGATCGATCTGTTCTGCGTTCTACTGCTCTTGCTTCGACTTCACTTCGTTTTGAAGTTGTGCACTGAAGTACGATGCTGGCTTTAGAGAAGGCAGGCGCCTGGTCTGCAGGCGCGGTTGAGCTTGCTTGAGCAGAGGCTACTGCGGTCCGATGTTATGATCGGGTATCGTCAGTTTGGACTTTATAGTCCTCTCGAGATGCTCGGTTTTCGAGCTGTGGAGCTTAGTGTCCACTTTGGACCTGAGGGTCCGCTTGGTATTGCTCGGTTTGCGAGCCGTGGAGCTTGGTGTCCACTTTGGACCGGAGGGTCCTTGCAGTTTGCTCGGTTTGCGAGCGTAGCCTTGGGGCTTGGTCTCAAAGAGACCTTGCGAGCGGTTAGCAGAGGAAGGTGCTCAGAAGAGTTGGTGAACGTTGGTGAAACCACTCGCAGCTACCAGTTGGATTTTTCGTGTGCTGTTGTGACACGATCCGGAAGGGATGGCCTAGCTGACTGCCAGATTCTAGGAATCTGATGGTGAAGTCAACGTGTGGCGACCGTCTTGAGATTAGTAGTATGTGACAATGGAGTAGATTAGTGTTGTAGTGCTGATCTTGAGTTGTGCTATTAGTTATTTGAATAGTCTGCATTGTGAGTTGATCAGTTTGAGATGTAGGATGAAGAAACGATAGTCGGTCTGAATGGTGTGGCTCTGCACTGACCTTCAGAGGTTCAGTGCTGAAGGCGGACGGGTCCTCTCTTTCTCTCTTTCTCCAGTATCTCATCGTAGTCGTTCTACGTTCGAGTACTAAGCCTTGACACCTTGATTGAGGTTTGGGGTCGAGAACACAGGTTGTCAGGCCGCAGGAATTGATGTAAGATTCCCTGCGTGTGTTGAAGCAGGGAGGATCTCTTGGCTGTTGTCATGCAAGGTTGTCAGGTTGTTTAGCTGACAACGGAATTCAGGTTGGCTGCATTACAATAGTTCAGGAGAGCACATAGTTCCCAGGGTATCTTGATCCCACTGACTTCGGATAGTGTTTGAGTCAGTGGTGATTCATGAATGAGTGTGGGAGAAGGAGGGAAAAGAGCGATTGTTCCGTATTTGTTGGTGGGAGTTTTCGCGCCAAAATTTCGCGCCAAAATAATTTCAAGGTGCGACAAGGAACACACTGAGTGAAAAGTAGTCCGTTCTTTTGATGAACTTCAACTGTCCATACAAATTTAACTTCGATATTCAGAATAAGCGATAGCCAAGCGTCCGAATGCACTGTCTAGTTTTAATTTTAAATGGTGCGTTGTTGAGATATAACATCATAAGCAGTTGTTTGGATGGTTTTGGGTGTGCTCTATTTTAGTCTACTTTATCACGACTCATCACGAGTAAAACTCCACAACTAGTGCTATTGTGACCCATTTTACATTCTCTGCAGGTCGTAAATGGAACAAACAGTGACGTGTGATCAATCATTCCGTCACCCTGAATGAGTCTTGGAGGTTGCCGTATAGTTGGAAATCACACCGAAAACTTCGGTATGCTCAAGAACCTGACGTATGCACGACAGACGACCAATGTCGACCTGAAGTCTACCCAAAGTTAGACTTCTGAAAACGCAGTCCCGAATTCGATTAGCACGAAGGTGTACATCATACTTAGGCACGCACTTGACTGCACTGTTCCACGTTAAAAGCATACTTCAATCGCATATTCCTCCACTGTAAAATCACCTGAACTTCGTATCGCAGAGTATACTGGATGGCAAAGAGCATCAATGGCCTCCTTCTCATTGCTACATTCACACTTCTTCCAACAATTGACATCGTTGAGTGGAATAACAAATACGCCAATGATTGTGAGATGCCTGCTTCAAGGTTGATTATTCGTTGGAAACAAGAAATCGAGACATCTATGCGATTCATGATATCGATAGCATTGAAGATGTTTGCAATCAGAGTTCTATCTTCGAATACTGGACATGTAAGGCACCACCCGGATCGGTCAGCATTGATCATGGTATTGAATCTACTATAAATATGGAACAACGTGTGCTGCATTCGCTCTCTGACATTTGACAAGTGAGCCATTTCGGATGTTTGTCACGGATATTCTCTGCACGTTTTCTCTTTGTTGCCACGCGGACAAGAGACCAGACTCTCCATACTACATACAATGGAGAAGGGGTGTTGTGACAGACATGCAATACCCTTGCTGCCTGCGATCGCCCGGTGATGAATTGTATTCCAAATCACAAGATACACGAAGCACAGCGGGTTCCACTCTATCCCGATACCCCTTTTGTCTGGCGTAATCGTTGGCTGTGGTCGCAACAGTTCGCGGCAGTCACCGATTCACAGGCACACTACATGTTCGTAGATTCCATGTAGCTTCGACATTGCCGATGTGAGATTGCATGATTGTACGACCACATGAGAAAGTGCGTCGGAACAGGTCTTGTTGCTAACACACACCACATCACACGTAACACACAACGCAAGCGCATCACGTTGTAGTGCCGAACAAACATGTCCGTCACATAATTTGTTCCTTGCTGATGGTCATTATGTGTGGGCATTGATGGTAGTGGAGATACACGCAATGGAAGTAAGTGTTGTCACAAGCACCTGTTGTGACCATGACAAATGTCTCGTAGTCGTACATCTGCGAACAAAATTCCAACTTAGTACGTCAATGTACAGAAAGACGGTCATTCTTCGCCGACACCAGTTCGCACAGCGACCCCCACTTCTGTCCGTTACCATCGAGCCAGTGTCAAGTTCATGCACGCGTTGTTGGAGAATGGCTGTCTGCTACTTCGTGTTTCTTGGACGCGTGGAATGTCAGTGTGCCGCGCCTTTCCAACACACTGCGTGGGGAAGACGATGTCGTTGCAACATCCGACCAAAGTCGTACCTCCGTCGGATCATGTCATCTCAACAACCAACCTACGTCATCTGATGTCCGATCAATGTTTGACCAATGTTTGACTGAAGTGAAGGTGAAGTATGACATTGCGGTGGCAGTTTTTTCCACGTTTCGAAGGCGCAACTTGCCACCCCCCTCTGCAGTCACTGAGCATGATTAGTTTGCAACTAGACACATAGAATGACCAAACGAGGCCTCCCCTATCACGTAATGGCGCTTTTGTTGCCATTAATATTATAATAATCTCTACAGAGGGTGTCTAAATTTGCGTGATTAGCCTTACTTCTAGCAAAATTGTCAATAACGGTTGTAACATGTCAGACATACATCATACTGATGTATGATGTTTGTCAGCTGATTGCATACTGACGTTGGATGTATGTTGGCTTGCTGTGCATGCTGGTCCGACCAACGTCGTACGACGTTGACTGGACCTCATAACGACATGACTGTTTGCCACAACAACGCACATGTGTCTGTCTTGTGCGGAAACATGCACGCATACACAACATCAACGAAGCAACGACGTCCATCATCCTCGTGCCAACAAACGAGTTGTCCTTGCGTGAGACATGTCCGTTCTGTTCCACACCAAAGAAGCACAACAATTAACCATTCACATCTCGCCATCACCACAGCGAAGAATTCGCCACACACAAACTTGAGCAGAAACTGGCATTCTCTTGCGGTTTGACATTCGACGGCAGTCACGGCAAACCAACAGAAGTAAAAGTGCTTTATCTTTACGACCAGGTAGTTTGCACTGTTTTCTATCAATAGTCATAGGTCAGCAGTGGTGGGCAATCGCTGTTTTGTGCATGTCATTTCGGTGCAGAACGAGGGCAGCCCAACAAGAGCGGAACTGCGCACGTGTCTGTGTACTGGGCGCTATCAAACCAACACCAGAAATGGGATTCGTGCAACATCTATCATCCACGACATCACAAGCAACATCGATTACCAGACAGGTGTATCACCAGGCAACTACATTTGCGGTACGACTGCGAACAACCACGACCAACAATCCTCTCTCCAACAATGCTGTACTCTAGACACGAGTAATAGTATTCTGGTGAAATGATAGTATCGGATGACACTCATGCGACGAGACACCGCGATGAACACGACAGCAGGCTGGTTCCTTCGCAACCACTTTTGTGTGCTTTGCAGTTCTCAGTTGCACAAGATGTTCCACCCGCAGGTGTCGTTGTTGCCTGTTTACGCAGACAACTCCGCTTCCGCAGGTGATGGCGCCGTGGCGGTCACAGTGACATTCCCCCTACCGCTGTTGCAATGGCTGCTGCGTGGTTCACTCAAACATGATACAAGCATCGTTCGGGTACGGTATGACGTGACATTTCCTTTGTGTTGTGTCAAGACATTTTTGGTCCGGCAAAACCACTGTCCGATTGTAGGACGTTTTGTGTTTCACTTGATTTGCTTGTGCTCTATCAGCACAAAATCGAATAGTGCTAAGTACGTTACTCCCGTAGCCCCCACTATCTATAAATTTCACTTGTGTTCGGATCAGCAATCGCATCGCCTGTAGCTCAACGGTAGAGCACCAGTAATTCTAACTGAGGTTCCGGGTTCGAATCCCGGCATGGTACTTTGCTTTTGCTCTCCCCTCGTGATTTTTCGATAGTGCTCTAATATGCTCGATGGATTCTAGCACAGCATCATTCTGCACAGCCATTGGCGTGGCGGTGATGTGCGTTCCCTCAAACATGGTGTGGTTGGCCACACAGAGAACTCCTATCAATCGACACATCAGATGATGATGGTGCTGTTGATGTTGTGGTGGAAATCATGAAACACATCCTACTTCGGTCAGCAGTTCGAAACCAGGAATCCGGGCTAAAACAGGTATTCAATTAACGAACAAACGAACATGATGTAGGACCAACATTGGATGACTGCGAAACACACGATGTCCGATATGTGCACTACTGCTAACTGAAGTACGATCATGTGAATCCGAAATCGAACAATACCGCATAATGTCCGCTATTCTGTGTAATATCGCAACTGTACGGCAACCTCCTTGGGCGAAGGGATGCCACATCATGAATCTTTTGCAAATGAGTGAAGATTCATTCCACGACTGTCGTCTAATACACTATGACCCCATTCAGGATACGATAGTACGTTCGTGCCGATTTTTAATTTGAGGACTAAAATCATCCTATTATGTTGTGGAGGGTATATGCATGGATTAATAGAATCCTGGTCCTTATATTTAAACAGTTTATATTTTTCGCATTAGTCTATGACTAAACACGTTGAGCATGCGGACGTAGAGGGGCAACTTGGATTCGCAATCACCAGTCGTGCTTCAGGTTGATTTCCAGTCGTGCCCATCATTGACACACTCACATTTCGCGTGGGCGAGGCAGTTGGTTGCGAACAAATGTTGAGGATTGTGCAGTGGTAGCAGACATGATGAGGCTGTTGATTCGTCTGGGTTGTGGATCAGGCATCACAATCCAGAGTTGTGGGTTGGTGGGTAATCCATATCTTGATGCCCAGCTTGACTTTCACAATGCTTTGTTCTCTGTTCTGCTGCTGTTCATGGCCATCGTTGGCTTCTGGCCGTTGTTCATCTGCTTTGCGCTTGGCTTCGAGTTTCGGTGTCAATCACATGATTCTTCCGAATCGAACGCAGTTTCGTGTGCTTTCCTGTTTCCAAACAAGTGTGATTTTCTTGTTCTCAACGTATTTCACGCTTTGGACGAGAGCAAAGGCCTGACGTCATCAAATATTGATTCCAAATTTCTGATTTCAGATCATGTGTTGGCGAGAGGTGTTCTCCACCAACCTGTTTGAATTTTCAGCGACCAATCATTTCTTCTCGATGACGCACAACATCAGCACGAAAGAGGGACAGACCTTGTATTTGGCAGCGAATACCTGCGGCGGTTGGGATCTTGGTGGGAGAGAGCCCAGCTCGTCGTCCTGTTGTGTCGGGTGCAATCTCCTCAAGTGAGCCAACCTCTATCACACCAACACACGACGCGCTACGATGCCAACAACAACAACAACAATGACAACAACAACAACAGCAATGACAACAATGACAACAACGACAATAACGACAACAACAATCTAACCACAAAGCAGCTCCAGAAGAATCTGTGTTGCAACTGCCAATTGTCATGATCGGAGATCGTTCCATGGAAGTGATCGAAAGCACAACCGGCATCCACTACTGAATTCATCGTTGGGGGCAACACGCATCTCGCACACTCAAATTTGTCACTCTGCCTGGGCAACGTTTGATTGCACAAGAATTTTTGTGCTCCGCGCATGCGCGCGACACTTGTGATGTTGACATCTGTCGAAGCCCGCTTTCGATTCGCATTGTCCACGTCGCGCGCTATGATTGGTTAAAAACGAGTCCATCCAGTCGATGATCGTGACATGTTGGTGATTCCTTGTTCTTCGTCGGAAGTAGGAATTGAGAGTTCTCACAGGACGATTCCGAAATCTGGCGGAGGAATCATCACCACAGGAATTCACGATGAGAAACGTACCGTGCAACTCTGCATGAATTGCTTGTCCAACGCAAAAACTGGGAGCTATGGCAATATATACTTTCCCTTTGGTCTAAGAACGAAGACCCAATGGGATTCATTCGAATTGACAACTGTGCGAACCCAAAATCGTTCCAATGACAAGCAACACGGGCCTTCTGCACAACACATTGTTCACATGCATACAACCAATTTCTCTGCTCTGCTCTACTTGCCTAGTCTGTCTCTATAGTAAATGATTTGGAAAGGCTGGAAGAAACCCTCATCAATAGACAGCTGTGTGATCATGGCAACTGCCTTAATTACTGTCTTGTGCAGCTGCATATTTCGTCGAAATGATTCATAGAAGATCTTCCATTTCTTGAAGAGACGATTGATGGTTTTGTGTCTTGCTCTTTCATGTGTCTTGCTCTTTCATGTGTCTTGCCATCCCTGTCTGCGTTGGTATTGTAGTTCTTTGGCTTTCGTACCCAGGGACTGCTGTACCCTCCATCTGCTTCCACCATTTCACGAGCAAGTTTCCCCGCCAGCGAGCAGCTGAAGATCTTTGGGTCAGGCCATCAACCACAAGAGAACAGACCATAGCACCAAACGATGTCACCAGTTTGGATGCAAATCTCCATCTTCTACTGCAGACTAGCTCCCTTGTATATGTGGCTGTACCATTTCTTTGAAAAAGGATGAGGTTCCAGAACACGAAAGTAAGTCATGTCCACTGTGACTTTGCACCTTTGATGTTTGTCATTCTTAACACGATTCCTCCACCAAATCTGTGTTATGGGTTGCCAACAGCATAAGCATTCAAAAAGACGATGTGAGTTGACATTGTGAAAGTGAGAATAGGAGATGTATCAATCTGCTATTGTGTTCCGCTTCCTACACCTTTGTATCCCTTCTGAATTTCATCCATATGAAGTCAAATCCACTTCATTAGAGGTTTGGGATCTGCAGACAAGTTTTCCACTGTGCAAGAACACAATCATAGTGCCGCAAGAAGTACAAGGTCCAAATCAAGTGCTTGGGATGGCATTTTGGACCACCACAAGCATGGTTCCACATAACAAGGCACATGCATGGAGAAATCCCATACAGAGAGATAAGCTTTGTTTGCGTTGCTTGTTTTGCTAGGTCATCCAATGCACTATGCCCCACAATGTCCAATTTGATTCTGGTTCTGTTGTTCCAGTCATAGCGTCTTGCTTGAATGTTCTGTAAGCATGCCTGTTGGCAAGTTCCGCTTATGGATACTCTTGCGATTGCGTTTGACGGTGTTGGTAGTGGTGGTGGTTTTGATTCTGTTTTGGAGTCTCCCAATGCTCTCTGTCGAGATGTACATACATGTATGTGTCAAGATGTACGTGTAAATGTGCATCGTTCACCTGCTATTCTCTTATACTCGTGTACAAATGGTACAACTACATTTGTGTCGATAGTGAACTGTATTTTGCCAAAATCACATCACGAAATCGAACACAGAAATATGAGGAGAATTTCTGGAGGAAATTTGCCATCAACGATTTCTGAGAGTATCAAGAACATCGTCCGTCCATCCATCAATGGAGACGTATGGTATCGAGCGAGCCTCGATGTACTTCCCAACAAAACCTCAAATGACAACATCCTCATCAAGCCATCAACATCATCGATGGAACGTGACATCTGGAGGAACAGGAAGACGACAGCAGATGTCAACATCTGTCTCCATGTCAGAAGCAGAAGGTGAAGATTCGATGACCAAAGGGCATCAAGATTGTGGATACACGAGGAGGAGTTCAAGTGGCAAGCACTCATGGAGTGGCAAGCCAGTAGTGAATGAACAAAGTGTTGAATGCGGAGTACGCATCAAACGCGAAGTATCGTGTAGCACGAGCACACGATATTAAGAGAGAGAGAGAAAATACGAAGAGTAGCAAGAGAGCATCTCGCACACCAACTCATAGTCGGAGACCCAATCTATGAAACAGATTGAAGCGCCGAGAGCATCAGGCAAGAGAACGGGCGTACACTGAGAGGATTGGAGTCTCAACGTAATGAAATAGCAAACAGAATGACTATCAACAACACCATCTTCTACGATCATAGGTTTCCGTGAGCGGAACTTGCCAACACGTTTATAAACAATAGATCAGGGCGAGCCCGTGAATCGGATCGTGCGAGGAAGACGAACATCATTCAAGAGCAGCAGGCTGAATGAGCGAGGAAGAGGAATTGAGAGACATCCCTCTGTCCAACCTGACTATCAAGAGACAAGAAGGTGCGAGTGAGACTCGACTTCAACAGCAGAAGGAAGCAGCTGCGGCTACTGTCCTATCAAGCGCAGAGGCAAGCGTGATTGATGAGGCCGAAGAGGAACGGTCTGCAAGACTACATTGCGAGGAGAAGAGGATTCTCAAGGCGGTCAAACAAGAGGAGACTGGTGTGACGGAGAGCATTCGCACAGCCAAACAGGGTGTGAAAAGTGAGACACCATCAGGAGGAGAATTTGCGACGAAAACAATCTCCGCGCAAACACGAGCGGAAATCGAAAAAGTGACCACACAGAAACAAACGGAAACCAGGAGCGTGCGCGCATCATCAACGAAACAACAAGACAAGATGGCGACATCAGCCAACAGGAACAAGCCACGCATCAAGTCGCCAGTGTTCAGTGGTGACCAAGAAGACTACAATGCATGGGAATCCCAGGCAAAGGCATACGCGCGTACGCAGAAGACAAGAGACGTGATGTTGGGCAAGACGAAGATCCCAACGATGAGCAAGATCGCAGCAGCCACTGAAGATGCCAAGGAAGTGATGGAGGAAACCTACAAGCTGGCATGCGACTGCTGCAGCGATCTGATCCTAATGATGGATGCAGAGAAAGGGAAAGGCAAACAGGCCATCCAATACATCAACCAATGCGTCTCCGACGACTATCCCGAAGGAGATCCACACGCAGCGTGGAACGTTCTCGCAAAGAAGTTTCGTCCATCCGATGCGGCGACGAAGATCAAACTCAAGCGCCAATTCAACAACGAAAAGATGAAGAGAGACACGGACCCCGATGTCTACATCACGCGACTCGAGCTCCTACGCTCGCGTCTCCACGATGTCAAGTACACGATCACAGACGAGGAGATGATCATGCAGATCCTCAGCATGGTGAGCAGCGAATACAAAACTCACATCATGAACTTCCATCACCAACTCACGTTTAATCCGGAAGTGGTCACCATCAACGCGATCAGAGGAGTACTCTGCACAGCACACGCTACTCATCAAGGAAGCAAGGTGTACATCGACAATTTCCAAGACAGCAACACGAAGAGCAATGACACCAGCTTCACAAGCACCGGTAACTTCAAGGGGACCTGCCACAATTGTGGTGTGTATGGTCATAGATCTGCGGATTGCCCCGAGCGTAAGAAATCGAACAACAAGAAAAACAACAACAACAACAACAACAAAATGAACGGAAAGCGTAACAAGGGAAGCGGCTTCAAGGGCAAGTGCAACTACTGCGGCATCTTCGGACATCGCGAGGCAGAGTGCCGAAACAAGAAGTTCAACGAGAAGAAGAAGGCCGACGAACAGGCCAACACAGCAAACCAAGGACACGGCAAGAGTGGGCACGAGATGGTACTCTCAGCAAAGGACATGCCGCTCTGCATGGAGGTATCTGGAAACTACATCGAAGACTCCTTCTTCGATAACTTCGAGTGCGTCGGGAGTGACAACGAAGTGCAGGACGATGAGATTGTCCCAGAGTGGCTCAGCGAGGAGCCCATCATCCACGAGGTGGACCCGCGTCGCGAAGCCAGCGACGAATACTGCTTCAACGCAAACAACCTGATCGGTCCATACGGCGACGGAGCTGAGATGGGAACGGAGGACATCGATATCGAGATCGAAGCGGCCATGAATGCAGATGATGCCGAGGCCAACGAGAACGGCGTGGATCAAGGCAACAGCGACGTCTCCGGAGACGATACAAATGGCGGCGAGGCGCCGCCTCCTCCAGCAGCGGGGAACAACAGAATGGGCATCTTCGACGAAGATAGCGACGACGAGCCAGAAGATCATCCAGATGACAGCTTCAATCCAAACGAACGAGTCATCTACCCAATCAGAATCCAATTCCCACCAGAGCCGAATCCCAGAAGAGTCGACGACATCTACTGACGCAACATGTTCCCATACCCAACAGTCACTGCAGAGAGAATGCAATGGCAACTCATCCATGACGCAGTGTTGACTGCTGGATTGCCAATGTTCCCAGGGATCGTGAACGGACCATTGCTGCATGTATGGGTGAACATGGTGAGCACCATCCTATGCGAGAACTTCAGATCGACTGAAGAGATCCTTGCCAACACATGTTGGCAAGTTCCGCTCACGGAAGCCTACGATCGTGGAAGATGGTGTTGGTTGATAGTCGTTCGTTTGCTATTTCATTACGTTGGCACTCCGATCCTCTCGGTGTCCGTTCGTTCTCTTGCCCGATGCTCTCGGCGCTTCAATCTGTTTCGTAGATTTGGTCTCCGAGTATGAGTCGGTGTGCGAGATGCTCTCTCTCTACTCTTTGTATTCTCTCTCTCTCTCTATCTCAGCATCGTGTACTTTGTGCTACACGATACTCCATGTTTGATGCGTACTCCGCATTCGACACTCCGTTCATTTACTACTGGTTCCTACTCCATGAGTACTCAACATTTGAAGTTCATCTCCCGTATCCATGATCCTGATGCACTTTGGTCATCGGATCTTCACCTCCTGCTCTGACCTGGAGACAGATCTTGACATGGTGACACGATGACATCCTGTCAACGTCAGTAGGCGTGTTGGCAAGTTCCGTGATTGGTAACCTACGATCGTGGAAGATGGTGTTGGTTGATAGTCGTCTGTTTGCTATTTCATTAGTTGGCTACTCCGATCCTCTCGGTGTACGCCCATTCCCTTGCCCAATGCTCTTGATACTTCAATCTGTTTTGTAGATTCGGTCTCCGACTATGAGTCAGTACGCGAGATGCTCTCTTGCTACTCTATGTATTCTCTCTCTCTCTCTCAACATTGTGTGCTCGTGCTACACGATACTCCGTGTTCGATGCGTACTCTGCATTCGACACTCCGTTCGTTCAGTACTGGCTCCTACTCCATGAGTACTTACCATTTGAAGTTCATCTCCCGTATCCATGATCCTGATGCACTTTGGTCATCAGATCTTCGCCTCCTGCTCTGACTTGGAGACAGATGTTGACGTGGTGACATGATGACATCCTGTCGACGTCAGTAAGCGTCCTTCTGCTCTCCAGATGTCACGTTCCATTGGTGATGCAGGAGTCTGTCAGATGATATCGTCATCTGAGGTTTAGTTGGGAAGTACCTCGAGATTCTCTTGGTACCATTGATGGATGGACGGACGATGTTCTAATTCTCTCAGAAATCGTCCATTGCAAATTTCCTCCAGAAATTCTGTTCATTTTCGTGTGTTCCATTTCCACTGTAATTCTGACGAATCACATCATACTATCGACACGAGTGTAGTTATACCGTCCAAGTGCGTATGAGAGAATAACAGGTGAACGATGCACATATACATGTACATCTCGATAAATTCTCACATGTACATCTCGACAGAGAGACACCAAGATTATTGGGAGACTCCGAGAGGCATCGGAACAATGAAATGAAATAGCAAACGAAATCGAAACAACTACCACCACCACCACCGTCAACAGTTGCAAGAGTATCTGTGAGCAGAACTTGCCAACACAGGACAGCAAGCATGAAGTAACCAAGATGATATCCAAGGATCAAGCTGGAGCGCCATTGTACCATGACAAACTGATTAAGGCAGCAAGCATGGACTTCCCTGTGTTGGGTGGCTTCATGTTTGTCAAGATGTGGACACTTTTTCCGTCAACGGTGGTCCCAAACTTTGGTGATCGCTTTGATCAATACAAAGATCTCACGCCTGACAAAGATCCGCCTGGGTGCAGTGAGATCAATATCAACTTCGGGTACAAGGTGAAAAATGATGGCGATGATGCTGATCGAGCGTCTTTTGTGATGGACACTGCAACTGTGTTGTGACCAAAAAAGTAGAACCCTGCCACCTCTGCAACTCCGAAAAGAAACACCAAATGCTCACTCAGACGCCCAACAGCAACAACCCCAACAGAAACTGAATTGCTGCACACATCAATAGTCTCAAACAAGTGAATCAATCGCAGCTTGAATAAATGCACACTTCGTCAGCAAAACATGGAAAGTTGCCAACAGCACTGGAGTGGTACTTCTCAGGTTTGCTGGTGACTTCACTCTCGGGAGTTCAGAGCTGGTTGTTGCCGCCATGTTTGTCACTCCAAGTTGCCGTAGTATACGTGTTTCATTTCAGATTCATTTACGACCTATGGTAATTTCATTTTTGCCGTTGCTCCCCTTGAGCTGAGGCCAAACACTGTTGAAACAGGTCTCTCTTTGTAGCCCAACACTGACCCAGTAGACCCTGATAATATTGATGTCTTTTGTTTGTGTTGTCTGTACTAATAGTGGTTATTGTTGTGGTTGTCAGTGTTGTTGTCAGCTCTGTTGTTTGCTCATTATGAGATCAATTCCATCTCATCTGCTTTCTGGATCTTGATGTGCGATTCATCATCGCCTTTCACCACGTCTTATCCTGTCATTCTGGCAGTTGCTCAACCAGAATCAACCACTTCATTCTTCAATTTCTACTCAGTTCACCGTGTAGTGGCATGCCTTCATATTTCTGCACGATTGGATGTCTTGCCTCTTGGTGATCTGCTTGTTTCTCATGCATGGTTGCTCGTTTCTCACACATGGTTGATAGGTCACATAACATAGTCATCAGACTCCATCACATGGGCTCTGAATCTCATCATGTGATCTCCAGACTCCATCACATGATCTTGGTCAGTCGTATTTTGGTCCCATATCTCAATTTTCCATGTTCTTCCGAGCTCTCCATTATTTTCTACTTAGAGTCACGATCAATCACACATTCGCCAAATGACGGATCCAAGATTCTCATTTTGGACGACCGAACCCAGTCCCACATTTTCCAAAATAATCCGTCTGTCTCGACACCCATCCTGATTGATCATGGCTCATACTCTTGTTTCTTGTCTCCACTGCCTTACTTCATTGCTCCTTGTCGGATTGCTGGTACAAGTCTCTCATGAATGCTCTCTTTCACGTTCTTCGTCATTGGGTCAGCGTAGTTCATCTCTGATGGGACAAATCTGACTTCCATCTCTCCGCTCTGGACCATCTCCTTGATGAAATGATTCGATACATCAATGTGTTTGGTCCTGACTCCAACCTGCTGGTTCCTGGTCATGAAGATTGCGCCAGTGTTGTCTGCATGCAGCACAATGTCTGTATCCAGACCAGTCATCTCATCCAAGAGCATCTTCACGAATTTGCACTCCGTCGCACAGAGCGCCATGGACACGTACTCTGCTTCCGTGCTCGACAAAGTCACACTCTTCTGTGTCTTCGATTGCCAGCTCACCAGACAACCGCCAACCGTCACGATGTGTCCGGATATGCTTCGACGATTGTCCTTGTTGGTTGCGTAGTCCGAGTCGCTCCAGGCTTCGACGATCATCTTCTGCGGCTTGCGCAGCTTGATCGCGTACTTTCCTTCCTTCGCGATCTCTGCTTCAATGTAGCCGATGACCCTTGCCATTGCTTTCCAATGTGCCTCAGTTGGGTGCTCCAGATGGGATGCAAGATCTCTGATTGCATTCGCACACTCTGGTCCAACCTTCTTCATCATCCACAAGAGCTTGCCCACAATGGAACGATATCCCTTTCGATTCACTTCTGGATCTCCTTCCTTCGCTTTCTCAAGCGTGGTGGACGGGTATGCAGGTGTTTCAAAGAATCTGACTTGCTTGCCATGATGCGATTTGAACTCCGCAATCATCTGGCCTACAAAGTCATCCATGTTCACCTCCAGGCACTTCCCATCCGAGTCTGTCAACTTTCGATACCAGACTCCGAGATGCTTCGTGAGTTCACCGAGATCCGTGATGTTGAATTTCTTTGCAATCTCCATCTTCACCCATTCCACGATATCCTCTTCTCCTCCGATGGCTGCATCATCGACGTACACAATGACCAAAGCTGCCACCCGTCCGTTGCGTTTGAGAGTGAACAGACATGGGTCTGCGAGGCTCTTGTCGAATCCGATCTGCACCAGAGCAATGGTAAACGTCTTCATCCATGCTCTTGGTGCTTGCACCGTCCCGTACACTGCTTTCAGCAGTCTCGCCACGTGTTCAGATCTGTATCTGGAGTTGTCCTTGCCTTCGAGATCTCCGTCCAGGAACCCTTCCGGAATCTCCACGTACACTTCCTCTTCGATGTGCGCGTTCAGGAAAGCTGCCTCCACGTCCAATGCTTCGATCACCCATCCAGGATTCGCCAGGCACACTGCGAGCATCGTCCGGATCGTCGTGTCACTCGCCACAGGTGAGAAAGACTCCGTGAAATCAACTCCAGGAATCTGCTCATAGCCCTTCACCACCAATCTGGCTTTGTATCGAGTCGACCCATCCTGTTCCAGCTTCTTCACAAAGATCCATCTGGATTGCAAAGCGATCCTTCCATCCCCCATCCTCTTGCGATCCATGATGGCCAGGCAATCGCGAATCCGAAAATTCTCGACCTCCTTCATCGCTGCCTTCTTCCACTCCTCGCAGTCGGGTCTGGACAGCGCTTCGCCAAGGGTCTTTGGCAGTCCAGGGTCGGAAGTCAAGGATGCATTGAACACAGCCAGGATCTTTCCATGTTTGAATCTGGTGTTGGGTTTGCCATCATCGATGTCGTCGACTGTCATTGGCTGCCAGGTCGCCAGCCTTGCGCGCTCTCGATCCAGCTTTGTGCGTGGTTCTGCCTTGGCTCGTGGTGGAATCACAGGTTGCTCATCCAAATCGACGGAGATCATGTCATCATCTTCCTTGGCTTCACTCTCATCGCTAACCAGCGGTCCTCCAGCATCGAGTAAGATGTCATACATGTTGTCCATGTCGCCATCACCGACCTCTTTATCGATGTCAAAGGTCTTGCCTTGGATGACTTCTTCGTCGTCGTCTGAGGGAATAACGTGGGGTATACCTTTGATCGACACCTCCTTGGCCCGTTTGGCGCCGCCCGTCACTCTGATCCCATCCATCTCACGCAAGATCGATTTCGGTTTTGTCTTCGACTTCACCGGAGATTCCAATGTCACCGCTTTCGTCGCGCCCTTCGTCGCATCGATGATATCCACTCCATCGGTCAGGTTCGATCCATGCCACTCCATCCAGTTTACATCTCTGGACAAGATCACCTTCTTTGTGTCCAGTTTGTACATCCTGTAGGTGTCGCCGGAATGGTTGTCGGCGTATCCGATCATCACTGCCTTGGTTGCTTTCGGACTCATCTTCGGTTGCTTCGTAGGGTCCTTGACGTACGCAATCCTTGCCCACTCTGTCAGGTTCTGGTAAAGCCTGGGAGTCTGCCCATAGAAGATTTCATCTGGACATCCCTTGCCTTTCTCCACCACAGTCAGGTTGTTGAGGCGGGTTGCTGTGTGAACGGCCTCCGCCCACAGCATTCCCTGTGATTCTGACGTCATCTTCGCATCCAGCATCAAAGCCAGCGCCGAGTCTCGAATCGTAACAAAACCTCGCTCCACGACTCCATTCATCTGTGGGGTGTGGGGTGCGGTGTATTCCAGCTCGATCCCATGCTCGTCACAAATCCTCATCAGCTTGCTCTGGTTCTCTCCAGCGTTGTCGCACCGAATTGCATTCACCTTCAGTCCCGTTCCGTCTAGCTTCACTACCAACTCTTTCACCTTCGCGGCCAGCTGGCTCTTTGCCTTGAGGAAATAACTCCACTTCTTTCTGGAGAACTCATCCACCACTAGCAACCAATAGTTGCTTCCCTTCGCCGTCTTTTTGTACGGTCCGGAGATGTCCAGAAAGAGGCGATCAGCCACCTTGGAGGCCTTCTCCATCGCCATCTTCCTTACTCCTTTGGCCTTGGCTTTTGCCATGGCGCATGCTTCGCAGGACTTCCACACTCCAGTGAGCTTCCATCCGGCTGCCGCTGCCGTTAGCTTGGTGTACCGCTCGTTGGGATGCCCCAAGATACGATGCGCGCGATTGATGTCCATCACCGTCTTCCTCGCACTATCTCCTTTCTTCTCCGCCTGCATCACCGCTCTGGCTAGTTTTGGTTGCGGCTTGCACTTCAGGAAGTAGAGATCTGCTTCTCCATGTCCTGGTTCCCTGTGGAAGATCATTTGGTTCTTCATGTCTGAATGGCCGATCTCGATGGTATCCCGCCTGCCCCGTATCTCACATCCTTTCTCCAGGAATATGGGAATACTGATGATGTTGTGGGCGAATCCTGGCACCACATACACCGTCTTCAGGACGAACTTGGTTCCTTCCACCGTCTCACCATGGAATTCTCCCACATGAGTTGGTGTCACCACCGTCCTGTCGCCAACCTGCACCGTTGTGTCTCTTCCTGCAGTCCTCAAGTTTCGGATATGGTCTGGCTTCCACACGACATGGCATGTCGCTCCAGTATCTGCCAGCCACTTATCCTCATCTCCGGCATCACGACTGTTTCCGCAGTTGCGGCAGGTCAAGTCCGACATGCCGACAAACATCCCAGACTCTCCATCGCTCCTGTTGTTGCCATCAGACTTGTTCTTCTCCGGGCAATCTTTTGCCTTGTGACCTTTCTTCTTGCATCGGAAGCACTTGATCCTCTGCAGGTAGCTGTCATCGTTGTTGGCCTGTCCAGCCCAACAGTCTGCTGCCTTGTGGCCGTATTTGCCACACTTGGTACATGTTCCTTTGTACCTGCCAAACCTCCTGCCGACCTGGGATGTGAATGCTTGGTTCGCTGACCCAACTCCATCACCTCCCTCATCGCCAACCTTGCGTTTCCAGAATCTGATGAGAGACTTCCGCAGAGTGTCCCACTTCAGGTCACCGTCGTTGAGTTCCCTGTCCAATGTGGTCTTGAGTTCGCTGTAGATCGATTCCGGAAGATTCACCATGACGTGTGCGATGCAATCGTCGTCGCTCTTGGTCACTCCGAAATCCTTCAGCTCCTTCACGATGCGGTTGATGCGCATCATCCACTGACTTGGGTCCTCATCTGGCGGGTTCAGTGTACAAGTGGTGAACTCGTTCAGCTTCGATACCTTATCCGCCTTGTCTCTTGGGGCGTATCTGTCCTGAAGTGCGGTCAACGCTGCCACTGCGTCACCCTTCGGTTGGTGGTCAGTCTTGCAGTCTCGCACGATGCTCCTTGCCAGCCCATCTGTGCTCAGTAGGAGAGCACTGTATGCTGTCTTGTTCATTTTCATCGCTTGCTTCTCCTCTTTGGTCATGTCCGGCTTGTTGTGCGGCGGCACGTCCAGAGTCCCATCCAGAACCTCATCGTATCCTTTCACCGCACCAATTGCCATGAAGACATCCAGCCATTCGTCGAAATCTTCGCCGTCGAACTTGACGATCTTGATCGACTTGGCTTCGTCTCCATCTGAGTCCGTCATCGTCTACCAGCCTCTCCTCTCAGCTCGATGGTCTCAGCTCGATGGTCTCACTGCTCTCTCCTGCAGCCCTCTCAGTTCGTTGTCCAGCCTTCTCTTGGCCTCCTCTCGTTGATCAGCTGATAATCACAGCCCGAGCTCCTCTTGATCTTGTTTCCCCTCGTTGGTCAGCTGCATCCCCAGCCCGAGGTCCTCTTTATCTCCACTCCCCTCGTTGATCAGCTGCATCCACAGCCCGAGGTCCTCTCGTTTCCGCGTCTCAAGACACGTTTTAAAACGTGTTGAAACAGGTCTCTCTTTGTAGCCCAACACTGACCCAGTAGACCCTGATAATATTGATGTCTTTTGTTTGTGTTGTCTGTACTAATAGTGGTTATTGTTGTGGTTGTCAGTGTTGTTGTCAGCTCTGTTGTTTGCTCATTATGAGATCAATTCCATCTCATCTGCTTTCTGGATCTTGATGTGCGATTCATCATCGCCTTTCACCACGTCTTATCCTGTCATTCTGGCAGTTGCTCAACCAGAATCAACCACTTCATTCTTCAATTTCTACTCAGTTCACCGTGTAGTGGCATGCCTTCATATTTCTGCACGATTGGATGTCTTGCCTCTTGGTGATCTGCTTGTTTCTCATGCATGGTTGCTCGTTTCTCACACATGGTTGATAGGTCACATAACATAGTCATCAGACTCCATCACATGGGCTCTGAATCTCATCATGTGATCTCCAGACTCCATCACATGATCTTGGTCAGTCGTATTTTGGTCCCATATCTCAATTTTCCATGTTCTTCCGAGCTCTCCATTATTTTCTACTTAGAGTCACGATCAATCACACATTCGCCAAATGACGGATCCAAGATTCTCATTTTGGACGACCGAACCCAGTCCCACATTTTCCAAAATAATCCGTCTGTCTCGACAAAACACAGCGCCAGCGGCTTTCGACCCGCAGACAAGGAGGGGCAGTGCCATCCGCACACAATTCGCCGCTTCGTCAGATGGAGTGGTCACAATAACAACCGTGGCCTCAACGGCAGCGACAAGAGCAGCGGTGACAGGGATGGCAACAGCAGAATGGCAGCAGCAGAATGGCCACAGCAGCAACGGCAACCGAAGAATGGCGACAGCAGCAACGGCAACCGAAGAATGGCAACAGCAGCAACAGCAACCAAAGAATGGCAACAACAAAATGGTGACAGCGGCAATGGCAACCGGAGAATGGCGACAGCAGCAGCAACCACAGCGGCAATCGAAGACTGGCAACAGCAGAATGGCGACAGCAGCGGCAACCAAAGAATGGCAACAGCAGAATGGCAACAGCGGCAACAGCAGCAACGGCAACCACAGCGGCAACCGAAGAATGGTGGCAGCAGAATGGCAGCAGCAGCAACAGCAGCAACGGCCACCAAAGAATAGCAACCAAAGACTGGCGACAGCGGAATGGCGACAGCAGCGGCAACCGAAGAATGGCAACAGCACACTGGCGGCAGCAGCAACAGCAGCAACGGCAACCGAAGAATAGCAACCAAAGACTGGCGACAGCAGTGGCAACCGAAGAATGGCAACAGCACAATGGCGGCAGCAGCAACAGCAGCAACGGCAACCGAAGAATAGCAACCAAAGACTGGCGACAGCAGTGGCAACCGAAGAATGGCAACAGCAGAATGGCGGCAGCAGCAACAGCAACCGAAGAATGGCAACAGCAGAATGGCGATAGCGGCAACCGAAGAATGGTGGCAGCGGCGATGGCAACCGAAGAATGGCGACAGCAGCGGCAACTGCACCGGCAACCGCAGCCGCAACCGAAGAATGGCAACAGCAGAATGGCGGCAGCAGCAACAGCAGCAATGGCAACCAAAGAATAGCAACCAAAGACTGGCGACAGCAGAATGGCGACAGCAGCGGCAACCGAAGAATGGCAACAGCAGAATGGCGGCAGCAGCAACAGCAGCAACGGCAACCGAAGAATAGCAACCAAAGAATGGTGACAGCAGTGGCAATCACAGCAGCAACTGAAGAATGGCAACAGCAGAATGGTGGCAGCAGCAACAGCAGCAACAGCGGCGACAGCAGCAACGGCAATCGAAGAATAGCAACCGAAGAATGGCGACAGCAGCGGCAACCGCAGCGGCAACCGAAGAATGGCAACAGCAGAATGGCGACAGCGGCGACAGCAGCAACGGCAATCGAAGAATAGCAACCGAAGAATGGCAACAGCAGCGGCAGCAACGGACAGTAACAGCAATAGTGATAACATGGGTTGTAGTAGATGCACCTTTTGACATCAAACCAAGCGTTGAATCCGTTTTTTCTTGATGTTTGTAGATGTGCATACAATCGAGTTGCAAGATCGACAAGACCGGTAAACAAAACAAGAAGAGAGACCAGTGGTCCCAGTGTGGAAAGAAGTGTCACATACGACATGTTGCAGATGGTATGTTTGACACTCGGTTTGTCTGGGACAGCTGCTCATTTTGATGACACCCACAGGCACATCACTTTGGAAAATGCAGACATGTGTGCATACATGTACTGGCACCTCAGGTGTGCTGTGGGCTTTCCACCATCGTCGTCCTCCTCCTTCTCTTCGTTGTGTCTGTTGCAATCTCTCAGGCTGTGGTTCTTGGGGCTGTCCTGTTCCTCATCACATGTTTAGTAACACCCAGCAAGCACCGATTCCAAAAGCATCTTCGATTGTCTATATCAAGCCACCCATCACCCTCCTTCGTTTGCCCTGCCACCACCTTCGGATCATGAGCCACCCACGCCCAAACTCTCCCACCAACGCCCACCAGCCTTCACCAAAGGTTCACCGTCCTCTCAAAGGTCGAGATGTCCACTCTCCTCGCCAGGGGCTTAACCCTTATGCTCTCCCCTTCGTACCATCGGTCTCCCATGACCAATCTAGGATGATTGCACCAGTGGCAAGCTTTGTACCATCCCCAGCCCCCGCCAACTATCCGACCATTCTCTACGGTCCAAACCCTGCGTCCCCTCCAACGCATGCCAATTACAACTATCCCACAGAAGGTGGACACTACAATGCTGCAATGCCAACTGTTAGGTATGATGCAAACTTGCATTTTGCTTTCATTGGCATCCCAAACTACCCCATGCCACCTATGGTTGCCGCGCCTGCTCCGTACGGTACCTCTCCAATGCCGCCCATCGCACACGGCATGCCAATCACCTGCTTTGGCAACTTGAAATGCCAAGGTTGTGGTATCATGTTCTGCGGTTGCTGCAATCTGGCATATGCAAGACTCTCGTTCTGCCCGCAATGTGGAGCAAACCATGAAGGAGCTGGGCAGGTGGGCTTTGCCCCAGATGGCCGCAATCAAAACCACTCCGAAACAGCACCTCGTCCCCATTTCCAAGCAAATCGCAGTGTTGTCATGTCTGCTCCAGTTCCAACCAGCATTGACAACAATCGCGATGGTGATACAATGATGGGTGACACCATCATCAACAACGAAGCCTCAGCTCCTGGATGGCCAACCTGGATGAAGGATATGTCTGCAAAACAAAAGCTCGTGTCCCTCTTCGGTATGGCTGGCAGAAACCCAGATGCGCTCACAGACTTCCTGAAGGGTGGATATCCAGGGATCTCAACCAAGTCTAATAGACATCATTGGGACTGCATGGAACAAGCTTGGGGCGAGCAGGTTTCCATGTTTTGGACCACAGCTTCCCCCAACACCAAGGCTCCACCCCAACTGTGCGATGCCATCAAGTATGTCCGACATGACAAGGCTCTCCCTCCTGCAGGATTGTTGGAGACTGTCTGCCTCTTCACCTTCTTTGGAAACAACGATTTCTCCAAAGCTGCACGTGCAATGCTGGTGTGCACATGCGGTGCCACAGACTGTGAGCGTATCCTGCAATTGCACTATCGCGCCCTATCAACAGAAGAACAAGCCAAGGTTGCCAACACTCGAATCACCATGCGCCGAGACACACACAGTCGATTCAAGGATTTGGCGGACACGCTTCTTTCTGGGAAGTCAATTCCCAAAATAGAGCGGCCTTTCCGTCCACCCGAAGACTCCCTCAAGAATGCCATCTCGTACATCACAACCATCGGGCACTACAAGGGCGGAAGATCGCGTACTGTGATGCTCGATGGCATTGTCTACGATAATTTGCCAATCTTTGTTCGCGACAGTACTCCTCCAAGGGAACTGTTCCGCAACTACATCAAGGACAACAACAGTGCGGTTGGCTTTCCCACCTTCCTCGACCTCCTCAAGCTCTTGACAAGATGTGGCACATCACACACCGCCTTGTCCTCCTACTACATGGACATGTCCAACGTCATCACTGAGTTCAAACTCATGATGGAGAGGATCTTGGAATTACTCCCTGACAACGATGCAACTGCGGATCTTCGCACTGAAGTTTCCATGCTGGTGGATGATGCTGATGCTACTTTCACCTTTGTGAGATGGGAGTATACCAACTCCCATATGCAAATTGAGTGTGATGATGACCATCTCCACTCTGCAACATTTGCTCTCACCGAATGTGATCGGCAGCCATCGAAGCACGTCTGCAAGAAATGCGCTGCTGCCATGACGTTCTTTCCAATCCGTGCCAAGACAGCTGTCGAAGCTGCTAGGCAATGGATTACAGATGACAACGTTTTGGAGGAGGTGGAAACAATGCCACGTGCAGTTGACTTCTGCAGTGATCAGATGAGAATCTACATGGCTCATCGTATCAGGGCAATGGTTCAGTTCAAGCAAAGTGAGCAAAACAACCAATACTTGATGACCCACCCACATGCATGTGTCGCCACAATTGACCACAAGTGCAAGCTCCTCCCCACAGCAAATGAAGAGACCCAAAGTGAATTCTTTGGAAAAGCAGGAATGTCACTTCTGGGTGTGATGACAGTTGTCTTCGTGGATGGAAGATTTGAACATCGATTCATTGACCTTCTCATCGAGGGGCGCTCTACACAAGACACTCTACAGGTTGCTGGTGCACTGAAGCTCCTCCTCAGAGACATTCTACCCAAACTACACAATGGTCTCGAGGAGGTCATCTTTCAGAGTGACAACGCCAGCTGCTTCGCAAGCCCGTCATCCATCCGACTTATCCACGGTCTCAACAGAGGTGAGCATGGGGTTGCATTCGACATGAAGGGGTATGATAAGAAGCATCCCATTGCTGCTATCAAGCTCAAATCCAAGTCCAAAACCGAAAGCAGCACGACAATCGCTGTCAATAGCATCGACGCTGTCACAACTACCACATCTACAAGTACAGCTGATGACACTGCTGCTACCGCAATATCCACATCTGCAAGTACAGCTTGCGGTACCGAGGCAACCATGAGGACAACTGTTGGCACCATTACCAAGGTCAAAAAGAGCACTAAATGCCCAATCAAGGCCAAATGTGGAAGAAAGGTGAAGAGGGCTGTGGGAAGGAAGCCTGTTGCGAAAACGCCAGAACAAAAAACACGAGCGAAGAGAATGGCGCAGAGAGCAAAACACAGACACATCAAAGCCAACGCGTTTTTGTTCGCGAAGCGAAAAAGTGAGGAACAAGCCACCAAGAATCACGGGTCAATGCCACCATCAAAACTACCCAAAATCACGCAGTGGCTGTTCACAGAAGCTCAGACCGGCAAGAGTCCAGTGGATGGCCACTTTGGTATTGTGGGCAACGTTCTGAGACGAGCCATCAACCGCACAAAGGGCGCAAAGGGGTTGACAGAGAAAGATATCTACACCAACCTCGTCAAGCACAAGATCAAGGGGACGATCACCGTGCTTGCACATGCTGGCAAGTTGAAGGGCACCACCGTCATGCAATCCGATGGACTCGAAAACAAGCCATTTCGAACAGAAGAGATTCCCTGTCGAGGTGTGCATCAGGTTGACTTTCGTGACGACAGTGCTGTACTCACAGCATCCTCTGGTATCACCGAGCCAGAGATCATCGATCAAGAAAAGCTGGACAGCTACGACATCCAAGATCTGCAAATACACTTCGAAAGCGACGAAATCAAAGAGATCGAGCCTGCCTTTGTGAAGACGCCAGGCGAAGCCAAGTCTCCGCCAACATACACAACACGCACGTCACGCGCTCGCGGCAAGCCTGATACTCCAAAAAGTGCCGTTCTCCGCGATCTCGTCACAAATTGGGTCTTCGATTTCATCTCACAGCCACGCCCTGGCGACGAAGCCAACACCATCACAGTTGAGCAGAAGGTCGAGGCTCCTGACTTTGTCGAATCGGGTTGGGCAATCACGTACACCAAAAAGGCGAGTACGAAAGCATCCACGAAGACAGCATCCAGGAAAGCAACTGCAAATTCATCGTCATCATTGGCGTCATCATCGGCGGCATCATCTGGATCAGCATCGCCAACTGTGAAATTGTCATCGAAGCCACCTGCCAAATCAACCGTGACACACCCCAATGCGTCGTCCTCTTCGGAATCCAAACCATTGTGGGCATCCGAACAAAAAATCAGGATGATGTCGCCCACAAAGAAGAAGAAGACACCACAGCTATCTGAAAAGGTCCGAAAAGCTGCGTGCGAGGCAACCGAAGAAAGCAAAGACAGAACCGACAGGATCACCTCATATCCGTAAGGAAAATTTTGTGCGGGCGTTTTCGTAAATGTCCTCAGGAGGACATTTATCGCTTCCTGTCGATGTTTTTCCCACAACTGTCCTGAGGAGGACAGATAAATTATCTGTCCTCCTCAGGACATTTAATTTTGGCGTTTGACTGGCTGGAACACGTATCCACGACACAAATTATGAGTGTCACAACAATTCATCGTGTTGTGGCTGGTGTCATTTGCTCCGTTCTTCCGTGTGTGCCTGTTCCGGGCATTGGTGGACCTCCACTTGCAACATGGTACTTGCTTGTTCTGGTTTTGTCTCCTGCTGCGTCAACACAATCATGTTATTGTTTCTACTGTCCAACAAGCTTGGTTACGTCTATTTTACAGTCTTTTCTCAGCGGCTGCGTTTGCGTTTGCTATTGACTTGTCTTCCACTGCGACTATGTTCCACCACGTTTGCAAGTCTTTCGTTCATTCGAGCTTCCGCCGCATCTCTTCGTGATGCTGCCAATGCCGATTCCCAATGTATCTCTCTTTCTTTCGAGGTGGCTGTTTTGTTCAGACCTTTTCTTTTCTTGTTGATTGTTGTGGTTGCTGTATCCGTTCCTTGGTCTTCGTCACTGTTGCCATCATGTTTGTCTGACTCTGTGCTCACAAACAATTCGGTGGACTCCGTTCTTGTGACTTGGGGAGGATGTCCATCATAGTTGCTGTGGTCTTCCCTGTCGGTGCACTCTGCATTTTGTTGGGAGACGATGATTGCGGAATCGCTGTCACTGCCAGTTTCGCTGCTGTTTTGATTGGCTCCATCATCAGTCTTGGGATCCTCCATTTCATCGGTGCTGCTATTTGACGCAACATGTTTGTCTGTGGACTTTGATTTGCTCCCACACTTGATCCGAGGCTTCGTTTTGCCCTTGCTGCTGCTCCTTCCTAGGTGTCTATCGCTATTGCGATTCTTGTTCTTGTCCTTGCCTTTGCCTTGCGTCTTCTGTGCCATCATTCTTTTCTTCTCCTCTGCATGCACCAGAGCTTTGGTTAGCCATGTTTTGTCAGGTAGATGTGCAATCCGATGGCAACAGTTGTGAATCTCCACAGCTTGCTTTCGCTTTGGCACCTTCTTCAACGCTACCATAGAGGGGATGCCAAATTTCCTGATGATCTCCTCGGTCTTTGGTGTGAGATTTGCGCATACAGAAATTCCACAGCCAGCACACAACCACTGGGTGCGAGAGAGGCACACCAAACAAGTGCCTTTGAACTTCTGACAGTATCTGGGGGTATGCTGCCCCTTCTTCATCCTTTGCGTCAGCTCCAGCACTTGCTTGTCTACCGCTGTGCGCGAGCTGTTCAGAATTGACTGTAGCTTGGATGGACGTTGTGGGGATCCCTCGGGTTGTATGTTGCCATCATCCACTCCAGTGACACCTTCTGGCACCAAGGCCACTGGGTGACGCTCGGTATGCTGGCCATTGTCGTTTCTTGGTGATTTAGTCTCTTCATTCAGCAGATCTACCACCTTCTTTGCAAAGCGGCCAATGATGGTTGTCATGGATGTGTTGAAACTCCATGCATGATTCGCTCGATTGCGGTAGTGCTCGATGGACTCATTAGGTTGGAAGAGGCTGCCATCTTCGTCCTCCCGCTTTGTTGTGTGTTGGAACATTCGGTGAAGGCCAACAAAGACGGTCTGGAGAAGTCGACCGCTCGCCACAGCATTGAGATTTCCCTGTGGGGGTGGGGCCTCATGTTGGCGAATGAGCCGTGTTGTGATGTCAGATCCGCCCTTGAGTCCATTCCACCATGCACAGCCATAGGGTAGAAATGTCTTCACTGGCGGTACGGGAAACTCAATCTGTTGTTGGCAGCTTTGCCACAACTTGAGATGATGAAAGAGATCATCACTTCGTAGGTGCCATAGAGTTTTGCTGGCTCCTCGGAACTTGTTCGTCTGTGGATCGGTATCGAGAAAGTTCGACATGAGATGGCGTGACGATCGTTGTATCTCGTTATCGCAGTCTTCTGGATACGCAAACCCCAGCACCAGCCGGAAAATGTCATCCATAACATTCCCATAGTGTTGAAGCAATGTGTCTGGAAATCTGATGGCGATACTGCGGATGATTTCACCATGCCTGTCTCCTGTCATGTTGGATTGAGAGAACAGGGATCAATGCAAGGAAAGTGTGAGTATTCAGAGCGAATCGTGTTGCAAAATGAGAGAGCGAAATCGCAGGTCTGTGTGTGATACGTACCAATCACAAGGTGTGCCCCATTCACACCGAACACATACGCGTGGTGCAGCAACTGAATCATCTCAGCATCCGACGCAACGACTGCACGAAATCGATCATCTGGTTCTTCGAAGTAAATGTGAGTGGACGAAGGCAAGCGATGAGTTGCATTTGCATGCTTCTGATGATTCTCCTCTGTTCTCTTCTTCCCTGCAGTAGCCCGTGTTTTCATTTCCACAACAAACACTTCATCGCTTGTGTCATTTGCTGTGCTTCCAACAATAGAAAGAAAGTCAATGGAAGAGCGCGCGTACAGCTTGTCATCCTTTGCAACCAAACCTGCACGGAATGCGGCCTTGATGCTTGTGTGTTGTCCGCTGATGTCATTGAGATCCAGCGCCTTCCTCATGAGAGGCTCTTCATTGGTGTGACCAAGTTTGGTGTAGGCATTTGCGTCACCTTTGCAAGGCTTCATGAACCAGGTGATGAGCGCCGATTTCGCCATGGATTCCAACATCTTCACAAGTTTTGGCGAAGCAGTGCTGGTACCTACCAGAGAGGATTGATCATCGCCCGATGACTCTGGCAACGCAACAATGTTGTGATCGGTGGTTGTTGCTTCAGTGGCTCTCCCATCCCGATCAGGGATCGTCTGGCGCACGGATGCTGTGGCAGTATCGATCTCTGCCCGTGCCAGGTCTTGGCTACACGCTCCACTCCTTCGCGCAACAGATCTCGACACGGTTTGTTGGGGATCTCTTTTGTTGTTGGAAGTTGAGCCGTCGGAAGAAGATCGGGTGGACTTGTCGGAAGCGTCCATGGAAGAGTCCACACTTAGTGATCCCCTAGATCCAGATGCAGCATGGTCCAGTGCATCAGATGTATCTGATGCACTGACGTCTGTTTCGGCAAGGTGGAGCTGGTTTGAAGAGTGTTGTTTTGGGAGAACACACTTCGACCGAGTTGATGACGTCTTTGCTGCAGCGCCTGCAGGTGGCACTTCTCTTGCCTTTGTGCATGCTCGTGTACGTTGCGAACAGGTGGTTGGCGAAGAAGCTTTGGATGCGGACGGGACCTCCGCTGCAGCACGAATACTCGAACGAGTGGATCTTGTTCCAGACTCACGTGTGGATGCTTTCTTGGCGGAAGATGCAGGTGGGTCCAATGTAGCCTTTGGATCCTCGACTTGCTTTCTCCTGGTGGCCCTTCTGCATTTCCCTGTGCCGCGCTTTCCTTTTCTTGAGTGAGAGGATGTTGCAGTGCGATCAGAAGTGGATGGATTGCGAGGCTTGCCTTCTGCGGTGGGCTGCTTCTTCTTTGAGGGTGAAGAAGTTGGTGAAGGGATCTTGTTTGGACGATCTGCAGAGACGAGGGTGGAGATCATGGCAGATTTCTGCTTAACATCAAAATCCTCAGATAGTCGATCTTTGCAAAGCCTTTGCAGTGTCGAAGGCGTCATCCCATTGTATCTACGATGAAGTCTGTTGCTCGTTTTGACGAGGGATTTCAGCTTGTTCTTCATTGTTGGAATGGTTCTTTTGTTGTTATCTGCACAGTAGAGTTGTGACAGAGCAGCAAGGAAGAGATGCATCGATTGATCCGAATCATCTGTCCATCCCTCTACCTTGCGCAACAACTCAGATTCAAATGACAGCTCTGCACACATAGACGAGTCTTTGGCCATGCTGTTGGTTAGCCGATGGTAGCACACTTTGGCTTCCACCAGGGCCTGTTCCGATGCAAGTTCATCTGACAGTTGCTGCTCCATAGATTCAGGATTGATCCCAAGGTATCGAGCAACAGCCATCCATGACTGCTTGCGGAAATGCTGACTGTTCTCAGGTTTGCACCACTCTGTGCAATCAAGGACAGTCTTGAGTAACTTGTAGGTCGTCGAACTTGTCAGTGCAAACTTGCGAAGGAAGAACCAAAGTGTATCTCCTTGACAACAGGTCAACCCTTTCACTCGGAGAGCGTGAATGCAGCCCTTCCAGTTGTTCACAACCTCTTGCTCCTTTTTCTTTGCTTCAGAAGCAGCCTCTCTGGCCTCCGCCGACTCTTCATCGCTAGATTGTCCTCCTTGAGTCTCGCCAATGATGCTTTCATCCATCAGGTCAGCTACAGCGTAGGCTCCAGACACCACTGCTGATTTCCGTGGGCAGTGATATAGGAGATGGAAGAACTGTGGCAGTGTGTCACTCTGACGGTCGACACCAGCCTCACACTGAAGCATCTCGTTGTATCGCTTTTCGTCAGCAGGGTTGCGAAGTGTCAGATCCCAGGAGAAATGCTGTGGCTGTGAAGATACGGTTAACACCACTTTCCCGTTGTCACGGTAGGCCACACATTCAAACTCCTTTCCGTTCAGCATGCTGGAAACAGCCACCCAAATACGTTTGGGTCCCCTCTGTTGGACGAAGATTTGCTTCCCATTGATGGTTCCATGGGCTCCATAACCAAATGGAATAGATCCGGTTCGCTTGTGGGTTCCCTGTATCCCGGCACCAAGTTCAAGCAACTGCTTCATAAGCTTGAGATCGATGAACCCACGATCCATCATTAGGGTCATGTCATCCAGAAGCTTGTCATGGTTGAGAAACTGTTGGTTGACCAATTCCATCGTCGCTTCGAAGTTGTCATCATGTCGTTCACAGATGAAGCCGATTCCACATGGCATGGCTGATGCAGTGCGGACTCCGGCAATTGCAACCGGACTGTGACAAACAGTTGGACAGTGGATGAGAGGCATGGTGAAATGGTTAGACATGATCCATGAAGGTACAGACAAACAGGAGAACACTCCAGATGACCTGTGAAAACTTACCCTGGTCTGTTGCATTGGACATGGCGTTTGATAGTCAGTCCGCTGGTGTTTCCCTTGCTGTGTGAATGGACCTTGTCATCATCCAAGGTGACCACACATTCCGTTTCCATGTCTCTCAGAGCTACCTTGTCGAAAAGTTGGTTGGAAGCCTGCTGCAGGTCGCTCCAGAAGTGCCTCCTTCGCTTATTACCAGATTGTGCCTCTTTGTTGATCCGCTTCCAAAAGTTGCGGTACTCCTTGTTGGTTGGGAAACCAGGGATGCCATCGACCGACTCAATATCGAACAGTTCCTTGACAGTGCAAGCACGCTTGACCTGGTAAGCAAATGCCCACATGAATTGATAGTACTCTTTGGGCGTGAATTTGACTGGAGACAAAGCAAAGGCATTGCGGTAGATCTCAGATTTCTCATCAAAGAAAAGATCAATCAATCTTGCAACATCTGGTTGTGGCATCTCGCACAGATCCACGGCATTTGCACGAAGCTGTCCAACCTCTTCTTTCAAGAGATTGTAGGCTGCAGTGCGTGCACGGCCGACTGTGACCTTGAATTCTTCCTTTGTGGGGTCGAGGAGCCTCCATTCAAGATCCATGGATGCCAATCGCTCTGTTTCTGTCATGGATTCTTCCTCTGTGGCCACAGGTGATGGCTGATCCCATCCTTCTGTGTTTGGAGTATTTGTATTGTTGGTTGTTGGCCGGAGAGGACAAGCCAAATCTGGTAAGAGCTCAGCTGGAGTTGTCCCAGCTCCAACATGGGCGTCAGCTTGATTGTAGACATCCTTGTTGATGTTGTTGGCAGCAATGGAAGCCATGTTGGTGGGAGCATCCTCGTCATCATCACTGTCATGATCGCTGGGTGGATCCACAATCCAATCATCTTCCACATCAGAGTCGTCACTGTCGTTGACTGTGTTCACAGCGGTGGTCTTGACAATCAGTGGTCGAGAACAGGACACCATCTTGAAGGGTGTGTGAAGTGGTGAAATGAAAAGGGGACGAAGGAGGTTGTGTTTGCTGTTGTGACAACGAGAAATCAACCAAGCTTTTTGAACAGTGGACGCACAGCAGCATGGCCCTGCGGACGAAAGAGGAAACCGAGCCAGAACAAGCAAGTTCCATGAGACAAGTAGCGATCCGCCTACACCCACAACTGACGCACGTGGAGACAGATGTTGCAGCAATGGACAGATTGACATTATGGATGTGCAGATGGCAAGAAAGAACAGAGCAGATGGCACCAGCCACAACACGATGAATTGTTGTGGCACTCAAAATTTGTGTCGTGGATACGTGTTCCAGCCAGTCAAATGCAAAAATTAAATGTCCTCAGGAGGACAGATAAGTTTTCTGTCTTCCTGAGGACAGTTACGATGCATGTCAAAAATAAATGTCCTCAGGAGGACAGATAGTGCTATCTGTCCTCCTGAGGACCGAAACTTTCCTTACGGATATGCTTTGTATGAATGGTTGATGGAAAGGGTGATGAAGTATGATTGGGAGCAGAGGGTGTCAATCCAAGCCTCCTTCTTCAAATCGTTTCTGAGAAGTGGCGAGAAGAACACCGAGTCCTCCGCAGAATAGAATAATGTCCAGAAACAAGGAATGTACCATTCGACTATCGCATTCTGCTTCTAAACGTTCTCCCGATATACTCTGGTGGTGTTCTCTACTCACGTCGTAGTCGCTTTCTTCTCGTATCATATCCATACTATAATCGCACCATACTATATTCGCACCATACTATATTCGTACTATACTCGCAGCTCCATACTCGTGAACTCGTCGTGTGACATGGTCGTCATCCGATCTCGCTACAACACTCCATTCTCCATGTGTGCACTGCTGGAACAGGGAACAGGGAACAGGAAACAGGCACGAATCACGAGCGTCTTCATGGCATACCACATCGCCTCCGCCATCGCAAAGACAGTCGGTTGTATCCACATTCACATCCATATCTAGATCACTTCTGCGCATAACAGATATTGCGGTGGCGCCGCCCATAGCATTCAAGAGAGGTACGCTCTTCTCGCCTTGCTTCCGACACTACACTGATACTCTCTGCGCGTGCAAGCAGCGACTCATCGTAAACATTGTCGAATCAACTTCATGATGGATGATCGGTGCAGACGTCGACGACAGCATGATGCTGTCTGGCATCCGCTCGCGACCTTCGCAATACGCAAAGCTTGGATCCGTGCCTCCAAACAAACGAGAAGAAGATCCTGGACTCGGCCACCTTCGCGTGCTGCTTCCTCAGTGGAGGATTCCATGATGGTGGCAGCCGATGTGTCGCCTGATGTGCGGCTGAGATATTCGTGGAGGCATGTTGACTACCTTTTCAGCATCGTTGTTGTTGTGATCCTCGTTGTTTGTTGTGGTGCGTGTGTTTATGTTGATTTGCGCAGCCTGTTCCTCCCTCCGCCGTGCGCGTTTGTGTTCTTGTGCCTTGTCCGATGGCTGCGCTTTGCATGTCCACCATTTGGTGATGAATGTCGTTTGTTGCCGATAGACAGACTTGACGCCATCGATACGACATGACTCATTCATGAATGCGATCACAAAGTGAGTAGCAGAACAAGCACACCACAACGACAGAGGTAACGACGACAATGTCGGATCATGTATGCATGCGAACCAAGTTGTTTCTGATATGTGATAAGTGTTCATGGTTGCTGTTGCGTTGTTCACAAGCGGCCGCTGTGACATGCGTGATGCAAGAATGACAGTTGTACTTCCTTCACGTGACCACAAATACAGAGATTTCTCCGAAGTGGTGAACACAACACACACACAACACACACCGCAACCATTGCCCATCTTCTCTGCCGATCAACCACGACGCAGACAATCAGGCATGGAACGCAGGGACGATGACAGAATTCGCTATCGCACACAAATTGCTTGCAGCTATTGTATTCTTATAGTACTGCACTATTGTACGGTGATAATCGCCTCTGCTCCACTGTACTCCACTCTACTATTTTGGCTCCATTCTCAAGCTGGCAGCTCGCGACGATCGTCAGCCTATCCCTCTCACTGATTGTATTCCGTGTGGAAGGCAAGGATGGCAACACTCGAGCAAAACTGTCACATTCAACGCGCCCACCCCACAGATCAACAGATGCAAGAAAGGTCCAGGGGACCACCCGATGTGATCGCGGCGGCCAAAAAGTTGTTGCGGCTAGCAGTTGTCCGCCCCTGACTTTACCTCCCGTGCAAAAGTAGGCACGAAAAAAAAAACTGCAACTGATTTGCGCCAGCACTGGTCGTTCGAGTCTCGGCGGAATGGTTCGGCAGTGGAGCCCACTCTCGTGTTGTTTGTCTCTGCTCAATCCCTCAAAATGACAAATTCAACGTCTGTCTCACCACCAGGATCGGAATCTCGAAAACGTGCTCTGACGCCAGATCATGCAAACGGAACCAAGGAATTGGAAAAAATGTGGTCATTTGGTTCCTTCTTCCTGCCAAAATCGTGTTGCGATTTGCACAATGATGGCTGCCACAACAGGAAAGGTCAAAATCAACCGACAACGACACGAAACACAACACGAGAAACAACAATGGAAACGGCGCTGCCGCCACCAGTCTCTTTCCGCGTCGTGCCATCAGCTCAGCAAGGGGAGACATGCAGATTGCGCAGGACTTTGTGTTACAAACTAAGCTTAACATTAAATAGTAGTATACAATATTTTGTATACCACAGGAAAAGCCACTGTGCTCCATTACATTATATATTACTGTGTTGTGTGGTATTCGCAAGTGTTGCTGTTGCAGCTGATGCGCAGGGATGCCGCCGACGCTGTGCTGTTTGGCACGACACGCCCAAAGGAGGAAACCCCAAACCGAGCCAAATCACCAACAACGCGAGGAATCAACGTGTCACCAAATCTGCCGCAACGTCACCATCCACACCGTTGGGTGTCATCGCCGTCTGATATCGACCGTCAATAACGTCATCATTTTCGTCCGCGGCGAAGACAAGTCGGCCAGGTATTTATGTCGTAGAAGCTAGCTAAATATATCTAAGCCTATTCTACAAGACGCGGCATCGCTTGCTAAGAAAGTAATGTTGTCCGATAAAAAATCGGCAGGAACGTACGATCGTACCCTGAATGGGGTCCTATGTTCTGCTGTGTTTTGGAGTATTACTACGTACATTCTATGTGATGTCATGATCGTCATCTGTGCTGTGGCCGAGCAGTAGTGAAGTGTTGCTGTTGGAAGGTCTTCAAGGCGCAAAATAGCCCTTTTGGATATGTCTGCATGCGTCCATGCATGCTTAGGATAAGGATGGATGCTCTCAAGCTCATATTCCATGCTGTGCGATACGATGTTCGCGAGCATGTGGCAGAGAGTGGCAACACGAGATGACTCCGTCACTCTGCCATTCGGAAGCGACAGCAGCATGATCCAACTCGTACACTACCACGCCACGCTCCCCTGTCTTGAGGAAACGCAGAGAGTCGCCGATCAACCGGAACGCAGACCTCCGAGGAATCCAGCTGCGAATCCACCGCCGCCTGGAAGACCGAACTCCAAGACTTCCAGCGCTTGCTCGTAGCCGAGCTTGGCATCTTCCGCGTCGATCTGGCCGTCCTTGTTGAGATCCATGAGGGTGTCGAAGTCTTCCTTGATGCGGCCGTGATCGACCTGGATGTATCCCATGTAGCTGAGGGATTGCAAGCACACGAAACCCATTCCCAGCACCCCGGCCGCGACACGTCCGGCCTTCTTGAGGGCGTATCCCGAGCAGAATCCCGACACGAAGCCGTACGAGACCTGCGTGGGGATGCCGGAATCCACCGCAACCTGCAGCCGTTCTCCGGCCGTGGCGGCGAACTGATCACCGTAGGCCTGCAGGGTCTTGATCCAATCCTCGCCGTCGTCGCCGCTGCTGCTGGCTTCGCACATGGACGTGACGATGAAGTTGGCGGATGAAGGTGCGGTGGCCACGACCATGCTGAAGGCGGTCGTCATGGCGGATTGTCGCGTGAACACGACTCTGCACTTGGAGGCCAGCTTGGCGGATGAGGCGGCGAAGAACGACATGTTGGGCGTGGTGTGGTGTGCGGAAGGGTTGATTGGAGTTGCGGGTGTGGGAAGAGATGCAGCAGGCTGACCTCTCTTGTCTTCTTCCTTTCGTGCTTGTTTCGATTTGTGGCTGTTTGATCTCTCTCTCTCTCTTCTCTTTGATCCCTCGGGTTTGGGGTCGTCGCGATGGTGGGCGTTGTTGCGTCGTTTCGCAAAGATCCAAAAGCGGTTTCGGGTTCGTCTCTTGTTCTGGCGAAAAAGAACGCAAATGTTCGCAAGTTTAGTCCAATCGGTCATACGATATTGACTCAAAGGACTCATATGGCTACGACTCAACCGATCCAACACATCACAGCTGAACAACTTGATGATGACAAAAAGTCATCGTTGTCCCTTCTTCGGACATGGGCAGCAGGCGAATTTTGTGGTGATTGTGTGGGGTTTGCAAAATGGCAACGACTTGGCCTCTCCAAGGATCGTTGCCAGTGCGCTGGTGCAGACGGGAGAGGATCAAACCAACACTGAGGACAAGGATCGACACAAGATCGGTCGGAGCTTGATCGACGCTTGCAGTCTATGATACGATCCTGCAAGAGAGAAAGAGAGAGAGAGAGAGAGGTATGGAAGAAGCTCAGCAGCAATCACATAATCGATACTATAGCTAGAGAGGAAGGAAGAGACGACCATGTCAGGAGGTTTTGCACCGTTCGGGAGCCAACCGGCGCAAGGCGGTGGCTTTGGCAGCGCTGCTTCAGCTTTCGGGCAAGGTCAGGCACCGGCTCCTTCACCTGCATCCAATCCTTTTGGTGGTGGAAGTAGCAGCGGCTTCGGCGGAGGTGGATTTGGAAGCGGTGGTTTTGGTGGTGGCGGTGGCTTCGGCGGAGGCAATCCGCAGCAGCCATCACAGCCACAGCAACAGCAGCATCCAACCGGAGGAACCACAACAATGTTTGGGACATCCAGCAACATTGTAGCTGGAAGTACGTCCGCTGCACCTGCGATGGGAGGAGGCGGCGGATTCAGTGGTGCTAGCAGCAGCAGTGGTGGTGGCGGAAATCCACGATCGTGGGGATCGTCAGACCCATCGCGAGAGCAGCAGCAGTTTCCAGGCCCCAGCACGAGCTCGGGGTTTGGAGGTCAGGCGCAGGCTGGAGGTGGCTTTGCTGGAGGATTCGGCCAAAGCTCGCGACCAACGCAAGCCAAATCAACAAGTGCCCCGCCGAACAATCCATTCGGTTCCAGCAGCAGCAGCAGCAAGCCATCCAACCAACCTAGCAGCAGCGATGGCGGCCCATTTGGAGGTGGTAGCGGCGGCGGTGGATTTGGCACTTCGAGTGGCGGGGGTGTAAGCAGTGGTGGAGGTGGAATGGGAGCAGGGGCACCATCGTCCATGGCATTTGGCGCCAGCTCCAATATTGTCCAAGGTTCTGCCGGGGGTGCGCAGACAGCGGGATCGTCGTCATGGGGGCAGCCATCCGCAGGAGGGTTTGGTGCCAGTGAAGCCGGAACGAACAGTAGCACCGCCGGTGGCGGCGGTTTCGCAACACCATTCGGTCAGCCCCAGCCAAAGTCGGCGTCGCCATCAAGGCCATCTTCGTTTCCACCAGCAGCCAATTCATCACCCTTTGCATCTGCGTCATCCAGCAGTCAAAACAACGGTCATTCGAATCAGTCAGGCCACCACGGCAATTTGGAGTGGACGAAGGGCAGCTCGAGCAGCAGGAACAACGATGCAAGCAGACGGTCCAATCGAAGTCCCACACCAGGCGGATCGCAGGACCACAGACTCACGGAGATCAACACAGACCTTGAGGGACTCAAACGCAAGCTCAAAGAGAAGCAGAGGAAGAAGATGGAAAGAGAAAGGCAGAGACAGCAAGGTGGGAATGTCTCATCTCCGAATTCCAGATCGACCTCGCCTGTCCCTCAGCCAGCAGCATTCACTGGCGGAAACGCCAAGGGCCGCGACAAGGGACGGCATGTGCACTTCGACAACTCGGCTGCCGCATTGAACGCGCGGAGTGCTAGATTCTCTTCCTCCGCAATGCCGCAGCCGGCGAGCACCAATGGATCATCCTCCGGGAGATCCGCAGCATCCAAGTCGCAACCTGAACAAGGGGGAATCCCGGGGGCCATGGGTGGGACTCGCACCAAGCGTGAAGAGTTGGGAAGTGCGACAGCGTTGGTCGGCACATGCATGGAGATGTGCCCCGATGATGAACTCGATCGAAGGCAGCGAGAGAATGACATTCAGCAGCTGGAGATTCCGATGCCAGGCCAATTGCACCCGAAACATTGGACGATCCGAAACACCATCGTCAAGCGTTTCCGAAGATCAGCTGCGGATTACAAGCTCGATGTGCCGGAATGGGTTCGTCCACCGGATGTGCTGGAGAAGACATGCTGCTACCTCGAGGAATGGGTGATGGTATGTTCTTGGTGGACAATTGCAATCACCAAGGCTCGCGCGCATGTTACATTGTGTTTTTTATTTCGTGTCAGGACGGCGTTGCCGCATCTCATTGCATGCGCTCAACTCAAGTGCTCTTGAGTGTGCGACTGTCTCAGCAAACGTGCTCGTATGTTTGAATGCCCTACCATCACAATACTGTAACGTTCCACCTCTTTCTTTTCCTTGTTTTGTATCCCATTCTTCTTTGACTTCCACTTTCTACCTTGCTCTTCCTTCGCAACATTTCTACGGTACCACACAACCATCATCAATTACTGATCACACACGCGTGAAAGGAGCGGGACAGACAAGGTCCAGATCCCCGCGTTCCCAGCGGGCAGGCTCCGGCATCGCTGGACGTATATCAGTTTATTTGGGATCGAACCAGAATGATCCGCAAGGATTTCACTTTGCAAAACTACATCGGCACCGGAGGCCAATGCGATGCTCGGGCAGTTCGATGCCACGAGAGAATCGCCCGCTGGCATATCATGTGCGAGCATCAACTCAGTCACCTCGATGACTTCGTCACCATGCAGAGCCAACAAAACATCCAGGAACTTGGACAGACCATGAAAACACTGAATCAGTTTTATGACGACACGATGAAGCGATGCACTGTGGAAGTACCAGATAAGGCTGGCAACGAAACGCGCAAGCAATCCGACTGGTCCTTCCAGTGCTCGTCCGACATCGTCAACGGCAACAACCCGGTCGACTACGACGGTTCATCGCTGAACAACACCATCGATGCCTCACAAGCATCCGGCAAGAACAAATGGATCTGGAAAGGTGCAGTGAATGCCGACACGCACGGCATCGCGGAGGCAGAGATGCGTGGTCTGTACATCCTCCTCACCATGAACAACGAGGGTGGCATGGAGGTGCTGAAGTACGCATCTCGTTTGTATCGTGAGCAACCACACATCTACAACTCCCGACCCATCCAGCTTGCCCTCAAGATCTTCAAGGTACGTTGTTCGTGTGGCTGATACTGCGATCATTCTGCTGTTGCTGTCATTGTGTTATTATTGGCGATAGTTTTAGGCCATGTGCATGGGCATGCGCATGTGCAGCATAGCAGAACGAGAGAGTGAGAGAGCGAGATGAAAATTCCACATACAGCCATGCAGATAAGCAAACATACACTCACGTATTGGCATGGTATTGCCATTTGAACGACACATCAACACAACGTCAAACAATGCAGGCCAAGAAAGAATTCAACTACGCGAGGTTCTTTGCATACCTGCGATCGTCGAGAACGCCGTATCTATTCGCGTGCATCATGTACAAGCATGTCGAGTCCATGCGCAAGGTAGCATTTCGGATCATGGCTAAAACATTTGGCGCGAAAAAGAAGGACACAGGCGAGAACATCTACGACGCGTACCCTCTGTCGAGGCTGACAGCCTTGCTCTGTTTCGAGGGGTTGGAAGAAGCGAGGCAGGCATGCCAGCACTTCAACATTTCGGTGCGACTGGTGGAGGTGTCATCTCAGAGCAGAGAGCAACGCAAGGGCAAGCTCGACGTTATCTTTTGGCGGCAGAACGAGTTCCGAGAACCGAAAGACCCAAAGAAGGGCAGCATCATGCCGCTGCGGCCGTGGAAGATGGTCAAGACCATCGAAGGCAAGCTGGGCGGCGCAACAAGGTTGGCCGTTTGTCGAGGCAGTGCAGGATTCGAGGCCGTCTCCATGACACGATCGAGCAGTTCATCCAAAACAACACCAACGAAAACAAATGTAGCGAACGCCGCGGATGACATGAAAATGCAAGAGCTGCTTCAGAAGCAACGGTTGGAGCTCAGGCGGCTCAGCTCCATCCCAGATGCTGCAATGCAGGTACCAACGAATACGGCTACTTTTGGTGGCAGTGGTGGCAACATCAACCTCGTATCTGCCAGTGCGCCATCCCAAATGGTGATGAAGTCACCAGCCAACTCTGCACCGGCGGGTTCGCCTGCACCTGTTGCGCACCAACAACGGCAGGTCGCCATTCCGTCAGTTGCTATGAAGAATCCAACCGTAGCAAGGAACTCCACAACAGCCGCGACCCAACAAGGTTCTCCATGTCCTCCACCCCCAGGTGCATTGCAAAAGCAACAGAGCGGATTCATCGCGACTCAGCTTCCCTCAGTTCGCCAGCCGCCGCAACAGCAGGCGCCACCGAAAAAGGCTAATCGTAAACCCCCACCAGCAGCAGCCGCAACAGTAGCAGCGACTCCTCCCAAACCAGCTGCGCCACCACAGCCATCACCGCAAGAAATAGCCCGTCGCAAGCGTATGGAGCAGGAAGCATTGAGGAAACAGGCCGAAGAGCGAGCCAAGGCACTTGAATTGCAACGACAGATGGAGAAGAAGAGGAAAGAGGAGGAGCTCCGCTTGAAACGCGAGAGAGCCAAGGCAGCTGCCATCGCTCGGCAACAGGAGGCTGAACGAAAAGAGAAAGAGAGGCTGCGTTTGGAAGCGCTCCGCAAAGAACGAGAACAAGAGGAACGCTTCCTTCGTGGCGAAATGGAACGCAAGCAGACTGAACAGATGGAGATTGACAAGGAGCGCGAATGTACCACCGTGGCAGCGCGTCGCTTGTTGGCGTGGCGTCAATGGAAGCATCATGTTGCTGCTTTGACCGACCATCAGGATCTCCCGCAAGACATGGATATATCGACGGGGATGGAGTCTCCCACGAAGTTGGCATCGCCCCGGTTGAATTCCTACTTGCACACGACATTCCAGGAGTCACGAAAGCATGGAAGCGGTCGCAACGAGCTCGTTGGAGGCAGAAATAACAGCAGCCACAGCCAAGCCATTGTGCCAAGATCTCCAACAGTCCAGAGCGTCCTGGAGGAGCTGGTGAAGCAGGATCCGCACGAGATCGATCCAACGAGCGGCTGGTTGTACCACTTCGCGTCGAACCACTTCGGCGGGCGCAAATCGACGTTTCTGGTCAAGTTGGGACTCGTGCTTCCGCGGCCACAGAATCATGTCCAGGAGAGCATGCTGAGCTTGACTAGGATGTGGCTGGAGTCCCGATTCCAGCCCGAGATGATACAGTCGCGAGTGGCATCGAACGTTGAGATTCGATCTCACGTGGTGATCTGCGACGAGTCAAACGTGGATGAGGATTGCAATATCCTGGTGGTCATCGTGCTACCTCCATGTGACGACTCTTCCTCAGACCAATTCCGTGTCAGCAAACGCATTGCCAGCTTGCCTTCGATGGTGGCATTGCGGTACCTGATGCTGACAGAAGATATCCTGCCGAGGGAGGGTGCCGCAGCTGCAGCCGAAGTCACGCGCAATGCAGGCCTCACACCAAGCTATTTCGACGAGGCTCTGTCGGACGCAGCATCCATGCTGTTTCGGGAATACATGACGAACCCGCATCAGGTGGAAGTACGACGGTGCAGCGAGATCGTGGCCGCGTCTCTTCGCGGCATCACATGGAAGTATTCCTCCAGCAAGGACATGAATGAAGATCAGGCTCTTCTCGGCACGGTCCGAAAGGTGCTGGACAAGCTCTCTACGCAAATCAAACAGGTGGCTGCCGTGCAGCAGCGCACCTACGTGGCGTGGCCAGCTCGTGCATTCATGTCCAACAACAACCAAGTGGAGGATTATTTTGGGAACGACAAGCATCTGCCTTCGGCATGGATGGAGACGACGAGATATGAAACCTTGGAGGTGGATGTGCGGCAGATGATGGAAGTGTTCAAATTGCCCTTCTGCAAGGTGGTGTTGAAGTTGCTGGAGACGTCGGGGATGTACTTCAAGATTCAATGTGACGATCTCTTGCGCTTCGGGAACTACCGCAAGTGCCTCGACACTGCTCTGGCGGGGTATCTGCAGGGCGGGCACGTCCAGAAATCGAACCATGGTGTGGCATACTTGCCAACCTCGCAGTTCCGGCACCTGATCGACTCCGCAGTGTCGCAAGTCGTTGCTGAAGATTCGGCGATGCAGAGCAAAGCCATCGGGTTTGGAGGAGATCTGCCAAAACCAGCACCACGCATGGGAACGTACTATGGGCTGCGTGACGACGACGACGACGACGATGATGACGACGACAGAGAAGCTGAAAACAATGACGAGAAGAAGAACAAGCCAGACGACAGATCAGCTGTGGCTACAACTGCAATCAACGGCCAAAGCACTGCAGCAACTATTGAGTCCAAGAAAAGATCCGCAACATCGGCGTACGACTCCGAATATTCAAATGAGCAACGGCAACCCAACGGAGACCAATCCAAGCGCTTCAAGCAACCCAGGGTCGACCCGTACTCGGAACGATGCATCTCGGAGAGCGCGCAATTCACCCTGCAGCTCAAGAAGTACTTGGAAGGAGAAGGCTCGACCCCAATGTTCTAGAGATTCCGGAGCCAACCGGCTTTGGGTTCGAGAGCAGCCAAGCAGAGCAAATTGAGGCGAATAGCGCTCCCAAAGTAAGCATAACGCAACATAAAGTAACCAAAACGCAAGACGAGGAGAGATCGGGATGGCAGAGCATTCAGACAACTGCCACAAAGCACGGAATGACGTTGCACTAGTGGGCGTGGATCAAAGAAAAGTTTCCGATTCTTTAGCACGTTGCTTCAAGTGCTCTGCTCTCCTCTGCTACTGATCCACCCTCGGACGCTTCATCGGATTCTCCTCTGCCGACGCCGTCGTCTTCTTGAGCTTCTCGTCCTCGATCAGCTTGGTCAGCAGCTGATCGCTCTCCTTCTTGAACGTCCCCATGCACGAAATCAACGCCTTCATGTCGTTGGCATCTTCGATCGGCGGAATCAGGTCGCCATGATCATGAACTCCGGAGTACTTGTACTCGCCGGCTTGTGGCTGCGAAAGGAATGGGATGAAATGGATACGCGCGAAACATGGCAGTGAGCAACGCAATACAGTAGGGTGGACGCAGCAGCACACCAATGCAACTGAAAGCATCCATACACGGCAGATACTGTTGGAATTAGACACCGCAGCCACTCCAATCGCTGCAATCACTGAACCGGAATTCACCTTGGTGGCAGGCGTATTGTCTGGCAACCCAACCGGCTGGATCTCCACATTGGATGCATCCAGTTGAAACTGGTGCGTCTGCGGCTCTCCCGTATCGTTCGCTATCGTGTACGTGGCCTTGATGAACATGACTGCTGCAGTGTCGTTTGGAGTATGGTGGACGGTGAACGGAGATGACCTTGTGGCTCTTCGGAGGAGAGAGGGCAATCGAAATCGTCTTGATCAATGTGTCACAAATGCTCCTGTTTGTGGATTCATTTCGCTTGTTTCGTTGATTCGGGAGTTCGTGGGAATACACTATTTCTATAGAAGGAAATGAATCCAGGCTAACTGCTGAACATAGTCTCATGAATGCAAACTGATTTCAGGTATCGTCAAGCCCAACCGCATGCACGTCCTTCCTCTCCAAGTCTCCACGCCGTTCCTTTCATACTTGCAGGACACATAGCCGTACGTACGTATAATAGTACTCTACTGATATTCCTATTACTTTCACATGCACTGTGTCTCCTGCTTTTGCGCAGGCTTCTCCTCTAAATGGGTGTGGTGTCCGTCCATGCTTCTGCGGCATCCCTTCACTCCTTGCTTGTTCAAGAATCTGTCGGTTCCCATCAATTTCCTTGGGTTTCATGTCCATTCTACTCGCACATAACTGCAAGTGCAACCACACCTACATCATCAATTCCGCGGGGGAAGGTTTCCTCTGCCGTTCCTTAAGTTCATTGATGTTCGTGTGCTCATCCATCGCTGCCTTCATTCCGCCACGACCTCCAGATCACCGTTCGAATACAGCGTGCACGGAATGGGCTGCGCATTGACAGGCCGGACGGATGATGAGCTGAGCAGGCTCCGAATGACGTTGAAGTGACAGACGATGGCGATCTTCGTTTCGGTTCGATCATAATATAGCCAGCGCAGAACCCGCTTGGTGCGTTCCCGCTTCACGACGTTGGGCGACACATCGCGTGGCCATTGGTCCGGCTTCAACGATTCCGTATCGACTGTACGGGGCTTGTCATCTTGGATGACAATGGACTCCCGCAGGTCATCGAGCACGGCCTCCGTATCGCGCGGGGTGTTCTCCGGCACGCGCGATCCGATTTCGCGCAGATCGTAGTGCAGAAGGATATCGTCGTGAGGAAATCCCAGCAAGGCAGTGTGCAAAGCGCGCGTCAGCGGGGACGAGATTACGAGATCGGGTCCCAATTCCGGAATGTGCTGCGCCTGTTCGATGCCCAACGCGGTCAATCCGCAATCGCGCAGGTTGGGATCGGTCCTGCGGTTGTGTTTGGTGACCTGCCCCTTCGATTGTCCATGGCGGATGAGCCAAACGGTCTTCGTGCTGGCGTTGGGATCGCGCGGGATGATGGGGGAACCATCGACGCGTCGTCGTTGCTTTTTGGTGGGCGTGGACAACGACGACGATGAGGATTCTGTGCTGGCAGTGCGGAGGATCATGTCGGATGTGATTTGTGTCATAACGAGGCAGGCGACGGCTGACGCCCACCACAGGCAACGAACACTGCAGCGTCGTTCTTGGATACTTTTTTGTTGTGATGTTCTTCTGCTGTGGTCTGTTGTTCGTGCGTTGACACCGATGTGCGTGTACTTCAACATGGCCATCGTGGTATCATTCACACTGACTCTATCAATACGCGTAGCGAGTAGCGAGTAGCGAGTCGAGGTCTATCCTTGTTGTGTGTATGGTATTATACTTTTAGGACACGCCTCTTGTGATTGCTGCATCCACTCTCTCGAACGAATGAACTGTGTAAGAGCATAGAGCAGGGTCAGTGTGGCCCTCCTCTGCGAGTACGGGTGCGAGTACAAGATGGGAACAGTGTAGTCGTTTCCCTGTTTCGACAACTCGTGCGAGCGAGAAATTCACAAGCTCTGGTCTGCTCTGTGGGCCAGAACCCGTACATACGAGCTACTCGTGCACATGTAGAATGCTGTAACTGGAATTTTTATATGTGCGCCATCGATTCTGTTTCTTGCCCCTTCTTCCGCCTGCTGCTGGACTTCTTGGAGTTGCCCTTGCGTCCGTCGACAGCGTCGCCATCGATATTCAACTTCTTCACATCGACAGGTCGGCTGATCACGGCGGGCGGCGGGGTCGTGCTGTCGGAGACGCCGTGGAAGGTCTCCCAAGTTTCATGCTCTTCCTCGAGCGCTTGCAGCACTTCGACCATGGCGGTGAAGTGCATGGTCTTGGGGATTAGATGCAAGACCTTCATGAGCGTCAATCGCACGTTGCTGACGCGGTCGTCCTTGTATTCCAGAGCCATCAGCAGCATGTCTTTGATCAGTATCTGTTTGAGGTGCTTGACTTCGGCGCTCGAGAGACTTTGGTACGGTATGGAGGTGGTCTGCGATGACTTTTTGCCGCTGCCGGATGTGGTCAGCATGGATTGGAATTTGTTGGTCAAGTCGCTGACGAGGTCGTTCGGCTTCACGCTGCCTTCGCCGAAACGGATGGCCAATGCCACCGTGCCGCAAATCTGAATGTACAGCTGCCGATCATTGAAGTTGGTCTTACCGCTGCGCGTGGGTGTGATGTTGAGCAGCTTCTCCTTGAGCCATGCAATGACCTCTTGGCACGCCGATGCCGTCCACTTGGGATCGACCTTGCCGCTGTCCGACACCTTTTCGAATGCCTTCACCGTGTGGCTGCAGAAGGACCGCAGGAGCATGGGGATGGCCCAGATGGCATCCTCGCGCACCACGCTGATGGAGTCGGACAGCAACGACTTGACCAGCGGCCACAGATGCGTGTACACGAACAAGGGGTCCACCATGCCGATGAGCCCCGGCATACTTCTGGAGACGTAATCGCGCTGTCTCCAATTTAGCACGAACGGGTTTGTCGCACTTCGTTTCACCGCGCCGAGAATCTCATCACCCTTGAGCGTCTCGCACCATTTGAGCAGGTACTGACTCCGGTAGGAGTGCTTCAGGAGCGACAACAGCGTCGGGAAGTTGCGGATCATGTTGAGCCTGACGGATTCATCCGTGTCCTTCAGGAAGTGACCGAGGAAGATCGGCATGACATCTGCTGCGGCGATTTCCGGACCAAGGACATGCGCCACGGTGTGCAAACTGGAGGCCAAACAACGCTTGACGGGGAGCGGCGGGACAGCAGCTTCCTTCTCATTCTCCGTCCCGTGGTTGGGATTGAGCAATCGGATGAAGCAGTCCTTTAGATCGCCCTCCCAATTTTCTGGTCCCAGCAGCAAGACCACCGCAGGGTAAGAGTATGCGCAGTACACTCTCATCTCGGCATCGGTGTTGTTGTCCCCCGTGCTGACACGCGCTAGCCCCACGAAATGGCCCAGCAACGAGGCCTTGATCGCTTCGATGTCCCGCGGATCCGGCGCGTGCTTTCTGCGATGCGCGACCACCGCCTCCAGCGAGACGGTCGAGGCGCGGTTGGTGGTGATGAACAATGGCAAGGCCTGACGCAGCCTGTCCTCTTCCGAAATCTCCGGCTCCTGCTGTCCGTTGGTGGCGATGGTTGGGGTTGGCGAACTGGTGGTGGCTGCAGCGGACGAATTTAACCTGCTGACCATGCTGCTTGCGTGCGGGAAGAACTGCGCCACGATGCCGCTGTGGTTGCTCCCGTCGGACTCCGAGTCTGCGGGAAGGATGTGATGCAGCGCCGAATCCACATAGGGGTAGAAGGACGCCAGGAATGGTCCCAAAAACTGCATCATACCATGACGAACGAATTTGTTGGAGTCGCCCAGCAGACTTTCGGCGATTGGCAGCAGGGCCTCGCGCCTGAGCTGGTTGACCGCGTTGAGCTTGTCTCCGTCCGTTTCCTTACCTGCCAGGATCATGAGCGAGCGGCTCATATCCACGAGACATTCGCCTGTGCTTTTGCGCACTCTGTAAACTTCGTCCTTGCTGAGCTTGATGAAGGCGGGAACGATTCTCGTCCTTGCATCCTCCAAGGTTGTGCCTCCCAGTACACGCGGCAACGCCTGCGCGGCGGCGCGTCTGACCCTGAGACCTGGATCCTGGCATAGGGAAAGGACTGTAGGGAGAATGGAGTCGCGGACAACGTTGGTGGTGATGGCGCCGCTCTCCCCGGCCCCTCCGAGTTCCGCAAGCAGATTCGCGGCTGTGATTTTGAGCTCCTCGATGAGGGCATCCTGGTTGTGGTTCGAATTGGCGAGCCTCAGCGGTATGGGGAGGATGGCATGACCGACATCCTCCCGGCGGATGTGCAGGGCGAGGCCGGCCAGGGATTCCGATGCCGATCGTCGGACATCGACATCTGCATCCGTGATGAGCGCATTGAGGAAGGAGACGACGTCGCTGGTAACGACAGCATATCCCTGCGGATCGTATTCCTTTCGTATGGATGGCTTTGCCTGCATCTGCTCCACCTTGTGAGGCTTGCCATGTCCCACGTTCGTGACCATGGCGACGATGCTGAGCGGCAAGAGCTGGGCCGCCAAATGCTGGCGAATGACTGACTCTGGATCGGCCACCAGCGGTCCCAGCAACGGGACCAATGTTGCCAGTGTCGCTCGTGTTCTGCAGTGTTGTGATGCGTGATGAGGATGAATGGGTGAGATGGAGTGGAAACTTCAAAAAATGAGGTGGTTGCATACTGCGTTGCGAACTGCGTGTGTGTGTGTGTGGATGTCTCAATGATAAGTGTCATCATTTCAATGTGATTGTGATTCATAGCTTTGCACATCGCATTGCACATTGTATTGCACATTGCATTGTGTTCGATATGATAAGATGCAGCGGCTGTTGCACAAACTGTTGGCAGTTCCCCATCCATCGTTCCATGTCATTGGATGCCAGTCCATCAAACAACAAGCCAACCAATGCGATAGGTGCTTTGCACGCAGCGATTGCCTCAGACGATGCATAACAACCAGAAATGCAACGTCGCTTGCTTACCCCACAACCTCCGCAGTCTCCGCCATCATCTTGACATGCACAAGACGCTGCAGGGCAATGCCAGAACGGCAGTACCGCACGATGCGATCGAGGAGCGGCAGATCATCGTCCACAGTCAGATCCTCGAAGCGCAGGGCGTAATCCTGATTGTCCGCTATCGCCTCGTTGGCTTCCATGTTGATGCCTTGGATTCGCGATGCCTCTTCTTGTCTGTTGCTTGCTGTCTCTGATTCAGAATGCTCTGCTTCGTTCGGACTGTTGGCAAATGGTGGTGGCTTGGGGCGGCGTTGCTTGGGTTTCTATTGCCTCTTGAGGATGGCAGTGTTGGCCAAAACGGTTTGGTCTGGTTGTGTTGGTGCGAGTATTCTCCACCACCTCTACTCGTTGTTGCGTGAAGTTGTTGGGTGGGTTGTTGTTGTCGTTTTCGTGCTTTTGTGTGTGAGACTTCCGATTTTGTTTTTGAATTTTTGAGCGGCATTGGGGATCATTCGGCGCTATTTCAGTACTCTAGTAGGGTCGTAGCTCGCTAGACCACACGGTGGTAGACTTGCAGCTCTGGCTACTATTTACAACTCAGTGCACAAGTACGAGTACAGGCACTCCGTGTTTGGTTGCTATGATCATACTGCATTCCAACCCTTCTCCTCAATCTGCAAGCTGAGCATGAGCAAAGATCAACACTCAAGAGTACACGCGCGGTCACAGCGTGATGCTCTTTCTAGAATCTTGTCTCTCTCTGTCTCTCTTCGCAAATCGTATTGTAGGTAGCTTCAATCGGTCTGTTGTCTTTAGAGGGTGATTGTTTCATTGTTTCATCCTTCTGTGTGGCCGAGTTCCTCTGCGATTGCTTACATTTGTTTGTCGACGTGACTGTGTGGATGGTGTGGCATCAGACAAACACCATGCGCGAATTGCCGCCGCCAAACAACCAGCACACGTGCCACACACTTCGTGTGGTGTCTGGAGGAGGAGCAGAGCTCTCCAGTTGTCTTTCATGCCCATCTAACTTTGTTTGCGTGGAAACAAGCAAGCACGAAGACAAGCAAGCAGCTTATTGGTATGGATTGCCAAATTCCTTGTCCATGTTTGGACTCTGTTGGAAGGCGATTTCGGCAATCAGACTTTGGTAACTGCGCGGGACATCAAATGGTGCGAGGGCGTACGAATGGTTGAATGAACGAATAGATGGGAGATAGAATGCAACGCAATCCAAATGCAATGGGATCAACAAGGGCAATTAGAAACGTGGTGGTCAACGCGACCCAATAGCACATGTGCAACTCATCCACTTCCACAGCCGAAACAAGTGTCACGAGTGCCATCAACATCACCATCACCATCAGCAACAGTGCTATCCAAGACAAGACAAGCCTATACGACAGAGTACAGCACGATGAACTCACGCAACCTCAACCTCAGTCGGCCAAAATCCCTTGGCCTTCTTGCTTCGGATGATCTTCACCATGTCATCCTTCTTGATGCCCAGAGGAAGCCCGCCGGTCTTGGCGACCAACGCCTTGAGCATCTTGAGATCGTCCACCAGAGCTTCGGCGTTGTTGGGCTCTGCTGTGAGCTTCTCCAGCGCGGCGGCGAATTCCCTCTTGACCATCAGCTGCTGTCGCTTGAACTCCATGGCCTTGGCTTCGTTGGCCTTGAATTCATCGGTGGGTTCGGTCAGGTACATGGGACGCGGTTCTGCGTTGGCGGCCAGCGGCGTCAGGAATGCAGCGGCCGCACCGATCGATTCCAAGAACACGCGTCTGTCGGAGGTTGCCATCAGCTGGGTGTTGCTCGTGGTGGCAACAGTTGCCTTTGTGCTTGGCTGGAAGGCCGTGACGGATGGCGATGCCACGGCCATCATGGCGAGGGAAATGTTGATGCCGATCTTCATGATGTTGCGTCTTTGGTTGCTTTTCTTGTTCTTTGGTTGGTCGATTCCGTTCGATCGAATGCGGTTGCACAACTGAAGAGTATGCCTATTCTCACTTGTGCGTGTGTGTCTTGCAATACCTGCGATGTGTGCGTCGTACGTCGCTCACAGAGAGCAGAGTCGTCTGTTCGGTTCGGCCTCTGGTCGATTTCGGTGGTGCCAAAGAGAGCAATCAAGTGCCAGCGATCATCGTCATCGGATCCATCCTGTTCTGAATCATCATCTGGAAGTGCGATTCGGTTGATGCCAAAAAGATACGCTGGTGCGCCACGTTGTTGTTGTGGTTGAGAATGTCTAGTTGAGACTGTATCTGTACTTCACAGCAAATCTGGCGACTGCCAAGACCAATGAGTGTAGAGTAGACAACTTGCAAACTTGAGAAACATGATACGAGGACGACTATTGGGAGAGGAGCAACATCATAAAATATAGTATGTGTATAATATTATACCTTGTTGAATATACGGTACACCGCTTGAAAGCTGCATCGTGTTCGATGTGGTACCATGCAATCCAAAGTTATGCTCCTTGATTATTATTGCTGCATACCAAGACGCTTCGCAACTTCTGTGAGATACAGATCCATCTGATAGGGTTGTCGATGATCAAATAGCGGCTGGTAGGCTTCGACCAATGCAGCTTTGCGCTGGTATTCGGAATCCGGTTGGCTGAGGATGTATTCGATCGATTTGATGAAGGTTTGTTGATTCGTCATGTTGGCGAAATAGGACAGCTCCTTCCACGGCACGAAGGGCGGCATGATGTCGTACTGTTGGGGCGCAGTGAAGATGGGCACCGTACCCGACATGACAGTGTCCATGAGCCGATTGGCGCCCCAAGTATCGCCGCGGACGTGAAAGCCGTACTTTGATTTGGCCAGGGTTGGGCACTGGATCCCTTTTCCACACGCACCTACCGAATAGTTTCCCTGTCGCAGCCAGTCGCACAAATGCATTCGATCGTGGAAGTTCGGATCGTCCACGTTGATCGACGCGATCATGGAGAAGTCGTAGATCTTGTTGCCGAGCGGTTCATGTTCGCACGCGGTGCCAATGTAGAACGAGGGGATCCTAAGTCGATCGTCATCAGACAAGGTGCATCCATGCGATGTGGAATCGACAGCGTTCGGTGGATGATTTCGTCGTTTGACAGGTGCATCCTGCCATTGCAGCGACTGCTGCAGCTGCCGCAGTTGCAGATGTCCATGTTCATGCAGAGGCTCATGTTGATGCTCATTTGTATGCCCATGTTGGTGTTGATGCATGTACTCAGTTGTCTCATCCGCAATGGCCATGCTCGATTCGAACGCAATGTGATGGCAGTGGAGCAGGTTGGACAGCGTCTCGTACCTCCACTCTTGCCTGTAGCATGGTGATGATTCATCTCCGTAGTAGGGGCCTAGAGCCGAAGCAATGGCTTTGAACAGACTCGGGAATTGACGGTAGATCCAGTACTTCTCCCGTCTTTCCTTTAGGCGCTGCGCCTTCGTCCGACGTGTCGGCTTGAGCAAGGGTTCGATCTTCGAATACGCATTCGGATGCGAGGCCACGAGGACATGATCCTTGCCACCGTTCCGTTGAAACCACGGTGACCGCCCCAGTGCCTCGTCAGCACGATTCAGCAGTCGCAGTAGGCCCTGCCTTCGATTCATCTCAAACACGTCCGAGCTTGTCAAATTGACACAGAACGCATCGTTGTATTCGGTGTAGTTGGAGATCTGAGGCAGAGGGGATTTTGGATCGTACGTCGTCGTGCAGACTGTTTTGTTCGGAAAGGTCACCACCCAGTTCCAAAGCATCGGCACGAAGAAGAGCTGGGCCTCGGAGGGTTCCAAGGTGCGCATGGGGTGGTTCTGCGCCGCGAAATAGAACCAGTAATCATCGTGATGCTTGAAGTCCAACTCGCCTGGCATCTCCCGAAATGGCACGCCGTCGAAAGTCATGTTCGACCAATCGAAATCAATGTCATCGTAGATGTAGAACGGGACCTGAAGTGCATTCGGTGATCCATGAAATGGTGGCAACGACATCGATGGTTGTTGCTGGGCCAATTCTTGATGCAATTCTTGATGCAATGCTTGATGCTGCGTGTGCCAGCGAGGCATGACATCGCGGACTACGGAAGGGTCATCATCATGTGGCAGGAGGACATGAATATACACGCCCGGCATCAGCGCAACTATCATGAGTGCGACTGCCAAGGCAATGATCATCCTGCTTTGCTTGCACTTTGCATGATGATTACTGGTACGTTTCAAAGTACCCATACGAGCACGAGGTATTGTTTTGCCATCACCATTCATTGCCCGACCATTTGGCACCCTTCGATCCTTCTATCTTGAGCCGGTGTATGGTAGCGTACTGCGTCATGCGTCATGCAATGCGCAATGAGAGATGTGTGGTGCGTTGTGGCGTATAGGAGTGTGGGTTGGCGCAATGACAGTGCAACCCTTCAATTGTTGGCATACCAATACCATGCACTACCTATACAGCGAGGATGGCCAATGCGGGCGCACCAATGGTTGCTGCAGTGAGGTGATGGGTGTGTCTCCGTCGTTGGTGTTGGCTTGACTCTGTGTCGTGTCTCCCCATTCGTTGTTGGTGAATGGCGACGTTGAGTCGTGGATAGCAATTTCATGAACAATCGCATCGACCGCTTTGACTAAAACATTATTCAACCGTATTATAACGTCTTGTGAACAATCAAACGGAACGTCTTCCACGCTTCTGATTGGCTCCACGTACATCTCAGTACCATCGGCTCGTGACACAACAAAGCCGATTTTTCGGTGTCGGAGACAGACACAAGTGCACAGAGAAACACACTGCAAACTTCACTCCAGTGCGGAACTTGATGCCGTTGTTGGTGGTGTGCTTTTTTGCGCTCGCCCTCGCCTCTTCCGTGCGCGCAGCCATGCTGGTCACTCGTGGTTTTTGGTGGCAACCGTCGCTGTTGGCAGCAGGTTCTTGTGGGTGTTGCCTCTGTCGCGGTACAAAAAGCTACTGATCATGCCGTACGAAATCCGAAACGAAGGGGAAAATCACGTGGAGGAGCAGCAAAAGAGATCCCACCCGAATGCCACCACGCAGATGTGATCCTCTTCTCAACAAGGAATGAAGAGAAAGGAACAAACGAACAAGGAGAGACAACGCAACAAACTTCCATCCCAAACTTCACTTACCGCGGCACAATCGCGACCAACAGCTCTCAATCTCAATCATCCCTCCGACAACACCATCCACAACAACTGCGCAAAATAGCACGACCCAATCCACACGAAGAGAGCGAACGAGTAACCGCCCGCCCAAGAGAAAGAGCCATCTCCCTCCTCTTCCAACCAACCAGGTGACTGCCCAACCATCGCTCACTCACCAACCAACCAACCAACCAACCATTGCAATAACTTCACACCATCAGGCAGACACAAAGCATGGCCAACGCAAAGTTCATCCTGAAGAGGACCAACGCGGGCAGCACACGCAACGGGAAAGAGGGAAGCGAAACGGAAACGTCCGAAGACACGGCATCACCATCCGCATCGCCAAAGCGTGGCAATAGCAACAGCCACACCAACAGTAACAGTAACAGTAACAATAACACACTGCAACGAACCCCAACAAAGGCAGGATCCCAAGCCGAGGCAGAAGTGGCGGCAACACTCGCGGGAGCAATTATGAGCATCGAGAAGATCAATGGAAGTCCCAGGGCCAAAATCGCACAAGCTGGTGAGGCGAACAACGCAAGGCCGAAGGTGAACGTCCAGGTGAACGTCAAGGTGGAGGCAGAAAACAGCTCCCAAAGCAACAACAGCAACCAAAGCAACGAGGAGAAGGGAAAGCCACCAGCCACCATCATCGCCGAAGATCCCTCACCGTCTTCGCCGACAAAGCCGAAGCTGGAGGAGAACACCACACCGAGCACAGCCTGCACAGAGCCGACAACGTCATCCCCCGTCTCCGACGATTCGGACGACGACCCGCAATCCCAGTCTCAGCAACGGCAGCAGCAGCAGCACAGCGGCCTGCTCTCCATCAGCCAAGGCTTCAGCCAATCCGATGAGCACATCCGGCAGCTGGACAACGAGGGCGCCTTGAAGCAGGTCATCGGATCGCAGTCCATCCTGTCTCAGGAGCTCCTGGGCAACTCGCAACGCACCATGGAGGACGATTCGAGGCAGGGCGGCATCGCCCTGGGCTACTCCGCCAGCCAGTCGCAGGCCATGTCGATGTCCATGTCCATGTCTGTGGGTCGCCGCCTGGATCTGCTGTCGCAGCAGAGCGTTGGTCTTGCGCCGCTGTCGCAGGACAGCAGGGCGGGGATGGGGCTCATGCAGGAAACACCAGGACTGGGGCTCATGTCGCAAGAGAGCAAGATCGCCCAGCTGGACAGCTACAAGATCGGGGCCTCGCAGACCGAGTCCCAGCTGCGTCGCAACATCGAGAGGGAGTTTGCTGAGTCCCAATTCACCAACAGGAGCAGCGCCAAGCGCGGGTTGGACGGCATGGACTCGCAGAACGTCTCCCCGTCCAGGCAGCTCGCCCGCGCCGCATCAAGGCTGCCGGGCCTCAATCTGTCCCAGAGCAGCCAGAACACGCCCTTGCGCAGTGATGAGAACTTCGGTTCCCTGCTCGACGCCGTCCAGGTCATCACGGAGCAGGAGGAGATCAACAGCAAGCTCCATGACTTCGTCCACAACTCCAACAAACGCAGCACGGACATCTTCGAGAACGAGCTGCGGGCAGGCTCTCCGACAAGCCCCATGACATCGCGTGCCAAGAAGGACGCCGACACCGTCGCCTTCTCGTTGAAGCGCAGTCCCAAAAAGCCAAAACCCAAAGCACCATCGCCAAAACCCAAAGCACAAAGCAAGGCGAAGGCAGGCGCGGCTGCGACCCCAAAGATCACTCCGACAAAGAAGCGAAAGGCGGGTGCTGACAAAGCCGGATCCGCTGAGAAGCCAAAGACGCCGCGCTCACTGTCTCCGACCAGGAAATCCGTGAAAAAGAACGAGCTGCAGAAAGCGCAGGAGATCGCCAAACGAGCAGCAGCCTTGGCAGAGCGCACAGCCAAAGACCCGGACATGACCAAGAAACTCCTGTTGAGTATGGCGTTGGTGCGCATCAATCCAAGAACGGCACCGTCCGTCTGGCCCGCCAAGGGTTCCGTCATTCCAGAGGGCTTCTTCTGGGCCCATTATCCGCCGCTCGAGGGAGGTACGTTGTGCTCCAGGAGTGTTGTGAGACATGTCGCAACACCATCTGGTAATCCCATGCGTCGTTGCCTTCGTCGTCATCTTCGCGAAATGAAACGAAACAAAACTGTGTCCACTCACTGAATGATGAATCTCCGTGCTGTTTGCATCTTCTCATGTTCACACGGCTCGTGTGATGACCACGTCGCACACTCTTGTCGTCGCCGTCTTCTTCTTTCGCTCGTGCCAAACGCAATTCGCAGTGCTGAAAGATCGCATGGCAGAGTATTACGAACTGTCCACAACCAAGTGCCAGTCCGCTCACCAGCAAGCATTCAACAACGAGCTGGTTGTGCTGGTGCGCAAGGAGGCCACAGAACAAGGCTGGGAGTTCGACGACTCGTTCAGCGACAAGGTGCTGCGAGATCGCATCCGGTGCTACTACAAGACGCACATTCAGAACGCCAAGAAGCGTCTGCGAACGATGGTGCGCAACCCGACCAAGAAGGCCAACGCGAGGCACCTGTGCGCCCATCTCGATCTGATCGAGAAGCACCAGGCTGAGGAGTCGCAAAAGAACAAGGCAGCAGCAGACGCTGCCGCCGCAGCCAAGGCCTTGGAGGCAGAGACCAGCAAGCTGCCCTCGCCAACGACTGCTACTACAACGGTGATGGCTACGCCTCCTGTGGCGGTAGCGACTGCGGTGGCAGCGCCAATGGTGACGGTCACGGCCACCGTGGCCGCCATGCCGGAGCCCACGGTATCTCCGAAGAGAAAGATGAACCAGGAGGACTCCGCGGTTGCCGATGCTGCCAATACCCCTGCGCCCGTCGCCAAGAAGGCCAGAACATGTGGCGACAGTGAAATGAGCAAACCTTCAGCACCCGCACCTGTCAAGGTGGAGCAGCAGAACGTCATAACCATCACTCCCGGCATTTCTCTGTCACAAACCAAGGAGGTTGCTTCTGTCTGACGATAACACTTGATCGTTGCCACAACCCAACTTCGGCTGCGAGCACGAGTGTGAGCAAAGTGCTGTGCGCAGGCACAGGGATGAGGCGCATGCGTCGTGGCCATTGGTAAGCAGCAGCACACACTTACTCGCACTATACTTTTTGTTGGGGAGAGAGTATTCCACAAATTTTAGCATGAATCTAAACAAATTTAAACACAAAAACCAAAGTGTGATGAAGAGGGATGGAATGGGGCTCTAGCCGACAGCATGTTATGGGATGATCTATTGCTTTCATGGAATGGTATGTTTACAAGAACCACACAGCGGTGCGTTCGATCCTATGTTGCGTGTTGATCCTTCCGGTGCTCGTAGACTTCCAAATGAAGTTAGGCATGTGATCGTGGATCGTTCCATTGCATTGACGTCAGCATGAATGATCGCTCTTCCATCCGACAATTGTGCGATGATTTTAGCTTTCTCTGCAGCCAAAGTGACGAATCGGATCCATCACACAGAACAGCGATCAGAACACACACAAACACAGAAGACACACAAAAACTTCACCGTGTTGCGGGAAGTGTTGGCGAGTGGACCACGAGCTATTCGTAAACAGAAATCAACAAGAAAGCAAAGAAGATGGGAACAGCACAGCACGACACAACACGACACAACACGACACAACACAACGCAACACAACAAAGAACATCCAAACACTCATCTCTCGCGTTCACAATCCATCCACCTGCACACTTCGTTGCCAACCCTTATTGGTCGTAATTCATCCCCTCCATCCATTCATTGACCAATCTGTGGATTCAGAGTGTCACAGGTTTGACTTGACTTGGCTTGACTTGAGTTGATCCAAGTGGTACGAAGAAGTACCAGACATAGCTCGTACCGCAGCGATCACACAGAGCAACAACACAAGTGAGAAAACAACTCAAGGAGGCGGAAAGGATCGCAAAAGAGCAAGAAAGCAACAGAGCAGCAGAGAGGGCAACCAGCGAGACGCCGACCACCGCAGCAGCAGCAGCAGAAGTAGCAGCCGAAGACATTAAAACAGAATCATGGCAGCCTTCAACCGCCCCACAGAGGCGACGTACGAGATCCATGAGAACGTAAAGGTGGATACATTAGGTGCGTACTATTCTATAATAATATAGTATGGAACTACGCTTTGATGTCGGGAACGGCTGCATGCTGTTCTTTGGCTGCTGTTGATGATAATGGGCGACCTGTGTTGGACCATTCTGGGGGAGATGCAACATTGCCGACCACTCAATCATTCAACCACTCGCTCACTCACACCATTCCCTCGTTGCTTTCTTTCTTTGGTGATGCGGCGCCGATGTATTCAACCTTCACAGACAATGAGGATCACACCTTCTGGTGAGTGCGACGGCGGCGCGATCGCTCATGTCAGACGATTGGCTCCAATTCAACAGAGCTATCATTTGGGAAATTCCGTTCGGACCGATGCTTCTCGTGGCACACAGCTACACAGCCACACGAGCAATCTGCCGTGCTCGACAATCATTCTCGTTTCTCACTCTCTTGTGTTTTTCCTGTACCCCACTCTCCGATTCCAATCGCAATACATGCCACACCGTACCACACCATCTCATCATCGGCCTATTGATTGGCCTGTTGTGGTGCCATACGCGTACTCTCACCACGTTCATGGTGCACATCATCTCCTCCCACTGCGCGACATCATTCATCGCTCTGCCTTTGCAGCGGGATCATGTTCCCCATCAAATGCAAGGACCTCCTGCCGCTGGATCATCTGGTCATCAAGAGCATCGCGGTGCGTGGCTACTTGGGTCCACTCACTGTCTGGGTCAGCAAGGAGATCATCGAGGAGGGCCGCCAGCATCAGCACCAAACCAGCGACCAACTGGAGTTGCGAAGGAATACCTCGCACAAGTTCAAGTTGAAGGCAAAGCACTGGGACAAGCTCTACGAGAAAACCCACAGTCCATCCGTTCGCACCTACTGCAGCTTGGAACTCGACAAGCCCATCGTCCTCAAACCAGGCCAAGTGCGCGCCATTTACATACACTCCACCCTGCCTGGTGATCAGGCCATCGTCTACGACAACAGTCATTACCACGGCAGCAAGAAGCGCTATCAGGATGACAAGCTCGTCATCCACTCCGGCCGGGCTCACGTCTCGACGGAGGTCTTCGGACGACGGCCCATCTGGGGATGGGGCAATGCCTGGAGAGAGCGCCGCGAGTTCGTCGGCAAGCTGGAGTACGGCGCCGTCTACAAGCTGTGGAATCCGCACATGCACCTCAAGTTCGGCGGAAACTTCCAGGAGGGCGCCCGCGCCTTGATGATGTGCCAGCGAAGGTGGGAATCGCCCTGGAGCAGACTCCCGGATGAATGCATCTACTACATCCTCAACATGTGCCGCTGGGACTGGTTCGAGGATAACAGCAAGGGCATGAAGTTGCGCAGGAAGAAGGAAAAGTCCAAGCTCAAGGCCATCCTTCAGCAGAAGCAGGAAGAGGATAAGAAGGAGAAAGCAGCGGCGGCAGAGGCGGCAGTTCAGCAAGAAGAAAAAGAGGACGACGGTGACAAGAAAGTATCCGCCAAACCCGCTGGAGTGGCAGGCATGATTACTGCGGCCGTGCACGCGGCAGGTACTGTTGCTGCGGTTGCTACCGCAAAACCTGCCATGTCAGCCATGTCTGGAATGCCCCACAGGACGCCATGTAGTAAGAAGCGAAGTGCGGATGATATGATCGTTGCCGACAACCAAAAGCCATCCTCACAAAGCAGTGATGACGACGACGACGATGGTCAGGGAGGAGAAGATTCTGATGACGACATCGATGATGAATGCTTTGAAAGTGCGGATGAAAGATTTTTCATTGATGTGGAACAGGGCGAAGAAGAAGATCACGAGGATCAAGTAATTGTCGCTGCCAACGCCGATGACTCTTCATCCGACGACGACGATTGGTCGGCCGACGATGGATACCACAGGGCCAACATCCGAGCGTTCGACTTTGATGACGTCGATTCCGACGTCAGCGACGATGAGCAAGACGACGAGGGACCTCAGAGCGCTCGGTCGCAGCGTCAGGATTGGTTGCGACGCCAGTTCGCCCGCATTCATGTGCTGCGGGCGCTGGGCAACATGGACGACGACGATGTGAGGGTCGTCTTCCAGCACTTGGATGACAACGACGAGTACGGAGAAGACGACGATGATGAAGACGAAGACGAGGGATACTAGACAAGGCGACCACAGCTACAACAGTGACTTAACAACAAACATGCGAGCACATACTCGTGGTTTGGCAACTCTGCTGAAAAAAGAATGTAAAATAATATCATAGTTTAGTTGAACAAGTAAGTGAACATGACAAATATTATACGAGACAGTTGCAGAGATGTATATTCAAATGGAAGACAAGGATCAGTTGAACGAATTCCTCCTTGAGGTTACACTTTCCAACACGAGCTAGAGTCCTCCTCCGCAGAGTCTCACTGAGTCGCTCAACGAGTATGAAGAGTTGTTGCTAGATTATTGTTGGTATTGTTGTGGTTGCTGCGGTTGTTGTTGCTATGGTGCGAGTACGCAGCTGCTTCACATTATGTGTTCAGGTTGCTGATGGTACTGCTGATGATCTGCTACTTCTTCCTCTGGATCGTCGTCATGATTCTTCTTCCACAGACCTTCCGACAGCACCCATCGGAATGGTTTGGAGGGATTGTGCTGGTTGCCCCATTCATGACGCGGGACGGGGTTGTGGATGCTGGCACGCACCTGCTTGGCCCATTGGTCGACGAGCAGCACGCTGTCGCCGCTGTTGTACGAGGTGCGGTTGCGGAAGAACTTACCCAAGCGCTCGTCCTCGTACTCGTGAAGGTCCTGCTCCTTGCCTTCCTTGTACTCCTCCTGGAAGGCATGCAGGTTGGCCATGGAGTGTCGCACGGCATCGCGCACATGCAGGTAGGCGACGCGCGCCAAGTACATGCGGAAGACGGCGTTGAGCTTGTTGGCCGACTTCAATTGCTCCTGGCTGCGGATGCGCTCCAGCACCTCGAAGGCCTTATGGCGCAGGAAGACCTTCGACTTGCCGAGCTGAATTCCAGTCTTTGCCCAATCGGCGCTCGCGTTGGAGCTGGATCCGCGGTTGGATGTCTTGCCAGCAGGCGCAGGACTGGAGGGTGGCTTGGTGAAGGTCGTCTGCGGCTTCTCCCACGGCGTGAGGCGCTTCGACGACTTGGGTGTGTTGGTCGTGCTGTTGTTGACCGAGTACGGCACGGGCGGCAGACCGGACTTGGTGCCAGGCGCAGCGCGCTTGGACCATGCCGGTGGCGGCGTCGCGGCTTGGTACGAGTAGCTCTTGGCCTTGGCGGCCGGCGGGGTCATCGGCGCATCCTGCGTCTGGCTGTTCTCGCTGTCGTCGTCGCGATTCTCCTCGAGCTCCACCTGCTGCAGCTTGCGGCACAGGATCTTGATGAGCTCCTTGCACAATGGCCGTGGATCGACCTTGGGCTGCTCCTCAAGCCTGTTCTTCTCCGCCGTGTGCGGCTTCTGCTGCATGTAGACACCGCGGAAGCCAGAGTTCTTGGTCGACGACCGCTGCGGGCTGCTGTTCCACGCGCCGGCAAAACCGCCGCCGTAGCTGGAGCGCGCCCCCATGCCGTACGACTTGTTCTTCAGCTCCTTCCACGCCAGGCATCGGTACCGTCGCATGAAGTCCTCGTGCTGGTAGTGGTTGGAGAATCCGGCCCGGGCCACACGGACAGCCTCCAGGATACCGCCGCACCGCAGCTGCTCCGCCACGGCGGCCTGATCGAAGTGATCCGGCACGAGCTCGTCGTTGGGCTTGAGGCAGCGGATGTAGTGGGGCGACATGTGATCCACCTTGTCACGAAGGAGCTTGAGCTGACGGCGGAACTGCCCGCCTACGGTCGTGCGACCGACCGAGGAGTCCTGTCGGCGCGCCTTGTGCGGCGTGTCGATGAGCTTGGCCGCCTCCTCGTTGCGTCCGTTTTCAATGACGTCGGCAAGCAGACGGATGAAGGGGTTGAGACTGTGCTGCAGCAGCTCCGCCGTTTCCTTGGGCAGCTCGTCGCGGTTCTTCTCCACAAAGCCGTCCGTCGTGTACTCAACTGGACCGGCGTAGTGATGCACGGAGAATTTGAGCAACGCCGTCTGCTTGCGCGAGGCGCTGAATCGGTTCTGGTCCTTGCACTTCTTGTACACGCTGAGGGCGAAGGACTTGTCGGATGGACCCGGCGCACGGCACGTGTCGTCGAGGGTGCTGAGGATGCCCGTGCCGCGCTTCGAGATGAGGTCGAGGACGTCCTGGTTCTCCGGGAACTCCACGAAGCTCCAGTCGATGCCTTCGCGTTCGTACTCCGCCTGCTCGTTCTTGAGAACGAAGGCGTTGAACTGCTGCTGCAGGGTTTCGTTGCAGTAGTTGATGCAAAGCTGCTCGAAGGAGTTGACGACGAAGGACTCGAATCCGAAGATGTCCAGGACTCCGATGCACGCCTGCGGCGACATCTCCTGCGGCACGGGCACCGGCTCGCCATTCTCATCGAGCTGGTACTGCTGGAAGGCGATCGAATCGTTGATGCGTCCCACGAGGTAATCGAACAGCGCGCCGTAGGTCGCCTTGAGCAAGGCCTCGAGACCCTTCTCGGCCTGATCGGCGTTGAGGGACCGGCGCACGTGCGTGTCGCGGCCGGCCGTGATGCAGAAGTGACACAGCGATTGGTTGAGGTCATCGGGCGTGACGCCGAGGAGATGGCACACGGGCTCGAGGTGTATGTTCTGCTCGTCGAGGGCGCACTCCTGATCCATGTCGTGGAAGGTGAGGTTGGAGGCGTGGAGGAGGATGGCGGCGATGGAGAAGACGTCGCTCTGCTCTTCCGCGGTGAACTTCATCATGTTGAGGGCGGTCTTGAGCGAGCCGAAGGTGTCGCGGTCGCACACGCCGTCGCGTCGGTCGTAGGTGCCGTTGGCCGTGATGCGGAAGTCGTCGACGTTGGCCGTGGAGGCGATGAAGAATTTGCGCAGCTCGGCCGCGCCCATGGCGCCGGACAGAATCTCGTAGAAGATGTGGTAGTTGCGCTCGCCCGAGGCCTGCGTGACGAGACGGACCTTCTCGAGGAGGTAGACGTCGATCTTGGCACCGACGAGACGTCCGGTGCGGGTGAATTGGATTTCGATGAACTTTCCGAATCGGCTGGAGTTGTCGTTGCGGACGGTTCTGGCGTTTCCGAAACTCTCCAGGATGGGATTGCTCTGCAGGACCTTGGCCTCGATGGAGTTGAGGGATCCCGGACCGCCCAGGCAGGTGACGCTGGACAAGCCGAGGTCGTTTTCGCGGGAGGACGTCTTGCGCAGGGTGCCGGACCAACCGGTCTTCCATCCGCCGCCGACCCCGGACGTCCGTGGCGGCGTCATGGTGCGCTGCTCCTTGACCTTGAGGTAGGCGCGCTTCTCCGATGGCTGGTTGCCGGCACGTTGCGACAAGGCCGCGAGGTACTTCATGACGAATTTGGTGGTGACCGTCTTGCCTGCGCCGGACTCGCCGCTGACCAGAATGGCCTGGTTGCAGCACTTGGGATGCTCGACGCCCAACGACTCGTCGAGACAGCGCATCATGCTGCGGAATGAATTGTCGGCGATGGCGTAGACGTGCGGCGGGAGGTTCTCCTTGGTGTTCTTCTCCGCCTTGTCCCAGTAGCGCTTCATGTTGGTCTCGCTGTAGAGACCGCGCACGGCCTGGAAGGGGTTGAGGGCCAGCAGGACGGGCCCCGTGAAGGTGTAGATCTTGTCATCGTTGTAGCGGCTCTGCAGACACTCGACGACGGCCGGCTCGTGCAGATGCGTGAGGGAGATGAGGTCGTTGGGGCAGATGGGGTTGCCCTCCTGCGATAGCTCGTAGTCGTTGGCGAGCACAACGTCGCCGTCGGACATGGCGCTGGCCGGGAGGGTGGTTGGCGTGCTGCCGTTGTCATCGATGCGCACGATGATGTTGCCCTTGGAGGATTCGATCATGGAGCCCATCTTCCACCCCCACTGCTGGTTGCGTCCCTCGTGGCATGCCGGGATTCCGATGGAGCCGATGTCGCTGTCGTTGTCGGAGTAGTCTCTGTGCGATGAGAACGATGCCACGGAGGCGTTGGTGTTCATGGAGATGGTGGTGGTGGTCGAGGAGCCGCGGTACGAATGCTGGCCCAGGGAGCTGAAGGACCCCTGCCTGCTGAGCTTCTCCTTGATGGAAATCCGAGGCGCCGCCGATGTGATGGCGGATGCCTTCACCCACACTCTGGTGCCATTGTTGGCATTCGAACTTGGTGGGAGTGGAGGCGGCATGTTGTGCGTATTAGAATGTGTGTGGGTGTGTGTGGGTGTAGAAGCCTTCTTTCCTTGCTTTGACTTGATGAGAGATGCAAAGGCCGATGAGATTATGTCCTCATGCGTCTCCTGGATCTCCTGAGTCTCCTGGATGATGACAACGGCTGCAGATGGGGGAAAGATGGGACGAATCGTGTGATGCAATATGCACTCGTCTCACTTTCTCGTTGCGCCTGGAGTGCAGTGCTGTCGTTGCTCTCCTTGTTGTCAATGTCAATGTTGCTGATGACGGCGTTGACAGGAATGATGGCTGCGCAAGTCCGAGGATTGTGGAGTTCCTTGTTGGAGTTGCAAGTTGCTGCTTTGTGGTGTGTGGAAAGTCGGTTTGATTTGTTGTTCTGTTGTTCTGTTGTTCTGTGTTGTGATAGATGATGATGGACGTCAACTCGGCTTATTTCAACTCCACTGAGCTCTATGTATGCAATTGTATGCAATTGTATGCTGCTGTATGGGATGCTATTGTAATGTATGGGACGGTATTGTATGTATTAATGTATGGTGCGGGATGATACGATTGCTCGTTCGGTGATGTTGGACTATGTGAGTTGCTGTCTTTCCCTCTGCTCCATCTATCTCTTCTGTCTTTCTGCCCTTCTTCCTTTCTTTCTCCTTCGTTGCCTTCTTTCGTTGCCTGTCTCCCTTGATGCCTTTGGTCGCCAATTGGCTACTCCAATCAATCAAACCAAACCTCACCAAACCAAACCAAACAACAGACAGAGACGGTATCCACGCAAACCACAATTGGTCGACTGCCTCGCATCGCACCGTCGCCAAGGGTGGACCGGCCAAGGGAAGGAATCGGTTCCACAACGAAGAGCCTCAAGGATCGCATTGCGCGGCGCACTTTCCTGATCGCCACAAAGATGCACGTGTTGCGTCGCGTATTGCCACTGTGTTGCCGCTTCCACACAACAACCTTCACGTCCTCGTCGTTGCGGATTTCAAAAACGTCAACCGAAAAAGATGAGATCAGCACGTCGCCAAAGTCGAGAACAAGACACGCCAATTATATATTTATTCAGATCTGAAGTAATTTATTTCCACCATTTCATCATAACGGCTCATGGGAACAACGGCATGTGACACAAAATAGTCGTTAGTGACGTTAAAATAGATGTGCAATTTCCATACTGATGGGACATCCCCTGACAATCAACCGACATCGGACCTTCGCGCCACGAAAGAAAACCGACCTGCAAGACTTGAAGTCTCATCCCCACCATAATTCCGCCGCGTTTGTACGTGTACAAAACGATCCGAACAGCAGCGCATCACGCTGTCAAAAGATGTTAGAGTGCGAGGATAGACCAAAGACTCGCACTTGCGCGAGCATGAGTGTATGTAATGGCACATGGGTGCAGGCAGATCTGCCTCCATTCTTTATCATCCTATTGGTAGGAGTAGTCGTCGGTCCCTGATGCATCGATGCACGGGCTCCTTTCCACGATCTGAACACTCCGCTATTCTTCCACTGAACTGCATCGCCTTTCGCTGTCTGGCATTCGTGGAGCAGCAGAGCATCTGCACCTCTTCTCAACGGAGCTGTCGATTCGTGATGCGTCGGTACCATACATCGTGAGAAGAATCGATGTCAAACATGGCAGCTCCTCCGTCTTCTCTGTTTTGAATTGACGTCTTTGTCTCTTGACGTTTGATTGTTTTGGATTGCCTACACTCCCAACATACATTCTCCTCAATACTTCGTTCGTGAAATGGCATGTCCGTTTACATCTTGTCTGCAATATTCGAACACCATCCAGTTCATCTCTCGAACACAATTCCACGTCATCATCTTCCATGTATGATACCACAAACGAACAACTCAGAACGAATCTCGTTGATTCACTCATCAATCCGCACCGAAGCGCGTTGGTGGCAGAGGATCTGGACGTCTTGAACGCATCCTTCTGGACACTTCCGGCAAAAACACCGCAACACAAACAACTCACAGCCATCCAAAACGCACGTCAAAGCTGTACCGAAGTTCTCCACCAACTCATGCAGTCCGCAGGTGTGTTCGTCGACGTCAACACCGTTCGCATCAGATACACAACTGCAACAGCTCCAATCTTTACCACCTCAATTGCCGCCTCAATCGCCACCTGTGACCAGCTGTAACTCGGCAACAACCGGAGCACAACAATCACAATAGTGTCACACACACCAACACAATTCACAATTCACGCTTCACACAATCAACAAACAACGAACCACAAACAACAAACAACAAACAACAAAAGCAAGACCCTATCTCTATCTTTTCCCCCTTGCTCTCTCGATACGATGGTGAAGTGCGCAGTGAATGGATTTGGCCGCATCGGCCGCCTGATGTTCAGGTATGCCTGGGAGGATCCAACCCTGGAGATCGTCCACGTCAACGACCTGTGCTCCTGCGAGAGCGCTGCCTACCTCGCCCAGTACGACTCCGTGCACGGAACCTGGAAGAAGGACGTGGAGGCCAACGAGGATGGCAAGAGCTTCACCGTCGATGGCACCGTCGTCACGTTCTCGCAGGAGAAGGACTTCACCAACATCGACTTCGCTGCCATGGGCGTCGAGATGGTCATGGAATGCACCGGCAAGTTCCTCAAGATCGCCACTCTCTCGCCATACTTTGACAAGTGCGGCATCAAGCAGGTCGTCGTCTCCGCCCCAGTCAAGGAGGAGGGCGCCCTCAACGTCGTCCTCGGCTGCAACCACGAGAAGCTCACCAAGGAGTCCAAGCTCGTCACCAACGCATCCTGCACCACCAACTGCCTCGCGCCTGTCGTGCGGGTCATCAACGAGAACTTCGGCATCAAGCACGGTTGCATCACCACCATCCACGACGTCACGGGAACGCAGACCCTCGTCGACATGCCCAACACCAAGAAGAGCGACCTGCGAAGAGCCAGATCCGGCATGGTCAACCTCTGCCCCACCTCCACAGGCTCCGCCACGGCCATCGTTGAGATCTACCCAGAATTGAAGGGCAAGCTCAACGGCCTCGCCGTGCGCGTCCCCCTCACCAACGCCAGTCTCACGGACTGCGTCTTCGAGGTCAAGCGCGAGGTCACCCGCGAGGAGGTCAACGCCGCCCTCAAGGCCGCCTCGGAGAGCGGCCCCCTCAAGGGAATTTTGGGATTCGAGACCAAGCCCCTCGTGTCCACCGACTACACCAACGACACGCGCAGCTCCATCATCGATGCGCAATCGACGCAGGTCATCGACGGCACCCTCATCAAGATCTACGCCTGGTACGACAACGAGGCCGGCTACTCCAAGCGCATGGCGGAATTGTGCAACATCGTGGCTGCGCAGAATATCACCGGAACCGAACCGACCTTCAAGTACGAGTAGGCAGGCAACCGACCAGGCATCTCGGCAACATGCTGGAGAAAAGCCATGCTGTCCCGTCCATCTACTATCCTACACATTCAAACCACGCAGCGATGCATTCCACATCGCAACAATAATACAAGAGCAATCACAAACCCAATTTCATGACAACAACAACAACGAGGAAAATGATGAGCTATTTTAACCGTAACAGAACCAATTCAAATCCACGCAGGTCCACATGGTTACAGAACTGAAGATGTGCAATCGACGTAGGCTGTGGCTGTGTGGAGGACGACGACTTGCCATACGCGCGTGGTACCATGCAAAGCATTAATGCAACAGCAACAACGATCAATTGCGTATGGAGACGCATCAGCGTTTTCGTCACCGTTCCGTGCAACTTGTCTCCCCTTTGCAGTTTGGACTTTCCGACGCCGTTTCGCCCCATGATGCCCATGCCGATCTCGATGGCGAGAAAATGGGAGAGGTCGCAGGCTTGACGCAATGCAAGAACAGGATTTACTACGATGCAGAGCAGAGTCCTCCAGAGAGGATCTTGGATTGCGAGCGCATGGTGAGAAGCAGTTGCGAGGCGATCGCCATCACCACGATCTCATTCGAAGACAGGAACAGCAAACACTGTCACCGGATTTGCGGCTCTCGCGACCATCCAAAGTCCGTCACGCCCACGAAGCCTTCCTCTCGTTGTTGCTGTTGGCTCATCATCCACTCCGCCATTCTCCATTTCATGGGTGCTCGTACGTGTGGGCACAAATGATGGCGCGTGTGTGTGGGTGTGGATCGACAGTTCCCCGCCTGGCGTCTCCTTGCATTGATGTTCTTGGAATTGTGAATTGTGAGACCAAAGATACCTTTTGATTGGATCGTGTGGTGGAACACGTCGGATCACGAGAACAAGGCCAAAACCACTCGCGCTGCAGTCAGGGAGAATCCACGGCGCGGCATCGCACGACATCACATGAGATGATCGTGCAACAAGGCCTTTGCACCAAGAATCGCGGCAGTACACAGCTTTAGTACTGTGTGTGAAGTGTCCGTTCGAATGTATTGTATTTACTGATATGTTAGCTTGTTCACGCAGAAATGGAAGCAACGTTTACGGCAATGGCCACCACAACCACAACCATGATCGCGATCACGATCACGACGACCACACTATGCCCGCTACTGCAGCACGGGTCGGAACGGACCCAGCTCCTGGAATCGGAGCTCATCTTGCATCATGCGTCGCTCGCGTTCCTTTCGCATCTGCTTAAGACGGCCCGCCATATCGATCGGCTGGACAGTGACCGTGTGCTGCCGATCGCCGCGAAGGACGACAATCGGCAATTCCTCGTTGATTGAAGCCATGTCAATGAGACGCCGGGCCTCATCGGACGTTTTGACAACTTGGGAGCCGATTTGGAGAATGACGTCGCCTTCGCGCAATCCTCCCTGGTCAGCAGGAGTGTTGGGGAAGACCTTGTTGATGAAGGCGCCTTGGACTTCTGGGATCGGGCGTTGGGTGTTGCGCTGCATGTTGGCATTGTTTTGGTGGGCCCATTCGGGGGTGCAAGTGGTCAAACCAAGGCCAAGGTAGCCATGATGGATGGGCTTGCCCGCGGCCAGATCGTTCATGATCTCCTTCACCCGATTGATGGGAATGGCAAAGCTCGTGCCTTCCATGTGTGCGCGGATGGCCGCGTTGATCCCGATGACCCTTCCGCTTTCCACATCGACCAGCGGGCCGCCGGAGTTGCCAGGGTTGATGGCGGCGTCCGTTTGGATGTAATCCACCTTCTTGTGCGGAATGCCAACGACGGTCGACGACCGCCCGAGGCCGGAGATGATTCCCATAGTCACCGTGTTGTCCAAACCGCCTGGGCTCCCAACGGCGATCACCAGCTTCCCTACATTCAACGAATCGCTGTCACCCAGCTGCGCCACGGGGAGGCCGGCAACACTGGCGTACGGTGGCAACGCAGACGTCTCATGCAGAGGTTGATTCTGGTTGGGGCTGCCCCCGTTGCCGTTGGCGCCACCGGTGCTGCCAGTGCTCACGGTGGAAAGGATCTTGAGCACAGCGACATCCACAATCTCATCGGCGCCCATGACCTTGCATTGGTAGACGCGGCCATCCGTCAAGGTTACAGTCACGCTGGATGCATCTTCGATGACGTGCGCGTTGGTCAACACGAACCCATCCTTTGAGAAGATCACCCCCGATCCCTGTCCCTGCTGCACCCACCCGGAGGCTTGGCCAAAGCGCATGCTGTCATCTCCATTGCCGACCGCTGTCTCCGTATCCACTCGAACAACTGATGGGCCGACCTTGTGCACGGCATCCGTGACGAACGAAAGTGCCATATGTCGCCTTTCCTCAGCAGAGAGTCCGATCTTGCGTTTGAGAAGTAGATTGCCCTGATCGTTGGGAGGGGTCGTTGGCAACGAGGTAGGCGATTCTGGGTCCTGCCTTGCACTTTGCGATTCGTTGATCTGCTCATCTAAAGGTGACGTTGGCGTTGACAGGATTTTCTCATCATCGATGATCGTGCCACCGTTGTTGCCTTCTGTGTCGCTCTTGATAATGGATAACGATTCTTCTCCTGCCCTGCCTTCGTCCTCTTTCGCCATCTTGCTAAAATCAGGTTCTGCCACATCCTCCTCATGTTGCTGGTGTCGCCGATGCTGCTGTTGATGCGACGGCGACACAGTCATGCGTCCGGTCTGCATCTCGTCGGATAGGAAGGGTACGATCACCGTGGCAGCAAAGATCACGACGACGAATTGAACGACTCTGAACAGCACGGGCTTTTTGCGTTTGTTGGGTTGTTGTTGCCCTTCCTTCGGATGGGATGGGGTTTCAGAAGATGCCATTGATGCTGCTGCTGATGCTACTGCTGATGGTGGTGATGCATCGGCTTCAGTTAGCGCGGATGTCGTTTCTTCGCTGACAACAGTGCTGCTGCTGTTGGTGTTGTCGAGATCGAGAGCTTTCTCTTTGTTCCTTGCAAAGACTGCCGAAAACCATCGTTTCTTTCTTGCAGGCGGATCATTGATATCAACGACATCGCCACCACCATCACCATCACCGCCACCAACAACGCCAACATCAGTATCACCATCGTCACCGCTGTCGTCACCATCACCACCCGTAGCAACAGAATTCATCACCTTTGTCTGGTTGGCAGATGACGTGAAATTGCTCGTTGCCAATGCTGGCTTCGCGGAGGTCGTTGTGTGATTTGCTGCCGCCCCAGCAGACGTTTCATTGTCATCGTTCGTCCCTTCCGCTCCTTCAACGTCTACTTCAGATCTATCTTCCTCAGCAGCGACGGCATCGGCAACGAGATCCGCCGTATCCATTGTCTCCCTATCGCTGCTGCTTGTGCGGTTGGACGAGGCCCCATTGCTCAATTCATCATCAATATCCTCGTCGTCATAGCTACTGGATGCTGCATCAACATCCGTTTCACTCCCATCCAGTTGGGATTCGATGCCGATGGGTTGGATCATGGACTCTGGCTTGCGATTTCTCCATCGTTGTAAAGGGTTCCTGTTCTTGCGTCCTTGCGACTTGTTGTCGTTGTTGTTGTTGGCTGCTGCGAACATGCAAAGCGGGATGCCTGCTTCGTATCTTTGATTGGTAGAGAGAAAGGTCATCCCCTGCTTTCGCAAATCCCATTCCCTGCATCCTCGTCTGGGCAACCAGTTGGATGGCACCGTGAACGCAGTGATGCAGCATAACCCGAAGCTTCCGCAGCAGCAGGAGCACCACCACCAGCAGCAACAGCAACTCAGAAAGGCCACGTCCATGAATCGCAGGCTCACCATGTTCATCATTAAGAACGATCCACTATACTCAAACTCGAATGAGGTGTGACGTGACGTGATGTGATGTGATGTTGGCACTTCGTCTGGCGTCACATCACATCATGTATCTTTGGGATTGCCCTCTCTGAGCGCTGTCACCAAGCGCGATGATTCGGCGGTTGCCATCAGCCTGATTCGTGACTCATGAGTCCTGTGTAAATCTCGGCGAACTGATTTGCCTACCCAACCCTTCGCACCTGCTACACTGTGGAGAGATAACACATTCTCTAGCGCCAGGACCTTACACACGTCGCCATAGTTGCATGTGCATAGTCCTTCCATCCCAGCTATTCAGCACAGTGAACTGTTCATCCTCTACCATTACTAGTGCTCCTCTACAATTGGTTCGATAGCATTCCAATGCCTCTTCCAACCCATTTGCTGCAGCTGGATACCTCTAATCACACTTCAGAAACCGAGCCTGGAAAGCGCTCGTTCAGCATGGAACTGACGAAGCTCGCCGTCTCCTCAACAGCACGACCTGTGACATCGATCAAGGTGTACTTGTTCTCGGTGGCAATCTGCTTGGCGTGCGCAATATCCCGCTCCAGGTACGCCCGATCTGCGTAGGTCGAGCGCCGTGATAGGCGGCGGTCAATCTTTCGCATCTCCTTGCGAAGTCGGTTGCGCCGGATCCTCATCAAATCGTTGATGTCCAGCGTGAGGCAGAAGACGCGCTTTGGATCGATGCGATCGGAATCGAAAAGCTGCGCCGGCGGGGAGAGATCAACCACGAGCGGGATATTGGCGACCTTGAGTCCCATGGTCTGCGCCAGCACGACGGACAACGGCGTCTTGCCCGTTCGGCTCACCCCCAGCAGTATGACGTCTGCCTCCGACAGCAGCTGCGGCGACCGACCGTCATCGCATTTGAGCGTGAACTCCACAGCCTCGATGCGACGGTAGTACGAATCCGACAGCGCTCGGCGGCTGCTGGGTGGTGCACCGAGCACGGACCTGCCCAGGGGTTCACGTTCGAAGAACATCGACATGCTCTCGAACATGGGACCGATCAGGTCGACGTATTTGATTTGCGACAGTTCGCACATCCTCGCGGTCTTCCCGCGCAGTTCCGGACCCGCGAAAGTGAAGACGAGCAGGGCATTGAAGTCCTCTGCCTCCTTGATGATGGCTGCCACTTCGGATTCGGATTGCAGGAAGGGGTACACCTTCGTGGCCATGGAAACGCAAATCTCATCATCGTCGTCGTCATCATCATCATAGAAGTCTTCTTCATCGCTCGTCTGCGACGTCAACGTCGAAAGAGAAGTTGGCAGACGCACATTGAAGAAACGCTGATCGCAACCGTTGAATTGGGTCGTGATGGTCTTTTCGATGACCGACTTCGCTGTGACTGCTGTGCCATCGGACAGAACAAAGATGGCCTTGGGTTTGACCCTTGGTCGGTCCATACCCAGCGGACCACGGATGAGCTGAAGGAGCTCCTCGTCGCTAGGATTGGCATCGCTGTCGCTGTCGCCCTCGCTGGATGCTGCAAACGTGACCAACGAGTGACGGCGGAGGTGGTCGAAAGCGTGTTCTCTGCCAATGCCACGGCAGTTGGCGAATGGAGAAGTGCTCGCTGCGCTGTGGCAGCGAAACGAGTTGGGATGCTGCTGATGCCATCCACCCTGCAAGCCGTTGACGCCGATGCACGCGCAAACGCCGACGAAGGCGATCAGCAGTGCCTCGCACCTGGCGGAAAACAATGCCGGTACCATCGTAGTTGTCGTCATTGTCACTGTCATTGCGCTTTCCAAATCTGTCTTCCACCTTGATACGCGCGCTTCTGTTGGTTGTGAGGATAGGTCGCGCTGCTCCAGCATGCTCGCAACGGCATGTGCACGAGTGAGTGTCGGCGCGCGCAGGGTTTGGCGTGGGTGGAGATGATGTCTTTCCGCGCTCGATTTGGGGTTCCGTTTCGCTTTTGTAGGTAGTGGGGGGAATTTGTTCTGTCTTGTTTCCCGAACTTCGTATCTTCCATTGGAACGTGACTCGAAGTTGTCAACGAATTCGTGACTGGTACAAGACGACTGACGTTGATCGGCGACGATCTTTCGCGCCCGCCTTCGCCCTTGCACTTGCGACTTCTTCCGAAGATGAGATTCGAAGACGGATGAGTGGCGGCAGGCGATGACCATCACCCATCCGATTCCCAACCACAACGCAAATCATCGGCAGTGAAGCTCCAAGAGCGCATCCAGATTCACTGCGATTTGCTTCATTCATTGGTCACACACCGGTACATGCTTCCACATAACGTACATCTCACATCTCATACTTCCGCTGTTGCTCACTCGTGCTGGCACCCCAAACTGAACTCCAACTCTGACGAGAGTACCATTCTACTCGTGCAACTCTTGTATTTGAAAGAATGATGAGACGAGTCCAAGCCGTGGCGTTCGCGGCACTATTGCTGTCATTGTCAGCCGTTGGCGGTGACGCAGCCACGAGCACCAAGGCATCCTCCGTCACCTCATCACCGGCGAAGAACCAGCAGCGATCGATCCGCAGCATCGAAAGCACAAGCGCTGTGCCGTCGCGTTTGGCGACGCTATCAGACCTACGCGGTGGTGCCCGTGTGAGATTCGGACGTGCAGGATCGGCGGAACCCGTCGCCAAGGTGGAAGCAGCAGCGACGAATGCCGGTCAGAAGAAGGACGATGGCATCAAGAAGGCATCCATCCCGACGTCCGTCTTCAACCTGGCCAACAACGTCGCCGGAGCTGGCATCTTGACCCTCTCCGGTGCAAAGGCGAGCGGCACGGGATGGATCCCATCCATCCTCATGAGCGTGTCGCTGTCCATGTGCGCGGCACACACCTTCATGCTCATTGCCAAGGCATGCGACTTGACGGATGAAGATTCCTTCAAGGGTTTGTGGACCAAGGCCTTCGGTCCAAAAACTGCCTTCATCGTCGATTCCATGGTCTTCGTGCAGTGCTTCTGCGTCTCCGTCATCTACACCGGGCTGCTGGGAGATGTCGTCTCCGCCTTGCTTGATTCCGCCACCTTCAACGTGCCATCGGTGCTGGCGAGCCGGGCTGGTATCATCGTGGCTGCCGCCATCTCCGTGCTGTATCCATTGAACCTCATTCGCGATCTGTCCGCGCTGGGATTCACCTCCATCCTGGGTCTCTGCGCCGTGCTGTACACCGTCTTCTTCATCATCGTTCGGTCGTTGGACGGCACGTACGCACTGGGAGGCGCCGGCAAGGCAGTCGGAAAGTTCGTCGCCGACAGCGTAATTGCCAAGCCCGATTTCACCAAGTCCACCATGTGGAACATTGACTTCAACGTGCTCGTGCTCATGGCGAATTTAGGCTTGTCCTACATTGCGCATTACAACGGCCCGTCCTACTGGCAGGCGTTGGACCAAGCCACCGTCCCGCGATTCCGTCGCGTCTCGGTCTGCGCCTATGCGATCCTCGCCATCCTGTACACGGCCACGATGGTCGCCGGATACGCCACCTTCGGCGACACCTGCCAGGGAACCATCCTGCTCAACTACCATCCATCCGACATGCTGTCGACGTTGGGCAAGACGGCCACGGCCGCGAGTCTCACATTCGGCTTTCCGTTGATATCGCGCGGAGCCCGCGAAGGTTTCAAGAACGCCATGTCGGCGCTGGGAATGCCGGCCGTCGCGGATCCAAAGAATCACGTCCCGCTGGTCACCATCATGCTGTGCTGCACCACGTTCCTCGCCATCACGGCCAGCGACATCAAGTTGATCGCAGGATTGACGGGCGCCATCATGGGAAGTTCGCTCGTCTACATCTGCCCGACCCTGATCTACTCCCGCATCGTCATGAAGCTCAAGGGCAAGGACAGCCCGGAGTACCGCAAGGCGCGTTTGAACTTGCTCTTCGTTCCATTTGGCCTCTTCGTCGCTGCCATGGGTGTCACCATGACACTCAAGAACACGATACTCAAGAACTAATACTAACGATTCCCAACTGCAACGCTGCTGTATGCTAATGTTCTACGAGAAAAGAAGAGAATAGTATAGTACTCCAATCAGAACCGTCTACTCTATTCCAATTGTCTTACTATACTCCGCCGTTCGGCATGGCTGTAAATCGTTGGCACATAGTAGTCGCTTCATTGCAGCTTCTTCTCTTGCATTGTCGAATCTGGAACGGACATCGACGAGGATCTTGGTTTCCGCACGAAGAAACACCAAACCAAGCACGGAAGGTAAGGCGCCAAAATGATCCACTGCCGGCTGGTTGATTCCTCTCTCAACTCCCAAAGGCAAACGCCGACGCACGCGACGCTGCAGACGAGGTAAAACGCCATCACGGCATCGTAGTTCACATCCTCATTCGGTGTCAGCAGCGACCCGGCCATTTTCGCTGTCTCTCTACTCTACGGGCGCCAAGTATTATTTTATTCGTGGAGATTCTGGTAGGCTTCGAATGCAGACTGCGATGGCTGCTCGATGGCAAAGTATTCTTCAACGATGCAATTCCTCAGCTATGCCTGTTTGTTTGGTTCTTCCTCATCGAGGCAGCTTGTTGTGGAGGATAATTGTGCGTACTCGTACGTAAGTTGGCGCCAAACAGTGTGGATGCGTTTGGATTTGTTTGGTGCTTTCTTGGTTTGTCTTTGGGAACGGACGAGTCGAGACGGGTCAAACGGCAGAATACACGTAATTTGGGAACTGGAGTGGAGCACCATACGCGTCGTCTACTTCATGCTGTTACAATGCGCGCATCTCTCGACCTACCCTCTTTCGAAAAGACGTCAGGTGCGTCCTTAATGATTATGATAATATGCGCATGGAGGGCGATGGCCATGAACGCGATTCTGTGCCATACTCGTACAATATGTTGGACAAAATCAACTAGAGTGGAAGATGATGTCATCATGTCTTAAATCCCCTCGATGGTGCACTTCACAAACTTCCTCGACTGCTTGATGATGAGAGAATGGCCGTTCTCTTGCATCTTGTGCTGGTGCTGCCATTCAAGGCGGGGAGCGCTTTCCCCAGTGCTTTGCCTTTGGTCTCAGGCAGCTGCGTCGGTACGAAGGCCGTGACGAGGCTCACGCTGAACATGATGAGGCCGATGGTTTGTGGAGCGACGCCAGGCGTGACGATATACGGAGCAAAGAATCCACCGATTCGTGCTGCTGTGGTGGCAACACAGTGCCCTGTGGCCCGGATATCCGTCGCGAGCAGCTCGGATGTGAAGACCCACGTGATGCATGTCGCACCCATCATGCAGAATCGCACGAGGAGGGCCAATACAATCATCGTCGCTCTTGACGTGGCATCTGCGTCGTCGAGAAGTCCCATCATCAGAAGCGCTGCTCCACCCAGCAAATAGAGCACACACTGCGATGTCACTCTTCCCCAATCGTCGATGACGAGAATGGCGGCCGCCAGTCCCACCGCTTCCGCCGAGCCGCTGATGAAGATAGCATTGTAGTCGAAACTGTATGATTTTTCTGCGCTGCCGTCGTCGGTTGCGCTATCGTTGTGCTCGTCGTGCATGCCTGAAAACAGGGAAGAGATCAGCAAGACGGCACCGAAGTAAAGGACAGCAAGTCCGAACCACATGATGCAGAGCTGCATTGTGAGTTTGATCCGCTTTGGCGACAGGAGTTCTGCCCAAGAGTTGTCGCTGGTTGATGTAGCTTCGTCGTAGGTGATGATGATATTGGTGGGGAACACCTCCATCCCATCTTTTCCATTCTTCTCGGCACCGTGTCGCAAAATCGCCACCGCTTCGTCATGGCGACCCTTGGTCAGCAACCAACGAGGCGATTCGGGTACGAACCAAAATCCAAGGATCATGGACAGCACGCACGGAATGGCACAGTAGACGACGAACCACCGCCAAGCTTGGCCATCGCCACCCCCGATCGTCCACTGAGCAAGAAGCGTGGTCAGCAACGTCCCAGCTGTCCAGAAAAAGTGGATGGGGAGGAGATGCTTGCCACGCCGCGATGTTGGGACGAACTCTGCAAACACATCGAATGGAATCGCCAGTCCCCCAACGCCGAATCCAACGATGAAGCGGATGGCGTAAAACCATTCGATTGTGGGAGCCAGGGCGGTGGCGATCCCAAACACAGAAATTATCATCGCAGTTGCCAGATATACGGGCTTTCGGCCAATGCGATCTGCCAAAGGTCCCAGAACCAATGTCCCTGCCGTAGCACCGGCAAACACGATGGATACTACGGCATCCATCTGGCGTTCGCTGAGGTCCCAATCTGCGTTGAGCACTACAGCCAAAAACGAAAGCATCAAGATCTCGATGGCATCGGACGCGAAGCACAGCCCAGCAGCGCACATGATCTCGAATTGAAAATGCCCCATGCCAATCAGCTCTATCGCATCGTCAATGTCGATCTGGATTGATCCGTTCACAGAACCGCTACCGCCATCCCGCTCAGTTTTGCCGTTGGTGTTTGTGGTGTCATCGGTCCCGCTGATGGTGCTGTTGCTCCGTTCACCATGTGGAGGCCATCGATCAGCAGACAAACTGGCATCGAAGTTATCAAGCTCTGTGTTGACGTCTTCATTTCGAGGTGTGCAGGAATCGTACGTCCGGAGGGGCGCCTGCCACAGCCGGGTTGTGTCGGAGCTGCGCATGTAGCGCTGGGTGTTGTGTTTGTGTGTGTGCTGAACGGCCGGCGCATCCCTGGATCGCTGACCAATTGAGCAGCTCAAGGAACCAAGGGGAGGGATCGCGGCGCTTGGTGTTGTGTGCTGCCGACATCTCCTCGAGGGTGCGACGAGTCATGCATCGTTCGGCACATTCAGACTTCGTGATCAAATGAGAATTTCAATTCGTGACTAAAATGGATGACTGAGTTGTGAAAACACTGACTTGCATCCACCGTGCTGTTCCACCTGGAATCCGTTTCTGGTGCGTTTTCCACCAACCAACAAGGAACAACGGCAAACACTGGTCATGTTCGTACTTACCTCTGCATCGTCAGAATCACAGCTTCAGACAGGAGGATCGCCGTCGCCATCATTGTCGTTGTTGTCAACGTCGCCAACGCCGCCATCATCAACAACAGTGCCATGATATCACGGCACATCATCTTCATTGCTGCATGCGTGTCAGTCGCGTTGCTCATCACGAGCACACCATCTGCCGCCTTTTGTGCGCGATGGAAGTCCACACGTGATTGTCGGGGATTGGCACGGTGGGGACAACCGCACCAGGGCAACTGCGCTCCAGCTTCAACCCTGCTGCTGGCATCGTCTTCATCTTCATCTCCATCATCGGCGAGCGCGAAATCAAGAGGGCGACCGAAGTCAAAAGCAAAGCCAAGAACAACACAAACAAAAACAGAGAGAAGGGCACCAGCAATATCAACTGGAAATACAGATGCATCGACAAGTGCTGCTCCAATACGAACAAAACCAAACATGCCTGTGCGCAGTTTGATGCACACTATTCGATCCCATTTCGGGGATACGAACAACCGTGGTGTCTCGTCCACCAAAGCCTGGGAAAGAACAAGGTCATACCTGTACTCCACAGCGGATGCCTTATCCCTCAAGCAAGCTCAAGAAGTCCTTGACTTCCTTTCATCCATCTGTCCTGCATCGACCGCAAAGAAAGTCGTTCAGGTAGCACCCCAAGTACTAACACAGGATGTGTCCAAGTTCCTTGCACCAGCATCGGAGCATTTCATCAATGTACTAGGAAATGAGGCATTCCAGAAAGAGATCGATGATGATCCTCAGCGCTGGCTGTCGAATGTGAAATCCTACCACTCCGAGGTGGCCTGGAACAAACTGGTGAGATATCTCTGCGATGACTGGGGCATATCTTCGAGAGCCATCAATAAGCTCAAAGCTTCGACGGTGGTCATACCAACCGAATCGACAGCTAGAATCAACGCATCTCTGACCTACTTGGATTCAGTGATGGATACAGAATGGTTGGAGAAACGAAAGAAGACGATATCCACTATCGCCGAACAGCTGATCATCCGTCGGCCAACTACAATCTTGTTGGACACCAAGACTGTGTTGAAGCCACGCGTTGAGTATCTGATGCGAAGAGTGAACATGACTGAAACAGATTTCACGGTGTTCATGAACCGAGGTGGTGGAGGGACATTGACTTTTTCGTCGGAAGACAAGATCAGACCAATGTTGGAATACCTGCGAACCATGTTGAATCAGCAGGAACTGAAGAAGTGTGTGATGAGAATGCCACTCTTACTGAATTTGGCGATAGAGACTTTGCAATCCAAGGTTGAGTTCTTCGATGACATCGAACGACGCCACGTCGCACGTTGGTCTTCTCACACGCTGAACGCACAACAAGGAGTGGAAGAGCGATCGCTATCAGTGTGCATACTCACCATTGCACCAGGTGTCTTTTCCCTCGACTTCTCAACAACTGTTCAGCCCAAAATCGATTTCATCAGCAAAGTGTGGGGTGAAGCCTCATTGATTCAGAACTTGCGCCGGTTTCCCAGACTTATCGGGCTGAATGTAGAAAGCAACCTCAAACCAACGCTCGACTTTTACAATCGAACTGGCTACGTGCTGCTGTCGGACGATTGGGAAATATGCCAACAAGAGACGGCACTGTCGGTTTCGTATGTGGCTACATCGCTGAAAACTCGGTTATTGCCACGATGGCACTTCGTCCGATCGCAGAACCCTTCGTATTGCCTATCACTGAGTTCCATTTGCACATACACAGATGTTCGCTTTTGTAAGCACGCAGGTCTTGATCTGGAACAGTATTTGGAGTTCAAGAAGGAGCATGGACCAGCCCTTGAGCTCCCAGATCCGTCAGATCTTCAATTCGATGAGTAGAAAGAGCATTCACTGCGATATCTCCCCCTACCAATATGAAGGCTATATCTCATAATGTAACGCCATTCGACGAGTGCGAGTACGAGAATGACAACCATCCGAGTGTTGTGCTGCATGAGTAGACTGCGTCGTCCAACGTTTCGTCGCTCTCTGACTATCAGATGCACACTCTATTGTTTATTACTACGTGCTAGTTCACCGTAGAGAGCAATGGTGCTTGTTAGAACGAAATCAAAGAGGGGATTCTGCACCGAAATGTAGAGTGATCAGATCGTTGTTGAGGTGAGGATGAGTGAGTGTTATTGAGTTATTCGTATGGGTACGACTAGGTAGAATGCTGTCAAGCTCCAAAGATTGAGATCTTGGAACTGTGAGCATGAGTGTTGAGATGTACATGTGAGTATATGTCGAGATGTACGTGTATATGTGCATCGTTCACCCGTTATTCTCTCATACGCACTTGGACGGTATAACTAAATTCGTGTCAATAGTATGCTGTGATTTGTCAGAATTACAGTGGAAATGGAACACACGAAAAGGGGCAAGACTTCTGGAGGAAATTTGCAAATGATGATTTCTGAGAGAATTGGAAGATCGTCCGTCCATCCATCAATGGTACCAAGGGAATCTCAAGGTGCTTCCCAACTAAACCTCAGATGACGATATCATCTGACAGACTCCTGCATCACCAATGGAACATGACATCTGGAGAGCAGAAGGACGCCTACTGACGTCGACAGGATGTCATCGTGTCACCACGTCGACATCTGTCTCCAGGTCAGAACAGGAGGCAAAGATCCGATGACCCATGAAGATCATGGATACTGAAGGTGAACTTCAAATGGTAAGTACTCATGGAGTAGGAACCAGTACTGAATGAACGGAGTGTCAAATGCGGAGTATGCGTCGAACACGGAGTATCGTGTAACACGAGCACACAATATTGAGAGAGAGAGAGAGAGAGTACAGAGAGGAGCGAGAGAGCATCTTGCACACCGACTCATAGTCGGAAACCGAATCTACAAAACAGATTGAAGCACCGAGAGCATCGGGCAAGAGAACAAATGGACACCAAGAGGATCAGAGTGCCAATGTAATGAAACAGCAAACAACCAACTATCAGCCAACACCATCTTCCATGATCGTAGGTTACCAATCATGGAACTTGCCAACACATGAGGGGCAACTTGCAGGTCTTATGCAAGTGTAGGTTGTTGGAAATCCGGGGTTATAGTATGAATCTAGTCTGGCATTAGACCATACTGTTATAGAACTGTGAGAACAATCTCCTTGACTCTCTTCAATTCCAATTCAATAGCAAGCATGATCCGTAGCAGTTCACCATAGTCATACACTTGTCCATGGTTGCTTTCATCTGCATCATCATCTTGCTCTCATGCTCTCCCCTGTAGATTCGTCATGCATTTCAGTAGTGTCATGCCTCTTCTGCATTCAGGCAGTAGTTCTTGTACCCATACAGGCACCTCAGCATGCGTCTCAGACTGATCGATCCCACATTGTCTTTGATTCCTCAGTATTCTTCCTACGCCACCACAATGGTCTCAGCGATCATGTTTTTTCTGATGTCACATCATCATTCGTGCTCTGGGGTGAAGAAGGGATTGCCTCCGTTTCTCCCATTGGGGTGACTCTTGTCCGTCGATGTGCGTCGACATACTTGGGATTTATCAACAGTATTGCACATAGTCTTGGTTCATGTGCAAATACATCCCTAGTGGTCGAATCATAGGTTCTCCTTCATTTTAATGGTGGTTCATGAATAGACTCCATTGTGGGACATGACCGTGTTTGGTCTCAGTTGCAGAGGGAGGAGTGAGGAGGGACAAGCTACAAGGTGATCCGAGTGTGGTCAACAGAGTTGAATCCATCGAGTCATGAAAACGTTATTGGGAGGTGCGTCAATAATGGGTATCTTGATAAAGTCGTGCCTCGGATTCCTGACAAAGAGTACTCCACCAATACATCCTTCGATTCCACGTGGAACTTCGTGAGACCAACGACCATGTTGTGACACTTGTTCTCAATTTTTCGTTTCGCGATCTGCGACAAAACCCAGATGCGCCAACCAACAAGGAACAGCCACAGACACTGTTCATGTTCACGCTTGTGCATCGTCAGGATCACAGCTTCGGACAGGAGGATCACCATCACCATCATTGCCATTGTTGCCAACGTCGCTACTACCATCAATATTACCACAGCTATCGCCAACGCCGCCATCATCAACAACAGTGCCATGATATCACGGCACATCATCTTCATGGCTGCGTGCGTGTCAGTCGCGTTGCTCATCACGAGCACACCATCTGCTGCCTTTTGTGCGCGATGGAAGTCCACACGTGATTGTCGGGGATTGGCACGGTGGGGACAACCGCATCATGGCAACTGCGCTCCAGCTTCAACCCTGCTGCTGGCATCGTCTTCATCTTCATCTCCATCATCGGCGAGCGCGAAATCAAGAGGGCGACCGAAGTCAAAAGCAAAGCCAAGAACAACACAAACAAAAACAGAGAGAAGGGCACCAGCAATATCAACTGGAAATACAGATGCATCGACAAGTGCTGCTCCAATACAAACAAAACCAAACATGCATGTGCACAGTTTGATGCACACTATTCAGTCACATTTCGGGGATACGAACAACCGTGGTGTCTCGTCCACCAAAGCCTGGGCAAGAACAAGGACATACGTGCACTTCGCAGCGCATACCTTATCCCTCAAGCAAGCTCAAGAAGTCCTTGACTTGCTTTCATCCATCTGTCCTGCATCGACCGCAAAGAAAGTCGTTCAGGTAGCACCCTCAGTTCTAACAAAGGATGTGTCCAAGTTCCTTGCACCAGCATCGGAGCATTTCATCAATGTATTAGGAAATGAGGCATTCCAGAAAGAGATCGATGATGATCCTCGGCGCTGGCTGTCGAATGTGAAATCCTACAACTCCGAGTTGGCCTGGAACAAACTGGTGAGATATCTCCGCGATGACTGGGGCATATCTTCGAGAGCCATCAACAAGCTCAAAGCTTCGAGGGTGGTCATGTCTGTTGGAAATCCGGGGTTATAGTAGTAGACTAATCTGTTATCAGTCTGTACCGTTTTAGAACTGTGAGCACAACATGCTCATCTCCTTTTGATTCCAATTCACAACAAGCATGATCTGCAGTAGCCACCCGAGGTTACACCCTTTAGCTTGGCTCCTTTCGTCTGCATCTTCATCTTGCTTTCATCGTGGTTCATCGTTTGCTTGGCTGAGGATTGGAGAGCACCTACATTCGTCAAGTTCATACTTGTAGACCTGTAGGTACCTCTCCTTCGGTCTCCTGTCACCTCACTGGTCCCACTTCATTTCAGTTCCTCCCTCTGGTCATCTCGATGGTTGCCTTTGGATACTTGGAACTTATTGTCATCTGGATCGTGGTCTTGGGTGAATAGGGATCGCCTCTGTTACGCTTTCTCACATTAGGTTCTCAGAGACGCGTCGACTTGTTCAGATATATTGGTTGTCGCGCTCACTCGATTCACTCATGGGCTGGTGTGTTGCCATCCTCATAGATCTCTCCGTTCCCGACCGTTATCGGGACATGGCCGAGTAGGCCACTGGATGAGGGTGCTTGGATGTCGCATAAGACAGGTAAGGCCATTGGGCTGTCCGAGTGCAACTGGTCGATTGCTGGGTTGCGGTTTGTCTGGGAGATGCTATTGGGGGTTGCGGCAATCATGGGTATCTTTGCACTTAATACCATTCCGGTTCTAGTCAGTCCTCATGGGAGCTGCGGTAGAATAGGGTATCTTTGCAAAGTCGTACCCCCGATTCCTGACACATGTCAACCGAATCGATAGCTAGAATCAACGCATCTCTGACCTACTTGGATTCAGTGATGGATACAGAATGGTTGGAGAAACGAAAGAAGACGACATCCACTATCGCCGAACAGCTGATCATGCGTTCGCCAACTACAATCTTGTTGGACACCAAGACTGTGTTGAAGCCACGCGTTGAGTATCTGATGCGAAGAGTGAACATGACTGAAACAGATTTCATGGTGTTCATGAACCGACGTGGTGGAGGCACATTGGCTTATTCGTCGGAAGACAAGATCAGACCAATGTTGGAATACCTGCGAACCATGTTGAATGAGCAGGAACTGAAGAAGTGTGTGATGCAGATGCCACTCTTACTGAATTTGGCTGTAGAGACTTTGCAATCCAAGGTTGAGTTCTTCGATGACATCGAACGACGCCACTTTGAACGTTGGTCTTCTCACACGCCGAACGTGCAACAAGGAGTGGAAGAGCGATCGCTAGCAGTGTGCATACTCACCACTGGACCACCTGTCTTTTGTCTCGACTTCTCAACAACTGTTCAGCCCAAAATCGATTTCATCAGCAAAGTGTGGGGTGAAGCCTCATTGATTCAGAACTTGCGCCAGTTTCCCAGACTTATCGGGCTGAATGTAGAAAGCAACCTCAAGCCTACGCTCGACTTTTACAACCGAACTGGCTACGTGCTGGTGTCGGACGATTGGGAAATATGCCAACAAGAGACGGCACTGTCGGTTTCGTATGTGGCTACATCGCTGAAAACTCGGTTATTGCCACGATGGTACTTCGTCCGATCGCAGAACCCTTCGTATCGCCCATCACTGAATTCCATTTGCACATACACAGATGCTGACTTTTGTAAGCACGCAGGTCTTGATCTGGAACAGTATTTGGAGTTCAAGAAGAAGCATGGGCCAGCCCTTGAACTCCCAGATCCGTCAGATCTTCAACTCGACGAGTAGAAAGAGCATTCACTGCGATGCCTCTCCTTATCAATATGACGGTGATATCTCATAATGTAACGCCATTCGACGAGTGCGAGTACGCTTATGACAACCATCCGAGTGTTGTGCTGCATGAGTAGACTGCGTCGTCCAACGTTTCGTCGCTCTCTGACTATCAGATGCACACTCTATTGTTTATTGTTGTACCACACTGACTATAGATTATTATCTATGCGCCGGGGGCGCTTTTGAACCGCCTCGTTTATTCTGCATGAGTCATACAGCGGGAACGGAAGTGCATACTTGTGCGTGGTAGTACTGTCTTGTGTGGTGAGGCCGGGGATGATGACCTAGATGGTCGTCAGTCGCGTGGGGGCAGGGTGGCCGCACTGGGATTAGCTGGGCCGCGTACTTGATGGTGGCGCTCCTACTGGGGCCTCTCCCGGTCCGGTGGTTCCGAAACCTTGCGCTTCATCCATGCTATTTGTGCGGCCGGGACGGTGGCGGCAATGTGAGGCATGGCGTGGAGGAGGGTGAGCAGCCACTTCGCCTGTCGGGGGGTCGTCGTCGGCGCCTGTCGGGCGAGCTGGCGCAGATGGATGGGCATGAACTGCTCTGGCAGCTCACGGAGGGCTTGACAATAAAACAACATACGCTGCGTCATCGAGTCGCGCTCGGCAACCTCATGAAGCTGCTGGTTCCGGCTTGTCCATTGCTGCAGAACCATGAGCCACAGCTCGTGAGTCACGTCTGCCTGCCAGAAGACCGGCCGGCGCCTGCGTGAGGATGGCGGGGGATTGGGGCTGAACTTCTCCCATTCCGTGGACCACCCTCCCCAGATCAGGGCATCCCATCCAACACCGTGCTGGGCCATCTCGACGTCCTGGGTGGCCGTGCGGCGAATGCCTTGAGGGGGGTTGCCGCCGCGCTGTAGGACGCGAAGAGCTTTGACCAACAGCTGGGCAGCCTCGCGTCGGACTCTGGGAGGCTGTATGATGGCGCGAATGCGTTGGATGCATGCCGCCCATATCTCCGTGCTGGCCTCGCTCGTGCACCGTACCACATGATGGTTGTCCTCGGCCTGGCCACATCTTGGGCATGTGCCTGAGTCAGACTGACCTTGTCGGCACATATTGCGGCCGGAAGCTGCGTTGCCTGAGGCCAGCTTGAGAATGGCACGCTGCTGCCCCCCGGCCCACCTGCCTATCGCGCGCATCATTGGTCTCCAATCCACCGTGTAACGGGCGACGGACCCCCAGCGCTGCCGCCACTTATTTTGGATGCTGGCTGTTGTTGCCTCTTGTGCCACCGCTTCGTAGCTGGCCTCCGACAGGAAACCGTTGGAGCTGGCAACTGCCCAGCCTGAAGACTGTGGGTTCCCAGACACCTCGCCCCACGATTGGGCATGGTTGATGGTGCGCCAGTGCTCACCCGCTTCATGATCTGCGACCACGTTAAGGACCTCCCAGTCGGACATCTGAGGGTTGGACTTGGCATTGGCATGCCCTTTTACATGCTGGACCTTGAACTGAACCGGACTCGTTCGCAGTTGGCGCTGGATTTCCTGCCTGAGGTCAAAGTCGGCGTCGTCGGCCGAAATGAGCGAATGCGACTCGCTCGCCCGGACTGCTTGCATGTTATCGCACGCAATGGTGATCGACCCTACCACCCCGGCCCACGACGCAAACGTGCTCAGGAATTGCATGCCGAACAGCAGGCCCGCCGTCTCTGCCCGATTGGATGTCATGGTTTGCGACCCGCTCGGAACCTCGGACCGAATGACGACGCCTGCCGTCGGTGCCGTCAGACTGTTTTGGATCACCATCGCCGCTGTGCCCACACCATCTTTCACGGAGGCGTCGCAACAGGCCACACATCGGCCGCTGGCGATGGCAGCCGTCAGGGAGCTCTGGGACCCTTGAATCCTTGTTGGCAAGTTCCGCTCACGGTAACCTACGATCGTGGAAGATGGTGTTGGTTGATAGTCGTTCGTTGCTATTTCATTACTTGGCTACTCCAATGCTCTCGGTGTACGCCCGTTCTCTTGCCCGATGCTCTCGGTGCTTCAATCTGTTTTGTAGATTCAGTCTCCGACTATGAGTCGGTACGCGAGATGCTCTCTCGCTCCTCTCTGTTTACTCTCTCTCTCTCTCAATATTGTGTGCTCATGCTACACGATACTCCGTGTTCGATGCATACTCCGCACTCGACACTCCGTTCATTCAGTACTGGTTCCTACTCCATGAGTACTTACCATTTGAAGTTCACCTTCTGTATCCATGATGCTGATCCTCTTCGGTCATCGGATCTTCACCTCCTGCTCTGACTTGGAGACAGCTGTCGACGTGGTGACATGTTGACATCCTGTCGACGTCAGTAGGTGTCCTTCTGCTCTCCAGATGTCACGTTCCATTGGTGATGCAGCAGCCTGTCAGATGATATCGTCATCTGAGGTTTAGTTGGGAAGTACCTCGAGATTCTCTTGGTACCATTGATGGATGGACGGACGATCTTCTGATTCTCCCAGAAATCGTTATTTGCAAATTTCCTCCAGAAATCTTGCCCCTTTTCATGTGTTCCATTTCCGCTGTAATTCTGACGAATCCCAGCATACTATCGACACGAATGTAGTTATACCGTCCAAGTGCGTATGAGAGAATAACGGGTGAACGATGCACATATACTCGTACATCTCGACATATACTCACATGTACATCTCGACACCCTTCCTGTGTGCATTCGGTCATTCGAATGTTCTCGATGTGTCAAGGTACGACTTCTCGTGTTCACGTTGTAAGTCGGCCTTGATGTTCTTGGTGAATCCGTCGCTTGTGTTCTGCTTGGATTTGACGAAAATGATTTCGATGGTTTTGTTGATTACCATGTTCCTCACGTAGTGATGGCGCACGTCGATGTGCCGCGATCGTTGGGATGTTGATGGGTTCTTGGCGATGAAGATCGCTCCGATGTTGTCCACACGGACCTTGATCGGTGTCTTCACTGGGACGCCCACACTTTCGAGTAGCTGCACGACGAAAAAGATCTCCTTTGCCGCTTTGGAAAGGGCAATGTATTCTGCTTCGGATGAGCTGAGTGTGACGGCCTTCTGTGCCTTGGATCGCCAAAGGATTGGCACCTTGCACAGGTATAGGATGAACCCTCCTACGCTAATTCTCGTGTTCTTGTCTCCTGCATATTCGCTATCGCAGAAGAGCTCCATGTCCCAGCCGTCGTTGTCTGGACGTGCTGGATGGATCTTCAATCCATAGTCCTTTGTATCGATTACATACTTGATGATCCGATACATCTCCTTCATTGCGGCCTTGGTGGGCCCGATCAATACCTTGGAGAGTTCCCTCACAGGGTTCGCGATATCTGGTCGCGAGTGCTTGATGAGGAAGAGTAGCATACCGACGCCTCGGCGGTATTCGGCATGTTCTTCCGGTCCGACCTTCTGCAGTCCGTTATCTTCGGATGGTCGTACGATGATTTGACCCGCGGTTCCCGGTGTCCCATAGCGTTGCATCTTCTCAACCTTGGTTCCGAACTCTTCGATGAGGTGTCGGATGAGATGTGGTTGACGCAATGTCGCTCTAGTCTTGTCATGGTTCAGTTCGATGTTGCAGCTGAGGTAGTCTCCGAGTCCGCGCTCGATTGTCACCTTGAATTTGCTGCCTTGGATGTCCTTCAGGAATGTCTCCAGTGCCTTGGAGTCCCCGCAACAGAAGCAATCGTCCACATAGATGGCCACGATCATGCTTCCTTCGTTCGTCTTCCTGTAGAACAGGCACGGGTCTGCTGCGCTCTGTTCGAAATTGATATTCTTGAGGGTCGATACCAACATCTTGAACCATTGCCTGGCGCTCTGCACAAGTCCGTAGATTGGCTTGTGTAGGGTCAGGGCTCCGTCTGGTTGATGATCCATCCCGTTGGGACAGTTCATGTAGATCTCCTCGTCGAGGTCTCCATGTAGGAATGCCGTTACGACATCGACGAGTGCGCAGTCCATCTTCTTGATTAGCATGATCACCATCATGACCCGATAGGTCACGTCATGGATGACGGGTGAGTAATGCTCTTGGAAGTCTACTCCTGCGACTTGTGAATAGCCACATGCAACGAGCCGCGTTCGATGTGTGCCGTCACGTTTTAGCTTGAAGACCCATTTGCACTTGCAGCATCTGCGGCCGCGTGGGATGGCGTCTCGCTTGATCTTGCTGTACACCTTGCGTGTATCCATAGAGTCGAACTCCTTCTTGATGGCTGCTCGATATCCCTTTCGATGGATGGGATCTGGGTGATTGAAGGCTCCATCGAATGTTGTTGGTTCGATGTGCTTCTCTTGTTCCTTGTTCTCGTCCTGCATCGACAATCCGATGTCGATCGCTGGTGACTCGGTGATAATTGCATTCATCCCGTATAGTTCTGTTGTGCTATGATGAGTGATCTCGATCTCCTCATCTTCGTCCATGATTTCTTCATCATCTGTAGTTTCGTTGTTGGAATCGTCGATCATCTCGTCGTTGAGTTCGTCACTATCTTCGTTGGATGATGATTTGCTCTCATAGCCTTCCTCCTTTCGACCTCGGTCGTTGAAGTCTGCGAGCTCACGCAGAGCTCTGGAAATACCCTTCCCTGTAGTTGGCTTGGGATTAACTTCTCCCTTCCTGCCTCGTGCTTCGTGACGTCGGATTCTCTCCTTTCTAGCTATGTCACGCTTGTTTGGTTTGGTTGGCGGAGGTCTGGATGGTGTGTCATGTGTAGACCTCAGTGGTGTGTTTGGAGGAGTAATACCTGTGTCATCGTCAGCTTCGTCGCCGGATGATTGGATTTCGTCATCCTCCTGATTGGATTCGCTCCGATCTTCCTCGTCGTTATAGATTAGTTGAGTCACTGCTCCATTGTCTTCGTCATCCTCATCGTCGCTATCCGATAGGATGTAGTAGCTGTTGCTGTCAGCGAAAGATACTCTCTTTGCTTCTGATGTTCGATGCGTTGCCGACTTCGGTGTTCCTCCCTTCCGTCCAACAGTTGTGAAGCCGTCTGCATCTGTTGTTCCTGCTTTACTGGATATGTTCGGTGCTGGTGCCCAGCCACAGAACTGTCCGTATGATTGGTTGAGCCACTTGATGTCGCGAGAGCAGACCAGTGATTTGGTCGATGGTCTGTACATGTTGTAGACCCCTGATGCGTGCTGGTGTGCATATCCGATGAACACCATCTCTTCTCCTCTGTTCTTGAGTTTGGCGGTGATCCCGCCATAGGTAGTCTTCACAACACCCACCTCTCCAAACGTGCGGAGTGCATCCGCATATGGTGGATCGTTGCCGAAGAATTGTCAATGTGGTGACTCCTTCTGGTTCTTCGCTACGGTGATGTTGGCGATGGCGGTGGCAGTGCTAGCGGCTGCTGCCCATAGGCCATGCCTATACTCTTCGTCGAGCTGTGCTCCGTTGAGCATGGAGCGGATCTTGGTGTAGAGGTACGCGAACTTGCGTTCCACTCTGCTGTTCTGTTGCGGTGTGTTCGATGCCGTGAATTCGAATTTCACGTTGAGTCCTGCATCGATGAGAGTATCCTGCGTGGACTTGTTCTCTCCGCTGTTATCACCTCGGAAGATGATCTGTTGGTCACCAGTCTGTGACTTGATCATTTGGATGAATCGTTTGATGTACCCTGGTTGATCACTTTTGTTCTTGAGAAAGAAACTCCAGCAGTGATCCGTGCAGTCGTCCACAATCAGGGTCCAGTAGCGTTTATCTCCAAAGCTTATGTGTTTAGTGTAACTAATGTCAATGAAGAACCGTTCGCCACGGCGAGTTGCTCTTTGAATGGTTGCCTTCGGCATATTCTTCACTCTTGCGTTCGCGACCGCGCAGTCGCGACATACTGGCATCTCGCCGATGATCTTCCATCCGTATTGGGCGGCTGTCCGCTTCATGGTTTCGAGTGGCGCGTGGCCGAGCATTCGATGCAAGTTCACCGCGCTGATCTCCTTGGATGGATTCTTGACGATGGCTGTGCAAGCCTTGTCGTCGTCCGTTGGCATGATGGGATGCATCTGCACTCCCGTGATGAATCCGTTGGATGTGGGGAAGACTCGATCGAACACGATCTTCGTTCCGGATCCGTTGATGATGTCCATCAGAATGCCGTTGCTACCGAGTTGATAGCCGTTGTACAGAGCCTTGTTCGTGGAGAAAAGGTTCACCGCCATTTTCGGTGTGTACTTCACGTCATCGAGCCGGATGATGTGGCCAGTGTTGTCTCGTTGCTTGACCTTCAAGCGAATGGATCCCATTTTGGGAGAATCCAGCTTCGTGCTGTCTCCCACTTGGACGAAGGACTTGACGTGCCGCACGTTGAATAGAGCGGCGTCCGAGTTGACGATGTGACACGAAGCTCCGCTGTCGGCGAGCCAGGTGTCCTTGTTGACCTTGTCCTTGTGCTTGGTGCTCAGCTTGTGGAGTTGCTCCACAGCTGCTGTGGCCATCTCATCCATGAGGCCGTCTGCCTCTTCATCTTCATGCACTCCATCTTCGTTGTATGGATTGTGATCTTCGTCGTCGTCCATGTTATTGAGCAGTTGTGCATAGTCCGATGGGATCGTGTTGCTCCGATGTGATCCTGTGGCTGGATCGTATGGGTGGACGCGTGATCGCTCTCGCAAGAGCACACGCATGCATCCTCCAAGGATGAAGTGCAGATCCGTTTCTGGGATCGTCTCCGTGTTGTCCGCTTCCAATATGCGGTTGATGACGACCGAGTTGGCGAGAATCTCTTCGATTGATCCGAAGTTCTTGGATAGGATGGATCCCATCATGTTCACCCATATCGGTCTGAGCACTCCTTGTACGTGTCCTGGGAAGAGGTTCATTCCTGCTTCCGTTACGGCATCGAAGATGAGTTGCTTTTGGATCACCAATGCTGTTTCTGTTGCATATGGGATGGTGTCATGACGATGGAGGAAGTTGGACTCATTGGGATTCTCAATCGGTGGGAAGTCGATGTCTCTTGGATAGACGACGCGTTCGTTCGGATTAAAGCTGTCGGCTGGATGATTGCCGTCTTCGGATTCGTCGCTGTCATCCTCGTTGAAGATGCCCGATCTGTTGTTCCCCGCCGCTGGAGGAGGCGGCGCCGCGCCGCGGTTCGATTCGTCGTCTTCATCTGTGCCGTCATCGTCGGCGTCTTCATCTACGCCGTCCTCGTTGGTGTCGTTGTCATCATCACTCATGGCCTCTTCGATGTCGCTATCGTTGGCCTTGTCGTCCATCTCAGCTTCGTCGCTGTATGAACCGATCAGGTCGTGCGCGTTGAAGCAGCATTCGTAGCTCACTTCGCGTCTTGGATCCACCTCGTGGATGATTGGCTCCTCGCTGAGCCACTCCGGGACGATCTCATCGTCCTGTACTTCGTCGTCACTTCCGACGCATTCGAAGTTATCGAAGAAGGAGTCTTCAATGTAGTCGTCGGACACCAACATGCAGAGCGGCAAGTCCTTTGCCGAGAGCACCATCTCGTGCCCGCTCTTGTCGTGTCCTTCCGTTGCCGTATTGGCTTGTTCGTTGGTCTTCTTGTTCTCGTTGAACTTCTTCTTTCGGCACTCCGCCTCGCGGTGTCCGAAGATGCCACAGTAGTTGCACTTCCCGTTGAAGCCGCTTCCCTTGTTGCGGTTGTTGTTACGCTTTCCGTTCATCTTGTTGTTGTTGTTGTTTTTCTTGTTGTTCGATTTCTTGCGTTCTGGGCAATCGGTGGATCTGTGACCATACACACCACAGTTGTGGCAGGTGCCCTTGAAGTTACCGGTGCTTGTGAAGCCGGCGTCGTTGCTCTTCGTATTGCTGTCTTGGAAGTCGTCGATGTATGTCTTTCCGCCTTGATGCTTGGCATGTGCTTCACGGAGTACTCCTCTGATCGTGTTGATGGTGACAACTGTTGGATTGAATGTGAGTTGGTGGTTGAAATTCACAACGTGTGTTCTGTATTCCACGCTCACCGTACTGAGGATTTGCATGATCATTTCCTCGTCCGTGATCGTGTATCCGACATCGTGGAGACGGGAGCGCAGTATCTCGAGTCGCGTGATGTATACGTCGGGGTCTGAGCCTTTCTTCATCTTTTCGTTGTTGAATTGACGCTTGAGTTTGATCTTCGTCACCGCATCGGATGGCTGGAACTTCTCCGCGAGAACGTTCCACGCCGCGTGTGGATCCCCGTCAGGGTAATCGTTGGAGATGCATTGATTGATGTATTGGATGGCCTGCTTGCCCTTTCCCTTCTCTGCATCCATCATGAGGATCAGATCGCTGAAGCAGTCGCCTGCCAGCTTGTGGGTTTCCTCCATTGCCTCCTTGATTTCGTCGGTGGCTGCTGCGATCTCACTCACTGTTGAAATCTTCGTCTTGCCCAACATCACGTCTCTCGTCTTCTGTGTACGAGCGTATGCTTTTGCTTGGGACTCCCATGCGCTATAGTCTTCCTGTTCACCGCTGAACATCGGCGCCTTGATGCGTCGCTTGTTCATGTTGGCTGATGTCGCCATGTTGATTCGTTGTTTCGTTATTGGTGCGCTCGCGCCCTTGATTTCCGTTTGTTTCTGTATTAGCGATTCTTCGATTTTCGCTCGTAGTTGCGCGGAGATTGTTTTCGTCACAAATTCTCCTCCTGGTGGTGTCTCACTTTTCCCACTCTGTTTGGCAGTGCGAATGCTCTCCGTCACACCAGTCTCCTCTTGCTTGCTTGCCTTGAGAATGCTCTCCTCCTCGCGATGTAGCCTTGCAGACCGTTCTTCTTTGGTCTCGTCGATCGCGCTTGCGTCTGCGCCTGATAGGACAGTAGCCGCTGCTACTTCCTTCTCTTCTCGTGGTGGAGTCTCACTCGCACCTTCTTCTTGCTTGATAGCCAGTTGGGACAGAGGGATGTCTTTCGATTCCTCTTCCTCGCTCATTCAGCCTGCTGCTCTTGAATGATGTTCGTCTTCCTCGCACGATACGATTCGCGGGCTCGCCCTAATCTATCGTTTATAAACGTGTTGGCAAGTTCCGCTCACGGTAACCTACGATCGTGGAAGATGGTGTTGGTTGATAGTCGTTCGTTGCTATTTCATTACTTGGCTACTCCAATCCTCTTGGTGTACGCCCGTTCTCTTGCCCGATGCTCTCGGTGCTTCAATCTAATTCGCAGATTCAGTCTCCGACTATGAGTCAGTACGCGAGATCCTCTCTTGCTCCTCTCTGTACTCTCTCTCTCGACATCGTGTGCTCGTCCCACACGATACTCCGTGCTCGATGCGTACTCCGCACTCGACACTCCGTTCATTCAGTACTGGTTCCTACTCCATGAGTACTTACCATTTGAAGTTCACCTTCAGTATCCATGATCTTCATGGGTCATCGGATCTCCACCTCCTGCTCTGACTTGGAGACAGCTGTCGACGTGGTGACATGTTGACATCCTGTCAACGTCAGTAGGCGTCCTTCTGCTCTCCAGATGTCACGTTCCATTGGTGATGCAGCAGTCTGTCAGATGATATCGTCATCTGAGGTTTAGTTGGGAAGTACCTCGAGATTCTCTTGGTACCATTGATGGATGGACGGACGATCTTCCAATTCTCTCAGAAATCATCATTTGCAAATTTCCTCCAGAAGTCTTGCCCCTTTTCGTGTGTTCCATTTCCGCTGTAATTCTGACGAATCCCAGCATACTATCGACACGAATGTAGTTATACCGTCCAAGTGCGTATGAGAGAATAACGGGTGAACGATGCACATATACACATACATCTTGACATATACTCACATGTACATCTCGATAAATCCTTACATGTTGTAGCATGGACCTGGCAAGTCCTCCCTGCTTGTCAATGTGCTGCGCAAGCGTCTGGGCCGGCTGCAGCCGCAGCACCTGTCCCAGGGAGAGTACTACCGTGGTTCCTCGATGGTGCAGCACGTCTGCAACAGCATCCCCTGGCAGCTTGCGGCATCGATACTCGGCGTGGCGAATTGGCTGCAGCTGCTGCCCCCGCTGGTGCCGCTGGAGCTGGTCCACGGAGTTCTGCTGTATACTGAACCGACGCAGCACCTGCCAGGGCCCCAACGGTTTGGCCAGCATTGCCCCAGGTCGATCTTTTGCCAGCAGGACCAGAACCAGGTTGTCCCAAGCTTCCCAGGATGCTTTTGACGGGGGCACCGCGTTTGGCCATGGCTTGTCATCTTCTTCGCGCGAAGCCGGGACATGGCGAAGCACATTGGGATGGATGCTTGTTCCGGCGGCGTCGCATATATCGGATAGCCAGAGGGCCTGGAGGTGCACTCGGACTGCGTTGGCCTTGCGAAGCTCCGCGGCATCATTTGTGGCTCCAATGAACAGCTCCATGATTGGAATGTCTCCGACGCGCGGAAGTGTGATTCCCGGCGACGCCTGAACCATGCGCAGCTTCGATTGCTCCATCATTGCAAAGGTATGCGACCACCACGTGCTGTGCGTCCATTTCCTCCACACGTGAAGGTGCTGCTGGAACCGATTTGGAATCCCCGACCATAATTGGAGCTGCAAGAGGGCCGCCCGTAGCAGCTTGCCCGAGGTCGTGTCTGCCTCAAAGTGGCGCCACACCATTTCCAGGTGCGCCTTGCACTGTAGCGTGTACAGGTGGGGGATGCCCATTCCATTAAGTCGCTTGGGGCCATGTACATACTGCCTTGCGATGGTGCGCGCGACACCCATGTGGGGAAGCGCCGTCATGAGCGCTGGCCGCATAACGCTCTTGCACTGGGCCTGCGTGAGCGTGGTTGCCGCCAAGGTGTACGTAAGTGCCGGCCATAGTACTGCCTTGAGAGCAATCTCCGTGTCCTGTTTCGATATCCGAGCTGTCTGGATATGGTCTGCCCAGGCCGAGGCTTTCTGACAAAGGTACTCCGCATGGTCTCTCTGGTACCCATCCCTGCGAGACATCATTCCGAGGTACTTGCTGGCCTCATCGACGGCCTTGCGCTGCAGGGCTTGGCTGCTGCCACCTGAGAGCTGCATGCGAATCGCCCCAGGTTCCGATCTCTTGTCGTATTGCCACCGACTGTTGTCCCACTTGAACCGCACCAACTGCCAGAAGCTTTTCTCTGGCGCAAGGCACCCGCCCGATGCCGCCAGCATGCTCTCCCAGGAGGACACCACTTTCTGGAATTCGCGGGCTTGCGATAGAGCATTCGGGCTGTCGAGCGAATGAATAAGATTCGTGTCGTCGACATACGCGAAACATACCACAGAGTGCTGATGCCGCTTTGTCTCGCCGAAGCGGAACCCGTAGCCTTTGGACCGCATGCGGTCGATCAGCGCAGAGCTAATCATGAGCCAGCCTGTTGGGGCTGCCCCCAAACCTTGCACCAAGCCTTGAATTGGCCTGGGGAGGCCTTCACCGGAGTAACTGGCGTTCGAAATGCCGGACCCCATGCTGATACGGTGCTCCATCCGCTGGATCGTTCGCAGCACACTGTCGATTGGTTGCTTGGGAACCCCTTGGCGGCGCATGGCCATACCAAACGCTGGATGCGAGATCCTGTCGTAGCACCCTTTAGCATCGTTGGAGCATATGGCGGCAGCCTTGCCTGAGATACGCATGATGTCGTTGGTCATGCACACGTTGAGGAGGACTTCCTGGGCCGAATGTTGGCATCGGCTGCCATACTGATCCGCCGCGATAGTGCCGTTGGCCTCGGCGTGGCTCCGTGCAGATCGGCCGAGCTGCCTAGTGTTCATATTGAAATCCCCTTCCATTAGCCCAATGGTTCGTGTCTTGGATACGGAGAGGTTGCCTGGCTGTTTGCGTAGCTGTATGTCGGTGCATTGCTGCCACCGCTTCAAGCTGTACCCGGTGCAATACGGGACAGATCGCATGATGGCATCAATTGCCGCCAGCTGCGGGAGTCTGACGTTCGCTTTCCAGCATCCAAAGTGAAGGCCTGACAGTCCTGAAGAAGTGCGCTCTTTGATCTTCCCCCATCCCTCGATGTGGCTTTCCGTCGTGATCACGGTGTCTGCGGCGGCCCACGGCGAGGCATTGGATGGCTGGCCAAGGGCTCGGAGCAGCTCGGCTGTTCCTGGTTGCACCTGTGATGGCACCAGACCCCGTACTACGGCATCGGCCGCTGCTGACGTGCCAAACTTGCCCAGCAGACCTCCCAACCCTGGCTGACCAAGCTCGGATGACCATGCCTGCTGGTACTTTGCGATGTTGGTAGCACAGCACGCGCCTGTCACTTCCTCCGCCTTCGTCAGAACTTGCCCTCTACCTCCTGGCCCATCATGCACTACCATGCTGACCTGGGAGTCGAGGGTGGTGCCCGATAGTGCGTGGCGAATGCGCCGGTAGGTCGCCCGAGTTTCCTCTCGTTCTGACAGCTGCTGCCTGTGTTTGCCTGGGTCGCCGCCGCTGTGGTGTACGAAGTCTTCGTTGGATCTGAGGAAGTCCGTTCTGTGCTGGGCTGCTGACTTCTTCTCCTCCTTGAGGTGCGCCCAGGCCTTATTTCGTGCCGCTGTCATGTCGGCAATGCTCATGGATCGGGTGCGCACGTGGTCCAGACCTGCTTTCGTCTTGAGCTTGTCGATCGTGGAGCCTTTGATCTTGTGGCCGGACCTACGTCGGATAGACTCTGTCCAAAATTGGTGGGCTTTTTGGATTTGACCAACCAGAGGAGAGTACGGCACTTTGCCCATGCGGACTTTCCGGCAGGACTTTTCAGCCCGTAACATAGCCTTCGCTCTGCCTGCATCGATACTCTCGATGGCCTTCACTTGCTCTGCCGTCAGCGGCGCCCCAGTTACTCCTGCCTCGAGTTCACGGGCTCTCTCCAACAGATTGAGCCGGCTTGCTGCCTCTGCATATGACTCCAGGTACCGGTTGACGGTAGCCGGGCATTGAAGCTGGAGCCGCCTGCCACGGAACGGCTGCGACGGGCTCCGGCCTCGCCCCATGAGTTGCTGCGTCGAGTAGTCCACCCAAACCATGCGATGATCCCACCGGCCATAGGGGGTAGCACCAGACTGGGTGGCAACCGCCTCCTGGGTGGACCAGACTCCGTCGATCTGAATGCTGCTGCGATTGCGGATGTGAGTGGCTGCTGGCGTGGGGTGTTGTGTGGAGAGTACCTCCGACAACCCCTCATCGGCGAGCATGGAGCTCATGCGTGATTTCCTCACGTCCATGTTCACATCTCCTCCCAATATGACCGTTTCTCCGGCTTGGCGCCACTGGTGGACTTGGCATTGCAGCTCTTGGATGTGAAGGTCCATGGGTTCGCCGTCCAGACCGGCTGCGGCTGCGTTGGAAGCCTGCTGATTGTACACGGTGCCCGGCGTCTTGGTAGATTTGTTGGCCACGTACGTCGCCACAAGTTGGATCTTGATGGGGCCTTTGCCCTGTAGAAGCACACTGACCCACCTGCCCCAGTTGTGCACGTCCCTCTCACTGTGCAAGACGCGTCCTCTGGAGTCGCCCTTGATAAGGATTGCGGTCCCTCCCCATTGGCGCACTCGAAGGGGGTTGACTTGGTTGTGCGACGTGATGGTTCGGGATTGGGGTATGTGCCGTTGGACCAGCTCGTGTAGCCTTTTGTGTCTGGGCACTTTGCTCCAGCAGATCCCCACCTCTGTCATCAGCAGGATGTCGACGTTGTGCTTGCTTATGGTCTCCCAGAGGTCCTGATATTTTGGGTCTGTGTCGTCGGTGGAAAGGCCGCCTGTCAGGAATCGGGTGTCATGAAACGCGTGATTGCCGCACCTCCCAAGAGTGAGAAGACAAGTGCCATAAAACACTATATTACCGCACCTCCCACTATGACATTGTGAACGCAAAAATGTGAGGTACATGACAGGGCGAATGGTATCCTGAGACGAATGGTGAATGGCAAGTGTGGATCGGATGATGACTGTGAAGGGTAATGCAATCATCCAATACACAGTTGCATGTCACACGGGGCTGGAATGATGCACTCGTGACCACCATCAGGTACAAGCGAATACAGCCCTCATGTAATGACGAACAAGGAACCGAGGAGTCGGAATATCCCATTACCACGAAGTACAAAAAGGATCGTGAGAGAACCCTCCGGTGATAATGGATGAAGCTGGTAACGAACCAGCGAAGTGAATGTGATAAGGGATGGCTGCCTCAACACGAGACATCGTGTGAGAAATTGTGAGAACAACGGTTCAACCGTGAGAACAGTTGTGTCTCTTGTGTTTTGTGAAAAACTCGAAAGATGACGATCCGACCGAGTGAATCGAATCGGTGAAGCCTGTGAATCAACCATGTCTACGATGATGAATCTATCAGAGGAAAGACAGGGTGAATTCACGAGATGGGCAACCTTGCAAGATGAATGCATGGTAGATCAACAGATGCAACCATGAGGATTGCAGCAGGAGATCGATCATCAAGATGAAGGAGCAATGAAGAGCTCACAGTTCGAAAGAGTAGATTCTAATAACGATTAGTCTCCTACTACTAACACCACCCCGGATTTCCAACACGTTTCGAAACGTTTAGATTGAAATCCTACGTTTCACCCCGCACCATCAAGCCATCATCCACCATCAACATCATGAGTACCATCAACGCCAAAACTGACCGCCTCCCGGTGGTCTACTTCGACGGCAAGAAGGAGAACTGGAAGTTCTGGCTGGCCAAGTTCCTCTCTCGTGCTAACCGCAAGGGTTACAGAGACATGTTCTTGATGGCCTACTCTGAGGTGGAAGTGAAAGCTCCTTCTGAGGTTACCAAAGGCCTGGTCCCAACCATCAAGACCGAGGCAGGTACCAAGCTCAAACCCGGCACCAAAGCGAGCGGCAAGGCAAGCGCCAAGCCAAGCGCTGCGGACCTGGCCGAGTACAAGGAAGCGATGGCGAAGTACGCCTACGAAGAACTGACCTTGGCAATTAGCCATGATTCGAAGGAAGGCAAAGTTGCCTTCGAGGCGGTGTGGGGATGCAAGAGCATGCTGAACGGGGGAGGAGACCCTCGTGCAGCTTGGGTGGCTCTTGAGCGCATCTATGAGCAGCGAACTGCGCCTATGAAGGCAAAGTTGCTATCAGAGCTCAACGGGATGCGGCTGAAGAAGGGAGAGAATCCGGATCTCTTCCTGACGGACATGGAGGTCCTTCGAAACCGGCTGATCGACCTGAAGGTGATCGTCGATGTGGAGCAATTCAACATGCTCGTCCTCAACGCACTCGGCCGCGAGTACGAGATGGATGTGAAGTTGCTCGAACTCAAGTTCCTTGGAAAGGAACGAGAGATGACTGTGGGCGACATCCGCGAAGCCGTGAGCCTCACCTACGACCGCCACCATCTCAAACATGGTTATAAGCGCGCAGGCAACAACGGTAGCGAAGAGTTCGCACTGATTGGAGTTGGCCAGTTCAAGGGAAACTGTCGCAACTGTGGCGCCTACGGGCACAAGAAGGCGGACTGTCGTGCGCCAGCCAAGGGAGGCAACAACAACAAGAGAGGCGGTGGTGCCAAGAAACAAGGCCACCACGCCAACTCCAAAGGCGGACTCAAGAAGGTGCAGTTCGATGGCAAGTGCAACTACTGCGGAAAGGCAGGGCACAAGATCCTTCAATGCTTTAAGCTGAAAGCAGCGATGAAAGACGCCGAAAGTGCCAATGTGGCAATGGATGGCGACGACGCGATGGATGATATGGCGCTCATCATCGCGGACGGAGACTTCGTCGAAATCAACGATCATAACGAGATTGTGATCGATAGCGACGACGAGGACGACATCGTGGAGTTCATGGGAACATTCCCTCCGGCTGCGAGAGCCGAATCGCCAACCAACGACAGCAAGGTCGATATCCTCGAGCTCATGAGTGAAGACCTGATTGAGTACGACGTCATCGACGAGATCATCGCGGACAATGAAGAGATCGCGATGCCTGGAATGGACTTCGACGACGCGCCGACTGCGCATGGGAGAGGAACGACAGTGACTCGCACTGGTAACCCTATCGATCGCTTCTTGCGTGAAGAGATCGACCGCGCATGTGAGGGAAGCAGAATGGACGCATGGTGCCCACTCTGTCTCACTCGCGGAGCGATGTGCTCATGGTGCACGGATTGCACCGAGTATAATCCATTCAAGATCCGCACCCTCTGGGGAGATGACACTTTCCCACCGAGCACTGAAGCCGAGATTGCTCGCCGTCGCGAGATCCTTGGTCGATTCGGATCAGTGGAGGACGCCTTAAGGGTCTCCCTATCCAACGCATTGGAGGCGAACGATGTGCGCTTCAATGTGGCACTTCTATGCTACGACGTGAGAAAGGCGACCATCGACGCAGGAGCACAGTGTATGGGCGCTCGTGAGCTCTACTACATGCTCACGCAAATCGGCATAAACGGAATGTTCGATGTGTCATGCAAGCTCGTGATGGTTAATGAGCTACTCGAAGAAAGGCAACTCCCACTCCTCCCAAATCACCTGATCGCGAGAATGAGCAAAATGTCAGCTCAGCGACTCATGTGGATGTACAACTGGGAAGACACCGAAGTACGCGACGGAATAGAATGTCGCGAGTTGCCAAAGAAGGGACCCCGTGTGGGGAGTCCGCAATACCGACTGGAGATGGCGGACCACATCGCGATGGCTACTCGAGGCTATGACTTGGCCATGGTGGTCGGGGATCTCGAGGGGAGCAGCAGCAGCAGCAAGCTCATCGCGCCAGACCAGCATGAAGCAAACACATGGTTGGGCGACACAGGTGCATCATGCCACCTCACGAATAACGATGAGGGCATGACTAATGTGCGCCTCTCTAATTTTTCGGTGAAGGTCGGAAGCGGTAAATTCTTGCGTGCCACCAAGGTCGGAGATTTACGCATGAAAGTGTTGCAGAAGGATGGCAAGAGCGCCATCATCATCCTGAAGGGAGTGAGGTACGTGCCAAAGCTCTGGGTGAATCTCCTCAGCATCGGTAAAGCACTCCAGAATGGGTTCGACATCAGTAACAAAGGTGTCATCATCGCATTGGAGAAGAACGGACAGCGCATCCGGTTTGACCGGATCATGGCAACGCACAGTGGCTTTGTGTTGGGTGTGAACATGGTTCCAGTCCCCAAAGACGAAGAGATGGCGAACATCGGATTCGACACAAAGAAGCCCATGGATGTGAATAAGTTGCATAAGATGCTAGGCCACGTTGACTCTTACACGATCTCCAGGACGGCGAGACACTATGGATGGAACGTCACAGGAACGCTCAATCCCTGCGAGGACTGCGCAATCGGGAAGGCAAGACAGAAAGGCCTGACCAAAACTCTTCAACCACGAGCGAAGCGAGTTGGCGAACGACTCTTCATGGATACCTCGAGTGTCCAAGCGACAAGCTTCGGTCACGGAAAGTACTGGCTGCTGGTCATCGATGACTACAGTGATCACTGCTGGAGCTACTTCGTGAAAGAGAAAGGCGAAGTCGGATCCAAGCTGATGTCGTTGTTGAAATGGCTCTTGGGCAATCAACAAGTGACAGTGAAAAATATCAGATGTGACAACGCTGGCGAAAATTACAGCGCGGAGAAACTATTGTTGAAGGCAGGGTTCGCCCCAACATTCGAATACACCGCGGCATCAACGCCACAGCAAAATGGAAGAGTGGAACGAAAATTCGCGGTACTGTATGGTAAGGTCAGGTCAATGTTGAACCAGGCACACCTACCAAGACAGCTACGCGGCAAGCTATGGGCAGAGGCAGCAAGGAATGCAACGCAGATTGAGAACATCATTGAGACTAAATCAAGGGAACCTGCGTGCCTGCTGCTCAATGGGCAAATCCCAACCTACGCGCAAGAACTGCGTGTATTTGGGGAGATCGGAATGGTTTTCATCGGCAGTCGCACTATCAAGGCGAAACTAGATGACAGATCCAAACCTGCCATGTTCGTTGGATACGGACAGTCTCATGCGAGTGGTGTGTACCGCATGATGAATCTGGCAACTACGAGGGTCCTAATCACCAGAGACGTGACATGGATGAACCAGTCGTATGGGCAATTCAAGGGTATTGAGAATGCCAACAGGACACAGTGGGTGGACCTGGAAGACGACAACTTCGATGCCGGAGCAGCACTCCGTAATACGAAGGTGACTTGGGAGCGTGATACGGGTATCGCGAGGAAAGCGAAGGCCGCATCAGCTGATAAGAGTAGAGAGTCCGGAATAGACCACGATGATACTGAAGATCATACTCGAGAGCAAGACGAATTGCTACCTGCCCAAGGGGACGAACCATCGGACGAGGAATACGACGATGAATCCGGAAGGGACGAAGAACGAGTGACTCGGAGGCAAGTGGCTGAAGGCAAACACCTCGAGTACTCTCCCATTAGACCAGTGGCAAGGATGTCACGGATGCTACGCGATTTGGCACCGCACAACAACCCGCCAGGATATGAATCCGACTCAGAGTCAGGCAGTGGGAATGATGAACCAACTGAGGTAGTTGAGACGACCCCTGCAACCGCTGAAGAACGGGACTTCCATACGAACCTATCCATGTTCAATCGAGATGTGGCCAGTATGATGATTGACACCACACAAGGAAGGATGAGACTGGATGACTTCATTACGGCAAGCCAACGGGTCGAGAGAGAGAAATGGGATGAAGTGTCCGAGCATGCATACACGACCATGATGCTGGACCCCACGACATTCGAAGAATGCTGGGATCATGCAGATCCAGCAAAGCGAAGGAAATGGCGGGAGGCCATCAATAAAGAGTTCTACGACATGACGAGACGAGGAGTCTGGCAGAAGATCAAGAAGAACGAAATGCCGAGGGATCGGCGATGTGTGAAGACGAAGTGGGTCTTCAAGGAGAAGAGGAACGGCGTCTTTCGAGCCAGGTTGGTTGCTTGTGGATACTCGCAGATTGCTGGAGTGGATTTCTCCGCTCACCATGCGCCCGTGATCCATGATGCAACATACCGTGTGATGCTGACCATGAAGATGCTGTTGAAGACCGACAGCATTATCATCGACTTTGAGACTGCTTTCCTACATGGAGAACTCGAGGAGGAGATCTACATGCAGTGTCCCAAAGGAATGGAACACGAACCGGATGAATGCCTGCTGCTGAAAAAGACCATCTACGGGCTGGTACAGAGCGCGAGGCAATGGAATAAGAAGCTTGTGGACATCCTGATCAAGCTTGGCTTCCGACAGAGCAAGGTGGACCCATGCCTGCTAATTCGGAATCGGGAAGGGAACCTCGTCCTCATCGGGACGTACGTCGATGATTGCCTGTGCATCGGAAGCACGCGCGATCTGAAGCAATTGGTGAAGGACATCAAGCGCGAACGATTCGGAATCAAGATCGAGAATGGTCTCGAAGACTACTTGAGCTGCCGCATCGAATTCAACAAGAACGAAACCAACTGCTGGGTGAACCAGCCACACATCATCAAGAATATCACGGACACATTCAAGAGCGACGTGATGAAGCTTCAGAGATATGGAACCCCAGGGACACCAGGTCAAGGGATCCAGAGAAACAGCGAAGCACCCAAGGTCGACAAGGATCGACACAGCAGATACCGCAGCGGAGTGGGTATGCTGCTATACCTGGTGAAGCATTCGAGACCGGACATCGCAAATGCAGTCCGAGAGCTTACGAAGGTGTTGGATGGACCAACGGCCGCAGCATACAAGGAGATGCTGAGGGTAATGAAGTTCGTGTCGGACACGAGAGATTACGGATTGAGGATGGAACCCAATCCACTGAAGAACAACGAATGGAAGATTGTGGTGTACACCGACAGTGAATTTGCCGGGGACAAGGACAACCGCATCAGCGTTGGAGGACATTTGGTCCTATTGCAAGGAGTGCCTATCATCTGGAGATCAAAGGCACAACGCAGCGTGACATTGAGCTCTACCGAGGCTGAGTATGTCGCATTATCAGAAGCTGGAAAGGAGATCCGCTTTCTGACACAACTGATGGAGGACATCGGGTTAAAGATGCAGAGGCCTGCAGACGTGATGGTCGATAACGTGGGAGCGATCTTCATCGCAACCAATCCATCGACATCAGCGAGGACGAGACACATTGACGTGCGCAACCACTTCATAAGGGAATTGATTGCGAACAAGGAGGCAAGGGCTCGTTTCGTAAAGTCAGAAGATAACATCTCTGACGGGTTCACAAAGAATACAAAGAAGGAGATCTACGATCGGCACAAGGGGAGTATCATTCAGCCCAGATCAGCATTGGACTGAACATGGTGGATGATATGGTCGGAACGGCAATGGAAGGGTGTCAGGAATCGGGTGTCATGAAACGCGTGATTGCCGCACCTCCCAAGAGTGAGAAGACAAGTGCCATAAAACACTATATTACCGCACCTCCCACTATGACATTGTGAACACAAAAATGTGAGGTACATGACAGGGCGAATGGTATCCTGAGACGAATGGTGAATGGCAAGTGTGGATCGGATGATGACTGTGAAGGGTAATGCAATCATCCAATACACAGTTGCATGTCACACGGGGCTGGAATGATGCACTCGTGACCACCATCAGGTACAAGCGAATACAGCCCTCATGTAATGACGAACAAGGAACCGAGGAGTCGGAATATCCCATTACCACGAAGTACAAAAAGGATCGTGAGAGAACCCTCCGGTGATAATGGATGAAGCTGGTAACGAACCAGCGAAGTGAATGTGATAAGGGATGGCTGCCTCAACACGAGACATCGTGTGAGAAATTGTGAGAACAACGGTTCAACCGTGAGAACAGTTGTGTCTCTTGTGTTTTGTGAAAAACTCGAAAGATGACGATCCGACCGAGTGAATCGAATCGGTGAAGCCTGTGAATCAACCATGTCTACGATGATGAATCTATCAGAGGAAAGACAGGGTGAATTCACGAGATGGGCAACCTTGCAAGATGAATGCATGGTAGATCAACAGATGCAACCATGAGGATTGCAGCAGGAGATCGATCATCAAGATGAAGGAGCAATGAAGAGCTCACAGTTCGAAAGAGTAGATTCTAATAACGATTAGTCTCCTACTACTAACACCACCCCGGATTTCCAACAGCCGCCAAGATTGAGAGTCGCCACCCGGATGTGGCCCGGTAAGACGTGTTGTACGTCCCCTCCAATGGGCGCGAACTGGTCAGCCTCCTCTCCCGTGTCTGGTCGGCCCGCATCGTTGTGCCTGTTGCTCTGCCGGCAGGGCTTTGGCTGGCTTGCATTGTTTGCTAACATGGCGGCATAGCCCTGGCCCCGGGGTTGGCCTTGCTGTGAAGCTGTTCGAGCTCCCGTCGCAGTTTGTCGATTTGCGCCCGCTGTATCTCGAGACGCGCCTGGTCGAGTTCCGTCTTCCACTGTCTTTCTTGCTCCATCGCCGCCGCTCTGGTTGCCTCTCGTTGCTTTTCTGACTCCGTGGTTTCGATGGACGCTGCATCTGTTGCTCCCAGAGCGCCCGTCATTGCTGAATTCATGGTCATGTGTGAACCCACAGTGGCACCCGTACCGAACAGGCTGCGGTAGTCCAGTGCTGCAGGTCGGTGATTTCCAACATTGGAGAGTTTGGCCAGGAGGTTTGTGATTACGACGCTGGCCAGGAACTCCTCCTCCAGGAGATGCTCCAGGTTGCTGCTGTCGGGTGCAATGTATTCCTTGGTCTCTGGGTCATAGGTGACGCTGAGGTTTGCAAACCACGCGTCCACACTAAACCACTTCTCCGTTTTGGTCCCCAATTGGATTCGCGCTATTGCTGGGAGGAGACTCATGATCGCTGTGGCCTGCGACTTGTTCTCTTCGAACACATGCGCGATGAGCTGGTCATCATGTGCTCAAGCCATGTCGAGGCTTTGGAAGATGGGCAGCCCCTTGTTGTTCTTCATGCCCATAATGTGTGCTCGGAGCGAGATATGCTCCCTGTTGTCTCCGTGAATTGGATCGTCCAGCTTCTCCACCCCGGATGTATCAACATAATGGAGGCTTGACAGGACTGCTTGGTGCTTTTGGATGAGCATGTCACGATGTCGTTTCTTCTTTGCCGTCATCTGCTCATACCTGGATTCTGGGAGAAAACGCATGCGAAGTCCGGCAGGGTGGTTTTTGTCTTCGTTGAGCAGCTCACAGAGCCTTTCCACTGCAATCGCCGCTTGAGAGCTCTCTGTCTCAACCTTGATGGCTCGCCAGGGTTGCATTGTCCAGTGTTTGCCACTGTTCTTGTATTTCTCTTTCGTTTTGTTGCATACCAGCACCAGGTTTTTGAGCTTGCCACCAACCCTGGTGTTCTTGTGGCGTTGGCGGAACTCGCAGTTTATGAGTTCCATGGTTCCTTTGACGTCGTTAAAGCCACCGGAGTAGAGGAGGAATCTGATCTCCTTCGTGCTTTCCACCTGGAGGGTGCTGACGTACAAGCCCTCTTGGTTTTTGTAGTAGTATGGGTTCATCTCCGCGTCTCTTTTGGCTGAGATGTTGGTGGGGTGCATGTCTGTGGTGATGCGGACGTTCGTGTAAGTCAATCCGCTGTCCATGGTAGACGCTCGGATGCCCTTGAAGAATACCTGTAGCTCATTGAGTTCGGTTGGGATTTGGCCCACATGTTGAATGTAGCGGCGTTCCTCGAGCGTGTCTTTCCATGGAAGAACGATAGCTGATGGATCTGTGATGCGAACCTGACGGAACCAGGCTACAATCCTGTCTTGGAGAGCTTTGGTGGTGTCTGGTTCTGTCTGATCGGCTTTGATCTTGAACATAAATCTGGTTGTGTGCTGCAGGCTTGGCACGCCGATGAGGGCTTGGCTTGTGTTGGATTCACTTGAGAAGTCGTCTGCCCCAATCTCCAAGGCCAGCTGACTGAAGGTGACGCCCCGGTTTTTGTTGGGTTGCACTGCCTTTTTCTGTGGGTAGCCCAGTACTCGCCATGGCTGTTCCGTTCGTAGGATCATTGTCTCCCTTGCGGGTGGCGGTGTCCGGCTGCGGCTCGATCATGCCCTTCGGTTGGGTGTCTGGCTCCTCATTGTCCAGCGCCGCGAATCTGTTGAGATTTGTGCCGAGAATGGTTCCTTGGCTTCTGGGCGACTTCGAGATCCTGGCTCTTTTGGTGGGGTTGGAAGGGGCGGGGTTATCAGCTGGGTTGTCGTTGGAGTCGGCGTGCGGCTTTCCTGACTGATGGTTTGCGCCTTGTTCTTCCTCGGCGGCAGACTCTTTTGTGTGAGGGACTTTTGGGGCCGTGCCAATGTCGTAGTTGGTTCCGAGTACTCTTCGCGTGGCCTCCCATGCTCTGGCTGGCCTGGATCTAGCACTGATGCCCCCATTGGGCTTGACTGTGAACACTTTCCTTGGATCGGTGGAAGCCATCCGCACGACTGTCATGCATGCTCGTTTGCGCCTTGGATCGTCAGATGGTAGACTCATGGGGTCGTATTGTGTGTGGCGCCCGTTGAGAACGCGTCGATAGAACAACTCCCAGTCTTTGACAGATGGGTTGGCGGCTGACGCTTCTGCCTCGTCCTTGCCATACCATTTTGCTCTTGTGCTCCACATCTGGCCTGCCATGTAGTCGATGGAGTGTGGGCCTGTGGCCGCAGCGAACGGCTCGATGTCATGGCCATACTTTTTCTCCGTCGTTTTCCACGTGCTTGTTCTGGGCCTGTATTCGATGGTGAACTCATCTGGGGCCTGTGTCGTCATTTCTGCACCGTTCAACTCCGTTCTTTTGGCCGATACACTGCTGCGATGAGAGGGTTCCTTGTCCTGGGAGGTGTCGTGTGGGGGTTGCTCGGTACCGCCGTTGTTGCGGTTTGAAAGTGCCCCGTTTTGGTGATCCGCCATGGTCGAGTCGTTGCTTGTCATCGTGACTGTTTTCGTGTTGTTTGCTGTCAGATTGGTACTAAATTAGTTTTTCTATTGGTTGGTTTGAGTTGCCGGAGTTCCGAAACTATCACACTCTATTGTTTATTACTACGTGCTAGTTCACCGTAGAGAGCAATGGTGCTTGTTAGAACGAAATCAAAGAGGAGATTCCGCACCGAAATGTAGAGTGATCAGATCGTTGTTGAGGTGAGGATGAGTGAGTGTTATTGAGTTATTCGTATGGGTACGACTAGGTAGAATGCTGTCAAGCTCCAAAGGTTGAGATCTTGGAACTGTGAGCATGAGGGGCAACTTGCAGGTCTTATGCAATTGCAGGTTGTTGAAAATCCGGGGTTATAGTATGAATCTAATCTGTCATTAGATCATACTGTTATAGAACTGTGAGAACAATCTCCTTGACTCTCTTCAGTTCCAATTCAATAGCAAGCATGATCCGTAGCAGTTCACCATAGTAGTTGGGACACACTAGCTCCACCGCCGCGTTAGAGCCGCGAGTCCAAGCAAGTGAGTCCTTGTGTGAGCGAAATTGATTTTCTCATTCGACACCAGGGCCCACTAACATGCACAAAACTTGCAACAAGGACACAGTGGATAACCAAGCAAGACGGGGCGCAAAATCAGACACTCGCCATGCTCTCATGACGACCTGATCTTGTACTCTGCTTGTCACCATCTGCTCTGACGCAAGCAACACTCTGTCTGCAAGTGCATTGCTTCCTTCTGTCATCTGTTGCTGCAACCAATCAGATTGTAGCTCTCAACAAGACCAAATTGGCTCTTCCTTGCTCAGGATCGGAAGATTCGGGTCAGACCTCTCCAAAGAAAGGATATGCATCAACTGCTCCACAGGAGTAGGTGATGTCCTGTTTGGTTCTACCAAAGAACGGCTTATCCCATGGCGCTGCATGCTTGACTTTTCTATGACTCCTCAAGTTGGACAACCTTTCATCATAAATCACTTCGATAGCAATTCATTACAATATTTTGCAATTATCCTCAGTTCACATCTATTAAGTTCACTTTTCCCTGCCTGGCTCTCAACAACAAGCGGTTTCAAACCGGTTGAGAACAGGCCATCTCAGGGAACGTGTCCCCGAAAGGCACGAAACATTCACTATAGTCATACACTTGTCCATGGTTGCTTTCATCTGCATCATCATCTTGCTCTCATGCTCTCCCCTGCAGATTTGTCATGCGTTTCAGTAGTGCCATGCCTCTTCTGCATTCGAGCAGTATTTCTTGTACCCATACAGGCACCTCAGCATGCGTCTCAGACTGATCGATCCCACATTGTCTTTGACTCCTCAGTATTCTTCCTACGCCACCACAATGGTCTCATCAATCATGTTTTTCTGATGTCACATCGTCATTCGCGCTCTGGGGTGAAGAAGGGATTGCCTCCGTTTCTCCCATTGGGGTGACTCTTGTGCGTCGATGTGCGTCGACATACTTGGGATTTATCAACAGTATCGCACATAGTCTTGGTTCATGTGCGAATACATCCCTAGTGGTCGAATCATAGGTTCTCCCTCATTTTAATGGTGGTTCATGAATATACTCCATTGTGGGACATGACCGTGTTTGGTCTCAGTTGCAGATGGAGGAGTGAGGAGGGACAAGCTACAAGGTGATCCGAGTGTGGTCAACAGAGTTGAATCCATTGAGTCATGAAAACGTTATTGGGAGGTGCGTCAATAATGGGTATCTTGATAAAGTCGTGCCTCGGATTCCTGACAAAGAGTACTCCACCAGTGAATGTTTCGTGCCTTTTTGGGGACACGTTCCCTGAGATGGCCTGTTCTCAACCGGCTTGAGGCCGCTTGTTGTTGAGAGCCAGGCAGGGCAAAGTGAACTTGATAGATGTAAACTGTAGAGTAATTGCAAAAGCTTGTGAATTACAATCGATTTGAACTATGGTGAAAGGTCGTCCAGCTTGAGGAGTCATAGAAAAGTCAAGCATGCAGCGCCATGGGATAAGCCGTCTTTTGGTGGAATCAAACAGAACAGCAACTGCTCCTGTGGAGCAGCTGATGCATATCCTCTCTTTGGAGATCTGACCTGAATCTTCCGATCCAGGACGAGGAAGAGCCAATTCGGTCTTGTTGAGAGCTACAATCTGATTGGTTGCAGCAACAGATGACAGAAGGAAGCAATGCACTTGCAGACAGAGTGTTGCTTGCGTCAGAGCAGATGGTGACAAGCGGAGTACAAGATCAGGTCGTCATGAGAGCATGGCGAGTGTCTGATTTTGCGCCCCGTCTTGCTTGGTTATCCACTGTGTCCTTGTTGCACATGTTGTACATGTTAGTGGGTCCTGGTGTCGAATGAGCGGAATAATTTCGCTCATACAAGGACTCACTTGCTTGGACTCGCGGCTCTAACGCGGTGGTGGAGCTAGTGTGTCCCAACTCCACCAATACATCCTTCGATTCCACGTGGAACTTCGTGAGACCAACGACCATGTTGTGACACTTGTTCTCAATTTTTTGTTTTGCGATGTGCGACAAAACCCAGATGCGCCAACCAACAAGGAACAGCCACAGACACTGTTCATGTTCACGCTTGTGCATCGTCAGTGTCAAACAGTGCAAGTAACTACGAAAGACGTATTGGCCCGTTGTTTCGTGCCCTGGTCGGAGCTCTTGTTGTTTATTTTGTGAGTGCTGTCCGAAGACAGCCCCCGACCAGTATTTGACTAATAGGATTAGTAAAGAAGTAAGAAGTAAGGAATTCTGTGAGAATTGTCAGTCAGGATCACAGCTTCGGACAGGAGGATCACCATCACCATCATTGCCATTGTTGCCAACGTCGCTACCACCATCAATATCACCACCGCTATCGCCAACGCCGCCATCATCAACAACAGTGCCATGATATCAAGGCACATCATCTCCATTGCTGCGTGCGTGTCAGTCGCGTTGCTCATCACAAGCACACCATCTGCCGCCTTTTGTGCGCGATGGAAGTCCACACGTGATTGTCGGAGATTGGCACGGTGGGGACAACCGCACCAGGGCAACTGCGCTCCTGCTTCAACCCTGCTGCTGGCATCGTCTTCATCTCCATCTCCATCATCGGCGAGCGCGAAATCAAGTGCGCAACCAAAGTCAAAAGCAAAGCCAAGAACAACACAAACAAAAACAGAGAGAAGGACACCAGCAGCATCAACTCCAAACAAAGATACATCGACAAGTGCTGCTCCAATACAAACAAAACCAAACATTCAAGTGCGCAGTTTGATGCACACTATTCGATCACATTTCGGGGATACGAACAACCGTGGTGTCTCGTCCACCAAAGCCTGGGCAGGAACAAGAAAATACCTGTACGCCACAGCGGATGCCGTATCCCTCAAGCAAGCTCAAGAAGTCCTTGACTTGCTTTCATCCATCTGTCCTGCATCGACCGCAAAGAAAGTCGTTCAGGTAGCACCCCAAGTACTAACAAAGGATGTGTCCAAGATCCTTGCACCAGCATCGGAGCATTTCATCAATGTATTAGGAAATGAGGCATTCCAGAAAGAGATCGATGATGATCCTCAACGCTGGCTGTCGAATGTGAAATCCTACAACTCCGAGTTGGCTTGGAACAAACTGGTGAGACATCTCTCCGATGACTGGGGCATATCTTCGAGAGCCATCAACAAGCTCAAAGCTTCGACGGTGGCCATATCAACCGAATCGACAGCTAGAATCAACGCATCTATGACCTACTTAGATTCAGTGATGGATACAGAATGGTTGGAGAAACGAAAGAAGACGACATCCACTATCGCCGAACTGGTGATCATGGGTTGGCCAACCACAATCTTGTCGGACACCAATACAGTGTTGAAGCCACGCGTTGAGTATCTGATGCAAAGACTGAACATGACTGAAACAGATTTCACGGTGTTCATGAACCGACGTGGTGGAGGCACATTGGCTTATTCGTCGGAAGACAAGATCAGACCAATGTTGGAATACCTGCGAACCATGTTGAATGAGCAGGAACTGAAGAAGTGTGTGATGAGAATGCCACTCTTACTGAATTTGGCGATAGAGACTTTGCAATCCAGGGTTGAGTTCTTCGATGACATCGAACGACGCCACTTTGAACGTTGGTCTTCTCACACGCTGAACGTACAACAAGGAGTGGAAGAGCGATCGCTAGCAGTGTGCATACTCACCACTGGACCACCTGTCTTTTGTCTCGACTTCTCAACAAATGTTCAGCCCAAAATCGATTTCATCAGCAAAGTGTGGGGTGAAGCCTCATTGATTCAGAACTTGCGCCAGTTTCCCAGACTTATCGGGCTGAATGTAGAATGCAACCTCAAGCCTACGCTCGACTTTTTCAACCGCACTGGCTACGTGCTGGTGTCGGACGATTGGAAAATATGCCAACAAGAGACGGTAGTGTCTACTTCGTATGTGGCCGCATCGCTCAACAGTCGATTATTGCCACGATGGTACTTCGTCCGATCGCAGAACCCTTCGTATCGCCCATCACTGAGTTCCATTTGCACAGACACAGATGCTCGCTTTTGTAAGTGCGCAGGTCTTGATCTGGAACAGTATTTGGAGTTCAAGAAGAAGCATGGACCAGCCCTTGAGCTCCCAGATCCGTCAGATCTTCAACTCGACGAGTAGAAAGAGCATTCACTGCGATGCCTCTCCCTATCAATATGAAGGCTATATCTCATAATGTAACGCCAATCGACGAGTGCGAGTACGCTTATGACAACCATCCGAGTGCTATGCTGTGTGAGGAGACTGCGCAGTGCACCGCTTCGTCCAACATTTCGTCACTCTCTGACTATCAGATGCACACTCTATTGTTTATTACTACGTGCTACTTCACTGTAGAAAGCAATGGTGCTCATACGTACGAGTACATGGTATGGTATGTACTTGTATGGCGCCACACATAAGTACGTAGCACCGCCCCCATCACCAATTAGTAGAATTTGCTGGCCTTGCTGGTCAAGACTGTGAGTGCCAGCAGACGGAACACCACGAACAGCGCGATAAGCACCAGCCAGTACCAGTACGATTCATCGTCGTCGGCCTCAAGCTGGTCGATGGTGTTCTTGCAGTTCTCGAACTCATCCTCACAACCCTCGAACTCTTCGATCACCAACAGCCGAAGCGCGTATGTCAAGGAACAAAGGTACTGCGCCCATCGCAACCAGGATGGGATGAGCTCTGTGGCAACGAAGAAGCCTGCGAACAGCATCTGCGGGACGAAGAGGATTGGGAGCATCTCGGTGGCCATCTTGGGATCCTCGACTGCGCTGCCGAGCGTGACTGCCAATGCCGTGGATGCCATGGACAGAGCGTAGGTGATGATCAAGTACTGACCATAATCCATCTGAAAGTCGATGAGGAAGTAGGTGATGATTGTGAGCACGAGGGTCTGGGCCAAGGTCACCATCGCCTCCATGGTGAGCCGGGACAGGAAGTAGGAAAAGACGGAGTAGTGATTGGTCGAGTACTCGCGGAGGAAGACAGGACGCTCTGATGGGAACTGCAGCAGAGCATCCTGGGCCGTGCCGAACATTCCCATCATCAGGCAGATGATGAGAGCACCGAATCGACTCTGGGTGTTGGAAGAGTCAGACGGGTCGGTGGCACCGACGTCGTGGAAGATGATGCCGATGAGGATACCCAAGAAGGCTGTCAGGCCGAACTTGGTTCCAAGTGCCGCAGTGTCGCGGCGGAAGTTGACCAGCTCGCGGGTGAACAGCAGGTAGAGTTGAGTGAAGAGACCGACGGGACGTGGATCGAAGTCATCCTCGCCACTGTTGGAGCGAGCTGTGACTCCCAACGCATCGTGCCTGCTGGTATCCTCGCCGTCGAATGGATCTGGCAGATCACGTTCGTCAACCGGGAAGAATCCAGCCTTGTCGAGTTCGGGAATGTCGACTGACTGGGCCACGTTCATGATGTGGTCGGCGCTGTTGTAGTACTCTGGGACTGCCTGTTGGCGCTCAGCAAAGTACTCCGGCACGGCCGCTACTGCACCTTGGTACATCACACGGCCCTTGTTCATGAGGATGAGATGGTCGAAGGAGTTGAAGATCTCGGAGCTGGGTTGGTGGATGGTGAAGAGGACACTGGATCCGGCATTCGCGACCTTCTTCAGGACGCGGCAAAGCTGAACCGCGGAGAAGCTGTCCAATCCAGATGTGGGTTCGTCCAGGAACACGAGAGCCGGCTTGGTCACCAGCTCCACTCCGACGGATGCGCGCTTGCGCTGCCCGCCGCTGATTCCCTTGATCAATGCACCTCCAACGATAGTATCGGCGCAGTCCTCCAATCCGAGCTCGGTCAGCATGCGGTTGGTGAGGAGCTCGATCTCCTCGTCCGTGGTGGATCGAGGCAGACGAAGGCGAGCAGAGAAGCGGATCGCCTCCCGTGGCGTGGATGTGACCTGGAGGGAGTCATCCTGGGCGACGAAGGCGATCTGCTGGCGCACCTTGACATCGGTTGGATCGACCCTGTAGTTGTTAAGCCGGACGTCGGAGGTGATGGTGATACGACCACGGGAAGCGGCACGTCCAGCCAGGATGTTGAGGAGGGATGTCTTTCCGGCGCCACTGTTGGGTCGTCGATCGTTGTTGGTTTGTGTTGCAAGATGGGGAGTGGTGAAGAGCAATAGATTGGTGAGTTGGTTCCGTGATATGAAATCGTAGTGGATAACGGATGCACACAAGGGAATGCCGATCGAATGTTGCTGTGTTGGTTGCATCGGTAGCAAACTGGATATCCAACGACGGGGTTGCCAACGTTTGCGCGTGCGTACCTTGGTCCCATGATGGCAGTGGTCTGCTTTGCAGGAACCTCTCCCCACACGTTGTCGAGGAGCTTGCGATCCTCCTCTCCTTCCTGCCCCTTGAGGATCATGTCGATGTTGGTCCATGTCAGGGTCTTGCCTGCGCGCTCAGCGAATGGATCTCCAGGGATGTTTGGTTGGCCCTTCATGGCGACTTCGGGTGCAGCATTTTCGATATCTTCGACGTTGTCCTTGGTGGCAGACATGGTGATCAGCGGTGATGAACTGTGATGGATACTGGAGTTGATTGCTTTTGATGGTGCTTCGGCAGATGGGCTGTGTGGTACTACCTCCAGGTCGCAGTTGATGCACTCACGATAACACTAGTTGTGGAGTTTTGGCCCCTTGTTGTCACTGGTTTGCTTGCTTTTGGGAGAAACGGCGATTGGATATTTAGAGCTATTGTGTGTTTGCTCTCGCTGATCCGTCTTCTACGTCACAGGGAACGTATTCCACGTCATGAAAAACGAGTCACAACAGAGGAAGAGACATCGTGTGACTCTTCCTCCGCAAGACAAGATGATGACTGCGCGCGGCGACAACAGAATGTGCCAGGCCAGGACAGCCAACAACACTCCACGTTGACCAGTCTCACAATGGAAACCAGCAACAGCCAATCGTCTCGGAATACGACGAAGCGCATTGGCGAGCTGTCCGACGCAGACGACAGTGCTTCGCCAATCACCACAACATCGTCTTCACCTCGGCTGCCAATCCTGTGAATGATGCATGCACAGCTCAGCCAATCCACATTCTTGCCACTGTTGCTGTTTCCATTTTTCTTCTCCGATAACATGCGGTGCGCACATGATCAACGTGGTACGGTATGCATCCTGCGCAACCGTGCAGCACGATCCTCCTGCATGAACGCCAAGGCGCAAGGGACGACATCAACACAACCAAAAGTACCGATCCAGCCACGAGTGTGAAGGAGCCTCGAAGCAAATACGAGCAATAGTAAACCGCTCGTCCAAATTCGAGAGGAAAGAAACAGCATTCCAGCAAACCACAACCAAGCAAAGATCACGTGGAAACCGAAGATGCTCAACTTCAAGGCAGTTACCATCACGGCGATCTTGCTCGCCGAATGCAAGACGATCGATGCCATCCTTCGCGGCCATAGATTGATTGACCCAACCAACGAACTTCATGTTGCGATGCAGGCAACCAGACTGCTGAAGGGCGACGGCGGTTTCATTCCAAAGAACGTCAAGGGTAACAAACAGACGGGAGCACCGTCCAACAATCCAAGCAGCAATCCCAGTGTGGCACCAACCAGTTCGCCTACCAGCTCTCCTACATTGGCACCAACTGCGTTGGCCTGAATAATGACGACAACACCGACTTCTACACCAACCTTGCCACCAACTGGGGCACCAACTTCAAGGCCAACTGGGCGGCCAGTTGCCTTGCCAACCAGCAATCCAACCCTGAGGCCTACCTCATCACCGACCGACCAGCCAACAGGCGGAGCAACCAGCATGCCGACATCAGGGCCTACATCTGCACCGACAACCATCTCGTTTGCATTTGATTCCAGCATCTCCGTGGCCTGCGAGCCAGATGTTGCGCCGCCATGCTTTCCGCCGGAGGCATCCGAGCCAAAGACCATCATCTGCAATCCATCCAAGACATCGTACCGCGAGGCCGTCACTGCTGTTCGAAGCACACCAGGATTGCAGAATTACTTTGCATGCGCTGGCCTCTTGACCAAGGGGGATGCGCACAAGCTATTCAACCAATATGCGTCCAGCCCCTTGCTAGCTGAGGAGCTGAAGCTATTGTCCGCCGCCGGCACCACTCTGCTCACAGCTCTCGGTGGCGAGGACATCTACTACATGTGCCAGGACGCTGGGGCTCCAAGCTGTGCAGAGAAGTATCACTGTACCAGCGCCGACGGTTACAGTTTCATGACCATTGCCACCACTGCCTGCATTGGGTCTGGATCTTGCGACAGGATGGGACGAAACACATTGGTCCTGGCTTCATCCTGTACCAGCAAAGGGGTATGCGCCGGCATGAACTCTCTTTATGTTTCCAATTGCTATGGTCCTCACCCAACATACGGTGTCACCTTCATTGGTCAACTGGCCTGCACTGATTATCTTTCCTGCGTCCTTGCTGGCACATACTCCTACAGAGACGCCATCATACAAAGCGGCGCCTGCGTTGGACCCTACGCCTGTGCGAGCGTTGGCTACCGCGTTGAACAGTACGGGCCCAGCCGTTCCCAGAGCCACGTCAGAATTGGGTTCAACGCATGCCTTGGTGAATATGCATGCACCGCAGCACATGCGAGCGGTTACTACGACTGCACATGCACTCGTTGCCATCACCTGCGAAGATTCAGGGCAGCTTGAGCATCGGCGACAATGCCTGCGCCGCAGCCTACGCTTGCCCGGGATTGGGATTCGGTGACTCAGTGACAACTGACATCATTGTGCCAGACTATGGCTGTGACAGCAGCGGCGCATGCTACGAATGCATGACAAAAACCAACTGCGACAGCGACGAAGTCTTCATTATCTACGATGCTGCCGTCGCCTGCCCCAAAGACGTCGATGGCGACCCAACCAGTGAAAAGGGTCGATCAATTCTGCATCAACAAAGACCAACGCCCAACAGATTGCCCAACTTTCGCCCCCTTCTCCGCTGGCAAGCGATACCCCAACGATGATTCCGACAGAGCAGCCATCCGATCTGTCAACTTTTGTTCCAACAAACTCCCCAACCATCAACAAGACCACCCTGCAGACCCTTTGCTTGAATGAGGCTGGGGAGGTTACTGCGGGCTTCACCTCCAGACAAGTCGTCCTCTGCGATGATGATGTGGGCACATGCGCACAATTCGTCAACGACAACGAGTCTCTCCCAATGAACAAGGACAGGTTTGTGAAAAGCATCTTCGGATGCGATGACGACCAAGGCAGCCGGACGTCGCAGCAACAGGCGCAGGTACGATTTGATCGCATCAAGAATGACCCCCAAGCAATCGCAGCCATCCTCACTGCTCTCGAAGGCGATGGCATCCTTCTCACTGCGAACGCCGCAAGCCTATCCACGAGATGCGGTGCTGTGGGCGGGGCCTGCCGCTGAGGAACTCTCAGTTGGACTCTCAGGGGCGACATCATCATCACCCTGGACTCATGTGCAAGTGATAGTTCCTGCGAAGAGGTTTCGAAGGATGCCATCATCCTCAGCAGCTGTCTGGGACCAAAATCCTGCAAGAATCTTGGATCTTTTTCCAGCCCTCCCAGTGCCACGGCCACCATTGGCTACCAGATCATCGGGCCAGCCGCATGAACCAGCACAAACAGCTGCGAGAATCTTGGGCAGAACATCTATGGTAACATCTGGACCCAACACGCAGGATGAAATGGCGGGGACGGCTGCAAAGGCCTTGGAATTTGCGCCGACCAGTCTCCCAGTATCGCCACACCTACGCTTGCCAACATCGACGTGGGGATGAACGCTTGTGAGGGACAACGCGCTAGTCAGAATGTTCACGCTGGCCCGTTCAAGACTCTCGGTTGTATCACCATCGGCAGTGGCACATGCTTGTCACAAGACAGCTGTAACGGTGTTGCAAACTCCAACTTGGCGGTTGATGATCTGGTCGTGGCGGCGAACACCTGCGCGGCTCCAAGCAACTGTCAGGACTGCATGGCGACAGACATGTGCAGCGGCTCTCCTGGCTGGACCTACACCATCGACAGCCCATCCAACGACTGCCCTGGACAAAATAACGATGCATGCTCTTGAAAAATGAAATGGCTGACCGCACTCTCAGGGCGCGAACAGGAGTGGGAGTACAAACATCACGACGTATCCACATGTACGCCCATGCTCATACGGTCGCATCTTCCGCAGCGGCAAGACAGCATGGATGCGATCCATATTCAGAACAAATGGCTCAACTCAACTCCATCGTTGCATATGGCACGATGATCGAAGAATAGAATACATGTTACAATACAGTCATGGAACAATCGTTTGCATCCTGTGCTGTGCTGCGCCTTGCCAGTTGTGCATTCTCGTACTTCCATGTGCTAGTATAGCATGATATGGTACCTTTGCCCATGACTTCAAGGGAGCATATCCGAAGATGAACCACACAACTTGACTACAGTTTCAACCACTCCGTCCAGACATCCATACGAGTGCACTTGCGTTCTTGTCGTACAACTCGTCGAGTATTCTAAACTTGTCTTGTTCGAGGCCAGCTCAGCGAGGAAACGTTATGTGCGAACTAAAACGAAGACTCGGTGATGCCACGTTTGGTTACCCAGAACGTCTGTATCTGCAGAAGGGGGCGTCCTGCGTGTTCGTCTTCAGCACGCAGACGACGGAATAGCTCATCGAATGTAACATATTATAGGAGCTGCACTAGCACATCACAACATAGCATAGTATAGCATATGAGCATGGTATGGTGTGGATTCGTTGCGCTCTACTCTACTCTACTCTACTCTACCAATACATGACGATTGTGCTAGTGGCAGCGCCGTCGGCAGGGCACGAGCAGAGATGAATGATCAGAGGATGCATCGTTGGTGCTCCAGTGACGAGTACAGACGCTTGGACTTGATGGCAGCAACGATCGCGAGGGTTGCACATGTGTGATGAAGAGAAAGCGGAATACTGGCATGGCACGATGTGGTACAGATGTACGAGTGCGGTACCAACCAAGAGGAGGCTTTGCCATTCGATTGGTTTGTGCGACACACACCGATTGTGCTGGCGCTCCGATCGACGCAGTTGAGGCCTTGGAGCGTTTTTGTGTGTGGTTCGGATGGAAATTTTCCGACCAGAACGGCACAACACAACGTGCCGGCTCCACGACGCGATGGCTCCACGACGCACACCATTCACGACACAAAAATACGGTCCGCGTCACACAATTCACACCACTCGTCACAAAACACAAAACAAACATCACACACCACACCACACCACACCACACCACACCACACCACACCACACCACACACCACACATCACACATCACACATCACAATCCTCCATGCCATCAAACAGACGATGTGCACACAGGCACTCCAATCACAGGTGTGCCTATAACATATAATACTACTACTTTGATTTGCAGCTACATCTCTGCTGTGTTGGTATCCTGCTCTGCTTTGCTGTGATGCTCGTCCTTGCCAACGAACATGGCCACTTCGAATGTGTTCATGGTGGGTGCTGCTTTGGCTTTGCTGTTGTTGTTGCAAGGCTCAATGATGTCGGCTTTGCTCTTGCTGGGTTGCTTCTTTCTCTTCTCGTCTTTCTTCTGTTGCTCAGCCTCCTCGTTGGCTCTGGTTGTCGCAACGATTTGCTTCTCCAGCAACGGAATGAGGCTGCTGGTTGTTGGCAGATTCGTTTTCAGGCACTGCAGTCCACTGACAGCCATCACCTTGAGCGCATCATCGTACATACCTTTGATGTCGGGCTTGGCGTATTTGAAGTCAGCTGATTTGCCTTTGTTGTCTGTTGCAGTTGGTTTGTTGGTGGTCGCGCGGGTAGCCTCATCCTCCTCCAACACGAAGTCCGTGTGAGACACGGTAACGCCGATCTTGTTGCCCTCTTTGTCGAATTCCGTGGACGTTTGTTTCCGCACATTCATGTGCAGTCCCTTGCGCTCCGTCACAAATTCGTCACCTCCTTTTGCAGCACAAATTGCGTAGGCAATCTGATTGTGGCGAACATACGCGCTAGCCACCTTGTCCAGCTTGAATTGTTTCCAACAGGTTCCACAAGCATTCCACAATGCCTCAGTGGTAAGCAATCGGCTTCCATGGTGCTCACCTTGATACGCTGACACGTGTTTTGACATCGCTGGGAATATCGCATCGTCTTTCACATTCGTGATGGGAGAATTTGGTGGTTGCAGTCGTAAGTGCCATCCGCGACTGTCGAACTCCTTGTTGATGAATCTAAGTAGCTCCGTGTCTCTGTGTGGCCCTGCGCCATCCATCTGGTACCGAATCACCACGTTCTTTCCGGTTTCGGCCTTGATTTTGCTGGCGAGCGAATCCAGTGCGGGGAGTTCTTTTTCGCGGAAGAATTTCTTGAGGCTGTACTTCGGCTTGGGCTTAACACGATGACCATCTGTTTCCTTGCTGCCCGTGATTTCCAGTGGTTGGAAGTACAGTTCACCCTTCTTGCGAGAGATTTTCTCGGGATCAGGAAGGTGCTTGTATGTCGAGATGTACATGTGAGTATATATCAAGATGTACGTGTATATGTGCATCGTTCACCCGCTATTCTCTCATACGCACTTGGACGGTATAACTATACTCGTGTCGATAGTATGCTGTGATTCGTCAGAATTACAGGGGAAATGGAACACACAAAAAGGGGCAAGATTTCTGGAGGAAATTTGCAAATAACGATTTCTGGAAGAATCAGAAAATCGTCCGTCCATGCATCAATGGTACCAAGAGAATCTCGAGGTACTTCCCAACTAAACCTCAGATGACGATATCATCTGACAGACTACTGCATCACCAATGGAACGTGACATCTGGAGAGCAGAAGGACGCCTACTGACGTCGACAGGATGTCAACATGTCACCACGTCGACAGCTGTCTCCAAGTCAGAGCAGGAGGCGAAGATACGATGACTCATGAAGATCATGGATACTGAAGGTGAACTTCAAATGGTAAGTACTCATGGAGTAGAAGCCAGTACTGAATGAACGGAGTGTCGAATGCGGAGCACGCATCAAACACGGAGGATCGTGTAGCACGAGCACACGATGTTGAGAGAGAGAGAGAGAATACAGAGAGGAGCGAGAGAGGATCTCGCGTACCGACTCATAGTCGGAGACCGAATCTACGAAACAGATTGAAGCGCCGAGAGCATCGGGCAAGAGAACGGGCGTACACCGAGAGCATCGGAGTAGCCAAGTAATGAAATAGCAAACAGACGACTATCAACCAACACCATCTTCCACGATCGTAGGTTACCGTGCGCGGAACTTGCCAACACGTTTATAAACGATAGATCAGGGCGAGCCCGCGAATCGTATCGTGCGAGGAAGACGAACATCATTCAAGAGCAGCAGGCTGAATGAGCGAGGAAGAGGAATTGAAAGACATCCCTCTGTCCAATCCGACTATCAAGAGAGAAGAAGGTGCGAGTGAGACTCCACCACGAGAAGAGAAGGAAGCAGCCGCGGCTACTGTCCTATCAAGCGCAGACGCAAGCGCGATCGACGAGACCGAAGAAGAACGGTCTGCAAGACTACATCGTAAGGAGAAGAGGATTCTCAAGGCGATCAAGCAAGAGGAGACTGGTGTGACGAAGAGCATTCGCACAGCCAAACAGGGTGGGAAAAGTGAGACACCACCAGGAGGAGAATTTGTGACGAAAACAATCTCCGCGCAACAACAGGCGAAAATCGAAGAATCGACAACACAGAAACAGACGAAAATCAAGGGCGCGAGCGCACCAACGACGAAACAACGAATCAACATGGCGACATCAGCCAACGTGAACAAGCGACGCATCAAGGCGCCGATGTTCAGCGGTGAACAGGAAGACTACAGCGCATGGGAGTCCCAAGCGAAGGCATACGCTCGTGCACAGAAGACGAGAGACGTGATGTTGGGCAAGACCAAGGTGCCAACAGTGAGCGAGATCGCGGCAGCCGCCGATGAAGACAAGGAAGCGATGGAGGAGATCTACGAGCTGGGATGCGATTGCTTCAGCGATCTGATCCTCATGATGGATGCAGAAAAAGGAAAGGGCAAGCAAGCCATCCAGTACATCAACCAATGCATCTCCGTCGACTACCCCGAAGGAGACGCACACGGAGCGTGGAACGTTCTCGCGGAGAAGTTCCGACCATCCGACGCAGTAACGAAGATCAAACTCAAGCGCCAATTCAACAACGAAAAGATGAAGAGAGACACGGACCCCGACATCTACATCACGCAACTCGAGAGTCTACGATCGCGTCTCCACGATGTCAAATACGAGATTACAGACGAGGAAATGATCATGCAGATCCTCAGCACGGTGAGCGTGGAATACAAAACCCACGTCGTGAACTTCCAACACCAACTCACGTTCAATCCGGAACTGGTTACCATCAACGCGATCAGAGGAGTACTCCGTACTGCATACGCCACCCACAGAGGAGGCAAGGCATACGTCGACGACTTCCAAGACAGCAACACGAAGAGCAACGACACCGGCTTCACAAGCACCGGTAACTTCAAGGGTACTTGCCACAACTGTGGCGTGTATGGCCATAGATCCGCCGATTGCCCAGAACGCAAGAAACCGAACAACAAGAAAAACAACAACAACAACAACAAGATGAACGGAAAGCGCAACAAGGGAAGCGGCTTCAAGGGCAAGTGCAACTACTGTGGCATCTTCGGACATCGTGAGGCGGAGTGCCGAAAGAAGAAGTTCAACGAGAAGAAGAACAACGAACAAGCCAACGCGGCTACGGAAGGACACGACAAGAGCGGGCACGAGATGGTACTCTCTGCAAAGGACATGCCGCTCTGCATGTTGGTGTCCGACGACTACATCGAAGACTCCTTCTTCGATAACTTCGAATACGTCGGGAGTGACGACGAAGTGCAGGATGATGAGATCATCCCGGAGTGGCTCAGTGAGGAGCCAATCATCCACGAGGTGGATCCAAGACGCGAAGTGAGCTACGAATGCTGCTTCAACGCGCACGACCTGATCGGTTCATACGGCGACGAAGCTGAGATGGACGAGGCCAACGATAGCGACATCGAAGAGGCCATGAGCGATGACGACGACGACGACGCCGACGAGGACGGCGCAGATGAAGACGACGAGGCGAACCGTGACGAGTTGCCTCCTCCTCAAGCTGGGAGATACGAGAGAACGGGAACCTTCATCAATCAAGGCGAAACGCGCCGCGCCGCGGCGCCGCCTCCTCCAGCGGCGGGGAACAACAGATCGGGCATCTTCGACGAGGATGACAGCGACGAATCCGAGGACGGCAATCATCCAGACGACAGCTTCAATCCAAACGAGCGTGTCGTCTATCCATCGAATATCGACTTCCCGGATATTGAGAATCCCAATAGCGTCGACTACCTCCTCCGTCACAGCACCATCCCGAATGCAACAGCAACAGCATTGATAATCCAAAAGCAGCTCATCTTTGACGCCGTGATGGAAGCGGGAATGCGAGTATTCCCAGGAACGACACGAGGAGCACTCATGCCAATATGGGTGAACATGATGGGATCCATCCTATCCGAGCACTTCGACTCAATCGAAGAGATCCTCGCCAATGCAATCATCGTCAACCGCATACTGGAAGGGAACGACTCGGAAACGATCCCAGATACGGATCTGCATTACATCCTTGGAGGATGCATGCGCGTGCTCTTGCGAGAGCGATCACGCGTCTACCCATACGATCCAGCCACAGGATCTCATCGGAACACTACGATTCCATCGGACTACGCGCAACTACCCGACGACATGGATGACGGAGACCATCATCATCCATACAACGAAGATGGAGTCCACGAAGACAACGACGACGGCAGCTTCGACGACGAGATAGCTGCGGCAGCTGTGGAGCAACTCCACGAACTGAGCACCAAGTACAAGGACAAGGTCAACAAAGACACCTGGCTCGCCGATAGCGGAGCTTCGTGTCACATCGTCAACTCGGACGCCGCTCTCTTCAACGTGCGGCACATCAAGTCCTTCGTCCAAGTGGGAGACAGCACGAAGCTGGACTCTCCCAAGATGGGATCCATTCGCTTGAAAGTCAAACAGCGAGACAACACTGGCCACGTCATCCGGCTCGATGATGTGAAGTACACACCCAAGATGGCGGTGAACCTTTTCTCCACGAACAAGGCTCTGTACAACGGTTACCAGCTTGGTAACAACGGCATTCTGATGGACATCATCAACGGATCCGGAACGAAGATCGTGTTCGATCGAGTCTTCCCCACATCCAACGGATTCATCACGGGAGTGCAGATGCATCCCATCATGCCAACAGACGACGACAAGGCTTGCACAGCCATCGTCAAGAATCCATCCAAGGAGATCAGCGCGGTGAACTTGCACCGAATACTCGGCCACGCGCCACTCGAGACCATGAAGCGGACGGCCGCTCAATACGGATGGAAAATCATCGGCGAGATGCCGGTGTGTCGTGACTGCGCGGTCGCGAACGCAAGAGTGAAGAATATTCCAAAGGCAACTATTCCAAGAGCTACTCGCCGCGGCGAACGGTTCTTCATTGACATTAGTTACACTAAACACATAAGCTTCGGAGATAAACGCTACTGGACCCTGATCGTGGACGACTGCACGGATCACTGCTGGAGTTTCTTTCTCAAGAACAAGAGTGATCAACCAGGATACATCAAACGATTCATCCAGACGATCAAGTCACAGACTGGTGACCAACAGATCATCTTCCGAGGTGACAACAGCGGAGAGAACAAATCCACGGAGGATATTCTCATCGATGCAGGACTCAACGTGAAATTCGAATACACGGCATCGAACACGCCGCAACAGAACGGAAGAGTGGAACGCAAGTTCGCGTACCTCTACACCAAGATTCGCTCCATGCTCAACGGAGCACAGCTCGACGAAGAGTATAGGCATGGCCTGTGGGCAGCAGCTGCTAGCACTGCCACTGCTATCGCCAATATCACCGTAGCGAAGAACCAGAAGGAGTCACCACATCGACAATTCTTCGGCAACGATCCACCATATGCGAACGCGCTCCGCACATTTGGAGAGGTGGGTGTTGTGAAGACTACCTACGGCGGGATTACCGCGAAACTCAAGAACAGAGGAGAAGAGATGGTGTTCATCGGATATGCACACCAACATGCATCAGGGGTCTACAACATGTACAGACCATCGACCAAGTCACTCATCTGTTCACGCGACATCAAGTGGCTCAATCAATCATACGGACAGTTCCGTGGCTGGGCACCAGCACCGAACGTATCCAACGAAACAGAAACAACGGACGCAGACGGCTTCACAACCATCGGACGAAAGGGAGCAACGCCAAGGACGGCAACGCGTCAAACATCGGAAGCGAAGAGAGTATCTTTCGCTGACAGCAACAGGTACTACATTCTATCAGACAGTGATGACGAGGATAATGAGGACGACGGAGTAGTGACTCAACTAATCCAGAATGACGAGGAAGATCGGAGCGAATCCAATCATGAGGATGACGAAATCCTACCCTCCGGCGACGAAGCCGATGACGAGACAGGTGTCACTCCTCCGAACACACCAGCAAGGTCTACACATGACACACCATCTAGATCTCCACCAAGCAAACCAAACAAGCGTGACATAGCTAGAAAGGAGAGGATCCGACGTCACGAAGCACGAGGCAGGAAGGGAGAAGCTAATCCCAAGCCAACCACAGGGAAGAGTATTCCCAGAGCTCTGCGCGAGCTCGAAGACTTCAACGAACGAGGTCGAAAGGAAGAAGGCTATGAGAGCGATCCATCATCCAGTGAGGCGAGTGACGAACTCAGCGACGAGGTGATCGACGATTCCAACAACGAAACTACAGATGACGAAGAAATCGAAGACGAAGATGAAGAGATCGAGATCACTCACTATAGCACAACAGGACTATACGGAATGAATGCAATCATCACCGAGAGACCAGCGATCGACATCGGATTGTCGATGCAAGACGAGAACAAGGAACCAGAGAAGCACATCGAACCTACAACATTCGATGGAGCCTTCAATCACCCAGATCCTATCCATCGAAAAGGATATCGAGCAGCCATCAAGAAAGAGTTCGACTCCATGGATACACGCAAGGTATACAGTAAGATCAAACGAGACGCCATTCCACGCGGCCGCAGATGCTGCAAGTGCAAATGGGTCTTCAAGCTGAAGCGTGACGGCACACATCGAGCGCGGCTCGTTGCATGTGGCTATTCACAAGTCGCAGGAGTAGACTTCCAAGAGCATTACTCACCCGTCATCCATGACGTGACCTATCGGGTCATGATGGTGATCATGCTAATCAAGAAGATGGACTGCGCACTCGTCGATGTCGTAACGGCATTCCTACATGGAGACCTCGACGAGGAGATCTACATGAACTGTCCCAATGGGATGGATCATCAACCAGACGAAGCCCTGACCCTACACAAGCCAATCTACGGACTTGTGCAGAGCGCCAGGCAATGGTTCAAGATGTTGGTATCGACCCTCAAGAATATCAACTTCGAACAGAGCGCAGCAGACCCGTGCCTGTTCTACAGGAAGACGAACGAAGGAAGCATGATCGTGGCCATCTACGTGGACGATTGCTTCTGTTGCGGAGACTCCAAGGCACTGGAGACATTCCTGAAGGACATCCAAGGCAGGAAATTCAAGGTGACAATCGAGCGCGGACTCGGAGACTACCTCAGCTGCAACATCGAATTGAACCATGACAAGACTAGAGCGACATTGCGTCAACCACATCTCATCCGACACCTCATCGAGGAATTCGGAGCCAAGGTTGAGAAGATGCAACGTTATGGGACACCGGGAACCCCGGGTCAAATCATCGTACGACCATCCGAAGATAACGGACTGCAGAAGGTCGGACCGGAAGAACATGCCGAATACCGCCGAGGCGTCGGTATGCTACTCTTCCTCATCAAGCACTCGCGACCGGATATCGCGAACCCTGTGAGGGAACTCTCCAAGGTATTGATCGGGCCCACCAAGGCTGCAATGAAGGAGATGTATCGGATCATCAAGTATGTGATCGATACAAAGGACTATGGATTGAAGATCCATCCAGCGCGTCCAGATGACGACGGCTGGGACATGGAGCTCTTCTGCGATAGCGAATATGCAGGAGACAAGAATACAAGAATCAGCGTAGGGGGATTCATCCTATACCTGTGCAAGGTACCAATCCTTTGGCGATCCAAGGCACAGAAGGCCGTCACACTCAGCTCATCCGAAGCAGAATACGTTGCCCTTTCCGAAGCGGCAAAGGAGATCTTCTTCGTCATGCAGCTACTCGAAAGTGTGGGCGTCCCAGTGAAGACACCGATCAAGGTCCGCGTGGACAACATCGGGGCGATCTTCATCGCCAAGAACCCATCAACATCCCAACGATCGCGGCACATCGACGTGCGCCATCACTACGTGAGGAACATGGTAATCAACAAAACCATCGAAATCATTTTCGTCAAATCCGAGCAGAACACAAGCGACGGATTCACCAAGAACATCAAGGCCGACTTGCAACGTGAACATGAGAAGTCGTACCTTGACACATCGAGAACATTCGAATGACCGAATGCACACAGGAAGGGTGTCGAGATGTACATGTGAGTATATATCAAGATGTACGTGTATATGTGCATCGTTCACCCGCTATTCTCTCATACGCACTTGGACGGTATAACTATACTCGTGTCGATAGTATGCTGTGATTCGTCAGAATTACAGGGGAAATGGAACACACAAAAAGGGGCAAGATTTCTGGAGGAAATTTGCAAATAACGATTTCTGGAAGAATCAGAAAATCGTCCGTCCATGCATCAATGGTACCAAGAGAATCTCGAGGTACTTCCCAACTAAACCTCAGATGACGATATCATCTGACAGACTACTGCATCACCAATGGAACGTGACATCTGGAGAGCAGAAGGACGCCTACTGACGTCGACAGGATGTCAACATGTCACCACGTCGACAGCTGTCTCCAAGTCAGAGCAGGAGGCGAAGATACGATGACTCATGAAGATCATGGATACTGAAGGTGAACTTCAAATGGTAAGTACTCATGGAGTAGAAGCCAGTACTGAATGAACGGAGTGTCGAATGCGGAGCACGCATCAAACACGGAGGATCGTGTAGCACGAGCACACGATGTTGAGAGAGAGAGAGAGAATACAGAGAGGAGCGAGAGAGGATCTCGCGTACCGACTCATAGTCGGAGACCGAATCTACGAAACAGATTGAAGCGCCGAGAGCATCGGGCAAGAGAACGGGCGTACACCGAGAGCATCGGAGTAGCCAAGTAATGAAATAGCAAACAGACGACTATCAACCAACACCATCTTCCACGATCGTAGGTTACCGTGCGCGGAACTTGCCAACACTTGTACTTGGTCGGCGAGACCCAAGTTCGCTTGTACGTGGTCTTCTGCGCTCGGACCATGCGCCCAACACGTTCGAAGTTCACCTTATACGCCTTTCCTCCTTTCGCAAAACAGTTATTTGTTGGGGCAAATGCTGTTGATGCAATTGCCATGGTCTTGTCAATGTGACACTTGTGATGCACAGTCTGCTTCACAGGCTTAACTCCCATCTGGGGCACATGTTTCAGATGCATGCGAGCGACAATGGAGTAGAACCACTTTTCGTCCATGTGGACAAGGACAACTTGCGTATTCTCAAACAGCTCAGCTGATTCCCAGAACACACAGAAGTCCTGAGCCCAGATGTCGCGCTTTGCTGTAGTGGTGCCATTGATCAGAGGGAGTATTGTTGTAGAACGGTACTCACTGCCTTCCAATCCCATGACGAATTTGCGAATACACTTCGGACCAACGACTTGCGGGTTTCCGCTGCCTGCCAGTTTCCATGCAATTCTGTCCCACGAGATTGCGCCATTGCACCGTCGCAACACATCCTGGAGCTCAAATTGCAGGAAGGGACCACGCTCCAACCACAAATCAGCCAGCACTTTTGCGGATGCCAGCTCTTCCGGTGAAGCAGAGGCATAGGCAGAATCAATTTCGTCGTTCTTGAACTGTTGCTCTGGATGTCGAAGACGTAGTTGTTTCTCAAAGGCTGCGCGCTGCGTGAAGTACTGTCGTTGCTTGATGGGGCAGGTGAAGATGCTGCTGCCTGCGTCACTTCGCTTCTTGCATTCGAGCGTCTCCGTTTGGAATTTCACAATGTTGCGCCCCACTGTGGTGCGGTTGATACCCCATGCATGGGCGATCAACTCTGCATGTTCAGGAATCCCACCCAAATTGAAATAGAGAACAGTGTAGTTCCGATTGTCTTCTGTGTCAAGGCGCTTGCTAGGATTACCAGGCTTAGCAATACTATGCCCTCCATCCTTTCGCAACCATCCTTTTGTTTTCGCGCCTTTCTTCATCTGGTTCGTGAGCTGGGCGATTGCTGTTGCTTTCTGACGCCGCGAGACCTCGAGAAAAGCGGCGATTTTGGCTTCTTGCGATTCTGTGGTAGTTGGGGATGGTGTGGGGGGCTTAGCCTTGTTGTTGACACGCGTGGCAGCGACGGAGTGATGCTGGGGAGAAAGGAGGGAAGGCTTAGCAAGGCCTCCAGCAGTGCGAGTCCGTGCGAAGGTAGCGAGGCTGTGTGGTGTGCACAGATCCTCGCGAACAACATACATTCGGCTCTGCCCCATCACTGGGGTCACCATGACCATTGCCACCTCTCCTGGTGCAAGAGGCCCATTGCGTTTGACTGTAGCGCCGTCCGTGGTCTGCTTCATTGCAAAATCAACATGACATACGCCCAGGTCATGGACCCTGCCGCTTGAGCTCTGGTGGGATGCCACCTTCACACAGTCACCAGCGCGCAGCATGCTTGCGAGGTGAAGAGTTCAGTGGTTGCGGGATGATACAACTACGTCCAATGTTGGTGAAGGTTGATAGAACTGTGTTATTGTGTGTGCTTGTTTGAAGTGATGGTTTACAAAGTTAAGTTTGTTGAGATTATGAGCTCATCAATAAGAGCTCATCATCTTCCTGTTTTCTACTTCTTGGCTCCACTAATGGTGCTATTCACCATTGTCCATCGTGTTGTAACCATGCCAAACTTCTGGTTACTCTTGCTAATTAGTGTATCTGTGTCCAAACATGTGCAATGACACATGTTTGGAGGTCTAATAGAGTCTCTTTGATCCTCTTGGATCATCTTCCTAATTTTGTCTTGGGTCTGAAACCCGCATCACATTTTCCGAATTCTATCGAGTAGTTTTCTTGGATCTTTCGAAACGAAGTGTGACTGACACAAAGGACTCAAAACTCGAACAACGATTGGATTGATTCAGCACACATGGTCTAACAACAAGGGAACTCATGGTGAATACTAGCTGTGTGTCAATAGAGGTTGCAAGCTGATTGTACGAGATTGGCTGGTCGCGACGCACACCAGGCACACAAGGAGAACAGCACAGCACAGCACAGCACAGCACAGCACAGCACAGCACAGCACAGCACAGCACAGCACAGCACAGCACAGCACAGCACAGCACAGCACAGCACAGCACAGCACAGCACAGCACAGCACAGCACCAGTCATTGACGCGCAGCACGGCGCAGCGCACCACAGAACGGCATGAACAACACAGGAGGATGGTCACAAGGTGCCTTGTACCATCCACTCTTTCCTTTGTGGGAAGGTCACAGTCATTCTACATTCTGTGTAAGCTATGACTACAAGCAGCAGAGAATCAACAGCAGCTCGTCGCAGATGCGCAATGTTTCCGTTGTCCATTTTGTGAGGAGGATTTTGTGCCTTCGCTGTGTCGTTGTGGAATGGAGGTGCAATTCGGGACTCGCAAAGTGTTCTCATTGATGGGCGCATTTGGTAGAATTGTGGTTAATCTCCATGGCCCCCAACAGCAAAAACTGTTTGAGAACACCAAACACAACACAACAACACGACAATGGAGAAACACAACAAAACTCCACAAGCGCTGTCGAATGGCATCGACGGCACTGCCACAACCAGCGGTCCAGTGCAAGATCTGAGGGCATAGGCGGAACCGCCATGGAAAGTTTGGTGGATGAGCGAGAGCGGGATGTCATCTTGGCTTATTTGGGGCCGTGGCAGGCCCACGCGCACACGGCACGATTCGGAGGAAAATATGCTCATTGGATATGGTCTCTGCCTGGAATGCACAGGCCATTCCAACGACCATGGATGGGCAAGACGTATCCAAGAGGATACGGTGAAGATGCACACGAAGTTTGAGGGTCGGGGGTGGCCTGGAAGGTGCCCTCCGCAAGAAACAAGTGGCGGGCAAGAGTTTTTTGGCGGGTGGCGGCGGACACATCACGTGACTTCGCTGGTGATGGGTGCCATTGAAAAGTCACCCATATCGCCAAACCACCCATTCAAGATGTGTTAGGAATCAACTCAAGATGGCCATGGCGAAGTATCCTGCGCAGATACGGTCTGGAAGAGGCTGCAGCCTGGGATGCACACGAAAGGGATTTTTTTGGGTGTCGGAAAAACATCATGATGGCATCATCACATGGAGGTGCACCTTTGGAGGTATGAGCGCCCCACCCATTCTGAACACATCAGTGTGTCGCCAGAGAATGTGGGAACGCATGAGGGGCATGTGAAGGAGCTGCAAGGATCGTATCGACGAGATACGGATCCAAATCCGAACGGCATCCGTGTCGGAATCGGGTGTTCGAAAATTCTGCGTTTCAGTGCAGGGACAGTTTGGAGTATGAGATGCGGCTATCTGCGCAGGATCTTCATGGAGTGGATAGATGGGGGGTATCCGGAGCCAGTGTGGTGCGCAGATTGTGAAAATGCCAGGGATGATAATGATGATCATGGGTGCTGAAGGTAGGGCAGCATGGTGCCATCGAGAATTTTTTGCACCCACCACCTGACAGACAGCAAGCCAAAACGACATTAAAAATAAAGTTCATACAAATTTAACTAAGATATTCAGAATAAACGATAGCCAAGCGTCCGAATGAACTGTCTAGTTTTAATTTTAAATGGTGCGTTGTTGAGATATAACATCATAAGCAGTTGTTTGGATGGTTTTGGGTGTGCTCTAATTTAGTCTACTTTATCACGACTCATCACGAGTAAAACTCAAAAAACACTCCACAACTAGTGTTATCGTGAGTGCATCAACTGCGACCTGGAGGTCGTAAGGTTGGCGGTGTGCTTGTGTTTATGTTTGCTTTATGGTTTGTGAAATCGTACGGATTTTATGATACTGTTGTGATGAGTATTGGTGGATTGCCTTTTGTTGTCGGAGGTGATGTCGGTGAGCATCGCCCCTGCATCTTGCAGAGAAGAAGAGAGAGGGTCAGCTTCGTGTGTGGGTCGATTGTTTCCATTTCTGGAGGCGAAATGGTGGAACAGCAACAAACGGAACGAACGAACGAACATCTGAGAACAGGAACCGCAAAGATCAACATCGCAGAGGCGTTCGCATCCTTCCTCGATGTTCCATTTGGTTTTGGAGGCGTTCGATTTTCGTGTGTTTCCATTGTCAGAAAAAGATACCTTCTCCTGTTGCTCTTCGAAGGCTCCGCAAATCCCTTTTGTCAGCTGTCCACGATACATTCTCGCCGCGGGTAGGATGAAAGCTGTAATGGATGCAGCGTGCTTTGGACGATCCCAGAACGAGGATCCTTACCGATGAGTTTGTGATGTTGCCTGCACCAGGGAAACTGAAATGCAGCTTCGTACCATACGTACCTGAGGTTTAGATGATGAAGGCCACGAGCATTGTCGCTTGCTGATTCACCTTTCCCGATGTCAAGGCACACCATCCGCCCCCTCCTTGCTCTGTAACTACCATGTCAAATTCTTGATTCAAAGCGAATTGTGCGCCACAACCCTACAGACATGCTGTGGCGTCAACTGGTGTCACAATTTCAACAATGTCATCCCAGCCTCCGATGGCAAGTGCCTCTCCCGTGTAGTTCTGGCCAATGAAGTATTTTGCCCACCGATTCACTGGCTCCTCGTGCCGGTATTCGGGGTATTCAATCACGACGTTGGCATCTGTACCGCGAGCGTCGATTGTGAGTTCATTGTCGTCATCGCCCCCTCCTTTCTCTTTGGGTACATCGTCATCGCCGTCGCCAGCGTCGTCGTCAGTATTGTGATGTAGCAGAGAGGAGATCGGCTCGTCGCTTGAAGCGGAAGCTGTGTCATCGCCATTTTCTTCTGATACTGCCAGCAAGGGTCGATCCTCAACATGTACTGGTGGCTGTTGTGATACTGGAGAGGGAGTGGTGTTGCGTGGGATTTCTTGATGATGCTCCTTTGGCGTCTGCTCCTCAATCGTCGGCATACGACTATCGACGGGGGGTGGTTCGGCATGCATTGCGTTGGATAATTCGCTTGCTTGCTCCTTGCCTCCCTCCACGATCACGACGCCGTCGCTAGTCGGAAGAGTCTCATGGGCCTCTGTTCCAGGAGGTGGCTGGTTGAGGATCTTGTCCTCTAGGTATACCTTGAGGTCGTTCCACACATCGCGAAACTTCTCCTTTGGCAGGAGAAATTCTCGCTTCCAGTGCTGTTTCTGGTTTTTGACATATTCACGCCGCTTTTCTGCATCCAACTTGAGCACCATTGGGAGCATCTCTGTCTTCATCTTTGCCAGAGCCGCCTCCAGTGGCCGAGTTTTCTGAGACTCTGATGCCAGATCTGTTTTCTTCGTTTTAAGCGACGGTCGACTTAGGTTGGACAATGCCACTGCATCTCCACGAGCGAATTCAAATTTCTTCTTGCCCGGTCTTGGCCTTGCTGCTCTTTGAAGCATGTCTGCATCAGTTGAAGTCATTGCCAAGGGACCATTCTTCGTTGCTGTCCGTGTTGGCAGTGGCTTCTTCGCCGAGGATGACTTCTTGCTGATCTTGGTAGTGGTGGCCCTGTTCTTGCTGCGCGCTCTTTTCTTCGAGCGGCGATCTGATTCGCGCGTCTTTCGTTGCAATGACGCAAGCGGTGTGGTTGTATCGACACGTCTGACGATCTTCTTCGTAGCTGCCGACGACGGCCCATAAGATAGTCTGCGAGCAACAGTGGTACGAGTAGAATGACTTGCTGTGTCTCTCTGTGCATGGTTTTGATTCCTCCTTCCGTTGCTTCCCCGTCTTTCTTGCCTGGCATGTTCCTCGCCGCGTTTTTGCTGTTCCCTGCTCCCAGCATTGTTGCTGTCAGTAGCTTTTCGTTTCATGCCGTGGCGGTGTTGGATCTCGGTGGCATGCGCGACGCAGTAGACCTCCATTGTTGGTTCTGAACCATCTTCGTCGTCACCTTGGACACCTGGGTGATAGTAGACGCGCTTGGGCGGGTTCCCGCCCCTCGGCTTATGCCACCGAGCGCAGCCGACGTGCATTGCGACTGTGCATGCCTCATCATCTTTCATGTCGCAGTGAAGTCGACGAAACTCTTCATATTCTCCTTCGTCGTTGGCGCAACATTGTACGGGAATACGCAGTATTCCTTTGGCGTTATCATTGGCACCGCAAATGGAGCATTTAAGCTGACGCTGGGACTCAGCGATGGCTTTGGTCCATGCATTTTCGGGCTTGCCAGGTTGTCGCAACATATATACGAAGTGATGAATGGCACCCGATTCTTCCTCGGAGTCGTAGCCATCCAGCAGTGTCGTGTTGTCTGGTCGATTATTTTTCGTTTCGTCATCATCCTCGTCCATGCCGAAGTAGTCCCCACCTTTATTGCACCCATACACCGAACCGCCCTTCTGGCTCAAGTAGAAGCAACACAGGCTGTGGGCCCAGCTCAGCCGTGGTTTTGGATCCTTCATCAAGATCTGGCGTCCCGATTTGCCAGGATTATCGAACAACGGATGCATCGCGTGGATGCCCTCGGTGTGATTGCACAGATCACACTTGGTGGGTCGCTCTTCCTGTACCAACTTGCGAATCTTGCCCCTGTCATACGCCTCGGAGACCTCACCCACGGACTGGCACGCCCAGCAGGTGAAGTCGGATGTATGGGTCATGTCTGCCATCCCATAACAACGATCATGCACCGAAACCTTGCAGATCTTGCATGTGAGGAGTTTGAACCCGGAATGGCCGTCCTTGAACCCGCACATGTCGCATCGTGGCGCGCGTCCAGCAGACATCTTCGTCCTGGTACGGTCCTTTGTGAACGAATTGAATTAGAGCAGTGCCAACTGTCACCGTGACCGTTGATGTAGAGATATGGTCTCAAGGGGAGATCCTTTCGGCTGACAAACGAGCGGTTGAAGCTACGCTGCCTGCCAGTGTTGTATCGAGGAAGAGCTTATGCGATCCACCGTTGTTTGGCCGCTCCCTTGCTTGTTGTTGCTGTGATTTGGCCTTGTGGGAGGAAGACGCGACGGTCGCCAAGACGATGATGCAATGATACCCGTCCAAGCATGTAGTTTGAACCGGCTGAACTCGGATCGTTCCTCTTTGTGGTCGTATAGAGAGAAGGCGAGCTGTTACCGCTGTGCGATGTCATGTGCTGCACTCCGATGAGAGGCACGAACACTATCGAGAGGAGACTCCAAAGCACTGATGGGTTTGGCGGCCGAGGGTGCAACTGTGTGATCGTGTGCCCTTTGGATGGATGTCATGTGTGTGGCTGTTGTTGCGCTCTTTGTCGCGTTTCTTTGGTGGGCAGAATTGCGTTTTTGTTGTTGACAGGCATTGATTTGAATTTGGGCCGACCAATCCGAATAAACCAAAAGAAGTTGCCAAAAGTGTTCGCGATCTTTTTTCGGGATGTTGTGTTGGACGATCCAAGCAACAAACACGAGCACAAATGCACGACAACGATCACGACACCAAACACAACTCACAACCAAGAGAGGTTCCTCGTACCCTTGTTGCAACCAACGCCGTCGCTCGGATCTGCCATTGCCGTTGCTACGATTACCACCGCGATGGCGTCCTTTGTATCACGCAGCCGTCCCATGGCCATGTCGGCCGTGCGTCTTGTCCACCGCGCAAATCTGCGGACTGTCAGTCAGCTGGAGCCGCTGTTGTTGCGAACGTGTGGTGGGAGCAGCTTCCATCAGTCTCAACAGCCTCTCTTTGGCCATCTGCGTCACTTCTCGGCGACGCCGCCACCGCAGCCCGACGACAAGCCCAAGGACGACAAGGGAATGACAGGCGTGCGCGGGATCCTGTCACAGATCGTCACACCGCAGAACCAGTTCTACGCCCTGGTTGCTGGAGGTGGCGTCGTCACGTACATCGTTTCTCGGATCTTTCTGGGCTTCACCAGCTTCTTCACCCATCTGAATCCTGCGGTGGTCGTCAAGTACGGGTTTTACACTGGATTTGGAACGGCCACACGTGAGTCTCGTCGTTGTTGATGCATTGGCAGGAAGGTGGTGTTGTTATTTCCATTGCCATTGCCATTGTTGACGATGGTCGGCAGGATGATGATGGTGATGGTGATGGTGATGAAGATGAATACCAGAGTAGAAGCAACAGCCGACGAGCAATCGCAGCTCTGCGAATTGAAGTCTTGGCATCTTATTTCTGCATTGCTCATGGCTGTATCATATAATAGCTCCTTCCTTCACGAAGTCTCTGCTCACCCTTGTCATCTATCTGTACTTCTCGCTCTGTCTCGCTCTCTCCTTTGTATGGTACACTGGTCGCTCAACGACTGTAATGTCAGTTCTCGGAGGCCTTGTTTGCGTCGCAGCTGACAATTTGTACATCCGCGCGGATCCAGTGTTCAAGTACTGCCTCAGTTGGGTGCAAAGAGATTCGAAGGTGAAAGAGGCCTTGGGTGATGGTCTTGTTGCCGGAAGTCTCCGCAGCTACAGATTGGATTCTGGCAAGATCGAGATGGAGGGTGTCACGCCGAAGTGGAAACCACCTCGCATTCAGGTACGTCGTTTGGAAATTGCTGGTGAAAAGGTAGAAGAGGAGCATTGTGTGTGTGATGCACTCGTGCTCATGATCATGTCCACACTCGTATTCATGGTGCAGCACGTATTGTATGTGCCCATGCTACGCTTCATACGTCTATCTGCTGTATGGTCCACTGTACCTTTCTCTGTTGACACGCACTCACACCTGCCATGTGCGCACCAACCCCAACCAATGTACTCGACATACACATACCACTCCGTCTATCATTCACCATTCACCACCCACCATGCACAACGACAGATGCTCTTCGACATCGAAGCACGAGGCCCACCGTACCGAACTGGCCTCGTCACATGCGAAGCCATCAAGCAAGAAGGATTTCCACCACGCCTGCACACAACGCTGTTGAAGGTCGATTACGAGACCGGCAACGAAGGAGAAGGTGGATCGGTGGAGGGTGATGAAACCGTTTTCCTCCGCGGCGATGAATCCAACCTCTCTCGTGTCTCCGGTCGTTCTGGCCTGAGCCTGGACATGTTGGGTCGCCAGGTTCACATTAACAAGGCAGCTTCCGAGGGCAAGTAGATCGAATCTGCTTCAACAAATACCAGCACAAACACGAGCACGATCATGATTGGAAAAGTTTGAAGCACCAGATGAGCAAGAGATGCAATTCTACGTACCGCGTGATTCCAACAATGGATACGACGAATAATCCAGGTTTAGAAGCACAACAAATGTACATGTCATAAGTTGTTTGCATCTCGTAACAAGTGCTATGGTGCGAGTACTCTACGACTGCGATCTGCTTCAATGGCAGTCCTCCTTCAGCAGTGCCTCCCTGTCGCGTTCCCTCTCTCTCTAGATTTCTTGGTTCATTCTACTCGATTGTTTCCGACCGTTTCGTCCAAGACAGGTTCGTGGTTTGACTCGTTGGACTACCTGCACATCAGAACCCGAAGCCAAATGCGAACGGAAAAACCATTCTCATCCGTTGGACTCAACCACGCACAGTCGTCGCAGTTACCAACACTAACAACAACAACGGCTCCTCTGCAAACAGCGGTCATTGCCAATCCGCACGGGACGGCTCTCTCGCTTGGTTCTTCCTTGCGACTCTGTTCGACCCAAAAACAGGCGGAGCCATCAACGCACCCCACCACACAAGCAAACCACCCTCTCCATTCTGGCGTACCAGTGCGCGAAGAGTTGTCCATCCATCCATCCATCCACAAGCAAACAAGCGCAGGCAAAAGAGGGAAGATGTTTGCGCGTTCGTTGATCCTGGTGCTGGCATCGGTCGTGCGATGCTCCACGGCAGCCACGTTTCAGCTGTTCGACAATGGCGCTTCCGCTGGTTCGGTGGAAATCACTTTGGAGCGATCCGAATTCCCCGTCATCCCATCAGACGATGAGGACGGGGCCTCGGCTGGCGAGCTCTTCGCCGTGGAGATGAGCAAGCACATCGTCGTCTCCAAGTACTCCTACCCGGAAGGCAGCGTGGTCGCGACCAAGGCCTTCCGTGAGGATGGTGAGCGCATCGAGTCCTACGATCAGCTCCTGCCGCAAGATGGGATCAACCGACGCGTGTACCTGGTGGCGGAGGGATTGGAGTTCGTGTGGCCGTTCATCGAGTACGGCCACAACCAGACAGTCAGCCACAAGGCGCTGACGCCGCTCGACGAGAACAAGCCCATCGTCATTGAGAGTCTCAGCGATAGCCCCAGAGTGTTCAAGGTGCACAATATGTTCACGCCCGACGAGGCCCAGACCTTGATCGACACCGCGTTGTCGTTTACGGGTGACAAAGCCATCAAACGAAGCACCGTCGGAAACTCCAAGGACAGGGCCAACAATGGAGCGCATTTGGAAAACGGCCGCACCAGCGAGAATGCCTGGGATTCCAAGAGCGAGATGGCCAAGAAGATGATCTCGCGTTCCTTCAACCTGACGGGCATCGTAGAGAATGCCGGTCAGATCGACGGTCTCCAGATTGTGCGCTACTCGCCCGGTCAATTCTACAACTCCCATCCGGATTACTTCGACAAGATCCAGGATGATGACTTCGATTTCAACCCGTACTCTGGAGGCAGCAATCGATTTGCAACTGGTACGTGCATTGTCTGTGGGGCGCTATCATTGTAATTTTGGGCATCGTCGACATGGGATTGCTTGTCGTATGGTACAATATGGTGCAATCGCGGGTGTGTTACGCGTATGTGTTACGCGCATGAATGTGGCTACTCCATACTCATACCACGACGTCACTTCATTCTCCACATTTATCTTTTTTTCATGTTTTGCGGGACCCTTTTAACTCACAATCCATACTCGTACCATCGTTGTCGTGGTCACCGTTGTCATCACCCCTGTCGCACGCCTCCCAACAGTCTTCATGTACTTGAATGAGGTGGAAGAAGGTGGCTGCACAGTGTTTCCAAACGTCTACAGTCGCAATCCAACCATCCCTGCCGAATACGAACTCGACATGTTCCGACAAGGAAGCCGCGAACTTCACATGACGAAGGAGTGCCACAAGAAGTTGGCGGTGCCACCCAGCACCGGAACAGCCGCGTTGTTCTACAGCATCACGCCGGATGGGCGCATCGATCCAATGTCCTTGCATGGCGCCTGCCCTGTCATCAAGGGCATCAAATGGGGAGCGAATATTTGGATTTGGAATCGTCAGCGCTATGGTGACATTAAAACGGGTGAAGCGCGGACGCTGCGTGTCAAGAACACTTTGGATGAGCCGGTGCACATCAGCTGGGAAGGCAGGGACAATGGGATGCTGGATGCTGGCGCCACCTTCGGTCTGAACACGTTCGAGTTCCATCGCTTCAAGGCGCACACGCACTCCTACAAGAACAAGGCGTTCGCCGAGTTCACCGTGCAGTCCAAGCCGCATGACCAATTCTGGACGATCAAAGCGCCGCGAGTGCATATGGTGCACACTGGAGAAGACGAAGAGGCCGAAGAGCTTTGAGGGAGCGGTGGATCGCGCAGGTACGAGCAAGACTGCGTAGTCTACTCGTGCAGAAGTATTGTCGCTACCCAAGGACATTGCCCCTCTCAGCATGAGCCACAATGAAACCAGCGAGCAAAATGGAGTACGGCGTAGTAGAGTACTGCACTCAATTCGATCATGCAGTGTGGGTCGATATTCTCAATGTTTTATGAATTATACCTACATTCTATTATATGACATGTGCGAACGTGGAATCATTGTGCAAGTGTGTTGGCCTATGAAGATGCTCAATGCAGCAGCGCATGTAGTGGTTTGTTGGTTCCCTTTGTTGTTCATATTCTCTGGATATGCGATTCCTCCAGCGTGCCGGCTGTGAGCATAGCCTGTGGTACTTTCTTAGCGTACTCTTCTCTGCTCTAATCTAGTCTACAATATTTGCTCACACCATCTCCCAGTCCTCGCCCTCCTGGCCGTCTGCCTGCTTGCTGTTGGCCTTGGTGAGGTTGATGGTAAGGAATGCTCCAGACCAGTAATACTGGCGCAGGAACTTTGTGAACTGGAGCTCCTTGATCCCCAACTTGTCAAGTGCATTCAACAACTCCCTTCCACCAATGTGCGCGTCCCTCACGCTGATGGTGTTTACGATCCGCTCCTTATCCATGCCGTCCAACGCGTTGACGGCAGGTGGCAACCTCCCCTGAACGTACGCGGCGTACGCGTCGCGCCGCCACGCGCTGGAGTAGCTGTAGTACATTCCTTGTCCCAAGAAGAAGTACCCAGTGGCCGTGTTGCTTCCGTACATCTCTGGCGCAAGATCACCAGGCACGAACGACGTGGCCTCCATCAACTCGATCCGTCCGACCATATCGTTGTACCGTCGCACGGATGGATTGATGTTGGTCGCGAACTTGCTCAGCGTGTCGCTCCATTTCGACGGGTTGGAGTCGTAGTGTCCGTGCTGCAGGCGCACCCACTCCTGGAACACGTTGAACTTGCGCATGACCCCTGCGCGCAGCACATCGTCGCTGATGGTTCCCTTGCGCAATCCCAGCGCGTCGAGGCACTCCAACACCAGGGCCGGTGGCGTGCGTGGCAAGCGCGAGGAGATGGAGCTGGTGCGATGCGACCAGCAACGCAGCACGTAGTCTCCCAGAGGATGTCCGCTTGGGATGGGATTGAAGCACTCGTGCTGCAAAGACTTGACGTGCATCTTGTTGCGCTTCTTGGGCCACAGCGACATCATCGCACGGCGGATGAAGCGCGCCCTTTTGTTGCTGCAGTCGCCCTGCGGGAAGGATCGCTTGATCGTCTTCCAGCTGGGCGCGCTGTCTCGATTTTCAAGCAGCTCGTTCATGTCGACCTTGTCAAGAGCTTCCTTCAGCCATGGGTACTTGACGTTGTTCTTGTACATCTCATCGTAGTCGATGCCCAAGTTGATGTCCAACGGTGGCTCGCTGGCGAAGCGCAAAACGCGACGTAGCTCGTTGCTCATCCGTTTCGAGAGCGCGGACTGATCCTCCTGCAACGTGGTTGCCAGAACGCAAAGCACCGGGATGGCATGCTCTGGCCGTTTGGCTTCGAAGGCTTTCCCTTGGAAGATTTGGTTGACGATGCGGATTCCCATCTTGAGCACCTCCGCCTCTGCGCTGTCCTCGCCCTTAGGCGCTCCCAGGATATGCCCACCAGAAGACAGCAGTGGCTGCACCCATTTCCACAGCTCGTCTCCTGGATCTTGCGGCGCCACGCGCAAAGTATCGCCTGTCATGTTGAGCTTCCCCTCCTTCATCGCTTGCGTCGCTGCCATCATCGCACCGTGCATGCTGTTGCGAACGGCCTTGGTAGACCCATTGCCGATGCTTGGGACGGCAGCTGCTGTGATGGAGTGTGCGGATGGAAGAGGCATTGTGTTGTGTTGTGCGTGTGTGCGTCGACGCGTGCGAGTATGAAAGGTTGATGTTGATGTTGATGTTGCGGTGAAGTGAAGTGAAGCGAATTGAGTGAAGCGGAAACGCTCTTGATTCTGATGTGTTGCTTCCACTGTCGTTGCGGTTGTTGTTTTGCAGGTGTGTCGCTGTTGGGTTTGTGAGAAGGAGGCTGTCGAAACCTCCAGGCAACCTGCACCTGCTCCTGCTCCTGCTGCTCTCGCTGCCATAGTAGTACCTTGGTCCTCACGAAGTTGTGTAGTTGCGCACGCGAGGCATCAACAAGATGGAGGTTGCGTTTCTGACGATTTCTCGGTTTGCGCTTCGTTTTTCTCTCTTGTCTTCCCATACGTGCACATCCAGTCGTGCACAAGCACGGGTTTGGGGTATCTTCGATTACTTCGACTATTGACACTTCAAATCGTGAAACTGTGTTCGTCGCGCTCCTCCAACGTCACATGAATGTCTTTCTGCGACACACATTGTCACATTCAGTCTGATCGCGAGCGTGCCGAACCCTCCACGAATGAAAATGGGATCACAAAACGGTCTCAGCGAACAAAGCACTCCGAATGCGCCTCCCTCCGACACTTCGTCACATTCTTCTCCTCTCGCTTGATCATCGACATCGACATGGACATGGACATCGGAACGGAAAGGTGAGTTTGATCCAAAGAGACATCGCAGTTCCGAAATGGCTGTCGTGCCGATTGTCCATCAGCCGTCACTTCTCTAATTGGGGCCGTCGTTGTGTTCATCTTTTGACACACCAAGGGCATCCCATCGGTCGGCAAGGAAGCGTCACAGCCTTCGTCGTCACAACATCGCCACAGCGTGCCGCAACATCGTCACTGCTCAGAATTGGATGCGCACTGATCGTCGCATCGATTTGAACCATCGTCCCACACACACATCACATAGAGAGACGACGGCACCAACGCAAGCATCCCAACCGACCAGGCCTGCCCTTCCGACATTGTCAACATCGTCAACGTATCGTGTCGGGGACAACGTTGCGATCGCAACAACAGTTCCAAGTTTCCGAACGCATCGGACGCGTCGCACTTGCTGCGATCCAAGTGCTGCAGAGCGCAATACATGGAATCAACACTCATCGACAACCACTGTTAACACCATCATTATCACAACAACAACAACAACAACAACAACTGTTGGAAAGTTGCTCCTGGTAACGTCGAACAAATCAATCCAAAATCCTATCTGTCATAAATCGACAATCGACAACACTTGAAAACCATCGCAGTCACAAACACAATCGCAACCGTCAGCATCATCAACAGCAGCTTCGATACTCAACAGCAACATCATGGTTTTGACGGACGCACTGTGCTACATTAACCTGGCTTCCAGCGCCATGATGAACGGCATGTGCTGCTACTATCAGATGCAGGAAGAGAAACAGCGGCAGCAGGACCACGAGGAATCCATCCGCCGGGCAATCCGCGAGGAATGGGACCGCAATCGTCTGTTCGATATGCAGCAACGGTACGAAGAGGAGAAGCAGTTTGAGCAGACCGGGGGAACATACTATGCCAAGGTACGGCCCGCTCCACTATCCGAGGCCGGACGCGTGGACCATAGACGCAGCGAGCTAATGCGGGTCAAGGGGAAAGCCAATGGCAGCGCCACGTCCTTGGCATCTGAGAGCAGCAGCGGTAGCTACGGCGGGAACACACGCCGGCATACCGATGCAGGGGAACGATGTGGCGCCGTATCACACAGCTACAGCTCACCAGGTGAATTGGTGTATCCACGACGGATGTTCAACGCACAACGACCTCGGAGAGATTCGCGAGATTCTGTCACCGAAACACAAGGCCATTTGCAATCTGGGCAAGGCTTCATCCACCACCAGCTGTCATCATTGATGGACGATGACGATGATGACGACCACGACGGCGATGACGACGGTACGGATCAGGATGATTCCGTCAAGGTCCGCGACACAGCGTCATTTGAAGAGATTGTGTTGGAGTGAAGAGCTTTGTTGCATTCATCAGACTACCCGTCTCAGTTCACCAAATTCACAACGCGATGTATGGTACAAAGCATAACAGCAACCGACATGGCACAACAAGTCAAAGCAAAGCGCATGTACGAATAGGATGCACCCGCTACTGCTGTGCATGATACAAGCACCGTACGCACTCGTACCATACAAGCATCGAGATCGTGATCGATGCCGCAAATGTTCACCAATTACATGTTGTACGTCCACATAAATATATCCATAACATCTTCAATGACGAATTCACACTGTTTTGAATCGCAGAGCAGTTCCATGCGACTGCTATGTACTCGTGCAGAGACTACTCTGTTCTACTTTACTCTGTTCGAGCATGAGTGCAGCTTTTCGTTTCCACCCCCACCGCCTTCCATGAATGAGCGCAAGAGAATCAAAGCTGCCGTGTCGCCCATCAACGTGATGATGAGCCATCGCATTCTACGACGGGAGCGGCAGGAGCTCTGAGATGTGACGTACTTCGCCGTTCTGGCAGCGGAGTATCGCCGTGGAAAACAGAGCACCTCTCTCGCCGCCTTCCGCAATCGGATGCGTGGGAATCAGCGAATGCTTCTGCCGCTGCTTCGGCGCTGTTCCAATATCGTACGCCTTCGGCTGCGGCGCCCAGATGGAGCTGAATTGACGCCTTGACCATTGCGCATCGGGCACGGGCGCAACTTCACCAACATCCAACACAGGCGGCTTCTGTCGATGCAAGTCATAGACGTCCACCTGCTCAAAGAAGGCGTCACGTGCGACCTGCGGCATGCCAGGCCGGTTGGACGGGATTTTGTGCAATAGACATAAGATGAGTTTCTGCGCAACGGATGATATCGATGACGAGTGCTCGTCGCCGAATAGGCTGTGCTGAGGTGTATGCGGCGTGTCGAAATTGGAATCAAATGTGACGATCCTGTGCTTCGTGGCCTCATCATCATCCTCCAGGATCGGTGGCCGGCCGGCGAGGCACTGGAACAGCACGCAACCCAACGCCCACGAATCCGCCGATAGCGTCGGAATCCCGCCAAGTACCACTTCCGGCGGGAGGTAGGCTGTGGTTCCCTCGATGCGATGATCTTCTTCTTCTTCCTCTTCCTCTTCATTTGTAGCCACTTCACCTTTCGGGATGGAATCTCCATGGCCGTCGGCATCATCTCCATTGTGGTTTGCGCTGCCACTTCCCCAACCAGCATCCTCGTCATGATCATTTTTGCCATTGCCTTGGAATGAGCTGCTGACTGCCGCTGTTTGTTTCTGGAAGGAGGACTTCCAGCCACCATCGCGAATATCTTGCAGCAGGTTCTTGGAGCTCGACGCGACCTTCCTCTTTGCCTCCGCTGTGATAGGGCGGCATCCTCCAAAATCGGTCAACTTGATGTGCCCCGTCTCAGTGATGACCACATTCTCGGGTTTCAGATCACCGAACACGAATCCCAACTCGTGGATGCTGGAGATGGCAGCCACAATCTCACCCACCACAAACCGCGTGGATTCTTCGTCCAAGGATCCATTCTTACGCAACAAGGAGTGCAAGTCGCCTCCATTGGCGTACTCCAGCAGGAGGTAGACCCCCTCCTTGAACCGGAAGGAGGAGATGAGACGCGCGATGCCGGGATGTGAGAAGATTCTCAGAACGGAGATTTCTCGTTGTACAGATCGTTCATAGCCCAGCTCTTTGATTTTCTCGGTGGAGACAACCTTGATCGCATACTCTGCCCAATGCGAGCGTGTCTTGGTCTTGTTGATCAGGCGGGCATACTTGACGGAACCGAATGCTCCATGCCCGAGCTCGTGACCGAACACCAGATCATGGAACTTGAGGTTGGGCAGCAATGTGGGACTTTCAGCCATTTGGGCTTTGGCCCATGGCGAGGATCCATTCTTTTCTTGCAAAGGCTTGATCTTCGTCATGTAGTCCTTGACGTGGTCACGTCCAGTACGTTGCGATGGGCTGACATCATCGTTACTGTGTCCGCTCGCCTCGTTCCCAGACGAAATGCAGACCGCCTTGTCCGTGCGCGGTTGCTTCAGCGGTGAGGCATTCCTCTTGATCGCCCACGGAGCAACTCCCGTCACCGTGAGTGGCGGTGCCTTCGTTGCTGTGCGTCCCAAGCCCTTTGGCATGGATGCAGCGACACCAGCACGTGACGATCCCGGCAGTTTTTGCTGCTGACGGTTTATCGCCCACGGTGCTACACCAGTGACGGTGAGAGGGGGAGTTGCCCCTCCACCACTGCGAGATGGCGGTTTCGGAAACTGTTTCGAGGGTGGCGGCGTCAAGTTCGCCTTTGGCAGCTGTTGTGATGTATGCGACGATTTCGGCAACGCTGTTGGCTTCCAATTGCCCATACCCGCCTTGAGTGAGAAGTCCGAGACGGAGGGAGCGTTGGGATCGCTGGTCGACATCTGCACGGCTCGTCCTTTCTTCGTGCCGTTTGTGCTGCTGGGGCTAGCGCTGATGCCGGCGCCTCCAACGGTGTTGTGCACTGTGGAATCACCATTGGCCAAGCGCACATCTTCGACCTTGTTGCGGAACACCCGATCACATGTGGAGAAGAACATCTCAGCATCATGATCTTCAAAGTGCTTCAGTACATTGTAGGTCATCTTGCGCACGGTCGGGTTCCAGGATGGCTCGTTGCGGATCAAGAAGGGAAGCAGGATGTAGATGGACTGTTGAAAGTTGAGTTCAACCAACGTCTGGAAGGATTTGTTCTTGAAGAACGTCAAGGCCCGCTCGGCTAATCGGGAATGTTCCGATGCCATGCAACGACCCAGCGTCGTCAACAGGGGTACGAGCGCCGTGCCCAGGGCATCCCTCTGAAATGTCCCATCGTCGGTTGACATGATCCCAATGTAGGTATCGACTTCATGCAGGAGCAGAACCAGCTTGGGCGTATTGCTACTGCTCTTTGGCCAAATGTCGGTGTCCAACAGCGCCGCGATCACCGCTTGGATCCATGCTGGTCGTTTTTGCAGCAACGTCGCGATGCATTGCACGAGCGGTTCGTGGTACAGCTCCAGCAAACAGACCTGATCACGCCACAACACCATCGAATTGGGCTTGTGCAGCGGGATGAGATGATTGACGAGAAGGTGATCGCAGGAGCGCTTGTCGATCCTGTCCATGCCCTTGAGGATTCGCAGCAGAACGCGCAGTGTGATCTGCACTCCGCTCGAAGTCGTGTTTTCCGTGCGTATGCCGCCAGCACCGGAAGACGCGAGGAAGGACGCGAACACTCTACCCAAGTGTGATCGGCACTGTGTGCGAATGTTGCTGGGTTGGCTTTCGTACCATTCCCCGATGATGCTTTCCAAGCGAGTCGTGTGCTCGTCCCATTGCTTCAGAAGGCGGTCTCTTATGCGCTGCACTGTGGCATACTGTCCCATTCGGGATATTGCAGCCTGCGAATCGAGGCCCGTTGTCCGGGTGGAGGATGGCATGCTATTTGTGGCCGTTGGCGTTGAGCTTGCTTGTGCTTTCGTCTTCAATGCACCCGGCTTCGTCAAGGATTGCGAGTACAGATGGATCTGGGTTTGCAATTGCGGGAGCTGCTCGATGTGATAGTACAGCGCCGATATCAGCGGTTGCAGCGCATGCCCGTCGGTTTCTGTCGTGACAGCCAGTAGCTTGGTCGACAGGGTATCATGTTCGTTGTCGCCTTTGAATCTTTCTTCGTTTGTTTCAGCGTTGCCTTCATTCGTCTCCATCTCTGCTTGTTGCTCGGATGCTGGAACGGCGGCATCCATGTTGGTGATACTGTTGCTGCCTTGAATGTTGAGATCCATCCAATGCCGCACCATTCGGGTTGCACGCACGGCATCCATGGCCGCGTACAGATCGGCCTGCTCCAAGGGATCATCCCAATGCTGATCGATGAGAGTGTTGATGTGATGCAGCTTGGTATCTTTTGGTTTCCAAACCGCGCACAGCATGTCGCCCAGTTTCTGATACGCTTCATCTGGCAGCGGGGCGCAATCCTCCATGGATGTTGTCAATAGGACTGGATCAAGATCGAACGTCATCGTCGCTGCGGAGGCTTCTGGAAGATCCAACCACGCCTCGAGCTGATCCATCGGTGACAAGGTCTCATCTTGCGATGGCTTGACGCCGCTGGATTGCAGTATTTCGTTGGCAAGTTCGTCCATTGTTGATCCTGTATCGAGCTGCAGCGATGGATGGATAGATGAATTGTGGCACTGTCCTGCAATTGCGAGGATGAGTATGGTAGGTATGTGCAAATGTGCGAGACAGGAAGCGGAAGGCCATTCGCTGTCGTTGTTCCTGGATGCTCTCTTTTGGCCTTGGGTTTCGGTAACATTTGTTGGAGTGCACGATTCGGGTTTGTGGAGAGGACTGGAAAGATACGAATCAAACAACACATGTTTCCGTGGTGGGTGTGATTCGATTCTGTCGTGGAGCAGATCGTAGAGCATCCGCACATACAACTACTCCCACTTTGTACATCCATCCATCCAACTCGATAAGATGTGCGAGCAGCACAACACGCAACATATGTACAAGGAAGTGCTATATAAAAATGGCTTTGTATATAATATCTATGTAAGTGTAGTATCTACTGCCTCCCGAAGAGGCGGTCTCGACGCAAACGTTCGGCTCTAAGCAGTGACCCCAACCTCCGGCTCGACCTCTTGCATCGCCGTCCCTGTGTTCCGCTCGCGCAACGCCTGACTCGTCTTCTGCACGGCGCGCTTGAAGTCGATCGGCAGCCAGTGACGATTGCGTGACATGAGGAACCGACCGCCGTGATTCAGGATCGACTGCACGATGGATTGGCTGACGAGGATGCGGTACTTCTTCTGCACCTTCTGGTAGAAGATCTTGTTGTGATCCACGACCTTGCGGTACACGATGTTGCCGGGATGGCGGTTGATGAAACCTCCGCGTCCGCAGAGGACGTCGTTGTCCTGGGGGTCGGAGACGGTGGTGTTGGCATCGTCGTCATCGCCATTCTCGTTGGTGTTATTGTGCTCTTCCTGTTCTTGTTTTGGGTTGGGCGGTTGCCTATGTGCCTGTTTGAGATCCTTGCTGGCTTTGTCCTTCCGTTTTCCTGTTGGTTGTATCTTTGGTTGTTCTTCCTCGTGATCATCGCTTGGCATACGTGGTTGCGTATTCGTACCCGGAGATTCCAACCTTCTCTTCTTCTTGAGCGACTTGGGGAGTGGCTTTGGCCTTTGCTTATACTTGGGTTTTGGTGGTGCTGGCGTTGGCTTTGGAACAGTTGTTGCTTGAGGCACCGGCGGTGATGACGAAGATGACGTCGATCGTGACGACACTGAGACTGGGACCTCTTCCCCATGCTCATCCAAACAGCCATCCATATGTTGCACGACTTCCTTCAGCTGCTGTTCGTCGCCCACGTGGTCCGCAGCTTCCAGAAGCGCTGCGGCAAACAGGATGCATTCCGTTGACTTCATGCGTTTGTTCGTGATGCTGGCAGGGAACTGCTCCGACGATCGGCGTTTTGGCTTGAAGCGTCGCACTGGCTGCGTCACAAAGGATGGTTTCGTTGTGCACAGCTCGTGCGTGTCTGTGGTTGGTTGTGTCGGTAACGATGAAGAAGAAGATGACGATCGCGAAGATGGATTCACGATGGGCGTGGTGCCGTCGTTGGGATGACCATAATAGTGGAAGGAACGTTGTGAGACCTCCGATTGATGATCAAGCTGCGCGCGGAGGCGGGCTGGATTGTGGAAGGCCGAGCGATGCTCCCGTTCTGGATTGGAGACCGTGCGAATCTGCAATGAGGGTGGTTGGTTCGTGTTTCGCGTTGGAAGAAAAACGTGTCTCGATGACGATGCCGACACGAGGCCTTGGACGATCGGGAGTCTCGGCATGTGCGAGATGAAGGTGTCGTTGGAGTTGGGGGTGACTTGGATGGCTGCCGGCAGTTGCTCTGCGATCGTCTGCGGCTGATCCATCATGGCGCCAGCACCACGCGTTTGTTGTGGCAGTTGAAGGGTGGGCCTGAACGAGGCGGGTGTTTCCTCGTGCTCAACGTCCGGCTTTGGCTTGGATCCTTGGCCTCTGGAGACGCGGCTTGGCTGTCCAGCAGATGGTTGCGACGGCGACCGCAGCGAGGATGGCGGCAGTGGCATGGCCGCGCCTTGGACCTTTGAACTGGAATGAAATTTGGAAATCGGCGTCACCATGATGTTGGGAAGGACTGGAGGCTGAGATTGTGAGAGAAGGTGCAGTCCTCTACGACCTATTATATGCACTCTTTTTATCGCTATGGCCGGGTATCGTCACGATCTATGACACGATCTATGACACGATCTATGATGTGGCAGTTGTATCTTCACAGACGAAGCACGCGTGGAGTCCCAGGGCTCGTTCGCCTGTACCGCAGTCCGTGATCGGCGATGAACAAGTTCCACAAACGTGAGGCGTGGTATCGTTCACAAGATCCAACTTCCACGACGACAACTTGAGCAATTGCAGGCGAGGATGTGGAAAGGATGAGATGAGATGGGACGTCGAGCAGATGATGGTAGGTGAACTCGTGTGTGTGGCAGATGGAGTAGTCGTGGTCGTGTGGAAGAGTGGACGAGGAGTCGTAGGGAAGGATGACAATCAGTAAACAGCCATGAGGGTGATCACTTGCTGGGAGGTACCTACCGTCGATCCGTCACCTTTCTGTCGGCCAACAAACGGGTGATGATTGATGCCCCACCAACGTCTCGCGTTGCTTACAACACGTAGCAGCGTGGTGGTTGTTGCGAGCACCCAGCCCACGATCACTTCACCACGATCACTCAAAAGAAGGGAAAACGAAGAGAAGGGAAGAGAAAAACAACACGCTCGCACCGACGCACAAGAACACAACATCGACCATCTCCGCCAACCAACCAATCGCGGTGTTCTACCTGTACCGCGCTCGTGGGTGCGCAGCCAAGGTACACTTCACTGCTTGTTCCTGCAACAACGGTGAGGGCTGGATTGGATCGTGGATGCGGCTGAGGATCGTATTTGTTCACGTGTCGAGTCAAGAGCAAGAAGAGGGAGTCAAGCAAGCGGTAGATGGACAGACCATGAAGATGTAATCGCATCGGTCGATTATCAACACTTTGATCAGTCCGACTATAGAGATGACGTCATCAGAACAGCCGATGACTCGAAACAACGTCACAAATCGGAATGGGTTTCGTGGAGTTCCAGAGAACAATGAACGATGCGGTTGCAGCCAAATGATGATGTCGTGGATGGGAGTGCGAGCGTTGATGCGAGTGTGAGTGTTGGTGTTGGTGGTGGTGGTGAGTCCACTCTTCCTTCATCCGGAAGAAATGGAGAACAGGCGGATCCACAAGAGAGAGAGAGAGAGAGAGAGACAGCATCCCCACCACAGAGACGTCCGATCCATCAGCCACGAGTAGTCGTACGCCATCAACTGATCAAGGCAACCAATCGTCATCTTCCTTGTTCAACTCTGATTTCAGACTTGGAAGACAGGTACACTCGATCAAGGCGCAGCCAACGCAGCCAATCCAGCCTCGTAGACTACAAATACAAGCATCCTCCAACCCAGCTCGGCCACAATGAAGCTCTCATTCCTCGCAGTTTGCGCGTTGGCAACCGTCTCCGATGCATTCGTACTGGAGCGTCCCGCCGCGATGACGGGCACTTCCCAACCGTCGTGCTCCACAACGACATTGCTGGCGTCATCCTTCGACGGCAATGCCCAAAAGGTCGACCTTGGGCTCACGCCGGAACTGCGAAGGCTCGTGGAAGGTTTCCAGCTCATCCCCAGCGACGACATGCGCAACAAGCAGCTCCTGTACATGGGCAGCAACTCCGAAGAGGTCAAAAAGATGGACGAATCTTCCAAGACCCCAGAGAACAAGGTCCCTGGCTGCCTCTCCACCGTCTACATCGACGGAACCGCCAAGTACAATCCCAAGCTCAACGACTTCGTCATCGATTTCGTCGGTGACTCCGATGGATTGCTCACGGCCGGACTCGTGGCCTTGTTGATTCGGTGAGTTATGTTGCTCTCTATGTGCTCTGCGCGGATTGCAATTTGATTCAAGTTGCGCTCTATGTAACACAGAGTATTTCATTATTGTGTTGCATTGATGGTTCTGTCATGCCAGCATTGATGTGTCTGTGAAGGATCACATTGCGACAGCGGCATGCTATTGCCTGTTTCAACAACGCGCACACCACCAATGCATCTACAAGGCACCAGATTCCGAGACAGTCTCTCATGTCTCCGTTGTTCGATTATTTGTTTGCGTCATTTTCATTTGCTTTCCACCAATTCATTCGTTTTCAGTGGTATGTCTGGCAACACTGCGGCAGCCATCCAGAGAGTCAACCCGGAATTCATCAAGGCGGCCGGAATTTCCCAATCCTTGACGCCGGGCAGAAACAATGGCTTCTTGAACATGCTGGCGATGATGAAGCACAAGGCGCAGCTCATTGATGCCGCCGCCAAGTCTCCTCCCGTTCCAAAGATTGTGGAAGAAACAAAGAAAGACGATGACGATGATGATGATGATGACGAAGACGAAGACGCCAAAAAGAGCAAAAGTGAGAAGGTTACATCTGCCGACAGCAAAGGCGACAAGAAGGACGCCAAGAAAGATGATGAAAAGAAGGAAGACGCCAAGCCAAAAGCAACACCGAAGGCTGAATCTGCAACGCCTCAGTTCAGCTATCAAATGACGGAGCAGGCGGAGGCAGATCCAAACCCCAGCTTCGATTTCCCTCCGGCTACTCCTGCTGCGCCAGCTGCTGCTGCCGTTACTTCGCCGCCACCAAAAGCAGCACCTGCGACCCCGTCCGGCCCGGACCCCGTCTTCCAGTCGGTCGCAGAGTCGCTGCCAGAGACGGTCGTCGTGAAGGCGCCAGAACCCAAGCCCGCACCTGATGTCAGTGGACAGATGGATGCTGCCGATAATTACAAGGATGACGGCCCCGGCATCGAGATTGACGGCGAAACCGACAACGTCGGTTCCATCGAGTACGTGAGCGACAGCAATGACAGGGTGGCCACCAGCGACTCCGGCAAGGGACCCAAGTACAACGCCATCCTAACGGCCATGAAGACGCTGAAACCGTCCATCCTCAAGCTGACGAACACCTCCCATCAGTATTCTGGCAATGATATGGGCGGCGAATCTCATTTCGATTTGGAAATCGTGGCGGATTGCTTCACCAATCTCAATTTGGTGAAGCGCCATCAGATCATTTACATGATGCTCGGCGATGTCATGCCGCAGGTCCATGCAATTCAAATACAGGCGCAGACACCGGAAGAAGCCGGGCTCTGATGAACTTCGCACTCACATATGTGACAGCGCTCTCTACGAGGATTTCATTCGTTCTCGCAATCAGAGCATGGGAGAACACTATATCCTGAATGGTGGAGCCGTCGAATTGCGAAGGCACTCGATGCACGAGAAGGAAAGACAGGAAGATCCGACGACATTTCTATCAAGTTTAGAAAGAGAAATGGACGGGCAATACTACCACTGAGAATGGAGGCCGCAGATCTTGAGCCAACGAAGGAAGGGAATGATCATGTGCGAACATGGACGTAGTGCTTTTTCAATAATCAGCATTGCGTTCGGCTTGTTGAACTAGGTTCTGCTTAGTCACATCGCTTACTTCCATGAATTTGTGTGTATGGCCGCCGTGCATTACGACTACGAGGATGTACCATGCGCGTCCATTTCAAGCACTCTTCCGGCCAAAACCCATCACGTCGCCTCGCGCATTTGTGACATCGACGCCTGGACCGTCCGGTACTTGGATTAGTCGTGGATAAATAAGACGGTTTTATTTGACTCATTAGACTCGTATTACATCATTTTCGTGGGTTCGCGTTTCAATCCTTCCGAAACATGCTTGGAGACTGAATATAACGGTTTGGACAATTGCGTAACGGTTAGAGAGCAGGACAGGCCAGCCAACACGGAACACTTGAGTGTCTTCCTGTCACCGTTCTGAATCAGACTGCTCATTCTGAATTCAGAATCAGAACTTCTGAAGTTCTGAATCAGAACTTCTGAAGTTCTGAATCCGTTCTGACTCCGTTCTGAATCCATTCTGAAAGTCTGAATGCTGTCGCGGATGCAAGTCAAGTTCTGCACAAGATTGTCGTTATTTGAAACATGGCGCATAACATCTACTAACGCCTTCCTAACATGACAACTTGGTAACACAACAGCTGCTTCTTCGTTGTTTGCTTCCAAGCACCCACACGCAAATAATCGATAGCTACTCCATTGTCTCTGTTTCTGTTGCTGCATGCTTGCAACTCTTCACTCATCAGGTTGCAAGTACGTATTCTTCGATTTTCGATGGCTGACAAGATAACATTCCACCAAAGAACAGAATACTGAGTAGAGTAGCATGTTAGCCTTCGTCATCACATCGGCTACGACATCTTTTTTGGTGCGAACATGCTTCGGCTCGTGGTCATGTTGTTGATGTCGCAGCGAAGCCCCCGCGACGATCACTGGGGGAGACACTCTCGATTCAGAATCAGAATGGAAAAAGTCAGAAGTTCTGAAGTTCTGACTCCGTTCTGAATCGGTTCTGAAAGTCTGAATCCGTTCTGAATCGGAGTCAGATTCTGAATCATTCTGAAACACGCCAGCCATGCTATCTAACATGGAATAAGACCGACATGCGTAACGTCAATATAACGTCCATTATTATTCAAATTATTGCTTGAAGACAGAACAGGGTTACGCGGGACTCAATTCGAAACGTCATGAAGTTCGATTGGCGGTCTGTCCTTCGGTTTTATCCATGACTAATCCAAGTACCGGACGGTCCTGCGGGTCCTTTGACTGCGCCTGCCAAACCTATCGCGAGGACCAAGTGCGCAACTGTTGTGGATAGAATCCAAGGGAACAACAACCTCAAGCCTTCACCAATACAGCTCAGTGGCATTATACTCAAGTTGGCAGCTTTGCGCGATTCTTCTGTATCTGCGGAGTAGGTAAGGAGAACGGCAGTGAGGGTCCCCAAAACCTCCAAAAGGCACTCTCGTCTTGGATAGTGATTGATCTAGGTTGGTTTCAAATACTATCTTACAGTGTGTCAACGGGCGCATGGCAGACCAGAAAATCCAAAACAAAAAATGAGGTACCGATCAACGCACTGATCTCCTTGACACATCAACCTCCGAGCCCGGAGCGATCGATCAGCACGCCGTGGGAGCAAGGACATCCACCAACACTCATACCTCTTAGAATACTTGCGAAGTGAACGCTCAATGCTTACCGACCACTTTCCTGGAACGATGTACATTCAACGGAGAATACTAGTCTTATCGACGATCTTGTTCACTCGATCTCTGGCATTCCATGCCACTCTTTCGACGTATGCAAATCCGTCATCGTCGTCGTCATCGGTGGTGTTGTCACTATCTCAACAAGGCAACGGTATCAGTGATGGTGACAACAGCGGTAGCGGCGGTGGTGTGTATGATGCCGTCGTTGCGGCGTCCACCAAGGCTCATTTTCCACCTGACAAAGCCAGGACCGTCCTCGATGATCACCTCGTTCCGTCCGTTCAATACGGCGACCGCATCGGTCTGGGACGTGACGCGCAAGGCCTGCAGGACACCACCGGCGAGCTCATCCGTGCTGACGACGAACGGTTGGATGCCACGTACGGGGAGTTTCCCTACGACAGCTTGGATCGATTGATCGATTTGGCGATGTCGCGCATGACGACGGTTGATAGCGCAAATGGCATCACATTTGTCGATTTTGGATCGGGTTGTGGGCGGCTGCTGTTTTACCTGGCGCTCACACGGTTGAGATGGAAGTTGGGCGGGATTGAGATTGCGTCCCTGCTGCATGACGAAGGTGTGCGCTGCATGGAGCTTGCCAAGCAAATGGATATCTTTAGTGGAAATGATAGTCATGATGCGAATGGAATCGGTAGTGCCAGCAATCCCATCTCGCTGTACTGTGGCGATGCCAAACAGTACGGCAGCGTCCTTCGGGATGCAAACCTGATCTTCGCATACAGCACAACGTTCCCGGCAAAAGAGTTCTCGCCTGAACTGACGGCGTTGGTTTTGGACGACGAGTGGACGGCACTGTTTGATGCATGTTCCGAAGGTTGCATCGTCATCACGACAGATCGTGCGCTCAATCCCAACCGAGGATGGAGACTGATCGACCGGTTAGAAGTCGACAATTCCGAAGTCTTTGGGAGCATGGGGTACATTCAGATACGAGAATCATACTAGTACACATGAGTACAGGATTGACGGTTTGTCACACGAGCACTTCCATCACGCCAACTCTATCACACTACGGGTAATATGCCATTGTGAGCGAGGAGAACCGTATCATTCAACTATATTCTCTTCCTCCCCAGAGGACTATTGCAAACTTGCGCTACTCTGTGCATAGCTTTCTTTGTCATTACTTCTCCTGCTGCTGCTGCTTCTGTTCTTTCTCGATCGATACCACGTACCCGTTCGCACGTCGCAGGAATGCTAGCGCCGCATCCAGATCTCGATTGATCAGGCTCGTGTTCTTGCTCGCTTTCTTCTTCTCGAAGCTTTCAGGCGTGGCCGACTTCCAGAATCGTCCCAAAAAGAATCGAAAGTAATCCGCAACCGCCAGACGGTAATGCCTCATGGCGACGTCACGCGGATAATGCCTGTCCGATTTGGCCAAGCAATCGTTGAGCACCTCCAGGTAATGGTCGATCAATTGCTGCTCGCCACCATCCGCCAAGTCCTTGGCCCGCACCGCGTGATGAATGTGCATCGCGACATCGCTCATGCCGATCCCAACACCGGTTGATGCAAAGTCCAGCAGGATCGCTTCGCCATCCTTCGTATTGCGTGGCAAGAACACATTCATGGACTTGAAATCACCGTGCGACAGCGTTGTGTGCGAATCCGTAGCGCTCGGTGACAGCTCATCACAGATGGATTGCGCCAAATCCGCGACACGTTGTCCCAAATCCTCTCCGCACGTCGCGAAAAGTTCCGGGTCATAGTCTGCGAACTGAACTCGAAAGTTCTCCCACGCCTGCTGCATCCCCTTCAGTTCTTTCGGATTGCGAGTTTGCAAATGGTAGCTCCCACGAGATAGACGATCCTCCGCGATGGTCAACAGTTCCGTGTCCTCCCAGGCTGATGCATGCAACTTGGCCACGGCTGTCAAGCACTCCTTGCATTGCGCCAACGTCAACGGTGATTCTTGCATGTACTTGGTCGGATCGATGGACTCCAATACGAGGAAGCCGCCTTGTCCCACATCATCCCATGCGGTGGTTACATCATCGCAGGGATCCGTACTTTGCACATCGTCTGGGATCAATCCTTCAAGGTTGTATTCGCAACGATAGACGGTGGGTGTGGCACGGAATAAGCCTCTCGATGCCAGCACGGGCATCATTTCGTTGTAGAACCGAATCTCCGTGCGAATGTACATCAGGGTGCGTCGCAAATCGGGCCAGCTCTTGTGTGCGTAGTTGGATGCCACGCACTGTTTGACGAAGACTTCCTCCGGAATGTTCTCATCGGGAGACACCAGCGGAGACGGCGGCGATGGCGACAATGATGACGATGATCCCGCATTCTTCAGCTTGATCCGATGTCCCTCCGCATTGGCTTGGACCACTTCCGACGCAATCTCATGCGTGGCTAGCGATGGGAAGGTCTGTCCCAAGATCGATGCCAGGTTGCCGCAGTGCATGGTGATTGGCGCTTGTACGAGTGGTAGAGATGCCTGCTCGAGTACTGGCGCCAATACGAGTACGATTGTTGTTGCTTCGGCACTTCTGCCGTTGTCGTCCTCGTAAGTGTGGGGATGCAAGAGGAATGAGGGTGTGTTGGTTGGTTGGACAACGCCAATCGGAGTTGGACAAGATACGTACTCGTGACTGGTCGATCTCCATCCATCGACTGAATCCCGTCAAACCACCAACTTGGATTTGTGATGACTGGGTCGTACGAGTAGAGAAGAGAGGAGGCAGCCGACATCTCTTATGCTCAACCATTACACCATCTATCATCGCATACTACTTTCCCCAGTTCTTCATCCGGATGTGCAGCATGTAGTTACCACCGTAGTACAAGAAGGCACCTTGCGTGTTGCATCCAAGTAGCGTTCTATCACGTTTGTTGGAACTATTTAGTCGAACGAATCAATCATGTGATCAACCGTTCTGCGCTGCTGCAAAGATACGATCTTGGAGTTGATCTTGTCGACGAGAATGATGACAACACGACGCTCCTCAGGAGGAAGTCTTCACCCATCATCTCCTTTCTGCTCCATAGCACGTATCTTCACAAACTCTCTCACGATGCTGCACATTGATCTACTATTACTTTGTGCGCTGCTCTTTTGCACCTGTCAAGCGGCTGTGGTGGAATTGACGGCGGACAACTTTGATGAGTTGACATCCGAAAAGACGGTGTTCATCAAGTAAGTCCATTGCATGCGTACTTTTTGTATCTTTGTGGTGGTGGTTGAGCCATGCCATGGATTCCGTTATTTTGTATGACGCCTCTCACATCACATCCCATACCGCTCGTTCCTTCTCCCATGTTCCACTTTCTCTCACATTTCAGTTTCTGCACGTCGTGGAGTAAGCCATGCAAGCGGTTGGTGAGTGGAGTCATGTTCCGTCCGGCCTGCTGTTCTCTCAGTTGTTGAATCCGGGGCTAATCCGACCAGGACCAATATCCCAATGGATGTGCAGACGAAAGAGACTTGCATGTTGATGACACCATCGTTCTATTCAATCTTACTCAACTCTACTCAACTCTGCCGTGATCTACTGTGTGTTTCCACGCATCCGCAACATACGCACTCACGTAAATGCGCAGGAGCCCGAGTGGGGAAAGCTTAGCGAAGCGTGGGAAAGCGACGATGTTGGCCTAATTGGATACGTGGATTGCAGCGTGAAATCGTCGCGACAACAGCTCTGTCGCAAGTACGGCGTCAATGGATTTCCGACGCTGAAGTACGGCAACCCGCAAACGAGGCTGATGGAGTATTCGGGTGGACGCACGTTCGAGGATTTGCAAGACTTTGCCAAGGAGGCCTTGGTCCCCATGTGCACACCGCAGAACTTGTCACTTTGCGATGCGTCAACGAAAGCATTGCTGGAGCAGTACCTGGCGATGTCGATGAATGAATTGAAGGATCTGGTCGAGACGGAACAAGGCAAGATCGATGCGGCGGAAGCAGAATTCCGAGCAAAGACGGAAGCGTTGCAAAACGAGTACGAGGTGGTGGAGAAGGAACGCGACGAGTCAATCATCCAGATACGGGAAGGCGCGATGGGGGCGTTGCAGATGGTGCATTCGGCAAAGATGAAGCTGGCGAAGCGGGAGGAGGCCACTGCCGCCGGAGACGAGCTGTGATGTGCTCATGTGCTGGCGTGCTCATGTGATCATGTGATATGAAACAATACAAGTACGATGGTTGGTCCATTATTCTATTATAGATTGGTGCGAAATAGCACCAGCTTCGCTGTGCTCAATCATGGTGATCGAGGAAGGTGCAGACGGAGAACTTTTAGCAATTGCAGAGATCCCGCGTCATGCCAAATCCGTTCGACGAGACCGATGGCATCCAATCCACGATGCCTCCGTTGAGGTCTCCAGAACGCTTGCCAGAACAGAGGAGGGTGGAGAGTTGTGGAAGTTGTACTCTGCGTTTGGGTGCGCCTGCGGTTGGTGGCACCCGGACATGGCCAGTCCACCCCATCGTCGTATCACCCAAAGACTCACGAGTGAAAGCGAGTGGAGGTTCGGGAACGCTGATGGATGATTGGGCGAACCGCCATCAATCCACACGCCAAGGCAACAGCCATTCATCCTGTTGGTGTCAAGTTATCGACAAAAGGACTCCTCCCGCCCACATGATGTGATGTGCGGTGAGACATCAAGTCGACTGTGTTGACATGAGCCATCAACGATTGACAAACGGACAACAAATCAGATGCCGTGACGACACCACGCCAACTGCGTGTCTTCCATTGCGTGCCAACTGCGTGGGAATGGTGAAGTCTGGAGAATTGTTTTGATTGGCTGACCAAGTTGAATGACGACATCTGCTGTCCCGATTTGTCGAAGTTTGCCATCAGCGCCACGTGTGTCGCATCTGGAACAAAAACGTCAAGTACGCTGTGATCCTGTGTGCCACGCCACCTCTTGACAGAAGCCTCCAACGGAAACGCACCGCGCACAGCTTGCGTGTGAATCGGATCGGTCAAAATGCCAGATGTAAGATAGAGCGGTGGCCACAAAAGACCCAAATCTTTTGTGCGGTCACTGCGGACGCGTAACGAGAGTTTTCACCCAGGCATTGCGCCACGGTTTCTCTCATACTTTTGCGACACCCTTCTCGTGTCACACACACTCTTCCCTTTTCTCAACGCATCTTGTCTCATCGCCCAGCTGTGTTCGCACGCAAGTACATTTGCACCACCGGATTGCTTGACGTGTGTCACGAAAACAACCACGACAACTGCAACGAGAATACTATTCCGTGCTTGAGGAAGAGATGATGGAAAAAGAAGGCTGCGTTCTCTTCTTCTGTGTGATGTCACGCACTTTTTGGCGCGTCGATGCGTTGATTGATGACGTAAACATCGTGGGTGCGCGTACGTGATCACTTGTGCGATCACTTGTGCGTGTCCATTTGTCGGAGTCGGAACATCGCATTTGTTGCGTCCCACGATTTTGCGTGTCCCAAAGTGAGCGATGCCAGTGTGTGCGATCGATGGTACGAGGAACACGTAATGGTGGTTGACACGAAACCAATCACACAATCAAATCAAGAGAGAAGGGGCAGCGAAAAGAATGCAAAGCCCCACCACCAACAAACACCACCCACCACACGACCGCACTCAGCAGCTTCGGGATCAATAATTGCGATCCGCACAAAGAAGGTGACACAGGCACAGAGATCTGTACGAAGCAATCCAGCAGCTTGACACAACGCCGCCAACAAGGGCCAACAAATCAGCAAATCCTCAGATCCACGAGTCCACAAACAGCCCCCCTGATACCCCTTCGCACACATCGCGACGAAGCGTCTGGTTGACATCAATCGGATCCAGTTTCAGTGCGTTTCTTCTCATCTCGTCCTGTTCCTTCGTTGCATCCACGCATAAATCCGCGCTCGCAAGTACGTACACCAACCATCGAAGCATTGCATCTCCCGCACTGCCTCATAAAACCAAGGAACGAGCACCAGCATCAGCGCCTGCGACCAATCCAAACGCATTCATTCGCAACACCACCAGCAACATCGACATCAACAGCCATACATACATACGCACCTACTCAAACATCACAATGATCGTCAACACGGCATCCAGAACAATGATCGCACGCATGTCCTCGCAGGTTGTGCGCCAGGCCGTGCAAGCGCAGAAGCGACGCCTTGCTGCGCCCCTCGTTTCCGTTCGTCCGTACTCCAGCCTGCGAGATCCACCGCTGATGAGCGACAGAGCCGCTGCATCTTCTGGATACAACGACTACGAGCAGGACTACGATGAATACGCCCTCTATGGATCGCCTGCGTCCGGAACGTGCACGGATCTGGTCATGTACGGCAGCGACGAAACTTCATCGTCCATGTCATCCATCGCAGACGGAGGCGGCGACATGATATCATCGCTATCTTCTTCCTCGTCCTCCTCGTCGCCATCCTCAACTTCATCCTCTCCAGACTTCATGACGCCCATCGAGGAGCGAGACATGACCACAGTCAGCGAACTCGATGACATCATCCACAGCTCCAACCTCATGGCGATGGACGACTGCGGCATCGTCGCCGGGGAAGACTATTACACCATCAACCCCAACCCACACACACCAACAGAATACGACTTGATCATGAGCAGCCACGGCACTCACTACAACAATCGATTCATGGACATTGAGATTTCGGTTGGATACTAGAGCACGTGCGTCCTGATGACGGTGCCTTGCGCTTCATTCAAATGGGGCCACCCTTACCCGATCGATCGCTCCAACGCACACACTCATCGCACCCTTCAACAACATGGTTCGAAGGCGTCCGCGTTGGCGTTGATGACGATGGACAGGAACCAAACCCCATTAAGGGATGGACGGCTGGACAGAAGCGTGCTCGTGAATTGGCAATGCTTTTCGCTTGCCACATGACCCTACTCTTCGAGGAGTCCGTCCATCCACGGAGTACGAATGACACAATATATTGGCTTATCCAAACTAGTACATCATCATGCATTCATTAAACCAATGATCGTGGACTGTCGATCGCACAATAACAACAATAACATCATCCATAGACTTGCAGGCTAGTTACAACTACAACTACACACGGTACCGACAGCTGCATGTCCTCCTTCTTTCGAAGCGACTGCAGTGGTCGCACAGCATGTGGCGAAGATGAGAATTCATGCAATCGACGTCGCATGCCAAGCTCGAACGTATCTCCTTGCGTCACCCTGGTACCGAGCACGATCAATTCACCCGTGGCGTTCGATACTCGGTTGCCACACACTGCGAGAGAAGTGCGAGATCTGATGGGGCCGTACCGTTGAGGATGGCGGTACGCGAAGGTGAGCAGACGTGACAAATAATGGAACATTTTGTCACAGACGACTCCGTACCTTCGTCACGCAAGCGATCTGCTCTGTCCGATGGTCTTTCCTCGCTTTTCATCTTGGTTGTGGTTTCGTCATCTTTCGCAACCTTGGGACAGGGCCGAGAATTGGCAGCGCATTCGCACATGAAGTATTCATACAAGAGCAAACGGAGATAACAGTTGAGTGTCGGTTTGTGTGTGAAAATGAGAGAGTTTGCCCACTCCACCTGTGCGAATGTGGTGGAGAGTTGTCGATGTTCTTCCCCGTGCGAACACAAAAAGAGACTTCCGCATCGCGTACCCGTAGCTCGATCGTCATTCGCACGAGCTGGGGACATGAACTACAGCATAGTAGAGTAATGCATTCGAGTTTGACGTACCCTCACATTATGGATGTGACCCGTCGTCGCCTCTGGCTTCCTTGAAGGTCTGACAGAAGTCTGCTATCAGCGCGAGAAATATCCATAATGGCCAGAAGGCGAACAACAAGCTCAACACAATTGACCAAAGCGTGATTTGAAGAATGGACGTGGACGTGCCCGAAACAACCCACAGAGTGTTCCGTGGGACACCAGCAGGCAAGAGGCAAGTCAGCGTAGCAACGACCAGACCCATTATTGATATAGTGGCAATGATGTTATGGCCCATGCGTGACGAGGCCATCATGATCGAAAGAATGTTCCGTTGAACATATGATGACATGGCTGAACCTGCATCGATGGATTCTTGTGGTACGAACTGGGCCAGATGTGTTGCTGCTGTCAACTCGCCAGTTGCTCTCGCAGAGACGATGGGTGATACGATGAAGAAGCCTGTCATGTCGTCCTTGATTGAGTGCTTTTGATGGTGATCAGGTTGGCGGTGACTCCGATTATGATTGCAATGATTGCGATGGTTGCTGCAATGATGATTTCACAGCTATTGTTGGTGATTGAGAGGGTTCCGTTGTTGTTGTTTTTGTGGCCTTTGCGACGATCGTGAGTGCGGTTGTACTGTGACATTGTGAAATAGTTGCAACGTGGATGAGAGTGTGAACGTGACGATGGAGACATCGTGGATCATCATACTCCTAGTATGACAAGGTACTCGTGGTATAAGCACAAGCGTGTTGTCCATCGTGTCGATGCGTGCACTGAGTTTGTGACAAAATGCGCGGCGCAGACACACGATTTCGAGTTTAGTTGTGTTTTTCGTTGCACAACGCTTCAGTCATGTTTACTCCACCAATCCAACAAGCTGGATTCTGGCGAATGACTCAATGGACTACATACACGATCCGCTGCCACGTTCCGAAGCCAGTATCCAAAATACCACTCGGGATTTCTGGCGAGCGCAAAAACACAAAGATACTGATGCACAAAGAACGGAAGAGAGAAAGAGGAGACCATGCGAACAACACAACAACACACCCCATTCATTCACATACTCGAGCACATCAACAACAGTCATCGAATTGCCTCTCATATTCATGACACAGTGCATGGTGCTCATACTCAGACAAGCTATTGGAGACACCACGATCGATATCTCTGCCATCGACAGCCAATCCAACGTCAATCGTCTAGCAACCACCGACCATCCTATCAAAATGCCGAATGTCACGATCGTACAACTCCTTGATGCCGCCTGGGCAGGTGACTTGTCGGTGTTGAAGGAATGGAAGAAGCAGAACAAGACGCAGAATGAAGGAGTTGATGTCAACTGCAAAGACGATAGCGGTTGGACTCCCCTCCATCGGGCATGTTGCAACGGCCACCTGGAGTGTGTGAAGTACCTCATCGAATCATGCAGGGCTGACTTCAACTGCCAAACCAACGATGGTTGGACTCCCCTTCATTACGCATGTCGCAACGGTCACCTGAAGTGTGTGAAGTACCTCATTGAATCATGTGAGGCGAACATCAACTGCCAATGCAACTTTGGTTGCACTCCCCTTCATGAGGCATGCTACAACGGCCACCTGGAGTGTGTGAAGTACCTCATCGAATCATGTGAGGCGAACATCAACTGCAAAACAAAGTATGATTGGACTCCCCTTCATCGGGCATGCCAGAATGGCCACCCGGAGTGTGTGAAGTACCTCATCGAATCATGTGAGGCGAACATCAACTGCGAAGACAACTTTGGTTACACTCCCCTTCATTGGGCATGCAGCAACGGCCAACTGGAGTGTTTGGAGTACCTCATCGAATCATGTGAGGCGAACATCAACTGCCAATGCAACTTTGGTTACACTCCCCTTCATTATGCATGCGACAACGGCCAACTGGAGTGTTTGGAGTCCCTCATCAGAGGACTTTCGCCTTCAGCTCACCCACAACTGCAGCAACTACAGCAACGCTTACAACAAAACAAGCAAGAGAATGAACACAAACACAGCAGCCACAAGAGGACCAACATCAGCATTGGAGAAGACCGACTCAAATCCTTCTAAACCGAGAACAGGACAGACACCATCTTCTTGTGTGAACAGGGCGACCAACAACAACCAATCAAGACAAACGCCGAAGTCCTCATGATCACCGTCCCATCCATTCAGACACTGATTGACAAAGGAATCCAACATCAGAATGTGAATGATGGCACCCAAGACGGCACGGCCCCCATGGAAGTAACCATCCCTCTTCCCAACCTTCAACCAAAACACATCCGATACATCCTCCAATGCATCTACACAGGTGAGATATCCTTTGATGACAGCGTTCGTGACAACGCTGCTGCTCACGTCGGAGCTTACGCCGACGCTCACCACGACGCAGGTGCCTCTCACCAGTCAACTTCCACTCTCGCTGGACAAGATGATCTGCAACAGTTGATCCTTGTGGCCAACGAAGTTGGCTTCTGGCGACTCAAGCTTGTTCTTGAAGTGGAGTTGGCCTGCAAGCATCTCACAGAGGACACCATGATAGATGCGTTGATATTCGCCCATCAACACAACTGCTTGGTGTTGAAGAATGTAGCAATGCAAACGGCAGTTGCAAGTGAGAAAGATATGTTCACTCATCCAGATTTCAGCGAGCTGAGTCCACACCATCAACTGATGGGAGGTATTCATGTCCTTCGCAGTGGGGGAACGGAGAGTGATGGTATTGATGATGAGTATGGTGGCATGTTCATGATGGAGCTGCACAAGGATACGGACCAGGATGAGGGTACTGCACAAATGGATTCATACATGGATCGGGTGACATTGGTGGACTTCGTCTGCTCTATGAGACCCAAATCATCCAATTTGGTTGAGACGGACGGCGCTGCTGAACAAGAGGAGTGAAGTGTCATATCATATCATATCATGCCATAGCAGCAGTCTTCAAGAAGTGAACGCACGACGGATTGAGTCGATGGATAACAATAGTCGTCAGAATAGTCGTTAGGATAGTGACTGTGTGAAAGGAGCTGGACCAATTCGTGATCCATTCATTCAATGGTGCGTCCGGCATGCTTTCACCGTTGCTTTTGGTGATCCGCACAGCATGCTGCTCCATGCACTCCCGTATCGTTTGCAGAACGGTCCGGCTGAAACGCAAGCTACTCAGGATCTTCTGTTCATGAATTGCAGATGATCCTGGTTGGCGTCCGGCACGTTGCTGTGCATCATCATTGGCCAAGGCGACATGAAGAAGATGGTTCAGCCACTGCTGTCATCGTCGTGGTCGTCATTGCCGATCATACAGTTTCCGCGTTCGTTCGTTCGTTTCGTTGGTGTGGAAAGAGTTGTGTGGGAAACGATGGTGGACCTCGCGGGCGTCATGCATGGCTTGTTGGAATCGAATCCAACTTGATGAAGTGGAGCGTACTGCGACTGTCAGCTTGTTGTTGGTGGTGGTGGTGATGCTACAGTTTGTGCATTATGTCGCGCAGGGCACAAGCGTATGCCGGTTGCTGCATGGTTTTCGAAATGGCGGACAAAGATGATGAGCCATGGGAGAAGTTGCCGCCGTCATTGCACACGATTTCTTTGATCTGTGGATCCGATGAGAGCATGCCTCTGTCTCACCGTTTGCGGTTTGTGGCTGCGACGCACCGCTTTGAGCATCGGTATGAACATGCGTGGCTGGTTGTGGTACGTGTTGTGGAAACTGAGGAACATCTCCGAACTGATGGCTCTGCAGGTCTCGGAAGAAGTTGCTGCGTCCGATCTCACGGATGCAACCATCCAACATGTGCTGAATCTCCGTTTCCGACACCGCATCGTACGTTTCTGTGGGTGCGCGCGGCTGCTGATGACTTGAATCCAGACCGCACCATGGGCCATGACATGTCTTGCCATTACTGTTGGTTCTGTTGTTGGCGCTGCCATTGCCCATGTCCCAAGATATTCTCTACTCCGGAGAAGTTTGTGTGATATCATCCTTTCTGATGTCGCTGAGCGATGCGACACGTTTGGGATCGCTGTTCGTCGCCGCTTGTCATTCATCATCGGCATCAGCGTCATCGTTGGCATCGTCATCGTCTCTTGCCATGGTTGCCTTCGTTGATTCTGGTTGGCGTGTCATGTTTTGCGCAGCCGCCGCTTTCTTGATTACTCCATTGCTTCGTTGCTTCGTTGCTTTGTTGCTTGAGGTTCAATGTGTCAGTGTTGGCTGATACTTCCATCAATGCAAACATAGTCATGCCATTTCATCTCTCTGTTTCTGGAGCCTTTCACGTTGTTTGCTTCGAATTGATGTGGCGTTGATTATGACCCCATTCAGGGCACAATCGTACGATCCTGCCGATTTTTTATCGGACAACATTACTTTATTAGCACACGATGTAGCGTGTTGTCTCATAGGCTTAGATATTTTTAGCTAGCTTCTACGACACAAATACCTGGCTGACTTGTCATCGTCGTGGACGAAAATGATGACGTCATTGACGGTCAATGTCAGACTGCGATGGTATCGAACGGTGTGGATGGCGATGTTTTGGCAGATTCGGCGCCGCGTTGATTCCTCGCGTCGTTTTGGATTTGGCTTGGTGAGGGGTTGCCTCCTTTGTTCGTGTTGTGTCATGGAGCACGGCGATGGTGGTGGCATCCCTACACGTCCACTTCCACGTCCACAACAATAGCAACACTTGCGAATACTACACAACATAATAATATATATTGTAATACAATATGGTGGAATGGAGCACAGTGACTTCTCCTTTGGTCTGCAAAATAGAATTTGATTTATCACTTGTTATAGCATTGTTTGTAAAAACAAAGTCCTGCGAAACCTGCTTTGCTTCCCATGGACATGAGACAACATGGTCATCTACTGAGCTGTTGGCATGGTGCAGAAAGAGACTGGTGGCGGAAGTGTTGTTTTCCGTGTTGCTTCTTGTGTTGTGATTTGAGTGCGTGCAGGTTCATTGACACCGAAACAAAAAGCCAAGAGGAGAACAGATGAACAACAGACAGAAGCCAATGCTGGCTGTTAGAAATGACTAGCAGAGAGGAGGTCCGAACACGTGGGCAGGGAATAGACCTGAAGTGAGGACAAGGCTGTACTATCCGTTCATGACCTAGACAATATAATACATCGTTTCTTGTTTTCAGTTTCAGTTCTTTTCATATTTGACAACAACATCTGTGAACAATACCACTTTCTTTACATCTTTCGAAAGCTGTTGAGCACAGCTTTCCAATGAATATGTCTAAGTTTTATGTTTCTTACTGCCATCTTATTGCTAATCAAGCCTGAAGTACTTGTGACTTAGTTCTGCACCATGGGACTGATGTGAAACTGTTCGGCAAGGCTCAAACTGTGAGGCTGGCAACGTCAAATCCGTTTTTTCCACATCACACTCGCTGAAACTGCTGTTGTACTTTGCTTTCAGCAATTCCTTGCTTTCCTCTTCCAAGGTTGTCATCTCCTCTTGTGTCCTTTACATCTTTATCACCTCCTTCCTTCAAGCATGCATGGGTGTGGCAGCATCATCACTTGTGATGTTCATCTTCATTTTGTCTTGGCTTTGCAACATCGCACCTTCCGCAAACTCAAACAATCATGGAGCTCACAATTTCATCGCACTCACAAAAATCATCATAGTTGCACGATCACTGCACCCATACTACCATGGTGCCATCTCCAAAACACACACCCAAGCCACCACTGCACCCTCAATCTTCCAGCCCCCACAAGGAAGCAACAGCAACACCCGAATTGCATCCTGCTTCCAATCCTCCACAATTCCAAGCAGAGAGCATGCTTGCATATGCCATCGGTCACCCATACGTTGTATTCGTCCACGAGTCTCTCATGTCTCCAATGAACAATGACAGCAAAGATCAAACAGCACATCTGCCACCAATGCCCACCTACTGTGATTTCTTCGAGAGTGGTCCACCCAACAGCCCACCAATCCATGAGGTAGTGTCAACAGGGATGTGTGGTCTTCCTACAACAGCTCATCAAATCTACCCCAGCAGACTTCTCCATCTGACCACACCAATTCCATGAGCCAACAATGCACAGCGCTTTCCTCCAGGTTGAGCAACAGCAGCATTGAACGCAACTGCTCAACATGGGTCAAGCCAACTATTCGCCACATGGATCAATCAGCAATGGCAAGGCACTTTGCCTCAGCCAGGAGAGATCCTTCATTCAGTGTCAGTCCAGTTCTGTTTGGATCAAGCATCAGCAAGCAGCCCAACCAAGTTTGCCAGCCCATCTCTGTTGCAATCAACCATTGATAGAAGCGCAGATGACAATCATCTGCTGCATCTGCTCCCCAAGGGGCTGGATCTGCATCTCAACATCATCCAGGGAACCACATACAACATCAACATGAGACAAAGCCAGCACTTCAGTATGTGCCACTACCTGTGAGTGCACACAACTGCACGTCCAGCCCATCCACAATGTGGAAATGAACAATGACACTATCCTGGTAATCTTCTTTCCAGTTTCACTACTGGAGAAGATCCAATTCTACACCAACAGCCATCATTGCAACACCAAATTGATGGCAACTGCCATCACTGTCCCTGAGCTGTACATCTTCTTTGCCATGTACTACTAAATGGGATTCTTCTGAGCTCCAGCAACAATTAACTACTGGAGAGCTGCCTCGATCTCTGTTCCAACGCATCTACTCATGACACACATGTCCAGAGCAAGATATGAAATGGTATGGAAGCCTATGCACTTCATTGCATTGCCAACCTTGAACAAAATGTCTGAATTGTCGGTGGAGACTACAGCTGAACCACCAGAAGCTGAGGATGACATGAGCCCCCATGGACTTTGTTTCAGCTTGGGAACTGAATGTATCAGGAGTGTCAGAAGGGTTGCCACCAGAAGCTGAGGAGCATGCTGCTGGTAGCCCACAGATCCCAAGCAGGGAGGCAAGAGCATCCACACTATCACAACGGAAACCATCCTCCAACTATCATCCAGCAATACAAATGGATCGTTCATGGTATGCCAAGGTTCAGCCCCTTCTCATTCACACCAACAGTGTGTCGAAGCGGCTGTGTCTGAAACCTGGCTATGCTTGCGCCATAGATGAGATGATGGTTCAATTCAAGGGAAGATCTGCACAGATGCTTTGCATGCAGCAGAAGCCAATCAAGGAAGGCCACAAATTCTATTCCCTTTGTTGCTCAGCCTCGGGGTTCATGTTCCATGTGCTGCCATCGGGGTGCCTAGACAAAACCACCAGGATCAACAACACTGTCACAGAGCTGCTTGCCAAACTCAATCCTGCTGACAAGCATGTTGTCGCCATGGACAATCAATTCACTACAAAGACTGTCATTGAGAAGTTGAGGGAGATGGGAGTGGGCATTGTGGGAACTGCAAGGTATCGTTGTAGATTCCCTCCCAAGGAAATGAAGGACATCGAAGATGATCGCTTCAACTCTGTACATCTGGACGGAGAGTGACAAGTGTGTCATTACTTGATGGGTGGACAACAATGTGGTGCTCATGGTGAGTACAGTCCATTATGCAAATGAAACAGTCGCAAAGAATTGACATTGACCACAACAGACCACAACGAACAAGAACCATCTGAAGACTGTCTGGGGTGATGACTGGAATGCTGCAAACAGGATCTCAAAAATGATTGATGACTACAATCATTGGATGGGAGGGGTGGATCGGTGTGATCAGCTTATCGCATACTATCAACCAAATCTGCGGTGTTGAAGGGTATGGATGCCAATCATGTTTCACCTACTTGACATACTGAGGGTGAACTCATGGATCACGCACAGTCACCTTGTGGAGGAGGAGGATTGAATGGATAACAAATCATATGGCTTGGCAATGGTGGAAGCACTGGTGTTGAAAGTGAGGACCTGCAAAGTCCGTGGCACAAGGAGGGCAAGGAGAATCCCAAAGGAGACAAGAACAAGGACAAGGATGAACAATACTCAACCAGTGTTGAGCAAGGATAGGTTCATGGGTGTGTATAAAGACCACAGACAGATAATCAACAAAGATGGAAAGCAACGACTTTGCCAATATTGCTGCTACTTGAAGGCCACAAAAAAATACTGGCCTAGAAGAAAACACTCCCAAGAGGGTCAAACGGATCTGCAGCTTGTGTAGAGTCCATGTCTGCAAAGACCATTGGGGTATATACCATGGAAGGTGATGAAGTATGGTAAAACAAAACTTCAGTGATTCCCGACAATAGCACTAGTAAACGATGGTACCGATTTAGTTTTCACGTAGGCCGTGGTAGGACAAACGCGTTCAAAAATTTACACGGTGTCGAGATATACGATATAATAGTAGAATTATCTCTGGGCCATGAAGGGATAGAGTGTGCATATGGAGGGAAGGCAGTGTGTGCTGCTTGAGACATGGACGAAGCTCAACGTCCCAGGGCATCAACGGGAGCAGAACCGAGAACAAGGCAGTGTGAAAGTCAAGGCGGGGGTGAAGATCTGGATTACCCACCAACCCACAACTCTGGATTTCGACCACTGATCCACAGCCCAGATGAAGAATCATCATCACCATGCCTACTGCTACCGCGCAATCCTCAACATCTCTTCGCACCCAACCGCCTTGTCCATGCGAAATGTGAGTCTGTCAATCAAGGGCACGACTGGACAGCAAGCTGAAGCACGACTGGTGATTCCCAACACAATTTGCCCTTCTGCGTCCGCATGCCTTTCGTTTCTAGTCGTAGATAAATGCGAAAAATATAAACTTTTTAACTATAAGGTCCAGGCGTCTAATATTTCACACATAAACCCTCCACAACATAATAGGATGATATCGGTCCTTGAATTAAAAATCGGCAAGAATGTACTATCGTATCCTGAATGGGGTCTTATGGCTGAAGTGGAGTGGTTGGAGGCACAGGTTGCACTCAAGCCGCAACACCACTCAAACCAATGGAAACACTCAACGACTATTTCGAATCATCTTTGTGTCACGATCAATGATCTCTCGCGTTCGTTGATCTTCTTTGATGGTTTCACTCATAGTCGAATCAGTCGAAGATTCGGGTTTTCCAAGACCCGCAAAAGAGAACTCTGTTGTGGTGGGAACGTGTTTCCTTCTTTCTTGTTGTCTGTGTGCATTTCTGTGATGGATGAGAACAGAAGGATCCAAACCGCACAAACCAGAGGGTGTGATCAAGAGAAGGAGACAAACACAGACAACAACACACACCACTCAACCACACACTCGAACACACCAACAACAGACATCGAATTGCCACTCACATTCATCACACAGTGCATGGTGCTCATACTCAGACAAGCCATTGAAGACACCACGATCGATATCTCTGCCATAGGAAGCTCAGACTACACATTTCCTCGACAGCCAATCCAACACCAATCGTTCAGCGTCCATCGTTCAACATCCAACGTCCAGGCAACCATCCACAATCCTCTCAAAATGCCGAATGTTTCGAGCCAAGAACTCATTGGTGCTGCCATAGTAGGTGACTTGTCGGTGTTGAAGAAATGGAAGAAGCAGAACAAGACGCATAATGAAGAAGTTGATGTCACCAAGGTTAAAGACTTCATGGGTCCCACTCCCCTTCATTGGACATGCCACAACGGCCACCTGGAGTGTATGAAATACCTCATCGAATCATGTGGGGCGGACGTCAACTGCAAAGACAACTTTGGTTCCACTCCTCTTCATTGGGCATGCTCCAACGGCCGCCTGGAGTGTGTCAAGTACCTCATCAAATCATGTGAGGCAAACATCAACTGCAAAGCCTACAATGGTCGCACTCCCCTTCATTGGGCATGCAGCAACGGCCAGCCGGAGTGTGCCAAGTACCTCATCGAATCATGTGAGGCGAACATCAACTGCCAATGCAACCAAGGTGAAACTCCCCTTCCTTGGGCATGCCGCAACGGCCACCTGGAGTGTATGGAGTCTCTCATTAGAGGACTTTCGCCTTCAGCTCACCCACAACTGCAACAACTACAGCAACGCTTACAACAAAACGAACAAGCAAATGAACAACCACAAGAACAGTTGAGACAGCAGTTGAAGCGGAAGAAGGAAGAGAATGAACACAAACACAGCAGCCACAAGAGGACCAACATCAGCATTGGAGAAGACCGACTCAAATCCTTCTAAACCGAGAACAGGACAGACACCATCTTCTTGTGTGAACAGGGCGACCAACAACAACCAATCAAGACAAACGCCGAAGTCCTCATGATCACCGTCCCATCCATTCAGACACTGATTGACAAAGGAATCCAACATCAGAATGCGAATGATGGCACCCAAGACGGCACGGCCCCCATGGAAGTAACCATCCCTCTTCCCAACCTTCAACCAAAACACATCCGATACATCCTCCAATGCATCTACACAGGTGAGATATCCTTTGATGACAGCGTTCGTGACAACGCTGCTGCTCACGTCGGAGCTTACGCCGACGCTCACCACGACGCAGGTGCCTCTCACCAGTCAACTTTCACCCTCGCTGGACAAGATGATCTGCAACAGCTGATCCTTGTGGCCAACGAGTTTGGCTTCTGGCGACTCAAGCTTGTTCTTGAAGTGGAGTTGGCCTGCAAGCATCTCACAGAAGACACCATGATAGATGTGTTGATATTCGCTCATCAGCACAACTGCGTGGTGTTGAAGGATGCAGCAATGCAAACGGCAGTTGCAAGTGAGAAAGATATGTTCACTCATCCAGATTTAAGCAAACTGATTCTACAACCTCAACTGATGACGGAGATCCAAGTGTTTTGCAGTGGGAGAGCCGAGAGTGATTGTACTGATGATGCGTACAGTCATATATCCATGATGCAGTTATACAACATCACAGATGAGGACAAGGGTACAGCACAAATGGATTCATACATGGGTCGGACGATATTGGTAGACTTCGTCTGCTCTATGAGAACCAAATCATCCAATTTGGTTGAGACGGACGGCGCTGCTGAACAAGAGGAGTGAAGTGCCACACCAGACCATGCCATAACAGAAGTCTTCGAGAAGTAAACGCACGACGGATTGAGTCGATGGATAACAATAGTCGTCAGAATAGTCGTTAGGATAGTGACTGTGTGAAAGGAGCTGGACCAATTCGTGATCCATTCATTCAATGGTGCGTCTGGCATGCTTTCACCGTTGCTTTTGGTGATCCGCACAGCATGCTGCTCCATGCACTCCCGTATCGTTTGCAGAACGGTCCGGCTGAAACGCAAGCTACTCAGGATCTTCTGTTCATGAATTGCAGATGATCCTGGTTGGCGTCCGGCACGTTGCTGTGCATCATCATTGGCCAAGGCGACATGAAGAAGATGGTTCAGCCACCGCTGTCATCGTCGTTGTCGATCATATACTATGCTTTCCGCGTTCGTTCGTTCGTTCGTTCGTTCGTTTCGTTGGTGTGGAAGGAGCTGTGTGGGAAACGATGGTGGACCCGGCGGGCATCATGCATGGCTTGTTGGAATGGAATCCAACTTGATGAAGTGGGGCGTACTGCGACAGTCAGCTTGTTGTTGGTGGTGGTGATGCTACAGTTTGTGCATTATGTCGCGCAGGGCACAAGCGTATGCCGGTTGCTGCCTGGTTGTCAATCTGGCCGACAAAGATGATGAGCCATGGGAGAAGTTGCCGCCGTCATTGCACACGATTTCTTTGATCTGTGGATCCGATGAGAGCATGCCTCTGTCTCATTGTTTGCGGATTGTGGCTGCGATGCATTTCTTTGAGCATCGGTATGAACAAGCGTGGTTGGTTGTGGTGCGTGTAGTGGGGACTGAGGAACATCTCCGAACTGATGGCTCTGCAGGTCTCGGAAGAAGTTGCTGCGTCCGATCTCACGGATGCAACCATCCAACATGTGCTGAATCTCCGTTTCCGACACCGCATCGTACGTTTCTGTGGGTGCGCGCGGCTGCTGATGACTTGAATCCAGACCGCACCATGGGCCATGACATGTCTTGCCATTACTGTTGGTTCTGTTGTTGGTGCTGCCATTGCCCATGTCTCAAGATATTCTCTACTCCGGAGCAGTTGGTGTGATATCTTCCCTTCGGATGTCGCTGAGCGATGCGACACGTTGGAGATCGCTGCTCGTCATCCATCATTGGCATCATCAGCGTCATCATCATCGTCGTCTCTTACCATGGCCGCCTTCGTTGATTCTGGTTGGCGTGTCATGTTTTGCGCAGCCGCTGCTTGCTTGATTACTCCATTGCTTCGTTGCTTTGTTCCTTTGTTGCTTGAGGTTCAATGTCTCAGTGTTGGCTGATACTTCCATCAATGCAAACATAGTCATGCCATTTCATCTCTCTGTCTCCGGAGACTTTCATGTTGCGGGCTTCGAATTGATGTGGCGTTGATTATGGCTGAAGTGGAGTGGTTGGAGGCAACGACTATTTCGAATCACCTTTGTGTCACGATCAATGATCTCTCGCGTTCGTTGATCTTCTTTGATGGTTTCACTCATAGTCGAATCAGTCGAAGATTCGGGTTTTCCAAGACCCACAAAAGAGAACTCTGTTGTGGTGGGAACGTGTTTCCTTCTTTCTTGTTGTCTGCGTGCATTTTTGTGATGGATGGGGACAGAAGGATCCAAACCATGTGATCAAGAGGAGGCAAACACAGACATCAACACACACCACCCAACCCCATACTTGAGCACATCAACAACAGTCATCGAATTGCCACTCATATTCATGACACAGTGCATGGTACTCATAACAATACAAGCCATTGAAGACACCACGATCGATATCTCTGCCATAGGCAGCTCAGACTACACATTTCCTCGACAGCCAATCCAACGCCAATCGTTCAACGTCCAACGTCAATCGCCCAGCAACCAACGATCATCCTCTCAAAATGCCGTATGTCACAGACCAACAACTCATTGATGCTGGCAAAGCAGGTGACTTATCGGTGATGAAGAAATGGAAGAAGCAGAACCAGACGCAGAAGGAAAGATTTGATGTCAACAAGGTTGCAGTCTGGGGTAGTCCGACGCCCCTTCATTGGGCATGCTCCAAAGGCTCCATGGAGTGTGTGAAGTACCTCATCGAATCATGTGGGGCGAATGCCAGCTGCAAAACCAAGGATGGTTGGACTCCCCTTCATCACGCATGCCGCAGCGGCCACCTGGAGTGTATCAAGTACCTCATCGAATCATGTGGGGCCAATGCCAACTGCGAAACCATAACTGGTTCCACTCCCCTTTATTGGGCATGCCTCTGGGGCACACTGGATTGTGTGAAGTACCTCATCAAATCATGCGGGGCCGACACCAACTGCAAAACTAACAATGGTGACACTCCCCTTCATGCGGCATGCCGCAACGGCCGCCTGGAGTATGTCAAGTACCTCATCGAATCATGTGGGGTGAGCATCAACTGCAAAAACAACGATGGTGACACTCCCCTTCATTTCGCATGCCACCATTGCAGGCCAAATTGTGTGAAGTACCTTGTTGCATCAGCCAATGCCGATATCGACGTCCAAAACAACAACAACAGAACCCTCCTCGACGTGATCGGTACAGAACATTACATCGAAATCGCAAGATTGATCAGGAGGCGTCCCAGGCACCGCATCCCACGACTGTAACAACGCTAACAATAAAACGAGGAAGAGAATGAAGAACCACAAGAACAGTCGGGATAACAGTTGAAGCAGAAGGAACAAGAGAATGAACACAAACACAGTAGCCACAACAGGACCAACATCAGTATCAGAGAAGACCGGCTCAGATCCTTCCAACTCGAGAACAGGGCAGACACCATCTTCTTGTGTGGACAGGGCGACTAACAGCAACCAATCAAGACAAATGCCGAAGCCCTCATGATCACCGTCCCATCCATTGAGACACTGATCGACAAAGGAATCCAACCTCACCACGCAAATGATGGCACCCAAGACGGCGCGGTCCCCATGCAAGCAACTGTCCCTCTTCTCAACCTTCAAGCAAAACACATCCGATACATCCTCCAATGCATCTACACAGGCGAGATATCCTTCAACAACAACACTCATGACGACACCGATGATGATGACGCAAACCAGCATCTCTTCATGCGACACAACTCTGTTCGATGATGGCAATGGCGATGGTGACCACTCCAACATCACCGCATCCCTTCACATTGATACCATCAACGCAAACACCAACGCAAACACCAACACAAACAATCAGACGAGATGATGAGGCATCAACATCCAAGAGGAACTGTGGGAAGGCTCACCAGTTTCTCCGCACCTTGACCCACCCGTCTTATGACTATGAGTATGGAACCTTCCATGAGTACGATCTACTCTGGGAGTTGCCACAGCAAAGCGTGCAGCCTGATACTCTGTCCGAACCTTCGTGCGGTCATGAGGTCATGACGATTGAAGTTGCTGGAAGAGGACGATGTCAGACCACCGGGTCCGTGTGCTGCTGTGGGAAGGCACGCCTGCACACATCTGCACCCATGTACACACATCGTCAGCATCCCATACTCGTAATACCGGCAGAACACAACAGTCAAAGACTCGACATCGCGCAGTGCAGCGACAGACTGTGAGGATCGCAACATCCTGTGTGTGTGAGCATCAAGGTTGCGAAGTTGCTGAAACAAGTTCTGCCAATGACGTACGACGCCGCATTTCTCAGCATCTATTGCATCGACCAACCGCAACAACAGGTCCGGCGCGAATGAAGCTGGCTCCACTGAATCCCTTCATGCATCAACACCCAACTGCAACAGACGAAGCTGATGCCAGCACCTACGGCAGGGTGGGAATCCAGTGGTTGAATGAAGAAGAACCCGATGTAGTAAGTGGGCCAAAGGTGTCTCGAGGTATATGTAATAGTAGTCTACGACCACACATACAAGTACGAGTACTCTTCAGAGAGCAGAATCTATCATATTATCCTGCACTGCGAATGAATCGATGAATCACCCCCAATTTGAAAGATCCAGGTCTTGACGGCGTCCACAGTCTCCATTGCATTCGATACCTCCTGTGCCTTGTCTGCGGAACACCAAGCAACGCCACATCCACCACCACCGGAACCCACGATCTTGAAACCCCACGCTCCCGTATGCAGGGCTGCGGTGCGCATATCCTCAATGCGAGGCGTCGACAACTGCAATCCATCCCGCAACGCACAATGATGCACGTCCATCAGCTTGGCGAGTTGCCGACCGCTGCCGGTTGCGTTGGACATCCACAGTTTCGCGGCTTCCGCTTCCACATCGCGATTCGTGCGCGTCGCCTGCAACAGCGTGCGTTCGGTTTCGTCCAGATCCGCGTCCTGCGTATCCCAATCACCATGCAGCTTGGTCGCGTACAGTTCCAACCGATCGTACTTGCAGCGTTTGAGATGCCGCATCGTGTCCTTGGGCTGGCCCGAGTCCCCCAGCACCCACGCGCCATCGACGGGCGGCAACTTCACGACGGCGTCCGGAGCAATACGCAGACACGTGCCGCGACTGCAGCAGATCGACACATGATCCATCGTGCCGCCCGGTGCGCCGAAGTGCGTGACTTCCGCGCGATGCGCAAGCCGGGCCAAATCATCGTCATTGTGGCGAGGTTGTGACGCCAATCGCGACAGCACCAGGATCCATGCCGCGACGAAGGCCGTCGAGCTGCTGCAACCCGATTGCAATGGGATGTCGGTTGTGGAAACGCATCTGGCACCGCCGTTGCGGAACTCCCATCCGTCCTGGAAGGCCTCCTGCAATGCGGATAACGCAAAATCCATGACCTCACCGTCATCATCGTCCTCACCGTCGTTGCTTTCACCGTCTTTGCCATTGTTCCTGCATGGTGACACCTGTGATGAGATCGGGTGCAGATCGTAAGTGAAGTGCTGATCCAGCTGCGGCACGATCAGATCGATGCATGCAGAATCTGGGGTGGGCGTCACCTCGATCCGGCATGTCAGCGGAATGGCGCAGGCGATGACCGGCAGATCGAGGTAGTCCTGGTGCTCGCCAAACAAGCACACCCTGCCAGGTGCGACGGCAGTGAACGGTGTGTTCAAAGTCATTGCTGTGGAGCGATGGGATGCGGCAGGAGGTGCTCGGTGGCTTCAGCTCGTACCATACGAGTGCCTATTGCTTCTGTCATCGTCATTGCCCTCCGCCCTCCTTGGGATAGTCCCATTGTCGGTTGTATTCTGGCGAACAGTGTTGTGTTGTGCATCATGAGTGTGTGCACAAGATTTTGTCGTGTTTCGATCCATTTTCGTCACTTTCGACCGTTTCACTCCAAATTGTTGTTGCTTTGTATTGGAGCGAAACCAGTCACGAGGACTCGAATGAGTCACGATCAGCAGTAAACAACAACAACCACAGAAGACTCAACGCAAAAAAAGAGAAACCAAAACACAGAAGACACAATCCATCAAACAACACATTGGATACGAACTCATACCCAACTACCGCCACCGTTTCAATACAGACATCGAATTGCCACTCACATTCATCACACAGTGCATGGTACTCATATTATACCAATACAAGCTATTGAAGACATACCATCGATATCTCTGCCACAGATAGCTCAGACTGCACACTTCCTTGACAGCCAATCCAACGCCAATCGTCCAGCAACCATCGACCATCCTCTCAAAATGACTCCTGTTACGAAATATCAACTCATTGCTGCTGCCCGTGCAGGTGACTTGTCGGTGTTGAAGGAATGGAAGAAGCAGAACAAGACGCAGAATGAAGGAGTTGATGTCAACTGCCAAACCAACGATGGTTGGACTCCCCTTCATTACGCATGTCGCAACGGTCACCTGGAGTGTGTGAAGTACCTCATCGAATCATGTGAGGCGAACGTCAACTGCAAAACAAAGTATGGTTGGACTCCCCTTCATGTGGCATGCCAGAATGGCCACCCGGAGTGTGTGAAGTACCTCATCAAATCATGTGAGGCGAACATCAACTGCAAAACAAAGTATGGTTGGACTCCCCTTCATGTGGCATGCCAGAATGGCCACCCGGAGTGTGTGAAGTACCTCATCGAATCATGCACGGCTGACTTCAACTGCCAAACCAACGATGGTTGGACTCCCCTTCATTGGGCATGCTGCTACGGTCACCTGGAGTGTGTGGAGTACCTCATCGAATCATGTGGGGCGAACATCAACTGCCAAAACAACCATGGTTACACTCCCCTTCATCTCGCATGCCATGACAACCAGCTGGACTGTATCGAGTCCCTCATTAGAGGACTTTCGCCTTCAGCTCACCCACAACTGCAGCAACTACAGCAACGCTTACAACAAAACGAACAAGCAAATGAACAATCACAAGAACAGTTGGGACAGCAGTTGAAACGAAAGAGCCAAAATAATGATCACAAACACAGCAGCCACAAGAGGACCAACATCAACATTTGAGAAGATCGGCCATATCCTTCCAAACCGAGGACAGGACAGACTCCCTATTCTTGTGTGGACAGGGCCACGACCAGCAACTAACCAAGGCAAGCTCTAAAGTTCTCATCATCACACTCCCATCCATTCAGACACTGATCGACAAAGGAACCCAACTTCACCGCGCGAATGATGACACCGAAGACGGCGCGGCTCCATCCAAACAACCATCCCTCTTCCCCACCTCCAACCAAACCATGTCCGATACGTCCTCCAATGCATCTACACAGCCAAGATATCCTTCAATGACAGCGCTCGTGACAACGCCGCCACTCACATCGGCGCTCACGCCAACGCTCACCACGATACAGATGCCTCTCACCAGCCAACTCCCATCCTCACTGGACAGGACGATCCGCAACAGCTGATCCTTGTGGCCGACGAGTTTGGCTTCTGGCGACTCAAGCTTGTTCTTGAAGCAGAGTTGGCCCGCAAGCATCTCACAGAAGACAGCATGATAGATGTGTTGATATTCGCCCATCAACACAACTGCTTGGTGTTGAAGGATACCGCAATGAGAATGGCAGCTGAATATGAAGAAGATATGTTCACTCATCCAGATTTCAGCAAGCTGATTCTACAGCCCCAACTGATGAGAGACATTCATGTCCTGTGCAGTGGGGGAGCGGAGAGTGATGGTATTGATGATGAGTATGGTGGCATGTCCATGATGGAGCTGCACAAGGTTATAGATGAGGATGAGGGCACAACACAAGTGGATTCATACATGGATCGGGTGGCATTGGTGGACTTCGTCCGCTCAATGAGAACCAGCTCTATGAGAGCCAATTGATCCGAAGTGATTGTGGTGGACGGCACTGCCGAGGAAGAGGAGTGAAGTGTCAGACCATGCCATACCGTAACAGAAATCTTCCACAAGTGAACGCATGACAGAATTGAGTCGACGGATAAAAATAGTCGTCAGAATAGTCATTAGGATAGCAACTGTGTGAAAGGAGCTGGAGCAATTAGGGATCCATTCATTCAATGGTGCGTCCGGCATTCCTTCACCGTCGCCTTTGGTGATGTGCACAGCATGCTGCTCCATGCAATACCGTATCGTTCACAGCACGGTCTGGCTGGGCCGCGAGATACGCATAATCTTCTGTGAATGAATTGCAGATGATCCCGGTTGGCGTAAGGCACGTTGCTGTGCAGCATCATTGGCCAATGCGACAGGAAGAAGATGGTTCAGCCACCACTGTCATCGCCGTGATCGTCGTTGCCGATCATATGGTTTCCACGTTCGTTGGTTTCGTGGGTGTGGAAGGAGTTGTGTGGGAAACGACGGCGGACCCCGCGGGCGTCATGCATGGCTTGTTGGACTCGAATCCAACTTGACGAGGTGGAGCGTACTGCGACAGTTAGCTTGTTGTTGGTGGTGGTGGTGCTGCTGCTGCAGTTTGTGCATGATGTCGCGCAAGGCACAAGCGTATATCAGGTGCTGCATGGTTTTCGATATGGCGGACCAAGATCACGAGCCATGGGAGAAGTTGCCGATGTCATTGCACAGGATTTCAATAATGGTGGATCCGATGAGAGCATGCCTCTGTCTCACCGTTTGCGGTTTGTGGCTGCGACGCACCGCTTTGAGCATCGGTATGAACATGCGTGGCTGGTTGTGGTACGTGTTGTGGAAACTGAGGAACGTCTCCAAACTGATGGCTCTGCAGGTCTCGGAAGAAGTCGCTGCGTCCGATCTCACGGATGCAACCATCCAACATGTGCTGAATCTCCGTTTCCGACACCGCATCGTACGTTTCTGTGGGTGCGCGCGGCTGCTGATGACTTGAATCCAGACCGCACCACAGGCCATGACATGACATGTCTTGCCATGGCTGTTGGATCTGTTGTTGGCGCTGCCATTGCCCATGTCCCAAGATATTCTCTACTCCGGAGAAGTTTGTGTGATATCATCCTTTCTGATGTCGCTGAGCGATGCGACACGTTGGAGATCGCTGTTCGTCACGGCTTGTCATTCATCATCGGCATCAGCGTCATCGTTGGCATCGTCATCGTCTCTTGCCATGGTTGCCTTCGTTGATTCTGGTTGGTGTGTCATGTTTTGCGCAGCCGCCACTTGCTTGATTACTCCATTGCTTCGTTGCTTCGTTTCTTTGTTGCTTGAGATTCAATGTCTCAGTGTTGGCTGATGCCTCTATCAATGCAAACATAGTCATGCCATTTCATCTCTCTGTCTCCGGAGACTTTCATGTTGCGGGCTTCGAATTGGTGTGGCGTTGATTATGGCTGAAGTGGAGTGGTTGGAGGCACAGGTTGCACTCAAGTCGCAACACCGCTGAAACCAATGGAAACACTCAACGACCATTTCGAATCACCTTTGTGTTGTGATCAATCAAGTGTCACATTCGTCGATCTTCTTTGATGGTTTCACTCATAGTCGAATCAGTCGAAGATTCGGGTTTTCCAAGACCCACAAAAGAGAACTCTGTTGTGGTGGGAACGTGTTTCCTTCTTTCTTGTTGTCTGCGTGCATTTTTGTGATGGATGGGGACAGAAGGATCCAAACCATGTGATCAAGAGGAGGCAAACACAGACATCAACACACACCACCCAACCCCATACTCGGGCACATCAACAACAGACATCGGATTGTCTCTCATATTCATGACACAGTGCATGGTACTCATACCAATACAAGCTGTTGAAGACACACCATCGATATCTCTGCCATCGACAGCTCGAACTGCACACTTCCTCGACAGCCAATCCAACGTCAATCGTCTAGCAACCACCGACCATCCTCTCAAAATGCCGAATGTCACAGACCAACAACTCATTCATGCTGCCATTTCAGGTGACTTGTCGGTGTTGAAGGAATGGAAGAAGCAGAACAAGACGCAGAATGAAGGAGTTGATGTCACCAAGGTTAAAGACTGGCTTGGTCAGACTCCCCTTCATTGGGCATGCCGCGGCGGCCACCTGGAGTGTGTCAAGTATCTCATCGAATCATGTGGGGCAAACATCAACTGCAAAGACAACGATGGTTGGACTCCTCTTTATGTGGCATGCATGTTCAACCACCCGGAGTGTGTGAAGTACCTCATCGAATCAGGTGGGGCGAACATCAACTGCAAAACAAAGTATGGTGACACTCCCCTTCATTATGCATGCGACAACGGCCAACTGGAGTGTTTGGAGTCCCTCATCAGAGGACTTTCGCCTTCAGCTCACCCACAACTGCAGCAACTACAGCAACGCTTACAACAAAACGAGCAAGAGAATGAACACAAACACAGTACCCACAAGAGGACCAACGTCAGCATTGGAGAAGACCGACTCAAATCCTTCTAAACCGAGAACAGGACAGACACCATCTTCTTGTGTGGACAGGGCGACCAACAACAACCAATCAAGACAAATGCCGAAGCCCTTATGATCACCGTTCCATCCATTCAGACACTGATCGACAAAGCAATCCGACATCAGCATGCAAATGATGGCGCTGAAGACGGCACGGCCCCCATGGAAGTAACCATCCCTCTTCCCAACCTTCAAGCAAAACACATCCGATATATCCTCCAATGCATCTACACAGGCAAGATATCCTTCAACAACAACACTCATGACGACACCGATGATGATGACGCAAACCAGCATCTCTTCATGCAATGCAAACTCTGTTCGATGATGGCAATGGCGATGGTGACCACTCCAACATCACCACATCCCTTCACATTGATACCCTCAACGCAAACACCAACACAAGCAATCAGACGAGATGATGAGGCATCAACATCCAAGAGGAACTGTGGGAAGGCTCACCAGTTTCTCTGCACCTTCACCCACCCGTTGTACGACTATGAGAATGGAACCTCCCATGAGTACGATCTACTCTGGGAGTTGCCACAGCCAAACGGGCAGCCTGATACTCTGTTCGAACCTTTGTGCGGGCATGAGGTCATGACGATCGAAGTTGCTGGAAGAGGACGATGTCAGACCACCGGGTCCGTGTGCTGCCGTGGGAAGCACGCCTGCACACATCTGCACCCATATACACACATTGTCAGCATCCCATACTCGTAAAACTGGCAGAACACAACAGTCTCAAACTCGACATCGCGTAGTGCAGCGACAGGCTGTGAGGATCGCAACATCCTGTGTGTGTGAGCATCAAGGTTGCGAAGTTGCTGAAACAAGTTCTGCCAATGACGTACGACGCCGCATTTCTCAGCATCTATTGCATCGACCAACCGCAACAACAGGTCCGGCGCGAATGAAGCTGGCGCCACTGAATCCCTTCTTGAATCAACACCCAACTGCAACAGACGAAGCTGATGCCAGCACCTACGGCAGGGTGGGAATCCAGTGGTTGAACGAAGAAGAACCCGATGTAGTAAGTGGGCCAAAGGTGTCTGGAGGTATATGTAATAGTAGTCTACGATCACACATACAAGTACGAGTACTCTCCAGAGAGCAGAATCTATCATAGTATCCTGCACTGCGAATGAATCGATGAATCACCCCCTATTTGAAAGATCCAGGTCTTGACGGCACCCGCAGTCTCCATTGCATTCGATACCTCCTGTGCCTTGTCTGCGGAACACCAAGCAACGCCACATCCACCACCACCGGAACCCACGATCTTGAAACCCCACGCTCCCGTATGCAGGGCTGCGGTGCGCATATCCTCAATGCGAGGCGTCGACAACTGCAATCCATCCCGCAACGCACAATGATGCACGTCCATCAGCTTGGCGAGTTGCCGACCGCTGCCGGTTGCGTTGGACATCCACAGTTTCGCGGCTTCCGCTTCCACATCGCGATTCGTGCGCGTCGCCTGCAACAGCGTGCGTTCGGTTTCGTCCAGATCCGCGTCCTGCGTATCCCAATCACCATGCAGCTTGGTCGCGTACAGTTCCAACCGATCGTACTTGCAGCGTTTGAGATGCCGCATCGTGTCCTTGGGCTGGCCCGAGTCCCCCAGCACCCACGCGCCATCGACGGGCGGCAACTTCACGACGGCGTCCGGAGCAATACGCAGACACGTGCCGCGACTGCAGCAGATCGACACATGATCCATCGTGCCGCCCGGTGCGCCGAAGTGCGTGACTTCCGCGCGATGCGCAAGCCGGGCCAAATCATCGTCATTGTGGCGAGGTTGTGACGCCAATCGCGACAGCACCAGGATCCATGCCGCGACGAAGGCCGTCGAGCTGCTGCAACCCGATTGCAATGGGATGTCGGTTGTGGAAACGCATCTGGCACCGCCGTTGCGGAACTCCCATCCGTCCTGGAAGGCCTCCTGCAATGCGGATAACGCAAAATCCATGACCTCACCGTCATCATCGTCCTCACCGTCGTTGCTTTCACCGTCTTTGCCATTGTTCCTGCATGGTGACACCTGTGATGAGATCGGGTGCAGATCGTAAGTGAAGTGCTGATCCAGCTGCGGCACGATCAGATCGATGCATGCAGAATCTGGGGTGGGCGTCACCTCGATCCGGCATGTCAGCGGAATGGCGCAGGCGATGACCGGCAGATCGAGGTAGTCCTGGTGCTCGCCAAACAAGCACACCCTGCCAGGTGCGACGGCAGTGAACGGTGTGTTCAAAGTCATTGCTGTGGAGCGATGGGATGCGGCAGGAGGTGCTCGGTGGCTTCAGCTCGTACCATACGAGTGCCTATTGCTTCTGTCATCGTCATTGCCCTCCGCCCTCCTTGGGATAGTCCCATTGTCGGTTGTATTCTGGCGAACAGTGTTGTGTTGTGCATCATGAGTGTGTGCACAAGATTTTGTCGTGTTTCGATCCATTTTCGTCACTTTCGACCGTTTCACTCCAAATTGTTGTTGCTTTGTATTGGAGCGAAACCAGTCACGAGGACTCGAATGAGTCACGATCAGCAGTAAACAACAACAACCACAGAAGACTCAACGCAAAAAAAGAGAAACCAAAACACAGAAGACACAATCCATCAAACAACACATTGGATACGAACTCATACCCAACTACCGCCACCGTTTCAATACAGACATCGAATTGCCACTCACATTCATCACACAGTGCATGGTACTCATATTATACCAATACAAGCTATTGAAGACATACCATCGATATCTCTGCCACAGATAGCTCAGACTGCACACTTCCTTGACAGCCAATCCAACGCCAATCGTTCAACGCCAAAAGACAATCGTCCAGCAACCATCGACCATCCTCTCAAAATGGAGAATGTTACGAGCGAAGCACTCATTGATGCTGCCCGTGCAGGTGACTTGTCAGTGTTTAAGGAATGGAAGAAGCAGAACGAGACACGGAATGAAAGAGTTAATGTCAACCAGGTTAAAGACTGGCTTGGTCAGATTCCCCTTCATTTGGCATGCCGCAAAGGCCACCTGGAGTGTGTGAAGTACCTCATCGAATCATGTGGGGCCAATGCCGACTGCAAACACAACAATGGTGACACTCCCCTTCATTGGGCATGCTACAACGGCCACCTGGAGTGTGTGAAGTACCTCATCAAATCAGGTGAGGCGAACATCAACTGCCAAGACAGAAATGGTTGGACTCCCCTTCATTACGCATGCTGCAACGACCAGCCGGAGTGTGTCAAGTACCTCATTGAATCATGTGAGGCGGACATCAACTGCCAAAACAACCAAGGTGAAACTCCCCTTCATTGGGCATGCCGCAACAGCCACCCGGAATGTATGGAGTCCCTCATTAGAGGACTTTCGCCTTCAGCTCACCCACAACTGCACCAACTGCAGCAACGCTTACAACAAAACGAGCAAGAAACTGAACACAAACACAGTACCCACAAGAGGACCAACATCAGCATTGGAGAAGACCGACTCAAATCCTTCTAAACCGACAACAGGGCAGACACCATCTTCTTGTGTGGACAGGGCAACTAACAACAACTAACCAAGGCAAACGCCCAAGCCCTCATCATCACACTCCCATCCATTGAGACACTGATCGACAAAGGAACTCAACTTCACCGCGCGAATGATGACGCTCACGATGGAACTGAACCCATCCAAACAACCATCCCTCTTCCCAATCTTCAACCAAAACACATCCGATACGTCCTCCAATGCATCTACACAGCCAAGATATCCTTCAATGACAGCGTTCGTGACAACGCTGCTGCTCACGTCAGCGCTCACATCGGCGCTCACACCAGCGCTCACCACGATACAGATGCCTCTCACCAGCCAACTCCCACCCTCAATGGACAGGACGATCGGCAACAGCTGATCCTTGTGGCCGACGAGTTCGGCTTCTGGCGACTCAAGCTTGTTCTTGAAGCAGAGTTGGTCCGCAAGCATCTCACAGAGGACACCATGATAGATGTGTTGATATTCCCCGATCAACACAACTGCTTGGTGTTGAAGGATGCAGCAATGAGAATGGCAGCTGAAAGTGAGAAGGATACGTTCACTCATCCAGATTTAAGCAAACTGATTCTACATCCCCAACTGATGAAAGACATTGATGTCCTCCGTGGTGGGAGAACGGAGAGTGATGGTATTGATGATGAGTATGGTGGCATGTTCATGGTGGAGCTGCACAAGGTTATAGATGAGGATGAGGGTGCAACACAAGTGGATTCATACATGGATCGGGCAACATTGGTGGACTTCGTCCGCTCTATGACTACCAAATCATCCAAAATGATTGAGACGGACGGCGCTGCTGGAGAAGAGGAGTGAAGTGCCACACCATTTCATACCATGCCAAACCAAATCATACCATAACAGAAGTCTTCGAGAAGTGAACGCCTGGCGAAATTGAGTTGATGGACATCTTTCACATCTGATTCTTCGCCGGCACCTCGTCGTGTTCGAGTGTTCTTAGGATTAATCATACCCAAGGAAGATGGATAGATGTAGTCGTGCTCTGTGTATGGTATGTAAGTGTTTGTACTATTATACGTATGAGTGGTGAACATGATGGTGGAGCACGCAAATGCACTCCTTCCTCCCAGAATTGACAGATTTGTTCTCCCACTCTCCTTCCTCACCTCACGCCTATTCTTGCGGAGTGCTCGGGTTCTTCTCTTGTCTCATCAACTGCTTCTCCTCCTCCTCCTCCTTTCTCTCTCTCTAGAAACCTTCTGACAGGAAATTGTATGGATTTTCGTACAGACGAATATTCTCGTCTCTCGTCCTGTACTTGTAGCACCATGTGCGTTCTGCTGGGAACTTGGACGGCCAGTCCTGGCATTCGCAGAATTCCTTGCGGTGCAGCTCCTGGTAGTATTGGAGAGGACGCGCCAGCCACACAGCTTCGGGGCGATCCTCACGAGGAGCACCGGCTGTGTCTGATTGACAATGCTCGTTGATGCGCCAGGCCATCAACCGCTCCAGCTCCCTCATCTGATGTGGGGCGACTCGGATGGGATCCTTCATCACGCGCCAATGGACCTTCTCGTAGCACGGTGGCACAGTCTGGGTGCCTTCGTACCGGAAGTAGTACTCGGTGCCGACCTTGATCATCCACTCGTACGGCCACCACTGGACGAGGCTGTAGTTCTCGTCGATGCCTTCACCATTGAAGGCAAGATTACGCTGAAACTTGTGGAAGATCTCCTCGAAGTACGCCTCGTCATCGAAGTCCTTCGGTATGTCGTTCTCGGAACGCACAATGTAGTCGCCGTGTGACGTCTCAACGACGACATCGTCGGGACCCAAAGGCCGATCCTCCTGTCTGTAGTACTCCCGAGCTTCATCCTTCGAAAGCTGCCTGGGTCCATGCTCAGGTAGCTGTGCCATCATGTACGCCTCGTTGATGGTGCTCCGTTGGCGTTCGTGCTCCTCGTAGAGCCGGCGGTTCCTGCCACTACCGGTGTTCGAATCTTTATCGAGAACGCAGTAGTCCATCATGGTGTTGTCTTCTTCACCACCGCTGCAGCCAGGAACTGGCTCGAAGGGCACCCTGCGCTGATGGCACTTCAGGCCAGGCGCGCAGTCGGTATCCGTGTCGCAATCTCCGACGCACAGCAAGAGTGGCCGGGAGGTTGGTGGTGGGTTCCATCCCAATGAGATGACTGCCGGCAACGCCACGGGGACTGAGGTGGGGTTGGTCGTTGGTGAGGTCGTTGGTGTGCTGGTTGGTGCGCTGGTTGGTTGCGCGGTGGGTTCGGCAGGTCCAGCGGTTGGCACGGGAACTGGAATGGAGGTGAGGGAGTTGCTTTGTGGTGGCTGGGAAACGATCGTGCGATCCGTATCCACGATGCAATAGTCGGCGAGCAGCTTGTCTTCTTCTCCACCAGCGCAACCTGGCACCGGGACGAACCCCGTGTTGCGCTGGAAGCAAACCAAGCCCTCCTCGCAGTCGCTGTCCAGATCACAGTCTCCCTGACATTCGGTGAGAGTGACTTTGGGGCTCCACCCGATCCACTCCACCCCCAGCGTTTCGGACTGGGTTGGGTTTGATGTCGGTGCACTGGTTGGGGCAGCGCTGGTTCGAGTTGGTGGTTCCGTCGGATCTTCTGTCGGTGTGTCTGTCGGCACGTCCGTTGGCGACGTGCTTGGAGAGGTGGATGGAACACCACTTGAACTTGATGATGGTCCATCCGTAGGCGAAAACGTCGGCGTTGCGGTTGGTTGGCTGGTGGGTGAACTCGTCGGACCAGCGGTTGGTGATTTTGTTGGTGCATCTGTGGGGAACGCAGTTGGTACCGTTGTTGGTGGGCTCGTCGGACCAGCGGTTGGCGATTTCGTTGGTGCATCTGTGGGTGATGCGGTGGGCAACGCAGTTGGTACCGTTGTTGGTGGACTCGATGGGCTTGTGGTGGGCTGTTCGGTTGCCGTTTTGGTTGGCGCCCCGGTCGGAGGGATGGGGTCGATGATGACGAGGTCCGGATCACGCACGCAGTAGTCGATGAGCGACGGGTCGCTGTCGCCACCAATGCATCCAGGAACATCTGTATATGGTTGATTGCGCTGAAAGCAAATCAAGTCATCGTCGCAATCTCCATCATTATCGCAATCACCTTGGCAAGGATTCAATATTTCGGCGGGATTCCACCCGAGCACTTCGAGGGGCTTGGGCTCATAGAGGTCGTCGTTTCGGTCGTTGCTTGTTGGTGCTTCCGAAGTGTCCGCGGTCGGTTCGCCAGTTGGCCCATTCGTGGGATCATTTGTGGGATCGCTTGTGGGTTGCGAAGTTGGTTCGCCTGTTGGCTCGCCAGTTGGCCCATTCGTGGGATCGCTTGTGGGCTGCGAAGTTGGTTCGCCTGTTGGCTCGCCAGTTGGCCCATTCGTGGGATCGCTTGTGGGCTGCGAAGTTGGTTCGCCTCGTGGTGATGATGTTGGAGAGGCAGTCGGTTGCGACGTAGGCGGGTCGGTGGGAAGGGCTGGGAACGTACAGAAATCGACCACGTTGTTCTCATTCTCGCCATTCAGGCAACCTGGGACGGGGGTCCTCAGGTACAGCCGTTGAAAGCAGATCATTTCGCCTTTGCAATCCGCGTCGGTATCGCAATCTCCCTGGCATTCATCGAGCGGCGTCTGCGGTGACCACCCAAGATTGGCGACACTCTTCATGCTATCGGAGCGTGGGAATACCGAGGGTTCTGCAGACGGCAGCACTGTGGCGGTCGGCAAAACGGACGGAAATGCCGTCGAGATCGATGATGGAATGGTCGATGGGAATGCACTCGGGGAACTAGATGGTTGTGTGGAGTTGCCGATCGTTGGCCAAACGGTTGGCGTTGCACTCGGATTGATGGATGGGCTGTCGCTGTCATTGCTCGTCGGCGTTGCCGATGGGACGACGGACGGCTTCATCGATGGTGGATTGGTTGGTCCGATCGTGTACCCACTCCCTTTCGGATCCAGAATGCAGTAGTCGCTTTTGGTATCATCCACCTCCCCACCGATGCATCCGGGCACGGCTTCGAATTCATCACGTTGGAAGCAGGTGAGGCCCTCAGCGCACTGGACATCGTTGTCGCAATCGCCTTCGCAGAAGTGCAAGGGAATGACATCCGATGGCGGTGTCCCACCGTAGTCCACGAGCTGTTTCGGTCTGAGTGGTCCAAAGGTCGGCTGAGATGTCACTGTGGGGCTTCCTGTTGGCGGATCGGTCGGCTGGATCCAAGGCTCGTCAGCGTAGGGGTCGAAGATGCAGAAGTCGCTCTTTTTGTCGTACGTCTCACCGCCGATGCATCCAGGAATTCCCTCGTAGGCGTCGCGGCGGTGGCACATGAGGCCGTTTTCGCAGTCGCTGTTGAAATCGCAGTCCCCCTGACACAACGACAGAGGGAGTTTGTCGTCGTCGGGATCACCGCCGAAGTCTTCGATCGGGACGGGATCGGGGGGATCCAACGGGGCCAGCGTGGGGACGTCGAATTCGGAAGAGTCACCGTTTTCATCTTCGTACAGGTCATCCACTGTGCGTTCTTGACCGCGGTACAGCTCGCAAAACTTGTACACAGGGGCCGGCGGCAATCCGCATTCTGCTCTCTGCTTCTCCTCCTCTGCCCGGAACTTGCAAATGAGCTTGTCAAGGTATGGCCATGGTGGCTGGTTCTCGTAATCCTGCATGAAGATGGAGATGTGCCCCATCTTGTTGTTGCTGTTTCTGACGGAATAAAAATGCGCCAGCGTGACTTCCGCGGCGTACCTCTTGCCTTCTTGGGTGTGTTCGCTGGGAACTCTGATATCGGTCCGTGACAGGAGGAAGAACTTGGGAAATCCCTTGCTATAATCCATCTTGGGATACTTTCTCTCTCCGCTCGGGTTGGCGCAGTTGATGTCGCCATTGGATAAGGTTGGTGTGTGAATTTGTAGTGCGTGCCTCGATATCTCGAATGAATCTTTCATGTCCTCCCAGTCGCAGGATCCATCCAGATATGAAATCCTGTTGTGATTCAGCATGGTATTGCAAGTAGAGTGCATTTGGATAGTGCCATACGTTGAAAGACAGGAGTGGCGGTGATAGTAAGCGAGAGCGTCCGAAAACAGAGCCAAGAAGTTGTGAGGTTGAGCGATTGCAAGTGTGAGAAACCACACGTTAGTGGTTGTTTCCCTCATGGATCATCACTGTTGCGTAGGAACAATTCCAAACGCATGACATGGCATGGCATGAGTTGCATTGTGCGACATCATCATCATCATCATCATCATCACGAACGGGTGTCATACTGCTTGGACGGAGAGCAGACAATGGGGAACGCACCAATGCCAGTCGCGGCACTCCTTCTCATCGGGATGACCTGCGATGGCGCGGTTGCGATTCAAGTCGATGGGAGATTGACGATGTTGTTTGCAGTCTTCACTCCTATCTTCGGGACACCATCGGCATCGATTTCCGGGGAAGCTCCAGCCCTTTGCGTGCTCGAAATAATTCGGCCAGCCGGGCTGCACGTTTGTTGGGATGAGGAGTGTTTGAGGCATCGGTCGTGTCCGTGCATTGCGAAGCGGTCGAAAAGACGAGATGCGGCAAAATAAAGGAGATCAAAATAGAGTGGAGTAGATTCGAAGACGTGTGAGTTTGGAGAAGGGTGATGGAATCAGGAGATGGTGGCGGAGTTCGTGATGGTCACACACGCGTCCCATATGACGTTGTTGATTGCCTGTTCGAGAATGTGGCACTCTTGAGAGAGAAAGAGAGAGAGAGAGGCCGAGAGACCACGCCATTTGTATTCACAGCCAAGATCACACCGTGGTATTCTTCAGCATGTTCGTGTCACGTACGCAGGTTCCAACGCCGCTGTTACAGCTGACTTCGTCCCAGTCTTCGGGTCCGAAATCATTCCCTGTCGTTGCCAAGTAATTGAATTGGTCTTCTGCTGCGTACACGGCGCTATGCGGTGCCCACAGGAGCGCAGCGAATGCGCTTCCAATCAAGATTCTCATTCTGTAGTCGTCGTTGCTTGGTTGTTCGACCTCTTCTTGATTCCTTCAGTTGCGCAGCGCAATGAGAAAAGGAAAGAGCGCGATGTCGATGTTGATGACTCTCCGTGGTCGTCTTCTGTTCTTCGAATCGTTCTGTCACTCTGTGAAATAAGTGACGAGAAGGTTGTGGATGTTCGATTTCGATGTGCTATCACTGACGCTGACACTGACGCTGAATAGCTGATGTCTCTGCCAGGGTCACAGGTGCTTCACAATCGTGCCCGGTCGACGCAACGATGCTGATTCGATGATGTTGATAGGATGATCTCGATACTGCGGATATGAGTGTTTGGATTGGTGCTGTATGGCACAAGTGCTCCGATCGTCCCCTCCTGCTATGTTCGTCGTCGTCAAGTGAGACTTGGTCTCTTTGAATCAACCAAATATTGGTGGTGTGTTGCTGCCTCTCCTACTGCTCGATGTCGTGGCAAATTTACACACGATTGCTGCCAACACACTCGGATTGCAGTCCTATCATGTGCTGTGGCAACTCTCAATGCCCAACCTCCTTCTGTTATTGCCGAGTTGTGGTCGTGTTGCACGATGGAATGATGAATCAATGTGCGTGGGCTGTGTTGGAGGTGCACGTTGCTGAGTTGTTGTTCAAGTGGGATGATGGGAGAGCACCATTGCATTCGCTTTCTTTCCCGTCATTTCCTTTCTTTTCGGGAGGGGTGTGGTGACACGAACATGTGTCGCGAAATCAGCGCAAAACGACGCAAGTGCGGCCGCAACTTGGCGCATCGTCTGACTTTCCAAAGTGCTCGGCAGGCGTGCCTATCGTGTCTTTGGACACGCGGGCAACAAGACAGTTAGATGTTGTTTACTGCCGCCATAAGTATTAATTCCGTCGTCTTTGTTCGAAAAGCTCTGCTTGGCTCACACTCATGTGTGTGGAAGAGAAATGTGAGCTCCTCCCATCGCCGATTCTTGTTCCAACCAACGTGCCGACTCGCATTTCCAGTGACTCGTGCCTTCATTTGAACCGACCTTGCAACGGTTCACCAAATTCAACCGTTACGTTCGCTCCATTCAAATCTATTGATTTCCAAGCATTCCAGTTTTAGTCACATGAGTCATAAATCGATTGATTTAGACTCATACGAGTACACGAAGTAGTCCTTCTTGTCTTGGCGAGTTCGCGCCATTTTCTTTGGACAACTTCGCCGGCGCAACAACACTTGGAAAGGGCGGACCACGCAGACAGTCAAAAAGCACGACAAACAACGAGGTAAGCAACAACCAGGCGATTTTGTTTGCGCTGTTGGCGATTGCGCGTGAATTCACACACAAGAAAAAGCAAAAAACTCCATCCAACACACTGCCCACAAACACGGTACAACACGACGCAACAACGGGATCACAAGTGGAGGCTTCAAGAGCATCAAGGCATCAGAGCAACGATCTGGCCTGACATTGTGCGCAACTAGCATCAACAAGCGGCAAGTGGCAAGCGGCAAGTTGCACGGCTCCACCTTTGTCTTGCAACATCGTCGTGGCGTTGACTCGGCCTGTGTAGTGTGCACCATCTCGCTTCTCTGTTGGTGTACCGGCACCATACTTGTCCGTTGTCACCGAAACATCCAACAGCATGAAGACAAAGGACAAGACGAAGGTCGCCTTGTTCCGAGGCATCGTCCTCAAGGATGTCAAATCCGCCCTTGCCAAGTCGAAGGAGCTGGGAGGGGACCAGGCACGGCTCGAAGTCACAGACAAGGACATCTACGTCGGCGATGGCAATTGGAAGATCTCATGGAAATCCGTCACCGACGTCCATTTCATTATGCCCGACAGCGAACATGGTGATTTCCTCGGCATGGAAGATTCTGTGGAACGCGGTGACGTCAACGACAGTGACGACAATGGCAATCATAGGGACCAGTCTGGCATCGATGTCACCAACGCCATGGGATTCAGGCTGGACGCCAAAAAGTACATCCTCACAGCAGAGGGCGTGATGGATCGTCGCACGCTGCAGCTGATGCGTTTCGTCCACGCGCGTTGGCAGAAGATTCTGCGCAAGCAGCAGAAACGCATCGAGGAAGAGGAACGTCGCGAACGGCAGGAGCAGAGAGATGAACGCCAGCGGCGCCAGGATCGCATGATGTCGTCGCGTGGGCTCTACCAATCCAAGCAGAGCCGTAAGATGAACCACTTCCTCAACGCCAATCGGCAGAACATGGAGATCAACCGACAGCACGTTGAGAATTGGGAAGATGCAGAGGACGATGTTGCCATAGTTCCGGACGATGCTCACGCAGAAGTGGACGAGAAGGCGGCGGAGGAAGGCTCTGATGCATCGCACGCAGTCGCAGATATCGATGTCACGCAGACCAATAGCAGCGGCGACAACGAGAGCAACAAAAAGGCAGCCGACGATTCCCTCATCGTAAGCACCAAGCATGTCAACGATGGTGGCGACGATGGTGGCAACGACGACGACGACGACGACGATGAGCATGAGTTCATGGGAGATGACGAACTTGATGCCTCTCCATCAGATTTGCTCAAGGCAAACGAGCACGATGGAAGCAGCACGAGGGGAGCCCAAACCGCCGAGACTTCCGATGCTCCGTCGACACCGGACCGAAAGCAACTGAAGAAGAAGAACAAGAAGAAACGAGGAAGTAGTGCTGATGGGGAACCGGACGGAGACAAGCCGAAACGCAGACGCAGATTGGTGCGAAATCGTGGTCGAATCTCCGACGACACGGACGAGGATGACGACGAGGATGCACATTTGTTCGATTCGCCACCGATGACCACGCCGCAGCGTGGACAGCGCATCGTGTCTCCATTCACCGGCACTCGTCTCTTCCAAAACGACGACGACGACGAAGATGACGACAACGACAACGAAGATGAGGACAACCACGAAGGTGTGGTCGTCCACGGTGTCCACGGTGTCCGTGATGACGCCACCGCGACACACACCCACAATGAAGACCACAACATCGAGGGACAACGCACCAGCAATGAAACCATCAGCAAAAACGAGCCAACAGCTGCGTCAAAGCCCGAAGCGAAAAGGAGTGCCAAAGCAACATCCAAACTCAATCGCAAGTCCAAGTCAAAATCCACAAAAGACGCGGAGATCAATGTCAAGAAGACAAACAAATCATCAGCGAGGGATACAGGCACAGCACTTGCCAGCCTTGGCGCAAAGGAAGGACAAAGCAAGGGCCAGAAGAGCATCATGAACTACTTCGGCACGCCCAAGACGATTGCCCGACCGAAACTGCAACCGAAACCCATGAACTTGCTGCCAACAGTTTGCACGAACGGGAACAGACAAGATGGGACGCACACTTGCGACCATCTTCTCGTGTCGTCAACCGAACCAACTGATGAGACAGAAGCCACCGATGATACATCGGACACGACGCAAGAACATGGTGAGCCTCAAGATCATGCCGGTCAACAAGAGCAGGAACTCCAACAGAAAACACGCTCCCACCATCCTTTCTTTGCTCCACGATCTACTGTGGGCAAGCCGCAGATCAGTACGAACGATGTTGATGACAAGAGTGATTTGTCCGATACTTCGCAGGAGGCGGACCACGAGCAGGGGGTTGTCAACGAATTGACACTGCAAGCCTCGGATGGAGAAAGCAGCGACGAAATCAGTGACTTTGAAGAGATCAATCTGGATCCAAATCATGGAACTGGAGGCGAAGATACCGGCAACCACCTTGGCGGCATCAGTGCGAGCGATGCTGATGATCAGATCAACGATGACGACAATGGCGATCATGACGAGGATGCCACAGAAACACCCAACTTCGATGAAGCCATCGATGGCGATAGCGTCGGCGGCAGCAGCGGTAGATCGACGGTTGCAAGTGGTACCCATTCCCTGATCAGCATGTTGTCCGGTCAGCTGAGGCAATCCTCGTTGTCCTCCGCACCGCCTTTCAGCGACGCAGGATCATCTCGCACAACCTCCGCGAATGCATCTCCCCAACGATCCGTCCATCATTCATCTCCATCTCGATATGACATGCCCAGCATCCATGGCGAATCTACTGCTGCTAACGACGATGGTGATGATGATCATGATCATGGTCTTGACAACCACGACGGCGGCAACAGCAACGGTAACGGTAACAACAGCAGCGACCATCACGACCATGAGGAAAATGATGACACTGTGGGACCTGAGGACCCTGTTGCCAACAGGAAACGAACCAGCACCATGTTCTCACGACCTTCGCAACCCAGCAGCGCTCTCGGAACCATCAAGAACCGCTTCAAACGACCGCGTATTGCGAGGGGCAAGCCAATCGCAACGCCCAAGGCATCACGGGCCATCAACTTCAATCCTGCGGACACTTGCAGGCGCGTTCTTGGCGATGACCGGAACGATGAAGTTGACAACGAACACCAAACGCAACCTGAGCAATTCAGACACACGCAAGAACCAACCAAGTCCAAAACACGAAAGCTTGCGCGTCAGCCTCGGAACAACTCTGTTTCCAGATACCTTTCACCCACGTCGCGGTCGCCAGTGCGCGACTCGTTACACACCGTCTTTGCCTCTCGCCCCCAACTCGAAACCATCATCAGTCGGTGGCGGGGATTGGCTAACTTTGGCAATGCTTGTTACATGAACGCATCCATGCAGATGTTGTGCAGCTTGTCGCCATTTGCCAAATCCCTGGAGGTGTGCAGCACCAAGGTTCACAAGCAATTCCCAGTTGCTAGTCAGGTGTCGATGGTGATGAAACGCCTGGAGGTTCCATTCTCACGTACCACGGCCACGTGCCGGCAGCTCAAGGCCGCGTTGGACAAGAAGACGGACAAGTTCCGTGGCTACCTGCAACGTGACGCGCACGAGTTCGTGGATGAGTTGCTGGATCAGATCCATGAAGAGCTGTCGCCAAAGAAGAAGCAAGAGGATGAGGTCGGCAATGATGGCAGTGATAACGGCAATGGTGGATCAAATGAAGAAAAGAATGATGGTGCCAAGTCCGCTCAAGAGCAGGCTCCATCCCAAACGAACGATGCGATCATCGCAAGCAAGACCGTCGATGACCACTTCCGCCTTGATATCGAAGTGTGCCTGACCTGCACATGCTGCGGCTTCCACCGCACGAAGGAGGAAACCTACCGATACCTCTCAATCGACATTGCTGATGACGATGACAGTGAGAGCGATGCGACGACGATGGAGCCAAACGCAAGGTTGCAACGTTCCGTGAAGGAATGCTTGGCACGCTTCTTCCAGCCCGAGGAACGTGAAATCAACTGCGAGAAATGCGAAGAAGGCAAGACGGCGTTGCAAACCATGAAGGTGTTATCCAGGTACGTTCCGTCCAATCGAACACAGAGTCCAACAAAAGCATGGCGGATGTTGGTCTTTGTTTGTTGCTGCGATCGTGGCTTGATTTGATTTGGTGTATCATTGCTCTTTGCCGTACTGTGGTGCACACGCAAATACCTCACGATCTTCCTCCGTTCCCTCCCCTCGCATGATCCACACATCGAACTCCACTTGACCGAATCCACAACAGACCCAAGGCGCTGCTCCTCCATCTGAAACGCTTCGGAATTGTGGAACGTCACATTCCTTCCCTCCACGGCCCTTCGTCCATGCAGTACGTTGTACAAAAGAACAAATCGGCCATCCGCCTGACCTCGCAGTTGTCGTTGGATCCGTTCCGCGATGCGACCGAAGACAACAAAGGATACTACATCAGATCCATCGTGCATCACGAAGGATCGACGGCCAACTCGGGACATTACACTGCCGATGCCGTGCGCGAGGATGAGGACGGCGACATGCAGTGGGTGAGCTTTGACGATGGGCGCGTGCACAAGTCGTCGCCGGAGCATATTCTGAGGGATGCGTCGAAGCAGAAGACAGCGTACATGTTGCTGTACAGCTTGTTCGATGATTGAAGTTCCCTCAAGTCGAGTGGACAACTCTGGAGAATAGCGTGTTCTGCACATAATAGTCACTACGCACACGGTATAGCACATCAGTTGTTAGAAACAAGGAAGAAGACGAATGTTGCGGCAAGCAAGAATTCAGATACTTATTGCGACACTTTGTGTGTCATAATCCTCCACCATTCATCTTCATTGCATTGCATCTGGATGCTCGCTATCTCTGTGTTTCTAGTTTTGACCATCCTCCCAACCCCCCTTCCCCCATACCTCCAACACACGCATGCACGCTTCAACCATCCCTCAATGCATTCATGACGAGGATGGGCAGCTCCGCATCCGTGACGGGCCGCTTCGAATCGGCCAACGCCGCCTTGATGCGCGTCTTGGCCGTGTCCATCCAACCCGCGATGCGCATCTGCTCGTCATCGTCCAAAAAGACGAATCTCGGAAAATGCTCACGCATGGATGACAGCACGGCGCGGCTCAACCACGCATCGAGGTCCTGCTCGGGAATCCAAACCTCCGCGGGCTTGACGTCGGGCGACAGCTTGGGTTTGGCGCGGTACTTGAACTTGATCTGATGGCGCGGGTTCGTGACGCTGAGGAGGGAGCCGGCGTCGAGGAAGAGGACGGAGTCGTAGGTGACGTCGGGGAAGTTGTAGTCCTGTTTGGGTGTGTACTCGACCTGGCGGATGTGGATGTGATCGTCGGTGCAGGTGCCGTCCCACGGCATCAGTTTGGCGTCCCACCACACCTTCTTCGATTTGCCGGAAGCTCCCTTCGTGCGTTTGTTGGCCGGCTTGACGAGGTCCCACTGGACCTGGATGTAGGTGTGATCCTGGATGCCTTGCGCCGTGGCAATGTCCGGTCCCAGCGGTTGCTTGGATCTGTGCCTGCGACTTCGTTTGATCGGTTTGGGTTTGGCGCTGTCGATCTCCGTGGTTGCCTCTGCTGTTGGGACTGCTGTTGCGACTGGGCTCGTGCTTTCAGCTGCTGCATTCTCAGTTGGCGCAGCACTCGTGCTCGTACTTGTATTCAGGCTTGTGGCGGGGGGCGCTTTGCGTTTGGCACGGCCGGGCATGGTTGCGGTTGCTTCTGGGCTGTCGTCGTTGTCGTCGTTCTCGTTCTGGTGCTTGCTCTCGTGATCGTTTTCGTGAGTGTTGCCTTGATTGTCTTCGCCGTGGCTGCTGCGATCGTCTTCGGTTGTGGAGAGGAACGCCTGCGCTTGTGATTGTGCCCGATGTGGAAGTGCATGGGAGGGGACCGTCACCGAATTCGACCCGTGTTGTTGTGGCAGTGTTTCTGCAGGTGGATGCGATGTCTGAGTCTGCACATGCAGAGCAGCGTGAGACCTGGAGTCCGCTTCTGTGAGAGAGCTGGGTTTGGCGCGAGAATCGTCAATGGCACCTTCTTTCGCAGTCACTGTTTGTTGTTGGAGAACAGCGTCAGACTTGCCGCCGGCATTGGCGGGCTCCTCTGTGGGTGCGCCTCCATCCTCGAGATCGGGGCTCTTGCGGTTGATGGCGGTCGAGATCTTCATAACTGATCCTGGCACTGCCGCTACTCTTAGCTCGTACTGATGCCGTCACTGGTGGTATTACGGCTGTCTGGGACCTATTGTGCGTTGTGGAGAATTGTCCGTTGTCAATGGTTGGTTGATGTAGTTGGTCGAGGTTGTTGTCGTGATGTTGGCGCGCAATGTAATGCTCTGTGCTGTTCCATGACGAGGGGCGCCGAAATGAATTCTTGTTTTGTTCTGACGAATCTGGCCGTTGGCGAAAGTATTGGCGACCATGACGAAGAGCAGACGGCCGATTTCGGAACGAGCACAATCTCACGAAACAGCTCACCCAACGAACAAAAACGCATGAGGCGGATCCTCCTTCCTGTTCGAACTGTACCTCCCACTTCTTCCCTCTCGAAACACAGTCCTCGATCGATGACATTACATTATATTCTATTCTATTCTATAATATTAGGGACACCAAGATAAACAGACCAAAGCATACAAGGAACACAGAGCACAATTGAACCGAGCATTGAATATAATAGCAGAAAGAATTGATGAAGATCCTCACGTTTCTGTTGGTGTCCGCATCATCTGCTTGTGGCTTCTCATCACCTGAGGCAAGCTTCCGATCGCACGAGCATCATTCATCTCACATAGTCGTACTATCGTCGGTCCTCCTCAGCGCGAAGAGTGACAGCAACAGCGACAGCGACAGCGCGAAAACAATCACAACTGCAGATACCACAATGGCATCCACAAGCGACGATTGCAAGATCCTTAACTTTCGTGCTGCGGCAGGTTTGAAAGATTACAACATCTTTCGTTGCGGAGCCACGGACAACCTCGCAAGTTACGTCGATCCAAGCGCTTCCACATCATCATCACCACCGCCGATGCAATCGACAGACGCCTTGGTCTACAACGACGCCGGTCTGATCTTGGATTTGAGATCGGATTCCGAACGAGACAATGCCAAGACGCGCACGTGGGTGCAGTCCAGCATGAACATCGTTGCGGTGGACGCCGCCACGACGACAATCCCAGATGGACAATGCGACGACCGCACCATCTTGCAGATCGACGTCTTGTCGCCGCAGCGATTCATGGCCTACGTCACGCAGAACTGGTTCCCGACGACAGCGCAACGACTGCGGCTGAAGTGGTACAAATTGATGGACGGCGCGGCCTTGCATGCCATGCGCATCGAGGCGTTGAATGAGCGCGGGTTGCGAGGATTGAATGAGGCCATCTTGGAGACGGGGCGATCCGAACTCAATTTGGCCTTGCGATGGATCACGGTGTATTTGGAGACGCGATGTGCGCCCGTCGTCATTCATTGTGTCAAGGGCAAGGATCGGTGAGTACTATGATGCGAGGACTGCTCGTACTCGTATGCTGTTCATCAAATGATCTCGGCATTGCGTGGACTTTCGTGCTCCACTGCGTACTCGTACCATACGTCATAATGTGCTCCAGATCACATTCTCACCCCCTCCCACCCATCTCTCCCACAATGAACACTCTCCCGACAATTCCCAATTATTATACTATATTATCTACTATTGTACTCCAGAACGGGCATGCTCGTCATGCTGCTGCAAACCATCTTGGAGGTCCCGCGGGATGTCATAGTTGAGGATTACGTCGCCTCCAACGCGGCCTTCGCCAAGGAAGCCAAACCCAGTGCCGCCATCGGGATGCGGAAGGTGGGCAAGCTGGACAAGGCCAAGTTCGCTGGCACCAATGCGGAGGCCATACGGGCCACGTTCCGTCATTGCGAGGACAAGTACGGATCGGTGATCGGCTATTTGGATGCGATCGGGTTCGATGAAGGTTGGAGGCAGCGGTTGCGGAATGTTCGAAGGGACGAGGCGCCAAGAAGTCGGTTGTAAAGTCTAGCTGGCAACCCCTTGCACCACAACAGAGTATAATGCCATGCTCCACTTGCTTCCAAGCACGAGCACACCAAGAAGAGGACTGAGAACAATGCGAACGCATTCCGCGAATCCCAGGACCGCGCTGTACTTACTTGTATGTTTATTGCGTCTACGTTTACGTTTGCTGTGGCTATGTTTATTCTCTTTGTATTTTACATGTGGCTTGTTGCACTGCAGTTCGTATTCCCTTTGTTGCGTTTGCTGCGCTTGGTTCCCAGTATGACTTCTGTCTGTCTATGCTTGTGACTCTCTCTGTCTGTCTCTAGCAGTCCCCAAAGTTGGAGTCGGACTGGCAGATCTGCCAGTTGTCCCCGGTCTGTGAGAACTTGCAGACGTTGATGTGCTCCCCGCACGACATGTCTCCGTTGCACTTGAGGCACTTGGCACGGATGGCGACGGAACCGCGGCAGGCCTCGTACCGCGTTCCTCCGTTCTTGCACTCGACGGTGCCGTCATTGGCCTTGATCGTGGCCTTGCGGCATGCCTTGGGACCATCGCAGACGACGTCCATGGGCAGGCTTTGGGACACGAGTTGCGCCACGTTGCACGCGCCGCTTCCCTTGCACTGCACCTTGAAGTTGCCGCTGCCTTCCACGATGGATTCGGACTGCGAGACGACGAGCTCCGTGCGATGGCAGGAGTGGCGACCATCGCACAGCAGGGCCAGCGAGGGATCGATGACCTTCATGTTTTGGCATGCCTCCAATCCTTCGCATCTGATGACGTCGCAGTTCGACACGATGTTGCGCATGCAGCTCTTGGTGTCCATGCACGTGACGACGGTGCGCTCGTGGCCTTCGTAGTCACCCTTGGAGACCATTTTGTCTGTGACGTCCGTGCCGTCCTCCTTCAGGACCTGGCAGTCGCCGCGCAGACCGTCGTTGGTGAGGTCCCCGTTGGCGCCTTCCACAGTCACGCCTTCCAGCTGGCGCGATGTTGCCGCGCATTGGCTGGCCGCTGCGATCAGCAGCATCATGGTGATCGAGATTCGTCCGGTAATCATCATCTTGGTCCTGTCTGTTGCTGTTGTGGAGTTGACGCGGTTGGTGTCTTGCTCTTGCTTCTTGCTCTTGCTTTCTGTTCGTGATCCTTTCGGTTTTATGCGCGCTTGTGCGAGTGTGAGTGTGGCGCTCTGTTGTTGCTCTCAACGCGCACACAAGAGTTGGTGGCGGTTTGAGTGACGGTATTGGCGTTGGTTGCGCGGCGAAACAGGGCGAGCAAGCAAGCCACGATTGTAAGGACACGAACCAACGAGGAGAGAAGACGGGATGAAAACTCGCGGCGAGAGATCAACCGAAGGGAGGTCATTCGCGAACGCAAGTAAAGCGCTTTGAGGTAAAATCGCGCTGGCTCTTTCTTGCCGATGTCATCGCCGCTTGTGCCTGTGCATTTTGTGATTTATAGAACGGCCATCGACACTGTCACGACCCGTGTCATCCTTGTGTCTCATCCTTTCTCAACACGAACGCAATACACATATATATTGCTCCACTTTGGGCACGAAATGATGACTATTGATATTATTGATGTCACGTCATTATTGCCCCAGACGAGCATGCTGGAGTTCCAGAGTGAGTGGATCGTGATCAGTTTAGTCGAGTGAATCCAGTGTTGTTTGTCACTTTGACCAATCAGATCACTTTCTCTTCATCAGACAAACAGCCTGACGGGGGATGGAAGGACGGACGACAAAACAGAGAACCTGATGGAGCCCGCATCAACAAAGAACAACCACAAACGCCTGTCCGAAACGCGCACCTCACAATCGCACATTATCCGCACCTGTGAAGCGCCTGTCGTTGTCGCCGTCATCGCTATCGTCACCATCTTTGCAGTCCTCACATCTCACACTTTCCACACCACGCTCCACCATTCGCAACTCAACACTCGACACTCGTGCGAGTGGTTCGGATTCCAAACCACAGCAGCTGTCCCTTCTCAGGAGGCCGTTATTCGATCGCCTCCTTTTGCGACATTGGGGAATGAGAACGGCAAAGTCGATGAAACAAGACAGTCGAAGTGCAACCTGCAACCTGGGGTGCTCACCATACTTGCAGAACTGTGTTGGATCTTAATCTTTGGGTGATCATTGCAAACGCACTTGACATCATCGACACCGTCAACACCGTCAACGCCCTCAACATATTATATTAGTATTGTACAACTCTCGGAAACTGCGGCACCATGTTGAGCTGCAAAGCACAGAAGATGATGGCGCTGCGCCGAACTTTGCGAAGCGATCACCAAAGTCTGCGCAGCATCTGGACTTACGGGTCCAGATCCTCGGGCAGCTGCACATGCGTCGCGTCATCATTGGCGAATGCTGTCCGCAACGATGATTCCAAATCAGCAACGCCCAACTCCATACGAGCACGCACGTACACATCGACATCAACATTAGCAGCGGCACCACCACGTGCGCATGGCGTGCATTCGAAGCGACTGGAGTATCCATCAAGATCTCTGGCATCATCGGCACTGTCGCCGTCGTCGTCTCCGTCATTCACGTCAACTGCTCAGTTCTCCGCGGCAGCTTCAACTCAGGACAAGAGTCTTCCTGCTTCGCAATCGTCAACGACGGAAACCGCTGCGACAGAATATATCCCCAACAGCAACAAACCACTGGGCATGCCAATTCCATTCGATGAGCATGCCTGTTCGGTCTCCCTGCCCACCTGGAGTTCGGTGGTGGGATACGAGGAGGGCGATGAATCCGTGACAACCGCGTTGCAGTGCGGGTACCCGCGTTTCGTCTACCACCCCTACGTCATTCAGTTGATGGGCGTCTTCTTGGACAAGCATTCTGGCAACGACGACGAAGATTGCCTCGTCCTGCCCACGAAGGAGGCGGCATTGCGCTGCCAGGCATTTTTGCAGCAGGCCTTGGAACGACGCGATGCTTCCGATACGGCGCTGATCGGTCGGAAAGATTCAGCAGGACAGGACATGCAGCAGCGGGTCACCAGTAGCGCGCCGCCCACTCAGCCAAGCGAAAGCAATCCACAAACCAACTTCGTCTCGCGCATCCGAACGGCATCGTTGGAGGATGACGGCATTGACATTCACGCCGTCCTTTTCCCTGCCGAAACGTCGGCTGGAATGGAGGCCAAGGCCTACTGGCAGCACACCGGTGAGTTGGTCAGCAGTCGATGTGCCGAATTCGCATTGCGGGAATTGGGCATGCCCATCTCGAAGCGTGTGGCGTGCTGTCCCAAGTCCGGCGATCCTGTAGTCAAACATAACTGCGATGTGCATGATGGAGTTATACAACAGCAGCCGCATCAGCAGCAGCAGCAACAGCAGGAGGAGGAGTCAGCCTCCGCAACACTCGAGACTGCAGCAGAGGACGTGTCATCGAGCAAACCATCCACAGCGTTGAAGCATCGCATCATGGAATGGACGCATGTGCCGGAAGAGAACATCTTCCTCACGCAAAGTGGAATGTCCTCCATCTACAAGGCCCTGCGATCCAGCCGCAGGTACCAAATGGAGAAGGACCCGATGAGCCGCGGCGGCACCTCCATCGTCTTCGGTTTCCCCTACCTGGACACTCTCAAGATGTGCTCGCGAACCGAATTCTCCCCCGACGGTGTCGAATTCTTTGGGAAGGGCGACGATCTGGATCTGCGATTGCTGGAACGCCTAATGCAGCAACGCAAGGACGCCAAATGGAGCGCATTGATGACGGAGGCCCCATCCAACCCGTTGCTACAGTGTCCCGATCTAGAAAAGCTGCGGGAGCTGGCGGATAAGCACGACTTCTGTTTGGTCGTCGACGACACGATCGGCAACTTCCTCAACATCGACCTCATCGATTCCGGATTGGCAGACGCCGTCTGCACATCCCTCACCAAGCTCGTGTCTGGCCGCGGTGACGCCATGGCAGGCAGCATCATCCTCAACCCCAACACCGAAAAGGGACGATGGATGCAGCAGGACATGATGAAGGACACAGACGTCGGCGGCGGCTTGCACGAATCCGACGCCCGTGCCATGGTCCACAACAGCGCCGACTTCCCGCAGCGCAACGACAAGATCAACGAGACGGCAGAACAGCTGGCCGACTTTCTCAATGACCACCCCGATGTCGAGAAGGTGTGGTACCCCAAATTCTGTGCGCCCCTCTATGCCGAATACCTCAAGACCAACGGCGGGTACGGAGGACTGATGTCCATCCACCTCGACTCGCACATGTGTCAGAGGACGTTCTACGATGTGCTCGACGTCGCGAAGGGTCCGTCGTTGGGGACCAATTTCACGCTGGTGTGTCCCTACACGCTGCTGGCGCATTATCATGAGTTGGATTTTGCCATGAGCTACGATGTCTCACCCAACCTCATCCGCATCGCTGTGGGATTGGAGGACTTTGATACGCTGCGCGATAAGTTCGACGAAGCCTTGAAGACGTGCGAGTTGTATCCCAAGCTGTCGTCCAGCGGTGGTTACGCCAAATGAACTGGACTGGGACGTTAGTGAAAGGGAAGCAATCGCATGCACTTGCACGCTTGTGTTTCTCCGCACAACTGCATTGTATTATGATGTGGTTTCATATTACGCAATACATGAATGTGGCTGTGCTCGCATCAAGCTACAGCTACAACTACTACTATTCCATTCGGTTTCCAGAGGGTGTTCGCATGGTGGAGAGTAGCATCATTGTTTCATTCTCCTTGCCGTCGCGATACAAATGGTGCTCGCTGGCATCTGTGAGCGTCACTATCTTGGCTTGATCATGATGATGGGAACACATGCCTGTTGGTTGCGCTCTGGCTTAGATCATCCACACTCGTACTATACCATGTGAATCTCTAACCCAATTTAGCTACTATTCCTATGTCCAGGAATTGGCCAATGATCATGCCGTCCTTGGCGCAGGTGAGCAGCATGATGAAGTCCGCATTCGACATTTGTGATATAGTCTCACACGGTGTCTATAAATTCGAATTCGACTTTAACAGACAATGCTAAATATACCGCACCTTTCACATGTTGAAGAAGGCCATATTTGATAGGCTTAATACACTATTCAATAGTACTTGATAGGCCAAACGTTGTTCTTGAAACGACCTTCCAACAAGGACACACCCAAAACTGTCCCCAGATCGACGCAATCCAGTCGTGCCACGAGGTGGTGTTGGTCTCGAAACGGAATGGAGAAGGCGAAGAAAACAAGCTGTCAGAGTTTGTGCGTGGTTCATGATTCCGCGACACACGTCATCGACAAACGTGAGGCGGACTTCAAAGGAGAAGCGAATCAGGGAAGAGAAACTCAACCCCTCCAATCCAACGAGCGAATCCAGTCACGAGTATTTGATGAGTCACGAACAGCAATGGGCAACGACAACCACAGAAACAGCCACAGAAGGCACAACGCAGACAAAGAGGCAGGCGAAACGAAACGGTCGCAATCTGTCAAACAACACAATTGGGTATAATCTTGTAGCCAGTTGGCGTCTACCATACGTTCTAATCCTCCATCATTGCTGCGTGTCCAATTCCGCCAAGGGTACAAACGACCGTGCATCAAGGGAGCTTCGCCTTCCGATCGTGACAAGCATCATCGGTTCCGCTTTTTCGCTCAGCCCTGATGAGCCGGCAGGCACTCCTCGTCTCTTCTCTCTCACCCTCTGGTTCGTCCTCGCTCGCCGTCTTTTGTTGATGTTTCGTGTGTGTGTGTGTGTCGGATTGTTGTTGGCGCTCGGCCAGCAAACCCAGAATACTGCCACAAGCAGAAACCAAACAGCGATCGAGCCTCGACTGCACACAAATACGTGCAGCACGATTACAACAATCCACCACAGACATACCGTCCGATACAACACCACATCAGACACATCAAGATGATTTCTGCCACAGTACGTGTCGTCACACGCAGATCACTCCGTTGTGGACTGACACCGCCCACACGTATCAGGACAGGACGAATGCAAGTGTCGATCCATCGACCGTCAATGACGCCTCGCCAACAACTGGGCATGTCGATGAGCATCATGCCGACAAGTACCGATTATGACTCAGTGAGAGACAACAAAGAAACAATGCAAACGCAGACAGACAGCGCCCGCCCTTCGCTGGCCTCACCCGAACACAGTGTGATTGCTGACATTCTCCAGGACAACGAGGTGTTCATGGAAGGCTCGGCCATCGGCAAGGGCCTGCGCCACGCCACTCGCCATTTCCTCCGCAGGGAGCAGGCCATTGCCAAGACGAACGGGTCCGACATCACCGACGAGGCATTCTACGTGTGCGATCTGGGCAGCATTGTGCAGCAGTACATGCAATGGAAGCATCGCTTACCCCGCGTTGCGCCGTACTTTGCTGTGAAGTCCAACCCAGATCCCGTCATCGTCAAGATGCTGGCAAGACTTGGGGCTGGTTTCGACTGCGCGTCGCTGGGCGAGATTACTCTCGTGGAAGAATGCTCCGCGGATCTGCCGCAGCGCCCCGACATCATCTTCGCCAACCCCTGCAAGCAGCGCTCGCACATCCAGGCCGCCGTCAAAAAGAATGTATGCAGGGTCACATTCGACAATGCTGACGAGATCCGGAAGTGCGCGGAGATATCCAAGGACATCGAGCTTGTGCTGCGCATCGTCACGGATGACTCCGGCTCGGAATACCCACTCTCCACCAAGTTTGGTGCGACGCGCGCGCACTGGAGGGATCTGCTGAGCACCGCCAAGGAATGCGGCTTGCCCGTCATTGGTGTTGCCTTCCACGTTGGTTCCAACTGCCGCACTGCATCCACTTACAAGACGGCGCTGAACGATTCCCGCGAAATCTTCGATATGGGCAAGAACGAGTTCGGCTTCGATATGAACCTCTTGGACATCGGCGGTGGCTTCCCTGGCGACACGATCTCCCCTTGGAATCCGGCCAACCTCTCCAAGGTCCCCAATGAGGATCATCCCAAGGAATTGGAGGAAGATGAAGAGGCGCTTGAGAGGGCGATGTCCCTCATGTCGTTCCCCGGCATGGCCGATCAGATCTCGCCCCTCATCGACGAGATCTTCCCTGAGGACAGCGTCCGAGTCATGGGCGAGCCAGGACGATACCTGGTGTCTGCCTGCTCTGCTGTCGTTGTTTCTGTCACCAGCGTCCGCAGCAACCTTGCCAACAAAGACAACGCCGAGGGCTCAGAGGAGACGGCTGTCGCCGCCCGCGACGACTTCGCCTACTACCTCAACGAAGGCGTGTATGGTCCATTCAACAATCTAATTTGGGACGACACCCTCCACGTGAGACCACGGTTGTTGCGCAGCAACCCCATCAAGTCTACTAATCACAACGAAGACATCCTCTACCCCTCCACCATCTTCGGCCCCACCTGCGACGCTGGCGACGTTGTCAACCGGTCGGTCCTCCTGCCGCAGCTGGAGATCGGCGACTGCCTCTACTACGAGAACCTGGGAGCCTACACTAGCAGCTCGGCGTGCACCTTCAATGGATTCAGTCTGGCCAAGAAGTACTACACCTGCAGCGTTTTGCCTGAGATGTTGGAGGAGTAGATTCCAATCAGCGCAAGGGCGGATGCAAGAGCAGAGCATGTTTGCGATTGCTGCGGCGCGGCAATCAGTGGGGATGTCGATGGCATCAAGAGGCGTGGAAACATTAACTCTAGTGTCTCATGGCTTGAAGGGAGGCCATTTTTGGTGACCATTGGTAACATTTGGTATTATATTTAGTTGTATGAGTCATTTTCTCTGTAGACGCTGTTCCATTTTGTACGTCAGTCCCGCGTGTAGCGGCCCAAAACCATCTTTTCTGCCACGAACCTCCTCGGCAAGTCCATTCCGCTCCGTCCGTTTGAGCTCTCCTTTCGTGATCACTCTCAAGTGTGGCTTTTCATCACCCTCTCTAACTTTGGTGGTGATTGGTTGGGTGGTTGTCGAGATCTGCTCGTTTCTCTGGGGCCACCACTCGATATTGTCATTCACGAATGCCAATCACCGCGCTGTATCGTGGCGAATTTCTGTGTGCCCCACCGCGTGTTAACACGCGGTGGAAATGATCACAAAACATTGTGGTGCCAACCGATGTGTTCTTCACATGCCATGATCAGTTCTTTATATCCTGATATATTTCATTGTGGCTTCGTTCATCGTATAGCATTATTGTTGATGATATGATTTATAAGTTCTGCAATAGCGTTTCAGTTCTACTCCAGAATACCGCATAGCAGCAATCATCTTGGCAACAGCAACATGGATTCATGTATATCATTGCGTCCATCCTGTTTGGAGGAGCAATGATCCCTTGGGGAGCATTGGCACACAAGAGCAGTCCAGAATAGAGCAGAGTGGACTGTTTCACACCGAGGAGTTCAATCTCGCCATGCTCTGACCACTTTTCATTGGATCGTTCACGTTGCTGAGCATGTGCAACTGCGCTGCGCATAATTTCCATGCAATGTGCGCGCATTTTAGAATGTATCGCATGCGAAATGTAGAGGCAAGTGTTCTATTATTGGCCTTAGCGGCACTGAAGATCAGGAGAGAACATCAGGCTTCCTCCACAGAACGGTTCGAACGTGGTTTGATGGAGCACGAACAGTGACTGTGTCATCGACCCCACCCATCGCATGAGTGTGAGCGTGAGATAAGTGGCTAGTCTTTGAAAGGGTGTAGCAACCGGCGTCAACGAATACACTTGTGGCGCATGATCAGGAAGCAGTGCTTCCTCGCAAGCATAGCACATGGTAAAGCGACGAAAAGAGCTTGCAGTTGGTATATCTTTGGAGGAAGTGAGATTCGAAGACTAGGACTACGTGGTCAGGTGCAGGAGAGGATACTGTGTCGATTGAAAGCAACAGCACGATGATCCAACGTCAGGCCGATGCACAACCTCGCATAAAGTAGCCAGACTCAGGTGAAGAGTACAGTCAGAATCTACAACACGCAAAACCACACGATAATTTTTGGCGCCAAGTTTTGTTTGTTGACGGATTGATGATCATGGCTGTCACGAGCATTCGTGACTGACTTCAAACACACAAGGCAACACACACAAACATTCTGGAGTACTGACCAGCACACCACCTGAAGCAGAATGAAGTGACGAACGCAACCGTGCCATCCACTTGAACAATAGACACAACAGAATTGGATGCGGGTCTTTGGAAGGTTGTTGGTCGAGATTGGACCAAGAAGCAACAAATTTCTGTACCAGAATGCCGTAGACTCTATGCGGCTACCAATGGTTACCAAAGAAAAAATCCGGATTCTTGTCCGTACGTCGTCCGTATGAAAAAGGCCGATAAAGGGTTAAAACAGGCATTGAGATGAACAGGAAGCGGAGGCTGTTTGCCAACAATGAACACATCAACAGAGAGCTCTCGCTCTGCTCTTTCTAATGATGTGAAGATGTCAGACAACGGTCATCAACTCATCGAATGGCAGTTTGTGCCGTTGGCGATACGCCAATGGTTACCAATAATTACCAAGAAGTGCCACAAAACCGGAAATTAGCCAGCCACGTCAAAACGTCAACCAATCGAGATTGGGCTCGGTACCTCAGGCAAACCCCGCACACTCCGCCTGGTGGTTCTCGTCCTCTGACCCTCGCTCACTCACATTCATTGCTGCCTTGCCTTCCTTCTCTCTTGGCATGATTCTCTCATTTTCGGAATAAGTTGGGACGGAAGGATCCACTTCAAGAGCAGCTCGTGCGTATTCATGAGTCTTCATACTTTGTCCTCTACTTCGCATTCCAATAGACACACACAAACACACTCTATCGCACACACTGTATCGCACACACTGTATCGCACACACTCTATCGCACACACTGTATCGCACAAATAGTTGAAGGTCAACAACGAAAGGATGCATGTAAAACTAGTGTCGCATACTCTGGTGTAGCCAAGTAATTAGTGTTGTTATGGTATTTATGTACGTGTGGTACGTTTGCGAGGTGCTTGCTATGCTCTGGTCGAAGAATAGAGACCTTCCGAGGCAGGTGGTGGTGATGGTGATAGACACGCAAGTAGAACCTCCATGTGCCATCTGTTGGAAATCCGGGGTTATAGTTAGTACTAAATTCTAATCTGCTGTTAGAAACTGTACCGTTTTAGAACTGTGAGCACAATCTCACTTTCTCTTCCGATTTCGTTTTCTTGACAGGCATCTGCCGCGGTAACGACACGGGGCATCCTGTTGTCTCTTAGGTGCTTCCCTCTTCATTCATCATGCTCTGTTCTTGCTTCCTTGTCTCTGCATTGCTGTAGCTGTCTACGTTTGCATGGTAGGGATCTGCAGCCTTGAGCACTTGCCTGTCTCATGTTTCCTTCGTTGATCTTCATGACGCCATCGTCTCATAGCCGATGTCTCCTTTGGTGATGTTCCAAACCTGCGGATGTTCCGATCCTTTCTGATGTTTCCAAACCTGCGGATGTTCTTGTCCACAGGAGGGGCGCGTGCTGTCCTCTGAAGAAGGTGCGTCACTTGCCCATGGACATGCTGTCCTGATCGACGTCGTCGTCTGGGTGGTTGCCATGGTTGGCGTGGTATCGGGACCTCCTGATCCACCGTGGGTGTCTTCCTTATGTTACCAGAGGACAGGCTACCCTCCTCGCGGTTATACAGGTATCAATCACGTCCGTATGCTTAGTCATAGTCATAATGACATGGTATACAAAGGTGTGACAAATAGTCTCCGAACATGTGACGAATAATATTCAAAGCTGTGACGAACAATGTTGGGAGGTGCGGCAATTACGGGTATTCCGACAAAGTCGTACCCTCAATTCCTAACACCCTTCCATTGTCGCATCGACAACATAACATCCATCATCATCGTCCTTCTCTCTCACCTTTCGCCTTACTCCCATTAATCCATTGCAGACCGCAGTTGGATGAAGTGATTCTTGTGGTTGTCATAGATCTCCTTTTTGGTGTTCTTTGTGAAGCCGTCTGCGATGTTATCTTCCGATCGCACGAATTTGGTTACGGCTTCTCCATTTTTGACGAGTTCACGTATGAAGTGATGTCGGATGTCGATGTGCCTTGTTCTTGCGGATGTCGATGGGTTTGAGGCGATGAAGATCGCTCCGACGTTGTCGACCATGACGTCCGCGGGCTTGTGCATCTTTAATCCGATGTCGCTCATCAGTTGCGTCACGAAGCGGATTTCTTTCCCTGCTTCTGACAGTGCGACGTACTCTGCTTCTGTCGAGCTGAGCGTTACGCTGCGTTGTGCCTTTGATCTCCATATGATCGGCACTCCTTGTAGTAGGACGATGTGCCCTCCTACGCTGATGCGATTGTCCTTGTCGCCCGCGAATTCGCTGTCGGTGAATATTGCAATCTTCCATGCATCGTTAGTCAGTGGACTCGGTTTCATCTTCAGTCCATACTCTCTCGTGTCCCACACGAACTTCATGACTCGTAGCATCTCCTTATATGCTGAGGCTGTTGGTCCGTCCAATACTTTGGTCAGTTCTCGCACTGCATTGGCGATGTCGGGTCGAGAGTGTTTCACCAGGTATAGCAGCATGCCTACTCCGCTTCGGTATCGGCTGTGTTGCTGTTCGTCCACTTTGGGTGCATCGCTGTTCCTTTGGATGCCCTGCCCTGGTGTCCCTGGTGTTCCGTATCGTTGTAGCTTCAGCACATCGCTCCCAAACGTATCGATGATGTTCTTGAGGATGTGTGGCTGGTTGACCCAACAGTTCGTCTTGTTGTGGTTGAAGATGATCTTGCAGCTTAGGTAGTCTTCAAGATCTTCCTCCACTTTGACCCCGAACCGTTCCGCTCGGATATCCTTCACGAGCTTCTGCAGTTCCTGCTTTTCTCCGATGCAGAGACAATCGTCCACATAGGTGCCGATTAAAAGCAGTTGCCCTTCCTGATTCCAAATCAGTAGGCATGGGTCTACCTCACTCTGTCTGAACCCCAATTTGAATAGGATGTCGACGAGCTTCTTGTTCCATTGTCTGGCACTCTGCACGAGTCCGTAGATGGTTTTCTTGAGCAGCAAGCATTCATCGGTTTCGTGTTTCATGCCTTTCGGGCATTGCATGTAGATCTCTTCGTCGAGGTCTCCATGCAAGAATGCTGTCTCAAAGTCAATGATGATGCTGTCTAGCTTCAGTATCATCTTCATGGTGAGCATGATACGGTAGGTTGCATCATGTATCACCGGTGCGTGGTGCGCTGAGAAGTCGACTCCTGCGATCTGCGAGTATCCGCATGCCACGAGTCTGGCGCGGAATACCCCATTTCTCTTTTCCTTGAAGACCCATTTGGTCTTTACGCACCGCCGATTCCTCGGCATCCGGTCCTTCTTGATCTTTTCCCATACTTTCCTTCTGGCCATATCGTAGAATTCCTTGTTGATGGCTTCTCGCCATTTCTTTCTCTTACTGGGGTCTGCGTGGTCCCAGCAGTCCTCGAATGTGGTTGGGTCCAGCAGCATAGCGATGCTCGCTAGTTCCATCCCATCCTCGTTCTGTTCATTGTTCAATGCTTGGTCCGCAGTGATGATGTCGTCGAGTCTCATCATTCCGTGAGGTGTATCTATCATCATGCCTGCGATATCTCTGTTGAATGTTGACCCGTCCGCGTGGAAGTCGGGTCCTCCTGTGTCCGATGGGGATGCGATAGTCTCTTGGGGTGTCTCGTACCCTTGTCGGAATGTGTGTACTCGGATGTGTATGCATCAGTCACACTTGCGCGCCATCATCCAGAATATTTGGTGGCGGAATCACGACTCAAAACTATGACGTCACAGGAATACCACCACGATACCACGAGGACACCGCGATACTACGACAGCAGGATACCGCGATACCAGCGGATACCACAGTATCCACCACACGTGACGTCACATCGAGACCTTAACTACCAGGTCTACAGGAATGAAATATGTTGTGAATATTCCATCAGATTCGATCAATCGTCAGGTTCAACAAAACCTGAGAACGGAACAACGACGAGACAACGAGAGAGAAACGACAACGTTGACGATCAAGTCAACATCAACGAGCAACATGAGAGTAATGTGCATGGAGGTGCAAGAGGATTGCACCAAGCAATGAGAGTATTAGCGCACGCTAAATCTCTAACAATAGCGACACCCGTCGACCAATCAGAAATATCCACTTTTCTTACCTTTTCCGTTCCGAACGGAAATTTTGGTCGAAAATCCGTTGTGTCAAATTTGTGTCGCATTTCGCGTCGCAAGAATCGTTTTCCCTTCAAACACAGTTCCAAAATGTCGCGGAAATTGATTTCTTGCCAAGATGGACCAATCTGCCCAATCAGGACAGACTTGGATCTTGGGTGTGACACGTGCGAATCTTGCCATGACCTTCTCAAGTGAATACGATCAATCGTGTGATCGTACTACTAGCAACATCGTGAGAAGACGCAATTCACAACACGGGCTATCGCGGTGTTTTGTTCATTGACTCTTTGCACCTCATCTTCACGCAGTAACACGCACATTTGTCGTGTTGTCTCCGTGTTAATTTTACTTGCAATTGCATGAGATCATGTCATGCCTCTCTCATGCTCACAGTTCTCAAGAAACCATCTTGTGAGCTCGACAGCATTCCTACTACCATACGAATAATACAGTAAACAAACACTCTCCTCACCAACAACAACGACTTGATCACTCTACGTTCTCGGTGCGGTATCCTTCACACCCATCTACGATTACGTTCTAACAGATTAACAGTCGCAAGCTTTCACCTACTGAATTGATTGCGTGACAATCCATCCATCCTTCATCCCTCGTTCATCCACGAGCGATCCCTTCACCTTCCATCACGTGACGACGTGATTTCGGCTTTCCTTCGGCCTTCTCGCATTCGCAGAACGCCCTCCTTTCGGTTCCTCTGCTGAGTTCGGGCCTTCCCACTCAGCCATCCAAGACTTCCTGCAGCACCCTCCCGCACCAGAAGACGATTCAGTCAGTGCACCCCAGCCTCAGCTATCCTTCAGCCTCCAGCATCCGCATCCGCTCTCTCCATCCATCCATCGCTCATCATGACGACTGCTGAGACGGACCTCGCCACCTTGGATCACATCCTCGGTGTCATTGGCATCCCTTCTGACTCAACTCCTCGCGATATCATCGCTCATGAGGACATCATCAGCCCTCTCGACCTCGTCTCTCTCACTGAGGATGACCTTCGCAGCTTCCATCTCAGTGGCAACACCGATGATGGCGAGCCTTTCACCGCATCCCTCGGCATCAACCACATCCGCAAGATCCTGAACCTCGGCAAGTGGTACCTCACCCAGTCCATTCTGGATGACGATACCTGGAACGAGCTTGATCGCGCTACCTTCATGGCGTTCACGGCTGAGCAGAGCAACCCTTCTCTTCCTTCTTCGCGCTCGCATTCGACTGCAAGCACACCTGTGCCATCTCCAATTGGCATGGGCATGGGCATGGGCAACCACACCACTCCAGCATCCGCATTCCGTCCTGTGGCCGAAGAACCTCCGCATGTGAACTTCGGATTCGATCCTTCGGCTTCGGTGCCTGATCCTGCCTTCACGCAACCGCCTGTGACTCCATCCATGGCACCCGCTTCCAACTTCCAAGGTGTCCAAGCCATGGAGCTTCCAGCGGACTACGTCAAGGAGTTCAGCAAGGCGACCAAGCGGGAGAGCCTGTCACTTCCAACATTGAAGGACGACAAGCACTTCCTCACCTTCATGCGGACCTTCGAGACTCTTTCCTTCTCCCATGGACTCAACCACCATCTTGATATGGACTTCATGCCAGCACCCAAGGACGAGGCCTTCTTTGCGAGCCAGAATCGCTACCTCTTCGCCGTGCTCACTGAGCATGTCAAGACTTCCAAGAGTCGGCGCATCATCCGTGCCTACAAGAAGTCTTGCGATGGCCGTGCGGCCTATGCCGATCTCGTCGATAGCTACACCAGTGGCGTCGTCGGCGAGACTCTGTCCATCAAGTACAGAGATACCATCGTCGCTTTCCGATTGGACCAATCTTGGACCAAGACCCGCGAGCAATTCCTCGATGCCTGGGAAACCAAGCTCGATGACATCGAAGAGCTCGATGATGCATGTGTCGATGAGGCGGTCAAGCAGCAATGGTTGCGTACCGCCATCGGTCCCGATGTCGACTTGACTCGGGCCTACACCAACGTGAAGTCCAACTCCCGTCAACGTCACAAGCAATCTCGCGGCTTCATCAAGGTTGGTGTCTCCTTCGAAGACCTCCTCGAGTTCGTTCGAGATGAGGCACAATCCCTCGACGCCAACCAGCCTCGTACCACATCTCGGCGCAAGGTCAACAACGCCAAGACCAGCGGCTCTGCTGGCAAAGGCAATGGCAAGGACTACGCCAAGGACGACCGCCGTTCCATCCCCAATGATGAATGGCGTGAGATGTCCAAGGACCAACGCAAGGCATTCCTCGAAGCAAAGGGAAAGTGGCGCAAGAACAAGGGCAAGGGCAAGGCTGACTCCCACCGAGCTGCCAACAACGCTGCCACATCTTCGGGCACCACCGACACTCCTTCCGCAACTCCATCCGCTGGTAACACGGACTCTTCCAAGGCTGGTGACCAGTCCACTGCCATCGATCGCCTTCTCGCGCAGACCAAGTCCACCTCTTCGTCTGACGATACTCCTCAACTGGTCTACAAGGGCCAGACCTGGCGCCTTGCCAACTCCACGGTGGTCCGGTACAGCTTCAACAAGCTTGTCAAGGACCACTCTGGCTCTCTCGTCGACAGCGGTGCCAATGGGGGCCTGGCTGGCGATGACGTCCTCGTTCTCTGCAAGACAGGACACACCGCCGACGTCAGTGGCATTGGTGACTCTGCCATCGCCAACCTCGACATCGGTACGGTTGCTGGTCTCATCCAGACCACCGAAGGGCCCATCATTGGTAAATTCCACCAATACGCGCTCTACGGCAAGGGCAAGACCATCCATTCATCCAACCAGCTTGGTGCCTTCGGAATGGATGTCAACGAACGCCCACGGAATCTCCCTGGAGGTCGCCAGACCATCATCACACCAGGAGGCCACATCATCCCACTGGCTGTCCGGCAAGGCCTGTCCTACATGGACATGGCCAAGCCTACCCGCTCCGAACTCGACAAGTATCCACATGTCGACTTCACAGCGGACGACGAATGGGACCCTTCTTCCCTCGACCAGGAGATGAACCTCGACGACGTCGACGATGATGACGCCGCAGCACTCCAGCGCCGCGAGAATAACTCTACCGTTCTCACGGCCTACACTGGTGCTCGCCAAGCCGACATCGCTGACAACCCGGGCAGCATCATTGCCACTCGCAAGCCTGCCGACTACGAGGCTCTCCGGCCCCACTTCGGCTGGATTCCAGCTCGTCGCATTCGCGACACTCTTCGGTGTACCTCTCAATGGTACCGTACCGCCGAGCGCTTCTCCATGCGCAAGCATTTCAAGTCTCGGTTCCCAGCGGCCAACGTCGACCGTCTCCATGAGACGGTTGCGATGGATACGCTCTTCTCCGATACCCCTGCTCACGACGACGGGGTTCCCGGCCATGGCGGCTGCACCATGCTTCAGGTGTACGTCGCCCTCGACTCTCGGTTCACGGCCGGCTTTCCCATGCCATCCGAGAGCCGCATCTCCGACACTCTCCGTGATTTCATCCGTCGCCATGGGGCTCCTGATCTACTGATGTCTGATAACGCCAAGGCGCAGATCGGTAACAAGGTCATGGAGATCCTACGACAATACCACATCAAGGACCACCAGAGTGAGCCGGAACACCAGCATCAGAACGGCGCGGAACGCCGGATCCAGGATATCAAACGCACAACCAACGGTGTGATGGATCGCACGGGTACCCCCGATCGCTTCTGGCTGATCTGCACGCTCTATGTGATCGATCTCTTCAATCACATCGCGCAGGCCACCGCTGGCTCCATCACCCCTCTTCAAGCCGCCTTCGGACAGCGACCGGACATCTCCAAGTTCCTGTCCTACCGCTGGTGGCAACCTGTCTACTACCGGGTTGACAACCCCACCTTCCCCAGCCAGTCCAAGGAGCGCAGTGGACGCTGGGCCGGTCCCTGCCTTCACAAAGGCGATGATCTTACCTTCTGGGTCCTCGACGACGAGACCCAACGACTTCTTCCTCGGTCTGCCATCCGGCCTGCCGACGACTCTGCCACCCGCAATCTTCGTGCGGACTTCCCCTTCCCCATTGTTGGGGAGGACGATGGCTCTGATGCCATGAATGTGGCGAATGGGGAGCCAGACGACGACATCTCCGTCCCTCCTGACTCCGATCCCATCGTACACTCCCTCGCCGATTCCATCCTGGCTGACCGCCGCGGCACAGACCCTGAAACAGTGGGGAATGCCAAGGTCCACATCCCGAAGTTCTCTCCTGAGGATCTCGTTGGGATGACCTTCATCCACGAGAAGGATGGCCAGCAAGTCAGAGCGGAGGTGGTGCAAAAGGTCAATGACCTTGATGCAGCCAACCACCAACGCATCAAGATGCTACTCGCACTGGCTGATGGGGAGACGCATGACCTCATCTCCTACGTTGAGCTCGCCGACATCATCGAACGGCAACAGGAGCACAACGACGACCCCGACGCCAAGTGGGAGTTCGACTCCATCATCGGACACGAGGGTCCCCTCTCATCTTCCTCTCCCTCCTACAAGGGATCGAGCTTCAACGTCATCGTGAAATGGGGAGACGGCTCCACCTCCACCGAACCCCTCTCCATCATGATTCAGGATGATCCTGTCTCCTGCGCTGCCTACGGCCGCCGCCACGAGCTGCTCGACGAGCCTGGCTGGAAGCGCCTCAAGCGCCTCGCCATCCGCACCAATCGTCTCGAGCGCCAGGTCAACAAGTCCAAGACCTTCAACCACGCTCCCACCTTCCAGTTCGGTGTCCAAGTCCCTCGCAACCACAAGGAAGCGCTGCGACTCGACGACAAGAACGGCAACACTCTCTGGGCCGATGCCGAGAAGAAGGAGATGGACCAACTCTTCGGGTACCACACCTTCAAGTCTCTCGGCAAAGGCGCCCCTGTTCCCTCCGGCTTCCAGAAGATCCGCCTCCAATGGGTCTATGCTGTGAAGCATGACCTCCGCCACAAGGCGCGCTGCGTCGCTGGTGGTCATCTCACCGACCCCTGCAAGGATGCATCCTACGCAGGTGTGGTCAGTCTTCGCTCTCTCCGCCTCTCCCTCCTCGCCGGCGAACTCAACGGCATTCCAACATGGGTTGGAGACATTGGCAATGCGTATCTTGAGGCCTTCACTCAAGAACGCATCTGCTTCATCGCTGGTGACGAATTCGGTGACTTCGCTGGTCATACCATGCAGATAGTCAAGGCACTCTACGGCCTGCGCACATCGGGCGCCCGATTCCATGAGGCTCTCGCCGACACCCTTCGCGACATGGGTTTCCTCCAATGCCGCTCCGATCCCGACGTCTGGATGCGTGACGCCAACTCCCATTGGGAGTACGTCTGCGTCTACGTTGATGACCTCACCGCGACGATGGCCGACCCCAAGGCCTTCTTCGACATCCTCTCTTCGAAGTACGGGTACCAGCTCAAGGGAGTTGGTCCTATCAAGTACCATCTCGGTGCTGACTTCGGCCGTGATCCCGACGGCACTCTCAAGCTCTCCCCGCAATCCTACATCAAGCGGATGATGGAGAACTACGAGCGCATGTTCGGCGAGCTTCCCCGCAAGATCAGCTGCCCCCTCGACAAGGCCGACAGTCCCGAGCTTGACACCTCTTCCGAACTCAGCGAAACCGACAAGCGCAAGTTCATGTCGCTCATCGGTGCACTCCAGTGGTGTATCTCCCTCGGACGGTTTGACATCTCTGTCGCCGTCATGACGCTAGCACGCTTCCGCTCAGCGCCCTGCCAAGGTCATCTGGACCGCGCCAAGCGCGTGTACGGATACCTTCGCAAGCACCCTGATGCTGCCATCCGCTTCCGCACCTGCGTTCCCCGCTTCGATCTTCACTATGAGGTTCCTAACCATGACTGGATCTACTCCGTCTACGGGAAGACCTCCGAGGAGATTCCGGATGACATCCCCGAGCCGAAAGGCAAGCCCGTCCGAACCACCACGTTCGTCGACGCCAACCTTCTCCACTGCCAAGTCACTGGCAGATCCGCTACCGGTGTTCTCCATCTGGTAAACCAGACCCCCATCGAATGGTTCTCCAAGCGTCAAGGCACGGTTGAGACCGCCACCTACGGGTCCGAGTTCGTCGCTGCCCGTCAAGCTACGGAGCAGATCATCTCCCTTCGTCTCGCTCTCCGCGAGATGGGCATTCCAATCGACGGCCCCAGCTGGATGCTGGGTGACAACCAGTCCGTCATCACCTCCTCCACGGTCCCCAAGAGCATGCTCTCCAAGCGCCACAACGCACTGGCCTACCATCGCGTCCGGTCCGCTGTCGCCGCTGGCATCCTCTACTTCATCAAGATCCCTGGCACGCAGAACGTCGCCGACGTGATGACGAAGTTCCTCCCGTGGGCTGTCTTCTGGCCCCTCGTGAAGCCCATCCTCTTCTGGAAAGGGCACACTGAGTCCTTTTCCCCGACCTACAAGACCTGAATGTCCGGGACACGCTTTGGGGAGTATTAGCGCACGCTAAATCTCTAACAATAGCGACACCCGTCGACCAATCAGAAATATCCACTTTTCTTACCTTTTCCGTTCCGAACGGAAATTTTGGTCGAAAATCCGTTGTGTCAAATTTGTGTCGCATTTCGCGTCGCAAGAATCGTTTTCCCTTCAAACACAGTTCCAAAATGTCGCGGAAATTGATTTCTTGCCAAGATGGACCAATCTGCCCAATCAGGACAGACTTGGATCTTGGGTGTGACACGTGCGAATCTTGCCATGACCTTCTCAAGTGAATACGATCAATCGTGTGATCGTACTACTAGCAACATCGTGAGAAGACGCAATTCACAACACGGGCTATCGCGGTGTTTTGTTCATTGACTCTTTGCACCTCATCTTCACGCAGTAACACGCACATTTGTCGTGTTGTCTCCGTGTTAATTTTACTTGCAATTGCATGAGATCATGTCATGCCTCTCTCATGCTCACAGTTCTCAAGAAACCATCTTGTGAGCTCGACAGCATTCCTACTACCATACGAATAATACAGTAAACAAACACTCTCCTCACCAACAACAACGACTTGATCACTCTACGTTCTCGGTGCGGTATCCTTCACACCCATCTACGATTACGTTCTAACAGAGAGCAAGGAAGAGATGGATCAAGAGAGCATCTTGATCATCTCATTCCTCATGCTCGCTCACCAACAATCAATAGCAACAACAGTAACAGTAACAGAAACACTTTGAGAAAGAGTGTTGACTTCTACCGATTCTCCGTGCGCGGAGCCTTCCAACACGTTTATAAACGTTAGCACCAGGGAAGCCCTGTGCAAGGAGAGATCGAAGAGCGAGAGACGCTGCATGAGCGACGAGCGAGAGACGACGAGCTAGCTTACCCTCTCACGCGCGTGATCGAGGACGAGACGAAGAGACAGAGTACCCTCTCACACGAGTGATCGAGGACGAGACGAGAAGCGAGACGAGCGCTGAATGAGCGAAGAGACCGAAGAGACTGCATTCCCTCTCACACCAGTGATCGAGGACGAGACCGAGGGAGACGAGGACGAGACTCCGAACCTCACGCGAGAAGGAGTGGGTGCGCCCATCCAACAACCAAGAGCTCAGCAAGGAGCCATCATCGAAACGGAAGCAGAGCAAGCTGCACGAAGAGCCGGCGCAGAGACGCGGCAGAGAGACCAGCCGAGACCGACATCGGCATCAACAGGACAACCCACATCGACTCCATCACAGCGAGTGTTCAAAGTGGAAGCGTACGAGACAGAAGTACAGAGGACGGAAACAGAAGGCAGGGGTAGCGCGTCAGAGAGAGACAGCGACATCGATCCCCTCGCATCCAACGACAACGAGGAGTCAGAGAGAGAGAAGAAGAGAGAGAAGAGAGCCAATCGACAGGCAGCACACGAGACACGAGCAAACAGACAACAACGAGAAAGAAGATGACGAAGGACACGTTCAAGAGGCGCAAGGCCCCACTCTTCAGCGGAAAGAAGGAAGACTACAACGCGTGGGAATCGCAGGCAAAGGCGTACGCGCGTACGCAGCGATTCAAGGCCATCATGATGGGAGAGAAGCCCATCCCGACGAAAGAAGACATCGAGAGAGAGAGTGATGAAGAGAAGAGGGAGGCCCTCGAAGAGACACGCGAACTGGCGCTGGACTGCTTCAGCGATCTGATCCTGATGATGGATGCAGAGCAAGGAACTGGAAAGCAGGCGATCCAGCTGATCAACCAATGCTGCGACGAGCAGAACCCCGAGGGGAACCCAGCGGCAGCATGGAAGATGCTGAAGGAGAAATACCAGCCGACCGACGCATCCACGGTGCTGCGGCTGAAGCGCCAATTCAACACGGAACGCATGGCGAGGGATACGGATCCCGACATCTACGTCACACGGCTTGAGCTGCTCCGCACTCGCCTCCAAGATGTGAAATACGAGATCAGCGAGAGAGAGCTGATCATGCAAGTACTCAGCAGCCTCAGCAAGGACTACGACGACGAAGTGAGCAACTTCGAGTACCAACTGCAGATGGGTCCAGAGAAGGTGACGATCGAAGCCATCCGAAACGTCCTGAACTACAGATACGCCAAACTCCAAGGTGGAAAGGCGTACGTGGACGACTTCGCAGACACGGGCAGCAAGCGCGACGACGCGGCGATGGCTGCGACAGGCGGATTCAAAGGCAACTGCCACAACTGCGGAAAGTACGGCCATCGGTCTGCGAATTGTCCAGACAGGAAGCAAGTGGCCGACAACAACAACAACCATCAATCCAACAACGGCCGACGAGGAGGCTACAACAACAGAGGCAACAGAAGAGGAGATCAGCGCGGCAATCAAGGCAACCGCGGCAACAGAGGAAGAGGTCGTGGCAGCGGCTTCAGTGGGAAGTGCCATTACTGTGGCATCCCAGGACACCGAGAAGCCGACTGCAGAAAGAAAAAGTTCAACGAAAAGAGAAAGCAGGAAGAGCAAGGAAGCACGGCGCAAGACGGCAACGACGACAGATTCGAGATGGTGATGACCATGCTCGACACACCCACACAAACTCACACTGCCTACGCCGTCGATGATTCATTCTTTGATACCTTCCAACACTTCCCAGGAACGGACGAAGTCCACGACGACGTGAGCATCCCAGCATGGCTCAACGACGGACCGATCATCCACGAGGTGACGCTCAACAACGAGCCTCGTTTTGATCTCGATTTCGATTACTGCCTCAACACGCACGACTTGCCGAGCAACGGCAACCGAGAAGAAGACCCCGAGGAGGATATCGATATCCTCGCTATGGAGGAAGCCGGGGAGCCCCCGATTGAGCAAGACATGCTCCTGGACGACAATCTCTTCGAAGAGACGTCAGCCGCTGGCTCCGCCGAAGAAGAGATCGCTCAAGATGATGGAGATGACGACAGCGATGCAACTCGTCCGCTATACGTCCGGAACAGATTCCGTCCTCCCAGGCCAGAAGGTCAACGAGTCATGAACCACCACGAAGACGTGATCTTCCCAACCGGCCTACGCTTTGGGCCCACAGACTTCTTCAACCAACGAGGGGCACACGGCAGGCATGACACTACGCCGTACCCAACATTCACGGCCGAGATCAGGCAACGCGAAATCATCAGCAACGCCATCTTCTGCGGGGCCCACAACCTGTTTCCCAACAATCGACGCATCCAGATGGCATTCGTCGGACGAGTGTCGGCAATGTTCATCATGGCAGAGCTTCTGTCAATCGAGGAGATCCTGGCAAACAGCATGATTCTCAACAGAATCCTCGAGCGTCACGGCCAACCACCACTGAGCATCATGGAGCGGCACTTCATCCTTGGAGGATGTATGGCGGCACTGCTTCACCACCGACTGCAGGAAAGGCGACCTGAGCCACCGCAACAGGCAAGACCGGAGCCGCCACAGCAAGCAGCACCAATGCGCCCTCCAATCGATTGGGGCGATTGCAGCACGAGCGACTCATCCGACGACGACGAGTCCTCCGACGACGACGAGTTGGCAATCATGGTCGTGGATCGCACGCGCTTCCGCGCATCCGACCACCACACCGACACACCCGATGAACACACATGGCTCGCCGACAGTGGAGCCTCATGCCACATTGTAAATTCGGATAAGGGGATGTTCAACATCCGCCACATCCAGTCCTTTGTGAAGGTCGGCGACAACACGCAACTCAACTCACCAAAGATGGGGTCCATCTATCTCCGAGTGAAGCAACGCGACAACACACAGCGCACCATCAGACTGAACGACGTCAAGTTCGCACCCAAGATGTGGGTGAATCTGTTCTCAACGAACAAGGCGCTGGAAAATGGATACCAGATCGGCAACAACGGTATCATCATGGACATCGCGAACGGCAACGGGAACAAGATCGTGTTCGATCAAGTGTTCCGCACGCGAAATGGCTTCGTGACTGGCGTGCAGATGCATGCAGTCAAGCCACGCACAGACATCACGGCTGCGACCGTCACATCGGATCCACCGAAGGGCATCAACGCGTCCACACTCCACCGCATGTTGGGACATGCCCCACTCGAAGCAATGCAACGGACCGCATCGCATCACGGATGGAACATCATCGGCACCATGCCACCATGCAAGCACTGTGCCATCGCCAACGCACGAGTGAAGAACGTCCCGAAGGCGACCATCGCGAGAGCATCGCGACGATGTGAGCGATTCTTCATCGACATCAGCTACACAAAGCACACGAGCTTCGGAAACAAGCGGTACTGGGTGTTGATCGTAGACGACCACACAGATTACTGCTGGAGCATCTTCCTCACCAACAAGAGTGACCAACCGGCCTTCCTGAAGCGATTCATCCAGAAGATGCGGCCGCACACCGACGGCAAACCAATCATCTTTCGCGGAGACAACAGCGGAGAGAACAAGGCATCGGAGGCCCACCTGCTCAAAGCCGGATTCGACATCTCATTCGAATACACGGCATCCAACACACCACAACAGAACGGCAGAGTCAAGCGCAAGTTCGCATACTTGTACATGAAGATGCGATCCATGCTGAATGGCGCCCAGCTCAACGAGGAGCACAGACATGGTCTATGGGCTGCGGCAGCCAACGTCGCGACCGCGGTCGCCAACATCACCGTGGCGAAGGGAAAGACCAAGTCACCACACCATCTATTCTTCGGAGAGGATCCGAAGTACGCAAGCGGACTTCGCACCTTTGGTGAAGTCGGAGTCGTCAAGACGGCCTATGGAGGCATGATGGCGAAACTCCAGAACAGAGGCGAGGCGATGTTGTTCGTCGGATATGCTCCGCAGCATGGATCTGGCGTCTACAACATGTACCGCCCATCCACCAAGTCCATCGTCTGCACCAGAGACGTGAAGTGGCTCAACAGATCGTACGGGCACTTCAAGGGTTGGACCTACGGCTCGGACGATGGGAAGCCGGAAGGGAGTCAGATCGTCGCAACCGACGCCGAGCACCCAACGGAGACTGATGATGATGGATTCATCCTGGTCGGAAGGGAAGGGACAGCGCCGTCCCACATTGCTCGAGCCAAGCCGAAGCGACGCTCTGTGTCATTCGCTGACGCGAATTCTTACCACGTCCTCTCAGATGACGACGACGAGGACGATGACGACACCAACAACAACACGAGTGCGAAGAAGAACTCACCAGGTCTCGCGAGCGAGACGGCGACCACACCAGTGGACGAAGGGACTGCGTCCGAAGAAGAGATTGACGCGATTCCTGTCGACGACGACACAGTGACCGACATTGAAGATGTCGCCCCACCGAGTGTCCCGCCAAGCATCCTCCGCACTCCGCCAACGTCACGCAAGCGTTCGCACGAAGCGAACGATGACCCGAAAGTTAGTCGCACCACGACTGCTGATCCCCCAAGACGACCAAGCAAGCGCGACACCGCTCGCAGCGAACGACAACAGCGATACATCGAGCGAAGCAAGCATCAAGCAAAAACGAATGCGAAGTCGCGTGCATCGCTGCCATCCAACGTGAAAGGAAAGAGCGAATTGCGCAACCTTGCAAACTACAACAAGCCAGGAAAGAAAGAGAAGCATGAAGACAAGCGGTTCACTACCAACCTATCCGTCTTCAATAGGGGAAGCGACACCGATGACGACAAGAGCAACACAGACCACGATCAGGACAACAGCGAGGAGACCAACGACGATGACGAAAACAATGGCGACACCACCGACGAGAATGAGGAGAACAACGAAGCTACAGACGACGAAGACAGCGATTCTCCTCCATCGGACATCACCAACGCAGTCACAGATGCTCTATTCGGTAACAACGCAATCAGCACCGACGACTTCGAGATAGAGATCTGCGCAACCACCGAAGATGAGACAGGAGAGACATCGACGCACATCGAGCCATCAACCTTCGACCAAGCATTCAACCATCCGAATGCAACACACCAGAAGGGCTACAGAGCTGCCATCGCAAAGGAGTTCGGTTCGATGGATGCTCGATCCGTCTACAGCAAGATCAAGCGCTCATCGATTCCAAGGGACCGCAGATGCTGCAAGTGCAAATGGGTGTTTAAATTAAAGCGCAATGGAACCTATCAAGCGCGTCTGGTGGCGTGTGGCTACTCACAGATTGCAGGAGTGGACTACCAAGAGCACCACTCGCCTGTCATCCACGACGTCACGTACTGTGTGATGATGGTGATCATGATGCTACAGAAGATGGATTGTGCACTCGTGGACGTGGTCACGGCATTCTTGTACGGCGACCTCGAAGAAGAGGTGTACATGAATTGTCCAAGCGGAATGGACAGCACACCTGATGAGGCGCTGCTGCTACACAAGCCAATCTACGGGCTGGTCCAGAGCGCACGCCAATGGTTCAAGATGCTGGTGTCAACGCTGAAGGGAATGCGATTCGACCAGAGCGCGGCGGATCCGTGTCTCTTCCATCGCAAGACGAAGAACGAAACAGTCATCGTGGCGATCTACGTTGACGACTGCTTCTGCTGCGGACATCAGAAGGCACTCGACCAATTCATGATCGACATCCAGAAGAGCAAGTTCAAGGTCACCATCGAGAAGGGTTTGGGTGACTACCTCAGCTGCAACATCCAGCTCAACGCAGACAAGACGAGAGCTGTCCTACGCCAGCCACATCTGATCCGAAACCTGATCACCGAGTTTGGTGCAGAGGTAGAGAAGATGCAGCGCTACGCGACGCCAGGGACGCCAAGCCAGAGCATCGTTCGCCCATCCGAAGAGAACGGATTGCAGAAGGTGGACGCAGCAGAGCATGCTGACTACCGCAAGGGAGTGGGAATGCTTCTATTCCTGATCAAGCATTCGCGTCCCGACATCGCCAACCCTGTCAGAGAGCTGACGAAGGTACTCGATGGACCGACCAAGGCTGCAACCAAGGAGATGCGGCGTATCATCAAATACGTCATCGACACGAAGCACTACGGTCTGAAGATCCATCCCGTCATGACAGACAGCAGCACATGGAACATGGAGATGTTCTGCGACAGCGAATACGCCGGAGACAAGGACACTCGCATCAGTGTCGGCGGATTCATCCTCTACCTCTGTCAAGTCCCTATCCTCTGGCAATCCAAGGCGCAGAAGGCAGTGACACTCAGTTCATCAGAGGCAGAGTACATCGCGCTATCGGAAGCGGCAAAGGAGATCTTCTTTGTGATGCAACTCCTGGAGAGTGTGGGAGTGCCAGTGAAGACTCCAATCACTGTGAGAGTTGACAATGTTGGAGCGATCTTCATCGCGAAGAATCCCTCAACATCGCAACGCTCCCGCCATATCGACGTACGCCATCACTACGTCCGCAACATGGTGAATGACAAGCTGATCGAAATCATCTTCGTCAAGTCAGAGAACAATCGAAGCGACGGCTTCACGAAGAACATCAAGTCGGAGCTACAGCGCGAGCACGAGAAGTCCTACCTACACACTGGCGACAGCAGTGAATGACTGACGCCTACAGGAAGGGTGTCGGAATGTGTGTACTCGGATGTGTATGCATCAGTCACACTTGCGCGCCATCATCCAGAATATTTGGTGGCGGAATCACGACTCAAAACTATGACGTCACAGGAATACCACCACGATACCACGAGGACACCGCGATACTACGACAGCAGGATACCGCGATACCAGCGGATACCACAGTATCCACCACACGTGACGTCACATCGAGACCTTAACTACCAGGTCTACAGGAATGAAATATGTTGTGAATATTCCATCAGATTCGATCAATCGTCAGGTTCAACAAAACCTGAGAACGGAACAACGACGAGACAACGAGAGAGAAACGACAACGTTGACGATCAAGTCAACATCAACGAGCAACATGAGAGTAATGTGCATGGAGGTGCAAGAGGATTGCACCAAGCAATGAGAGCAAGGAAGAGATGGATCAAGAGAGCATCTTGATCATCTCATTCCTCATGCTCGCTCACCAATGTCGAGATGTACATGTGAGTATATGTCAAGATGTACGTGTATATGTGCATCGTTCACCCGTTATTCTCTCATACGCACTTGGACGGTATAACTACATTCGTGTCGATAGTATACTGTGATTCGTCAGAATTACAGGGGAAATGGAACACACGAAAAGGGGCAAGATTTCTGGAGGAAATTTGCAAATAACGATTTCTGGGAGAATCAGAAGATCGTCCGTCCATCCATCAATGGTACCAAGAGAATCTCGAGGTACTTCCCAACTAAACCTCAGATGACGATATCATCTGACAGACCACTGCATCACCAATGGAACATGACATCTGGAGAGCAGAAGGACGCCTACTGACGTCGACAGGATGTCATCATGTCACCACGTCGACATCTGTCTCCAAGTCAGAGCAGGAGGCGAAGATCCGATGACCGAAGGACATCAGCATCATGGATACAGAAGGTGAACTTCAAATGGCGAGTACTCATGGAGTAGGAGCCAGTACTGAATGAACGGAGTGTCGAATACGGAGTACGTATCGAACACGGAGTATCGTGCGCGACGAGCACACGATGTTGAGAGAGAGAGAGAGAATACAGAAGAGGAGCGAGAGAGCATCTCGCGTACCGACTCATAGTCGGAGACCGAATCTACGAAACAGATTGAAGCACCGAGAGCATCGGGCGAGAGAACGGCGTACACCGAGAGCATCGGAATAGCCAAGTAATGAAATAGCAAACGAACGACTATCAACCAACACCATCTTCCACGATCGTAGGTTACCGTGAGCGGAACTTGCCAACACACCAACAATCAATAGCAACAACAGTAACAGTAACAGAAACACTTTGAGAAAGAGTGTTGACTTCTACCGATTCTCCGTGCGCGGAGCCTTCCAACATACCCTTCGTCTGTATTTGGTTCTGACTCATCGCTCGATTCGAGGTCTCGCTCTTCCTCTGGAATGGGTTCTTTGTTATACCCTGCGAGAGCACTCACCATCCTTGGTACGCGTTGCACAGGTTCTGCGATAGGGGTCTGCTCCGGCTCATATTTGGCCTCTTCATTTGTTCTCCCCTCATCGTCCCTTCCGAATTCGTCGCCGTCATTATCGTTCGACTCATTTTTCCCTTGGGTGGGGAGCAAGTCATCTTGCCCTCGCGCAGCGTCTTCTGTATCTTCTTTCTCTCCGGCTCTGCTGCTGCGATCTGCGTCGTCGGTCTCCATGCCTTTGATGGTCTCCGATCGTCGCTCCCAAACTGCTCTCGTGTGTCGAGTCTTCATACCCGATGTAGAGTCGTCATCTTCCAGATCTATCGATATTGATCTGTTGGCATTCTCGATACCTCTGAATTGCCCATATGACTGATTCATCCATGTCGCGTCTCTCGTGATTAGGATCTTAGTTGTTGCGAGGTTCAGCATTCGATATACTCCCTTCGCGTGTGACTGGCCGTATCCAACGAACATAGCTGGTCTGGATCTGTCATCCAGCTTCGCCTTCATCGTGCGGCCTCCGATGTACACCATGCCTATTTCCCCGAAAACGCGCAACCCATCCACGTAAGTTGGGATCCGGTTATTGAACAGCACGCATGCTGGTTCTCTCGTTTTCGTCCCGATGATATTCTCCAGTTGGGTAGCGGTTCTGGCCGCCTCGGCCCATAATTTTCCTCGGACATTTTTCGGCAGGTGCGTGTGATTGAGCATGGCTCGGACTTTCCCGTACAACGTGGCGAATTTTCTTTCCACGCGACCGTTCTGTTGCGGCGTCGATGCTGCAGTGTACTCGAACGTTGGACCGAACCCTGCGACGAGCAGTTGCTTCTCCGCAGAATAATTTTCTCCTGCGTTGTCACATCTGATAATTTTCACTCGTGTTTGCTGATTGGCATGGAGCCATTTAAGCAACAGAACCATTTTTGTTCCAACCTCACTCTTCTCCTTCAGGAAATAGCTCCAGCAGTAGTCACTGTAATCATCGAGGACTAGGAGCCAATACTTTCCTTGTCCGTAGCTGTACGTCTGGACGCTCGATGTGTCAATGAACAGTCGATCACCAACCTCCTTCGCTCGTGATTGGAGTTTCTTCCTCATGGCCTTCTGCCTTTGTTTGCCAATGGCACAGTCCACACATGCATGCAATTTGCCCGTGACATTCCACCCGTATCGTCCCGCTGTGCGAGAGATCGTGTAAGTGTCAACATGGCCTAACATTTTATGGATTTGATTGATGTCCACCGCGGTCTGGGTGGACACGCCAACATTGGCTTGATCGTGAGGGTGAGGGGCGGTGATCATGTTAACACCGCTCACGAACCCGCTGTGGGTAGCCATAAGCCGGTCAAACGTAATACGTTGTCCGCGCTTCTCCAGGCTCATCACAACGCCGTGGTTGCTGATGTTGAAGCCGCTCTCAAGCGCTTTGTTGATGCTGAGAAGGTTCACCCACAAATTGGGCACGAACTTCACGTGCTTGAGGAGGATGGTTGCGGTGGTACCGTTCTTCTGCATTACCACCATGCGCTTGTCGCCCACCTTTGTTGCCTTGATGTAGCGACCGCTGCCGATCTTGATGGAGTGGTCGGCCACGCGTACGTTGGTCATGCCCTCGTTGTTGTTGGTCAGGTGACACGAGGCACCTGAGTCGCCCAACCAAGTGTTTGCCTCATGGCGGTCTGGGGCGAGCGTGATGCGGCGTTCTTCGACGCCGTCGATGTCGCCGATCACCATTGCCATGTCTGGTTGCGGGTTTCTCTCGCTGTGGAGGGGGAGTTCAGGGAACTCTCCTGGGTTGCGGACTCCGTAGTGGCCTGGGTGGTACTTCCACATGACTTGAAGTGCTCCACGCGAGGCCAGGCTCCCGATGAGTCCATGGTGGATGGCTGGCAGCTGCTCCTTCTCCAGCCTTTCGTTGATGAACGGCATGTTCTTCATGACGTTGAACGGGGTCATCATCCCGATCTCGCGTAGGAGGAAGTAGAGGGTGCGAGCATCCGCGCAAGTGCGTCTGTCTCTCGACTTGTACTCCTCCACTGTGTCGAGGCACAGCAGGGCAAGCTCGGAGCGCACACTGTCAGCCGGCATGGCGTTGCTCAATGAGTATCGCACTGCGAGTGCGAGGGACTCCTCCTTTGCGAGCATTGCGCGGCGTTCATCGCGTTCTTCGTGGGTTGTCGGTTTCACCACGACCGTTCCTTCCGGTAGATCGATGAGGAATGGCTGGGCTGGACAATCGACGCAGTACGAGTAGATGTACCCTTGTTTGAAGCACAGTGGGCATGATGCCCATCCCTGGTACATTGCGCGCCCTGCCGCTTCGATCGTCTTCTCGATGGGAGACTTGTTGGTGGAGAGCGAGAAGACAGGTTCTCTGCAGATGTCTTCCGCTCCGATCACCATCGCCACTTCATTGGTAGACTCCTCTTCGGTGCTGACGAGGTCTTCATCGTAGATGACCTCGTCGAAGAACCCGTCGTCATCGGTGGACTCGTCTTCGGACGGGAAGAGTTCGCGGTTGATGCGCTCGGCGGCGACCGCTGGTGGTCCGTAGTGACCATACACCCCTGGGTGGTGGGCCGCCCGCTCTTCAGCTGTCCACTCGGAGCCTTGGTTTGGTTCTTCGTTGCCTTGGTCGGCCATCTCTTCGTCGGTGGACGTGAGGGCGAGGTCTTCGGTGGTCTCCTCTTCGGGAGGCATCATGGCGTGGTCGTTGCTCATGTTTTCCTTGATGTTCGCAATTTCTTGGGTTGTTACGAGTCTTGGGTTGGTCACATTTTTGACCTCAGTCGAATCAAGTTCGAACTCGTTAGTGAGGAAGCACAGCATTTCCGTGCTATCCATGGACTTGTCGTCTTCGGGCAACCAGATGGGCTCCTCGATCATGGCTAGGCCAACGTCGTCGGCCTTCTCGTTGGAGGTCGACCACATCGCCTCGTCAACTTCAACGAAGGAGTCGTAGCCTGCCACATCGTCCTCTGCAGTCCGCCACATGTGTTCTTCGACCATCACGAGGGCGACATCTGTTTCTTCCTCCATGCCATCGGTCGCCACGTTTGCGGCCTCGGCTTCTCGCATCGCTGATTTCAACTTGAAGCAGTCGAGGATCTTGTGCCCCTTCTTACCGCAGTACTTGCAGTTTCCGTTGAACTTGTTCTTGGCGGGGGTGTCACCTCTCTTGTTGTTCTTCTTCAAGGCCTTGTTGTTTTTGTTCTTTGGGGGAGAGCGGCAGTCCGCCTTCTTGTGCCCGTAGGCACCGCAGTTGCGGCAGTACCCCTTGAAGCCGCCCGTGGCAGCGAGAGCCATTTCCTCTTTGGTGTCGCTCTCGCGGCGGTTGCTTCCTTGCTTGATGTGACGTGCGTCGTAGGTGGCACTCACTGCTTCACGGATGTCCTCGATTGACATCGTGCTTTCAATGCCGGTGAACTTGAGCTCGATGAGCTTCACATCCATCTCGTAGTCCCTTGCGAGGGCGTTAAGCACGAGCATGTGGTACTGGGTCATGTCCAAGTCGACGCCGGCGTGGGAGAGGCGTCCACGGAGCACTTCCATCTCGGTGAGGAACGTGTCCGGGTGTTCTCCCTTCTTCATGCGCATCCCGTTGAGCTGCGCCAACAACTTTGCCTTCATAGGCGCAGTGCGCTGCTCGTAGATACGCTCAAGAGCCTTCCATGCCTTACGTGGGTCTCCTCCCTCGTAAGCGCTGCTCTTGCATCCCAACACAGCCATGAAGGCAACATTGCCTTTGGTGGTTTCATGGCTAATAGCCATGGTCAGTTCTTCAAACGCGTACTTCGCCAATGCCTTCTTGTACTCAGCCTCCTCTTTAGGAGTCATGACACTTGGCTTCTTGGCTTCGTCATCGTCCTTCTTCTTGCCTTTCGCAGGGAGGGAAGCAACAGAGGGGACGAACGGTTCTTCCTTCACAACCACATCACCCATGTCCTTGAGATACAAGTCTCCATAGCCCTTGCGGTTGGCGCGGGCCAGGAACTTCGCACTCCAAGCTTTCCAGCTGGACCGCTTGCCGTCGAACATGATCATGTAACGATCAGTCTTACCTAGGAAGGATGTCATGGTGATGATGATGAGAGGATGTTTGTTGCTGTGTTGATGGTGGTAGAAACGTAGGATTTCAATCGTAACGTTTCGAAACGTGTTGGAAATCTGGGGTTATAGTTAGTACTAAATTCTAATCTGCTGTTAGAAACTGTACCATTTTAGAACTGTGAGCACAATCTCACTTTCTCTTCCGATTTCGTTTTCTTGACAGGCATCTGCCGCGGTAACGACACGGGGCATCCTGTTGTCTCTTAGGTGCTTCCCTCTTCATTCATCATGCTCTGTTCTTGCTTCCTTGTCTCTGCATTGCTGTAGCTGTCTACGTTTGCATGGTAGGGATCTGCAGCCTTGAGCACTTGCCTGTCTCATGTTTCCTTCGTTGATCTTCATGACGCCATCGTCTCATAGCCGATGTCTCCTTTGGTGATGTTCCAAACCTGCGGATGTTCCGATCCTTTCTGATGTTTCCAAACCTGCGGATGTTCTTGTCCGCAGGAGGGGCGCGTGCTGTCCTCTGAAGAAGGTGCGTCACTTGCCCATGGACATGCTGTCCTGATCAACGTCGTCGTCTGGGTGGTTGCCATGGTTGGCGTGGTATCGGGACCTCCTGATCCACCGTGGGTGTCTTCCTTATGTTACCAGAGGACAGGCTACCCTCCTCGCGGTTATACAGGTATCAATCGCGTCCGTATGCTTAGTCATAGTCATAATGACATGGTATACAAAGGTGTGACAAATAGTCTCCGAACATGTGACGAATAATATTCAAAGCTGTGACGAACAATGTTGGGAGGTGCGGCAATTACGGGTATTCCGACAAAGTTGTACCCTCAATTCCTAACAGCCATCCGTACCATCCACTCGTTTCGGTTATCAATCTATTCATCAATAGCGAGTGTGCAATGAGAATGATCAGGGAGACCATCAAGCTCAAGCAGGGTGATCAACCATCAGAGCACTATCCTCTCAGCAACTGAGCATTCGAGATGGTGCTCTTTTTGAGCCGTTGCTGGGCGTCTCTTCCTGCACACGCCTTAACTGTGAACACCTCAAGAACATGCATCTGATTTTGGCGTTGGGCAGCCAAAATTTGGATAATGGATGGTATAGGTAGAGTTGGCGGATCCAGAACACATATTCGTGTTGACACAGTTTTGGCAGCTGTAGCCCGCATAGCAGGTATGTGATTCAATGACAAGGTCATGAATGGCATCGTCACTGTTCGCGACACCATTGCAGATATTGTCCCCCACGCACGCATAATACCCAATAAAAAGGCTTCCAAGATTCTTGGAATCACCTCTGTGGGCATTCTTGCATGCATTTTCTCCTCTACATGCGAAGTCTCTGATGATGATGTCAGCGATGACGGGCGGGGACTCGTCCTCTCCCTGGTAGGAACGACGTCCAAGATTCATGCAGCTGCGCAACCCAAGGCATGCCTGGGATTGAACTCGGATAGAACCGTAGATGTTCCTTCCAAGATTCTGGCAGCTGGAAGTATCAGTGCATGCATCTCGTCCAATAATCTTGCTACCGATGACAGCGTTACCATCCGGTCGACGTGGGCGGAACTGTCCAAAGTTTCTGCAGGAGTTCTCCCCAATGCAGCTCTCGAAGATCATGACGTTGGGAGCGACGTTGATGCAAGAGCCAATTCCTGCGCAGGAATTTGGGGTGATGGTGAACGATCCACCGTTGGATGAGCAACCTTCGGGTGGACAGCATGAGTATCCTTTGGCACTGCATGCTGCGGTGAGTGCGTCGCCCCGTCCGGTCATGATTCCGCTGCCTTCGACAAAACTCAAGATGAGGGCAATGGCGTCGTCATCATTCTTCACACGGTCGAAGCGTGTCTGGGAGATGTCTTGCGTGTTTGCCCGGTTTTGTCCATTGCATGCAAAGATGCTCTTGACAAGCCTGCCCTTTTTGCCTGGGAGTATCTTGATGGCCCTCACAAAGTTGGCGCATGTACCATCGACCTCGTCGCAAAAAACTCTGGACGGACGCCTTCTTTTGTGGAAGGTGCTGTCGACATCCCCTGGCGTTTCGAGGCAACCGACGAGCATGGAAGGTAGAACAGGGGTCTCAGTCGGCTCCTCTGATGGCATCGACAACGGCGGTGCATCCTCATTCAACAATCTTTGCGGAGCGAACACCAAATCTTCAGCTGGATCCAAAGCCAGTGTCATTGCCATGTTGGCAAAGACGAGAGTGCCGATAATAGATGCCTTGATCTTGAACATGGTTGCTATCGGTTGGTTGGTTTGTCAGTGTACGTCGTTGTCTGCATGGAACGAAACAGTGCGCACGCAGATGCAGATGGGTCGCAGACGTGTTGTACCATGCGAAGAATAGGTGGAAACGAATCACATCATTGGCCGGAGCCGGATCAGGCAGGAGTCAAGATGCAATCCATCCAGCGATTTGTTTGTTGAGAGAAGCGTCGTGGTTGTGGATGGGCGAACAAGTGGGCGATGTGGTGAGCGTGTGATGAGCGTGTGATGAGCGAGGATGTGAGAATGAGGGAGAACGAGAACGAAGTCTGATCTTGCTGGGAGTGGGGGTAAAGTGGAGTGGCATGGCATGCCTTTGCCACATTGTGACATTGGTGGACCGCCATGAGAACAGTTCGCAGGTAGAGCAGAGGACGATTCCGAGAGTGTGCAGATGACTGGCAAGCTGGACCTGGAAGCGTCTGTTCACGCCAGTCACAATGGCGCGTGGGCACCTGCTGCGTTATGCCATGGTGTTGTCATTGCCACGGCCATGATGCACACAAATGAACGTACCGTTTGCTTCGTTCTGTTTCGGTTTTCGATCAGTTGGTGGTGTGTTTCGAGATGGCCGTGGTTTTGTTTTGCTTGCACTTTGGTGTTGTACGACTACTACTATAAAAGTTATCGCTGTTGTTGTTGTTGTGAGACAGTTGCTTTTATGAGATGTGAAAAGGGATCCAAGATGGTTCGAAGTGAGTATGGGTACTTTCATGTGGAGAAGCATGGTACAGTGCACAGGAAGAGGATGATGGCTCTGCACAACACGTCCATGATAGGTGACATGCCTCACGTCCATGTTGGTTGCTGAGAGGTAGCAATCTTCGTTGGTCCTTGAGGGTTCCGCAAGGTGAACGTGTGTTCAATTACGTGTTGTGTGACTGCAAAGAACAAAAGTAGGAACAACCGCAATAAATCTCACTGTTTTCTTTTCGATGAGAAACACGGAAAACTGCATGGGATCGTTGGGGTGACCTGACAGAACACGAGCTTGGCATTCCACTCCATACACAGTTTGGGCGCCAAGAGTGCACATAACGCGAAAGGAGGAGAAGGGACACGCATAAACATTTTGAGCACGATCAAAAAGACCTATCACATTAAATAATACACAATGCAATAGACGTCTGACATTTCATTGGTCATCACATCTGTATTGATAAACTATTGCTATCATGTGAAATTGTCTGGAATGTCGTGGAGTATATCTGTTGCGGCTCATGGTATTCTAAAGGGAGCAATTGACGACCACATCCACAATTATGCATGATCGAAACATAATATCATGATACAACTGTACGTATAATTGGTATCGGTTGAAACGAATCCGGACTTCTGCCGAGTGTCCCAAAGACTCATGCGTGTCGCACCCCAAGTTCTGTGCGCCCCTCTATTCCGAATTGAGCAAATCCACTAACCAGGTCGTTTTGGATGCCAAAGTTCACTAACCAGGTCGTTTTGGTGCCTGACCAATCACAATGGCCGGACTGTTGACAGGCGCGTCCTTGCGACAACGACGAAAATATTAATTTAGCCGCGAAATACACATGTCAACCGTTTCCCAGTAGAGTCGAGTAGAGTAGAGTAGACGAGACAAGTCGATGATGATGTTGATGAATCCTGTTCTGTGGAATGCGAGTAGAGGGTTAAACCAATTATATTGCATACTGACATCAGCCATTGGCATGTACCTACTTTGGGATGGTCCAGACCCAACTGCGAGGAGTTTCAGATTACATGTAGTCCATTCCTGCGATACCGTTCGGTCACTGTGTGTACTGTGCATACGAAAGGTCAAGCATATTTGATGATACCAACTGCACCACTCCAAGCACACTCCCAAGAGTACGGCCATGGAGCCTGCAGTGTTAGAGCCATCTGGAAGTTATCGAAATCTATGGATGCTGATACCACGCAGTACTGCGTCGGACAAGACTGCACAGTATGCATCGCCTTGTGCAGTATTATGCATATCGATGTATTGCACAGGCCATTTTCAGAGATCCAATCAACTGGACAACTCCAAGCTCACTCCAAAGAGTACGGTCATCGAGTTTGAAGTCCTAGATCCGTTTAGAAGGGATCCAATTCTACGGATGCTGATACCAAGCATTACGGAATGGTACGCATCGCGCTGTACAGCGTTCTGAGCATGTGTGCAGACAAAATGTCAATCATATTCCAATCCAACGCTTCGATGACTCCGAGCCTCCTGCAAAGGTTACGGATATAGAGATCAAAGTGATATGTTGGAAATCCGGGGTTATAGATATAGTCTAATGCTTATTAAACTGTACCGTTTTAGAACTGTGAGAACAACACACTCATTTCTCAAATCGTCAACTCGTTTGCCCATGATGCTGTTGGTGGCCTCCTGTAGTTGCCCCCTTACAATCATCATTGCAATCTCTCTCTATCATGCCCATTTCATTGCTCATGACAAGTGCATTTCACCATGCTCGTCTGTTGAGGTATCGGTCTACACTCCTGAGGTGCATGCATGCTGATGCTTGATTCACTCTCTTCTCATCAGGCATCCATCACTCATTCAGTACACTCTTCCGTGTTGTTCACTCACTCCTCTCACATGCTCACCGACAATCACACTTGCTCAGAACATGGAGTTCTGGCACGATCGGTCCAGTCCTTCGATGTTGTTCCAGTCCGCGCTTTGTTCTCCTTCGCTGGTTCTCTGTCGGTTACGTAATCATGTTCTGGGTTCCGAGCGATTCAATCCGTGATTGCGTTCTTGCATAGATGTTTCAGGTTAACCGGTCAACCCTCATGCTTGGAACACTTCGGTGTTCCAGTCTCCCTTTCACATCCATCGTTCGCCATACCAGTTCGTCAATCCACTCAAACCATGTCTCACGATTAGTCTGTCCGTCGTCCGTCATACTCTTGACACACAGAGGAGGAGGTTCACAATAGACTTGGAAGCGTGTCCGACTTTGATAGATCGGTGAGTCTAATTTTGGTATTATGGGAGGTGCGGCAATCTAGGATAATACGGCATAGTCGTACCCTCGATTCCTGACAGTGATAGATCCATGTGGAAAGGATCGAAATCTACGGATCAGGATGTCATGTGATGCTGTGGGGGTGGTACTGTGAGCTACGCATCAAACTGTACAGTAACTCGACCATTTGTGCATGTAAAATGTCAATTGCGATCCAATCCAACACTACCACCACTCCAAGCACACTCCAAGGGTACGGCTATGGAGTTTGAGGTCTTGGATCCATCAGAAAGGGGTATTGGCATGCGCGCAGATGAGCCCTATGTAACGACGCCAGTCATTTCCATTCAATATCTGCATCCGTAGATTTCGCTCCTTTCCAACCCGAGTCTAGACTTCAAATTCCATATCCGTACCCTTTGGAGTGTGCTTGGAGTGGTGGTAGTGTTGGATTGGATCGCAACTGAAATTTTACCTGCACAAATGGTCGAGTTACTATACAGTTTGATGCGTTGCTCACAGTACTGCCACACACAGGATCACATGATATCCAGATCCATCGATATGAGTACCTTCCAGACGGATTAGAGACCTCAAACTTCGTGGCCGTACCCTTTGGAGTGTGTTTGGAGTGATGCGGTTGGTAGAATCAAGTATGCTTGACCTTTGCATGCACATATAACCAACACAATACACACTGCGACCGAATGGTATCACAGGAACTGACTACATGTGATCTGAATCTCCTTCCAGTTGGATGTAGAATGTTCAAGGTAGGGACATGCCAATGGCTGATGTCAGTATGCAATATAGCAGGTCCGACCCTCTGCTCAACAGCATTCATCAACAACATCATGAACTAGAGTACTCTACGCTGTCCAACAGGGAAATGGTTGATGTGTCGACTCCGTGGCTAAATTATTATTTTCGAGTCTGTCGCAGTGATACGCCGGCCATTTCATTGATCCAATCATCGTGCCAGGCACCAAAACGACCTGGTGAGTGAACTTTGGCCTCAAAAACGACCTGGTTAGTGAATTTGCTCATTCCGAATACCTCAAGCCCAACGGCGGGTACGGAGGACTGATGTCCATCCACCTCGACTCGCACATGTGCCAGCGGACGTTCTACGACGTGCTCGACGTCGCGAAGGGTCCGTCGTTGGGGACCAATTTCACGCTGGTGTGTTCCTACACGCTGCTGGCGCATTATAATGAGTTGGATTTCGCCATGAGCTACGACGTCTCGCCCAACCTCATCCGCATCGCTGTGGGATTGGAGGACTTTGATACGCTGCGCGATAAGTTCGACGAAGCCTTGAAGACGTGCGAGTTGTATCCCAAGCTGTCGTCCAGCGGTGGTTACGGCAAATGGGAATGTGACTGAAGTCAACCTCAATTAGAATGCATTAGCATAATAAAATCGACTACCATACTGAATATAAATGTCTACCTGCGATGCTGCTGGAAGTATAAGCTATTCCATGCCACCCAGCTCTTTCTAGTGTACTTTCCAATGTGAGAAAGGATGCAACAGGCATTTACTCCGACCTGAGTGGGAGGATGCAGAATGTGTGCGGCAACAGTCCCACAAGGTTGTCCGTGGCAGAGTCCATACAAGTACAACACTCACAGAGCATGATGCGGTGTTCGATCGCTTTGTGATGTGTTGCAAATGAGATTGTTCTCGCTCAGGCGTAGACCTGGGAGTGTGAAGGCCCTAAGCTATGGTATATCATGAGCCTGCTGGTTTCGCCTTGTTTCACATTACGTACATATCCAAAGTAACTTAGGACATGAACTCTCCGTCGGCCTTGTGGCTGACGGAGGAGATGGCCCCGCCACTCTCCTTGAAATCCGCCCATGCAGCGTAGTGCGGCTGGGTCTTGTGGAAGTCCACTGCTGCTGCACTCTCGTATACCTCGTAGAAAAAGTACTTGTCTGGGTTGGACTGGTCCCGTAGAACATCTGCGAAATTAGATAGTTGGTTGGTTGGTTGGTTGGTTGGGATGCGAAGATTGTGTTGTTGGTGCACAGTGGTGTGCGTGTTGGAAAATAGCAACAGCAGAAGGAGGAAGGGGAGGAGGAGAGTGATGAAGTTTAGCCCATGGTGCGAGTTGATAAGTGAGAATAATGCAGCATGGCATATCCCAACTACTCCATGTGCCCAGCATCATCACGCGCAGACAGCAACGTCGACGACGACAGGATCACTGCACGATGACCAGAGGAACATCGCAATGCATAGCATTATAAAGCGTTATACAATAGACAGCAGAGTGGACAGCATAACGTACCAAACCGAAGGCAGCCCGGTTCCTTGCGAGAGCTGATGGCGTTGTTCTCCATGATGCTGAGGAATTCGTCTGTGCGGGATTTGTCAAGGACCACCTCGACGATGATACCGAAAGGCTTGCCGGCCTGCATGGCTGTGCGAGAGAAGCTGCGCGTGAAGGTGGATGTCGATGTGGGCTTGGCAGTGAGGAAGGCAGTGCAGGTGGAGAGGCGGAGCAAGGTGGTGGAGAAGACCTTCATTGTGATGTGATGCGTGGATGTGATGCGTGGATGTGATGTGTTGATGTGTTGATGTGCTATTGTGCGTGACCAGCAACTGCCCGCTGTGCCAAGAAATCTGTTCCTGAGCGAACTGGTGTCACAAAGGGAAAGATCGCGAAAAGATCTCTCTCTCTCTCTGCCACGTTTCTTGTACAAACAAACCCAACAAACCCAACAACGAACAACGCCACACCAGAGTAGGCAGTGCTTCCCAATCTTCTCTTGTCACCGATGGCGATCCATACCCTGCATGGTCACGTGTGCGGGATACACTTGCTCTGCTCTGCTCTACTCTACTGCACGATACGATGCGTCGCATGATATTCTATTCTATAATAGGTCGGTACTCTAGCCTGGCTATCGATATGGAGCGATGATACTTGTTTGGAGTCTCAACTCGCACAAGGACACATGGATCCAATGTCTCGCGGCGCACGTGCAACGCGAGAGGCTCGTAGCCTTTTCATCAATCGCTTCAGCTATTCACAGCCAGTGCTCTGTCTGTGTGCATCACCACTGCTTGTGTGCATTGCCTACGTTGCTCCAACTTGAACATCAACGCTTTGCAATGCCTCCTGCGATGCGAGATCTACCTTGACGATCTCCGCTCCGTCCGATCGCACCACGAACTCCACCTGCAACGGGCCGAACAGGAGCCGGTAGGTGCCGTCGTCCACGTCGGCAACATTCCCATCGTTGGTTACTGACAGCGTCTGAGTTTTCGGCGGTGTTGTTGTCTGCGAACTGGATACTGTCTCGCGTTGGTTCTTGGACAAGCCCTTGTGCGATGACCGGGGATCCTGCGCCAGAATCTCACGCAGAGTTTGTGCCGCGTCCAACAACGCGCTGCTGCCGCTTGCCGTTGCCGCTGTTCCTGCTGTTGCCGACGCATCGTGCTTCTTCTTCTTCTTCTTTTTGGGAATCGAATACAGAGGAGACAGGACGTTGCGACGTTCGACAAAGTACCGCAACGACTCGTAGGCATCGTCATGAAAGATGACGTCCGGCAGCACATCGTCTTGCCGTTCCACCCAATCGGGAACCTGAAGGATCCCCTCGGCTTGCTGCGGCGAGTAAATTCCGGGCGGAATATCCCACGGCACGTACGGCTTGATATCGTAGACGGGCGTGTCGTGCACGAGATCCAATCCCCGAATGTGCAGCCGCTTCTTGGACGGTTCCCAGGCATGCACCTGCACCAAGGAAAGGCCGATGTCGTTGGGTCGATGCGGCGATCGCGTCGAGAGCATGCCGACCTTGATGCCCTTGCCGCGCGGTGGTCGGATCTTGGATTTCTTGTTGCGCATGCTGGACAACGACGTGTTCTTGTGGAAGCGAAAGATGATCCAGGCGTGGCTGTACTGATCGATGCCGTCGAGGGTCTCGGGTGCCACGGCGTCGCAATCCAGCTGCACGAAGCCGCGTGACGATGGGACCAGCATGCCTTGGCGCGGCGTGCCCATGCGTTTGGTGTAGGGCGAGATGATGCGGCCGATGCAGATCAGCGACATGCTGGGGGACGACTTGGAGATCTCGAACACCGATTTGGGTGAGAAGGTCTTGGCATCATTTCTGTTGTTGCTTCTGCCAGCAGCAGCGGTAGCGGCCGAGGTGCTGTTCGCAGCCGACACCAGTGCACCTCCAGCCCCGTCCACTGCCCCAGCCCCCTGACCCAACAACCGAGATGCCTCCTGCTGTTCCAGGAGCTTGCGCAGCTTGACTTCCGCGCGGATTCGCCCCGTGCGTTCCTGATCGCGCTTCTTCTCCCACTGCTCAATGAGATCCTGCGAGCCATTCGGCTTGGGTGATCCGGCTGCGGCTGTGGCAATGTACCAGACGGCGCTTGTTGTCACGGCAGTGGCTGCCACCAACACCACGTTTGCCCAAGCAGATGCGGACAATGGCGAGCCTGCTTTTGGCATGCTGCTCATCTTGAGAACTGCTGCGTTTGCGGTTTCCTCCTCTCGTGTCTGCTTGTGATGTGAGTGTGGAAGTTGGTGGTATTATTGTGGATGCGCTTGGGATGGATCTCCTGAGCACGGATCCAGATTGATGTGAGCGTTTGTGGACATGGTGTGGTTGATGTCGAGTCGTGCCATGATTTGCAATCGTGCCAAGGTGGATGCAAAAAAGAATGGCGCGAAGTCTCCCATGACGTACAGACAGACAGACCGAGCGGCCACAATTCGAAACCGTGCGCTTTGTTCACAAGCGAGAGGACAGAACCGTTTTTCTTCACAAATCGCACAAAATCACGTTTCCTCTTCAACATCATTCATCCAATTGCAAACACCCACAATCGAATGCAACCACACAGTTCGCGATACGAGTAATAGCAGGAACCATTGTTCTGCTGCTATACGATCACAACAACACCATCCATTGCAAAGCAGAGACGCGCTGAGATGGTGATCTGTTGACAAAGGCAGTGGTTGCGTGGAGAAATCGGCACACAGAACGCAGTCCTCAGCATACGAGCAGAGTCGAGACCACGCTTTTCATCACCCAACTCAACTCGACTCAATTCAATTCGGCGCAAGAGCGGGCTGACGGAAACGAACAAGAAATCCACGAACAGAGCACCAATACAGCAAAAGAACAATCGCCACTCCACGTTCCTGCGCACAGCATGTCCACCACTCCATCCACGGCCGCGAACGCCTCGATTTCGACTTCGACAACATCCACCGCAAACCGAAAGAAACGTGGCGGTTCCATCTCAGTGCTGCCCCAGCACATCGTGGATCAGATCGCGGCTGGTGAAGTGGTGCAAAGTCCTGCTTCCGTCGTCAAGGAGCTCATTGAGAATTGCCTCGATGCTGGAAGCACGCGCATCGAAGTGCAGGTGGAGAAGGGGGGCATTCAAAAGCTCACGATCATCGATGATGGTTGCGGGATTCCGTACGGCGATTTGCCGTTGGCGGCCACGCGGCATGCGACTTCCAAGTACGGAGAGTTGGATGTGTCGCAAGTGGATGAAAATCAGAATGAGAATGAGAATGTGGCAGCTGGTGCGAATGTGCCAACTCCAAGCAGCAACAACAACAACATTGGCAACGCAGATGGTGGCGGCAAGCCCAGTGCCATTCAGTCGATAAAAGAAGGCCACAGCCGACGAATCAGCGAGCTTGTCACGGAAGCAGACATGCGGTCATCCACCAATGACGCCATGCAACAAGCATCGGTAGCATCCGCCTCGTCGACATCGTCATCGGCGCAAACACCATCAGCACCGGCGGTACCACCTTCGCCCAAGGTGCCATCCATCTCACAGCTGGATACATTTGGATTTCGTGGCGAAGCGCTGGCATCCATCAGCATGGTTAGCCGGCTCACCATCACATCGCGTACGAAGCATGACAAGATCGCGCACAGCCAGATGTACATGAACGGCCAACCACGCAAGAAGAAACCCGGCAGGACGGCGCGTCGGACGAAGGGGACCACCATCGTCGTGCAGGATCTGTTTTACAATGTCCCGCATCGTCGGCAGATCTACACCAAATCGGCGAATGATGAATACAACAAGATCCTGCAAATCCTCCAGGCCTATGCCATCCAGTATCCTTACGTCGGATTCATCTGTCAGCGCAGTGGCGCAGGTGGTGGCCCAAAAACGTCCAACAGCAAATTCGCATCACGCGGTGTCTCGGTCGATTTGAACACGAGCAACCTACCCATGGTGCGGACGCTTGTCAAGCAGCAACAATCGCAGGAATCACAAGCGCAGACAAAGACGCAGACACAACAAGGATTCTCCTTCTCGTTATCGCCCAACTCTCTCACATCACAACGCTTGTCGCCGTTGACGCCGCCGACACATGCAGCGTTCCAGTATGGCAGCCAGACAAAGAGCCATAACTTGATGCTGCTGCTGTCGCAATACGAATCGCAATTGACGGCCAATTCCAATTCGTCTTTGGAGTCGCAATTGCACTCTGCGACACAGACCAATGCGCAACACAGCACGAGTGGTGACGACAACGACGACAGCGACGAGTCAGCGCAGGTGTTGAAGAGCATCCAAACAGCAACCAAGCAAGTGATGGCGCACATCTTTGCCTCCAACCTCGAACCCCACATTCACTACACGTCCATGCAGCACAAGAATGCCAACATTCGGCACGTGGATCCTGTGGAAGAAAAGATGCGAGGGAAGCAGGTCAAGATTCGCATACCGAAGCAGTACGCTTCCAACACTGAAACAAAGAATGCTGCTGCGAATGATGCCGACGACGCCAACAACTTTGCAATTACGCGTAGTGTTGGCAACAGCAATATCTTCCAATTCGAATGCAAGGCATACATCACGGCACCATCCTGCACAGCAACGAGACAGCGCGTGACCAAATTCATTCTCTTCGTCAATGATAGGCTCGTCGACTGCTCGCCGCTGAAACGAGCCGTGGATGATGTGTATTCTAACTTTGAACGCAGTGCGACGAGGCCCATCATCGTTCTGCAATTGAAGATACCGCCGCAACAGATCGATGTCAACGTGCACCCGTCCAAACGACAAGTTGCCTTCATGTACCAGGATGAGCTGTTGAAGGAGATTTCGCGTCACATACAAGGCTATTTATCCTCGTTGGGTCAAACGTTCCCAAAGAGCTCGATCAGTACGGCAAGCAGCAGCACAGCTTTGTCCCAATCGACGTTGTTGCAATCGAACCACGGCAGATTCAGCCTTTCACAAGGCACGCCATCATCAGACAGGAAACGGAAGGCGGACAGTTCTGGGGACGATGACGATACCAATGATGCCGATGAACCATTGGCGAAGAGGCCAGCAAGTACGTGAATGTGAGGTTGTTGCGATTGCCGTGGTTGGTGCTGTTGTTGTTGTTGTCGAGGCAATTGGATTTGGCATGCATCGCTTGTCCATCACATGTTATTGATGCTCATCAACACTCACATTGCTCTTCCACTCCTTCATCCATCTGCTCGTCCATCTGAATGCGCCTGCTCGTGCACTGTATGATACACAAACATGCGCAGTCGTCAACCCGTATGCGTCGCCTTCAATGCAAAGGAAAAATTCGAGGACTCCACCGTCCCAACTGATTCGAACATCAAATGCCGCACGGGTGGGTGCCATTGAACCATTCCTCGTTCATCAACCAACCTCCGCCACCAAATCCACATTCACGCAACAGTATGACGAGGCTTCACAAACAGCAGCGCAGTCGCAAGCGCAAGCACAGCCCCAGGGGCAAGCATATTCACAAACGCAATCACCCATGCCTAGACAACTGGAGTTACCCACCAAGGTGCATCTTCCAGGCTGTCCTTGGTCGAACGAGAGCAACCAGCAGAACGTTGCGAACGTGGATATGACACAACCTGGCGCTTTCGTGGCTGCACTGAAATGCACATGTCCAGATGACGACAAGATTCTGCAGCTGAGATTGCGCAAGACAACGGCCGCGTCCATGATCCGTCCCAAACGAGTGATACCCACCAAGTGCACCTACACATCCATCAGCTCCCTTCGCGCACGCGTGAACAAGCAGAAATCGAACGTCTTGGCGCAGCAGCTCAAGGATGCGCACTTTGTGGGGGTGTTGTCGGCGTCGTCGCGATCGTTGATGCAGTGCGGAGAACACCTGGTGCTGGTCCATCACGTGGAGATGGCAAAGGAGCTGTTCTACCAACTGAGTTTGGCGCGGTTCGGTGGCGGTGCTAGCATGGCGAAGCTTGGCAAACCAAGTAGCAACATTGCTGCAGGTTCCGGTGTTACTGTTGGTACGGGCACAGGTGCGACTGCTACTGCTACTGCCCAGGGCTGCATTGATGTGCAGTCCATCATTGCGCAGGCATTGGAGTTGGAGGATTACTTGGCCGCGAGTGGAAATACAGCAGAGGAGAAGCACCGCCAAACAGCAACAACAGCAACAACAGCAGCTGCCACAAGATTGTTCTCAACCTCGCACACCAATACCCTCAACTACGGCAGCAGCGATTGTGAAGATAATGGCAAGCCCGCGCACTCGTTAACAACAACGCGTAACATGGAGCGCGAAGCCTTCCTGCCATCGAGCCAAGATTCAGCCACGTCGCAGCGCAGCAACCATGCTCAAACCAAAGTGCCACCGCTGCTCAAAGTGAGCGAAAGCAACCAGCAACTCGCATCCCAAGCAACGACCTGCTTGGCAAGCAACGCCACCATGCTCGAAGATTACTTCTCCATTCGTATTGAAGAGCAGAACGGAGATGTAACTGGCGCAATGGATACAATGGATGACGCAGAGCAACAGCAACACACACAAACACGAACACGAACACAAGAAGGTGAACCGAATCGCAAATCCACGATGATTCTGACCGGATTACCTGTGCTGATGGAAGGCCACGTGCCACCGCCACACGGATTGGCAATCTTCTTGTTCCGGTTGGCCACGCAGGTGAACTGGGAAGAGGAAAGGCCCTGCTTCGAGGGGATCTGCCGCGAACTCGCCAGCTTCTACTCCTCCATGCCACGCACCAACGCATCCGCCTTCATCCAGCACACAATCTTCCCCGCCATCTCGTACCTCCTGATCCCGCCGGAACGTTTCCTGAAGGACGGGACCTTCACGGTGCTGACTCGTCTCTCCAAGCTCTATCGCATCTTTGAACGGTGTTGAGAGATGTTCATAATATAGAGTGTGGTTAGATGAGGACTGACAACTTCTCCGGTTGCGATTAGAATGTGGTGAAGCAAGCCCCAAAGAAGTCTCTGCTTTGTGTAGACTCTTCTACTCTGTTCTACAACCCACCTACACTGGCAAAGAGTAGAACTACATTTCACGACTGGCACCGTGACTCAACACTCATTCGTGACCCAGGGCAGTTGTCTCACATTTCAGCGGGGAATCTGAATGAATCTGAAATAACGGTTCCTAACGCCCATAGAAACTTGTGAGTTTGTTCTTCGCAAAAGCGCGGATCTTCGTTGTGCACCACAGTCCGTGAAAACGTACCGCGCCACCAGCGCCACAAACATCGTCGATCGCGGAAAAGCGAACGATCGCGTGGACGATCGTGTTTCATGATGTATGGCTCGCGTACACGTACAGTAGCGACAACCGCATCCGGCTCTTCTTTGTGGTGACCGACTGCTGGGCGTCATTCTCCCACCAACGCAGGCGACACGGTACTGAGTCACCAACTATACTCCACACCAAGACATCATCGACGGAGCATCTCCTCTCTTGTGCCCAACGCCCACCTGATCACGCCGAAGTGCCTCGGAGGACATCGTTCATCAATCATCAATCAATCGGAGGTCATCACCAGGTGATCACCTCATCGCATCGCCCGGGTCGCGCCATCACTCTGTCAGTGACCACAGTTGCCCATTCCATTCACCTTGCCGCCGAACCACCAACCATGATGAGAAAGCAACGCAGAATGTCATCAAGCGACACTTCGTCACGACCATCATTCTCAACAACATCGATGATGACAATGACGACGATGCTGATGCAATGCGCGCTGCTGATGCTGACACTTCAGTCAACTGTGGTGAAGGCGCAGTATCACGGTCCGATCTGCAATCTGGATGAGTTCCCGATCGCCGTGCTTTCCAGGGATCCTATCTCAGGCAACTTCACATTCGTCACAGAGCTGCCTGCCGACACACCTGTGGAGGAGCTCAACGCAGGCAAGTTCCGCATGCTGACGGAAGACCAGTTCGAAGTTGTTGACTTGGATGGTGATAGCCACAGGGATGCCACGATGAATCTGAGATCTCAGTCCTCCAAACAGACGACGATATTCTCCGGTATTCAGGCGCTCTCATTCGATAATAGCGGCAGACGGTTGCAGGACGGAGGAACGGATGGAGCTGGCAACACGACCGGCATGGAACTCTTCTACACGCGCAAATGTGACTGCTTCGTCCCCCACAATGACGTCGTCTACTGTCCCTTCACCGTCAAACACTGCAAGGCACCGCACTTTTGGAACAGGAACATCCCCGTCGGTTGCCTGACCGAGAATCCCAAGAGCGACCGCAACGAGCTCATGTTCATGACCTCCGTCGCCATTGCCGCGATCGTCATCGTCGCTCTCGTTGGAACAGCCTGGGGACGCTATGCCATCACCTGCCTGTGCAGCTGCATCCCTGCATTCCAACGATACCAAGTCAACCACATGATGCAGCACAATCCCAGACAGACGAACTCCCTCATCCGCAGCTACGTCATGCGCAACCAGCTCGCGCTGGAACGCCGCATCCGCAGAGAGCATGAAGCGTTGCAACAGGCGCGTCAGAATCTTCCGGACGAAGGCAGCCGAATCGAGAGCACCGATGAAACAAACGAACCTGCCCCACCGATGAAGCCGACGTCGCTGTCGTTGAAGACCAAACTGTACAAACGCCGATCCTACAACGAGGACGACGATGAGCACGCCGCCACGTGCACCATCTGCTTCGTGCCGTTGGAGGAAGGCGATCGCATCGGCGCGCTCGACTGCAACCACACCTTCCACAAGGCCTGTCTCAAGCAGTGGCTGTCGCGTCGCAACGTGTGTCCGCTGTGTCAACGCAAGGACGTTGCGGATCCGCAATTCGATAAGGACGACCCGCAGAAGACGGAGTCGACGGGATCGTGAGGGGCTTTGGCGGCAGTGCATGGGGATTTGCGGGTGGCGCATTCGAAGAGCGAAAACATGACCACACTCAACCTACGTACACTACTTTGCATAGAATATGATACCAGTCGAATTGGAGTTTGAGACAAAGTCATGTTATAAAATACGTGGTTACGTGTAGAGTGCGTGGCCGCACCACATCTGCTATACCTGCACATGGTGTAGAATACGAATAGAATTCACCCTCATGACCCGCTGTGCATTTGCCAAGAGAGGATACTGATCGATGCCTCCGTACGGTCAATGCAGAGAGTGGGCGACCGACGATCTACGCAAACACGAGGAGGACGCGTCCTATACTCTACTATACTTGAATCGTCAAGAACGAAAGCCAAACATATGCTCGCAACAACTATTGTAGTTGGTACAGAGAGATCATAGGAGTGCTCCAGTATGGATGGTATTGTACTATGTCAGTTTGTACTTTATGGTGGAATCCACTCGCAACAGTGGTGAGAAAGGCAGAACATCGACGCATGAAGATGTGCTTGGTTGTCCGTAGCACATGGCATAATATTTTTACGTATAACTCCATGCACCTAGATCATCTCGACCTGTGATCATGTCTGGAATGAGAAAGCCCTAACATTCTCCATCATCGTTAGAGTCTCCTACTCTCAGCAGTGAGACGGCAGTCTGGTTGAATGGGAACACGGGTCGTACACGTCGACTAGTGTCTCGTGGCTTGAGTGGAGGCCAATTTTTTTGGTAACCATTGCTAAAAATTGGTAACTAGTCGTATGACTCAATTGTGACGTAGATGCTGGTACATTTTGTACGTCAGTCCCACACGAAGCGGCCCAAAAGCCACCATTTTTGACACAAACCTCCTCGGAAAGTCCATACCGCTCAGTCCGTTTGAGCTCTCCTTTCGTGATAACTCTCATATATGGCCTGTTATCACCCTCTCTAACTTTGGTGGTGATTGGTTTGGTGGTTGTCGAGATCTGCTCGTTTCTCTGGAGCAGGCACTTGTTGTTCCCATTCACGAATGCCAATCACCTCGATGTATCGTGGCGAATTTCTGTGTGCCCCAACACGTGATAACACGCGGTTGAAATGATCCAATACAATGTGGTGCCAACCGATGTGTTCTTCACATGCTATGATCAGTTCTTTATATCCTGATATATTTCATTGTGGCTTCGTTCATCGTATAGCATTGTAGTTGATGATATGATTTATAAGTTCTGCAATAGCGTTTCAGTTCTACTCCAGAATACCGCATAGCAGCAATCATCTTGGCAACAGCAACATGGATTCATGTATATCATTGCGTCCATCCTGTTTGGAGGAGCAATGATCCCTTGGGGAGCATTGGCACACAAGAGCAGTCCAGAATAGAGCAGAGTGGACTGTTTCACACCGAGGAGTTCAATCTCGCCATGCTCTGACCACTTTTCATTGGATCGTTCACGTTGCTGAGCATGTGCAGCTGCGCATAATTTCCATGCAATGTGCGCGCATTTTAGAATGTATCGCATGCGAAATGTAGAGGCAAGTGTTCTATTATTGGCCTTAGCGGTACTGAAGATCAGGAGAGAACATCAGGCTTCCTCCACAGAACGGTTCGAACGTGGTTTGATGGAGCACGAACAGTGACTGTGTCAACGACCCCACCCATCGCATGAGCGTGAGCGTGAGATAAGTGGCTAGTCTTTGAAAGGGTGTCGCAACCGGCGTCAATGAAGACACTTGTGGCGCATGATCAGGAAGCAGTGCTTCCTCGCAAGCATAGCACATGGTAAAGCGACGAAAAGAGCTTGCAGTTGGTATATCTTTGGAGGAAGTGAGATTCGAAGACTAGGACTACATGGTCAGGTGCAGGAGAGGATACTGTGTCGATTGAAAGCAACAGCACAATGATCCGACGTCAGGCCGATGCACAACCTCGCATAAAGTAGCCAGACTCAGGTGAAGAGTACAGTCAGAATCGACAACACGCAAAACCACACGATAATTTTTGGCGCGAACTCTTGTTTGTTGACGAATTGATGATCATGGCTGTCACGAGCATTAGTGACTGAATTCAAACACACAAGGCAACACACACAAACATTCTGGAGTACTGACCAGCACACCACCTGAAGCAGAATGAAGCGACGAATACAGCCATGCCATTCACTTGAACAATAGATGAAACAGAATTGGATGCGGGTCTTTGGAAGGTTGTCGGTCGAGATCGGACGAAAAAGCAACAAATTTCTGTACCAGAATGCCGTAGACTCTGCGCGGCTGCCGATGGTTACCAAAGAAAAAAAATCCGGATTCGTGTCCGTACGTCGTCCGTATGAAAAAGGCCGATAAAGGGTTAAAACAGGCATCAAGATGAACATGAAGCGGAGACCGTTTCCCTACAATGAGCACATCAATAGAGAGCTCTCACTCTCCTCTTTCTAATGATGTCAAGATGTCAGGCAACGGTCATCAACTCATCGAATGGCAGCTTGTGCCGTCGGCGATACGCCAATGGTTACCAATAATTACCAACAAGCGCCAAAAAACGGAAACTAGCCAGCCACGTCAAAACGTCAACCAATCGAGATTGGGCTCGGTACCTAAGGCAAACCCTGCACACTCCACATGGTGGTTCTCGTCCTCTGGCGCTCGCTCACTCACATTCATTGCTGCCTTGCCTTCCTTCTCTCTTGGCATGATTCTCTCATTTTCGGAATAAGTTGGGGCGGAAGGATCCACTTCAAGAGCAGCTCGTGCGTATTCATGAGTCTTCATACTTTGCTCTCTACTTCGCCCTCTACTTCGCCCTCTACTTCACATTCCGATAGACACACACAAACACTCCATCGCACAAATAGTTGAAGGTCAACAACGAAAGGATGCATGTAAAACTAGTGTCGCATACTCTGGTGTAGCCAAGTAATTAGTGTTGTTATGGTATGTATGTACGTGTGGTACGTTTGCGAGGTGCTTGCTATGCTCTGGTCGAAGAATAGAGACCTTCCGAGGCAGGTGGTGGTGATGGTGATGGTGATAGACACGCAAGTAGCACCTCCATGTGCCATCCGTACCATCCACTCGTTTCGGTTATCAATCCATTCATCAATAGCGAGTGTGCGATGAGCATGATCAGGGAGACCATCAAGCTCAAGCAGGGTGATCAACCATCAGAGCACTATCCTCTCAATGACTGAGCATTCGAGATGGTGTTCTTTTTGAGCCGTTGCTGGACGTCTCTTCCTGCACACGCCTTAACTGTGAACACCTCAAGAACATGCATCTGAGTTTGGCGTTGGGCAGTCCTCACTTGGATCACCGATGATGTAGGTAGAGTTGGGGGATCCGGGGCACATATTCGTGTTGACACAGTTTTGGCATTTGTTGTTCCCAAAGCAACTAGTTGGAGCAATGACAAGGTCATGAATGGCATCGTCACTGTTAGCGACACCATTGCAGCTATTGTCCCCCGTGCACGCATAATCCTCAATAAAAAGGCTTCCAAGATTCTTGGAATCACCTCTGTGGGCATTCTTGCATGCATTTTCTCCTCTACATGCGCTGTGTCCGATGCTGATGTCGGCGATGACGGGCAAGGGCACAGACCTTCCCTGGTTGGAACGACGTCCGAGATTCATGCAGCTGCGCAACCCTCTGCATGCCAGGTATGTAAGTCGGATAGAACCCAAGATGTTCCTTCCAAGATTCTGGCAGCTGGAAGTATCGGTGCATGCATGTGGTCCAATAATCTTGCTACCGATGACAGCGTTACCATCCGGGCCACGTGTGCGGAACTGTCCAAAGTTTCTGCAGGAGTTCTCCCCAGTGCAGCTATTGAAGATCATGGCTGCGGGAGCGACGTTGGTGCAAGAGCCAATTTCTGTGCAGGAATCTGAGGTGATGGTGAACGGTTCACTATTGGATGAGCAACCTTCGGGTGGACAGCATGAGTATCCTTTGTTTCTGCATGCTGCGGTGAGTGCGTCGCCTCGTCCAGTCATGATGATCCTGCCGCTTTGGACAGCAGCATTCAAGATGGTGTCGATCGCGTCCTTATCATTCTTCACACGGTCGAAGCGTGTCTGAGAGATGCCTTGCGTGTTTGCCCGGTTTTGTGCGTTGCATGCGAAGATGCTCTTAACGAGCCTGTCCTTGTTGTTTGGGAGTGCCTCGATGCGCGCCACAAAGTCAGCGCACGGACCATCGACCTCGTCGCAAACAACTCTGGACGGACGCCTTCTTTTGTGGAACTTGCTGTTGACATCTCCTGGCGTTCGGAGGCAGCCGACGAGCATGGAAGGTGGAACAGGGGTCTCGGTCGGCTCCTCTGATGGCATCGACGACGGCGGTGCATCCTCATTCAACGATCTTTGCGGAGCGAACACCGAATCTTCAGCTGGATCCAAAGCCAGTGTCATTGCCATGCTGGCAAAGACGAGAGCGCCGATAATAGATGCCTTGATCTTGAACATGGTTGCTATCGGTTGGTTGGTTTGTCAGTGTACGTCGTTGTCTGCATGGAACGAAACAGTGCGCACGCAGATGCAGATGCAGATGCAGATGGGTCGCAGACGTGTTGTACCATGCGAAGAATAGGTGGAAACAAACCACGACATTGGCCGGAGCCGGATCAGACAGGAGTCAAGATGCAATCCATCCAGCGATTTGTTTGTTGAGAGAAACGTCGTGATTTTGGATGGGCGAACAAGTGGGCGATGTGATGAGCGTGTGATGAGCGTGTGATGAGCGTGTGATGAGCGAGGATGTGAGAATGAGGGAGAACGAGAACGAAGTCTGATCTTGCTGGGAGTGGGGGTAAAGAGGAGTGGCATGGCACCCCCTAGCCACATTGTGACATCGGTGGACCGCCATGAGAACAGTTCGCAGGTAGAGCAGAGGACGATTGCGAGAGCGTGTAGATGACTGGCAAGCTGGACCTGGAAGCGTCTGTTCACGCCAGTCACAATGGCGCGTGGGCACCTGCTGCGTCATGTCATGGTGTTGTCATGGCCACGGCCATGATGCACACAAATGAACGTACCGTTTGCTTCGTTCTGTTTCGGTTGTCGATCAGTTGGTGGTGTGTTTCGAGATGGCTGTGGTTTTGTTTTGCTTGCACTTGTCTCGCTTGCAGTTAGGTGTTGTGCACTACTTTTATAGAATATAAGTTATCGCTGTTGTTGTTGTTGTTGTTGTTGTTGTTGTTGTTGTTGTTGTTGTTGTTGTTGTTGTTGTTGTTGTTGTTGTTGTTGTTGTTGTTGTTGTTGTTGTTGTTGTTGTTGTTGTTGTTGTTGTTGTTGTTGTTGTTGTTGTTGTTGTTGTTGTTGTTGTTGTTGTTGTTGTTGTTGTTGTTGTTGTTGTGAGACAGTTGTTTTTATGAGATGTGAAAAGGGATCCAAGATCGTTCGAAGCGAGTATGGGTACTTTCATGTGGAGAAGCATGGTACAGTGCACAGGAAGAGGACGATGGCTCTGCACAACACGTCCATGATAGGTGACATGCCTCACGTCCATGTTGGTTGCTGAGAGGCAGCGATCTTCGTTGGTTCTTGAGAGTTCCGCAAGGTGTATAACGTGTGTTCAATTACGTGTTGTGTGACTGCAAAGAACAAAAACAGGAACAACCGCAATAAATCTCACTGTTTTCTTCTCGATGAGAAACACGGAAAACTGCATGGGATCGTTGGGGTGACCCGACAGAACACGAGCTTGGCATTCCACTCCATACACAGTTTGGCCACCAAGAGTGCACATAACACGCAAGGAGAAGGGACACGCATAAACATTTTGAGCACGATCAAAAAGACCCATCACATTAAATAATAAACAATGTAATAGACATCTGGCATTCCATTGGTCATCACATCTGTATTGATAAACTATTTCTACCTTGTGAAATTGTCTGGAATGTCGTGGAGTATATCTGTTGCGGCTCATGACATTCTAAAGGGAGCAATTGACAACCATATGGACAATTATGCATCAGATAAACAGAACATCATGATACAATTGTACGTATAATTGGTATCGGTTGAAACGAATCCGGACTTCTGCCGAGTGTCCCAAAGACTCATGCGTGTTGTACCCCAAGTTCTGTGCGCCCCTCTTTTTCCGAATACCTCAAGACCAACGGCGGGTACGGAGGACTGATGTCCATCCACCTCAACTCGCACATGTGCCAGCGGACGTTCTACGATGTGCTCGACATCGCGAAGGGTCCGTCGTTGGGGATCAATTTCACGCTGGTGTGTCCCTACACGCTGCTGGCGCATTATCATGAGTTGGATTTTGCCATGAGCTACGACGTCTCGCCCAACCTCATCCGCATCGCTGTGGGATTGGAGGACTTTGCTACGCTGCGAGATAAGTTCAACGAAGCCTTGAAGACGTGCGAGTTGTATCCCAAGCTGTCGTCCAGCAGTGGTTACGGCAAATGAACTGGACTGGGACGTTGGTGAAAGGGAAGCAATCGCATGCACTTGCACGCTTGTGTTTCTCCGCACAACTGCATTGTATTATGATGTGGTTTCATATTACGCAATACATGAATGTGGCTGTGCTCGCATCGAGCTACGGCTACAACTATTCTATTCGAGGAAATTCACTAACCAGGTCGTTTTGGAAGCCAAAGTCCACTAACCAGGTCGTTTTGGTATTGGCCAATCACAATGGCCGGAATTTTGGCCGGCGCGTCCCTGTGACAACGGCGAAAATAATAATTTAGCCACGAATCCAACAACACAACATTTCACTGCAGAACAGTGGAAAGTAGTCTAGTGTATGATGTTGTCGATGAATCCTGCTGAGCAGAGAGTCAAACCAGCTATTATCGATTGCATACTAACATCAGCCATTGGCATGTACCTACCTTGGAACAGCTACATCCAACTGCAAGGAGATTCAGATTACATTTAGTCAGTTCATGTGCTGTCATTCGGTCATTGTGTGTAATGCATTGGTCATATGTGCATACAAAATGTCAATCACAATCAAATCCAACCCGGCGCGCACTTACAACACACCCCAAAGCGTCTGGCCACGAAGTATGAGGTCTCCAGTCCATCTGGAAGGTGTTCAAATCGATGGATCTAGATTTTGTGTGGTGCTGTGGGTGACAGTACTATGAGCTACGCATCGAACCGTACAGTAGATTGTCAAAATGTGCATAGAAAATGTCGACCGGAATCAAATTCAACCTGGCACCCAATTACAACACACTCCAAAGGATCTGGCCACGAAGTATGAGGGCTTGGATGCGTTCGCAGGGTATCCGTGTGGAAGGGCCAGTCCAGCCTGATGCGTAGGTCGTAGTACTGTCACTCACGGCACCACACAAATTCTAGATTCTCAGATTTGAACACCTTCCAGACGGATCTAAGACCTCATACTTCGTGACCAGGTCCTCTGGGGTGTGTTGTAAGTGCGCGCCGGGTTGGATTCGATTGTGATTGACATTTTATATGCACATATGGGCAATCTACTGTACAGAATTGTGCGTACCTCGCAGTCCTACCACCCAAATAATATAAAAACGCAAAGATTAAACCCTCTTATGAGGCTGCGCCGAAGGCGCTTTTCTCCGCCTCCTTTCAACTTCGCGCTTGGCGCGAAGGGAGCACGGAATCCATAGATTGCTCATTCATTGTATGTATGTGTGTGCCGCTGCTGTTTAGCTGGGGTCCGGGTGCACATGCCTGCTATCAGCACAAAATTGAATAGTGCTAAGTACGTTACTCCCGTAGCCCCCACTATCTATAAATTTCACTTGTGTTCGGATCAGCAATCGCATCGCCTGTAGCTCAACGGTAGAGCACCAGTAATTCTAACTGAGGTTCCGGGTTCAAATCCCGGCATGGTACTTTGCTTTTGCTCACCCCTCGTGATTTTTACGATAGTGCTCTAATACCTGCACTGCAGCCATCGGAAGAGGACGCCTGTGGCGGCCGCCTCACCCAATCGCCGTGCTGCCTGCTCCACCCACACCGCAACCTGTGTTACTTGCGCTTCTTCTGCCGGGGCCGACTGTAAGAGTCGCCGATAGGAATCCGGACTGCTCTCGAGGCGAAGCCGAAGTGATTGAGCCCTGTCATGTAGGGCCTGAACCATTTCGGATTCGGCCGAGTTGTCACCGTGGAACATAGCATCATTTCGGACCGACCAGTGTTCCCAGGCAATGTGCCATATTCGTCGAACGACCTGCCGTGCCCATGCTGCCGCTGTCCTCCGGGTCTTCTGCTGTTGCAGGAACTGCTGCTGAATCTCTACCCACTTCGACGACAGAATGCCCTTGCGCAAAGCTTGCGGGCCTACCGATTCCTGACTTGTGGCCGCCTCGTGGAGAAGACTTCCGGGAGAGGACATCTGCAGATACGTGGACCCCTCCAGTTGGCTCCGTAGCATTGCCATTAGCAGCGTTGTGATTGCCGGTGCCGTTGGGTAACCTCGTAGCCATCCTCCGAGCTCTCGAAGACGCCGCTTCGAAACTGATAGAACGATATAGAAAACGAGGGTAACTTACTGTACGCCGAAGGGTGATCAATCCGTGGTAGTGCAGTAGGTTGGTGAGTTTGTGTGTGAGTGTGTTTCTTAGTCTTTAAAGCTGTAACGAATCCAAATGAGACTTTCAAAAGGATTGTGAGCAGGTGATGAGCAGATCCATTAGAGTTGGATCTGCATCATCTCTATTAGTAGTGGTATAGTGGAGCGTTGAGTCTCCCACGTGCAATCATCGCGGTGCCGATGTTGCCATTCGAGAGAGGAGACATCAATTTCGTGATGGTCGGAGAGAGAGTTTGTTGTTCACTCTCTTCCGATCGATTTGGGGGACTTTGTTCATCCAACGGTTTGGTACGTGTGTCCATCCAGGACAGGTCATGTCACGTCCATAAGTGGCGTGGGATGGCATGATCGCCCAAACCCAAATTCAGCGGACATGCGACATCGTCATAAGTAGAGCACGATTCGTGGGGAGAGACCCCGTGGGACCCCATCCCACCGACATCGAGTCACGCTTCAATCCCGCTCAAACATTCTGAGCAGTCGGGCATTTGACTAACTAGACTAAATCTTAACACGACTAATGGGAATACTAGTTTGAGCTAATACTCCCCAAAGTGTGTCTCGATGTAGGTAGCAGTTCAGGTGACGCGATCCGGAGAGGGGCTGGTACCCTTCCAGAAGAGCAGTGGCTTGACGAGGGGCCAGAAGGATGCCCATGGGAGGAACTTGGTCATGATGTCGGCCACATTTTGGGAGCCGTGAATTTTGACGAAGTAGAGTACCCCAGCAGCGACTGCGGAGCGGACCCTGTGGTAGGCGAGAGCATTGTGCCGCTTGGACAGCATGCTCATGGGCACAGTAGACGAGGTGATGATGCTTTGGTTATCACCAAACATCCAGCTGGGACCGTCGATGGGAATGCCCATCTCGCGAAGAGCGAGACGGAGAGAGATGATCTGTTCGGTGGCCTGCCTGGCGGCGACGAACTCAGATCCGTAGGTTGCGGTCTCGACAGTGGCTTGGCGCTTGCTGAACCACTCGATGGGAGTTTGGTTAACAAGATGGAGAACGCCGGTTGCGGACCTGCCGGTGACCTTGCAGTGGAGGAGGTTTGCATCCACGAAAGTTGTGGTGCGGACGATCGCGCCTTTGGGAGTGGGCACGTCTGGGTCGGTTTCCTCTTGTGTTTTCCCGTACACGGAGTAGAGCCAGTCGTGTTTGGGGACCACAAAACTCTCTTCGTGATGGGGAACCCCGGTACGGAACCGGATGGCGGCATCGGGATGTTTGCGCAGGTACCCGTAGACGCGTTGAGCGCGCTCGAGGTGACCTTTGCGAGGAGCGGCACGGAAGCGTGCGAGGGTCATGGCAGCGACGGAGATGTCGAACCGTCCGAGGGTGATGCACCATTGTAGAGCACCGATCAGCGACATGAACTTGCGTTTGTCGATCTCGGAGAGCTCTGGTGAAGTGTCGAGTTCCGGGCTGTCGGAATGGTCGAGAGGGCAGCTGGCCTTCGTGGGGGCACAGCCGAACATGCGCTCGTAGTTGCCGAGCATGCGCTTGATGTACGATTGCGGGCTCATTTTCATGGTGCCATCGCTATCGCGACCGAAGTCTGCGCCGAGGTGGTATTTGACGGGTCCGACACCCTTCAACTTGTATCCGTAGACGGAGGTGAGGGTATCGAAGAAGGCTTGCGGGTCCTTCATGGTGGCCATGAGGTCGTCCACGTAAACGCAGACGTACTCCCAATGGTCACCACCGTCACGCATCCACACATCAGGGTCGGATCTGCATTGGAAGAATTGCAGGTCCCTGAGTGTGTCCGCGAGCGCTTCGTGGAAGCGTGCGCCGGAAGTGCGGAGGCCGTAGAGTGCCTTGACGATTTGCATCGTGTGACCGGCCTTGTCTCCGAACTCGTCTCCAGCGACAAAGCAGATGCGTTCCTTGGTGTAGGCTTCCAAGTACGCATTGCCGATGTCGCCGACCATGGTCTGAAGTCCGTTCATCTCCCCAGCGAGTAGTGCGAGGCGGAGGGAACGGAGGCTGACGACTCCAGCGTAGGCTGTGTCTTTGCATGGCGCTGTCAGGTGGCCGCCAGCGACGCATCTGGCCTTGTGGCGCAGATCGTGCTTCACGGCGTATACCCATTGCAACCGAATCTTCTGGAACCCATCGGGTACCTTGGCGTGGTATCCAAGGGTCTTGAAGGTTTCGTAGCTCGTGAGCTGGTCCATTTCCTTGCGCTCGGCATCAGCCCACAGCGTGTTACCATTCTTCGCGTCAAGCATCATCGCTTCCTTGTGGTTGCGCGGTACCTGAACGCCAAATTGGAATACGGGTGTGTTGCTGCGGTTCGCCTTGTTGGTGGCGATTGCACGAGCGATCGAGTGTTGGCGAATACCGATTTGTCGGAAACGCTTCCACCCGGGAACCCCAAGCAAATCGTGTTTCCGCGCATAAATAGCGCAAGAAACCGGGTCATCCTTCGCAATGACAGATAACGGTTCGGATGTTTTGGAACCGTCATCCCAGAGCACAGTGACATTGTACTTTGATCCCTTGTAGGATGGGGATGTCTGAGCGAGGGGACCTTCGTGATCCACGATGTCTTGGAAGGACCATTGATTCTCTGCCTGCGGGTTGTCCGCAGCACCATCTGTGGTTTGTTGCTCGAAGACGTCGGAAAGTTCGACGTACGAAATCAGTTCGTGAAGCTCCCCATCGTTGAGTGATAGGAGCATCTTGATACGCTGATGGTTCTCAGTGTCTGAATCGTTGATCTTTTGGATCACTTCGGCACGGACGTTTTGTCCATTGCGGTGGAACAAAATTGTCTTGCCCAGAAGTTCTTCAGGAGTGAACTTTGGAACAGAAACGACGTCCTTTCCACTTGTGCTGGGTTCTGTCTCTTGATGTGAGAACAAAACAGCATCCGATAATGCGTGAACGATGGGTTCAACATCGGAGGGGATGGTGTTGTCTGTGTAGTCACCGTCATCGCTGTCTGATACAGTAGTCGCAGAATCGGCATCCTCCCCCACGAGTGGAAAAGGATAGTCGGCTCTCAAGTTGCGAGTAGAGGCATCATCGGCGGCGCGGATAGCAGACCGAGGCAGGAGTTGTTGTGTTGCATCGTCGAGCACCCAGAATGTGAGGTCATCGCCCTTGTGGAGGCACGGACCGGCCCAGTGGCCGCGGCGCTCCTTGGACTCACTCGGGAAGCCAGGACGTTCCACACGGTAGTAGACCGGTTGCCACCAGTAGTACGCAAGGTACTTGCTGACATCCGGACGCTGCCCGAAGGCAGCCTGTGACGGGGTCACATTACCACATGTGCGCTGCGCGATGTGATTGAAGAGATCAATGACGTACATCGTGCAGATGAGCCAGAACCGCGACGGGGTACCCGTGCGATCCATGACGCCGTTGACAGTACGCTTGATGTCCTGTATGCGGCGCTCGGCTCCATTCTGGTGTTGGTGCTCGGGTTCACTCTGGTGATCCTTGATTGCGTATTGACGCAGGATGTCTTGCACCTTGAATCCCACCTCTGATTTCGCGTTGTCCGACATTAGTAGGTCGGGCGCTCCATGTCGACGAATGAAGTCGAGAAAGGAGTCCGCGACCTGCCGCTCGGACGCCATCGGGAACCCCGATGTGTACCGAGAGTCGAGCGCAACGAACACCTGGATCATGGTGCAGCCACCATGGCCAGGGACACTGTCATCATGAGTGGGTGTATCAGAGAAGAAAGTGTCCATCGCGACCGTCTCATGAAGACGATCAACGTTGGCCGCCGGAAAACGAGTGCGGAAATGCTTGCGCATCGCGAGTCGTTCCGAAGTGCGGTACCACTGGGAAGTGCAACCGAGAGTGTCCTTGATCCGACGAGCAGGGATCCAGCCGAAGTGTGGACGCAGTGCCTCATAGTTGATGGGCGAGTTGCGAACACGAACGGAACCGGAATTGCCTGCGGACCCGGAATGAGGGACTGTCCCGCGGGCCTCATCCGTCGATGCCGCATACACATGCAGGCGATCGAGGTCGGCGAGCGCGGAACCATCATCATCATCGTCCGCGAGGGCGCGGACATCATCAAGACCGAACTCCTGATCGAGGATGGAAGGGTCCCAGACATCATCGGACGTGAAGTCCACATGAGGGTACTGATCCATCTCAGCAGGGGTCGGTGGGCGCATATCCATGTAGGACAGGCCAGCACGAATGGACAGCGGGATGACGTGCCCCTCAGGTGTGACGACAGTTTGCCGACCACCAGGGAGTCCACGCGGGCGTTCATTCACATCCATACCGAACGCAGATAGCTGGTTGGTAGAGTGGATGGACTTGCCCTTCCCGTATAGAGCGTACTGGTGGAACTTGGCGATGATCGGGCCACTGCTCGTATGAAGCAGGGCCGCGACCGTACCAATATCCAGACTTGCAATGGTGGAATCACCAATGCCGCTCACATCTGCCGTGGTACCCGTCTTGCACAGGACCAGAACGTCGTCGCCAGCAAGGCCGCCATTGGCGCCACTGTCGACGAGTGCACCCGTCTTCGCCGCCACCGAGGTCTCGAAGTTGTAGCGGACCACGGTGGAGTTGACACGTCGCCATGCGCCACCCTCAGAATCGACGAAGTCAGCGTTCGATTGACTGGACTGACGCGCCTGGGCGAGCATGCGGTTGATGGCAGATCCCGGGGGACCGCCCTTGGGTTCCGCAGTGCCCCCGGAACCTGACGGCGTGGAGGACCCTGGTACCGTGTCGGACGAAGAGTTCCCAGAGGACGTGGCTTTATTGGCAGCACGTGAAGTGTCGCCCTTGCCAGCACCACGGGACAAGTTGTTGTGCATGTAGTCCTTCTTCTGGGCCCAAGACATCGTTGCCCACTCCTCATTCGGAATGCGGGTACGCTTGTCGTTGGTGTAAGTCTTGCCGTTGCCTTTGGCAGGAGACTTGCCCGAAGAACCACCCTTTCCCTTGCCGGTCGTAGCGTTGTTGACATTACGCTTTTGAACCTGACGAGGATGAGAGGAATCGAGGCGTTGAGCATGGATCCGAACCGAGTTGAGATGGTGATCGAATCCAGCCGCCTTGATCTCGAAACCGGATGGCATGGCCGCGAGCATCTCGTCACGGACGTAGGATGTGCTCGTGAGAGCATTCAGAAGATCCTTGTCCGGAGCGATCGAGTTGTGCAGCCATGTCTTCTTCGTGTTGTCCGGCAGGGCGTCATCTTCCATATCTTCGATATCGGAGATGATTCCCTGCCAGGTGTCCACGAAGTTCTCACGGTTCTTCTTCCAGCTGTTATCCAAGGTGAAGGAGGCGATGCGAGCACGAAGTGCCATTGCCGCGCTCTCACCATTGACACCATTGGTGTAAGTCTCAATGAGACTCTGATAGACAGCTCGACCGTCCTTGCTTGCTTGGTGCTTGCGAAGGAGCTGGTCACCACGCGAAGTCTTGACATGGAGGCTCAGAACAGAGTAGAGGTACCTGTTCTGCATGTTGTAGAACAACATGTCCGATGGACCCGGTTCCCACGAAGGATCGATGTGATACTCAAGTCCATGAGTATACGCGATCGCTTCGAATTGGCGCCGGAACGAAAGGAAACGCTTGTCGTCCTTCAGTGTGGGGAATGCGAGGGCCTCACGCTTGACACCACGGCTGAACTCCTTGGTGAACGACTCTGGGAGAGCGCTCGACGGAGAGAATGAAACACTTGGCACAGGAGCACCAGCGATTGGAGTTTCCGCTGTTGCGACACGTGCCGAAGGTTCGGTCACCGGAGTAGCAAATCTGGTCCGATCAGGAGGGGACACAGATTCAATGTCCTCGTCGTCATCCACAGTACGGCGAGTGCGAGTACTGGGAGGAATGATGCTGACACCTCCTCGGGGACGGTAGCTGGCCGGGGTCCGGGGACCCGCGACCCCGATGACAGATGGGTGCGAGATGTCGTACATGTCGACACTCATCCATTCATCGGGAGTCAATCGTGGTTGGAGATTGATCCAGCGTACCAATGCGAGGATCTTGTTGACAACAAGCACATTCATGGGACGGAATGTGTTGTCGTCGTCGTCGGTCACCTCGATTGCCAAGAGGGCAGGCTTATCGAGATGAATCAGATCCATTGCATTGGCGATGCCGGCCTCGTTGAGAGCGCGACGTTGCCAAGAATGGGCCTGAATGCCGATGACAGACAAGACGTGGTTGAGTATGGTGTACTCGTTGATGTCGGTGACGTTGGTGTTGGTAGCCATGATGAAAGCGTTCGGTGATGGGTGATGTTTGGTGATGGGTGATGGTTGATGTGATGTGATGTAGATTGTTTGTTGTGTGTTTGTTTTGTTGTAGTTGGCGGAGTGTTTGTTTGATTTGTTATTTCTGGTTTCTCGCGTAGATCGCCGTGGGCGATGTTGTTGTACGATTCAAGAAATAGAGCAGGAAAGCACACTTGATCAATCGTCTGTGACGAGATGTTTCGATTCAAGAGAGGATTGGCGTGTGAAGCAGTTTGGAAAGAGAGAGTGTACACACTTGGACTGTGATGTCTGGAGTGTGGTGAGCGCGCGAGGGCCGAAGCCGAGTGGAGCTGAACGGTGGAGTCCGAACAGAAGAGTGTGTCTGCACAGAGAACTGGGCAGAGAGTGTCACGTCGTCACGTGGGGTAGCTGAGGATGCTTGAAGCAGAGGAAGTGGATATTCACTCGATCAACACAGGTGTGGAGCGAGTGCGACTGTTAATCTGATAGAACGATATAGAAAACGAGGGTAACTTACTGTACGCCGAAGGGTGATCAATCCGTGGTAGTGCAGTAGGTTGGTGAGTTTGTGTGTGAGTGTGTTTCTTAGTCTTTAAAGCTGTAACGAATCCAAATGAGACTTTCAAAAGGATTGTGAGCAGGCGATGAGCAGATCCATTAGAGTTGGATCTGCATCATCTCTATTAGTAGTGGTATAGTGGAGCGTTGAGTCTCCCACGTGCAATCATCGCGGTGCCGATGTTGCCATTCGAGAGAGGAGACATCAATTTCGTGATGGTCGGAGAGAGAGTTTGTTGTTCACTCTCTTCCGATCGATTTGGGGGACTTTGTTCATCCAACGGTTTGGTACGTGTGTCCATCCAGGACAGGTCATGTCACGTCCATAAGTGGCGTGGGATGGCATGATCGCCCAAACCCAAATTCAGCGGACATGCGACATCGTCATAAGTAGAGCACGATTCGTGGGGAGAGACCCCGTGGGACCCCATCCCACCGACATCGAGTCACGCTTCAATCCCGCTCAAACATTCTGAGCAGTCGGGCATTTGACTAACTAGACTAAATCTTAACACGACTAATGGGAATACTAGTTTGAGCTAATAGAAACAGTTGAGATTCAATGAGGGACAGACTACTACCGAACACGGTATCAACCCAATGGGAGAAATTCCTGTTTTGGCGCGAAATCTTCCGACTTGATTGACCACCAAATCTTTTCTCCTCCTTTCTCTCCTCCATTCACGAATCCGTCATGACTCAAACCCGACCGACCTGACTCACACCCCACCTGGGAACTATATGCTCTTCAGATCCTCCTTACTAAAACATACCTCGATTCCTTCATTGCTGATGACCATCACACTACCACCGTGGTCTCAGCATGCGTATCCAACTTGCTTCAACTCAAGCAATGGAATCCGAGTGTCAGCTTCAGCCACAGCCACTGCTTCATGACCGTCATCACTGATTGTCATGACCTACACTGCAGTGTAACTACATGTGCGGAGAGCAAGGCACTGTATTGACTGTCTACTCTGTTGCACTGAATCAAGTGCATCAGTGCAGGGTCTCGCCTAGTTGTGTGGCATCGTTTCTTCACCCTACTAACACCAATAAGCTAACTCATAATAACAGACAAGGATTAGCTACAAAGCACTCTACTTCTCATCGTTACAAGTTATAACTCTTCAAACAGCACACCTCTCTTGAACTGCATCACACGGCTATCCCGAAGCCGGCAGATTCACGAGGCATTCTCCACCGATTCGCGACGCCTACGCTCGAATCCTAACTGGTAGCTGCGAGTGGTTGCCAAATACTCTCTTATCAACTCCACCGAGCATCTTCCTCTGCCAACCGATCGCAAGAGTCTCTCTGAGACGAAGCCAAAAGGCACAGCTCGCAGACCGAGCTTCCAACAAGGACCACGTCCTCATCGAATGCATCTGATCTGAAATCAGATCCCCACCGCTCGAAAACCGAGCCACGCAAGAGGACAAAAGTCCCAAGCTGAAGGTAAGCGACCCAAGGTCGAACTTCAGTAGCCTCTGCCAAAGCAAGCAATAACCGCACTCGCCGACCAAGTGCGAGCCTCCCCAAGCCTGCATCGAACTTCAGTGCACACCTTCCCAACGAAGTGAAGCCGAGCAAGAGCAAGAGAAGGCAAACAGATCGATCCCCCTCGAAGTCCGAAGACCATTCGAGAAGTCCCCGTCATCCATCATGGCGGAAGAGGCAACCCCTGCCACGCTGGAAGAGCTGCAAGCGCAGCTCGAAGCGATCATGGTCGAGAACGCCCGCCTCACACAGGCGACGTTGACGGCCGAAGCCGCTGCAGAAGCAGCAAACGCGGCTATAGCCACTGCCCAAGCAGCGGCGACAGCCACCACGACCCCAAGCCGTCCCGGGCTCGAGCGCAGCCGTTCCGCTGGCGACACAAGAACCCGGACGGACCAATCCTTCTTCAACGACAGCATCTTCGACATGGGCACACCCATGCCCAAGAAGAGCAAAAAGTCAGAAGAGGACAGCGAAGACGACGACCACGACCTCTCTGGGAAACCAACCGTTCCCATCATGGGAGGTATCCTCAAGCAAGGACGCAACTGGGTGCCCTGGACCGCAGGCGCGCCGAACGGGCATTGGACGGGCCTCCAAGACGAGTCACACACCAGGTGGACCAACTCTCAACAACAGAGAATCCTCCATAACGGTGCTGACTCCACCAACCAGTCCAAGCGAGAACAAGGACTCACCGACAAGTTCAAGAAAGGAGGGAACATCCAGCAGTTCATCCGCCTGGTGCGAAACCACATGGCAAGAACCGGACTCCTCACCATGGCGTACATCGCTGACGCCAACGCAGAGTCAGGGATGACTTGCGTCTTGGACTCACCAGCCGCCTTCACTCTTGAAGATGCCACCAGGCACTTCGACGAGTTCCATCTGAAGTGGGATCACTACGACGTCCAGAACAACGAGACAGCCTCAGCGTTCTTCCGTGACAGTCTTGATCCAGCCCTCGAAGACCAACTCATGAACCGAATCGAGCCGAAGTTCCACGATAACTTCATCACTCTCTTCGTTGAGTTCATGAACAGCAACTCGGCCAACTCCTTGGATGAACAAGACGCCCTCGCAGCCAAGATCCGCGAAGTCAACTGCAGACGTTTTCCAAACGAGAACGTTGGTCTCATGGCAGTCCACCTCCGTGCTCTTTGCAAGCGCCTCGACGACGCCGGTCGCTTCGACCTTCGTCTCCTCCGAACGATCCTCGACGCCTTCCTGCAGGCTGGAGGACAGATCCGGTCTGGTGAACAGTACCGACGTCCTCTCTATGTGATGAAGGATAACCTTGAGGAAATCCTCATGCGTCTTCCCGTCTTCACGTACGAGTACGCTCGCCCCCAGCTTGCCGCAAAAGATCTCACATGGATGGCAATCTGTAACAAGGCCGAGGCGTCGTACGAAAACGAGGTGCGTGGAAATCGCTGGCATGCCATCAGGCGTACCAGAGACAGCAACGTGCCCAGGTACTCGTACGCCAACAACGCCGTCCAGAATCCAAGCGCCAACGTTCTCGAGCAACACAAGGGTTTCTCCAAGAACGACGGAAGGAGAAACAACTTCAAGAAGCCCAAGGAACGCGACGCCAAACGCAACGCCAGCCAGGGCTGGTCGTCCAAAGCTCCCAAGCCCGGTGAACCACAGCGCAAACTTGTCAACGACAAGACGTTCATGTGGTGCGCCAAGTGCCGCCGCTGGCGTCTCTCGCACAACACCGAGAGTCATCAGGACAACTTCAAGTTCAAGGCGAAGGCAAAGGGCAAGCAAGCTCCCAAACAGGACAACCTCTCCATTGACATGGCTGCGTGGACATGCTTCACAGCCGCCTCCAGTCAAGACAAAGACACCTGGTGGTCTCTCGTCTGGAACCTCTTCACCTCCTTCAACTACTTCGGTAGCATCGTTGGAATGGTTCTCCTCTTCGCCTCACTCCAAGTCATCACTATTGGAGTAGAGTATGGGTGGTACATCGCGGCAGCAAATGCCTGGATGCTAATTGCCGTAACTCTACTACTCCTCCACACGAACGTACCACGAAGACCCGACTCAATCAACTCTGCTGATCTAGTCTACAACAAGGCACGAGTCAAAGAACGGTACAAGCAAGTGCACAAACGTCCAACACACTTCAATGGAGCCGTGAAACGCAGTCTCTACGATCTCGTAATGGAAAGTCTCGACCCAGATGGACCCAAACCCGTGAACGTGTCGAAAGGAAACTCCCCACGAACAAAACGTGTGTGGCGTCCCCAGGCTCGGACCAAATCCCGTAATCACAGATCAAAACGTCGTCACTGGAATCAATCGAAAAATTCCACTTATGGTAAAAACCAAACACCCACGACAGCAAAATTGCCCCGCCAAGAAGGTCGCACCTCATCCATCTCACGAAATCTCTGGAGCCTGTACCCAACTCGCGGAATTGACTTGATGTATGATCGAAGTCAAAAGCAACAATGTGACAATGACATGCCCGCACTACTCACTCTGCAAGGTCTAGCCTCCTTCTTCTCCAATCGCAATGCTTTCGCATCTCCAGCTAAAGCTGAGAGTTATCTCTCACCCAATGCTCCATTCGAACTCGTTTGGGACAGCGGAGCATCAATTTCTGTGACAAATGACCTCAACGATTTCTGTTCTACTCCAAGTCCTCCACCAAGACCGACCTTTCTCAACGGATTCCTCAAGAAAATCCAAGTGAATGCGTTGGGAACCGTCGAATGGCATGTCCTTGATGTAACTGGAAGCCCTCGCAAATTGCGACTGCCTGCTTTCCATGTTCCCGAATCAAAGGTCAAGCTAATCAGCACTTCCAGTCTCCTTGAAGAGTATCAGGGCGAAACTATCGTTTTCGACAAGTCCTCCTGCAAACTCAGCGGAATCCTGGGAAACGACGATCGCAATGCAATCGTAGCGAATTACAAGAAGTCCACAAGGCTGCCAACATCAGTTGGCTACAGTGCCGACAACATCCATGACGTACCAGCTGCACTAACGTCCATCGTCTCTACCGTGTCGGACCACAACGTGAACCTCACCCAACCGCAAAAGGAACTTCTTCGGTGGCACTATCGTCTCGGACATTTATCCTTCAGTCGAGTGAAGTTCCTGCTGCGTTCGGGTACACTCACCGGGTCAGAATCGTCTAGAAAGATGCACACAGCTGCGGCAAGGGTCACAAGCCTTCCGCTGTGCGCCGCATGCCAATTCGGAAAGCTGCACCGTCGCCCTTCCCCAGGAATAACTCAACATGTCGTCCGTGACAAACAAGGAGTTTTGCGCACCGATCACTTGTTCCCTGGACAACAAGTATCAGTGGACCACTTCGTCGGTCGAACGCCAGGACGCCTCTTCTCAGGACGAGGCAAAGGCGATCCAAACGAAATGTACAAAGGCGGAGCCATTTTTGTCGATCACGCATCAGGATACATTCACGTGGAACCTGTGGCAGCGCTAACCACGCACGCCACCCTCGAAGCCAAGGAACGGTTCGAACTGATGTGTCGTGATGTTGGAGTCCCCGTACGATCGTATCTATCAGACAACGCCACCACCTTCACCTCACCCGAATACTCCAAACACCTTGAAATCTTCCATCAAGTCCATCGATTCGCAGGTGTCGGCGCACATCACCACAATGGAATCGCCGAGCGAAGCATTCGAACAATTGTCTCAATGGCCCGAACCATGATGATGCATCAAAGCATCCACTGGCCAACGATGTTTGATGCTCAACTATGGCCAATGGCCGTCGTACACGCTGCGTACATCTATAATCGCGTGCCTAATCCCGCCACCGGCCTCACACCTTACGATGTTCTATCGCGCATCCGTCTTCCCCTCAAGCAACTCCATAACCTGCACGTATGGGGCAGTCCAGTCTATGTTCTTAACAAAGCGCTGGCCGATGGACGCAAGATACCCCGATGGGAACCAAGAGGAGAGAGATACGTGAACATGGGTCTCTCTACGAAGCATGCTTCAACCGTACCTCTAGTCCTATCACCGCGGACAGGTTCAATCACCCCTCAGTTCCACGTCGTGTTCGATGACTGGTTCGCAACGATTGCTACCGACTTGAAGCAACTTCCAAGCTATCAATCGGAAGAATGGACTCGCATGTTTGGTGACACCACTTTCCAATATCCATTCGATGACGACGATGTGGAATCAATGGAGCAGGACGACATCTTCGCATCAGACACGCGAGACCACAACCGGTTACAACGCAACGACGATAACACTCCACCACCGAGTTTTGATACGCGAAACCAACAAACCATCCGTGAAAGAACGCCACAGGTATTGGCAAAAGAGTCGCAACCAATGACACAACAGATCCCCGATCTCATGAGTGAAGCTCTCGCCCCTCCGATGCCAGCTTCAGAGGGAGCCAACAGGCAAATGTCTTCGACAGAGGGAGCTCCCGATGAGTCCCCGGTACCTGACTCTACTATAGAGTCACCGGATCAGCGAACACTTCAACCGCAATTGAGTTCACCTCTCCGAGAATCACCAACATTAGAACCAGCAACTCCATTACCACCTCCAGCTCCATCGCCAATTCAAACGAGCTCCACGCCACCCACGACACCTAAGTCTGAGCCAACGCCAGAAAGACCTCGAAGCACGAGAATTCGCAAACAACCAAAGCGATTCACGTACGCACGTATGGGAGGCAAAGCAGCCTGGCTGGACGACGAAGACACCGATGATTTCTACTTCTGCCCCGCAGTAGCTACCTTGGAAGAAATTGAACAGGCCGCAATACCCAGGGAGTTGCACCCCGACTCTTCATCGATCATCACATTCTCACAAGCTGTCGTCGATTGCTTACACACAATTGAACCTCTCCAACGCGAAGGCAGCGACTCTCTTTCCATCGATCTACACCAATTCAAGGTGGACGCTCACTATTTGTTGCGCAGACTTCGAATGCGATTCAACACTTTGAATCCACAACCAACCAACGTCGTTCTTCCAACATTCGCGCCAAGACCGATTGAAACAGAAGAAGCCAGCGTCAACATGGCCGACTGGTGGCAACCAGACCCTGATGACATGACCGAGGAGGGACCAACTCCATTCCAAGACGTTTACGAGGATCTCTACTCAGACATGGAGAGGCATTTCGAAGTCGACCTCCACTGTGAGATTCGCTGCGACGACCTCAGGAGACAAGCAACGGACTACGCTATTGGTAAATTCGTGGGAAAACTCAGCACCTTCATCCGAACTGGCACCATGGACCCCAGCTTCGACGCCTTCGATTACATGTCGTCGGCCACACCTGAGGCATGGTCGTACCAGGATCCGGAGTACCTAATGATGAAAGGTTTTCTCCCTCCTGAAAGCAAAATCAGCGGAAACACCTTCTTTAAAAGGACACGCTCCGTGTGGAACGCCATCACTGAGAATCACCGCTATCGTCTCGCATTTGAGCTGCTCCGTCGCCAAGTCACGACTATCCGCCCAGGACCATGGCCACAGCCCAGCGAATTCGAAGTTGAGAAATTCATCCAAGGAATGATCGAAACCAACACGGCACCTCTGAAGGAGGCTCCAGCAACGCGAGCCTCTGATCAAAACGGATCAACACTTGAAGTCGACCCATCATCCATCCTCGACACAGCGACATGTATTCCAGAACACGCATGGGCAAACATCGAACAACACGCTTACGCTGTCTCCATCATCGAGCCGCAGCGAGACTCAACGAACTTCCCAACATACGTCGATGGACACATGATGAGCTACTTTGCAACAGGAGGCGACCTAAACATCGCTGAGCGTTCATCCGTGTACAAGGCTTCCAACCGTGATCCTGATACCCTCTCCTTCGACGAAGCAATCCGCGACGACAACAAGGACGAGTGGATGCAAGCAGCCGAAAAGGAAATCAAGGCTCTCACGGAAAAGGGAACGTGGGAAGAGATCCAAAAGGCCGACGTCATTAACGACCGAATCTTCCCGGGGACCTGGGTCTTCCGCCGCAAGCGCTTGCCAGACGGCACAATCAAGAAATACAAGGGTCGCTGGTGTTGCCGCGGAGACCTCATGAATGAGGATGCATCCACATACGCGCCAGTCGTGGCCTGGTCATCCGTTCGCATCTTCCTGAGCACATCCATCGTGATGGGTTGGACAACTACATCGATCGACTTCACCAACGCATTCGTACAGGCTTCAATCCACAAGCCCGTACATCTCCACCTCCCTCGCGGCTTCAAATCAAGCAAAGGACCCAACACCTGTCTCAGACTTCGCAAGAGCCTCTACGGATTAACGATCGCTCCGCGCCTGTGGTATGAGCACCTCATCCGGGCCCTGATCACAGTCGGCTTCAAAGCCTGTGATCAAGAGCAATGCCTGTTCATCAAGCACAACATCATGATCGTTCTCTACGTTGACGATGCAGGAATCGCCTCGAAGACCAAGCAGGATGCCGATGAATTCATCGCATCAATGCGTGAACTGGGGTTCGAGCTAACTCAGGAAGGCAGCTTCACTGAGTTTCTGGGAATTGAGCTTTGCCGCAATCCAAAGGCGGACACGGTTCACCTTCGACAATCGGGATTGATCAAAAAGATCCTAGAGACGACGAAAATGACCAACTGCAATCCATGCCCGGTTCCAACAACCCAGCTCGCACTCGGACAGTGCAAAGATGAACCAGCCATGAACGAGAAATGGAACTACCGCTCCGTAGTTGGTATGCTGTTGTACCTCACAACGAATACTCGTCCAGACCTCGCCTTCGCAGTCTCTCAGGTCGCACGCTTTGGACAGGACCCTCGCCGCTCACACGCCAAGGCCGTCAAGCGCATCATGCGATATCTCAAACACACGGAGACCATGGGCACCATCGTCCGCCCCACTGGGCAACTCGATCTCAAGTGCTACGTGGATGCTGACTTCGCAGGCCTCTACCAACGAGAAGACAGCAAAGACCCTGTATCGGTCAAGTCACGCACAGGGTACCTTATCACACTTGGTGGATGTCCTCTCATTTGGAAATCAAAGCTTCAAACTGAGATCGCACTGTCTACGATGGAGTCAGAGTACGCCGCTCTTTCTCTGGCAATGCGCACATTGATCCCAATTCAGCAGCTCATCCGACAAGTGATTGACAACGCAGGCACCAACATGCCGCTGCACACCAACCTCCAGTGCACTGTCTTCGAGGACAACCAAGCCTGCATTTCCCTTGCCACCAATCATCAGCCAACAGCACGCACCAAACACTTCTTGACCAAGTGGCACTTCTTTTGGTACTGGGTCAAGGCAGGCTTCATTTGCATCCAACACATCTCCACGCCGGAGCAACTCGCCGACATCTTTACAAAGGGATTATCCATCGTGGTCTTCGAGTACTTACGGTTCAAAATCATGGGTTGGTAACAACCAACAACAACAAACAACAACGAAGGATGAAGTTTTCATCGATACCACAACTCCAATCACGACCCAACACTGAGAGGGAGAGTTGAGATTCAATGAGGGACAGACTACTACCGAACACGGTATCAACCCAATGGGAGAAATTCCTGTTTTGGCGCGAAATCTTCCGACTTGATTGACCACCAAATCTTTTCTCCTCCTTTCTCTCCTCCATTCACGAATCCGTCATGACTCAAACCCGACCGACCTGACTCACACCCCACCTGGGAACTATATGCTCTTCAGATCCTCCTTACTAAAACATACCTCGATTCCTTCATTGCTGATGACCATCACACTACCACCGTGGTCTCAGCATGCGTATCCAACTTGCTTCAACTCAAGCAATGGAATCCGAGTGTCAGCTTCAGCCACAGCCACTGCTTCATGACCGTCATCACTGATTGTCATGACCTACACTGCAGTGTAACTACATGTGCGGAGAGCAAGGCACTGTATTGACTGTCTACTCTGTTGCACTGAATCAAGTGCATCAGTGCAGGGTCTCGCCTAGTTGTGTGGCATCGTTTCTTCACCCTACTAACACCAATAAGCTTACTCATAATAACAGACAAGGATTAGCTACAAAGCACTCTACTTCTCATCGTTACAAGTTATAACTCTTCAAACAGCACACCTCTCTTGAACTGCATCACACGGCTATCCCGAAGCCGGCAGATTCACGAGGCATTCTCCACCGATTCGCGACGCCTACGCTCGAATCCTAACTGAAACCCCAAGCCGATCTACTCCGAGGCAATGCCAGAAGTGGGTCGCGTCTTCCTGTTTGCCACAGCTAGGACACAGGTCTGACTTCCGCAACCCCCACTGCTTCATGCGTTTGCCCATGGGCGCTTCGCCGGTGACAAGCTTGACCGTAAGAAGCCGCTTGATCTGATCCAGCTCTCGCAAGGACCGGCCGATAACCTCCCACTCAACCTGTTCCAGCTGCCGTACCACTCCTCTCCTCTCGAGGACGTGAACCATGCCATCGCATATTGGACCTCGCGACACCGCCGAGTACGTTACCCTGGTGACTTTGCCAAGCGAGACGAAGGAAACTTGCTCCCCGTGTATGTGCCCACCGTGGATCTCACTCATTGGGATCGACTCTCGCGCTATTCGGGCCAACTTGTCTGCCACCACGTTCATTCTCGCCCACCGGTCTAGGGTGCTCCATCCTGCTTTGTCGTCTTGATGTCCTTTCACATGACGTCCATGGATTTTGATGGGTATCGTGATGCTCAACGTCCGGACCGCCCTCTGCAAGTCGGCATCTGTGGACGTGGGGGACAGTGCCCACTCGTGATCCAGGGCTTTGAGAGCCCCCAGGTTGTCACATCCAAGAACAACTGCACCGTCGACGACCCCGTGTGCCGTGCATATGGCACTGAGCATTACCAGCACGCCGTATATTCCAGCCAGTTCTGCCCGCTGCGACTGCATGACTTCGTTTGTCGCTGGCGCCAGATTGAGGACAAGCAGTTGTGCTCCGCAGCCTTCATGCTCTGCCAGAATGATCGCCCCAGACGCACCTTTCCCTTCCGCCACTGAGCCGTCACTGCAGGCTACCGCTGAACCCTTCCGTATGGACTCCGCTACCGTTTCCCAGTCACCTGTCTTTTCGTAGCGTTGTATTGACCATTTTGTCGACCTTGGCATTTCTTTCAGCAGTTGGTCCATTGTCACCTCGTCGGTATGCGTCTCCTGCAAGCCTTCACCAGTTCCCGCAACCACAATCCGATCTCCTTCCATATATCCGTCTACAATGTGCGTTGCCGTTCCCACTGTTCCATCGGATGGCTCGTAGAGCTTGGCGCGTCGTCGCCGTGGAATTCGCCGGAAGCACGACCTGGGTTGCTCACGCATAGTGAGACGATCACCTCCTGGATCCCACAAAACCGCTGGCACCTGCGACGAATATTGCCTCCACTTGCCCAACGGATGGGCCAGTCTGGCGACTCTTGTCCTGGAGACCTGAAACAGCCTTCGAACGACCTGACCCCGCTGCCTCCAGTTGGCCAGACTCACGGAACCTATCGGTGGCCACGCCATTCGGGATTCTCTGAGCGGGATGGGTTCCGGACTCCCCGCGGCCGGGTGGAGATGCTCTCCGTCCACCGTCGTGATATCCGACATCCAGAAGATTCGCTTTTTGATGCGGCACAGGTTGATGACGAGCTCGACTTTCTTGCCGAGCTTGAGGGCTCTGACGCGCTCCATGATTGGCGCGTCATGTTCGCGAGGGGCATGCAGTATCCTTTGCTCCCACTGCACTGTTTTTCCCACCCTTGCTGCTTCTTGCCATACCGCCTTTATCCACGAATCTGTTGCTAGATGCTCCCACTGCGCTGGGTCCTGTTGGAATACCTCTGGCACCCCTACCTGCAATGTCATGATCTCCAGTGAGGTCCTCATGAGCTTTCCAGTGAGGGTGTGCTGCCCCCAGTGCCTGGCGAGCATTTCGAGGTGCTTCGCCACCTGCACGTAGTAGAGGTGTTGCACTCCCAATCCAAAACGCTCGAGGGGGCCAAACACTATCCTTCGCGACATATTGCGTTGGACTCCAGCCGCTGGCAACGCTGCCTGGAGCACCGGCCTCATGATTCTCTCCGTGGCGTCCTTCGTAAATGTGGAACTGGTCAACGGATACTCCAGAGTTTTCCAGATGGTGGCCTTCATGGCAATCCACGTGTGGGTCCTTAGCATGCGACTTCGCTGCACCTTGTCTGCCCACTTCTCTGCTTTCTCCATGTAGTATGCCTCATTGTCATCTTGCACGCCGTTGTGCCGAACCATGACTCCCAGAGCCTTCCTGGCTTGGCCCACCTGCAGTCGCAGAAGAGTAGCCCTTTGCTGACTGTCAGGCTGCCGGATGCTGATGTCTCCTGGCTGCTCGTCGATGCGTTTGTACTGCCATTGTTGCCCGTCCCATTTGAAGACCATGAGGTACCAGTAGCTTTTGCTGGGCTCCAAAGCACCCCCTGTCGCTCTCAACATTCCTTCCCACGAGTCCACTATCCGTTGTACTTCTGCCGTGCATGCTTCGGGATCGTTGACGTCAGCTTGGACCGAGTGGATAAGGTCCGTATCGTCCACGAACGAAAAACACACGAGCTTGGTCTCTTCTGCCGTGATAGGACTCGTCGCGCCGAACCCGTAGCCTTTCGCTGCCATTGCTTGCATGATGGGAGAGCTCATAGCCACCCACCCAGCTGGCGATATGCCTAGACCTTGCAGCAGCCCCTGCAACTTCGTGCCACGTCGTGGATATGTCCTGGACGATTTTCCAAATCCAGTGAGAACGTGGTGCTGCATGGACTGAATGGCTGAGGTGACGCTGCGGCTCACCGTGGTTGGAACACCGAGACGTTGCATACTGAGTTCGAGCGGCACGTGAGCCATTCGATCATAGCAACTTTTTGCATCGTTGGAGCATATGCAACTGGGTGATGCCGTCATCCGTACGATGTCGTCCGTCATCCGGTTGTTCAAGCTGACTTCTGCCGCGCTCCGCTGCTTGCGGCTGCCATATTGCTCCTTGGGCAGCATCTGATGCTTCTCTGCATGCTTCATCATCACTTTGCCGATCCATTTCAAGTTGACGTTGAAATCCCCTTCGACCAGGCTGATGGTTCGAAATCTTGAGACTCGGAAGTTGCCCGGTTCCTTCAGTAGGGTGACATCCGTGCATACCAGCCACTGCTCCAGATTATAGCCTGTTCGCAGTGAGATCTCCTGCATGGTGGCGTCGATGTGCGCTAGCTGCTTGCATTGCGCGTTTGCCTTCCACAGGCCGAAGTGTAAACCTGACAGCCCGGAAGTTGTCTTCTCTCGTGCCTTGGCCCACAGTCGCTGATGGCTGTCCAGCGTGACTTCCAGGTCGGACTCCTCCCACGGTACGGTGCTCGTTGGAGCAAGAGCTTGAATCAAGGCATCTTTGTGTTGCCCCAGCCTATGACCGTAGCGTCGCCTGATACCCTGAGCTCCTCCTTTCCGCATTTCTCTTTCCATTGCTGCGCTTTGCAGAGGAGTCACATATGCCTGCCGATACTTCGCCTCGTTCGCTTTCATACATTGTGCTATAACCGCGTGCTCCTTCTCGAAGACCTCTTCCTCCCCTTCCGCGTTGTTGGCGATCACCATCATGACTTTGCCGCTGCTGTGGCCTCCAATCGCCGCTCGGATAGCTCTGAACGTTTCCACCACCTCCTCGCGCTTTTGGATGGTTGTTATTGCCGCTTCCGACATGATGTTCCCGGCCTTGGCCATTTCGTCTGCCCTGGATTGCAGGAATGTTTGTCTGTGTTTCAGTGCGTTCTTTTTTGCCGTCTTCCATCGTGCGTGCGCTCGCCTTCGCTTATCCTCCAGTTCATCCATGTTGAGCGTGGCCGTTCTTGTAGTGATTCCTGCTTGCTTTTTAGCTCTTTCGTACCACCGCGAGCTTACTTTCTTGCCGCGCCTTCGCTTCCACGCCAGATTCCAAAACTGCTTCTCCATGGCCCTCCGCTTGATCTCCGGAGAATATGGAACTTGTCCAGTGTATATTGTGCGTGCCCCTTTTTCTGCCTGCAGCATGATGCTCATTCTTTCTCTATCGATGGTTTCCATTGCTGTTGCCTGCCCTGCGGTGATTGTGTGTGCTGCTCCGATGGCTGCTCTGAGCGCATCTACGCGTTGCGGGATCCTAGCTTGGTGGTACTGCTTCCGCACCTCGGCCTTATACTTGCGAACCGTGACTGGTCGGTTTAGCTGTACTCTGCGCCCTTCGAATTTGGGAGTCGGCTTGCTGATTGATCCAAATATCGATTCTTGAGATATTTCAATCCACGCCGTTCTGTGGTCCCACATTCCAAACTCGCTGTATCCCGCTCGTATGACTTGCACCGATGCTGGCACCCATATGCCGTCGATCACCCTGTCCGAGTTTGCCCTCACATTTGTTGATATTCCTGGGGCTTGCGGGTGTCGACTGAGAATCGCCTCCTTCATGTGCTGTCGGCCCATCATGGTCGCCATTTGGGAGCGAACCACCAGCATGTTTATATCTCCTCCGACAATGACTGCCTCCCCATCTTGCCTCCATTCCTGGATGGCTGTTTCCAGATCCTGGATCAATAGCTCAATGGGAGCTGTGTCGATGCCTTGGGACTCCAACCACGATGCCTGTTGATTATAGACTGTGCCGGCGCTCTGACCACCCTTGTTGGGGACATAAATGCTCACAAGTCTCACTGTGGTGTCCTGTCTGCCTCTTATGGCCATGCTTGTCCACCTTCCCAGCTTGCGGGGATCGTTGGCCAGACTCTTGTATCTGCCTGCGACGTTTCCGATTATTGCGCATGCCGTGCCTCCCCACTGTCGAATTCCACCAAGCTTCTCTCTTTCGTTGTATGCCAGAGCGTGCCTTTCTGTATGCACGTGTTTGTGTGCTCTCGCCTTCCACGAGTTCATCTTGCCCACCTTGGACCAGTTGACTCCTATCTCTGATAGCAGGGCCACGTCAAACTTCTTCTGCTTGACCCATTGCCATAGATCGTCGTTTTTCCAATGCTTCGATTCCGCCTGTAGGCACCCCACGTTAAGAGCTACTATTCTCAATACCGAACTGCTCTTTGTACGAGGGGAGTCGCCCCAGTGCCGATCGTGGAGGTTGTGCCCTTCCTGGCGCCCTTCCTCCGGGGTTGCATCTGTTAGGCTTGCGGGGGTGGTTGGTGATGCTTCTCCTGCCCCCAGCCTCTCTTTATTCTTGATCCTCGCCCCTACCCTTGCTTGAGGCAGGTGGCGTGGCCGTGGACGCTTCCAGTTGGGCGCGCAGTGCCGCTATGATTGCTTCTTGGTTGGTGATCATGCTCGATTGCTCTTGCACTCTGACTCGACTCGCCGCCAACTCTTGTGCTTCTCTTGCCATCTTCATGGCTTCTTCGATTTCCGCTTCGATTTCATCTGCCTCTGTCTGAGATTTCGGTATGGTGTATCGTGACGAAGCTGCTGGCTTGCCGTATTCTGTCCCGAAAGTTTTGAAACCCTCGTCCTCCAGTCTAGCCTTCTTTCGCTTCGGGCATGCGCTCTCGCTCTCCATGAGGTCGATGCCTTCGATGACAACATTTCCAAAACCTTCGTCCAAAAGGAAGTCCATTTCTTCTTCAGTCTCTACATCCACGTATTCCCCGCTGTCGTCCTTTATCATGGCGCAACTCATTGCCACAATGTCGTCGGAGAACCCCTTGTTCGTGGATGCGTTGATTTCCGTTGAACAGCTAATTGCGATTGTGTGGATGAGCCCTACCGCTTGCGCGTGTCGCTCCTCGAAAGCCACAATATGGATCGCGTCTTCCTTACCATCTGCCATGTGCGTTGTGCTGACATCATGGATGAGAGGATTGCCGTCGCTAGTTTGCTGCGCCAGGAACTCCCGAAGAGTGACGGTGCCCGATTCTGGATCTTTGGTGTCTAACGCGAAGTCGCCTTTGAGCTGTTCGTACTTCAGTCTGCGCACGTAGCTCTGATGTTTCCGGATCATGGCCTGAACTTTCATCGCCATCTTCGCTCCCATGACAGACGTACCTGGTTTGGGCACATATCTGTAGTTGAGGCCTTTGCGGTCGCCATCCTTGGTGTTGAAGATTTTACCCAGGAGCTTTGATGCCCTGCGCGCGTCTTTTACATCCGCATGTAGATGAAGTGCCATCCATGGAGCATTGTACCAGCTTCCTCCATTCTGCAAATGATTTGTCTTCACTTCCTCGGATACCTTCCCCATGAATTTTACCCTGCCGCCGACTTTGAGTTTGGCTCTCTTCTCTTCCAGCAGCTGGTTGATGACTGCTAACGTTTGCTTCGCCTTTGTGAAGTTGCCAGAGTAGGCCATGAAGCCTATCTCTGTCATATGCTCTGCGTCTCGCAAGTCCTGGATGTAGGCATACTCACCTTTTTGGTATGCGCCCTCGAGCTCCGTGTTCCAGCTTGTGAATGCCTGCATGTCAATGTTTGAGGACATCAGTACCTGCAAGTATACGTCCTCACTCTTCGACGTTGGGTTGGCTCTGCCGATGTAATATCGGAGATCCTTCCACATAGCAGGAATGTCTGCGTCGGTGATGATGCAACCCTTGGTCTTGTTCTTCCTGTACCATGGGCTTATTGTCAGGCTCTGATCCATGCCTTTGGCTTCGTCGTACCATTGCCGAAAGCGTTCCTGGAAATCCCTCACTGGCGTTTTGGTGCCTTTGGGGATTTTGAGGCGCATTTCGAGTCTCTCATAGTACCGGCGCTTTGGGTTAGACATCTGAGGTTTCTTCTTCTGGTGTTTGGTCCATCCGTCATCTGTAGTCTCGTTGCTGTTGGAGTTTCCGTCGCTGGCTATTGGCACTCTTGCTACGCTTGGGTTTCCGTCCTTGTCTTGTGGCGCTGGCGAATTGATCTTCGTATTTGTGGTGTATGCTGTCAGATTCGCCTGTTTAAGCGGTTTCTTTGACACCAAAGCTACGAGATCATAGCTGTCATCGTCACTGTCAACCGTCATCGCATCGGCTCCCGAGTCCACTTCCGGTGGGGGTTTCTCTGCCATGTATTGGCACCCCATGTAGTTGGTTGCCGCTGCCCACAGAATAGTCATCTGGTTTGCAATCATGGTAGCCCCCCCCCCCCCCCCCCCCCCCCCCCCCCGGCTTTATGGCGTCTGTGAAGCATCGGACTGGATCTGTGAGCGAAAGATCAGCGATCAACTGCTTGATGGCTACTCTGGACAGGTTGTCTGGTGGAACTTTGGATTTCCCCAGTTTTGTGGTACGCCCATCCATGACTGTTTGGAAGAAAACAGTCATGTCCTTGATCTTCGGCATGCTTGCTGACACCATCGATGTATCGGTCTTCTCCCACATGGCTTTCTTGGTGAGTGCTGTCTTGACTTGGTTGTGCATTGCTCGTTCGCCTTCCCCGTACTTCTCGCCTGGCTCGAATCCTTTTGCCTGGTGTGCGATCGTGTCGCTGAGTTTTTTCCACCGCGCTGTGTTCGGATCCTTCCACTCTGTGGCTACTTCTCCTCGTTTCTCCATCAGTTCTTCCTCGCTGACGCTCGGATTTGGCTTGGGAGGTGGCTTGGGTGTTGTGGCTTGCACCGCTGGCCCTTGCACCTCGGCCATCTCGACGTCATCAGCTTTGTCCTCCATGATCCTGACATGTTTGGTTGCCTTCATCGTCGTTTTGGATTTCGTTCGTGTCACGTAGAATTCGCTGTAGATTTCGTACTGGTGTTTGTTGATGTGTTGTGTTTTGTCTCTTTACTAGTGTTATCGTTGTTTTGGTTTTTTCGGGTTCTGGTATTGTCGCAGTCCTACCACCCACAACACCACTCGAAATCTAGATTCTCAGGTTTGACTACCTTCCAGATGGACTGGAGACCTCATACTTCGTGACCAGACGCTTTGGAGGGTGTGGTAAGTGCGCGCCAGGTTGGATTTCATTGTGATTGACATTTATAGGCACATTTTGACAATCTACTGTACACAATGGTGCGTAGCTTGTAGTACTGTCACCAACACTTCATGATATCTAGATTCTCAGATATGGATGCCTTCCAGATGGACTGGAGACCTCATACTTCGTGACTGTACTCATTGAGGTGTTCTCGGAGTGGTGGAGTCGTTATAATCAAGTATGCTTGACATTTTGTATGCACATATGACCAACATAGTACACACAGTGACCGAACGGTATCATGAGAACTGGCTATATGAGATTTATCACTCGTTGCAGCTGGATCTGGACCGTCCCAAGGTAGGTACATGCCCATGACCGATGTCAGTATGCAATATAGTTGGTTTAACCCTCTCCTCGTCTTCCGCAGAACAGGATTCATCAACACCATAAAAAACTGGAGTACTCTACACTACTCGACAGGGACACGGTTGATGTGTTTACTTCACGGCTAAATTAGTATTTTCAATGTTGTCGTAGAGACACGCCGGCCATTTCAGTCATCCAATCATCGTGTCGGGCACCAAAACGACCTGGTTAGTGGACTTTGGCCTCCAAAACGACCTGGTTAGTGAATTTCCTCCATTCTATTCCATTCGGTTTCCAGAGGGTGTTCGCATGGTGGAGAGTAGCATCATTGTTTCATTCTCCTTGCCGTGGCGATACAAATGGTGCTCGCTGGTATCTGTGAGCGTCTGTCGAGATGTACATGTGAGTATATGTCAAGATGTACGTGTATTTGTGCATCGTTCACCCATCATTCTCTCATACACACTTGGACGGTATAACTATACTCGTGTCGATAGTATACTGTGATTCGTCAGAATTGCAGTGGAAATGGAACACACGAAAAGGGGCAAGATTTCTGGAGGAAATTTGCAAATAACGATTTCTGAGAGAATTGGAAGATCGTCCGTCCATCCATCAATGGTACCAAGAGAATCTCGAGGTACTTCCCAACTAAACCTCAGATGACGATATCATCTGACAGACTACTGCATCACCAATGGAACGTGACATCTGGAGAGCAGAAGGACGCCTACTGACGTCAACAGGATGTCATCATGTCACCACGTCGACATCTGTCTCCAAGTCAGAGCAGGAGGCGAAGATCCGATGACCGAAGGGCATCAGCATCATGGATACAGAAGGTGAACTTCAAATGGCGAGTACTCATGGAGTAGGAGCCAGTACTGAATGAACGGAGTGTCGAATGCGGAGTACGTATCGAACATGGAGTATCATGTGCGATGAGCACACGATGTTGAGAGAGAGAGAATACAGAAGAGGAGCGAGAGAGCATCTCGCGTACCGACTCATTGTCGGAGACCGAATCTACGAAACAGATTAAAGCACCAAGAGCATCGGGCGAGAGAACGGCGTACACCGAGAGCATCGGAGTAGCCAAGTAATGAAATAGCAAACAGACGACTATCAACCAACACCATCTTCCACGATCGTAGGTTACCGTGAGCGGAACTTGCCAACACGTTTATAAACGATAGATCAGGGCGAGCCCGCGAATCGTATCGTGCGAGGAAGACGAACATCATTCAAGAGCAGCAAGCTGAATGAGCGAGGAAGAGGAATTGAGAGAAATCCCTCTGTCCAACCCGACTATCAAGAGAGAAGAAGGTGCGAGTGAGACTCCACCACGACAAGAGAAGGAAGCAGCCGCGGCTACTGTCCTATCAGGCGCAGACGCAAGCGTGATCGACAAGACCGAAGAAGAACGGTCTGCAAGGCTACATCGCGAGGAGGAGAGCATTCTCAGGGCGAGCAAGCAAGAGGAGACTGGTGTGACGGAGAGCATTCGCACAGCCAAACAGAGTGGGAAAAGTGAGACACCACCAGGAGGAGAATTTGTGACGAAAACAATCTCCGCGCAACTACGAGCGAAAATCGAAGAATCGCTAACACAGAAACAAACGGAAATCAAGGGCGCGAGCGCACCAACAACGAAACAACGAATCAACATGGCGACATCAGCCAACATGAACAAGCAACGCATCAAGGCGCCGATGTTCAGCGGTGAACAGGAAGACTACAGCGCATGGGAGTCCCAAGCGAAGGCATACGCTCGTGCACAGAAGACGAGAGACGTGATGTTGGGCAAAACCAAAGTGCCAACAGTGAGTGAGATCGCGGCAGCCGCCGGTGAAGCCAAGGAAGCGATGGAAGAGATCTACGAGCTGGGATGCGACTGCTTCAGCGATCTGATCCTCATGATGGATGCAGAGAAAGGAAAAGGCAAGCAGGCCATCCAGTACATCAACCAATGCATCTCCAACGAATACCCCGAAGGAGACGCACATGGAGCGTGGAACGTTCTCGCGGAGAAGTTCCGACCATCCGATGCGGTGACGAAGATCAAACTCAAGCGCCAATTCAACAACGAAAAGATGAAGAGAGACACGGACCCCGACATCTACATCACGCAACTCGAGAGTCTATGATCGCGTCTCCATGATGTCAAGTACGAGATCACGGACGAGGAAATGATCATGCAAATCCTCAGCACGGTGAGCAACGAATACAGAACTCACGTCGTGAACTTCCAACACCAACTCACGTTCAATCCGGAACTGGTCACCATCAACACGATCAGAGGAGTACTCCGCACTGCATACGCCACTCACAGAGGAGGCAAAGCATACGTCGACGACTTCCAAGACAGCAACACGAAGAGCAACGACACCGGCTTCACAAGCACCAGCAACTTCAAGGGTACTTGTCACAACTGTGGCGTGTATGGCCATAGATCCGCCGATTGTCCAGAACGCAAGAAATCGAACAAAAAGAAAAACAACAACAACAACAACAACAAAATGAACGGAAAGCGCAACAACAACCGCAACAAAGGAAGTGACTTCAACAGGAAGTGCAACTACTGTGGCATCTTCGGACACCGCGAGGCGGAGTGCCGAAAGAAGAAGTTCAACGAGAAGAAGAAGGCCGACGAACAGGCCAACACAGCAACACAAGGACACGACAAGAGCGGGCACGAGATGGTACTCTCTGCAAAGGACATGCCACTCTGCATGTTGATGTCCGACAACTACATTGAAGACTCCTTCTTCGATAACTTTGAATGCGTCGGGAGTGAGGACGAAGTGCAGGACGATGAGATCGTTCCGGAGTGGCTCATCGAGGAGTCAATCATCCACGAGGTGGATCCAAGACGCGAAGTAAGCTACGAATGCTGCTTCAACGCGCACGACCTGATCGGTTCATACGACGACGGAGCCGAGATGGACAGCGAGGCCAACGATAGTGACATCGAAGAGGCAATGAGCGAAGACGACGAAGACGCCGACGAGAACGGCTCAGACGAAGACGCCGACGAGGACGGCGCAGATGGAGACGACGACGACACCATCAGAGACGGGGCGAACCGCGGCGAGGCGCCGCCTCCCCCAGCAATGCGAAGCGAGAGAACGGGCATCTTCGATGAAGAGGACAACGACGAAGCTGAGGACCGTCCGAACGATGCATTCAATCCCTACGAAGCTGTCGTCTACCCAATTCGAATCCAATTCCCACCGGAGCCGAATCCCAGAAGAGTCGACAACATCTACCGACTCCAAACCTTCCCAGAACCAACGGTCACTGCAAAACGAATGCAGAAGCAGCTCATCTACGACGCGGTCCTAACAGCTGCATTACCGATGTTCCCAGGGTTCGTGAACGAACCATTGCGATACATTTGGGTGAACATGGTAAGCACCATCCTATCCGATAACTTCAAATCGATTGAGGAGATCCTCGCAAATGCAGCCATCCTCAACAGACTACTGCAAGCAAACGGAGAAGAAGAACTCTCCGAACTGGACTTGCACTACGTGCTTGGAGGATGCATGCAAGTGCTCCTGCGCGAGCGACCACGCGTCACACCGTATGACACGGTCACCGGAGTTCATCGTAACAGCACAGTCCCAGCGCACTTCGCTGAACTACCAAGCGACGACGAAGCTGATGAGAATCATAATCTATCCAACGAAGATGGAGTGCATGAAGATGAAGAGGCAGACGGCCTCATGGATGAGATGGCCACAGCAGCCGTGGAGCAGCTCCACGAGCTGAGCACCAAACACAAGGACAAGGTCAACAAGGACACCTGGCTCGCTGACAGCGGAGCTTCGTGTCACATCGTCAATTCAGACACTGCTCTCTTCAACGTGCGGCACATCAAGTCCTTCGTCCAAGTGGGAGACAGCACGAAGCTGGACTCTCCCAAAATGGGATCCATTTGCTTGAAGGTCAAGCAACAAGACAACACTGGCCACATCATCCGGCTCGATGACGTGAAGTACACACCAAAAATGGCGGTGAACCTTTTCTCCACGAACAAGGCTCTGTACAACGGTTACCAGCTTGGTAACAACGGCATTCTGATGGACATCATCAACGGATCCGGAACGAAGATCGTATTCGATCGAGTCTTCCCCACATCCAACGGATTCATCACAGGAGTGCAGATGCACCCCATCATGCCAACAGACGACGACAAGGCTTGCACAGCCATCATCAAGAATCCATCCAAGGAAATCAGCGCGGTGAACTTGCATCGAATGCTCGGCCACGCGCCACTCGAGACCATGAAGCGGACAGCCGCTCAGTACGGATGGAAGATTATCGGCGAGATGCCGGTATGTCGTGACTGCGCGGTCGCGAACACAAGAGTGAAGAACATTCCGAAGGTAACGATTCCAAGAGCGACTCGCCGCGGCGAACAGTTCTTCATTGACATTAGTTACACTAAACACATAAGCTTCGGAGATAAACGCTACTGGACCCTAATCGTGGACGACTGCACGGATCATTGTTGGAGTTTCTTCCTCAAGAACAAAAGTGATCAACCAGGATACATCAAACGATTCATCCAAACGATCAAGTCACAGACTGGTGACCAACAGATCATCTTCCGAGGTGACAACAGCGGAGAGAACAAATCCACGCAGGATATTCTCATCGATGCAGGACTCAATGTGAAATTCGAATTCACGGCATCGAACACGCCGCAACAGAACAACAGAGTGGAACGCAAGTTTGCGTACCTCTATACCAAGATCCGTTCCATGCTCAACGGAGCACAACTCGACGAAGAGTATAGGCATGGCCTGTGGGCAGCAGCTGCAAGCACTGCCACCGCCATCGCCAACATCACTGTAGCGAAGAATCAGAAGGAGTCACCACATCGCCAATTCTTCAGCAGCGATCCACCATATGCAGATGCACTCCGCACTTTCGGAGAGGTGGGTGTTGTGAAGACTACCTATGGCGGGATTACCGCCAAGCTCAAGAATAGAGGAGAAGAGATGGTGTTCATCGGATATGCACACCAACATGCATCAGGGGTCTACAACATGTACAGACCATCGACCAAGTCACTGGTCTGCTCTCGCGACATCAAGTGGCTCAACCAATCGTACGGACAGTTCCGTGGCTGGGCACCAGCACCGAACATATCCAGCGAAGCAGGAACAACAGATGCAGACGGCTTCACAACCATCGGACGGAAGGGAGCAACGCCGAAGACGGCAACGCATCAAACATCAGAAGCAAAAAGAGTATCTTTCGCTGACAGCAACAGGTACTACATCCTATCGGACAGCGACGATGAGGATAACGAGGACGATGGAGCAGTAACCCAACTAATCCATAACGACGAGGAAGATCGGAGCAAATCCAATCATGAGGATGATGAAATCGCACCATCCGGCGACGAAGCCGACGATGACACAGGCGTCACTCCTCCGAACACACCAGCGAGGTCTACACATGGTACACCATCCAGACCTCCACCGAGCAAGCCAAGCAAACGTGACATAACTAGAAAGGAGAGGATCCGACGTCACGAAGCACGAGGCAGGAAGGGAGAAACTAATCCCAAGTCAACTACAGGGAAGAGTATTCCCAGAGCTCTGCGTGAGCTCGCAGACTTCAACGAACGAGGTCGAAAGGAAGAAGGCTACGAGAGCAAGTCATCATCCAATGACGATAGTGACGAACTCAGCGACGAGATGATCGACGATTCCAACAACGAAACTACAGATGATGAAGGGATCGAAGACGAAGAAGAAGAGATCGAGATCACTCACCATAGTACAACAGGACTGTACGGGATGAACGCAATCATCACCGAGACACCAGCGATCGACATCGGATTGTCGATGCAAGACGAGAACAAGGAACAAGAGAAGCACATCGAACCAACGACATTCAATGGAGCCTTCAATCACCCAGATCCCATCCATCGCAAGGGATATCGAGCAGCCATCAAGAAGGAGTTCGACTCCATGGACACACGCAAGGTGTACAGCAAGATCAAACGAGACGCCATCCCACGCGGTTGCAGATGCTGCAAGTGCAAATGGGTCTTCAAGTTGAAACGCGACGGCACACATCGAGCACGACTCGTTGCATGTGGCTATTCACAAGTCGCAGGAGTAGACTTCCAAGAGCATTACTCACCCGTCATCCATGACGTGACCTATCGGGTCATGATGGTGATCATGCTGATCAAAAAGATGGACTGCGCACTTGTCGATGTTGTAACGGCATTCCTACATGAAGACCTCGACGAGGAGATCTACATGAACTGTCCCAACGGGATGGATCATCAACCAGACGAAGCCCTGACCCTACACAAGCCAATCTACAGACTTGTGCAGAGCGCCAGGCAATGGTTCAAGATGTTGGTATCGACCCTCAAGAATATCAACTTCGAACAGAGCGCGGCAGACCCGTGCCTGTTCTACAGGAAGACGAACGAAGGAAGCATGATCGTGGCCATCTACGTGGACGATTGCTTCTGCTGTGGAGACTCCAAGGCACTGGAGACATTCCTGAAGGACATCCAAGGCAGCAAGTTCAAGGTGACAATCGAGCGTGGACTCGGAGACTACCTCAGCTGCAACATCGAACTGAACCATGACAAGACTAGAGCGACATTGCGTCAACCACACCTCATCCGACATCTCATCGAAGAGTTCGGAACCAAGGTTGAGAAGATGCAGCGCTACGCGACACCGGGAACCCCGGGTCAAATCATCGTACGACCATCCGAAGACAACGGACTGCAGAAGGTCGGAACGGAAGAACATGCCGAATACCGCCGAGGCGTCGGTATGCTACTCTTCCTCATCAAGCACTCGCGACCAGATATCGCGAACCCTGTGAGGGAACTCTCCAAGGTATTGATCGGGCCCACCAAGGCCGCAATGAAGGAGATGTATCGAATCATCAAGTATGTGATCGATACAAAGGACTATGGATTGAAGATCCATCCAGTGCGTCCAGACGACGACGGCTGGGACATGGAGCTCTTTTGCGATAGCGAATATGCAGGAGACAAGAACACGAGAATCAGCGTAGGAGGGTTCATCTTATACCTGTGCAAGGTGCCAATCCTTTGGCGATCCAAGGCACAGAAGGCCGTCACACTCAGCTCATCCGAAGCAGAATACGTTGCCCTTTCCGAAGCGGCAAAGGAAATCTTCTTCGTCGTGCAGCTACTCGAAAGTGTGGGCGTCCCAGTGAGGACACCGATTAAGGTCCGTGTGGACAACATCGGAGCGATCTTCATCGCCAAGAACCCATCGACATCCCAACGATCGCGGCACATCGACGTGCGCCATCACTACGTGAGGAACATGGTAATCAACAAAACCATCGAAATCATTTTCGTCAAATCCGAGCAAAACACAAGCGACGGATTCACCAAGAACATCAAGGCAGACTTGCAACGTGAACATGAGAAGTCGTACCTTGACACATCGAGAACATTCGAATGACCGAATGCACACAGGAAGGGTGTCGAGATGTACATGTGAGTATATGTCAAGATGTACGTGTATATGTGCATCGTTCACCCGTTATTCTCTCATACGCACTTGGACGGTACAACTACATTCGTGTCGATAGTATACTGTGATTCGTCAGAATTACAGGGGAAATGGAACACACGAAAACGGGCAAGATTTCTGGAGGAAATTTGCAAATAACGATTTCTGAGAGAATTGGAAGATCGTCCGTCCATCCATCAATGGTACCAAGAGAATCTCGAGGTACTTCCCAACTAAACCTCAGATGACGATATCATCTGACAGACCACTGCATCACCAATGGAACATGACATCTGGAGAGCAGAAGGACGCCTACTGACGTCGACAGGATGTCATCATGTCACCACGTCGACATCTGTCTCCAAGTCAGAGCAGGAGGCGAAGATCCGATGACCGAAGGACATCAGCATCATGGATACAGAAGGTGAACTTCAAATGGCGAGTACTCATGGAGTAGGAGCCAGTACTGAATGAACGGAGTGTCGAATACGGAGTACGTATTGAACACGGAGTATCGTGCGTGACGAGCACACGATGTTGAGAGAGAGAGAGAATACAGAAGAGGAGCGAGAGAGCATCTCGCGTACCGACTCATAGTCGGAGACTGAATCTACGAAACAGATTGAAGTACCGAGAGCATCGGGCAAAAGAACGGCGTACACCGAGAGCATCGGAGTAGCCAAGTAATGAAATAGCAAACAGACGACTATCAACCAACACCATCTTCCACGATCGTAGGTTACCGTGAGCGGAACTTGCCAACAAAACTGTTCCATCGAACGACGCAATCCAGTCGTGCCACGAGGTGGTGCTGGTCTCGAAACGGAATGGAGAAGGCGAAGAAAACAAGCTGTCAGAGTTTGTGCGTGGTCCATGATTCCGCGACACACGTCATCGAAAAACGTGAGGCGGACTTCAAAGGAGAAGCGAATCCGGGAAGAGAAACTCAACCCTCCAATCCAACGAGCGAATCCAGTCACGAGTATTTGATGAGTCACGAACAGCAATGGGCAACGACAGCCACAGAAACAGCCACAGAAGGCACAACGCAGAGAAAAGTGACAGGCGAAACGAAACGGTCGCAATCTGCCAAACAACACAATTGGGTATAATCTTGTAGCCAGTTGGCGTCTACCATACGTTTCAATCCTCCATCATTGCTGCGTGTCCAATTCCGCCAAGGGTACAAACGATCATGCATCAAGGGAGCTTCGCCTTCCGATCGTGACAAGCATCATCGGTTCCGCTTTTTCGCTCAGCCCTGATGAGCCGGCAGGCACTCCTCGTCTCTTTTCTCTCACCCTTTGGTTCGTCCTCGCTCGCCGTCTTTTGTTGATGTTTCGTGTGTGTGCGTGTGTGTGTGTCGGATTGTTGATAGCGGCCAGCCAGCGAACCCAGAATACTGCCACAAGCAGAAACCAAACAGCGATCGAGCCTCGACTGCACACAAATACGTGCAGCACAATTACAACAATCCACCACAGACATACCGTCCGATACAACACCACATCAGACACATCAAGATGATTTCTGCCACAGTACGTGTCGTCACACGCAGATCACTCCGTTGTGGACTGACACCGCCCACACGTATCAGGACAGGACGAATGCAAGTGTCGATCCATCGACCGTCAATGACGCCTCGCCAACAACTGGGCATGTCGATGAGCATCATGCCGACAAGTACCGATTATGACTCAGTGAGAGACAACAAAGAAACAATGCAAACGCAGACAGACAGCGCCCGCCCTTCGCTGGCCTCACCCGAACACAGTGTGATTGCTGACATTCTCCAGGACAACGAGGTGTTCATGGAAGGCTCGGCCATCGGCAAGGGTCTGCGCCACGCCACTCGCCATTTCCTCCGCAGGGAGCAGGCCATTGCCAAGACGAACGGGTCCGACATCACCGACGAGGCATTCTACGTGTGCGATCTGGGCAGCATTGTGCAGCAGTACATGCAATGGAAGCATCGCTTACCCCGCGTTGCGCCGTACTTTGCTGTGAAGTCCAACCCAGATCCCGTCATCGTCAAGATGCTGGCAAGACTTGGGGCTGGTTTCGACTGCGCGTCGCTGGGCGAGATTACTCTCGTGGAAGAATGCTCCGCGGATCTGCCGCAGCGCCCCGACATCATCTTCGCCAACCCCTGCAAGCAGCGCTCGCACATCGAGGCCGCCGTCAAAAAGAATGTATGCAGGGTCACATTCGACAATGCTGACGAGATCCGAAAGTGCGCGGGGGTATCCAAGGACATCGAGCTTGTGCTGCGCATCGTCACGGATGACTCCTGCTCGGAATACCCACTCTCCACCAAGTTTGGTGCAACGCGCGCGCACTGGAGGGATCTGCTGAGCACCGCCAAGGAATGCGGCTTGCCCGTTGTCGGTGTTGCCTTCCATGTTGGTTCCAACTGCCGCACTGCATCCACGTACAAGACGGCGCTGAACGATGCCCGCGAAATCTTCGATATGGGTAAGAACGAGTTCGGCTTCGATATGAACCTCTTGGACATCGGCGGTGGCTTCCCTGGCGACACGATCTCCCCTTGGAATCCGGCCAACCTCTCCGAGGTCCCCAATGAGGATCATCCCAAGGAATTGGAGGAAGATGAAGAGGCGCTCGAGAGGGCGATGTCCCTCATGTCGTTCCCCGGCATGGCCGATCAGATCTCGCCCCTCATCGACGAGATCTTCCCTGAGGACAGCATCCGAGTCATGGGCGAGCCAGGACGATACCTGGTGTCCGCCTGCTCTGCTGTCGTCGTTTCTGTCACCAGTGTCCGCAGCAACCTTGCCAACAAAGACAACACCGAGGGCTCAGACAAGACGGCTGTCGCCACCCGCGACGACTTCGCCTACTACCTCAACGAAGGCGTGTATGGTCCATTCAACAATCTAATTTGGGACGACACCCTCCACGTGAGACCACGGTTGTTGCGCAGCAACCCCATCAAGTCTACTAATCACAATGAAGACGTTCTCTACCCCTCCACCATCTTCGGGCCCACCTGCGACGCTGGCGACGTTGTCAACCGGTCGGTCCTCCTGCCGCAGCTGGAGATCGGCGACTGCCTCTACTACGAGAACCTGGGAGCCTACACTAGCAGCTCGGCGTGCACCTTCAATGGATTCAATCTGGCCAAGAAGTACTACACCTGCAGCGTTTTGCCCGAGATGTTGGAGGAGTAGATTCCAATCAGCGCAAGAGCGGATACAAGAGCAGAGCATGTTTGCGATTGCTGCGGCGCGGCAATCAGTGGGGATGTCGATGGCATCAAGAGGCGTGGAAACATTAACTCTAGTGTCTCATGGCTTGAAGGGAGGCCATTTTTGGTGACCATTGGTAACATTTGGTATTATATTTAGTTGTATGAGTCATTTTCTCTGTAGACGCTGTTCCATTTTGTACGTCAGTCCCGCGTGTAGCAGCCCAAAACCATCTTTTCTGCCACGAACCTCCTCGGCAAGTCCATTCCGCTCCGTCCGTTTGAGCTCTCCTTTCGTGATCACTCTCAAGTGTGGCTTTTCATCACCCTCTCTAACTTTGGTGGTGATTGGTTGGGTGGTTGTCGAGATCTGCTCGTTTCTCTGGAGCAGGCACTTGTTGTTCCCATTCACGAATGCCAATCACCGCGCTGTATCGTGGCGAATTTCTGTGTGCCCCACCGCGTGTTAACACGCGGTGGAAATGATCACAAAACATTGTGGTGCCAACCGATGTGTTCCTCGCATGCTATGATCAGTTCTTTATATCCTGATGTCATCTATTGTGGCTTCGTTCATCGTATAGCATTGTAGTTGATGATATGGTTTATAAGTTCTGCAATAGTGTTTCAGTTCTACTCCAGAAGACCGTATACCAGCAACTGTCTTGGAAACAGCAACTTGGATTCATGTATATCGTTGCGTCCATCCTGTTTGGAGGAGCAATGATCCCTTGGGGAGCATTGGCACACAAGAGCAGTCCAGAATGTATCGCATGCGAAATGTAGAGGCAAGTGTTCTATTATTGGCCGTAGCGGCGCTGAAGATCAGGAGAGAACATCAGGCTTCCTCCACAGAACGGTTCGAACATGGTTTGATGGAGCACGAACAGCGACTGTGTCAACAACCCCACCCATCGCATGAGCGAGAGATAAGTGACTACTCTTTGCGAGGATGTAGCAACCGGCGTCAACGAATACAGTTGTGGTGCGTGATCAGGAAGCGGTGTTTCCTCGCAAGCATAGCACACGGTAAAGCGACGAAAAGAGCTTGCAGTTGGTATATCTCTGGAGGAAGTGAGATTCGAAGACTAGGACTACATGGTCAGGTGCAGGGGAGGATACTGTGTCGATTGAAAGCAACAGCACGATGATCCAACGTCAGGCCGATGCACAACCTCGCATAAAGTAGCCAGACTCAGGTGAAGAGTACAGTCAGAATCTACAACACGCAAAACCACACGATAATTTTTGGCGCGAACTCTTGTTTGTTGACGAATTGATGATCATGGCTGTCATGAGCATTAGTGACTGACTTCAAACACCCACAGCAACACACACAAACATTCTGGAGTACTGACCAGCACACCACCTGAAGCAGAATGAAGCGACGAACGCAACCATGCCATCCACTTGAGCAATAGACGCAACAGAATTGGATGCGGATCTTTGGGAGGTTGTTGGTAGAGATTGGACGAAAAAGCAACCAATTTCTGTACCAGAATGCCGTAGACTCTACGCGGCTACCAATGGTTACCAAAGAAAAAATCCCGGATTCGTGTCCGTACGTCGTCCGTATGAAAAGGCCGATAAAGGGTAAAAAGAGGCATCAAGATGAACATGAAGCGGAGACCGTTTCCCTACAATGAGCACATCCATAGAGAGCTCTCGCTCTCTTCTTTCTAATGATGTGAAGATGTCAGACAACGGCCATCAACTCATTGAATGGCAGCTTGTGCCGTCGGCGATAGGCCAATGGTCTCCAATAAACACCAACAAGCGCCAAAAAACGGAAATTAGCCAGCCACGTCAAAACGTCAACCAATCGAGATTGGGCTCGGTACCTCAGGCAAACCCTGCACACTCCACATGGTGGTTCTCGTCCTCTGACCCTCGCTCACTCACATTCATTGCTGCCTTGCCTTCCTTCTCTCTTGGCATGATTCTCTCATTTTCGGAATAAGTTGGGACGGAAGGATCCACTTCAAGAGCAGCTCGTGCGTATTCATGAGTCTTCATACTTTGTCCTCTACTTCGCCCTCTACTTCACATTCCAATAGACAGACACAAACACACTCTATCGCACACACTCTATCGCACACACTGTATCGCACACACTGTATCGCACACACTGTATCGCACAAATAGTTGAAGGTCAACAACGAAAGGATGCATGTAAAACTAGTGTCGCATACTCTGGTGTAGCCAAGTAATTAGTGTTGTTATGGTATGTATGTACGTGTGGTACGTTTGCGAGGTGCTTGCTATGCTCTGGTCGAAGAATAGAGACCTTCCGAGGCAGGTGGTGGTGGTGGTGATGGTGATAGACACGTACGTAGCACCTCCATGTGCCATCCGTACCATCCACTCGTTTCGGTTATCAATCCATTCATCAATAGCGAGTGTGCGATGAGAATGATTGGGGAGACCATCAAGCTCAAGCAGGGTGATCAACCATCAGAGCACTATCCTCTCAATGACTGAGCATTCGAGATGGTGCTCTTTTTGAGCCGTTGCTGGGCGTCTCTTCCTGCACACGCCTTCACTGTGAACACCTCAAGAGCATGCATCTGGGTTTGGCCCTGGGCAGCCAAAACTTGGATAACGGATGGTATAGGTAGAGTTGGGGGATCCGGAACACATATTCGTGTTGACACAGTCTTGGCATTTGTTGTTCCCAAAGCAACTAATTCGAGCAATGACAAGGTCATGAATGGCATCGTCACTGTTAGCGACACCATTGCAGCTATTGTCCCCCGTGCACGCATTGTTCCCAATAAAAAGGCTTCCAAGATGCTTGGAATCACCTCTGTGGGCATTCTTGCATGCATTTTCTCCTCTACATGCGAAGTCTTCGATGATGATGTCGGCGATGACGGGCGGGGACTCGTCCTCTTCCTGGTTGGAACGGCGTCCGAGATTCATGCAGCTGCGCAACCCAAAGCATGCATGGGATTTAACTCGGATAGAACCGTAGATGTTCCTTCCAAGATTCTGGCAGCTGGAAGTATCGGTGCATGCCCATAGTTCAATAATCTTGCTACCGATGACAGCGTTACCATCCGGGTGACGTGGGCGGAACTGTCCAAAGTTTCTGCAGGAGTTCTCCCCAGTGCAGCTCTCGAAGATCATGACGTTGGGAGCGACGTTGGTGCAAGAGCCAACTGATGTGCAGGAATATGGGGTGATGGTGAACGATCCACCGTTGGATAAGCAACCTTTGGGTGGACAGCATGAGTATCCTTCGGCACTGCATGCTGCGGTGAGTGCGTCGCCCCGTCCGGTCATGATGATCCCGCTGCCTCGGACAGCATTCAAGATGAGGGCAATGGCGTCGTCATCATTCTTCACACGGTCGAAGCGTGTCTGAGAGATGCCTTGCGTGTTTGCCCGGTTTTGTCCGTTGCATGCGAAGATGCTCTTGACAAGCCTGCCCTTTTTGCCTGGGAGTCTCTTGATGGCCCTCACAAAGTTGGCGCATGTACCATCGACCTCGTCGCAAACAACTCTGGACGGACGCCTTCTTTTGTGGAAGGTGCTGTCGACATCCCCTGGCGTTTCGAGGCAACCGACGAGCATGGAAGGTAGAACAGGGGTCTCAGTCGGCTCCTCTGATGGCATCGACGACGGCGGTACATCTTCATTCAACGATCTTTGCGGAGCGAACACCGAATCTTCAGCTGGATCCAAAGCCAGCGTCATTGCCATGCTGGCAAAGACGAGAGCGCCGATAATAGATGCCTTGATCTTGAACATGGTTGCTATCGGTTGGTTGGTTTGTCAGTGTACGTCGTTGTCTGCATGGAACGAAACAGTGCGCACGCAGATGCAGATCCAGATGCAGATCCAGATGGGTCGCAGACGTGTTGTACCATGCGAAGAATAGGTGGAAACAAACCACGACATTGGCCGCAGCCAGATCAGACAGGAGTCAAGATGCAATCCATCCAGCGATTTGTTTGTTGAGAGAAGCGTCGTGGTTGTGGATGGGCGAACAAGTGGGCGATGTGATGAGCGTGTGATGAGCGAGGATGTGATATGAGGGAGAACGAGAACGAAGTCTGATCTTGCTGGGAGTGGGGGTATAGAGGAGTGGCATGGCATCCCCTTGCCACATTGTGACATCGGTGGACCGCCATGAGAACAGTTCGCAGGTAGAGCAGAGGACGATTCCGAGAGTGTGTAGATGACTGGCAAGCTGGACCTGGAAGCGTCTGTTCACGCCAGTCACAATGGCGCGTGGGCACCTGCTGCGTCATGCCATGGTGTTGTCATGGTCACGGCCATGATGCACACAAATGAACGTACCGTTTGCTTCGTTCTGTTTCGGTTTTCGATCAGTTGGTGTGTTTCGGGATGGCTGTGGTTTTGTTTTCCTTGCGCTTGTCTCGCTTGCAGTTAGGTGTTGTGCACTACTTTTATAGAATATAAGTTATCGCTGTTGTTGTTGTTGTTGTTGTTGTTGTTGTTGTTGTTGTTGTTGTTGTTGTTGTTGTTGTTGTTGTTGTTGTTGTTGTTGTTGTTGTTGTGAGACAGTTGTTTTTATGAGATGTGAAAAGGGATCCAAGATGGTTCGAAGTGAGTATGGGTACTTTCATGTGGAGAAGCATGGTACAGTGCACAGGAAGAGGATGATGGCTCTGCACAACACGTCCATGATAGGTGACATGCCTCACGTCCATGTTGGTTGCTGAGAGGTAGCAATCTTCGTTGGTTCTTGAGGGTTCCGCAAGGTGAATGTGTGTTCAATTACGTGTTGTGTGACTGCAAAGAACAAAAACAGGAACAACCGCAATAAATCTCACTGTTTTCTTCTCGATGAGAAACACGGAAAACTGCATGGGATCGTTGGGGTGACCCGACAGAACGTGAACTTGGCATTCTGCTCCATACACAGTTTGGCCGCCAAGACTGCACATAACACGAAAGGAGGAGAAGGGACACGGATAAACATTTTGAGCACGATCAAAAAGACCTATCACATTAAATAAACAACAAATGAAGAGACATCTGACATTTCATTGGTTATCACATCTGTATTGATAAACTATTGCTATCATGTGAAATTGTCTGGAATGTCGTGGAGTATATCTGTTGCGTTTCATGGCATTCTAAAGGGAGCAATTGACGACCACATCGACAATTATGCATGATCGAAGCATAACATCATGATGCAATTGTACGTATAATTGGTATCGGTTGAAACGAATCCGGACTTCTGCCGAGTGTCCCAAAGACTCATGCGTGTCGTACCCCAAGTTCTGTGCGCCCCTCTATTCCGAATACCTCAAGCCCAACGGCGGGTACGGAGGACTGATGTCCATCCACCTCAACTCGCACATGTGCCAGCGGACGTTCTACGATGTGCTCGACGTCGCGAAGGGTCCGTCGTTGGGGACCAATTTCACGCTGGTGTGTCCCTACACGCTGCTGGCGCATTATCATGAGTTGGATTTTGCCATGAGCTACGACGTCTCGCCCAACCTCATCCGCATCGCTGTGGGATTGGAGGACTTTGATACGCTGCGCGATAAGTTCAACGAAGCCTTGAAGACGTGCGAGTTGTATCCCAAGCTGTCGTCCAGCAGTGGTTACGGCAAATGAACTGGACTGGGACGTTGGTGAAAGGGAAGCAATCGCATGCACTTGCACGCTTGTGTTTCTCCGCACAACTGCATTGTATTATGATGTGGTTTCATATTACGCAATACATGAATGTGGCTGTGCTCGCATCGAGCTACGGCTACAACTACTACTATTCCATTCGGTTTCCAGAGGATGTTTGCATGGTGGAGAGTAGCATCATTGTTTCATTCTCCTTGCCGTCGCGATACAAATGGTGCTCGCTGGCATCTGTGAGCGTCACTATCTTGGCTTGATCATGATGGTAGAAACACATGCCTGTTGGTTGCGCTCTGGCTTCGATCATCCACACTGGTACTATGCCATGTGAAACTCTAACCTAATTTAGCTACTACTCCCATGTCCAGGAATTGGCCAATGATCATGCCGTCCTTGGCGCAGGTGAGCAGCACGATGAAATCCGCATTCGACATTTGTGATCTACATTTCATACGGTGTCTATAAATTCGAATTCGACTTTAACAGACACTGCTAAATATACCGCACCTTCCACATGTTGAAGAAGGCCATATTTGATAGGCCCAATACACTATTCAATCGTACTTGATAGGCCAAACGCTGTTCTTGAAACGACCTTCCAACAAGGACACACCAAAATCTGTTCCATCGTATGACGCAATCCAGTCGTGCCACGAGGTGGTGCTGGTCTCGAAACGGAAAGGAGAAGGCGAAGAAAACAAGCTGTCAGAGTTTGTGCGTGGTCCATGATTCCGGAACAGACGTCATCGAAAAACCTGAGGCGGACTTCAAAGGAGAAGCGAATCAGGGAAGAGAAACTCAACCCTCCAATCCAACGAGCGAATCCAGTCACGAAGATTTGATGAGTCACGAACAGCAATGGGCAACGACAACCACAGAAACAGCCACAGAAGGCACAACGCAGAGAAAGTGACAGGCGAAACGAAACGGTCGCAATCTGCCAAACAACACAATTGGGTATAATCTTGTAGCCAGTTGGCGTCTACCATACGTTTCAATCCTCCATCATTGCTGCGTGTCCAATTCCGCCAAGGGTACAAACGATCATGCATCAAGGGAGCTTCGCCTTCCGATCGTGACAAGCATCATCGGTTCCACTTTGTCGCTCAGCCCTGATGAGCCGGCAGGCACTCCTCATCTCTTTTGACAATTCTCACAGAATTCCTTACTTCTTACTTCTTTACTAATCGTACTAGCCAAATACTGGTCGGGGGCTGTCTTCGGACAGCACTCACAAATAAACAACAAGAGCTCCGACCAGGGCACGCAACAACGGGCCAATACGTCTTCCGTAGTTACTTGTACTGTTTGACAGATTAAGAGTCGTGCTTTACAACGCTAAGCAACACCCAACACCACACCACCTTTTACCATCTTACGAGTTATCACCATGGACCGGCCAACCAACATCAACACCTTCAACAAGATCATCCAAGAGCTGGTACAGCTCGATGACGACGAGATGGCGTTCCTCGGCAAGAAACTCGGAAGAATCGATCGTGTTATCCGCAACTTGGACGCCACCATCGTGGCGGCTTTGGCGCTCTCGCCAACGCTGTCATCAATCAACATCACCAACATACTCCGCATCTTCACATACGCGAGATCCAACACCATCACCGCACGAACCGATTGGGCAGCCATTGACCTCTTCAACGAAGCAAACAGCTACGTACCACCAGAGGTCAGCACGCCAGTCGCAAATGCAGCTGCTCAAGTGCGGTCGGAGATGGCGATCAGGGAGGCAGCCGCAGCTGCAGATGCCACTGGCACAACAGGTCGTGAGATCACAGTCAGCTCACCGAGCCGCGTGTCTTGCACTGCCAGATCGCCACGAACTCCATCAGGATGGAAGTTCGACAAGATCAGCATGCCGGAAGCACCCGAGTTCACTGGAATGAGCTGCGACTGGTACGACTGGAAGATCGCATTCAAGTGCCAGCTGGTCACATCCAGATACGCCGCATACCTCAGCGCCGACAAACCATCGCACTTCGAGGCGGAGATTGACACGCAGCTGTACACGGTGCTGCACACAAAGACGGCGGATGGATGTGCAGCGTTCATTGTGGAGGCACACGAGCCCAACGGACACGATGCATTCCAGGCACTCGTGCGAACGTACGAATCAACCGAGCACAAAGCTGAAGCCATCGCGGAGGAAGAACAGAAGATCACCGAACTCCGTTACGACGGGTCCGAGCCATTCCCAGTATTCGTCAATGCTTTCTCCAAATGCATCCGTGTAGTTGAGATTCAATGAGGGACAGACTACTACCGAACACGGTATCAACCCAATGGGAGAAATTCCTGTTTTGGCGCGAAATCTTCCGACTTGATTGACCACCAAATCTTTTCTCCTCCTTTCTCTCCTCCATTCACGAATCCGTCATGACTCAAACCCGACCGACCTGACTCACACCCCACCTGGGAACTATATGCTCTTCAGATCCTCCTTACTAAAACATACCTCGATTCCTTCATTGCTGATGACCATCACACTACCACCGTGGTCTCAGCATGCGTATCCAACTTGCTTCAACTCAAGCAATGGAATCCGAGTGTCAGCTTCAGCCACAGCCACTGCTTCATGACCGTCATCACTGATTGTCATGACCTACACTGCAGTGTAACTACATGTGCGGAGAGCAAGGCACTGTATTGACTGTCTACTCTGTTGCACTGAATCAAGTGCATCAGTGCAGGGTCTCGCCTAGTTGTGTGGCATCGTTTCTTCACCCTACTAACACCAATAAGCTAACTCATAATAACAGACAAGGATTAGCTACAAAGCACTCTACTTCTCATCGTTACAAGTTATAACTCTTCAAACAGCACACCTCTCTTGAACTGCATCACACGGCTATCCCGAAGCCGGCAGATTCACGAGGCATTCTCCACCGATTCGCGACGCCTACGCTCGAATCCTAACTGGTAGCTGCGAGTGGTTGCCAAATACTCTCTTATCAACTCCACCGAGCATCTTCCTCTGCCAACCGATCGCAAGAGTCTCTCTGAGACGAAGCCAAAAGGCACAGCTCGCAGACCGAGCTTCCAACAAGGACCACGTCCTCATCGAATGCATCTGATCTGAAATCAGATCCCCACCGCTCGAAAACCGAGCCACGCAAGAGGACAAAAGTCCCAAGCTGAAGGTAAGCGACCCAAGGTCGAACTTCAGTAGCCTCTGCCAAAGCAAGCAATAACCGCACTCGCCGACCAAGTGCGAGCCTCCCCAAGCCTGCATCGAACTTCAGTGCACACCTTCCCAACGAAGTGAAGCCGAGCAAGAGCAAGAGAAGGCAAACAGATCGATCCCCCTCGAAGTCCGAAGACCATTCGAGAAGTCCCCGTCATCCATCATGGCGGAAGAGGCAACCCCTGCCACGCTGGAAGAGCTGCAAGCGCAGCTCGAAGCGATCATGGTCGAGAACGCCCGCCTCACACAGGCGACGTTGACGGCCGAAGCCGCTGCAGAAGCAGCAAACGCGGCTATAGCCACTGCCCAAGCAGCGGCGACAGCCACCACGACCCCAAGCCGTCCCGGGCTCGAGCGCAGCCGTTCCGCTGGCGACACAAGAACCCGGACGGACCAATCCTTCTTCAACGACAGCATCTTCGACATGGGCACACCCATGCCCAAGAAGAGCAAAAAGTCAGAAGAGGACAGCGAAGACGACGACCACGACCTCTCTGGGAAACCAACCGTTCCCATCATGGGAGGTATCCTCAAGCAAGGACGCAACTGGGTGCCCTGGACCGCAGGCGCGCCGAACGGGCATTGGACGGGCCTCCAAGACGAGTCACACACCAGGTGGACCAACTCTCAACAACAGAGAATCCTCCATAACGGTGCTGACTCCACCAACCAGTCCAAGCGAGAACAAGGACTCACCGACAAGTTCAAGAAAGGAGGGAACATCCAGCAGTTCATCCGCCTGGTGCGAAACCACATGGCAAGAACCGGACTCCTCACCATGGCGTACATCGCTGACGCCAACGCAGAGTCAGGGATGACTTGCGTCTTGGACTCACCAGCCGCCTTCACTCTTGAAGATGCCACCAGGCACTTCGACGAGTTCCATCTGAAGTGGGATCACTACGACGTCCAGAACAACGAGACAGCCTCAGCGTTCTTCCGTGACAGTCTTGATCCAGCCCTCGAAGACCAACTCATGAACCGAATCGAGCCGAAGTTCCACGATAACTTCATCACTCTCTTCGTTGAGTTCATGAACAGCAACTCGGCCAACTCCTTGGATGAACAAGACGCCCTCGCAGCCAAGATCCGCGAAGTCAACTGCAGACGTTTTCCAAACGAGAACGTTGGTCTCATGGCAGTCCACCTCCGTGCTCTTTGCAAGCGCCTCGACGACGCCGGTCGCTTCGACCTTCGTCTCCTCCGAACGATCCTCGACGCCTTCCTGCAGGCTGGAGGACAGATCCGGTCTGGTGAACAGTACCGACGTCCTCTCTATGTGATGAAGGATAACCTTGAGGAAATCCTCATGCGTCTTCCCGTCTTCACGTACGAGTACGCTCGCCCCCAGCTTGCCGCAAAAGATCTCACATGGATGGCAATCTGTAACAAGGCCGAGGCGTCGTACGAAAACGAGGTGCGTGGAAATCGCTGGCATGCCATCAGGCGTACCAGAGACAGCAACGTGCCCAGGTACTCGTACGCCAACAACGCCGTCCAGAATCCAAGCGCCAACGTTCTCGAGCAACACAAGGGTTTCTCCAAGAACGACGGAAGGAGAAACAACTTCAAGAAGCCCAAGGAACGCGACGCCAAACGCAACGCCAGCCAGGGCTGGTCGTCCAAAGCTCCCAAGCCCGGTGAACCACAGCGCAAACTTGTCAACGACAAGACGTTCATGTGGTGCGCCAAGTGCCGCCGCTGGCGTCTCTCGCACAACACCGAGAGTCATCAGGACAACTTCAAGTTCAAGGCGAAGGCAAAGGGCAAGCAAGCTCCCAAACAGGACAACCTCTCCATTGACATGGCTGCGTGGACATGCTTCACAGCCGCCTCCAGTCAAGACGAAGACACCTGGTGGTCTCTCGTCTGGAACCTCTTCACCTCCTTCAACTACTTCGGTAGCATCGTTGGAATGGTTCTCCTCTTCGCCTCACTCCAAGTCATCACTATTGGAGTAGAGTATGGGTGGTACATCGCGGCAGCAAATGCCTGGATGCTAATTGCCGTAACTCTACTACTCCTCCACACGAACGTACCACGAAGACCCGACTCAATCAACTCTGCTGATCTAGTCTACAACAAGGCACGAGTCAAAGAACGGTACAAGCAAGTGCACAAACGTCCAACACACTTCAATGGAGCCGTGAAACGCAGTCTCTACGATCTCGTAATGGAAAGTCTCGACCCAGATGGACCCAAACCCGTGAACGTGTCGAAAGGAAACTCCCCACGAACAAAACGTGTGTGGCGTCCCCAGGCTCGGACCAAATCCCGTAATCACAGATCAAAACGTCGTCACTGGAATCAATCGAAAAATTCCACTTATGGTAAAAACCAAACACCCACGACAGCAAAATTGCCCCGCCAAGAAGGTCGCACCTCATCCATCTCACGAAATCTCTGGAGCCTGTACCCAACTCGCGGAATTGACTTGATGTATGATCGAAGTCAAAAGCAACAATGTGACAATGACATGCCCGCACTACTCACTCTGCAAGGTCTAGCCTCCTTCTTCTCCAATCGCAATGCTTTCGCATCTCCAGCTAAAGCTGAGAGTTATCTCTCACCCAATGCTCCATTCGAACTCGTTTGGGACAGCGGAGCATCAATTTCTGTGACAAATGACCTCAACGATTTCTGTTCTACTCCAAGTCCTCCACCAAGACCGACCTTTCTCAACGGATTCCTCAAGAAAATCCAAGTGAATGCGTTGGGAACCGTCGAATGGCATGTCCTTGATGTAACTGGAAGCCCTCGCAAATTGCGACTGCCTGCTTTCCATGTTCCCGAATCAAAGGTCAAGCTAATCAGCACTTCCAGTCTCCTTGAAGAGTATCAGGGCGAAACTATCGTTTTCGACAAGTCCTCCTGCAAACTCAGCGGAATCCTGGGAAACGACGATCGCAATGCAATCGTAGCGAATTACAAGAAGTCCACAAGGCTGCCAACATCAGTTGGCTACAGTGCCGACAACATCCATGACGTACCAGCTGCACTAACGTCCATCGTCTCTACCGTGTCGGACCACAACGTGAACCTCACCCAACCGCAAAAGGAACTTCTTCGGTGGCACTATCGTCTCGGACATTTATCCTTCAGTCGAGTGAAGTTCCTGCTGCGTTCGGGTACACTCACCGGGTCAGAATCGTCTAGAAAGATGCACACAGCTGCGGCAAGGGTCACAAGCCTTCCGCTGTGCGCCGCATGCCAATTCGGAAAGCTGCACCGTCGCCCTTCCCCAGGAATAACTCAACATGTCGTCCGTGACAAACAAGGAGTTTTGCGCACCGATCACTTGTTCCCTGGACAACAAGTATCAGTGGACCACTTCGTCGGTCGAACGCCAGGACGCCTCTTCTCAGGACGAGGCAAAGGCGATCCAAACGAAATGTACAAAGGCGGAGCCATTTTTGTCGATCACGCATCAGGATACATTCACGTGGAACCTGTGGCAGCGCTAACCACGCACGCCACCCTCGAAGCCAAGGAACGGTTCGAACTGATGTGTCGTGATGTTGGAGTCCCCGTACGATCGTATCTATCAGACAACGCCACCACCTTCACCTCACCCGAATACTCCAAACACCTTGAAATCTTCCATCAAGTCCATCGATTCGCAGGTGTCGGCGCACATCACCACAATGGAATCGCCGAGCGAAGCATTCGAACAATTGTCTCAATGGCCCGAACCATGATGATGCATCAAAGCATCCACTGGCCAACGATGTTTGATGCTCAACTATGGCCAATGGCCGTCGTACACGCTGCGTACATCTATAATCGCGTGCCTAATCCCGCCACCGGCCTCACACCTTACGATGTTCTATCGCGCATCCGTCTTCCCCTCAAGCAACTCCATAACCTGCACGTATGGGGCAGTCCAGTCTATGTTCTTAACAAAGCGCTGGCCGATGGACGCAAGATACCCCGATGGGAACCAAGAGGAGAGAGATACGTGAACATGGGTCTCTCTACGAAGCATGCTTCAACCGTACCTCTAGTCCTATCACCGCGGACAGGTTCAATCACCCCTCAGTTCCACGTCGTGTTCGATGACTGGTTCGCAACGATTGCTACCGACTTGAAGCAACTTCCAAGCTATCAATCGGAAGAATGGACTCGCATGTTTGGTGACACCACTTTCCAATATCCATTCGATGACGACGATGTGGAATCAATGGAGCAGGACGACATCTTCGCATCAGACACGCGAGACCACAACCGGTTACAACGCAACGACGATAACACTCCACCACCGAGTTTTGATACGCGAAACCAACAAACCATCCGTGAAAGAACGCCACAGGTATTGGCAAAAGAGTCGCAACCAATGACACAACAGATCCCCGATCTCATGAGTGAAGCTCTCGCCCCTCCGATGCCAGCTTCAGAGGGAGCCAACAGGCAAATGTCTTCGACAGAGGGAGCTCCCGATGAGTCCCCGGTACCTGACTCTACTATAGAGTCACCGGATCAGAGAACACTTCAACCGCAATTGAGTTCACCTCTCCGAGAATCACCAACATTAGAACCAGCAACTCCATTACCACCTCCAGCTCCATCGCCAATTCAAACGAGCTCCACGCCACCCACGACACCTAAGTCTGAGCCAACGCCAGAAAGACCTCGAAGCACGAGAATTCGCAAACAACCAAAGCGATTCACGTACGCACGTATGGGAGGCAAAGCAGCCTGGCTGGACGACGAAGACACCGATGATTTCTACTTCTGCCCCGCAGTAGCTACCTTGGAAGAAATTGAACAGGCCGCAATACCCAGGGAGTTGCACCCCGACTCTTCATCGATCATCACATTCTCACAAGCTGTCGTCGATTGCTTACACACAATTGAACCTCTCCAACGCGAAGGCAGCGACTCTCTTTCCATCGATCTACACCAATTCAAGGTGGACGCTCACTATTTGTTGCGCAGACTTCGAATGCGATTCAACACTTTGAATCCACAACCAACCAACGTCGTTCTTCCAACATTCGCGCCAAGACCGATTGAAACAGAAGAAGCCAGCGTCAACATGGCCGACTGGTGGCAACCAGACCCTGATGACATGACCGAGGAGGGACCAACTCCATTCCAAGACGTTTACGAGGATCTCTACTCAGACATGGAGAGGCATTTCGAAGTCGACCTCCACTGTGAGATTCGCTGCGACGACCTCAGGAGACAAGCAACGGACTACGCTATTGGTAAATTCGTGGGAAAACTCAGCACCTTCATCCGAACTGGCACCATGGACCCCAGCTTCGACGCCTTCGATTACATGTCGTCGGCCACACCTGAGGCATGGTCGTACCAGGATCCGGAGTACCTAATGATGAAAGGTTTTCTCCCTCCTGAAAGCAAAATCAGCGGAAACACCTTCTTTAAAAGGACACGCTCCGTGTGGAACGCCATCACTGAGAATCACCGCTATCGTCTCGCATTTGAGCTGCTCCGTCGCCAAGTCACGACTATCCGCCCAGGACCATGGCCACAGCCCAGCGAATTCGAAGTTGAGAAATTCATCCAAGGAATGATCGAAACCAACACGGCACCTCTGAAGGAGGCTCCAGCAACGCGAGCCTCTGATCAAAACGGATCAACACTTGAAGTCGACCCATCATCCATCCTCGACACAGCGACATGTATTCCAGAACACGCATGGGCAAACATCGAACAACACGCTTACGCTGTCTCCATCATCGAGCCGCAGCGAGACTCAACGAACTTCCCAACATACGTCGATGGACACATGATGAGCTACTTTGCAACAGGAGGCGACCTAAACATCGCTGAGCGTTCATCCGTGTACAAGGCTTCCAACCGTGATCCTGATACCCTCTCCTTCGACGAAGCAATCCGCGACGACAACAAGGACGAGTGGATGCAAGCAGCCGAAAAGGAAATCAAGGCTCTCACGGAAAAGGGAACGTGGGAAGAGATCCAAAAGGCCGACGTCATTAACGACCGAATCTTCCCGGGGACCTGGGTCTTCCGCCGCAAGCGCTTGCCAGACGGCACAATCAAGAAATACAAGGGTCGCTGGTGTTGCCGCGGAGACCTCATGAATGAGGATGCATCCACATACGCGCCAGTCGTGGCCTGGTCATCCGTTCGCATCTTCCTGAGCACATCCATCGTGATGGGTTGGACAACTACATCGATCGACTTCACCAACGCATTCGTACAGGCTTCAATCCACAAGCCCGTACATCTCCACCTCCCTCGCGGCTTCAAATCAAGCAAAGGACCCAACACCTGTCTCAGACTTCGCAAGAGCCTCTACGGATTAACGATCGCTCCGCGCCTGTGGTATGAGCACCTCATCCGGGCCCTGATCACAGTCGGCTTCAAAGCCTGTGATCAAGAGCAATGCCTGTTCATCAAGCACAACATCATGATCGTTCTCTACGTTGACGATGCAGGAATCGCCTCGAAGACCAAGCAGGATGCCGATGAATTCATCGCATCAATGCGTGAACTGGGGTTCGAGCTAACTCAGGAAGGCAGCTTCACTGAGTTTCTGGGAATTGAGCTTTGCCGCAATCCAAAGGCGGACACGGTTCACCTTCGACAATCGGGATTGATCAAAAAGATCCTAGAGACGACGAAAATGACCAACTGCAATCCATGCCCGGTTCCAACAACCCAGCTCGCACTCGGACAGTGCAAAGATGAACCAGCCATGAACGAGAAATGGAACTACCGCTCCGTAGTTGGTATGCTGTTGTACCTCACAACGAATACTCGTCCAGACCTCGCCTTCGCAGTCTCTCAGGTCGCACGCTTTGGACAGGACCCTCGCCGCTCACACGCCAAGGCCGTCAAGCGCATCATGCGATATCTCAAACACACGGAGACCATGGGCACCATCGTCCGCCCCACTGGGCAACTCGATCTCAAGTGCTACGTGGATGCTGACTTCGCAGGCCTCTACCAACGAGAAGACAGCAAAGACCCTGTATCGGTCAAGTCACGCACAGGGTACCTTATCACACTTGGTGGATGTCCTCTCATTTGGAAATCAAAGCTTCAAACTGAGATCGCACTGTCTACGATGGAGTCAGAGTACGCCGCTCTTTCTCTGGCAATGCGCACATTGATCCCAATTCAGCAGCTCATCCGACAAGTGATTGACAACGCAGGCACCAACATGCCGCTGCACACCAACCTCCAGTGCACTGTCTTCGAGGACAACCAAGCCTGCATTTCCCTTGCCACCAATCATCAGCCAACAGCACGCACCAAACACTTCTTGACCAAGTGGCACTTCTTTTGGTACTGGGTCAAGGCAGGCTTCATTTGCATCCAACACATCTCCACGCCGGAGCAACTCGCCGACATCTTTACAAAGGGATTATCCATCGTGGTCTTCGAGTACTTACGGTTCAAAATCATGGGTTGGTAACAACCAACAACAACAAACAACAACGAAGGATGAAGTTTTCATCGATACCACAACTCCAATCACGACCCAACACTGAGAGGGAGAGTTGAGATTCAATGAGGGACAGACTACTACCGAACACGGTATCAACCCAATGGGAGAAATTCCTGTTTTGGCGCGAAATCTTCCGACTTGATTGACCACCAAATCTTTTCTCCTCCTTTCTCTCCTCCATTCACGAATCCGTCATGACTCAAACCCGACCGACCTGACTCACACCCCACCTGGGAACTATATGCTCTTCAGATCCTCCTTACTAAAACATACCTCGATTCCTTCATTGCTGATGACCATCACACTACCACCGTGGTCTCAGCATGCGTATCCAACTTGCTTCAACTCAAGCAATGGAATCCGAGTGTCAGCTTCAGCCACAGCCACTGCTTCATGACCGTCATCACTGATTGTCATGACCTACACTGCAGTGTAACTACATGTGCGGAGAGCAAGGCACTGTATTGACTGTCTACTCTGTTGCACTGAATCAAGTGCATCAGTGCAGGGTCTCGCCTAGTTGTGTGGCATCGTTTCTTCACCCTACTAACACCAATAAGCTTACTCATAATAACAGACAAGGATTAGCTACAAAGCACTCTACTTCTCATCGTTACAAGTTATAACTCTTCAAACAGCACACCTCTCTTGAACTGCATCACACGGCTATCCCGAAGCCGGCAGATTCACGAGGCATTCTCCACCGATTCGCGACGCCTACGCTCGAATCCTAACTCGTGTCATGGAGCAGAACGGAAGGCAGATGACCGACCAGCAGAAGATCGCGAAGTTCTTTCGCAACATCACTGACGATCGCTTCACAAGCGAGATGTCCAGATTCCGTAACACAGAACAATCCTTCAACGCAATCCGTGAGGCGTTCATGCAACATGACGCGCTCCTCACGAAGTCGGAAGGACACTACTCTCCCAAGCGCAACCGTCGCTACCAGCAGAAGGACACCAAGGACGACCGCAAGAGGCCATGCGAATCCTCCAAGTGGGATCGCAAGGGCACCGCATCGTTTGGTTGCCGGACTCCATCTTCCGTCGCATGCCGGTGAGCACTCAAGTGCTCCTCGTCGAAGCGTCTCGTCACTTCCGCACCACCGGGAAACCAATTGATGAGGACACCCTCAAGCGCAACAAGCCAACAGAGTACGCGCGCAACCTCGAGTTGCCAATGACCCAGCGAGGGCGACCACAAGACCGGACGACCCGGCACCCAAGGACCATGGAACGCCGGTTCTTGACAATCAAAGACGGGCACAACTCGCTGTCAGTCGGAGATTGTCATCCACCTCAAACCCCGCGACTGTAGGGAGGCGAGCGTGACGACCGCAGCGGGAATGCCCGGACGTGCACGTCCGGAGGTACCACAAGAGTCCCGTCCGTGCACAACCCACCCGACAGTGGAGCACTGCATCCGAAGGGCAAGAGTAACGACCAATAGCCAAGGCTTTATCATCCTAGACTCAGGGGCGGACGGAGACATCGTTCATGCGTCGGGCTGGGAGGTGACCCACACACACCAACAAGAGTTTCGTGCCCGAGGGGCGACGATCAACTCACCAATCGAGACATTCCAGATGGTCGACGCGGTGGCAGCATACGAGCCCCCATCAGGCGGCGTGATCCTCATCAAAGCGAACTACGTGGCTCTCGACAAGCATCCACAGCAGACGGAATCACTGTTTAACACACATCATATGCGCGCGTCCGGACTGAACGTTTACGATCGCCTAATTGAACATCAGGGACAGCAGCGGGTCTCATCGGACGAAATCAGCATTCCACTGGACAACCATGACGGCAACACGCTCCGAATTCCCATCAGAAAGCCAACAGCCCACGAGATGGCGACGGCACGGCATATTATCATATGCGACAGACATCAGCGTCTACGACGCAACGCGGGTCGAATCGATTTCAAGCGAATCTTCCGACACCTTCCACCACACGTGGTGGAGAAGACAATGGCGGCATCCACTCAGCTGGCGGATACTCCGATCGAGGCAGAGTCAAGGCTTATCCCGCGGCAGTATCGAGCACAGCGAGCAGGAGTGCTGCAACCCACAAGAGTCAATGGCAGAGTCGACACGGACACGTTCTTCTCTACGATTCAGTCCATCCGGCATTACAAATGCTTTCAGCTCTTCTCGCACAGCCAATCGAAATTCATTTGGGCGAAGCCACTGAGCCGCGAGGCCATGGCGCCAGGGGCGCTCACGGACTTCATCGTCCGCGTCGGCGCTCCGGATCTACTCGTATCCGACAATTCGCAAGTGCAATCGGGCAAGGCATGGAATGCGGTGACGACACGGTATCTCATCAAGCATCAGTTCACCGTGCCGATGAATCAGAATCAGAACCACGCAGAACGGGCGATCGGTGATGTCAAGCGGCATGCATACCAACTACTGTGGGCGGCCTCGGTGCCACTCTCATTCTGGTGCTACGCTGTGCAACACGCCATCGACGCATGGAACTACACGGCGAAGGCAAGCCTTCAATGGCGGACTCCGATCGAGATTCTTCGTGGCAACACTCCCGACATCTCGATGTTTCGTTTCACGTTCTTCCAACCCATATGGTTCTTCGAACCCATGACCAAATTTCCCAATCATCCATTCAAGCCAGGATACTTCCTTGGCATCGCGTGGAACCACGGCGATCCATTCACCTACAACATCTGGTCGCCACGGGGCGACGACATCATGAAGGGCACCGCGCTTGTGCGCAACATCGTCAAGCCGCGTGTCATCGAGGATGCCGTTCCTCCACGCATCACAGACGCGGAGATCAACCGCATCGCTCAACTTGACATCGTCCACACCACTACGCGCGGCGAGTCCGGCGAACGCGCCAGAACCAAGACATTGCCGGCGGAGCTCGCTCGACAGGTCCGCGAGGCCATCGACGCGATTGCTGTGCAATCAGGGGCGGCGGCGGATCCACCGGAGCCGGAGACGCAGGAGGTCAGGGGCGTGTCCGCTAATAATACGCCAGCTGGCACGGCTGACCGATGGTTTGGTCAACCCAACATAATTCCCAACGACGGCGACAGGCCGGAACATAATGCACACGGCGTCATCTCGGATGACGACGGCGACGCATCCACGGGTAACATCTCTGAGGAGGCCGATGACTCCGACGTCACGGCGATGCCAGATCCTCCGGAGCACCGCTCTCAGGGGCGTGAGTCCTCTCTCATCGAGAGAGAGCATGACGAGCTGTTCCGAAATCAGGTCGAAAACGAGAAATCTGACGACTTGGCAATCTAATCAATCCTCAGCCACGCATTCAGAGACGGACATCTACACTTCAACATACAATGGTCCAACATTGAAACGCAATGGTTCCGCTACGACGTGATCCGAGCTGACCATCCCGAAATGGTAGCGCGGTACATCATCGACAACGAGCCACGACGCAACGGTCGACACAATCGACAATCGCAAGTCCTACTCAAGTGGGCGAAACATGCTCTGCGAGCCATCAGGCGCAGAATCCGAAGAATCGAACAAACTCGAGTCTTCACAACGGATGACAATGACAACATCATCATCATCATCAGACGAATCCGTCCAGGCAAGAAGAAGCCAAAACGAGACTACTTCGCCACCGTATACCAATATGGTGTCGAGGTCCCACGCAACATGAAACATGCATTGCAACTGGATGAAGCCAATGGGGATCACCAATGGAGAGACGTGGCAAAGAAAGAGATCGACGCATTGATCGAACTCGACTGCTTCACATTCCACCCATCGACATACCAACCACCAGCAGACTACCAGAGCACGAAACTCCGACTCATATTCGCGGTCAAACAAGACCTGCGACGTAAGGGGCGCTTGGTAGCAGGCGGGCATCTCATCGAGCTGGCGGATAACATCCGAGTCTACTCATCAACCGTCAAGTCGACAAGCGTCCGCATCCTTGATGCGATTGCAGATGCCAACAACCTGCAACAGCTATGTGGCGACGTCGGCAATGCATTTGTTAATGCGTACACCAATGAGAAGATCTACGCAACAGCAGGAAAGGCATTCGACGACAAAGAAGGACAAGTCATTGTGCTCAAGAAAGCACTGTACGGTCTTCGGTTGAGCGCTCAACGATTCCATGCACACTTCGCTAACACTCTCTCATCGATGGGATTCACGCCATCACGGCATGATCAAGATGTATGGATCCAGCGAAGAGACGACTCTGGCTACGATTACATCTGCACCCACGTGGACGACTTCAAGATAGTCGCCAAAGACCCAGATCAGTACATGAAAGCGATCCAACAAGTCTACACAGTCAAAGACATTGGACCACCGAAGTACTATCTTGGCAACGATTATTCCAGGAACGCAAAAGGAAAATGGAGCGTCGGATGCAACAAATACATTTCCAATGCTCTGGACAAGATCGAATGGCTCCATGGGGAACTGCATGACCAACATGTACCCATGAAGAGCAAGGATCACCCGGAAACGGATGATACACCACTACTAACACCTGACGAGCAGCAACAGTTCCAGCAGCTCATTGGCATGCTGAACTGGGTTGTACAGCTCGGACGTTTCGACGTCGCATTTGCAACCTCTTCTCTCTTGCGTTTCACGTCGACACCACGGAAAGGGCATCTCACACGAGCGCTTAAGATATGGGGATACCTCAAGAACAAATCAACGCTCAGAACCATGATCGACTCAAAGCCCATCGCATTCGAGAACTCCAATCCAGAATCGCACAACCCAGAGATGGTTGCACAGATGAAGGAAGAGTACCCCGAAGCGGCCGAGGATATTGATGACCAGGCGCCGGCAGCGATATATCCTGGGATCCAGATGTGCGCATTCGTCGATGCGGACCATGCACATGATCTGGTCACGTGGAGATCGAACACCGGCATCATCATCTTCCTGGGGCGCACCCCAGTACACTTCTCCAGCAAACGCCAGACATCAGTCGCAACATCAACATACAGAGCAGAATTCAATGCAATGCGCTTGGCTACCGAGGAAATCATTGCACTCCGATACGCACTCCGATCTCTGGGAGTCACAGTCAAAGCACCAACGATCACGTTCGGCAACAACAATGTGTTGGAAATCCGGGGTTATAGATATAGTCTAATGCTTATTAAACTGTACCGTTTTAGAACTGTGAGAACAACACACTCATTTCTCAAATCATCAACTCGTTTGCCCATGATGATGCTGGTGGCCTCCTGTAGTTGCCCCCTCATAATCATCATTACAATCTCTCTCTGTCATCTCCATTTCATAGCTCATGACAAGTGCATTTCACCATGCTCATCTGTTGAGATATCCGTCTACACTCCTGAGGTGCATGCATGTTGATCCTTGATTCATTCTCTTCTCATCAGGCATCCATCACTCATTCGGTACACTCTTCCGTGTTGTTCACTCACTCCTCTCACATGCTCACCGACAATCACACTTGGTCAGAACATGGGGTTCTGGCACGATCAGTCCAGTCCTTCAATGCTGTTCCAGTCCGCGCTTTGTTCTCCTTCGCTGGTTCTCTATCGGTCACGTAATCATGTTCTGGGTTCCGAGCGATTCAATCCGTGATTGCGTTCTTGCATAGATGTTTCAAGTTAACCGGTCAACCCTCATGCTTGGAACACTTCGGTGTTCCAGTCTCCCTTTCACATCCATCGTTCGCCATACCAGTTCGTCAATCCACTCAAACCATGTCTCACGATTAGTCTGTCCGTCGTCCGTCATACTCTTGACACACAGAGGAGGAGGTTCACAATAGACTTGGAAGCGTGTCCGACTTTGATAGATCGGTGAGTCTAATTTTGGTATTATGGGAGGTGCGGCAATCTAGGATAATACGACATAGTCGCACCCTCGATTCCTGACAACAATGCAGTGATATCGAACACGACCATTGCAGACAGCTTGCTCCAAAAGAAGCATGTGGCAATCTCATTCCACAGAGTCCGCGAAGCGGTGGGAGCTGGAATCCTTGTTCCAGTCTATGTCCCGTCGAAGCGGAACTTTGCAGATATACTCACAAAGGCGCTGGCAAAGCCAGAACTCACATCATTTGTCACAACTCTGTTCTATGCAGGTCTACCTCGAGATCAAGGGGCGTGACAATTCTCACAGAATTCCTTACTTCTTACTTCTTTACTAATCGTACTAGTCAAATACTGGTCGGGGGCTGTCTTCGGGCAGCACTCACAAATAAACAACAAGAGCTCCGACCAGGGCACGCAACAACGGGCCAATACGTCTTCCGTAGTTACTTGTACTGTTTGACATCTTTTGTCTCACCCTTTGGTTCGTCCTCGCTCGCCGTCTTTTGTTGATGTTTCGTGTGTGTGCATGTGTGTGTCGGATTGTTGTTGGCGCTCGGCCAGCGAACCCAGAATACTGCCACAAGCAGAAACCAAACAGCGATCGAGCCTCGACTGCACACAAATACGTGCAGCACAATTACAACAATCCACCACAGACATACCGTACTATACAACACCACATCAGACACATCAAGATGATTTCTGCCACAGCACGTGTCGTCACATGCAGATCACTCCGTTGTGGACTGACACCGCCCACACGTATCAGGACGGGACGAATGCAAGTGTCGATCCATCGACCATCAATGACGCCTCGCCAACCACTGGGCATGTCGATGAGCATCATGCCGACGACTGCCAATTATGACTCAGTGAGAGACAACGAAGAAACAATGCAAACGCAGACAGGCAGCGCCCGCCCTTCGCTGGCTTCACCCGAACACAGTGTGATTGCTGACATTCTCCAGGACAACAAGGTGTTCATGGAAGGCTCGGCCATTGGCAAGGGCCTGCGCCACGCCACTCGCCATTTCCTCCGCAAGGAGCAGGCCATTGCCAAGACGAATGGGTCCGATATCACCGACGAGGCATTCTACGTGTGCGATCTGGGCAGCATTGTGCAGCAGTACATGCAATGGAAGCATCGCTTACCCCGCGTTGCGCCGTACTTTGCTGTGAAGTCCAACCCAGATCCCGTGATTGTCAAGATGCTTGCCAGACTTGGGGCTGGTTTCGACTGCGCGTCGCTGGGCGAGATTACTCTCGTGGAAGAATGCTCCGCGGATCTGCCGCAGCGCCCCGACATCATCTTCGCCAACCCCTGCAAGCAGCGCTCGCACATCCAGGCCGCCATCAAAAAGAATGTATGCAGGGTCACATTCGACAATGCTGACGAGATCCGAAAGTGCGCGGAGATATCCAAGGACATCGAGCTTGTGCTGCACATCGTCACGGATGACTCCGGCTCGGAATACCCACTCTCCACCAAGTTTGGTGCGACGCGCGCGCACTGGAGGGATCTGCTATTAGCATTATGCTTTATTCCGCACAGCTCTCTCTCGTGTTCCAGCTTAGTTGTGCGTATGAACCGTATCCTGAACCAACACGGACCATGAAATGGTCACATTACGAGCGAATAGCTCGACGAGAAACGAAAATGAAGATGTACCAAGGTACTGGGTACCAGAGACAAGGTACCACGATACAAGAACGATACTGTGAGATAGCTACTGACCCAAACAAGTTGAACTTGAAGAGATCTAAGGATCCCATCCGATGCTTGCAGAACAGAGGAATGCAAGAGCAGAGGCATGGACATGAACAGAGGTCAGAGATTAAGCTCACAACTCTTAAGTTTGTAATAACATTTGAGTTCCCAACAGACTACCAGTGAACGCCACCTTCTCGACCTGATCAATCGCAGAAGGACGCGTTCTTCCTAAGTTACAACCAATTCCTCAAGTCTAACAGATTAACAGTCGCAATACCCTACGTCCCTAGCTGACTGAGTGAACGAACAACCCCATATCAAGACAGCTGCATCCCAGCTGACCGAACGAGCATCACGTGACGACGTGATAGCACCTGAACCGCAATTGCATTGAACGAGTCCGCAACAGCCTGTTGCCGACCAACTGAACCCTCATCACCCGAGCGCATCCGCTGTGAAGAGACAGAACGAACCTGATCATCTCCAAGATGACATCCACGAACCCACTGGACATCCTCAACCACGCCCTCAAGGCGGTTGGGATCAAGGGAGACTCCGATGAGCGTCGAGTCATCACCTCATCTGGCATAGAGGACATCGACGACCTCACGCTGCTGACGAAGGAGGACCTGGATGGCCTCCACATCACCATCTCCAAGGAGGGTAGCGAACCCTATGACTGCAAGCTTGCTGCATTGCATGTGCGCAAGATCCTTGCATTGGAGCGCTGGTACGAGAACCAAGAAGGCATGGAAGCCAGCACCTGGCTTGAGCTGAACGCAGCTCGCCTTCAGACCTTCATGAAGAAGGAGAAGAAGGCAGAACCAAAGACAACCGAAGAAGAGGTACCCACACCTGACGTGGTCCTCTCGTCTACCCCGACCTCGGATGATGTCGCTCTATTCAAGCGTGGTACCAAGCGCAACCTGAGTGACTACCCAACCCTGAAGAACGACGAGCAGTTCCTGCAGTTCGATCGACGTCTCCGAGCCACCGCAGCTGCTCATGGAATCAAGAACGCCGTCGATCCGGAGTACCTACCAGCGAGTGAAGAGCTTGCACTGTTCGAAGAGCAACGTACGTTCCTGTACTATGTTCTCTCGAACTCCCTTCGCACCATGAAGAGCCGCAACTGCCTCTTGCCGTACGCCGACAAGGAGGATGGACATGGCTTCTACATGATGTTGAAGGAGGAGTACGCCTCTGGCGTAGCGGCAACCAACAAGGCCCAGATGATCCAAGCCGAGATCAGGAACCTGAAGCTCAACAACACCTGGAACAGCAGCCGTGAGACATTTGTCAATAGCTGGTTGTCGAAGGTGAACGACCTGGAGGAGATCCAAGACAGCCCAGTCGCTGATGACTGGAAGATGCAATGGTTGCGTGAAGCCATCGCTCCAGACAACGATCTCTGCCGTGCTCTCGATGACGCTGACGCTCTCCAAACCAACATGAGCCTCACCACAGGCAAGATGGACTTCTCTCTGGACTTCGATGCGTTCCTCGGTATTGTGCGTCGTTCTGCACAACGCAACGACCTGCGCAACCCGCGAAACAAGACGAAGCGCAGGATCAACAACACCAACAAGGACAGCGAGAAAGGCGGAGACAACGCCAACAAGAACAAGACCGGAACCCACCGCATCCCGGATGACGAATGGAAGAAGATGACCTGGCCTCAGAAGAAAGTGCACATGGAGGTGCGTGGTCAATGGGACCCTTCCAAGAACAAGAGCAAGAACAAGTCCCAGCGTCAGGCCAACAAGACCGCTGGCACTGACAAGACCCCATCAGGATCCTCTTCTGGGGAGACCGGTACCAAGACAAGCACTGACCCTGGTGACGCTATCAAGCGTATGCTAGCGAACACCCAAACAAGCAAGAGTGAAGAGATCACAGTTGATGGAAAGGTCTATCGTGCTGTGAACATCACTGACGTTCGCTACAGCTTCAACAAGGCAACCACCAACATGTCTGGTTCCCTGATTGACAGTGGAGCAAACGGAGGTCTCGCTGGAGACGATGTTGTGGTCCTGGACAGGACCGGACACACAGCGGATATCAACGGGATTGGTGATACCACGATTGTCAACCTCGAAATCGGCACCGTGGCTGGCCTCGTCATGTCAACTGAAGGACCCATCATCGCGAAGTTCTACCAGTATGCCATTCATGGGAAAGGTAAGACAATCCATTCCTCCAACCAACTAGGAGCGTTTGGGTTGGACGTGAACGAGCGACCAAGCAGCCTTCCAGGTGGTCGTCAATCCATCATTGTGCCAGATGGGCACATCATTCCTCTTGCGATCCGACAAGGTCTGTCGTATATGGACATGCGTCCACCCACGATCCAAGAGATGAAATCCTATCCTCACGTTGACTTCACGGCGGATGAGGTTTGGGACCCATCCGCACTCGATCAAGAAACCCGGGCGGCAGATAGTTCCCAGGATGAGTTTTCTGAGGAAACTATCGCACCTAACGACGATGTTCCAATTTCTGAGACCCGGATTTTCGAAGAAACCCGGATTTTCGAGAAAACCCGGAAACTAGACGAAGCGGTGAAACCGTTTTCCATCCAGCGTACACCAATCGACTACGAGGCGCTCCGCCCACGTTTCGGTTGGATCCCCGCTCTACGCATCAGAGACACACTCCGTTGTACCTCCCAATGGTACCGTTCCTCCGAGCGCTTTGCGATGCGTAAGCATTTCAAGACCAGATTCCCGGCAGCCAACGTCAACCGTCTCCATGAGACCGTGGCGATGGACACGCTCTTTTCCGATACACCAGCACACGATGATGGTGTTCCAGGACATGGTGGGTGCACCATGATTCAGATCTACGTTGCTGTGGACTCTCGCTTCACCGCTGGATTCCCGATGGCATCCGAGAAGCAGGTCTCCAGCACCTTTCAGGAGTTCATCCGGCGCCATGGAGCTCCGGATCTGTTGATGTCAGACAATGCGAAGGTAGAGATCGGATTCAAGATGCAAGACATCCTCCGGCAATATGCTATTGCCGACCACCAAAGTGAACCCGAGCATCAACACCAGAACGCCGCCGAGAGACGCATCCAGGACATCAAGAGGATGACCAACGGCGTCATGGACCGAACTGGAACCCCTGCTTGTTTCTGGTTGATCTGCACGATGTATGTCATCGTCTGTCAGGAATCGAGGGTACGCTTTTACCAAGATACCCATGATTGCCGCACCTCCCAATAACATCATCCGTGACTCACATCCGTGACTCAAACCCGAGACTCATCACATACGTGACTCGACCCGTGACTCAAGACAAACGTGACTGATCTCAGTCGTAACAAGACAACAAGCCTGTCCTCCTCTAACAAGAAGAACCATGACAACGCAACAGATCAAACGACGACGTCATGGGAGAAACATCGATGACCAACAGGTCTGTGATCACCCCATCAAGAGAAACGAAGCATGCGCCCTCTTGCGGACAAGAAAAGCCGCAGGTTTGGACCATCAGAAAGATTCAGAAGTGTCGCGGGTTTCAAGACGAAACCTGTGACAAGATGGATGCACGACTGTGGACTCCTGCCGCAAGAATGCAGGGCGAAACGAAATACACGATGAAGTGCATGATGAGATGCATGATGAAATGTACATGAAGTACATGCTGCATGACATGATGAATACAGCAGTATCTCACGATACTACCATGGATTATGCATGCTATGGCAATGGAATTGAAAGAGATGGAGATGTTATGCTCACAGTTCTGAGAATGCAACAACAGGAATAGGTAATCAGATACAACTAATAAGGCTGGGTTACCCGGATTTCTCAACACGTTTCGAAACGTTATAGTTGCAATATACCATGATGTCACTGAAACATTGCTGAAAATTGGTATTTTCCCTTCATGCCCCCATTGACCGGTGACCGAATTGTCTGTACTACCACCAGTACACACGATTGAGCAACAAATGGACAGGCACTCTACCTCCAAAAGAGACTACATATGTGAAGGCATCTGTCTGCAAGAATACAAGTGCATGGCTCATCCTGCATGCACAGTTGATGCTTCTCACTTGCCTCTTTGCCATGTGTTCCAAGATTACATATGTATGAAACTGACATCTTCCATGCAGGATGTGCCGGTCTTGGATCAAAAGCAAGACTATCCTGCAAAATTGGAACAAGACTAAGACATGGAACACTCGCACCTTCACTCCAACAATTGGAGAATCAGCTCTCAAACCTGCCAAGAGCGATGAAGCATCGTGGTTTCATCGCCTGGGGATTGTGGAGCAATTTTTCAAATGTACAAGACCATGAACAGCGACAACCAACAGCAGAGCAGTGTGATGACCAGCCCATCTCGTTTTCCTCTCCAACCTTCAACCAAAACAATCTCATAAAAACAACAATCTTACAAAACTCAAGCTTTACAACCACCAAATCAACTCAAAACACATTCTCAATCGTCTCATCTACGTTCGTGGTCACACTACGTTTAACCGCGCTGACGTTGGCAGTTTCACTTCCCCTTTTGACCTGCCAAAGTCCGACACTGGAAGGCAAAGCCGAACACAACCGGACTTCATTTGCCCTCTATTCTCGCTGGTTATGAGCCTGGTCTTACGCTGAAGTCAAGATTCGACAGAGAGCCTCATCAATAGCGCAAGAACCGATCCCACGAAGTCTCAGACTTCCTCATCCAACTAAGTCGCTGCCACAGCGACCCGCATCCGTGGCTTGGACCCTGTGAGCTTCACTGCAGGAAGCAAGAGTCAAGCCGCCCACTGACAGTCCAGCTGTCCGAACGCCAGCAACGCAGTTGCTCCGACAATAATCAGCCGATCATCTGCTGATCTACCCGCAGCAGCGCAGCTGACTGCTTGCAACACAGTTGCTCCTGCCACAGGCACCCACTGATCTACCCGCAGCAGTGCAGCTGACTGCCCGCAACACAGTTGCCTCACTCCCAGACACCTGCTGACTGAAGCTCAGCAATCACAACTCGCAACGCAGTTGCGACCATCGATCGATACTCCAGCAGAACATCTGCGAACCAGCAGCTCAGCTGCTCATCAGAAAATCCGCAACCTCTTCAAGCGCAGCTTTTGAAGGATGGCGGATGATCAACCGGAGGCCACCGTCACCCAAGGTGGAGCCACCACAACTCAAGCCGAGGTAGCTGCCACTCAAGCAGCAACCTTGGAACAACTCAGCCAGATGCAGGCCCGCCTTCTGGCCCAGCAACAACAACTGAACGAAGCGAGCCAAGTCCTTCAAGAACGACTCGCGAATCTGACTGAGAGGGAGGAAGCCCACGAGCGTCTCCTTCAAACCGAGGTATCTGGTGTCAACACCTCCCAGGAAATCTTCGAACTGGGCCGCACCGCAGCCGAGACGGAACGTGAACTCGCCAATCGCCCAACCAAGCCGGTGATGGGCAACATCGTCAAGGTGGGAAAGAACTGGTTCCCCTTCACCGGGGGAAAGCCCAAAGCTGACTGGTCTGGGCTTGTTGACGAGCCCAACACCTACCTCTACGTTCTCCAGAAGCGCTCCACTGCAAGCGGAGCCGATGTCAAGAGCCAACCCGACATGGAGAAGGGCCTTGAACCCAAGTTCCACCGCCAGAGCGATCTCCAAGCCTTCCAGCGCGACTTCATGTCCGAACTCAAAGCCAGAGGGCTCGACACCATCTCCTACCTCAAGGAGCCATCCGACCCCGAAGACACGACCAGCGTCGTTGCCCATCCATACCGCTTCAACCAAAAGACCATCATGGAAGAAGCAACCGAAATGGCAAGCCATTTTGATGAGTACGACCGCCGCAACAACATCACTGCCTGCCGCTTTCTCCTCAACTCTCTCCAGCCAAGCCTGAAGGACGACATCTTGGCGCGGGTCCATCCGGATCAACGCGAGGATTTTGTCATTCTTTGGATGGAGCTGATCGAGGACTTGCGAACCACCACTTTCGACAAGTATGATCGCATCAAGCAGAACATCCGCCGTCGCACTCCCAAGACCTATGCCGGTGAGAACATCAAGAAGTTTGCTGATGACACCCGCAAGGACGCCCAAGTTCTCGAAGATGCTGGCCAATATGACCACGCCCTCACTGCGGACATCCTCACCAAGTTTCTCTCTGCTGGCGGCTCTGGCACATCCGGGGAGCGCTACCGCTTTGGTCTCCACAGCAAACTCGGCAACCTCAAGGAAGTGCTGATCCAAATCGGGTGCTGCACCAAGGCCGAGAAGGACCGACGCATCTTGAAGGATCGCCTTCACTGGCGTGATGTCTGCAATCTTGCCACCGACCTGTACAAGCAAGAGCTCCATGCTGGACAATGGCATGCTGCCTCCTACTTGCGCAATCGCAAGAACAGCAACGCTGGGTATTTCCTCTCTGGAGAAAATGGAGGCATCGAGATCGACGAAAGCACGGCGCTGGCCCTGATGCAGAATGGTGGAAAGACGCCCATCATCTGCCACAACTGCGGAGAACCTGGTCATGTCAAGGCCAACTGCCCCAATCTGAAGAAAGGTGCAGGCTCCAACCACAGCAGCAAGGGCAAGAAGGGTTCCAACAACGCGAAGAAGGGTTCTTCCAACACCAGTTGGCGTTCTGTTCCCCCTTCCAAGGGTGAACCGCACCAGAAGGTTGTCAGGAGCTCCACTTTCAAGTGGTGTGCCAAGTGCAAGCGTTGGCTCACCTCCCATGGCACCAGCGAGCACAGAAGCGACTTCAAGGACAAGAACAAGAACAAGAGCGAGACCGCTGCCAACACAGTCACATTCGATTCCACCGAATGGCACGTCTACAAGGTGACGGAAGAAAGTCCATCTGGGTGGTTCCAAATCATCCAGGCCTACCTTGGTCCATTGGCTCTCCTCATTGGTGCCTTTCCTCTTTTCATTCCGCTGCTCATCCAGGTCCTCATCTTTGCAATCATGCATGGGTGGGAGACAGCCTCGATTGCAGCATGGATGGTCACTGCAACATACCTGGCACGCAAGCACCATGACATGCCTCGCCACCCTGATGGTCCAGTTCCCAAGCCTCGTTGGCAACGCCGCTGCGAAGCCTATTGGGAAAAGAAAGGTCGCCGTCGTGACCGAGCCCAACCCAAGGATTGGATCAACTTTCATCGTCGTGCTCCGATTCGTCTCCGCCACCACCGCTCTCGCTTCGACCCTCCAGTATCTGCAATGCATGCATCAACCAACATGCATCCCAGAGCAAGAGCAGCTGGGTTGAGGCGACGCAGTCATCGTGTGATCGGTCTTGAGAACAACCCGAACAAGCACAGATTCAGAAGCACGGCTTTCTCCAACCCACGGCCAAGAGCCAATTCCATCAGCCATGGTGCCAGGTTCGGAACCAGAGCCGTTCCTATTCGTCGACATGAAGTGCAAGGACCATCCAAGAAGAAACATCGCAATCAGCGTCAGCGAATGATGGTATTTGATGCTCCTGCTCCTGCTCAGCGACAGCGACTCACCGAGAAACAAACCAGCAGACTGGCCCAGATCCTCAGCACCTACTTCAAGCCTGAGGACGCGCCTCCGTCAAATTCTGTGTGCACACACGATGGACCATCCTCTATCACGAGTTTCTCGGCTGTCCGTCACAGCTCAGACGAGCTCGCCAACGTCCTTCCAGCCAAGATGATATGTGATGTCATTTGGGACAGCGGATCCACCGTCTGTATCTCACATGACAAGTCCGACTTCGTCTCCGAACCCAGAAGGCCAATTGGAAACCAAGCCAAGAAACTGACAGGGCTGTTTGGAGGACGATCTGACCACTTGGTGGGAACCGTGGAATGGGGCATCCAAGACACGAGAGGAAACATTCGCCGTCTCAAATTCCCGGCATACTATGTGCCAAGAAGCAACGCCAAGATCATCAGCACCTCTGTGTTCGAAAGAATGTATCCAGGCGAGCTGCAGTATGTGAATGGCAGGTGGAAGGTCCAAGGAAGAGAGGGAGAGATCAACATCAAGATCAATCCCAAGAACAAGCTTCCAACTTCCAAGGCATACAACATGAAGTCATTGACCGAGCACATTCCACATGCCCTCAATGCAACCATCACTACTGTTTCCTCCGCCAACCGCAACCTGTCCGAACCACAGAAGGAGCTGCTGCGTTGGCACCAACGCCTGGGCCACAATGACATGCGGAAGATCCAGCACCTTTTTCGTTCGGGAACCCTGGCGCACACCGAAGCCGCACGCAAGCTACAAGCAAGCGCCTCCCGCCTCGCCACACTTCCAAAGTGCGCAGCATGCCAGTTTGGGAAACAAGTCTGTCGCTCAAGCCCGGGCCATCTGCACCGACCAGTACGTGATCGAGAGGGAGCCATCAAGTTCGGTAATCTTCGGCCTGGCCAACTCGTCTCTGTGGATCATTTTGAAGGGGGTGGAAAGGGACGACTCTTCTCGGGATATGGAAAAGGGAGCGATGACGAAATGTACGGAGCCGGCATCGTATTCGTCGACCATGCTTCAGGATTCATCTTCGCTGAGCCAGTCCTGTCTACATCTTCTCAAGACATGATCAGAGCAAAGGAGAAGTTCGAGAGCATGTGTCGAGATCTCGGCATTGTTGTCCAACAATACCAAAGCGACAATGGAAGGGCATTCACCTCATCAGACTATGCTGACCACCTTCGACACTTCCATCAATCCCATCGATATGCAGGACGCGGAGCGCATCACCACAACGGCATCGCCGAACGAAGCATTCGTACCGTGGTGTCAAGCGCTCGAACCATGATGCTCCATGCCACTCTGCACTGGCCCGAACTGGACGTCGTGCCACTCTGGCCCATGGCAATTCGTCATTCCGCATTCATCTTCAATCGGCTGCCAAACCTCGCGAACGGCCTCTCTCCCTTCGACATCCTTGCCCGAATTCGCTTCCCACAGAAGCATTTCCACAACCTACACGTCTGGGGATGCCCCACTTATGTGCTGGATCACAGAGTTGGAGATGGGAAGAAGATTCCAAAATGGAAGGCCCGGAGCGATCGTTTTGTGCACGTCGGCCTCTCCGAGAAGCACTCCTCTACCGTCCCACTGGTTCTGAATCTCAAGACTGGAAGCATCACACCTCAATTTCATGTGGTGTTTGACGACTGGTTTGCCACAGTGCCTTCGGATCCATCCAACCTTCCCAACTATAACTCGGATCAATGGAGGAATCTGTTTGGAGATACCGAGTACAAGTTCCCTTTTGATGAAGAAGATTTGGAACGCCTCGAGCAGCAGGATCAGGAAACAGAGGAGCAGGACAGCCATGACCAGGATCTGAATCGCCAACTCGCAGAGCAAGCAAATGCGGATCATCGACCATCAGAGCCGCTTCCTGTGGAACTTGGACCGGAGCTCCCACCATCACCATCAGATACTGCACCAGTGCCGGATGAAGTCTCTGCACCACCAACAGCTCAACCAACAAGTGCTGCAACTGATGCACCAAGAGAAGGCCAGAACAATATGGAGAAGGCCAACTTGCGAGACTCAGTCCCACCATCGCGCAGGGAGGCTGCTCATGACGACAAGGGTGACGACAACGACAACATACCACTCCCATCTGACGATCAGGACACCATGGACCATGACAGACCCAGCGTGGAGACACCTGATGCTAGCTCAGCGAAGGCTCAGCCAGAAACATCTCCAATTGCATCGAACCCAGCACCTCAACAGAGGGAGCGTCGCAGACGAAATCGACAGCAGCAACCAGTCCGTCGATCGGCACGGATTGAAGCAAGACGATCCAACCCCAGAAAGAGAGCTCCTCCACAACGCCTTGAATACAGCCAGATGGGTGGCATGGCTCAGGCCTTCGTCTGCCAACCAATTCACCAGACCTCACCATCCATTGATGCTGTGACGGCCGCCCACTTGTCAAGCTCGATTCTCTCAGCGATTGAACTCCTGAAAGGAGCCAATGGAAGCAACAGCCCAATCACTGAACCACTGCACAGCATTGAGGAAGCAGCAATCCACATGACAACTTCCATGTCCGAGCTTGAAAAACTCAAACAGGACTCCTGTGGACGTATCAATCCACACATCGCACAAGTGGACAGCAATGCCAGAGCCCGCTTGACTGCCGCTGAAGAAGCTGCCTGCGATATGATCAGGACTGCACTCTCCACTTTGGCTCTCTACGACTCGCCGGACAACCACTTTCGCTGGCAGATCGCAGACATGTCTGAAACCATCTACGCAGTACATGGTCGCTTGCTGCAGCAAGACTGGAGCGACAATGATGATATCGATGAAGGAGGAGATCGAATCATGGTGCACATGGCTGTACAAGACGATGGGAGAGATCCAGACAGGAGAGACGACCAACAGGAAGAGGAGTTCGCTCTGCCTCAGGACTTGCAAAATGAGATCGATCAACTCGCAAATCTCCTCACCGCGCTTCACATCATTGAGCACTACGGACTTGACGCATACTCAACCAACTTCGACTTTGATGAGCTCAGAGACTGGTGGACTCAGGTAGCTGCAGGCCACAATATAGATCCTCCGGAAGGGCTGCCTCGAGTCTCTCCCAATGGCGAAGAGAACTCCCAATCCAATGCCTCCAGGTCCAGTGACAACCCCGACAGCAACATGCCCGATTCCGCTGAACAAGACACCAGCGACCATGATCCAGATGACGTTGAGCAATGCCTGTGGATCGACTCCATCCCGCAGCTCGCAGATCCATCCATGACCGCCTGCGACACCAACGGAGCAGAGGAATATGCGTTTCTGACGATGAATGAGGACGGCGAATCCGACCCATCTGGCAGATCCATCTCAGGATCCGAAGCCGTCTTCCTGATGTCTAACGGCCACCTGGAGCTGAGCGAGGGACCGAGCAGCTTCAAAGCATCACCAACAGACCCCGACACCCTTTCCTTTGATGAAGCTATGAAGGACGAAGACAGAGAGAAATGGATGGAAGCAGCCAAGAAAGAAGTCACAGACTTGGTCTCCAAGGGCACATGGGTCGAGGTCAGCAAGGCCGAAGCAGTTGGCAAGATTGCACCGGGTACCTGGGTGTTCCGTCGCAAGCGCCGACCTGACGGATCCATCAAGAAGCACAAGGCCAGGTTCTGCGTTCGAGGCGACCTTGTGGACGAAACGGAATCCACTCTTGCTCCTGTGGTCGCTTGGCCGTCGGTCCGCGTCTTCCTAATCACTGCAATTCTCCTTGGATGGGTCACTGTGTCAATCGACTTTGTGAGCGCCTTCGTCCAAGCCGCCATCCATCGAGACATCTACATCCACCTACCTCGGGGCTTTCGGTCAACCAACGGACCCAATGTATGTCTCAAGCTCCGAAAGAGCCTATATGGCTTGACAGTGGCCCCTCGGCTCTGGCATGAGCACCTACTGCGAGCACTAACAGCTGAAGGGTTCAAGGCCAGCGAGCAGGACCCCTGTCTGTTCTTGCGCCCTGGGATGATGCTGGCACTATATGTGGACGACGCAGGCATTGCAGCACCACACGAGAAGGACATCGACGATTTCATCCAGTCAATGACCAGACGCGGCTTCGAGCTGACCAAGGAAGGAACGTTCAACGAGTTCCTTGGAATCAAACTGGATAAGAACCGCGACGGATCGATCCACATGTCTCAGCAAGGACTGATCGATAAGATCATCGCGGCAACTGGAATGGAAGCGTGCAACCCAAACTGGATTCCTGCTACCAAAGCAGCTCTTGGTAGTGATCCGGATGGAGAAGCGATGAAGGAATCTTGGAACTATCGGTCTATCATCGGTATGCTGCTGTACTTGGCAACCAACACAAGGCCAGACATTGCGTTTGCTGTGTCCCAAGCAGCACGCTTCAGCCACTCTCCCAAGCAATCCCACGCCAGGGCGCTTAAGACCATCGTGCGGTACCTTGCGCGAACCAAGGCACAAGGCACCATCATCCGGCCATCTGGCAAGCTGGACCTGCAATGCTACGTCGATGCTGATTTTGCTGGGCTACATCATCGAGAGCCCGACGATAATCCTACATCAGTCAAGTCGCGTACTGGATACATCATTATCCTTGGAGGATGTCCTCTAATCTGGCGGTCCAAGCTGCAGACCGAGATAGCTCTCTCTACAACTGAGGCCGAATATGCTGCGCTATCAATGGCAATGCGAGCCCTCATTCCACTACAACAGCTCATTCGGGAGGTCGCCGCCCGCACCGGACTCAAGCAGGAGTTGCTCACGCATCTCCAGTGCACCGTGTTTGAAGACAACAATGCGTGTATCTCACTCGCAACGAAGCATCACATCACAAATCGCACCAAGCACTTTCTTGTGAAGTGGCATTTCTTCTGGTACTGGGTGAAGGAGGGCTTCATCAAGATCCAGCGCGTGGCATCCGCAGAACAAATCGCCGACATCTTTACCAAGGGCTCAGTGCGGGAGATATTTGAGTCTCTTCGCAAATTGCTCATGGGATGGTAAACGGTGAGATGGTTTGAAGAAGAAGAGGTTTTTCACGATACGGGTCCCATTGCTTGTCGAGAGGGAGAGTTGCAATATACCATGATGTCACTGAAACATTGCTGAAAATTGGTATTTTCCCTTCATGCCCCCATTGACCGGTGACCGAATTGTCTGTACTACCACCAGTACACACGATTGAGCAACAAATGGACAGGCACTCTACCTCCAAAAGAGACTACATATGTGAAGGCATCTGTCTGCAAGAATACAAGTGCATGGCTCATCCTGCATGCACAGTTGATGCTTCTCACTTGCCTCTTTGCCATGTGTTCCAAGATTACATATGTATGAAACTGACATCTTCCATGCAGGATGTGCCGGTCTTGGATCAAAAGCAAGACTATCCTGCAAAATTGGAACAAGACTAAGACATGGAACACTCGCACCTTCACTCCAACAATTGGAGAATCAGCTCTCAAACCTGCCAAGAGCGATGAAGCATCGTGGTTTCATCGCCTGGGGATTGTGGAGCAATTTTTCAAATGTACAAGACCATGAACAGCGACAACCAACAGCAGAGCAGTGTGATGACCAGCCCATCTCGTTTTCCTCTCCAACCTTCAACCAAAACAATCTCATAAAAACAACAATCTTACAAAACTCAAGCTTTACAACCACCAAATCAACTCAAAACACATTCTCAATCGTCTCATCTACGTTCGTGGTCACACTACGTTTAACCGCGCTGACGTTGGCAGTTTCACTTCCCCTTTTGACCTGCCAAAGTCCGACACTGGAAGGCAAAGCCGAACACAACCGGACTTCATTTGCCCTCTATTCTCGCTGTTATGATTGAAATCCAACGTTTCCACCACCACCACCAACACTAGCCAACATCACCATCGTCGACATGGCCATCAACTACACCCAAGACTATCACAAGTAATGGTCCCCTGTGTCAAGAGAGAGGAGAGCAGGACGCTCTGGAGCATGATGCTCCTTGCCAACAGACCGCCATGGCAACCCACACACGAACGACGACGTCGAGATGATGATGATCGAGTCGAGCACCACCGCGAGTCCACCAGCAGAGTGGAGACCGCAGCTGAGGTAAGCACAAGCACTGCATGTACTGCTGGAAGCAAGGAGGCGCTCAACACATGCATTGGAAGAACTGTCCATGGTCATGCGACCATGAAGTCAAGGGAGGCACATGGAGACCTTCACGGCTATGTTGGAGCACGAGAGCAAGCTGCGCAAGAGAAGAGATTTGAACGCAGCAGGCGACGCTCTCGGACGCATCAGACTCAGCAGACTGCGCCATGAAGGCGAGATAGCTGATGGAGCTCAATGAGATGCAATCGAGGAAGTGGTGAGAGCTTCCTACCTACCCCTGCAAGGCGCGGAGCTGCCTCGGAACCACTCGGTCGACATCGAAGCCGAGATGGATGAGGAGCAACGTAGATCGCTGATGCGGATTGTCCGTGCACATGGCATGTGCGACGCATCGAGCTTAAGCATGCAGAAAGGAAGGATATGATAAAGAACAAATAAGATATATGCAGGCATGGGCATGGCCCATCGTTGTCATCACATCAAGTGTGATGCGAGGAGCAGCAATGGAAGCATCGAGATGATCACGTGGCACTGTTGGCCATCGTGTGATACAGAGCTCGAGTGCTGGCTGCAATTCCTACTGCGATATGATCAAGGAGGTAAGGATGTAACCTACCAGCCATGAATTGGCGACAACAACAATCAATAGCAACACAGGAAGTGTGTGCTTCGGTGAGAAGGGACATCGCTGCGACAAGCTGGACAGGAGGTCCCACATCGCTTCATTCCCAAGCTCAAGACGAAAGACGAGGAACAGGAGGTATCCTTGCCATCAATGAAGATGATGATTCAAGACATCCATGAAGCTGTGAGCCTCATCGACGACCGCCACCGTATCCAAAACGGTTATAAGTGCGCACAAGGCAACAGCAGCGAGAGAGAGATGATACTGACTACGGATCGATCGGTTCGGGAGTAACAGTCCTAACTGCGATGTCCACGACAGTGAGATGACGGGTCAACGCTTGCCAACAACGAAAGGCAAAAGCAAGAATAGCGGTGATGCCAAGAGGCAGAGCAACCGCGATGACAAACAATGGCTGAAATGCAGGAGGCCGAGTAGACCAACGTCATGATTGACAAGATGGAGGACATCGCTCTCATCATTGACGAGTCGATGTGCGCAGCCATCAACGAAAACGCGGTCGACATCAAAAATGTGACCGAGGCGAAATTTGTGACCATCGCCGACATCGCGAACAGCAAATCAAAAATGTGACCATCCGAAACCACGCGATGATGCGCGATGACCAACGCGAAATTAGTGGCCATCACCGAAATCGCGAACAACAAAACAACAATGTGACCACAGGAAACCACGCGATGATGCGCGACGACCACGCGATCTTGATCAACGTTGCTCTTGCAACAATCGTCAACGACGGCGTCTGCGAGTTCAACAGCAGAACACCAGTCAACGACTACGAGTGGACCAGGGAGGAGACAGCCGAGTACACTTCAGGAGTGCATGGCTACTACAGGTCTGCGAACGACCACGAGGAGTTGATCGACCGAGAACTCTCTCCATCCGAGAATGAAGAGGAAGACGGCAGCGCCAATGACAACAAGGAGGATGCCAAGTACTACGAAGGCGTATCAAGTAAAGTGGGCGCAGACGAGATCGAAACGGAATTGAATGGAGTGAACGCGGACGAGGAGACTGACCGAGCTATCCAAGAGCCGGTACAACATCTCACTACAATTCGGAGCTTCCTCGACAGGAAGATTGATGAGGCGTCGCACTGGGACATGAATAATGCACATGGCGTCCGTCGCTCTAAGCGTGGACCATCGAATGCATGGTGCATGGACTACCCAGAGATCCCATTCTCTATTCAGATTCCGGACGGTCCAAGAGGAGCGATCCCATGGACCAAAGCGGAAAGGGAGGAGTGCAGAGGACTGCTCATGGATGCAGATCCGATCTGCCTCTCGGTTCGATATCCGTTGAGCAACATGATGTTTGCCAACGATGTGCACTTCGAGTCTTCGACGATCTACTATGATGCGATCGATGACTTCGAAAGTTGACCGTGCAGGTGCGTGTACACACGCGCGTTGCACTAGATGATGCGTGAGATTGGCGTGCGGAGCACACTCAATGTGATTCGCAACGCGTACGCAATCAACGATATGCTGTAAAACAATAGCGCCACCCCGATCCAACAGATGCTGATTGGATACATGGGTCGCACGCAAGCGGTATGCACCGCATGATGAATCTGGCAACGACCAGAATCCTAATCATGAGAGACATGACATGGATGGATCAGTCAAATGGGTGATTCGAGAGTATTAAGAACGCCAACAGGCCAGTACTGATAGACCTGGGAAATGACAACTCTACATTGGGGACGGTTTCCCCAAATAGATGAGTGACTTGGGAGCGACGTGCGGATACCATCCGAAGCATGGAGACCGACGACGCTATTCAGAGCAGAAGAGCCGGAGAAGATATAGATACAGAAGACGCTGCTCGTGGGCAAGATGACTTGCTCCCTACCCAAGGGGACAATGAATCGTACGATGACGACGACGATGAATCCGGAAGGGACGATGAGACGGGACGATACGATATGGTCGAAGGTGAACCAAACACGGTCCCAATCGCAGAACCTGTTGCGCGCATGCCGAGGATGCTGAGTGCTCTCGCAGGGTACAATTATACGCCCATCCGAAGGAGGAGCGAGACCTTGGATCAAGTGGAGAATGAGAATCAGAGGATAATGAGGGTTATGAGACCACTCAAGAGACAACTACCACACCACCGGCGACAGGAGGACCTAGCTTTCATATTGATGGGTCAACATTCAACAGAGATATCGCAGGTATGATGAATGACACCACTCATGAGAGGATGAGCTTGGGTGACTTCATCACTGTGAACCAAGCATTGAACTATCAACATAACAGAGAGGGATCCGAGCAAGCAAATGACGCAATGATGCTGGATCCAACCACAATTGACGAATGACGGGGTTATATGGATCCCAAGAAGAGCAATGAATGGCGGGAGGCCACGATGGAACGGTTCAGTGATAAGGCCACAGCATGAGCATGGCAGAAGATCAAGAGGAACCGGACGCCGAATGATCGGCGAGATACCACAAGCACAGATATGAGATCGGTGTGCGATGAGAATGAAATCGACGAGAGAGACTCGGATCTGGAAAGGACACAGCTATGAGAGCGCGAACCATGAACGGCGGATTTCAGATACAGTGAGTCAAGACGCATCGATATGCGATCAATGAGAGAGACGCGGGCATGTCAGATGAAGAATCCAATGACAGAGCCGGAAGGGAGGAACCTCAGATGAATGGAGGATGAATGGCAGGAGGCCACCAACAACTCCCATGACGAAGAAGCTGCAGCATAATGAATTGATGCTATCCAGAAGAGGATGAAGGCGATCGACAACATGGTTGCAAGGCAACACGACGACAGAGCTGGCAGCTTATCACAATATGCCAACACCCAACGAGGGTGACGAACGAAGCATCAGAATCAGGAGATGACGATGGCTACGCAATTGCACAGGAGACAATGACCGCTCCAGTTGCAAGAGACGGACCCAACTTCGAAACAGACGGGTCAATCATCAACAACAACGTCGCAGGTATGAGGATCGATGCTATCCAATGAAGGATGAGAGTGGTCGACTTCATCGCTTCGAGTCAGGATGTTGAGAGCGAACGCGACGGCGAGAGAGATTTGTGCACATCAACACTGGAATGATGCCGAGTGTATATGCGCCTAAGGAATGATAGGATCATGTGGATCCTGACCAGCAGAAGGGACGAAGTATGAGCGACTTGGAGGCAAGCTGCTGAAGGCACGGACCTCGAGTACTCTCCCATGAGACCAGTGGCGAAGATGCCACGGATGCCACGCGGCTTGGCACCGCACAACAACACGCCAGAACACCACTCCGACTCAGACTCAAACAGCGGAGGTGGTGAGTCAGCTGAGGAAGCAGAGCAGACCTCAGCAACCGCGAGAGAGGGTATGAGACGTCCGAAGCATGCATACACGACTATGATGCTGGACCTCACCACATTTGAAGAATACTGGGATCATGTGGATCCAGCAAAGCGAAAGGAATGGCGAGATGCCATCAATAAGGGGTCCTACGACATGGTCAGACGAGGAGTCTGGCAGAAGATCAAGAAGGACCAGATGCCGAAGGATTGGCGATGCGTGAAGACCAAGTGGGCCTTCAAGGAGAAGAGGAATGGCATGTTCCGCACCAGACTTGTGGCATGCGGATACTCGCAGATCGCAGGAATAGACTTCTCAACGCAACTAACCCATGATGCATGACGCAACCTACTGCGGAATGCTCACAATGAAGATGCTACTGAACATTGGACAGCATCACTATCAACCTTGAGACAGCATTTCTACATGGAGATCTCGAAGAGGAGGTATACATGCTTTGCCAGAAGGGCATGGAGCATGGTGAGAGCGAATGACTGTTGCTCAAGAAGACGATCAACGGAATCATGCAAAGGGCACGACAATGGAAGAAGCTGGTCGACATCCTACTCAAATTGGGATTCGGACCAAGCCAAGTTGATCCATGCCTTCTGATTCGGAATCAGGAAGGGAGACTGCTATTGATTGGAACCTACGTCGGCGACTGCCTATGCATCGAGGACGAACAGGAGTTGAAGAAACCCAAGGGAGACATCAAAGCAGAGCGGTTCGATACCAAGGTGGAGGATGATCAGGAAGACTACATCAGCTGCAAGATCGTATCCAACCGCGACAAGACGAGCTGCTGGATGAGCCAACCGCACATCATCAAGAACGTCATCATCACATTCAAGGACAACGTGATGAAGCTGCAACAGTATGGTACACCAGGAACACCAGGGCAAGGCATCCAAAAGGGATAGCGATTCGCCCAAGGTGGACAAAGACCGACACAGCAGATACCGAAGTGGAGTAGGTATGCTGCTATATCAAATGAAGCACTCGCAACCCGGCATCGCCAACGCAACACGCGAACTGACCAAGGTGTTGGATGGACCAACGGCTGCAGCATACAAGGAAATGCTGAGGATCATGAAGTGCATGTCGGACACGAGAGAATATGGACCACGGATGAAGTCAAGTCCATTCGAGAACGATGCATGGAAGATTGTGATCTACACCGACAACGAGTTCGGTGGTGACAAGGACAATCGCATCAGTATGGGAGGACACATCGTCCTACTACAAGGAGTGCCGATCATCTGGAGATCGAAGGGCACAGCACAGTGTGACACTGAGCTCAATGGAGGCTGAGCACGTTGCACTATTGGAGGCCAGAAATGAGATCCGCTTCCAGACTCAACTGATGAACAACATCGGGTTGAGGACACAAGGGCCACATCATCCAATTGCGATTCCCAATGGATTAATGATGAGAATGAGATTGGTGATGGGAGTCAAAGAAAGGTGAAGAAAGAGAGAGAAGTAATGGTGATGAGAGTCAAGGGAGTATGAAGTCAGAATGATATATTGTCGATGCGACAATGGAAGGGTGTCAGGAATCGAGGGTACGCTTTTACCAAGATACCCATGATTGCCGCACCTCCCAATAACATCATCCGTGACTCACATCCGTGACTCAAACCCGAGACTCATCACATACGTGACTCGACCCGTGACTCAAGACAAACGTGACTGATCTCAGTCGTAACAAGACAACAAGCCTGTCCTCCTCTAACAAGAAGAACCATGACAACGCAACAGATCAAACGACGACGTCATGGGAGAAACATCGATGACCAACAGGTCTGTGATCACCCCATCAAGAGAAACGAAGCATGCGCCCTCTTGCGGACAAGAAAAGCCGCAGGTTTGGACCATCAGAAAGATTCAGAAGTGTCGCGGGTTTCAAGACGAAACCTGTGACAAGATGGATGCACGACTGTGGACTCCTGCCGCAAGAATGCAGGGCGAAACGAAATACACGATGAAGTGCATGATGAGATGCATGATGAAATGTACATGAAGTACATGCTGCATGACATGATGAATACAGCAGTATCTCACGATACTACCATGGATTATGCATGCTATGGCAATGGAATTGAAAGAGATGGAGATGTTATGCTCACAGTTCTGAGAATGCAACAACAGGAATAGGTAATCAGATACAACTAATAAGGCTGGGTTACCCGGATTTCTCAACAATCGTCCTCTTCAACCACCTGGCGCAATGAACTGCTGGCAACGTCACGCCAATGCAGGCTGCCTACGGGCATCGCCCCGACGTGAGCAAGTTCATGTGCTACCACTGGTGGCAGCCAGTGTACTACCGAGTCGAGAAACCTGGCTTTCCCAGCCAGTCTCGCGAGCGAAAGGGGCGCTGGGCGGGTCCGTGTCTCCACAAGGGCGACGATCTGACGTACTGGGTGCTCGACGACGAGACGCAGCAGCTCCTACCGCGATCTGCTATCCGCGCTGCCGACCTCCCACCCGAGTCCAACCTTCGTGCCGACTTCCCCATGCCCGACGCTGGGGAGGATGACGGCTTGGCTGAGATCCCATCCGCTGATGGGGAGCTCCAAGACGACTCTTTCATCGAGTCCACTGCCGACCCGGTCGTCCATTCCCTCTCAGACGCCGTTCTTTTCGCTTCTGATGGAGCCGACAAAGGAGCGACGGACGGGGGAGTCGTCAAGGTGCCGCACTTCACACCTGAGGAACTGATTGGAAAGACCTTCGTGTATGATCGTGATGGTGAGCAAGTCAAGGCAGAAGTCATCCAACGTGTGAACGATGCTGATGCCGCAAACCACCAACGCATCAAGATGCTCCTTTCCATTGACGACGGAGCTGTCAACGACCTCATCTCGTATGTGGAACTGTCCGACCTGATTGAACAACAGGCAGACAGCAACACCAATGGAGAAGACGCCAAGTGGGGATTCCACAGCATCACAGGACATGAAGGACCTCTGGTGCCAACCTCCAACCGATACAAAGGATCCAAATACAATGTGATTGTCCAATGGGATGATGGATCTTTGACCACAGAACCGCTCTCGCTGATGATCCAAGACGATCCTGTGTCGTGTGCTGTCTACGGACGCAAGCATGACCTTCTCGAACAGCCAGGGTGGAAGCGTCTCAAGAAGACTGCTGAACGGCAAGGACGCATGAAACGGCAAGCACACATTGCCAAGACCAAGTCCAAACGACACACCAACACACCCATCTACCAATTCGGTGTGCAGGTGCCACGCAACCACCAAGAAGCCATGCGTCTGGATACCAAGAATGGCAACAACAACTGGGCAAGGGCAGAGCAAACAGAGATGGAGCAACTCTTTGGTTACGGTACCTTCAAGTCTCTCGGAAAGACGACTGAAGTGCCAGATGGATACCAAAAGATCCGACTCCAATGGGTGTACGCAGTCAAGCATGACTTGCGTCACAAGGCCCGGTGTGTTGCGGGTGGACATCTGACAGATCCGTGCGGAGATACATCCTACGCCGGAGTCGTGAGTCTTCAATCCCTTCGAATCGCATTACTAGCTGGTGAAACCAATGGTCTACAGACCATGGTAGGCGACATCGGAAACGCGTACCTCGAGGCGTACACCAGAGAGAAGATATGCTTCATCGCAGGAGAAGAATTTGGAGACAAGGCAGGCAACATGTTCACCATCATCAAGGCGCTGTATGGTCTACGCACATCCGGAGCCAGATTCCATGAGGCACTGGCCGATACCTTGCGAGACATGGGATTCATTCAATGCCGAGCAGATCCTGACGTCTGGATGCGTGACGCCAACACTCATTGGGAATACGTATGCGTATACGTGGACGACCTGATGGCTGTGATGGCAGATCCCCGATCCTTCTTCGATCAGCTGACGGCACAGTACGGTTACAAGCTGAAGGGAGTCGGCCCAGTCTCATACCACTTGGGAGCTGACTTCGGCCGAGACACAGACGGAACCATGCGCATCAGCGCTCGGTCATACATCAAGCGGATGTTGACCAACTTCGAGACCATGTTTGATGGGCCACCCCACAAACGGAGCAGTCCCCTCGACAAGGACGACAGTCCTGAACTCGACATTACCCCAGAGCTTGGTGAGATCCAGAAACGACAGTACATGTCTTTGATCGGAGCTCTCCAATGGTGTGTCACACTTGGACGATTCGATATCCATGTCGCGGTCATGACGCTCTCCCGATTCCGATCTGCACCACGAAAGGGACACCTGGATCGAGCAAAGCAAGTGTATGGATACCTGCGAAAATACCCTGACGCATCCATCCGATTCCGCACTGGTATTCCCAAACATGAAGATCACTACGATACCCCAAAACAGGATTGGGCGTACACCGTGTACGGCGACACCACAGAAGAACTCCCATCAGATGCACCTGCACCACGCGGTAAGGCCATGAGGACAACCACCTTTGTGGATGCGAACTTGCTGCACTGCAGAGCGTCCGGGAAGTCTGCCACTGGCATACTCCACCTCGTAAATCAGACACCAATCGATTGGTTCTCGAAGAGACAGTCAACCGTGGAGACAGCAACCTACGGATCTGAGTTCGTGGCTGCACGCCTGGCTACTGAACAGATCATATCTCTACGTCTCACGCTCTGTGAAATGGGCATCCCCATCGACGGACCAAGCTGGATGTTTGGAGACAACCAAGGTGTTCTCTCTTCATCGAACATCCCGAACAGCACCCTCACCAAGCGGCACAACGCGCTCGCCTACCACCGAGTTCGGTCTGCCATCGCTGCAGGGATCATGTACTTCGTGAAGATCCATGGACACCAGAACGTCGCAGACGTACTCACGAAGCTTCTTCCCAGATCAATCTTCTGGGATTTGGTGCAACCGCTCCTATTCTGGAAAGGAGACACGAACACGTCAACACATGAGTGACAGGCACAGAGATACGCTTCGGGGAGTATTAGCATTATGCTTTATTCCGCACAGCTCTCTCTCGTGTTCCAGCTTAGTTGTGCGTATGAACCGTATCCTGAACCAACACGGACCATGAAATGGTCACATTACGAGCGAATAGCTCGACGAGAAACGAAAATGAAGATGTACCAAGGTACTGGGTACCAGAGACAAGGTACCACGATACAAGAACGATACTGTGAGATAGCTACTGACCCAAACAAGTTGAACTTGAAGAGATCTAAGGATCCCATCCGATGCTTGCAGAGCAGAGGAATGCAAGAGCAGAGGCATGGACATGAACAGAGGTCAGAGATTAAGCTCACAACTCTTAAGTTTGTAATAACATTTGAGTTCCCAACAGACTACCAGTGAACGCCACCTTCTCGACCTGATCAATCGCAGAAGGACGCGTTCTTCCTAAGTTACAACCAATTCCTCAAGTCTAACATCTGCTGAGCACTGCCAAGGAATGCGGCTTGCCCGTCGTCGGTGTTGCCTTCCATGTTGGTTCCAACTGCCGCACTGCATCCACTTACAAGACGGCACTGAACGATGCCCGCGAAATCTTCGATATGGGCAAGAACGAGTTCGGCTTCGATATGAACCTCTTGGACATCGGCGGTGGCTTCCCTGGCGACACGATCTCCCCTTGGAATCCGGCCAACCTCTCCGAGGTCCCCAATGAGGATCATCCCAAGGAATTGGAGGAAGATGAAGAGGCGCTCGAGAGGGCGATGTCCCTCATGTCGTTCCCCGGCATGGCCGATCAGATCTCGCCCCTCATCGACGAGATCTTCCCTGAGGACAGCGTCCAAGTCATGGGCGAGCCAGGACGATACCTGGTGTCCGCCTGCTCTGCTGTCGTCGTTTCTGTCACCAGCGTCCGCAGCAACCTTGCCAACAAAGACAATGCCGAGGGCTCAGACAAGACAGCTGTTGCTGCCCGCGACGACTTCGCCTACTACCTCAACGAAGGCGTGTATGGTCCATTCAACAATCTAATTTGGGACGACACCCTCCACGTGAGACCACGGTTGTTGCGCAGCAACCCCATCAAGTCTACTAATCACAACGAAGACGTTCTCTACCCCTCCACCATCTTCGGCCCCACCTGCGATGCTGGCGATGTTGTCAACCGGTCGGTCCTCCTGCCGCAGCTGGAGATCGGCGACTGCCTCTACTACAAGAACCTGGGAGCCTACACTAGCAGCTCGGCGTGCACCTTCAATGGATTCAGTCTGGCCAAGAAGTACTACACCTGCAGCGTTTTGCCCAAGATGTTGGAGGAGTAGATTCCAATCAGCGCAAGGGCGGATACAAGAGCAGAGCATGTTTGCGATTGCTGCGGCGCGGCAATCAGTGGGGATGTCGATGGCATCAAGAGGCGTGGAAACACTAACTCTAGTGTCCCGTGGCTTGAAGGGAGGTCATTTTTTGGTGACTATTGGTAACATTTGGTATTATATTTAGTTGTATGAGTCATTTTCTCTGTAGACGCTGTTCCATTTTGTACGTCAGTCCCGCGTGTAGCAGCCCAAAACCATCTTTTCTGCCACGAACCTCCTCGGCAAGTCCATTCCGCTCCGTCCGTTTGAGCTCTCCTTTCGTGATCACTCTCAAGTGTGGCTTTTCATCACCCTCTCCAACTTTGGTGGTGATTGGTTGGGTGGTTGTCGAGATCTGCTCGTTTCTCTGGGGCCACAACTCGATATTGTCATTCACGAATGCATATCACCTCGATGTATCGTGGCGAATTTCTGTGTGCCCCAACGTGTGTTGACACGCGGTTGAAATGATCCAATACAATGTGGTGCCAACCAATGTGTTCTTTGCATGCTATGATCAGTTCCTTACATCCTGATGTCATCTATTGTGATTTTGTTCATCGTATAGCATTGTAGTTGATGATATAGTTGATAACTTCTGCAATCACGTTTCAGTTCTACTCCAGAATACCGTACACCAGCAACCTTCTTGGCAACAGCAACTTGGATGTATGTGTATCGTTGCATCCATCCTTCTTGGGGGAGCAATGGTCCCATGGATATCAGCAGCACACAAGAGCAGTCCAGAATAGATCAGAATGGACTGTTTCACACCAAGGAGTTCAATCTCGCCATGCTCTCACCGCTCTTCATTGGATCTTCCACATCGCTGAGCATGTGCAACTGCGCTGCGCATAATTTCCACGCCATGTGCGCGCATTGTAGCATGTATCGCATGCGCAATGTAGATGCCAGTGTTTGATTGGCCTTAGCGGCACTGAAGATCAGGAGAGAACATCAGGCTTCCTCCACAGAACGGTTCGAACATGGTTTGATGGAGCACGTATCAGATCAAAAGTCTATATTCACCTCAGTCTATGTCTAGTCTTGTTCTCCGTAGACTGTGTCAGGTCACGCATGAGACTTTTGGTCATGAACCGTTTTATCTTTCGCTGTTGACCTCATTTCCCGAAACTCCCAACGGCGCTCAGATACCTGTCTTGGTATCTGAAGATGGTAATGAGTTGAAGGATGGATGTCAGGCCCTGCTTGTCATCCTCCTTATGTGCACATGACCATACATGTCTACTGTCTTGGTGAGTGAATGTACCTGAGCATCTTGGCTCAGATACAAGCTCATCAATCCCATCAAATTTGGCAAGATCGCATTTCTGCAATGATCGGATTTGCTGCATGCATCATTGTTGTTCCAAGAAGCAAGATCAGTATTGGAGGCGCCATGAACCTCCTCAGTCTTGCAAATTTGACAACACCTTCATGCTCTGCACTTCATGCACTGCACTTCATGCTCTGCTGTGTGTTGCAACACATGTTGCCTCAGCATCATTTTTCATCATTTCATCTCCATCTGCTCACAATTCAGACTCCAACAGTTCTGAATTGGGCCAGCTTACATACCATCTAACATCAATTAACCACTCAGAGCACAATAACACTACCACACAGTTTCACTCTACTTCATTGACGGACTTGATCACTCCCAATTTTTAGGTAAGTACCCACTTTCATCTGTGTTCTATCAGCACGAACAGCGAATGCGTCAAAAAATTCATCCATGGCATGAGCATGAAATCAATGGCTAGTCTTTGCGACGGTGTACCAACCACTGCCAATGAAGACAGTTGTGGTGCGTGATCAGGAAGCGATGTTTCCTCGCCAGCATAGCACATGGTAAAGCAACGAAAAGAGCTTGCAGTTGGTATATCTTTGGAGGAAGTGAGATTCGAAGACTAGGACTACATGGTCAGGTGCAGGAGAGGATACTGTGTCGATTGAAAGCAACAGCACGATGATCCGACGTCAGGGCGATGCACAACCTTGCATCAAGCAGAGAGAGTCAGATGAGAAGCACAGTCAGAATCGACAACACGTAAAACCACACGATAATTTTTGGCGCGAACTCTTGTGTGTTCACGAATTGATGATCATGGCTGTCACGAACATTCGTGACTGACTTCAAACACACAAGGCAACACACACAAACATTCTGGAGTACTGACCAGCACACCACCCGAAGCAGAATGAAGTGACGAACGCAACCATGGCATCCACTTGAACAATAGACGAAACAGAATTGGATGCGGGTCTTTGGGAGGTCGTCGGTCAAGATTGGACGAAAACGCAACCAATTTCTGTACCAGAATGCCGTAGACTCTACGCGGCTACCAATGGATACCAAAGAAAAAATCCCGGATTCTTGGCCGTACGTCGTCCGTATAAAAAAGCCGATAAAGGGTTAAAACAGGCATCAACATGAACAGGAAGCGGAGACTGTTTGCCAACAATGAACTCATCAACAGAGAGCTCTCGCCCTGCTCTTTCCAATGATGCAAAGATGTCAGACAACGGTCATCAACTCATTGAATGGCAGTTTGTGCTGTCGGCGATACGCCAATGGTTACCAATAATTACCAATAATTACCAAAAAACGGAAACTAGCCACGAGACACCAGTAGTAGAGTACTGCAACACAGCAGATGATTCTCCCTAACCCTTGCGCCAGTCTACTACTACTCATGCAACGCGTTTCTGCCCACACGATGATCCCTGCTCGAGCCTGATTCCTCCCTGGTCTCATTTTTGTGGAGCGGCGGAGGGAGAATCTCGAATGAATGTTGGCCAATTGCCTCAGTCGTTGCGACATGCGCTGTTTTCGTCAGTCGTTAAATGACCACAACGAAATCAACTTCGTTCTCGCTGTCCACCACACCAACACACAGTTCGTTTTTGCACGTTGTTACTTAGGCGTGCGTGCACGAAATTCATGTGGTATATGTGGTATATACATAAAATACTATGTTATATCATTGTCGTTGCAGACTATTATGAGCAATTCAGAACAATCGCACGTCCAAATGTGTGCCAGAAACAAACAGATATGCAAAATACATATAATATGTGTGTTCGCCGTTGATTCCAAGGCGCGCCAAAGTTCCGACTTTTCTCTCTCCTCTTGCACCCCTGTTACGAACGCGTTGAGCGGTGGGCGTTGTGCACCACATCGTCAGCCCACAATCATCCCCAACGGGAAAAGGAAGCAGTAACGGCAACAGAAACAGGCGTCTCGACATCTCTGCACAAAGAGGGAAAGACGAAGATCTGCGACATCCGTTGCGTTGGATAATCGTAGAGTAGTCGTAGTTCATAGAGTACTATATCAAATACCAACACAAACCAGGACAGCGTCGCAACAACCGCAGGAGGCAACCAAGAAGGAAGAAAGCAAGCAACGAAGATAATTGAGACCATGGCATCAGCTTGGCGCGTTCCGATTCTGTTGCTGGCCGTGGTGTTTGCATGCGCGCAGGCGCAGTACACAACGCGGCGGTCTCAGATGTGTCACTTGGATCAGCAGCCCATCGTCCTGCTGTCGCGCGATGCCACCTCGGGAGAGTTCACCGTCATCAAGACGCTCGAACCTGGCACGGAGGAGCTTGAGGAGGGATCCTTCCGTCGCGGGCTCACTTTCGAAGATCTCGATGGTTGGAGGCAGGATGGAGGTTCGGACAGCGCGCAGCCTCTCGTTGGCGCCAATCTGCGATCAGGAGCACGAGAGCAGACGGATGCGTTGCAGTTGCCTGCTTTCTTCGATGAGACCGAGGGTGGGGGTGTTGTGGAGCCAGGCTTGATGGTGACGCTAGCATCTGAAGGACAGCAGGAGCCGTTGACGCAGGCCGGTCTGGAAGGCTTCGACATTGACATGCGATCCATGAAGGAGGATGAGAATGGCAACCAGCTCTTCTACGCCCGGGAGTGCGACTGCTTCAACAACGACGGCTACCCCACCGTGTACTGTCCGTTCACCACCGCCACTTGCCACGAACCCTCCAGAAGCTCCGGTCTCCCGTACCCTGGCTGCTTGCGATACGAAGAGTCCAACAGCAACAACAGGAATCGATTCCTCTACATCCTCGCCTTGTACCCGGCCATCACCATGTGCATCCTCCTCACCTCCTGCGGCCGATACTGCCTCAGCTTCCTCATCAGCTGGATTCCGGGCTGGAACGATTTCCACGTCAATCACCTCATGGAGAACGACCGCTCGCAAGCCCGCAGCCTCATCCGCAACTACGTCGTGCGCAACCAGCGCGTCCTCGAGAATCGCATCCGACGCGAACGACGACGAGAAGAGCGCCTCGCGCGCCAGAACGCGGCCATCAACGGCACGGAGGCCACCAGCAACGCCAACGCAAATGCCAATGCGCCAACCGAAGCCCCGGACCAACCCAAGCCGCGCCCCACGGGCCTCACCTTGCGCACGAGCATCTACCGCAAGGCCCACAAGAAACCCGGGCGCCGTCTCAGCACGGGCAGCAGTTATTCGCATCGCAGCGAGGATGACGAGGACAAGGAGATGACGTGCACCATCTGCTTCGTGCCATTGGAGGATGGCGATCGCGTCGGTCTCTTGCCGTGCAGTCATAAGTTCCACAAGGAATGTCTCAAGCAGTGGTTGCAGCGCCGTAACGTCTGTCCGCTGTGTCAGCATCAGGACGTCGCGGCGCCGCGGTACGATGATGTCGTGGAGGACAAGAAGGATGAAGACAAGAAGGAGGAATCAGACGATGCCACCGAGCGGTATAGCCGGTACGACAGCAACGCGACGTCCAGCAATCTGTCCGCGGCGGTCTAGACGCATTGCACTGAGCTGGCCGGGGCTGGACTGCAACTGACACCGAAGGACAGCTGTGCTCGATTCTCATACACTAGTCCTCATTGTGCACCGTGCACACGAGACAGCTCGGTTGCCTGAGAACGATATTCAGCACCGGCGCATCCGAATCATCACTCTTTCTCTCTCACAGTCTCCACATACGTACGAGTGGAGAGAGAGAGAGACCAAGTGGTTGGTAACGTGAAACTCCTATACTATTCTATTATTATATAATCTAGAGAGAGACGAATTACTCTATGGTACTTGTACATACATGGTGCCCAGGTTTAGTCACTCTGTGAGAGTGTCGTGTTGCTCGTCCTCGAGAGTCGCGATGCAACGCAAGATATGGATTGTACCAGAGTACTCTTGGGACTTCCGCCCGGAATGCAATGTATTGGCTGATACATGATACTCGAAAACTCGAACGCTGTACTCTCGTCGACGCTAAAATCTGGTTTCTCTCTCTCTAGTTGTAGTAGTAGTACACAATTTTACAGTATCTATGCCAAGTATCTTGGTTGTTCCCATCGCATCAGAAAGAGAACGTCCGTTGTCATCATCGTTGTTGCTGCTGTTGCGTGAATTGGAAGGGATTGGGCTGACCAGGTCCTCCTCTTACTTGCCCAGATGCGTTAATGGCGTGCATCAGGGCGGACTGCGGCGCGCTGAAGGTGCGTCTCGGTGGCATCATCTGTCGGCCGACATGGTTGCCCATGGCCGCGGCATTCGGGTTATTGATGCTGTTGCTGTTGTTGGGAGCAGCATTGACAGCGCCGTTGTTGAAGTTTATGCCCATATTCATGCCCATGTTGAGGTTCATGGCTGTGTTCACATTCATGTTCATGTTCATCTTGACGTTTGGGTTCATCTTGTTTTGGTTGTTGCTGTTGCTGTTGTTGTTATTCATCATGTTTCTGTTTCTGTTCATGTTGCCGATACCATTGAACACACTGGTGTTGTTGTTGTTGTTGTTGTTGTTGTTGTTGTTGACATTGTTGTTTCGGTTGAGGTTCTGGTTTCTTGAGAGGAGGAAGGAGAGATCGTCCTGGCGAAGAGTGGGTGTGAATTCCGCGGGCGCGATCTTTTCAACAACTCGGATGCCTTCATGGGCGATGGGCGTGGGATCCAGGAGGAGCATCATGCTGTCCATGGAGGCGGATTGGTTGGAGGTGGCGGCAGCGTTGCCGCTTGCACTGTGGCTGCTGTGACGGCCCAAGCCGTTGGCGTCCTTGAGGTTGGAGGTCTGCATCATGGAGGATGAAGATGGTAGGTGCATGGAAGATGAGGATAGAGGGTTGTTGTTGTTGGTGGCGGCGGCGGGGGTGCTTGCTGCAGCCGATTTGCTTCGGGCTGGTGCCCCAGGTCTGTTGGAAGGTGGGAAGGATGACATGCCACTTTGTCTCTGCTGTATCTGCATTTGCTGCATCTGTCTCTGTTGGCGTTGTTGTTGCTGCTGCAGTCGTTTCTGTTGCATTTGCTGCCACTGTGATCTGTTGTTGATGTTCATATTGTTGTTGTTGATGTTGTTGTTTGTGATGTTCATGTTGATGTTGGTATTGATGTTGGCATTGATGTTGGGTTTCATGTCTGTGTCCATGGTCGTGTTCATAGGCACTGCGCCTCCACCAACACTGTTATTAGAGTGGGAGTTGGAGGTGTTGTTGTTTGGCTTGTTGCCGCCAAGAAAGGAGTAGTTGTTGACCACCTGGAAGCCGCTGGGGGCGATCGGGGTTGGGTCGAAGTTCATGAGGTCATCATCCATGGAGCTTGATTGTTGTTTGTTGTTTGTGTTCATGTTCATGTTCATGTTTGTGTTCATGTTCATGTTGATGCTGTTGTTGGTTGTGCTGTTCATGCTTGTGTTCATGGCATTGTTGTTGCTGTTCATGCTGGTGTTCATGGCATTGTTGTTGTTGTTGTTCATGTTCATTCCCATGTTCATATTCATAGCCATAGCTGTGTTCATGCCTGCGTTCATGCCTGTGTTCATGGGCATTCCTGAGTTGATAGCGTTCATGGCCATGTTAATAGCGCTGCTGTCGTTGTTGTTGCTGGTGAGCGATGCGGCCGCGGTAGTTGCGGTGCTGGCGCTGCTGCTGCTGTTGCTACTGTTGTCAGTGATCATAGCTGCTGCGCCACTCTGGTTGCTATGGGTGTTCATGCCCATGTTCATGTTCATGTTCATGCCCATGCTGTTCATGTTGTTGATTCTCATCATGCCTCTGTTGTTGTTGTTGCCTCTGTTGTTGCTGTTGCCAGTGTTGTTGCTGTTGGTGGTGGTGGTGGCGGAACTAGTGCTGTTGCTGGTGTTCATGGGAGTGACGTTGGGAGGCGGTCGCATACTTCCCGTGGTGGCTGTGCCTCTGGTGCGGTTGGTGGTGGTCTTGCTCTTACTTCTGCTCCTGCTATTCGTTGTGGTGGTGGCTGTGTTGCCGCTACTTCTACCAGTGCGGCTCACGTTGCGGCTGGCAGTGCGATTGTTGGTGGCGTTGGCAGATTTGGTTGTTTTGGTGGTGGCGCCGAGCGGAGGAGCAACGAAGTTAGAGCCGGAGGAGGTCTTGGATGCTGACGTCTTGACATTGTCCCTGTTGCTGTTGCTGCTACTGTTGCGGGTGGCGCTGGCTTTGGTCTTGGTGGTGCTTCTACTGTTGCTCTTGTTGCTCTTGTTGGTGGTGCTTGTGGTAGTGGAAGCCTTGGTGGTGCCAGCTGCAGCAGATGTTCGTTTGGCGGGCCCATTCCGCTTGCCCTTGACTGCAGGTGCTTTTGTGGTGGCGGCAGTAGCAGCAGCTGCTGCAGTCTTCGTCGTTGCAGAGGACGTTGAAGACTTTTTGCGTGCTGGCTTTTTAGTTTTGGGGTTGCGCGCCTTGACCTTGGCTGCACGCGACGTTTTCGCCGCCTTGGGTTTGCTGCTCTGGCCTGTCCGCGTTGCTTTGGCTTTGACTGTGCTGCTGCGTCTTCGTCCCGTGGTGGTTGGTGTGGATGTGGGTGTTACTGTGGTGGAAGACGGTGGCTTGGGTGGTGCGGAAGCTGGAGGAGTTGCCGAAGGTGTTGATGACGCTCCCGTCCCTTTCGTCGGTCCTGCTGGCGTCCTGGACTGGTCGCCGCTGCTGTTGCCACCGCCATGGCCGTCACCATTGCCGTCACCGTCACCACCGTTTGACATGAGAACGCTGTTCATGAGTTCCTTTTCTTTGGGATCAGAGAACTGGATGTCATCCAGCATCTCCATCTCATCGTCCAGCGCGAACGAGTCGAGGTCCTTCTCGTTCAGCATCTTGCTGTGTTTCTGTGGCTGCGTCTCTGTGTGAGATGGTGCGACAGTATGGCGCAACGACGGATGAACTGCTGGAGGCTCTTCCTTCTCTTGCTGCTGCGAGTCTGCGTGCTTTGGCCGTTCTTGGTGTAGTACTCTGCTCTACTCTACTCTGCTCTGCTCGTGTTCTGTTCTTGCTCTTTGCTTCTTTCTGCCTCTGCTATCGCTGTTGTCACTGTCCTTCGCTGCTTTGTCTTGTTTGTGTTCGAATGAAGAAGATGCTGTTGGGCGTTGCTGGATGAGTTGAGTGGCGATGTGACTTCTCGCAGTTGGTCAATGCTGTCCGTGCTGTCTGTGATGTCGGTGGCCTGGGTTGTTGTTGTTCAACAGCACGCGTACTCGTTGGTCCCTCGTTGTCGCGCTGGTCCTCCGTGTTGAGGCTGTTCTGTGTTTTTGGTGGTTGGTCTTCGTTTGTCGTTGTTGGCTGTGTCGCCTCCGCTGTTTCATTTCGCACGCCACTGCCCTTCGTCCTTTGCCGCCGCGCAACCTCGGTATCACACGCGCAGGTCCAACTTGGACACGAGCAAACCAACCAATTCTCTCTCTCGCGTGCTTTGCGCCTCGCTGCGTGTGTGCTCGTGCTGCGTCGTCTCGTACACACGTACCCTCCAGTACTGCCGTTTACGCGTCCACCGTTAACTGCGTCGTTGTGTATTCTTCGGCGTTGCGTTGATCGTGGTCCTTTCCGCGGTCGGACCGTTACGCAATACGGGTTGTTCCGAAAATTTCGGGATCATTTGGCGCAGCGCATGTCCGTGCAAGTAGAACCACTACTGCCTTCTACACAGATTTGTATTTCTTCTCAAGGACACAACGTCTCGCGTCATCAGGTCATCGAACTATTGAAGATTCGTCAACTATTATGATCTACTGATGCTACAAATATCAATTTATGACTACCCAGAGGCTTTTCAAAGCGCTAGTCATGAATGGACGCTGTTCCACTCACGTACATGGTCGTGATTGACGCAAACGCGCAGTAGACTTTGTACGCACGTGTTCCTCGGGTCATGCTCTGGTTCGGAAACAGACAAAATGGGCCGTCCGGAGTGCTCGTATCACGCAGTTGTGCCATCCCATACCCCTCCAGTACTTCGTTCTACGAGCACGGTACATACCCCACCCACCTATCTGTAACCTCCATTCGAGCATGGCAGAAGTGTGGAAACGCACGTGGGCGTGGCTTTTTCACTACATGATCGTTGTCTGATTCGTGTTCGTGCTCGTCCGGCGCCTCCACATAGTCGTATGCGCAGCAGAACAGAATGCTATCCCAGTTTAAATGTAGCCAGAGCAGAATGCCACCAGAACAACAGTTGGCCTCCCCAATTCGACCCATGTTGTGTAGAAGCGGATGGCGTCTTCATCCACGGCAATACCTAAGGTATGGTCGTCTGCGCGTAGCTTGGCTTGTCGTCACAATTACAATTGCGGTTGCAGCCACAGGCAGCCACAGCATCCCAACGACAACTCTGTCGGTGAGGTGCACGGATGGAAGTCCCAGAGAGAGCTAAAAGGTCGTGAGAGAGACTCATTCACATCCGTGAAGTATAACACACGTTTGTGAAGATACACACCACTGTGCAACATGATGCGAGAATGTTCGGATCCATGACCAACCCAGGTTTCGTCCTCAACCACGGCTGCCACGATCTATGCAATTGATCGTGTCGCTATAGATGCCCTTCATTTGTCAAGACAGCAACATGGTGATTGAGGATGATTGGCGTTCTTGCCTTTCTGATCCCCTGTTTCCATTTCTTTGCCTCTTTGCATCATAGTCTCATACTCCAGGCATGCGCTTGACGACTTGCGTACTATATCCATTGCAGAACTTCATTTGCGCGGGTGGACTACAACCTACTCCTACGCTCGCCAAACCAAAGCGACTTCCCGCTCGTGAAGAGATGGACAGAGACAAAGCGCGAAAAAAACTTCTATCAGGTCCTCATGGCTGATCTGATTTGGTTCAGTTTCTTCGCACAGCTGCAGTGTGTAGGACCTGAGATACTTGCCATAGCTCTTTGTGCGTCACGTTTGCTTCACAAAACGAGAACCCACGACGAGAACGCCGAGGCAAGCACAAACATCGCCAGTTGGTGGAGACAGACGTTGACACTTTCCGACACAGCTGGGCATGGGTATGCTTGAACTTGAAGATACTGATGCATGGCGGTTCTGCACAAGAGCAAGAAGGTCGCATGGGAGGCGATCATACAGGTGAATGGGTCCCAGCAATCGTTTCTCCAGGCAGAGACGCCGAAGCCATCAACGATCACAACTGAGTTGGCCACAGGCAAGTCGACAAATGGAGAGATGTGTAGTTCGAAGGTCTGCGCGGCTATCCTCGTATCACGATGCGTTGGCAATACTATCAGACATTCGTGCACCATTATAGATCGTACATATGGCTTGCATCTACGACCTAATACACCAAACACATGATGTCTCCCAGAGAAGTGCACGAGCAGCTCTGCTCCACACTTATCCACAGACGTTGATTCCCTCCCACTCCAGGACAAATCCGAATGAAGCAATACAAAGAACATCCTGTTTGCGGATGTCGCCATTGCGTCAACTCGTGGAAGCAGGACGACGAGCGGACATCGTGTGCACTGCTCAATCTATCATCAATTCGATTCTATGTTCCCACATATACTCGCACATACTCGTAACGAGCCCTCTGGTCTTTCCTTGATTGCGGACCATCGCTGTCTCCTTCGCCTTGACGAATCGCTTATCCACCGACCGATGGATCAATTCACTAGGTAAGTCGTTGGCTGGTTTGTCGGTTCGATGTCCGCTGCTCCTTGTCACATGGTGTCGCAAGGTGTCTGCGTGAAAGTGTCTCGTTCGTGACGGGTTGATTTCATCACGCTCTGGACTCTGCACCATCATGCTCCAAGTTTTGGTATCCGCATGTATCCGTAGATGTGATGCAAGTATACGAGCTAAGGAGATGAATGCAGATCAGCACCGGCCGGTGACGCCTATTCTCAGGTGTTCTCGTTGCTGGCGCAATGGAGGTGTTTCCCTTGATACTTTCAGTCCCCAACTCGTCAAGTCATGATCACGACGCGCTGCAGCAACGGCAACAGCGGCACCCGTTGCGATTGACAACGCTGACCTCTGTTTTCCTTCACCCAACCCTTTCGCCAATAATCGGCCGCTTCCTTTGAATGGAATCAAAGCATACCCGAGACTATCGAGCCTCCAAAATAGATGAAGTCGATCTCCATTGCCTGGCTCGACGACCACCGCCTACTGCTTCGCCGAAGGCTTGACGTCTGTGAGTGTCTCCTGATCATCGCGCTGCATCTCGGCGTCCTTGGCACCACCATCCGCATTGTTCTGAAACCACTCGTCGCTATCCCAAATAGCGCCGCTGCCCTTCTTGCCGGCACCGCCCATGAGCTTGTTGACCTGGTTGACCTGCGCCACGCTGACGCGCAGGGTCTTGCCCAGCAGTTCGGCGCCGTCCATGTTGAAGATGGCCTCGGCGGCATCATCAGCATCCTGGAACTCGAGGAAGGCGAATCCGCGCGTCGTGCCCTTCTCGTAGTCCATGGGAATGTCGACCGTCTGGATGTGGCCGAAGGGGATGAAGGCGGCGCGCAGGATGGATTGCGTGACGTCAGGCACCAGTCCGCCGATGTAGACGGCGCGCTTCGACAGCAGGATGGAGGGGTCGGACGCGATGGATGATTGCTGTTGCTGCTGCTGTTGCTCTTTTGCGGATGTCATGGTGATGTCTGTTGCGTGGTGTGTTGTGTGGTCTGTTCTCTTGTCGTGTTATTATAAAGGAATGTGATGGGCCCGTGCTGAGGTTGGGTTACTTGTGGAGTAAGCGTATTAGGAGTGAGTTGAACTGAGTAGAACAGTCCACCTGTGATTGATGATGGTGATGGTGATGATGATGGTGGTGGTGATGGAATGAACAAGAGGGATGAGACAACGATCCTTTTGTGTTTGATGCGTTTGATGCATTTGATGTGTCTCTGTTTGTGTGTTGTTTTGTTCGTGTCTGCGTTTTTTGTTGGTTGGGGAAGTTCTCGTGTTGGGTAATCATTCTTGGTGTGACGGACAGACGTATTGTCGAACGCTCTCTGGTTTCCGTTTCATCATCTTTCGCTTCGTCGCGACTTTTCTCTTCCTTCGGCGCACGTTTGGTTCATAACTTCACTCCATCGCGAATCAACATGAGCGCACCTTCGCGCAGCATCCTCATCATGTCCGACCATGTCGGTGGTGATGTGATCGACTTGACGTCGTCTGCTGATGAAAAGGAAGCCGAACAGTGTGCGCGACACGATGTCAAGAGATCGCATCAGCCAGAGGCATCAAGCATTGTCGAGATGACTTCCAACAGACGCAGAGCATTCGACGGGCGGAACGATGCTCCCACAAACGCCCACAACCACAAGCGCCACAATCATCATGAAGATGATGAGGATGATGACGAGTCAGTGGAGATTATCGGCGTTGTTCCACCATCGCCTGCGCAACATCAACATCAGCAACGAGTGCAACAACAGATGCAACAACAGATGCATCAACGCAAGAGAGCCAGGTTGGCGATTCCCTCCGAACAGGAAGACAGGAATCTGGCCGCTGCCATCGCCGCTTCTCAAGAAGATGAGACGCAATCGAATGGTGGAATCAGCAAACATCCACCACAGCAACACGCAGCGATGCCACGCACAATAATCCCGTCATTTGGTGATGACCATGCGGATGATAACGGCGTGTTGACCCACTCTCTGCTTGAGAGCATCAACAACAACGTCCTGGCGACCTCCGCACCAACATCATCAGGAGCAGCCGCAGCAGTCTGCTCCACATGCACCAAGACCCACAAATCGCCAAGTATCCACGCAATTCATCGCGCGACATCATCTGAGTGTTCAACAGGCGAAGATCCGCCACGATATTCATTATTTCCCTCCAACCCGACCAACGAATGCTTCGTTCACGTCCAACAATCGGACAAGAACAGCTGCGGTTTTCGGAACATGCAGATGCTGCTGGCGCCGTTGCTCTGCGTCCTGCAATCCGACCATTCTTTCTTTTCCATCGTTCCGACCAGATCCGTCAAGGCTGTCAAGACATACCGTTCATCAACAATCTCATCGACGCAACAGCAACAGCAACAACAACAGCGACAGCGACAATGCCATACAGAGACAGGAACCGTCGCCATTCCGACAATGCTGCGCCTGCAACACCTGCTGGAATCGGCCTGGAGAGACGGGTGGGATCCGCAAGGTGCGAGGTTCTACAATCACGCCATCGTCGGTAAGACGGGCAAGGGGGCGCAGATCGGCGCTGTCGAAGTCCTGTCCGTGCTCACGTACTGCGGCATCGATTCCACAGTCGTCCAGTTCGTGAGATGCGACGCATCCCGTCGTTGGTTGGCTCCCTTCGTCCATGCCTACTTCGAAGACCGGACGGCTCATGAGTGCCTGGTCTGTTCCGACATTGCGAACGTGCAGCATTACGCACAGAGGCTCTTGAAGGAGTCCATGCAGAGCATCAACGACCGCCAGACGAACGGCCGTCACATACGACCGTGTAACTGCAATAGACTACCCATCTATCTGCAGTGGGAGGGACATTCCGTCACCATCGTGGGCGTGCAAGGCACACTCGGCACCAGCTCCTTCGGTTTCCTCGTCTTCGATCCACTCAAAGACGGCAAGCGGCTGAAGCAGCAGCTGGACAACAACTGCATCCGCAGCAGAAAGTCCTGCAAACCAGTCTTCCTGTCGTTGCAGTACATACAGAAGAAGAATCGGGATTGCCAGGTCGTCCTGTGCTCTGCCAAGTCTTTGGATTACCACCAACGATCCTCCAGGAAGGCCACCATGAGCGTCCTCACAGCCAACAAAGGTGCGGTTGCGGCATCCCGGCGATGATGCGGAAGTCGCCGCTCTGGAGAGCAGAATGTGGACAGCATCCGTGACTCGCACGCACGCTACTTCGCATGTCTTCGACTGGCACGATTCGGTGCTATTTCGATTCGGGACTATTTTAGCTCCTTGCAAGCGCTTCACAAGATACTCCTTCGCCATCGTTGCCATCGATGACAACATCAGAGCTGTCGCGAACCAACAGACGAACGGCACGATGACCTTGGCAGAAGCAACAGCAACATTCAATCTCCGCCTGAGTCAAACTGCAAACGCAGATACAACATCACGCCACGCCTTCGCTTTCAGATTCCATCCTAGTCGACATTGATCAAGTAGTCCGTACTCGTACTGTACCCATTGCCCCCATCTCGCATTCGCTGCTGCGCCATCATGACGTCGTCCGTCAGCCAAGGATCCAACCACTACGATCATCACCATGATTGCAGTGATGACGAGGACGGCCCAAGCTATCGAAGAGTGCGGCGCAAATCATTGGAAGAACTTTCCTTGATGGATCTGTTCGATTCGGAACAACCATGGGTGCTGATGAAAGACGGATCCTTCAAGGGTGTGTTCAATTTCCTGCCACTCGACATGAGGGTGGGGGCGTGGAGGCTCATCTCCTTCCTCGTCGCCTTCTGTGGCCTCTACTCGGCCGCGATGGGTTTCACGGTCGCGAGATCGACTTCGTTGGCATCTGTCGATGTGGATGGAGTTACGAACACGAGCTGGAAGGAGCAGCTGATGGCGGATGGCGCGTACGAGGCCTTCACCCTCTCATGGTACTTCAACATCATGGGGTTCGTGTGGACAGTCTACATCGCTCTCCACATAATCTGCTTCAGCCCTGCGGGGTTCGGTGCTTGGGTGACCTACACGGTGCACAGCTGGACGGGAATGATGTGCCGATTCGGCCTCGCGATCGTCGCCCCGTTCTCGCCAACGGCGGCACTTGTGGCAGAGACCTTGAGGTTCTACGTCCTGTTCTCGGCATCCGCGACGTTCTTTGTGTGGAACTTCGTCATCATGCCATTCACGATCTTCCTGATGCCGAAGGGAAATGAGATGCGGCAACGGTTCATCGGCTACATGTTCAACTTCCGATTGGTCCAGCTTCACGTGTGCAACATCTTCTACGCCATCATCAACGGCGTCATTACGGAACCGCAGCGACAGATCGGCCCGGTGGATTTTTGGATTGGCGTCTTCCACTTCATGACTTACTTTGCATTGTACTACTTGGTGCTGGACCGTCTTGGCGTGCATCTGTACCCCATCTTCACGCCGCGCAAGGCCAAGGTCGTCATCATGTGGGCGCTGCTGCTGGGTCTGTACTTAGGACTCTACGGATTCTGGGGATGGGTCCTGGATGACGAACGGCCGCGCTACTTCGTTGTCATAATGTGAATGAGCATGCAATTGCTGAAGAGTGCATGGTACACATTCGCGCTCGTACCATATGTAAAGTGCAATTATGATGATGAGTGGAAGGTCTTGCAGGATTGGCGAGATTGGAACCATACCACCATACCAACGAGTATGGCATATCCTTCCATTCGCGGGGTGCTCAACTACCACACAGCCTGGTACATAACACAATAGGAAACGTTGAACATGGGGAGGGATCTTGTGGGTGTTGGTAGTACAGGCTGCGGTTGAACGAGGAGCATCTCGCCAGCGCAGACCTCCACACCGCTCTGAAACAACAACGAGAAGGAGATGATAAATCATCCATGATTCAAACAAGACTGCAATCCCGTCCTCACCTGCGTCACTTTTTCAACCATCCACGAAGTTTTGCGGCGCTCACATCTCTTCTTGAGTGTTCATGTTCTCATCGTGTGTGAATGCCATCTTGTCTCTGTGACTGGTCCACACATCGTCAACATCGTCAACATCATGATTACCAAGGAGGAACAGACGGTACTGGTATCTCCGCGATGTATTTGGCTGCATGCGTCAAGCAACAGGAAGGAATCACTCGCATCAACAACGAAACCTCACGAGGGTCACAAATCGAACACATCAACATTCTTGAAATGGTGGTACTGGTCGAAAGAGAGAAAACACAAGCAGCAGCAACAGCAGCAACAGCAGCAACACTGAAAGCAACAACAATGAGTGCGACGCAAACAATCACAATAACAACAGGAACAGAACAAGACGCAGGTGTCCGGAGACGGAGCAGTCTGATCAATGCCAGAATCGGATCGCGCTCAGGGGTCGCATACGATTCTCTGCCGTCATCGATTGATGACCATGAAGATGGCGACGACCGAGGTGCAGCATTGGAGGACATCAATGCATCTGCCAGGATCGGCAATGGCCATGACACATCCACGCATCGCAACGACCGCATCATCAACAGCGACAGCGATGGCACATACACGCATACGCACACGCACACGATCAAGCACACCGCAGCTTCGCACTCACAACACGACGAGCCCACTACGTATTGGAATCTGATGCACCGGTACCCAATGTACAGAGCCTACTTCGTTTCCCACGTCTGCCAGCATATGGGAGATTGGTTCGTCCGCATCGCGAGCCTTCTCTTGGTGGAGGAGCTATCCGGTGGCAAAGGTTCCTCCATGTCGCATCTGGTGCTCAGCGTTCTGTTGCCCAAAGCCATTTTTCGCAACTTGGTGGCATCCTCGCGGATCGGTACGATCGTCGAAGGCTCATGGTTTGGATGGATTTAGTGAGCGGAATCGTGGTGCTGTTGTACTTGCTGGGCATCCACTTCGAATCCTTGCCCTTGATCTTCATCGTGTCGATGCTGCGGAGCGCCGTGGCGTCGTGCTACCAACCGGTGTCTTCAGGGATGATGCCGCTGCTCATTCCTGATGCGCGGGATTTGCAGATCGGGATCACCATGAACACCTGGGCGTGGAGCTGCTCGTCAATTGTCGGTGGATTGGTGGCAGGATTTGCGACGGCCAAGATCGGGCTGTCAACGTGTTACCTGGTCGACTTCATCACCTTCTTGTGTAGTGCGGGGTTCGTCTACTGGGGCATCCAAGGCAACTTCAATGTCTCAACGCTAGATGGTGGCAAACAAAGAAGCATCGTGAGAAGCAGTGTCAGCAACAGTAGTATGGATGTAACGCAAGGGACTGACAGCGACGCGGATGGATTGAGTTGCGATCATGGCGGCGCAACATCTCCATCAACCACCCCACCCAACGCCACGACCGCTCCCTACTTGCACAGCATGCCCTGTGAAGACTTCCAGCAAGTCTACAAATACCTCACGACGTGCGGATTCGGCATGCTCGTATTCCTGTTGGCATCCGCGTCGTTGGTTTGGGGCATCGAAGATATCGTCGGCGCCAGCTTTTCCACTGTCCGGGATCCCGTCACAGGCGAAGAGAACAAGCAGGCATCTGCGGAGCGCATGGGGTACCTCTTCTGCGTGGTTGGTTGCGGCTGCATGACAGGACCGATGATTGTCAATACATTTACGAATCCCAACGACCTGCTGAGCATGCAACGTGCCTGCATCATCGGATTGAGCATGCTCACCGCGGGATGGTGCATCATTTCGTTCGTGGAGACCTTCGAGCAATTCCTCATGGGGACCTTCGTGCGCACCATCGGATCTGGCATCGCCTGGATGTACGCCAACCTCATCCTGCAAGAGGTGTGCGACAAGAACATTCTCGGTCGCGTGCTGGCGGTCCAGTTCACGCTTGCGACGCTCAGCGAGGCCCTGAGCTCGTCCGTGTCGGGAAGCCTTCAGGATGCCGGCTACTCCAAGAACGACCTGGCCCGTATCGGTGCCATGTTGGGAATGTTCGTGGTGACATGCTGGACAGCGTATTACATCCAATCAACAAAAGAGCTTCTCACACAAGGGCATGAAGCTGTGAGAACAAATGATAGTGACAGCGACGGTGACGGCGACGATGACGGCGAGATGGGTAGCGGCCAGTACGACGATCATGGCATTGCTCTTACTCCCACTCTCACCTTGCAACGACTCGAAGATGACCACAACAGCGCTGTTGGGTTAGGCATTCCGAGACGGGGCAGCGCGTACTTGCGACAATCCATCCAACGCAACGCGACCCTCGTGTAACGGCACTGCATCGTTTGGGATTCACAAAGCAGTTGCTGATGTATCGCGAAACGCTTTTACAGTGAAAGGCATGAGGGGGTACAGAATAAAGGGCGTTGAGTAGAGCAGAGGCGTTCCGTACATATGTGTTGGTAGAGACTCTTTTATGAGCATGGTAGAGCACCGTGGTATTAATGTCAACGGCATCAGTGGATGCTTCCTGTCTCTAATATCAACTCACTCCCGTCACACTCAATGTCCGTTTCGTTTGGTTCCACGCCAAGTCCGACGCATGGAATATCCACACGCTGTCTCTTCGTCTTTTCGTGTTTTCTTCAACAATGCCCGGTATCGATGTTTACGCTTGATGAGGAGCCTGTGGCTGCTGCTGTTGTTGTTGTTGCTGCTGTTGCTGCACGATCTGCGCTCGAAGGGCCTCTGCTGCTTGGAACACCTTCTGGACGTTGGCAACGGACTCTGGTGGCATGGCTGCCTGTATTTGCTGGTAGGCCTCAGGTTCGCGCTGGAAGGCGCCATTCAGGACATCGCTCAGGTAAAACAGTTCGTCCACTTGATCCAACGGGGATGTGAAGTCTTCATCCACATCCTCTCTGTCGTCATCCCAATCGCTGCCCAACAAGAATTTGGCCATGTCATCGTCCCAGTTGGTGACGCCCTGCAATGCCTTGCGGTAGGTCTCGTCGACTTCGTTCGTGACGTCCTCATCCTCTCCGAAGCCTTGGTCGACATCGCCGACGTCATCTCCCAGACCGCCATCCGTGATGTCATGATCTTCCGGCTGTGATGGGCCGTCTTGCTTTTCGGAATCCTCTTTCAGCTTGATGGTCATCTGGACGACGGAGTGGATGAGCTGCGGGATGGAGGCGCCGACCGATGCTGGCAATACGGTGGTTGGCAGCTGCAGGAGGGAGACGAGTCCCATCACGGTCAATTTGCGTGGCAACCAGCGGTCCATTCCTTCCGCGTCCTTCATCCATTTTCCAAAGACCTGCTGCGTGACGCCTCTCTTTTCCAGCTCCATTAATTCCAGCTGCGGGTTGTAGTACAGGGCCGAGCCAAGGACTTGGTAGATGGAGATTCGCGTCAGCGGTATCTGCGCCTCCACCTGCTGCCCCAGCTTGCCCAGGACGATTTCGTTGATGATCGGTATGTACCCGTCGACCTTGCCTTGGCAGTTGTGTAGGATGCTCATGAATAACGAGAGCGCGTACCGGCATTCCGACTCCGACGCTCTCTCGTTGGTGACCGTCTTGGCGACGATGCTCACAATCAAATCGATGTACGGTGCCAGCCCTTGATCCACTTGCGCCTTGCCTTGGAGGAAAAAGTCGGGCGCCTTCGCGATGTAGCTCTGGAGGCACGGGACCATCATGTTGAGGTAGTCGTAGGCCCAGTTATCGAAGGCGTTGTAGATGAGCGGGAAGGCCTGCCAGAGCTCCGGCGAGATGGTGTCGGGGAAGTATGTGAGGAAGGTGAGGATGTCCAGGGCGCATTCTAGGTATTCGATGTACTCGCCGTCGTTGCCCATGATCTTGAGCACGAGCGGCACGAGGAGCGGTTCCAATGTCTTCAGAAGGCTAGGCTTGTCGCAAACTCCCTTGAGGACCGTGGCGATGCATTCGAGGCACTGCGCTGCTGCCATGGCGGCGTCATCGTCGTCTTCATCTTCGCCTGCCGTGCAGTACTGGTTGAATGCGGTGCTGAGCTGCGTGACGAGGGCGACGGCGTGCGGTTCAATGTGGTCCCCAAATTTGTCCAACAGAACTTGGAGTGCACTGACGACTTCGTCGTTGCCGATCTCGTTCATGATTCTGAAATACTCCGTGAGCAGCTGCGGCAGGACGGGAAGGAGCGTTTCCTCGGCACCGTCGGCTTCGATGAGGAAGCGAAGGGCCTTGCTGGCCTCGATCTGCACGGGCAGGGCCGGATCGCTGAGACGCTGCAACGTGAGCTGCAGGAGATTTCTCAGGTTGGTGCCATCGTCGGACCACGTGACCGTCGAGAATTGCTGCACCATCCAGCACGCTCTGTACCGAAGGAAGCCGACTGGGGAATTGAAGTCAGGAAAGACGGAGGCCACGAGCAGGCCCTCGATTTCTTGAGCGTATTTGTCCTTGGCGAGGAGGAACTTGGACAGCGATCCGAACGTGAGCAGCGCGCCGTCCTTTTCGACATGATTTTTGCTTTCAGGCGCGGCGGCCCTGTAGAGCTGCAGGATCTCCGTCATCTTGCCCAGCAAGTTCTGGGTGACGTCCTGACCGCGGTGCTTGACGAGGTCTGTGACGAGGGTGATGGCCGACATGCGCGGGTCGTAAAAGTCAGCGAGCGGGCTGTTCTGACGGTGCACGAATTCGTGCGGGTCATTCTCGAACGTTTCGATATCCTCCTGCGTGAGGCACATGGTTGGGAAGCAGACCTTGTAGAGGAGGAACTCCAGGTGGGGTTTGAGCAGCTTGTACGTGGAGGACAGCTCCACCGCCAGATCGACGTATGACAAACAGAGATGGACGACGCGGTCCGTGCAGAATGCGCCGCTCGGTCGCAGATTGAGGGTCTCGCAGACAGGACCGAGGAACTGCGTGGCGACCTGCTGCGAGAAGAATTTGGCAAACTCCTTCGCATCGTCCTCGACGTAGGTCGGGATGCCGTATCGCGAAAACAGACGGCTCATGATTTGCACTGCCCACTTCTTGACCTTCCACCACGGCCAGGCGTTGCGTTCTTCGACGGTGGTCGGCTGACCGCGCGGTTCCAATCCGGTGTTGGCCTCGGGCAGTGGCTTGATGAGGGCTTGCTGCAGGATGGTCAACCAGGGTTGCATGGATTCCGGGTTGGCGAGCGCTGGCGAGGGCGTGTTGCCATCGCCACCGGGCAGGTAGAACTGCGTGGAGGACCAGAAGATCTTGAGAATTTGTTTGAGCATCATGGCCGCCTCGAGAGAATGCTCCTCCGGCAGCGACAGGCGCTGTGCCAGCGGCAGTAGCAGGGGGAATGACTGCGCGACGATCTCGTTCAAGGGACCGCGCTGCTCTTTGCTTTTGTACTCGTAGCGTTTGCAGACCTTGCGCAGCGCGAGGAGGGCGTTGTGGACGCGCAATGCCTGGGATGGATCGTTGGCGCCGCTCTGGACGGTGGTGAGGAGAGCGGGGATGAGGTCTGGCCAATTGGCCGGGAAGTCATGGATGACGATGGTGTGCAGTGTTTCCGCCAGCAGATCTCTGAGACTCTTCTCCGGCTCGTCGAGGAGCGCCGTGACGAGTCCTGGCCTGATCTTGGACTTATCATCGTCGTCCAGGATGGGTGGCTTCTTGCCTTCGCCGTCTGACAATGGATATCCCGCGAAGCTGACCCGTTCCGCCCAGCATTCTCGGCAGATGTTCTTGAGCTGGATCGCAGCTGCCTGTCTGACCTCAAATTGGACCTATTATGTTGCATGGAATGGAATGAAATGCATTGTGGTTATGTTGTGGTTGTGTTGTGTTGCGACGTTTGGTTTGATGGGCCATTTGAGAATGGGAGTGGATTGGAATTGAGATGTAGAATAGTCCGTATTGCCATCATCGTATTGCATTACGTTGCATGCATTGCATTGGAAAGAGAGGTAGATGGCATAGATGTTGCGGAATGAGAGGGCATATGACGAATTAATGCGTTGATGGATTGATGCATGGTTGGATGAATGAAACGATCGAGGTGAGATTTGGATTGTGGCATGGATGAGGTCTGTCCAACACAAGAGGATTGGATCTTTGGTGTCTCCTTTGCCATCGTGGACAACCAAACACGCCAGAATGGAAGCTGCCATGTTCGTAGCTCGCACGCCACGCGGATGACATGGAGAAGCATGGGCACAACAGACGACATGGAATAGTGCATGACATCGATATTGACATTGACATGGAATGGGGGTGACAGTAAGCAAACGCACCTGCTTCTCCGCTGTGACCTGCAACAGAAGGATGGTGGCTCCTTTCATGTGCTTGAGGTTGCGGATGGTGTCCTCCGCTGGGTTCCGCAGCGCAGCATCTGGGCTGAAGGACTGCTGGAGGATCACGTGGAGCTGTTCGACGTCCATGATGTCTCTCTATCACTACGAAGGCTCTGTCTAGAGCAAGAGAGAGGATGAATTCGCACTTGAGTCTGCTGATGCCCCAGTTGATTGTCTGCTTCCGCCCCAACTTCTGGTCAGAGGACTGCTCTGCTCTGGTCTCCTTTGATCTCCTTTGATCTGTGGAATGATGTTCGTGTCGTCCAGACTCTCTTCACGTCTCCAAGATCCTCTTTTCCTTTGTGATCTTCTTGCTTGGTATCTGATGATACAAGTGCAGCTGTGAGGAGCGCAAATGAAACTGCGAATGCAAGGTGCTCTTGTGGATTGTTGTGGACAGTTGTGGAATGGATCGCTGATGACTTGCGGGAGGTGATGTGTGGTGTGCTGATGCCTCTTGGGTGGGCGCAGGCAACCATCAACGCAAACACGATGCCGTGTTGTGATGGCCGATGCCTCTCTCTTGTCGTGTCCGCGTCGTCGCAGTTCTTACTGCAATGTGCCTGCGAGCTACTCCGGTCCGTGATACGGCGCGAACTGAAGGTCTCCGCCACGAACTGCGCAGGCGCTGCTGCTTGTTGCGCCTCCATTTCCGTCTTTGTCCTCCTTTCAGCGACATCACGAGGTGGTGGTCGCAACAACCAGTCAATCAGCGACGCAAAACGCAAACACTTTCAACGGTCTGTGCTACCATCCGCTGTATGAAATTCTGTGGGGTCGAAGGATTCGGTTCATGCGAAACCACAATCGCGCGCCAAACGCAGAAACGCACACCAACCTCATCCACAAAGACCAACCTGTGGAGGCAACGTGACCATGATGGGCGAATGATCGGCGGTGCCGGTCTGCGACACTGATCTCTCGGGAGGAGCCAGGTATTAGATGCGGCAAGAAAGATGGCGAGAGAGAGTCACAAGGTCGCAGCGAGCACGACGCATGCATCGTTGAGCGCTGATTTGTGGCAGTTGCACAATTTCAGTAGAGCGAAGCAGACTTTGTCGTATTCCACAGTCATGGACTGAAGAGGAGCCAAGACAGAGTACTTGGAGAATACGACGCCTTCCGCGAACCTATTCTACATATGGTAGAGATGATCGCTGTGCTTTTTGTGTCTCATGTGCGGCCGCATTGCATCCATCACCGTGAATTCACGTCGCGCGGAATAGTGATACGCTGGATGTCGATGCTGGTGCGTCTACGTCTGCTTCTGTGACGTTGGTCTGCGCACACCACCTTCTTCCCACCCATGTGCAACATCCTTCGCCGCACTCCAAACGCAGAATGATTCACGTTGCTCTGCTGAGCCTGATGATTTGATGCAAGATGACACGTGGCCATCCGGAGCAACGAAGCTTGGCACACTGCGGCATTTGCCATCATTGTCGTCGTTTATTGTGCTTTGCCACTGTCGGAAAGAGTGCTAAATGTTCAGCATCCTTCCATGGCCACATGTTCCATTGCAATACTCCTTTTGTATCCCCAAGTTCGCCGATTGGTCTCATCAGCTTCGTCCTCTTGTGTCTTCCTCCACCCTTCATCTCTTCTTGTTTGTGCGACCGCGTTGATTTCGTTTCGATTCACCAAGAAGCCAACACGACACAAAGAGCTTCGTGACTCGTTGTATCCATGACCGAACTCTGTCGACCTCTTCAAGAGAGTATCGACCTCGTGATCGTGTGAAATCAGGACTGGACCCAGACGATCATTCGGCCAATGTTCGATCGTGTTCGTTGGCAGCATCGCCAATCGTTTCTCGTCAGTCGTGTGTGTTGTGTGTTGCGTCGATTTTCGGAGGCGACACGTGTCACACATGAAACGTGTCGCACACGAAACGTGACCAAGGGTCATCTTTGAACATCCACGAAGGACAACGCGCACAGATGGCGGGAGAACTCGGGTTCGCAGGTTGTGCCGGAGTCCTATTCTACTCGATTGTGTGCTTGACCGTTAATACCACGTGGAGGTACCATAAATACCTCGACCGCAGAGAACTGCGCTACAGATGACATTGGTACTACTACTGCCATCTGCGAGAACCATGCGCAGCTGTTGTTGTGCGAAGCATGGAATACTTCAGAAGCGGTACACCACCCACGAGCGCTAGATTCGCCTCCAAATGCTGCTCTGAGATCGACGTACAGACGATCGAACCGTTCAGAAATGACCTGAAGCACGACGAATGTCCACAACACAATCTCGCCACAAGGTTGTTTGTGTCCGTTGCTGGCATTGGGTGTGTTTTGCCGTTGTGTGCGTTTTTGAGAATGCTGCGCACGATGTTGCTTGATGTGAGTTGGTGCGGTTTTCCTTCGTCTTCGCTGCACAACAACTCGCAACAATCCGCGACAACGTCCTCAGCCATAAAAATACAAAAAGCACAAAGTCGCAATCATGATGAAGTCCCTCGCCCTTATCACCCTCGGCCTCATGGCCGGAGCCAACGCCGTTGAGCTCACACCAGACAACTACGACACTGAGACCGCAGGAAAGACTGTGTTGATCAAGTTCTTCGCCCCATGGTGCGGACACTGCAAGGCAAGTTGGACAAGGCGGAGCACGAAAGGGTGAAACCTGAAGATATGATTCTGCGAGATGGATCGCATTGGACGCTCGGAGATGGTGATTGTTCGGTTCTGTTGTGACTGTGTGCTGCGATGGTTGCCTACTTGCATGCCGACTGCATCGCCTCGCATGAGGGTGCGGATGAGCCAGTGCAGGGTGTCTTTGCATGCAACACATCATCGTCGACAGGTGGAGCATGCGACGAGCACGATCCCAACAATGACCAATGACCGCCGATGCCCCAACCACGACACTGCGCGAAAGATATCCAAATTTCGGCAACGAGAACTGCACTGCTTGTTGGCAAGCTCATGGCGACTGGCGCACGGCACATGCAGCATGGTGGCAACCATGAGCACCATCGATCGAGCGGCAGAACTAACAAATGAATTGAGCTTGTCATCTCACATCCACCATCGCGTCTCCCTTTTCTAAATCCTACCGACGAATCTCCGCGCGCAATTTCCGACGTTGCTGTGCCAACAACACGTGAATCACCGCGTTTTCGCAATCAACACGATGCTAACACTATATCGGGCATGCAATGACACATTCTATAACGTACTGGCAAAATTACAGAAGATGAAGCCAGACTGGGACAAGCTCATGGGCGAGTTCGCTGACAGCCCGACCAAGCTCATCGCCGATGTTGACTGCACCGGCGAGGGCAAGCCACTTTGCGACGCCAACGGTGTCCGCGGATACCCAACCATCAAGTGGGGAGATCCAGCTGCCCTCGAGGACTACCAGGGAGGACGCGTCTACGACGACCTCAAGGCCTTCGCCGAGGACAACCTCAAGCCAATGTGCTCCCCAAGCAACATCGACCTTTGCGACGCTGACAAGAAGGCCGAGATCGAGAAGTTCCAGGCCATGTCCGATGCTGACCTCACCAAGGCCATCGAGGAGAAGGAAGCCGAGATGGAGGAGGCCGAGGAGACTTTCAAGACCGAGGTCCAGAAGCTCCAGGAGACCTACCAGAAGCTCATGTCCGACAAGGATGCCACCCTCGCCGCCATCAAGGACTCTGGACTTGGACTCATGAAGGCCGTCAAGGCTGCCGCCGTCTCCGGAAGCGACGAACTGTAAATAATTTTACGTCTTACCTTGATCCAATTTCGCTGAAGCAGCCTGTTGTTCTGTTGGTGTGAGTCCTTTGTGCAATCATGACACCCGAGAATCGCATGCCCCGCACAATTTGGATGTACAATGTGAGCATGGTGCGTTGTGCTGTGTCCAGTTGATCTGAATCGGCAAGAACGTGGTGACGTGAACTCTCGAGCAACATCACGCAATGCCTGCCGCGGTGTTATCACCACAGGGCGTCCAGTCGACTTGTCGTCAACACTCAAAGCACAAGCCATCATCGAGCGGAAAAGCCAACAGATAATTGCAGCCAAGCAACGAATCCTTTCAAACTGTTCTCATCGTCAGCATTTGTCGGAGCGTTGGCAGAACCCTTGTGGGCAATGCCACCGCGACTCTCCTCCCAACATCCCTCTGCGCAATTGCTCCATCTCCTTGAGGTCGTGGACATTGCATGCTCGATTATTCGCATCGACGACACCACAACTGCAACACTCATGCCACTACTCGTAGTTCCTACCATCATATTATACAGAATACTCTTGTGTGTACAAGTCTCAGTTCAACTACCATACTAACTGTCTAGTCTACGGGCACTCGTGCCACACTACTCGTACCGCACCGGATGGTACACCCATGAAATCGCGAGCCGCTTACTTGCATTGGTAGAGGACCATGTAGGCCGTTTCCGATGCCTCACCAAGTGCCTCCGCCTTCTTGGGCAGGACGGACACGTAGGAATCATTGAATCGCGTCCATGCATCGTTCTTCATGCCATCTGCCGTGTAATGACCGCACGATGCGGAAGAGCCGATGTGGTTCACGATGCTCTGGATTTCGTAGGCACCCCGCGATGATGATTGTTGCGGCAGCGTGACATCTGGTGCCATGAACTCTGCAAGCACACCGTGCTCGTCTTCCATATCCAACCTCTCTGGCAAATCCACGGACGATCTGTCCTTGCGGTACGTGATGGACGTGTAATCGGGGCTGATGTCGACGATGAAGCGCTTGAGGTGGATGAGCATGGATGGCGGCATCCGGGTGATGGACGTCGTCATGGTCGCTGATTCGTGAAAGCACTTCTCGCACTTGAGCTCGCGCTTTTCTGGTGCGAAGAACTTGCGCAGACCGTCCTCGATACTGTTGCAATCGTCGGAGCCGATGTCCAGGGACAGGTGCAGGAAGGTCTCGTTGTGTCTGCTGGCGTACTTGCATGAGTCGCATGTCAGGCTGACGCATGTCTTCATTGCGAATTGCTGATCGATCGGTGACAGCGGCTTTGCTTCATGGTCGGCCTCCTGACTATCATCGCTGCCAACAGTATTGGCAGGGGCAGATCCAGGCGTTGCGGTCGCGGCATGAGCGGATGAAGTCGCATCCTCCATGGCAACATCGGACTCTGCTCCATCTTCCACAGCATCAACTGTGTCACTGGAAGACTCCGTGGATGTCTCGTTGTCGCCTGGCATTGAGATCTTCACCCAGGTTTCGTTCGACGTGTTGCTGAATGGCGTCAGAACCACGTTGCTCGTGCTCATGCGACCTCCAACGAGCCTGCACGATGAATGAGCCGCCGTTGCCTTCGTGAACAGGGAGTCGGTATCATCATCGTCGAAGCTCATCGAAGCAGATCCGGCCGTGATTGTTGAAGATCTGTTTATGGCAGACTTGATGGAAGTCCCGTCCCCATGCAGCAACTCTGCAATGTCGTCATTGCGCAGATCCATCAACGATCCCGATCTCGATATTGGCACGAAGCTCATTTCGCTGGATGCCAACTTGTCATTGGTGGATGATGCATCCTGCGAATACTTCGATTCTGACTCTTCGGTGTCTGCTGCCGAGTTGGAGGGTTGGATACCAGACACAATAATGGTTTCATCCATGGACTCCTGCGTTCGGAGCTTCTTGGCCGGCGTTTCATCTTCGGTGTTGTGAACATGGTCGTCATTGTAGTCTTGGTTGTTTCTGCTACTGGCAGTGTCGTCGCCGTCGTCGTCGTCGTCGTCACTGAGGTCTTCGATGGCTTGATCGATGGCTTGATCAATGGCTTGCTCGTTGTCGGACTGTGCAACCTCAGCATCCTCATTTGCGTCATTGTCGTTGCCACAATCATTGCTTTCGTTGGTGGAACCTGCATCACTCTTCGTTTCGCTACCATCATCGTTGTCGTGATCGATGTTGGACGCCGACTTGTTGTCGCCATCTGTGACACCTTCCGTTGCATCCCTGTCTGCTCCCATGGCGACATCCACAGCAGCGCTGGCCTCAGGTTCCACAGCAGGCTTCTTCACCTTATAATCCTCGTCGAGCAGGTCGAGCAAGGTGGTGAGGAACTCGTGCGAATCCTGTTGTCGGTATCCGACAAACAACGATGATCGCTGATCCAGCATCCGCTTGAATTGCGCGGGTTCCACCGTCTCGTCATTGCCGAGCTGCTCCATGACCTTGAAGAAGGCCTCGCGCAGCTGGAGATCATTGTCTGAGGGTGGTTGCTGGTCGTGGTTTTGGAGGTTTCCGAGCAGACCTGGCACGCTGCGCAGGAGCTGCAAGGCGGAGTTCATGTAGCATGTGTTGCCAAGGTTGGAAAGGCCGCCGCCAAGGCTCGGGGTCGTCGACATGGTCGAGAAGGGGAAGGTGATGGATTGCTGTGATTCTGGGGCGTTGTCAACGTCATTGCTGTCGCCGTCGTTGTTATCGTTGAATTCGAATCCATAGATGTCTTCGTCATCATCGGTGTTGTCGTTGTTATCATTGCTGTTGCCGAACAACGAGAACAGCCCAGTGCCTGCCGGTTCCTCCTCGGCTTCGGCAGCTTCCGTTTCGGATGTCTGCGCATCGGAAGGCTCCTTTTCTTCATCGCCATTGTCCGAGTCGTCCTGTTCTCCCTCAGACGTGGCCTCTGCTGCCGTTTCGGGAGCCTTGCTGTTATCATCATTGTTGCTACGATCGCCATTGTCAGCAGCATCATCATCTTGCGTTTCTCGCGATGGAACGACAACGAAACCATCGCTGTCGGTGGACTGCACATCCTCTTGATGCTGTTCGTGCAGTTCGGTTCGATTCGTGCTTGATTGTTGAAGTACCGATTCGCCCTCTCGTGGCTGCTGTTCGTGGAGCGCCTGTTCAGCCCTGACATTTGGGTCGGCCACTTCGTCATTGTGGTGAGATGGCTCGATTCGCATGCCTGGGAGTGCTTCTTTGTCAGCTGTGTTTGCCATCTGCTGGGATTGCTCCTCCTCGTGCGGCTCTTGCTCTTGGTGATGCTGCTCGAAGTTGTATCTCATGCCGAAGCCTGAGCTCATGGGTGGAACAACGAGAGCCATCTTCTTCAAATCGCTGTGTGTGTGGGGACTGTTAAGTGCTTATTGTGCTGATTGCGCTGATTGCGCTGATCGTGCCGATTGGGATGGTCTTTGTTGGGTATCGTCCTTTTTGTGTTTGTGATTGATCGATCGATTGATTGATTGGTGGTGTCTCGATGCAGCAGAGTGCTCGTACGACTACTTTACCAATGAAGTACTGCTACTGATGCTCGCAACCAAAGCTGAGTGCTTGAACTTTGTGGGTTCGTGAAAATACAGTTTTCGCCCTCTCTCTCTGCGTGTCTGTTTCTCTGTTTGCGTCTTTCTCTGTTTGGGACTTTTTGTGGTCGTGTTCAATGTGGGACTTCGTCACCACGTTGCCACGTCTTCTCGCGCTTCGAAATGTTTGCGACGGGACTGCGTGGATGACAACGACTCGGCACGGCCATCGTGGAGATTCCGAGAACACTGCCGAATTTGACTCATGCGACTACAATGTTCCAGTTTGAACAGCAATGACGAACGTTGCCGTTTGGTTGTGACGTGACGCGACTTGGCAGGCGACGGCCAATCATTTTTTCTTTGGCACATCCTCTTGATTTGCGCGCATGTGTCCGTTGCGCATCATCATCACCATCATCATCAACACATGAGAGGAAGTGTCGGTTGTGGGGGCGGTTCGTTTTTCATCACGTGCGATACTACGACAGAATTGAGTGTTCTACCACTCGTACCTTCCCTTCACTCTGATGTCCTCATCCACGTCCATGGTTCATCTCCGTGCCCAATGTCCAATGTCGATGCCATTGGTGTGCTGTCTCCACCGTCGTCGTGATTCGAATAGAGTGCTTCAGAGTCGGGCAAAGCAGAGCAGAGAATAGTACTCCAATCATCTCAATCCCCAGCATCGCTGGCAGCAGCAGCTTGAATCTCATCAATGAACCAGATAAGACAGGCAAGGAGATTGCAGCACAGCGCCTAGTAATAACGTTACGAGGCGTCTACGTAAAGATCGATTGCACCAGCCGCATCAATTGTACCAATCGCATCGTCCCGTGCGCACATCATCTCATCTCACCACACCTCATCACTGCAACCACAGAAACCACTGCCACCCAGCACTCCTGCAACAATGAAGATGGTGGCTTGGTCAGAGGTCTCGTTCTCGTCGTTCGAGATCATCCTCACGCTCATCAACACCGCCTCCATGACGTATCTGTACTTCAAGTACCTGCAGGCAAAGAGCGCCTACGCAAACGAATTGCGTGACAATGATGGCAGATCTCTGTCGCAACAGCGGCATCGTTCCAACAGGACCCAGAGTCAGCAGTCGATCAATGATGACGGTTCACGCATGGAGCCATCCATCCCTTCCATGCGACCGTTCTCCAACGGCAGGGGCAAATCGCAAACAGGAACTTCGTCATCATCGCACCGCAACATCAGCGAACAGCTGGGATTCGAGGAGGCCGACGAGGACGAGCATCTCATCACATCGCTGGATCAGCTGAGGGCCATCACGCCATCCGGATTCGGTGGCACGTCCTTGCTCGATGCGCCCAAGGTCATTCAGTCCATCGACGAACAGATGCAGCAATTCGTCGAATCTTCACCGTTGGTGTTTCTTGCGACGGCCAGCTGCAATTACAACGACAACGACATGTACCCGCCCGTCATGCCATTTTGCAGCCCGAAAGGTGGCGCACCCGGATTCTGCAAGATTCACAAACCCACACGCAGCACGAACAACGGCGCCGCAAGCGATGAAATATGGATACCAGACACGCCCGGCAATCAGATATTATTTGGGTTGCAAAATATACTGCAAAACACCGGCATATCCCTGTGCTTCGTCATTCCCAACAACACTACGACGTTGAGAGTCATGGGACAGGCCGTCCTCACCACGAATCCGCGGATTCTGCGGCAGCTATCCAACAGCAGCACCGACGTTGACGACGACGACATTGCACCCAAGCTCGCCATACGCATCAAGGTCGAACATGCCTTCTTTCATTGCGGGCGTTCCTTCACGCAGAGCAAGGTGTGGAATGAGGAATCGTGGCCGCAACAGAAACAGGACATCGACTGGGGTGTCTATTTTCCGAAGATGCCGTAGCCATAGCTATGGCAGCAACGCATCCCTGCTTACATGCAAGCAAACAGTTTTGATGGAATGCAGATGCATCTCGCAGACATACATGCATTGTCGTCCTCGTATGTGCAGAGTAGAGTAACTAAAATGTAGAAGAGGGGATAGATGTGTTCAACAAATCGGTCACATTGATTGCACGAAGGGGACGTGCTTTGACAGAATGCTTTTTGTAGTACAATTTGGTGAATGATTGGCAACCAGCACCTGTGACGCAATGGCAGCGTGTTGCCCTCCTAAGGCAGAAGTTGTGGGTTCGAGTCCCACCTGGTGTACACGGATGGTTTTTTGCTTTTTGAGGTTCTCGATTTCTTGCATTGTTGAGAAGAATCCTAATTTTACACGATCTCCCTATTTCATTCTTCCCATGTAATTGAGGATAATACATATATTACCACAAGTAGTCGTATCCAAGGTCGCAGTCGTGGACTCATTCCTTTGACGCCAATTCTCCACAACGACAAACCAACATGCGAACATGCAAAAGCACAAACACTACCACATGGAAGAGAGAAACGACCATACTCTGCTCTGCACCGCCTCCAACAATCTCTCATTGATCCACCAGCGCACAAAATCACACACCCGGTGCGCGAGATGTCGTCCGTCCGCACCAGACGATCAGCGAGAGCAGCTGCCAACGCACGTGCTGCAAGGTTGGCACTGCGGGGCCTTATCGGAGGGAGGGGTGCTTCGAACGATGGACACATCAATGTGCGCAGTGCTGTCGCTGATGTCGTTGTCATCGATGCCGATGCTGCTGTCGATGCTGCTGTCGATGCTGATGTCGTTGCTGACGTGGATGAAGATGAGCAACAGCCAAACGATCAGATGGAGACGACGGATCTCACGACAACGACAACGGCAACGGCAACCACTTCCACCGCAAGCGCAAGTGCCAACGCTTCGAGGGCAGTGGGAGCACCGCAGCTGCTGATGTACTTCGTGGGAGCGCACGAGCGCATGGGGAGCCCGCCAGGTGCATGGGACTTCCTGACCATCCAGGACATGCTGAGGCTGACCCTCGTGTCGAAGTCCCTGCGCGAAAAGCTCGCAACGATCGAGTACTCCAGATGTCGCGATGGGAAGAATTACGTGGTGCCGTATCCCGGCTTCCCAGGCCTCCTCTCCACCGAGGAAGACATGCGGTTCCAGGCGGGGCTGTTTCCCCACCAGCTGGCCGACCTGCAAGCCATGCGAAAGGTCGAGTGCGCCACGCAGGAATTCGGGGCATTGCGCGGCGGAATTCTCGGCGACGCACCGGGTTTGGGAAAGACGATCTCGATGCTGGCGCTCATCGTGTCAACGTCTGGACAGCGCCCGTCAGATCCGCCGGAATTTTGGGACGGCAGTTCGCTGCAGCAGGACTGGGAGCTGGTGCGGCAGAACCCGGCCAAGCAGGAGGACATCCTGCGCATGATGCGCTCCATCCGTCTTTGGATCCGCGACATCGCACCGCTCTACATGGATCTGTACTCCGAGGTGGCCCAGTTCGTGTCGCCACCCTACCCCGATGACCGTCTGCCGACTGTGCAGGCCTTCCAGCGCCACGTCTTTCAGCAGTTCGGCAAGGTCGTGCCGAGCGGAGTCTTGGAAGACTTCCGTGCTGGCGTGGTGGAGATGAAGTCGCTCATGGACAAGCGTTCCAGGAAGGTCTTTGCCAGCACCTCGTCTTCGTCAAGGCGGCTGGTGTGGGAACGGCAGCTCCTGCCCACCAGCGCGACGTTGATCATCGTGCCGGACGCGCTGCTGGAGCATTGGCATCAGCAAATTTGCAGGCACATCAACTTTGATGCATTCACAAGCCACGACAGGAGCAGGAATGGTGGTGGTAGGGGCGCAAATTCCGCGATGGGTGCATCAACCTCGTATCCAAGAGGCCTCGTGTACTTGGATGGCATTGGCGACATGGCCGACATTCCGGGCAAGTCCTTGTTGGGGTCACACATTCATTCATCTCCGAGCCCGCCGAAGCGAATGGAGCTAAGCCAATGCATCATCGTGGTGACGACCTTCAGCCGCTGCAGTCGGTACTATGGCGAGGAGCTCAAGCTGGGGCATTTCGGTTCAACCGAAGCTTCCTCCGCATCCTCCTCCAGATCGTCGTCGCGCCGGTCATCCTCGAGGAAGAGGTCGCACCAGGAAAGTTCGAAGAAGTACGGCATGAATCCATTCCTGTCCATTCGCTGGTTGCGCCTTGTCGTCGACGAGGGACACGAATTAGGCAGCCATGAAACGACATCGGACGCAACGCACTTCATCAACCAGATCGCCGCCGAACGACGCTGGGTTATGAGCGGCACACCCACGACTGGAGATGAGGACAACAACGGCTTCAACGAGTCCGCCTTGGATCAAATCCAAAGACTGCTATTATTCCTGCGGCATCCAGTCTACGGCAGCTTCAATCAACAGCAGCAGCAGCCCAATGTCGCAACACCGACAGCAGGAGCGCGAGCACAATCACGATCACGGGCAGCAGCAAGCACCACCTTGACCACTGACAACGCCAATGTCGATACGAATGACCATGGCGATGAGGATGGTGATGACTATGACGATGGCGATGACGATGACGATGAGGATGACGATGCGAATGGCCATGACCATAGCGATGACGATGACCCTGGTGCCACTGATGGGGCGAGAGAAGAGGAGGCCAGATCCAAGTGGGATGTAGAAGTTAAGCGTCCGTTTTTGGAGAGGACTGAGGAAGGACGAGAAGCGCTCGTGTCCATCGTGAAGTCGCTGTTCGTGATGCATCGCAAGGAAGACATCCACCTGCCGAAACCCATCTTCGAGCAGGCCGAGGTGGATATCATGATTCCTGACATGATCCAAGACATGATCCTGGCAGGCTCGAAGCTACGTCCCAAGCAGACCCTCGACAACTTCCAGGCCTTTCTCACCTCCGACGAATTTCATTCCACAATTGACAAGGCCCAGGCGGATCACATCGCCAAGATTCTGAAGGATGCTCGCCAGACGTTGCGCAGCAATGGCGGTGCCAATCGAATCGCGGAAGGTCGGGTTGACATGTCCACGGAACCCACAGCAGCAGGGGGAATCGATCGGCGTCCCGTGAAGGCAGTCGTGTACTCGAAAACTACCACCATGCTGCTATCTGTCACAGAGCAGCTGTACCGGCAGCTGTCGCCAGAGAACATCGCGGAGGTGTACGCCTCTGCAAGCTCTGACATCGGCGGAGAGCTGTATCGATTTCGCCACGATGTGAAGGAATGCCGACGGTGCTCGGTCTGCGAAAGGCTGACGCATCTGAACTCGAAGGAGGGACGACGATCTGTGTGTCAGCAAATTCTGATCGAGGTAGTCGTGAGAGAAGGAAGCGACGATGAAGCACGCATTCTGATCGAGCCGGAACGCATCGTCCGAGCTTTGAATGTTCCGCTGGACAGACTGCGAGGTGAGCCGCTATCGAACTACTACAAGAGCCGCGCGTTTTGGAGGCCGGGCGACAAGGTGCTGATCGACATTCGTGATGATCATCCGCTGCATCCGAAACGCAAAAGCGAAGAGTACTGGGATGGTCTCGGCGCGGAGACGTGCCGAATCCTTGCCAACAGCGATCAGTTCGCCGGGCGGGACTGGTACTTTGGTCCACTGCCTGCCGTCGCTGCCGCAGCCGCCGATGCAGATGCAGGTGCAGATGGTGCGGACCCTGCGAATGGTGGCAATGCTGGTGCGGAGACCCGAGTGGAGGGTCGCATCATGAAATGGCAGGCCTGCGGCAGCTTTCACAGCCGTTCACGGTGGTTCACGGGCAACGCATTCCACGATGCCCCAATCGAACGGATCCACGAAGACGTGTTCCTCCTGTCCTTGGACGCAGAGTTATCCCACGGCCTCGACCTGAGCTTCGTCACGCACATGTTCCTGCTGGAACCCATCGACGATGCAGCGTTGCTGGAGCAGGTGACGAGTCGCGCCAATCGACTTGGCGCCACCGGCCCCGTGAGAATCGAGACGGTCAATACCTTCTTCCAGTTGTCCGGCGCGGCCCAAGCAGCCTTGGATTCAGCGACCACGGCGACACAGGCAGCAGCACAGACGAAAGCGCGGGGCAGGGACGACGCTTTGTCGCAGTCATCAACAGCAGACCAGCCATCTCCAGCACGCAACGGCGAATCCTCCACGCCACCGAGCCGCATGGACAAAGCCAAACGATTGAACAAGGTGGTGTGCCAGCACTGCTTCCGTCAGTTCGATTCGTATACCGAAGCCGAAGGTCATGAGGCCAACTGCCCACGCAATCCGAACAGCCACACGGTGGTGGATCGGTTCCATCTCTCGTCGATTTATCACGAAATCAAGCCGCCGCCTGCGTTGTCGACTTGAAGTACATGCGCAGTGATGCACACTGGTAGTTGAGTAGGGGCGTGCATGTTCGCTCGTGGCAACAGGGGGATCAGGACTCGGACTGTGCTCGTAGTTGAATTCAATGCGCGAGGCCGCAGTCTTCTGTATCAGAAAGAGCAACACGGAGAGAGGTCGCATGCACCACAAGCGAAGAGCTTGTCATAGGGTTAATTGGAATTAGGCATGCATGCATGTGTATCTGTAGGTGTTGGTGTAGGCTCAGCTACCACTCTATGTGCCAGGGTGCTTTGTATTATGCTGCCGTGTGGGGCACATGTGGCTGGGTGAAACTGGCCAACGCGTTGTCCCACGATCGCAGATGCTGCGATTTTCCTCATCGTGAACATCACTGCAGCTGAGATCGCGGTTGACGCTGCACACAAGCTCACAAGCGCGGCCTCCCACATACAGCCTCCACTGCTGGTCGCTCTAGTGCTTCTTCTTGTTCTTCCCCTTGTTCTTCCTCTTCACAGGCTTGCCCGCGAGCACTGATTTGGAAATCACCAGCTTGGGTTGATCCTGCGCTTTGTCCACCAAGTGCTCCGTCGTCGGATGTTCGCAGAAGTGTGTGGCAGATTTGTACTCCTCGGGGTACTTCAAGAAGATGGGCAGATGCTTCGTGTCGGGCACCTGGTAGGCGGACCTCTCCATCCAGCGCGTCTTGTCGAATTGCGTCGCGCATACAAACATCATGCGTTTGAACTGGCGTACCCTGGGCAGGATCCCCCTGCGATGCCATATCCTGGCCTGGTATCGCTCGATGTTGTCGTCCATGGTGATGGAGCTTTGCGTGAAGGACTTTGGATTCTTGAGGATGGGCGAGATGAGGTCGATGGCCGGGATGATGTCGTTCTTGCCAACAACCAAGTGTCGGTCGTTGTAGCCACCGTACGATTCGCCACGGGACGTCCAGACGAAGTTGTCGGTGTCGAGCGGGGCCAGGTCGTGGGGGCACTGGTAGTAGTGATCGGAACGCGTGATGACGAACTTGTCGTACTTGTCCAGGATCTTGTCCTCCTTGAGATGCTGGATGAGGAACCATCGCACCATCATGAGCAGGCCGCCAGTGCTCTTCTTGCCCTTGACGCCGCCGAACAGGCCGTTGTCGCCTATGTGCGGCAGCAGCGTCGTGCGCCATTCCGTCCCGTTGACGAGATCGATGGCGTCCGCCCAGTCATCGTACTCCTCGAACCTCCAGGTGTACTTGGCGCGGTCGAACAGCGTAGAATTCTGGTATTCCGGGTACGTGTCGCCCACCATCAAGGCCAGATCGGCGTTGTTGTAGTTCAGCACGTTCTCGTACAGCGTCTCCCAGGCATCCTCGCCGCACCGGATGTTGCCAAGGATGATCACGAGGGTGGTGTTGGCCGCCGCCTTGTCTTGTGCCGGCGTCCGCGCGTTCAGCGACGACCACAGGGTCTCGGATTGCAGCTTCAGCTGTCGGATGGCCAGGCTTTGGTTGAAGACGGAGGTGGAGCGGATGTGGATCGCAAGGAGGACGGCGGCGGCCACCACGATCTTCGAGAGCCTCGATCGTCTCCTCGTTGTCGGCGTTTGTGGCCGCTTGATTGAGGTCATGGCAAACTTGGGGTTGTGAGTGTGGTTGGTACTAACTATTCTGCGGTCTTGATTGTGAGCTAATCTTATGGCCGCTCTTCTGTGAGTGCCTCGTGCTATAGCTTTTGTGTCATCCTCTGTGATCTCGGAGAGCTGGAGTTGCTCGTGCCGCCATCTTCGCATCAAGACCACCAACCAAAGCTCAACCTTGGCGTGAACCTGCACAGAGTCTGTCGTTGTTCCAGTCGAAGTCCCCTCGTTGGTTGGAAACTGACCGTGAGAGCAGGCAGAACGAAGGTGTTGGAGCAGCGTTTGACTGTGTGAGTTGCTTCACATCGCTTCACTTTTCACCGGTCATTGCAACTCCGTCACGAGAACTTGCGACTATTTATTGACCCAAAGAAATCAACGACATTCTGATTTATCGCCGGTTGCATAGCAACGACTGGAAAGACGGCGTGGCCACAACACGGTGACGAGAATGGACCAAAGCAAACAAGTCTCATGTGCTGAATTGTCATGTCGTTGATGAATAAATTCACCTCAACATGAAATGGAATTTCGAAAACCAACACCGACAACCAGAATACCGTTCGACGGACAGGCAAAACTGAAACGGGAAACTCGAGCGAAACTAGAGAATCGGAGAATAGATAGAAGAGTCGCATGGAGAGCGCCACAAGCAGATTGACAAGAACTGGACGGATGTGGCGTGTTCGCGCTAATGACGCCAATTCCTTATCTATCGTGATGGTACACACTATTGATCCAAGTTCTGCAACTAATCGCCGTTCTCAGCCTTCCGAGCATCCAACCTCTTCTCCATGAAACGATACGCATATTCGCTGGTCTTCCGACTACGCCTGCGATGATTGTCGAGCTTGTCCATCGATTCACTCAACAGTGGACTCACATCGGTCGGAAAACCTGCGTAAAGGGATGTTCCGTTGTCCCTGTCGTTGTTATCGCCGTCTTCCTCATCGTCTTCGGGTGGCGCTGTATTCATGGCAAGCTTGTCTTGCATGCCTGCAACGCAGTACAACCGATTCAAGCCAAACATGATGTTAAGGAGGCTGTGGTGAATCCTGTCTCTGATATCGCGGATATCTTTGTAGTCAATTGTGCTGGAATCGAACATATCTTTGCCTTGGACGCAGACCGTGAAGAGTCCCACTTCCCATCTCAAGAATTTACCTGCGCTGTTTGTGATCTTCCTCACGCCAGCAGTGGAAATGTATCCATCCGCAAGGTTGCTCGATCCCTCAGCCACAGTTGTGAGTGATGGACAGAAATTCTGTTTGGTTGGATTGAATTGGGGCGCTTCTGTCTCCCTGATCGTTTTCTCAAGATGGCCGCATGCCTCCCTCATCTTGAGAAGACCACCTGTCAGCTTCTTGTCCATGTCGAAAGTTGGCACCGCGGTCTCCTGACATGAAGCATCGAAGCCGTCGAGTGTGTCCAATTCCGAGATCAGTTCACGAGGATTGCTGCCAAAGTTTGGATCGACTTGCTTTGTTTCCAACCCGTCCCAACGGTTCAGCCGCATGCGAGCCTCCCGGGCATTGAGACGTTCGTTCTTCTCGGTTTCCATCCACTCCATGACCTGAGCTGTGGTCATCTCTTCAAAGTTCTCGGGCTTTGTTGGTATGGTCGGTTCGTTGAGACTCATTTCAGACTGCTGATGGTACATTCCATTCAACGCAAAGTCAGACCAAACAGAGACAGGAATCACATCTTCCAGACCATCCCATGCCTCTTGCACGTGGTCTGTCTTGTTGTCAGGGTCTGCCCTGTTGTCAGGGTCTGTCTTGCCGCTGGACGATTTGGGCTGCATGTTGAGGGTATCCTTCAGAATGGATTGGATGTGTTTCCGTTTCTGTTGTGCGACCGTCGTGGCTGCAGTGATGGCAGAACCGACGATCTGCGTCGACAACGCCTCGAAGGGAAGCAGAGTCCTTCCAAGAAAGTCATAGCTGCCCTCCAGCCGCTTTCCACCCTCCAACAGCCACACACACAGCAGTTGAATTGCTTCATCCACCAAGTATGGCTTCTTCAGGCTCTTCGGCTGCGTGAATGCTGGATCCACCTGAGTATTCCCAGCCTCATCCAACACAACATGGTCGAATGTCTCGAAAGGCACTGGTACCACCAGTCCATACCTCGTGACGAGATGGTACATGATGTTGATGTCGTTCGTTCCGAACCTCTCGAACTCGATTCCATAGTCGAGTCTCATCGCGCGTTCCTTTGCTGTTTCGATATCCATGGGCACTTCGAGTTCCTCTTGATACAGAGCAATAGCCAGGACTCGTGCCACTGCCAGAGCTTGTTTGCTGGCTCCTTCTGCCGTACCAGTCCGAAGGGTGGAAAAGCCATTGCATCGTAGAAACTTGTTGAACACGAACGAGATCAGCCTCATGTCATCATCCGGATCGCCGATCTTCAACATCGATTCTGCCAGCTGGTTGATGAAGATGGACGTCATCCTTGCATTGTGTGTTGCGATGATGCTCAAGAATGGCGTCTCCATCATCTTCTCGTAGGTGGGGAGATCGCGCCTTTGCCATCTTCGTCCGTTGTATTCCTTGCAAAGGGCTTCATACGTTTGTTTGGGATCCTTTTTGGCGCTGGAGTCAAGACAGACGAAGTTCTTGCTTGGAGAACCGGCAATCCCACGGTACATTCCTGTACCTGCGATAGAGAAGACCACCTCGATGGCTGACGGGGTTTCGGTTGCTGGGAATCCACCATGACCCGTGCTGTCTCCTTCCTTCATGCCTCCAGGCCCATTGTTCATGATGTAGTGACCAAGGTCTCTTCCAAGGTCATCATAGTTTTTGATGATCTCTCTCGCAAGATTGGGACACTTCGATGCTTCATCGATGGCAAGCACTATCCGAATCCTGTTGTCGTTCACATTCGGGTGTTCATCGTCTCCAGCCGTGTCACCGGCCACGTTGCCAACTGCGTTTCCCCCGCCTTGATTCTTCTTGAGTGTACGCAACCGCTGCTGCACCGTGGTTACGATCGTTGATAGCACCTCACCGTTGTCAGTGAAGTCAGTATCCACCCATCTCTTCAAATAGGCTCGGCACTGATTCGTTCGATCTCCGTTTGGTTCCCTCATCGCTATGTCACCATCTGCTTCGTGTATCAGAGTGATGGTCGCATTTCTTGATTCTGAGCTTGTCGCCAGCTCAACTGTCTTGCCTGTACCGCTGCCGGAGAAGAGGACACGGACAACGCTGGAATCTGGCGCTTCGTCATTTTTGGCGATATGAACTGTTTGGGGGATTCCAAAGTTGTTGCCCATGTGTCGAAACTTGCATTCGCCGATGTAGTATGCTGCTCTGCCATCGTCACAGTTCATGCGGCGAAGAGAATGCGTTGTTCGGTCGCTTCGAGCGTTGTAGAGAGTCTTCAGGCTGTTCCGTACCGATTCGCGGAGAGTCATGCTTGGGTCATCGATTCCACCAAGACCCTTGATTGACCTCCATGCGTATGTTGCGTTGTCCTTATTGCCACCGTTGTAGAGCCATTGGGCCAGGACGAGGTCGTTTTGACACGCAGCGAAGCCCCAACCGCACGATTGTACTTCCCCCTCCGATCTGCCCTCGTTTTCAACCATATCGATGACATCCTTTCGGAGGCTCAGCATTGTGTTCAGCCAATCAACCTCCCATGCGCTCATCTTCTCGTCTGTTAGTTCCGCCTTGTCAGTTATTTTCATGCTCTGCATTATGGCGCTTGTGTCAGGCTTGGGCAAGGTCTTCAGCATCTCCATGATCCGTTCGTCATCATCCTCGATGGTCCAGAAGTCGTTGTTCTTGAAGACAGAATCGTATCTGCTCACAACGAGCGGCGTGTTACCACCGGTATCGTCGGTCTCACTGGAGAGTGCGGCCATGTGAAAGTTTGGGCGCCAACGTTTGTGGAGGCCATCACGATAATGTTGGCACTGATCGCGACGCAGTTGCGCAAGGAATGGTGATAACGACACCGAAGGGATGGATCCAGACCTGAATGGCCGCAATGGTCGTGACAACAACGGTTGGGGGATGGTGAATCTCATCGCACGAGGCATGGTTGCCATCGCCACCATAGTTCGTGTCATCTTGGTCATGAGACTTGGAGAGAGCATGGTGGTTCTTGGTTTGGTTTCTACGTTGACGTTGACATTGACGTTAGTGTTGATGTTGGTGTGAACTTGAGCGTTGCAGCGAATCTGAGGTGCCGGTCTGATCTGGGGTCGCTGAATTGTATTTTCTGTGGGCTGAAGCTTGATTAGGGCAGAGATGGTGTGGATGCCCAGGTTACTGTATGGAGTGGAGTTGATGGCGACGGTGTCGTTGTTGGTGTTTTATGTGGTCGTATGATTTGGCACAGCAGATCGATGATTCGTTTTTTGTGGCTGTGTCGGTGTTGCAAGCCATTCGATTGGAGCCATTGTGCTGTTCTGTGTGGGATGTTTGTGGCGTGCTCCACCCTCTCGTTCTGTTGTGCTCTCTCTCTCTCTCACAACCATCTCAGGTTTTTGCGTTCCAACGCAAAGATCTTCTGCAACGTGGCGTGCGGAGTTCGGATACGGTTGTCGATGCGATGCCCAGGTTTCACTTCTGTCACCCTCTCTCTGTTCTCCGCAAAGTCCGAAGTGTGGCGGTACTTGTTGTCAGAATGTGCCTCTCACATGCTATTGTGCATGATCGATCCTTCCTTCTCGTTCGTTGGTTTCCTCATTCGTTTCCTCAATTATTTCCTCCATGGTTTGTTGTTCAATCAGCGTGTTTGATCTCCTCGTTGTTTTGCGTCTTGTTGTGCCACGCGGACGCAAGACCGAATGAGGCCAGTCGCACCGGAGGAAGGAGATGACATCCGAAGGAACGAAAACATGGCCCAAACTGTGGGTTTGCAAGTCTCATCTAAGTGCCAATCCGTCGTATTTGTAATACACAAGAGCTTGCTAGTTGTCATGAGCATTTGTAGAGTGCTGGGAAGTGTGTGTAGTTCGGCGACGGAACGAAATTGACGACGTTGACAACGACGATACATTGCGAGCTAACCAACCTCCACATCCAGCAAAAGCAACAGGAATGCAATGGCGACAGGTATAGTGGTGGCTTCTCTACATGTGGTTAATCTGGAAGGACGCAGGGTGTGTGGTGGCAATTGGTATCATGATCATCGGTTGCCTATTCTCCTTGGAAACACAGACAACACTGATCTCGAGAGCGAGAGTACTCCATGGTGATGGATTCACTTGTCTCTCCAGAGTACATGTCCTCATCCAGTATAATTTTCAGATGACAGGAAAAGGTCAAACGTTGAAGTGCTCTCTGGGGAGAGAGACAGAGAGACAGAGAGTGAAATAGGATGCACGCAGGAGAATAGGAGAGCAGAGGAGAGTGGCGCAGACTCCCCTCCTCTTTGTCGCAGAAGAGGACGAAATCGCCAACAAAGCGCGATTTTTCCTTCACCAAACCATCACGCATCTTCGTCTCCACCCTTTCCGATTTTGTTTCATCCACCAAACTCGTGGTTTTTGTTGTGTTGTTGGGATCAGCGGGACATTCAGAACTGTGTGTGGTTTCTCCGATTGACCAAATTGACCAAAATCAGTGACATATTATATAGATATTCATGAATTAATTACCTTGTATGTACTATTGTCGCATGTCACTAGATCCATAATTGATATAACGCTTATAACGTCAATTGAGTCGCCAAGACGCTCGCCGATCGCTCATGCACAATGGTGATGCATGTCGTCTCCACAAAGTCGCCTCTCCTTCTCGTTGTGGGGGTTGGAGTGGAATTTGTCTTTCTCACCTGTCATCTCTCGTATCCACACAAAACACAAGCAGCGGAACCATCATCGACGCAGATCTCCTTCGTCACATATCTGCAGGTTCTGTTGCAACGATACGGTCGTCGTCACCAACACCGTGTCTTTCCTTGCATCAACAGAACGCAACGCATCGCACCGCACCCAACCACATCGCAACAGGGATTCCCATTTGACTTGGCCATCGACAGATCGTTTTGTTTGTATCGGAAAACGAGGCAGTGAATCATTCTCAGAGGGAGCCACATCAGTGTTTGCAATCTGCCAGGTACATCTTGTTTGTTCGGAAAGTAGGACCATCAACATCTCAGCAGGATCAGGACTACCATCATACGTTCAATCAGCCGAAGAAACAGCCGACAACAGCGAAGAGCACGTCCCATCACACAGCAGCATCCCATACACAACAACGACAACCACAAGCGCACCATCTCCCGCCGACCATCGAAGTCAGACGCGTGTACACTCCCGCCCCTCCAAGGCATACACAAATCATCCCGTTTCGGAAAACGAAACGTTCCTTTCCTGCCTTTCACCAGGAACGATATAGCGATTGCCACGAGACTTGTCCAAAGTCTTGTGCTGCAATCCACCCAGAACAAGCAACCACGGCGACTCCACTCAGCTACATCCTGCAGGCGGCCATGGGGCAGTGTTCGACGCTACCCACTGAAGGCCGCACTGCAAACGCCAGCAAGCGTTCCGAAACTGCATCCACTGGCCACGACTCGTCGACTGCAGTCAGCAGCAGCATGTACAAGAGTCGCCAGCAGCATGCGCACGCCTCCTCCAACAAGGACATGGGACACAAGTCGACGGCTCAGAGCAAGAAGAGCGGGTTCCTGCATGTGCAGACGCAAAACTTAAACGGCCAAGCAGGCAACCAGTTCCCCGACGGTCGTGCCGAAGTTGTGCAGCATCAGCAACATCCGCACGGGAAGCAGCCATCGCCGCGCCGCAGCACCAGCCAGTTGGAACCTAACGGACAGCACAGCTCCTCTCACCATCAAGCCTCCATGCAGCAGCACTCGCAGCAGCAAGCCAGAGGTCCTGAGTGGAAGGATCCCCGGTCGGGGGCAGGCATGGAGCAAGAGAAGTCCCCACGCGAACCCTTCCCCAAGCCACCCGAGATTGCCGTCCGCACGCGCTGTTACAAGCTCAACCTGGATGCCGACATCATCCCTCACAGCGGTGCATTCCTTGGCCCATTCTCCGACTCCCCGCCGCCGTTGACCTACAGCGACAGTGAAGACTCCGCCGAAATGGCCACACCGGTCGAAGTTGCTGTAAAGACTGCCAAGATCTTCCGTGGCATCTCCGTGTCCAAGGATGGAACCATCCTTTCGCAGAACGCGCGTGCCACACGCAGTAGCCGCGGCAATAAGAACAAGAGGGGAGAGAAATCGAGGCAGGCAACGAAGATCGACAAGGCGAAGGATCTTGTTGAGGAGTGCATCCGCACCGGAAAGGTGAGTCATGTGTATTGCTGAACAGCATTCTGATGTATCGTGCTGTTGGCGTGCATGTGATGTGAAACTTGTACCGTCTTCATCCTGTGTGGTGCTTGTGTCTCCAACTTCCGCTATCATCCACTCACACAATCCCCTTGTGCATCTTCTCAATTGCTGTTATCATAATTATGCTTTCGATGTCGACTTCAATGTCAATGCGCATCAGGCACCGGACTCCGACACACCAGCAAACATGCTTTCCATCGTTGTCCTGGGAGAGTACGACGAGATGAAGCACCTCGTCCGTGATGGAGCGAAGAAGCTTCGAGATGGCATGGACAAGCCAGACGTAAGTCTCCTCTCCGTGAACCGTCCCAGAGGTGGAATGTCACCACGGCACATGCCACCGTCCTCCATCTCTCACACAACAGGAGGCGCACCGGCGTGGAGTCCAAGGAAGAGACTCTCCCCACACGACGGTTCCATGCTATCGCAGCAACAACGCCAGTCAGGAGGCTCGATGAGCGACCACCTCCACCAACGCACCACGCTGGATGTCTCGGTCAACTCCGCATCCGTGAGAAGCCGCGTGAGCGCACCAGTCCAGCCAATGTCGTCGCCTCGCGAACGCCTTCGAGCGCATCCGCGCGATCGCATCGTGAGATCGGTCTCCGCCAGGCGGCAAGGCGTCGATGGAAACTCGCAGCATCGCACCAAGATGGACGTCACCAACATGCAGGACGGATCCGGCCGACATCAACAAGCCGAAGGCGACTGGAGCAACATCAGCTTCTCGCGCGGGTTCCACTCCATCTGGAACTGCGGCGGTGGCGCAGGCGAAGAGTCCGGCACCATCAGTCCAACTCAAGTTGTGTCGAACCGCGAAGCCGGCAAGACGTCGTATCATCACCACCATCCCGTGATGGCAACCGGTGGTGCCACTGCCAACTACAACAACGGCACCAACATGCAGACCGGAGGCAACACCGGCACCAGCAGCCACTTCCAAAGCAACAAGCAGATGTTCGAAGGCAGAGAAAACCACATGACGCAAGTGCGTGAGGGTGGTATTCATCAGCAACGCAACTAGAGGGCAGACAGAGTACGAGGATGATTGGTCAGTGGATGCTGAAGAGCGAAGGAACTGAAGTCGATTGCGTTGGACACGCTATGGTGAGCTTTTCGTGAGCTTTGGTGTTGGTGGTGTCTCTGATATGTGCATAACTCACTCTTCCAACACAAGAAGAACGAACAATCGCCGCCGCCATCGCCGGCAACCAAGAAAAGAGGGTCGCACTCCAAATCAAGCGAGCTGAATTGGATGAATAAATGACAACGATTGGACGATTGGCTGGCCACACATGAGTGTAAGTAAGAGTATGAAATGATAAGACATGATACGATATTGAAATGAAATGAGAGATAAAATGATGCAACGGGTAATACAAGCAATATCTAGATGATGAATGACAACCAAGGAACAGCAGCATTGCCACATGACATCAACTTGGTGCTATGAGTTAGACGCACGCACGATGTGTGTCGTGGAGAAACACAACAAATCTCGCCCGGCTTCGAGTCATTTGAAAGGACAATCGGATTGCGAGTTTTCTCGTGGATGGCGTGGACCACAAAATGGCGGAAACTCCTCGCCAAGTTGGTGCCGCTTGCACGATTCACGGGCGGAAGGCGTTTCATGTGTAACCGTCGCACATCTTGTCTATTTAGGACGATTGTTGGCGTGACAATACGACTCCCAACGCTCGGTTTGGAACCAACGCGCCATGGTGCCAAAAGTGTCATTGTGTGACATGGCAAAATTGTGGGCAAAGCCAAAATCGATTCAAAAACGGAGACGAAAACGAAGCCAACGGGAATCGGAATGCATGATTCGGAGATGCAGTATCGTGTTGGAGCGCAGTATCGAAGCCGCGTGGAGTGGTAGCAGCAACAGCAACAGCAGCAACAACAGCGAGAGACATCAGCAGCCGCGATAGGGTTCTGCCTCTGTGTACCACATCTCATTGTCCGTGATCAGCAGTCCACCAAGCAACATCGAAGTGGCCTCACAACCTCAAGAGACAGCGATCAAGGAGACAATCATCATCAGGAAGTCGAGCAGTAGCAGTACCAGAGCAACCGTAGTAGAGCATCAGTAGCAGCAATAGCAGTAGAGGAGTAGTAACAGTAGTAGCAGAACAACATGCCACCCTCTGACAACCTCGCATCGCCGTCGTCGCTGGAGGAGGTGTCTCTGAGCAGCAGCAGGATCAACGACATGGTGGTGGCTGGCATCGAAGTGGAGGCGCTGGACCTGAATCCTGGAAGGAAGGGATCGATGACCACCCGGATATCGCTGATCGCCGGCAGCCCCACCAGCGTGGTCGACGGAGCGTCCGGTCGCCGTACCTTCGGTGGCAGGGCCAAGGGCAGAGGCTGGGCGGACTGCGGCATCAGCGGCAGCGAGAGCTTCGATTCGGCGGACGTGATCCCGGAGAACTCCAACGAGGCCAAGCTCCTCAAGAGGGTCGCAGCCGGCGCCATGTTCGACTTCTCGGAGGGAGGGGACGACGATCCCTACATGGACAACAGCCTGCGCAGCACCGGCGGCTCCTTCGACGAGACGGAGGCGGAGTACAGGGGCGTGCTCGATCGCCACATGCAGGAGTCGAAGCACCAGGTGGACAACTTCGCCCAGATGGACCACATCAGCGTGTACCGGCACCAAGGCGACGCGCAACAACAACAACACCAACAGCACCAACAACAGAAGCAGATGCAACACCAGCTGCAGCAGATGCAGGGCCGGCAGGTGGCGCAGCGACCCGGACGCGCCGCCACCATCGAGGACTTCATGGAGCAGGTCATCACGTATCCCTGCTGCGAATGCACCACCTCCTTCGAACCACACTCGAGTCTCAAGTCCGTCCTCAGACCACAAAAGCGCGGACTGCGCACCCCCACGGGCGACACCGTCCTCATCACCAACCCGCAGACCATCTCCGGCGTCCCACCGCAAGTGCAGTTCAAGGACGTCGAGGTCCTAGAATTCCCCATGACGCTGGGCATCCACCCCTCCGCCACCACGGGACCGCCCGTCATGATAGACTGGTCGTCGGGACCGTCGCAGAACCGCTCCACCACCTTTGAGGAGTACGAGACGACGAGGGCGCCACGACGCACAAGGCGACAGCTCAAGCTCTCCCTGCGCGAGCGTCACGCCATTCTCGTCAAGGAGGCCGGCTTCTCCTTCGAGGAGGTCAAGAATGCGTGGCAGGAGGCTCTCACGATACGCAAGCAGCGCCGCGAGACCTTGGAGCGCGGTTTGGCGCTCATGAAGGTCGATGAGGTCTGGGAATCCACGTGCCGCAAGTTCAACCGAGCAGTCGATTTCACATTCGGGTAGACCAACCAACGTGAGCGGATGATTATTCATAAATGAACAACAGAAGATAAGAAGGAACGGACAGCTCGGATGTACCGCACTACTGGTCATGCAAGCCGTACCAACAGTGGATACGCAGACATGGTAATAGTAAAGTATTCTAATAGACGATTTTCATACATTATTGATGACAATCATGCGGGTAACAATCATGCGCGATATTGAAAATGCAATAGAGCAGAGTCGTAGAGTGCACATCGTGTATTGTGCATCGTGGAGTGTATTGGATGAGGGGATGGTAGGCGGATTTTAGTAGAGGACTATGGATACTACCCCTACTTGAATGAGACTCACTAGAAGAGGACTAATCTGGCACATCTACGACTTGGCCTTCGGCAGGCACTCTGATTCCAACAATTTGCGTACGAACAGCTCATCCTTGGGATGCTCCCGATCGCCATCTTCGAAGGTGTAGCTGGCTGCCACAGCGATCTCGCCTCCGTTCGGATGGAACGCGATGGCCGAGACGGAGGTCGGGAACGAGGGCAGAGCCGTCAGTCGCTTCTTCTTGAATCCGTCCCACAGCACCACCGTCCCGTCGCAACCCCCTGTTGCGAACGTGCCCAGGAACTTCGGATGGAATTCGATGCAGTTCACTGGATACACCATGTCGTTGGCGCGGTGGCACTTGAAGGCGTACTTCTTCACCGTGCGGGTCAGGCCAAGCTCATCGAGCGGTTCCACGCCCACGCGCCCTTCCACTGTGATGCAACATGGGAATGTAATTCAAGTGTCAGTGGTGAGACATTGGTGGACGTTGTGTCGATGCTGGTGCAGGTTCATACAGATATAGACAGAGGCACAGACAGATATTGACACAAGCGCATTGCAACTATTGTTGTGAAGACACCCATCAAATAACTGCACAAGAACATCGCATGGCGTCCACACAAACGTACCTGATCCCAAAGCGATCGCATTGCCGTCGGGAAAGAATCGCGCACATCGACTTTGGAACTTGAGCGATGAATCACGTTCCAATTTCAGCTCCAGCTTGCCTGCACGAAGATCGTAAAAGGCATTCTTGCGTCCGGACATGGCCACGACGATGCGATTGTTGGTCGGATCCACGTCCATGCTGTACGCCTTTCCGATCAGATCGAAGGATGATATGGCCTCGGATTGTCGCGCATCCCACAGTTTCAGCTCCTTGGACCACGTCGCTGAGGCGACCAACGTGCTGCCGGATCCTGCTTGCTGCTGCGGCAGGGTTGCCACGCAGGAACATGCCGATGATGATTTCTCATCGCTGGGTGGCGCATGTTGTCCAATTACGGTAGATGCGGACGCAGCAATATCAAAGGAACGGACTGTCAGTGATTGAGTTGCAAAAAATGAAAGAAAAGGGCAGAGTAGAGGTGATCGCATCAGCGAGGGATATTGAAATAGGGATGCAACAGAATGTGAGAATGGTGTGTGGGAATGGACCACTCAACATATGCATGTGCAAATGAATGAAGAATAATTGTGGTTCACATCATCAAATATCGTCGTGTGAAACCGCACGCTCACGACCCCGGTGCAGCTCCACTGAAATCAACATGTGTGGATTGTCATCGAGTGGAGCACGAAACTCATACTCGTACTCATACTCTGCTTATCGCCTCTGCATGGTTCGAGCATGTGTCGACTCGCATGCCACCAACGTACCAGAGCCATCCATTCCGCCAGCGTACAGAACACCATCCGACCCCGATTTGCAAGGCGCCAACGACAGCAACGGACCGCAATCCATGGTCTTTGTGGCCACGTGCGTCTTCTGCTCTGTATCATGCAGACGGATGGAGCCATCCCAGCTGGTGGAGGCAAGCACCACCTTGCCGCCGTTCTGCGTCGCAACGTACGTCAATCCGGTGACACCATCACTCGGTGGATCCGGCAGAGAGTACGGTTCTGGGACTGCCTGATCAGCCATTGTCTCTGCTTGCTCTTGTGATGTATTATAATGCTCTGCCACAATTTGGTGATCAGCACGATCCTCGTTCAGTTGTTTTGCATCCAACAAGAGGAATGTCTTGAATGAGGAGGTCGGCAACGACAGCAACGATGGAGATGATGGAGACGGTTGCAAGCAAGGAGAGTGCGGAGTGAGAGTGAGCAGCATTGTCGAAATCGCCATCACAACGAAAGAACCCATTTGCGCGCAAAATTCAAAAATCGGTTGGCGTTGGTGTGACGCGACGGGTTTCGATTAGTATGACTGCAAATATCTAGCTAATTCTCGCAGGCTATCTGTTGATGGAGAAGCACAACAAGGCTGGATCATCAGACCTTTTTCATTGCATTGCATTGCATTGCGTCTATGTAGAGGACACCGCATCGTAGTGGAAGTGTATAACCACTATAGTATTCCATTTGTGTACGGTGGTACGAACCATCAGTCCACGTCATAAACCGTATACTTGCGGAAGAGTAGTACTGCACTGCACCATACTCTAAACAACTCTAGTTAGAAGAAGTTGGCCATTTTGTGGCGAGACGGTGGACACCTTCAGTTTCAGCACATCGCCGCCGCTGAGGTTGCCATCCGCATTCACGAATCTGTATTCGAATCCGAGCTCGTAGAAGTAAATGGCGTACTGTCGTTTCGTGGGGTTGGTGCAACCAAGTACCAGGGCTTTGTACACCTTGTCGGGATCCTCCGTCACCTGACGACGGATGTATTCGTAGAGCCAGTATATCTGCGATTCCCTTGCCACGTTGCGTGCTGCTCGCGCAAGGCCTTGGCCGTCCTGGTAGTTGATGTCGCTATCCAGCTCTTCCATCCCATCACCGTCATCGAAAAAGTCCGCGAATATCGCGTTGTCACCATAGCCGACATACTCCTCGTTGTCCCACTCATACGTGCCTTCGTCCGTCTTGATCGGCACGGCGCATCCCAGCAGACCCGGGGTCAGTATTGATGGTATCTCTGCACCTTGTGACATGAGTTGATTGACTTTCTGACGTCGCAAGAAACGTTTCACCACAGTGTGCACCTGCAAATCCGCTAACCGCCGGATGGGGCTCGACCATTGCACGTAGCAATCCAAGCCGAGGCCAGCATGCGGCCGGACCTCTTCTGACACCGTGGCAGGTGCGAAGAATCGACGAGCGTAGAAGGCGTGGCAAAGCCCATCGCCGATGTTGTGCTCCAACAGATCTAGCATCACGTTCTTCTCCTGTGGACGGGATCGGAGATCTCGCGGTGGCTGCGCACGGTATGCGAGGCGAATTTTGTTTGGAATGGATGTAGTGGTGGTAATGGTGGACGACGACGACGACAGTGTTGTTGTGTCGTCGCCGCTCTCCTTTGCGGCTTTTCGCAATGCCGCTTGTTCTCGTTGCCCCCATTTCCCCATGGCTTCACCGGATAAGATCATCATTTCTGTTTTGTTTTCGTCATTTGTTTCGTTCATGGCGTTTTGGATGGAAGATAGCGAAGAGGGTATGGCAGGTATTGCATGCATGGGATGAGAAAGAGAGGACACGGACAACTCCACCATGCACGCACGCACATACGCACTCACAACACGAACTTGCGACAGCCATCCTTGAATGGGCACACAGCGCACCAATAAATGGGCAAAATGATGCACTGCGAGTAGGACACCCACCGCCTCACTTCTTACCTGTCACCATTGTCGACGCCGACGATACCGGTACGACGTTGGGATTGTCGTACAGAATTGACGACTCGAGGGTAGATGTTTGATTCCTGCCACCATTGTGGGAGATGCGAATCTTGAAATCAATTTCTTGCTTGTCATCAACAGTGATTTCGAACGAGGGGATCTGATTGGGGATGAAGCCTTCGGAGGAATCATTCTGGATTCGGTACGAGCGACGTAGCATTGCGGCATCGAGGAGGGCGCCGAGCTCCCATTCTTCGCGGTATGCGATGCCTTCGTCGAACATCTCGTCGACGTCGTCGTAGGTGAGCTTGTAGGAGATGTGAATGTGCGATGGCGCTACGACGAGGCTGGATTCGTTGATGGATCCATCCGGATTCAATTCTACGCCCAAGGACAGCGTGCAGGTTTCGACGTCCTTGTTGGGGGACAGGGACATGCATCCGTCGCTGGCACAGGATGGGAACATGGGCAACGAGGTTTCTGGGAGGTAGACGGACGTTGCCCGTGCCTTCGCCATCTCGAATAATCGCGAATCACGTGGTGCCCAACGTTCGGGATCCGCAATATGAATCCACAAGCGGTACCTTTCCTCATCGCTGCCGTTTTCGGAAGGTATGCGTTCGATAGAAAGGCCGTCGTCGATCTCAGCGGCGTCGGCACCATCGATGGTGAACACCTTGTGATGCCGCAAGTCTAATCGAATACCCAACGCTTCATCAATGTCATGCTCCGGATCTTGCCGTTCTCGCAGTTCCGCTTCGGCGAAGGCCACTTCATGCGGCGTGAATTGAATGGCAAATCCACTGCGCAGCAAGGGCATGTTCTCATCTGGGGTCCACGCGCCCATGTCCACCAGCAGATCGCGCGCACCTTGCGGCATGCGCTTGCGACCCAACGCGGCCAGGATTTGGATGCCGGCCGTGCGTTCGGCGTGGTATTTGAGGCGCCGGACATCCGCTTGCGTCCATTGATACGGGCTCGGTTTCGCCGCGGACACGGTGGCGTACCGACGCAAATGAGACAGACTCTTGAGGCGTTGATCAGGCACGCCTTTGAGACCCGTTTGCGTGCCAGTGACGAGCAAGGACTGCAGGGCGGCGGCGGCGGCCAGGATGATGTAATCGGGTTCCGTCTGAGCGGATTCGGCGAGGAAGAGCCTTTCCAGCTTGTCGATGCCCTGTTGGGTGCATGCCAAATCGATGAATCGGCCTTTGACGAGCTGGTAGGCCGGCGATGTGAATTCGTCCGCAGTTTCTGCCCCCGTGGACTTCCCATCCAGCTCGTCTTGAATGATCCCAGCGAGAAGCGCCAACGCACGGCTCTCCAGGTCATCGATCGTGTCCTGGCTTTCGCTGTCCAGATTTTGAAAAGAGAACAAGAAGTCGTCATCTTCATCTGGCAGGTTGATTTGAAGGGTATCATCCTTGGCCACCGCAAGCCGTTGCAGTTCGAGAGGCAGCCAGTTCATTCCCATGCTCTCTCGGTTGGCCTGCGAACTGCGGCGCGCGAGGAAGAGCGAGAAGGCCGCTGCATCGTGACCGTGTTTGTTCTCAACGTCCGCCAACTTCGGCACATCCAATGAGGCAACGGTATGTCTGATGCGGTGGATCGAGTTGGCGGTGGGGTTGGGAATGAATGCAGAGACAGGAGCCACGATGATCTGTGACAGTATTAGCACGAGACACGCCGACAGAACAGGCATGGATGCGATTTGGGTCCCACGCCGCCTCGATGGCACATCTGCGTTCGTGGTTTGCTCGTTCTTGATGCTGTGGCCGTTCATACTCGCAATGTCGTCGTGATGCGCGACACCGAAATGCCCATGTCCACCCATCTTGATCTGCGTCGGCTGCCTCTGCTCCTCTCCACGATCTCTTCGAACCTTCGAACTCGGAGGTTGCACTGTTCCCCACAAGTATCTGCTGCACACGGCCATGCGGACGAGGCGATCGATGCACCTCTCTCTCTCTCTCTCTCTCACTCTGTTGGTAGAGAGATAGTATTGTATGGTTCCGATTAGAGATGTGAATGTGCCAACCAAGGCGTGTTGCACATCAGTATCTGGACACGCAGCTCGTTTGGTGCCATCGCTGTTCCCACTGCTGCCAACGCCACCCAAAGATTTCTGCCGATGCGCAGAACCTGACGTTTTTGGTTGGCAACCATCGAATCTGTTGTTGCGGAATTCTTCAGTGTTCTTGACTGACTCGGTTGTGTCATCTGACTGTTGACTAATACGATTAGATAGTGTTGATTAAGTTTGACACGACCAACCAAGTTGGTGGGAATGGCAACAATAGTGATAAATACGTGCAACGCAAGCCACGTAATGATTGAATCACTGATTGACGTCAGTTCGCTCTCTCGCTCTTTGTTGTGCGCTTGCGCGCCTTCGTCGTTGTTCTTGTTGATGTTGTCGCTGTTGTTGGTGCGTTGTCAGAGAGATACTTGGAGCGGAATTGAAGTTGTTTGGTGTTGTTGGTTGCCACACTTGTGCTCGTACACGGCAATGCGCAGGGCCGAAGTTCTCATCGTAACTCTCATTCCCAACGAACGCAATCGACATCATCACACGCACAGCACGAGCTACACCACAGTCGCACCACACATCATCACAAACGGCATCAACCCCGGTTCTTCCTTCCACTCGAACACCCAAAGAAAGCAAGATCCGAAGTGTGTTTTGTGTGCGCAACTCGTGCAGTTCCGATACCGATACTCCCATACTCCCATCATATAATACTTCTCTTGTGCGAGTGGTTGGAGTCTCATCCTTGTGCCTCCACACCCTCGTCCAAGAGAGAAGGCGTCCAGTCCCAACAACAGAGAGAGAGGCACCAAAGATCCCATCATTTGAGAGCGCAGCACCGCAATCGCACACCACCACATCACACCACACGAAAGACAGCTTGCGACAAATCATTCAGGCGACTGTCACATAACATAATAGAATATAATAGAATAGATCAGAGGAGAGGAGATCGCAACAGTGACAGACAGCGCATTCCTTATTTCACAAGATCGTTACACCAAAGAACGAACGAATCCGCCACAGACCAGCAGACCAACAAACGCAAGAACAATGATGGTCGCCGCCAATCCTCCACAAGTGTCCGTACTGGAATCGAGCAACGTCCCCAACGATGCAGATGCATTGCATCGAATCCTCCCATCGTCCTTCCGAGTGGAGTCCACCGACACGCATCAATTATTCGTCGACGAACGCAATGTTCTCATCATCGTCCACCGGTCCAAACCATCGAAGGAGGCGCCGGCCGTCATTTACGTGGACGGCGACATACTGCATTGCGTCAAGGAGAACATCGATCAAGTGCCATCCATCATCGTACTGCAGCAATCCAAACCAACACCAACGCAGAAAGACGCCATGCATTTCCTCAACATCATGTTGCCGAGTGGTTCGCATGTCACAATCGCATCACTCGCATTGTGGACCTCATCATCGGACGTGCGCTCCGACTTCATCGCGATGCTCGCCACTCAATCGCTGCCCTCCAATGCAGGTTCCGCCGGTATGCTGGACACGCAACAGACCACGTCATCATTGTCGACCAGCGACAACGACAGTGTCTTCATCACGACACGCGCTTCTCTCTCGTTGCAGAGTTTGGGTGCAGAGGCCGAAGCGGACGCGGATCCCAACAACAGCAGCAACAACAATCGATCATTCTCCACAATGGCATCTGCGACCACACCTGCGGCGGCCTCGACGATCATGACGCCGCGAAAACGCAACGCGACCCTGCAGCGACATCTCTTCCCAACCCTCAAATTGGATGTCAGCAGCCAAATACCGTTCCCACCCAACACCACCAAAGCTGTCCCCATCGAAACGGATCTCTTCGTCGGCAAGCTTCTGTTCATCTTGCGGCCCAGCAATCCAGAAAAGAATGATCCCTACTGGAATGAGCGCATCTTTTCCAATAAGAAACGACGCGTCATCATGCAACTGCAAGGCCGATTCAAGGTTCAGCCGGACGGTGAGCTGTTTGCTGGGATGGAAATCTCCAAGCCCAAGAAGCTCGGCCTCATCGCGAACGGTATTTGCGGTGCGCTCCTGCAACTGCTGCGCAGTTTCAACGCATCCATTCATTATTCCTTTGGAGATGACACGGAGAAACCGCATATTGTGTACGTATTGCGTTTTGTGCGTGCACTTTGTGCGTGCACTTGCCGAATTGCTTTATGGAATGTTGAGCCCCGTCCCCATCCATCCTCACGTTAGCTCATCATTTTATTCCATTGCTCGTACATGCACGCATACTTGCACTTGCATCTGTACAATCCACCACTCTCCTTCATCATCATCGTATGCACTTTCTCAGTTTCCCAGCCGCCACATTCTTTGAACGACTCGTCGTCACACCGCCTGACGCGACGCCACCAGAACTAGGCGAGGACCTGGACGAATCCAAACAATCCCAACGCGACCGAAAATCGGGCAAGACCAAAATGAATTGGAACACCACCGACACCTACTCCATGTCCTTCCATTCCATGTACTTTGACTTTCCAACATGGTCTCTCGCCAACCTACCGTTCGGCAAGGATCTCGGTCTCGACACCTTTTGGGGGAATGCCTTTGCCAGCGTCGTGCTCTACGATGTTGCAGGCAACGCAGGGTCGTCATCGTCGTCACGCAAGAATCACAGCAATCCACGATACTTCGTTTCCATGAATGTGAGTCTTTCGTTTACGCGCAAAGTGTCGTGTCATGGAGCAGTTTGGTATGGAGCCACAATTCACATGTTGAACGCACTGTTGTTTGATGATACTACTCTGCACAGTCTGATCTTTCTCTCACTTACATTTCTGTCTACACCCTCCTTCCCACATGACATCATCTCGGCTCATCGTTCCGTCTCTGACGCACACGGATGCACGTGCGTACCACGCTCGGACTGTACTCCACTCTCCTCTCCTCACTCTTCGTCCTGTATTATTAAAAAAACTCACCTGTCGATTTCAGATCCGCCACAAGGACAACGAAGAGTACGATGCGCTGGGCCTGGAGAGCGGCGCCTTCTTCACGGACCAATTGATGGACGACGTGGATCAGTGCGGAGAACTCGAATCGGAGCATTCCGCTTCACCTTCCGCATCCGAAATGGAGTACAGCTCCGACGACGATGTGGAGTTCTTTGATACCGTGCAGATCCAGAACACGTGGCCGATCATTGACGAAGTCAACATCGACGCATCGGCAACGACGCCGTTCGATCTGCTCAGGGTGGCCGATAATTGCTGTCCATGCTGGATCGACGTGTGCGGCAAGCGGGGCAAGTACTCCAAGGTCTTTGCATTCTCATTCTACCCAACTGGCGAGACCATCTTCCGATCCGCTTCCACAGCCAGTGGGCTGCTGGGTTCCTTCGCCAATCAACACGACCTCATGAAGAAGTTTTCGCCACGGCTATCTTCGGAAGAGAAGACGCGGCGAGACTTGGGATTGCGCTTTGCGATGCTGTACAAAAAGCAAGGCAGAGGTAATATCGCAACCTTCATGCATCACAAAACAAAGCGGATGCGGACCATCTTGGAAAGGACGGCCGCGCGTTCGTCATTGTCGTCGTCGTCGTCCACGGCAGGGTCATCCACATCGCTGTCGTTGGACACAACGCATCTGCTGACATACGTGTGCAGAGCCTTGTCGGATCGACACTGGATCGAGGAACTGGCAGAGCTCAAGAACGGTTGCATCAAGCTCATACATCCTGGCAAGATGAAGCTGAAACTGAGAATCAAGATCTCCTCCATCACCCGCGTCGCGAAGTTGGAATCGCAGGATTGTCCCAAACTCAACGGCTTCTTCTTCCTCACCATCGAGACGCTCGGCAGAACGTGCTGTTTGATGTTCAAGACCAAGGAGGGTCGCAACGAATGGGAAACAGCCATCCAGCGGCTCATGTTCAACCACCAAGCCAACGCACCCAGCGGCGATGCCCAAAGCCTGATCTCAGAGCTGATGGAAGTCGACGATCCGATGAAGGAGTATCTGCACCATTCCTCCGAATGGGACTGCGGGAAGCGGAGGCTGCTCAATTGTCGGCAGCACGCATTCGCCGCCGGCGAGAAACTCAGCACGAATCAGACTCTGGGCCTGGCGGAGCGAGCGCTTGCGCTTGCAGCTCGGATCCAGCAGCCATCCGCCACCAGCTCCGACCTGCGTGACTTCCTGGATGCCACAGCTGCCATCAAGCATGCGGACGTATTTCGATTGAGCGAGAATCAGAGGCTGGCATTCTTCATCAATCTCTACCACCTCATGCTCGTCCACGCATTCATTGTGCTGGGTCCACCGACGTCGGGCCTCGCGTGGGTGTCCTACTTCAACACGATCGCGTTCCAAGCATCTGACGATATATTTTCGTTGAGCGAGCTCGAGCACAACATCATCCGGTGCAAGATGACCTACCCGTCCCAATTCGTGTCGCGCTTCATCCTGCCCAAGTCGACCTACCCATTCGCATTGTCCCAGGGTGATTTCCGAATCAACTTCGTGCTGCATTCCGGATCCACAAGCTACCCCATCGCCAACGTCCCCACTTACCGTGTCGAAACATTGGACGAGCAACTCTCCCGCACAACCGCCGACTTCTTGTCCAAGACCGTGACGTTGGTGCAGAAGGGACGTCAGGAGATCTCCATCACGTTGCCCAAGGTCTGCCAGTGGTTCGCGATGGATTTCGGCGACGGCACTGCCAACGGCATCCTCCGCACTATCGGACCGTACCTTTGCGACGACAAGCAGTCCATCCTGAAGAGCATTTGGAATGAGAAATCGTCCAAGTTCGACATTTCGTCCTGGAGCATCAAGTATCTGCCGTTCAATTTCGAGTGTCAGAATCTGAAGATCGAAGGCACGGACGATTTCGAAATATGAAGTACTGTGTTGTGCAGCCGTAGGGTCGAGATGTATTGTACGTACGATCATCTATAGTGCGTGTACGTACGAGCAGAGCATAAGTGTATGACATGTGTCATGTACAAGTCTACCGCTAATAGAGTGCATAGTACAGTAAATAGAATAACTTCGAAGATCTAAGTATGCACGGGTATGGTACCAAAGAGGACCATGGCCGTGGAGTACAGCAGACGAATCACAACTTTCCCTGGTCATACTCTGCCTTTTATCACAACTTGATGGAGCAGCACTCCTTCACATTGTGGAGTAGGCATTGCAACATATTATAAGGAGGTTTGCATGTATGTATTCGCATACCAGGATGTATGTCTGGTCGATCATCACGCCTTCGCGCACTCACATCTGGTTCTGCATCATGCTTCCCGTGGCCTCTTTTTTGTCTCTTTGTTCTCGAGCTCATCCATCTCTCGAGCGATTTCGTTGTCCTCCTCGTCACTTGCACTGAATGTCTCGAGGTTATCCAGATAATCCGGCAACCAAGGGCACCTCCTCTTAATCCAAGCGGCAATATCCTCCGCATCTTTCAGTTCCTCAGGGGTGGTGAGACGATTCGCATATTCCTGGGTCTTCCGACTACGCCTGCGATGATTGTCGAGCTTGTCCATCGATTCACTCAACAGTGGACTCACATCGGTCGGAAAACCTGCGTAAAGGGATGTTCCGTTGTCGCTGTCACTGTTATCGTCGTCTTCCTCATCGTCTTCGGGTGGCGCTGTATTCATGGCAAGCTTGTCTTGCATGCCTGCAACGCAGTACAACCGATTCAAGCCAAACATGATGTCAAGGAGGTCGTGGTAAATCCTGTCTCTGATGTTGCGGATATCCTTGTAGTCAATTGTGCTGGAATCAAACATATCTTTGGCTTGGACACAGACCGTGAAGAGTCCCACTTCCCATCTCAAGAATTTACCTGCGCTGTTCGTGATCTTCCTCACGCCAGCAGTGGAAATGTATCCATCCGCGAGGTTGCTCGATCCCTCAGCCACAGTTGTGAGTGATGGACAGAAATTCTGTTTGGTTGGATTGAATTGGGGCGTTTCTGTCTCTCTGATCGTTTTCTCAAGATGGCCGCATGCCTCCCTCATCTTGAGAAGACCTCCTGTCAGATCATTGTCCATGTCGAAAGTTGGTATCAAGGTCTCCCACCATGAAGCATCGAAGCCGTCGAGTGTGTCCAATTCCGAGATCAGTTCACGAGGATTGCTGCCAAAGTTTGGATCGACTTGCTTTGTTTCCAACCCGTCCCAACGGTTCAGCCGCATGCGAGCCTCACGGGCATTGAGACGTTCGTTCTTCTCGGTTTCCATCCACTCCATGACCTGAGCTGTGGTCATCTCTTCAAAGTTCTCGGGCTTTGTTGGTATGGTCGGTTCGTTGAGGCTCATTTCAGACTGCTGATGGTACATCCCATTCAACGCAAAGTCAGACCAAACGGAGACAGGAATCACATCTTCCAGAGCATCCCATGCCTCTTGCACGTGGTCTGTCTTGTTGTCAGGGTCTGTCTTGCCGCTGGACGATTTGGGCTGCATGTTGAGCGTATCCTTCAGAATGGATTGGATGTGTTTCCGTTTCTGTTGTGCGACCGTCGTGGCTGCAGTGATGGCAGAACCGACGATCTGCGTCGACAACGCCTCGAAGGGAAGCAGAGTCCTTCCAAGAAAGTCATAGCTGCCCTCCAACCGCTTTCCACCCTCCAACAGCCACACACACAGCAGTTGAATGGCTTCATCCACCAAGTATGGCTTCTTCAGGCTCTTCGGCTGCGTGAATGCTGGATCCACCTGAGTATTCCCATCCTCATCCATCACAACGTGGTCGAATGTCTCGAAAGGCACTGGTACCACCAGTCCATACCTCGTGACGAGATGGTACATGATGTTGATGTCGTTCGTTCCGAACCTCTCGAACTCGATTCCATAGTCGAGTCTCCTCGCGCGTTCCTTTGCTGTCTCGATATCCATGGGCACTTCGAGTTCCTCTTGATACAGAGCAATGGCCAGGACTCGTGCCACTGCCAGAGCTTGTTTGCTGGCTCCTTCTGTCGTACCAGTCCGAAGGGTGGAAAAGCCATTGCATCGTAGAAACTTGGTGAACACGAACGAGATCAGCCTCATGTCATCATCCGGGTTGCCGATCTTCAACATCGATTCTGCCAGCTGGTTGATGAAGATGGACGTCATCCTTGCATTGTGTGTTGCGATGATGCTCAGGAATGGCGTCTCCATCATCTTCTTGTAGGTGGGGAGCTTGCGCCTTTGCCATCTTCGTTCGTTGTATTCCTTGCAAAGGGCTTCGTACGTTTGTTTGGGATCCTTTTTGGCGCTGGAGTCAAGACAGACGAAGTTTTTGCTTGGAGAACCGGCAATCCCACGGTACATTCCTGTGCCTGCGATAGAGAAGACCACCTCGATGGCTGACGGGGTTTCGGTTGCTGGGAGTCCACCATGATCCGTGCTGTCTCCTTCCTTCGCGCCTCCAGACCCATTGTTCATGATGTAGTGACCAAGGTCTCTTCCAAGGTCATCATAGTTTTTGATGATCTCTCTCGCAAGATTGGGACACTTCGATGCTTCATCGATGGCAAGCACTATCCGAATCCTGTTGTCGTTCACATTCGGGTGTTCATCGTCGCCAACCGCGTTGCCCCCGCCTTGATTCTTCTTGAGTGTACGCAACCGCTGCTGCACCGTGGTTACGATCGTTGATAGCACCTCACCGTTGTATGCGAAGTCAGTATCCACCCATCTCTTCAAATAGGTTCGGCACTGATTCGTTCGATCTCCGTTTGGTTCCCTCATCGCTATGTCACCATCTGCTTCGTGCATCAGAGTGATGGTCGCATTTCTTGACTCTGAGCTTGTCGCCAGCTCAACTGTCTTGCCTGTGCCGCTGCCGGAGAAGAGGACACGAACAACGCTGGAATCTGGCGCTTCGTCATGTTTGGCGATATGAACTGTTTGGGGGATTCCAAAGTTGTTGCCCATGTGTCGAAACTTGCATTCGCCGATGTAGTATGCTGCTCTGCCATCGTCACAGTCCATGCGGTGAAGAGAATGCGTTGTTCGGTCGCTTCGGGCGTTGTGGAGAATACTCAGGATCTTCCGCACCGATTCGCGGAGAGGAATGCTTGGGTCATCGATTCCTCCTAGACCCTTGATTGACCTCCATGCGTATGTTGCGTTGTCCTTATTGCCGCCGTTGTAGAGCCATTGGACCAGAACCCCGTTTTCAAGCGTGGCGAGGCCAATACTCATTGTATGTACTCCCTCCTTCTGCAAGTGGTTGTTTTCGACCTGATCGATAATCTGCTTTCGAAAGCTCATCATTCTGTTGAGCCATTTAATCTCCCGTACGCTCTTGGCGTCTTTTGATTCCATGCTCTGCGTTTCGGCGCTTTCCTCATGCTTCAGCAAGGTCTTCAGAGCCTTCTGGATGCTTTCGTCATCCTTGGTGGTCCAAAAGTGGTAGGTCTTGAAGACAGAATCGTGGCTGGTCGCAACGAGCGGCGAGTCACCACCAGGATCACCGGCGTCACCGCCAACTGCAGCCATCTCAAAGCGAGGGCGAAATCGTTGATTCTTGGCTTTGGTGCGAGTGTGAGTGTGAGTTCGAGTGCGAGCTTGATGTACCGGTCCAATCTGGTCACTTGAGAGGTTCTGTTGTGGGCTGGAGCAGGAGTGCGGTGGAGACAGCGTTGGTGGCTATGGCTGTTGATGGCAGTGGTGTCGTTTTCGGCGTTTTAGGTGATCGTATGATTTGGCACAACAGATCGATGATTCGGTTTTTTGTGGCTGTTGGTGTTGCAAGCCATTCGATTGGAGTTGTTGTGCTGCTATGTGTGGGATGTCTGTACCGTGCTACACTCTCTCATTCTGTTGTGCTCTGCCTCGTACTGGTTGGTCATCTCAGGTTTTTGCGTCCTAACGCAAAGATCTTCTGCAACGTGGCGTGTGGAGTCCGGATACGGTTGTCAATGCGATACCCATGTTTCGCTTCTATCATCCTCTGTGCTCTCCACAAAGTCCGAAGTGTGGCGGTACTTGTTGTCAGAATTTGCCTCTTGCACGCTATGGTGCATGATCGATCCTTCCTTCTCGTTCTTCGAAACCCTAATACACAACACGCTACATCGTTGTCTATTGTCGCCTTCTCCGATGTCAAATACGCACGATTGTACTGGACCTCGTTGTTTGGGCCATGCATACTACTACATGGCCCAATGAATTCGCACGCAAAGCATGGCAGGCGGAGCATGGTATGTATGCGGAGTGAGGGAACCCAATTCAGATCTCACGCGCTGATGTTGTGGTCGTATGCATGTCAAGGGTTAGGGCAGACTCTGGAGAGTCAGGTGTCCGAAGGCGTGCCATGGTTGTAGAATCATGGAAGGACGGAATCGGAGAGATGCTATTTAAGATAATGTGTTTGCCTATCGGCTCGCTCTACCGTCGTTGAATCGGCAAGAGGCCGTTGGGCGAGTTCCAATTACATGTGAATTGAAGAGAGTGTGCCACATCATACTATCGTTGAACATTACTCTTGTTGAACATTACTCTTGTTGACTAGTACGTGACTCGTACATATTACACACATTGTATCGCCTTGAAGACGATACTGAATTAGTAGAACTTGGTGGACTTGCGTATGAGAATGACAAGTGCTGACAAGCGGAACAGCAAAAAGAGAGAGAGAAGGACCAGCCAGTACCAGTACGTGTCATCCTCCTCGGCATCCATGTTGCTGATCACTCTCTCGCACTTTTCGGCTGGATTGCAGGACTCGAATTCCTCCAACACCATCAAGCGGAGTGCGTAAGTCAAGGAGCAAAGGTACTGCGCCCATCTCAACCATGATGGAATGAGATCAGTGGCCACGAAGAATCCTGCGAACAGCATCTGCGGGACGAAGAGCATGGGCAGCAGTTCTGTTGCCGTCTTCGGATCTTCCACTGCTGCTCCCAATGCAACGGCCAATGCGGCGGACACCATGGCCAGGGCATAGTTGATGAGGAGGAACCACCCGAAGCCCATCTGGAAGTCGATCATGTAGAAGGTGATGATGGACAGGCAGAAGATCTGGCCCAAGGTCACGACGGCCTCGACTGTGAGACGGGACAGGAAGTAGGCGACGATGCTGTAATGGTTGGTGGAGTATTCACGCAAGAAGACTGGGCGTTGGGAAGGGAACTGGAGCAGCGCATCGTCAGCCGTGCCAAACATGGCCATGAGCAGGACGACGATGAGAGCGCCCCAGCGACTTTGCACGTTGATCTGTACGGAGGGATCCTCCGCGCCCACATCCCAGAAGATGACGCCAATGAGGATGCCCAGAAAGATGGTGAGACCGTATCGTGTTCCCACAGCTCCGACATCGCGCTTCAGGTTGATGAACTCGCGACCGAATAGAAGGCGGAGCTGAGTGAGGATGCTGACCTGGCGAGTATCGAACTTGTCATCGTCCATTCCGGTGGAATGATTGGTGATACCAAGAGCGTCGCGGCCAGTCTCATTGAGTCCATCCAACGGCGGCGCCATGTCGCGCTCGTCGATGGGGAAGAATCCGTCCTTCTCCAGCTGCTTGATGTCCTTGGCCTGAGCCACCGCCATGATGTGGTCCGACACGTTGTAGTACTGCGGTACCGGGCTGTTGCGTTCCGCGAAGTGCTGCGGGACTGCATCAACGGCTCCCTGGTACATGACACGTCCCTTGTTCATGAGGATGAGGTGGTCAAAGGAGTTGAAGATCTCGCTGGATGGCTGATGGATGGTGAAGAGGACACTCGCGCCAGCGTTGGCGACCTTCTTCAGCACCTGGCACAGCTGGACAGCAGAGAAGCTGTCCAATCCAGATGTTGGCTCGTCCAAGAAGACAAGAGCCGGCTTAGTGACGAGCTCCACCCCCACGGACGTTCGCTTGCGCTGCCCGCCGCTGATGCCCTTGATGAGCGGCCCTCCGACGATGGTGTCGGCGCAATCCACCAGACCGAGCTCGGCGAGCATGCGGGTGGTCAGCATCTCGATTTCCTCGTCGGTGGTGGACCGTGGAAGGCGCAGCTTGGCGGAGAAGCGAATGGCCTCGCGTGGAGTCGATGTGACTGGGAGGGAATCATCCTGTGCCACGAAGGCGATCTGCTGGCGCACATTGATGTCGGTGGGGTCGACGATGTAGTTGTTGAGACGGACGTCAGCATCGATGGTGATTGCACCTCCGGTGGCGGCTCTTCCCGCCAGGATGTTGAGGAGCGACGTCTTGCCGGCTCCACTATTGGTCGTTGGGGTGATAGATGTGAATGCATAGAGTGGATGGAATGGATGGAGTGGAATAGATCGAGGTTGAGGAACGTGTTTCGGAGCGTTCGTGCCGGCGATGTAGTCAGTATAGCGTGGAATTACACGACGGTAGACAGTCTCAAGAAAGCCACGATGTCAATCCAATCAATTCATCAGGAGTCAGTTTCTCCTGCGGTCGTACCTTGGTCCCATGATCGCTGTGGTTTGCTTGGCTGGGACTTCTCCCCACACCTTTTCAAGAAGCATGCGATCCTCCTTGCCATCCTTGCCTGCCAAGGTCATGTCGACGTTGGTCCATGTGAGGGTCTTGCCGTCACGTTCCGCGAATGGATCACCGCGGATGGCCATCGCAGTCGCGGTGGTTTGGGCATCGTTTGGTTTGACGCCGACTTCGACGTCGCCATTGTCGCTGCTCTTTTCGTTATGGATGGTAGTCATGTTTGAGATGATGAAAGGAGAGGATTGTTGTTTGGCTGGTTGCTTTTTCTCAGGTGTAATTGTTGTGTGTACGATTCCGTGGATGTACTAGTATGTGTGCATGTATGTGGGTGTGTGGTTGTTGTTGTTTGTGGAGGAGAAGATCTTATGAGCTTTCCTTCTCCGGTGGACTCGTACTGATACGCATGTTGTCGGCGATGGTGCTCGGTGTCGCTGGTGTTGCTGGTGTTGCTGGTGTTGGTGTGTGTCGCGAAGGCTCTCTCTCTTTCTCTCTCGGAAGAGAGCAAAGGTGGTGTATGGTGTTTGTGGAAAATGTGTTGACTTGCCGATCTTGTTCCTCTTCATTTCGTTGTCGAATTCTCAGGATCAATCTCGTGTATGTTCATTTGGAACAACGGTTGTTCCACACTTGCGAGCATCACCCTTCTCTTTTCCAGCACAAGCGACAAAAATCTGGAGGCGTTCGCACATCGAAAGGAACCGCACGCAATCAACTCTCTGGTTGTCGCACGTCCTCGTACGAGCACCAGACGAGCTGCAAACTGTTGTTCTTCCGTGGAGCATCATGCATAGATCGTACGTGCTCTGCGAGTACGATGCCTGGACAGTGCAGACAACCGTACGAGTATCTTCTCGTTCCATACCGTGGATGTCGACACGCAAATATCTCTCCAAAATGGAGGAGGCGGAACAGAAGCAATTAGCAGCCAGGAGATGCTCTCCTTTCGGCGGCTCGGTGACCGCCCCTTGGATTGTTTGTGTGCATCAAAGCGAACCGACACCTCCACGTGCGCATTCTCGGTACATGAGTTTTTTGGGGTTGTTGTCATTTGTTTGGACGTTGTTGTTGACAAGTGCTTCACGACACGACTATCACTCGCTCTGCGCATTTGTCGTTTCGTCTTGCTTCCTCTATTGTCTAGTCCGCGTTCTCTGGTCACGCGTACACAAGATTGAATGAACCAAAGATACCAGTTGGTGTCATTCTGGATTTCGATTGGCTGATGTCGACTTCATCAATCACGAGAAAGATTGGAGGGGTTCGTGTGGGTGTCAACTGTCAGTGACACGCCACTTTCACACTCCGCGACGACAACAGTGACGACGGTGCCAACCTTCTGCTTCTCCCCTCCCTCTCTTTTCTTCCTTCCACACCGACGGATACGATGACAGCAATCGCAGAGATGAAGAAATGAACCATGTCGATGATCGCAATTCATACTCACAACCAGCCAAGAGCCAGTAGTCGTGGAGTTCCGCAACAAGTCCGCCTCCGATAGTGGGCACATACTTGCGCCCCACATCGATCGAGTGCACCATCCTCGTATTCGTGCAAGAATTGTGAGGACAGGCTCGAGTTGCACCTCTTCAAACGCCATGCCGAGCAACAGAAGTGGCAGCAGTAGCAGCGGCAGAGAACGATCCGATTTCATCCTATCGAGCCTGCTGTTTGTGTCCACGGTGTGGTGGGGATGGCGACGATCCAGAGCAGAGCTTCGTAGAAAGCAGGAAAAACAAGAGCGACGACGACAATGGCGCGTGGCTGACTCCAACAGCGCAGAACGATGGAGCGGACAAGGCGAAAAGACCACTTCCCTTCAGCCATGCGGAAGAGTGGGAACGAGAGGACTCGCAGCGCTTTGCCCGCCACCGGCGCATCACGCCGGGTTCATTTACTGCATGCAAGATCCGTGCCATCCAACTTTCAATCCATCAGGTTACATCGCCCTGTGCATGGCAGAGAACAAGTTGATGATCGATGTTCTGACGGAGCGGTTGGCACAAGCAACAACGGCAATCACGGCATTCTCTGACGTCAGCGTGTATTCGTACAATTCCTTCCTGGGCCTGGCGATTGCGCGACAAGCCGTCGCATACTTCTTGGCCAAGCGCTTCCTGTTTTCGAACGGCTCGTCGCATCCTTCTCAGCAACAGCAGCAGCAGCAACAGCAACAGCAGCAACAATCTCCACACCAACAACAATGGCAAGATATCACTCCGGAGCAGGCGTTGGAACATGTTTCACCAGATCATGTGTGTCTGGCGGCTGGAGCAAGTGCGATACTGAATGCGCTGTTCTTCCTATTGGGCAGCGACGGCAGCAAGCATGCAAGGAACAAGCACAGTGACGAAGACAATGGTGGTGATGGTACCGATGACGACGACAATGACGCAGATGCCGAGACGGATTTTGATGGACGGAGTTCGTTGCAGGATGCGTGCCTGATCCCAACCCCGTACTATGCAGCATTTGATAACGCCATGTCGGTGAGTAGTTTCTGACTGATCGCTGTTGCGGCGTCCCCGAATTTACTCCCAGGTTTGGGCAATTGCGTACTGGAACAATGTACGACCGCACTTGTATCCATGTCAGCATGTGCGGCAATGAACTCAACTATCCATGTGCACTTGCCTCATGCAACTCTTCCGCTTGCATTATGCTCGTGCTACAAATGATATAATAATACATCACACACAAACTACAGATGGTGGCTGGCATTGAACCCTTTGGCTTCAGTGTCGTCGATCGAACAAACGGACCCACACCTTCCGACCTGGGCCACGCTTTCAACAAAGCAAAACAACACGGCTACAATCCCAAATTCCTTCTCCTCACCAATCCGAACAATCCGTTGGGGGTCGTGTACAGAGCGCAGACAATTCAGAATGCAGCGGAATGGTGTCGCAAACGAAACATGCATCTCATCATGGACGAGTGCTACGCTTTGTCGGTTCACAGGCAAGAGCAGGGCACTCGCAATGCGACTGCGTTCCGATCGGTCTTGCATGCACTCGACAACAACCTGGGAAACCACGTCCACATGGTCTGGTCGATCTCCAAAGACTTCGGAGCCAGCGGCCTGCGATTGGGAGTCCTGTACACGCAGAATGAATTGCTGATCCGATGCCTTGCGAACATGAACATCTTCTCGGGAGCATCCGCACCAATCCAGATGGTCGTCTCCGAATTGCTCACGGACGATGACTTCGTCGATCGGTACTTGATGGAGCATCAGCTGCGGTTGACGCGGATGTACCGAATCTGCGTCAACAAGCTCCGCGACATGGTGGTGCCATTCGTCGCAGCAGAAGCCGGGATGTTCGTCTACATCGACCTCAGCGTGCTCTTACCGAAGCGGACCGTCGAATGGGAACGCAAGCTCGCCCAGCTGATCGAGGATCATGCTCACGTGGTCCTGACATCTGGCGATTGTCAGCATGATGAACGGCCCGGCATGTTCCGCCTATGCTATGCATGGAACAGCCCCGATGTGCTGGAAGTCGCCATGGAACGCCTCAGCTGCCTTGTGTCCAAAGTCCGGCGCCTCGACTGGTCGGATCTCGACAGTCGAACGCTGAGGGGCGTTGTATGATCGTCAAGTGTGGCACAGATGTTAGAACGAATAGAAGAAATACAATGTGACGCAATGCAACACAAAGTTCTATGGTGAAATGTGATATTACCCTCCTTCCAATTGGATAGGGTGGAATAGAGTATTGGTCGTATGGCACGAAGTACACGTGGAGATTGCATCATTGCGCTTGCGTGTTCCATCGGGCAGACCAAATGGACTCGCAGGACTGTTGGCGTTGCCATGTTAGTCGTGGATATCTGGCCAATCACACTGCCTCAAGTTTGTATTGATTGATCAAGCGTGTTTTGACACGACAATGGGAACACAAACCGAACACGAAACACGGCGATCGATTCTGCCACCGTGACTGTCTGGACCTGCGAGGACTGCGGCATTCGCGTTGTCAAGGATCCAGCGCATCATCAGCGCACCCATGATTAGACTCCAGCATACTTGCACATACGTGTCATAACACGCATAATCTTTCCGAAACAGACAGTGGAGTACGATACAGGGAGGACCTCTATAGATCCATACGTGGGATACCTGAGGCAAGAGGAAGCTTGGAAGGATGAGCAACAACCGATCAAGTGTCAACCGCATGGCAGTTCGTAAGATCCTGCTGCTTGTGCTGCTGGTTTCGTGCTGCTCGACCGTTGCGGAGGGTGCCTTCCATGCTGCCGCTGCTGTCAGCACGGCGCAGAGACAGAACCACCATGCCTCGGTGAGATCATCGATGCGCAACGATGCTCCGCTGGCATTCGGTCTGCCCGCAACGCAAAGACGCAGCAAAAGCCATGAACTGGCCGGCAGCATACGCGAGCTTCAGGGCGGAGGCGAACTGTCAAGCCAAACTGTGGCCGCATACAACCTGATCTGGTCACCGGGCTTCCTGCCGCGATTCGCCGTATCGTCCGCGATCCTGACGTTCTTGGGCATGACGACGAGTCATCTGCGACAAACTGGATACCTCGTGTTCATCCCAGCATCGGCGCCAATTCTTTCGGCGGTGCTTTCCAACGTAATCCTCCCGATGCTGTCCAGCTCGTGCTGTCTCCTCCAACTGGCCATCAATCTCCTCGCGGGTGGCTGCGCCGGGTTCAACACCTACCTCGGTCCAAGCCGGCCGTACTTCTTGGCGCTGCTGGGCTACCTGACGGTGCTATCCGCCCGATGCCACCCGCCCGTCATCACGACGCTGCGCGTGGTACTGGCGCTGCTGCCAGAGATGGTCCACCTTTGGAATCAGCAACAACGACGACGAACGCCCAGACAGGCCCCAGTTCGGTCATCCGCGAATGGAGCTCCGGCCGGCATTCGGGCCAAGTTGTTGCTTTCAGTGCCGGCCATGGGGTGCGTGAGTTGCATCAACAAGATCGAATCTTCCTTGAGACACTCATCGCCGTCGTTTGGAAGTGTGGTGGACGTCAGATCGTGGCTGTTGCCGAGCGTCGACGAGGTTGACGATGGCATGGAAACGGAGACTCCAGTTGAAGTAGAGGCTGGGAATGAAGCACATGACACGGGTGATGTGGAGGATGAGAATGATGCCAACACTCCTGTGGAGAATGGTCCCGATGAGAAACGCGTTGCCAAAACAGGACAACGAAGCATGGAGAAGAAAAAGAAGCGGGGTGGAAAGGTGATGGTGGAGGTCGAAGCAGAATCACTCGACGCATTGGATACTGTCCGCCAACAGCTCGTGGCGACGCTATACAGCGTTGGCTTTGGTGATGCATGTGAGATTGAAGCAATGGAGGTTGGATCGGGAAGGTAATAACCACACGAGCCACGAGGAGGAAGATACTATGCTGCACAGATCTTCCGTTGCTGCATCCTTGTGCCATGCTCCACGCGGTTGCATGGAACGTGGAGAAAGATGCCAGGTTTAGGATCAGAAACAGAAACAAAATCAATTCTTGGATGTGGAGCATAGACAAGAAATGCAAGTCTACTACAATGCGACACAACATAATAGAGTACTCGTACTCGTACTCGCACAAGCACAACGCATGAACAACATACCGAACTGCTCTACGTGCGTACCATACGAATGCAAATTGACAATGGAATCTAATATACTAGCATTACTCTGTAACACTCTACAATATGGAGTGTCGTGTGTAGTTCACGTAGTAGCACTGAAAAGGACCTCCTCCCAGCGTTGCCTCCTTGCCTCTCTCTTGCGTCTTCGTTGTATCTCGCACACACGCGAAGACGTGTTGGACGCAAACGAGAATACGATCGAAAGTCTATCCAATGAGACTAGAGCGTCGATTTTCGCCACTCGTCGGCATTCAGAGACACGCTTGGCAGCAGCTGATCGCCATCTCCACCCCTTCAGAAACCACCCACATACTACAAGGCCGTACTGGTAGTGTCGTACTGCTAAAACAGGCAGATGAATCCATGAAGATAAAACTGGTCGCTACTATTACATCGTTACTGTCACTCTTTCTCTCTCTCTCTTGCTCACTTCCTCTCGCTGTCTGTTTTCTCTACTCTGTTGTTCTATGTGGCATGCTTGCAACGGTACTTGTAGCTGCGTCCTAATTGTGCACGGTTTTGTGGCTGCCTTTTGTTTGTTCCTCTTATCCTTTTCGGATGATTCGTAGTACTGCTTGTCGTATGCTTTCAAAATGTACGAGGGTCTTCGCCTGTGCCCGTGTTGGGCCGCAGTTCGCCATGTACAGCGCTGTTAATTTCCGCCAGATCCAATTCCGATCACCCAAGTATGGTATTGCATGTTGTAAATCTATCAAATGAAATCGCTTTCTCTCTCTCTCTGTCGAACGATCAGTCCCGCCCCATCTTGAGGATGAAGAGCAGTCGCAAGAATTCGCTGACGCTGAGGCGGTTGGGCGGGATGTATGCATCGTAGGAGGCCTGACGATCGTCGATGATGCGTCGGAAGGTGCTTTCTACAGCTTCGGGGGAGGGTGAAGTGGTCGGGTCTGCGTTTTCATAAAAGGCGTAGCTGATTGCACGCTGCGCATCATCCAACGACAGACTTCCCTTCTGGTCTTGATCGAATGCGTAGAAGAATCTCTTCGCAAAGTCTACCGTTTCGCCTGACAGCGATGTCAAGCCTGCCTGGCTTTGGATGTCTTGGATCTTCCTCTGCTCCGACTGCGGTATGGCGTGATGCCGGTGATCCTGCTCCAACGCCATCATCCTTTGCGTGTAGTCCATCTGATCGTTGATCGTCATCCACGCCTCGCAAAGGACGTGCATGTCATGCAGGATGTGCGCGACGATGCAGGCCATGATGTTGCCTCCCGAGAGATGGTAGAGCAGGCCGTACATCAGTCCATTCGCGAACTGCAAGCCCGCCATGGTTGCGTTTTCGTCCGCGTGCTTGGATGTCGGAGACACGTGCCCCAAGCCAAAGGCCAGTGCCTGTCCCACCACCGCAAACGGCAGTGATTGTGTGACCGCTTGCAATGCGGACATCAGGTAGCCTCGCAAGACGATTTCTTCGGAAATGCCGGAGACTGTTGCGATGGACATGGACAACGCACCCATGGTGAGGGTGTCCGTTGTCTCCTCGTTGCTGTTGGTGCTGTCGTTGCTTCTATTGTTGCTGTTGTCGCCGGTGTATCCGTAGGATGGTGTATCGGATTGAGGTGAACGCCGACGTCCGAACATGTTGATGACCGAATTCGTCGTGGAGAAGTCGAGGTGGGTGACACCTCGTGTGCCTAAGTTGGACGCAGCCTGTTCGAGGAAGATCATTGGGACGACGGCAATCGCACCTTGCACCAGTGACTGTCCCAGCGTCGACAGGAGACGGTCAACCGGGGATGGATCCACGAACGACGCTTCTCCCGGCCATGCGGTGCTCGCCTGGAATGGGTCGAATGCAGCGCTGTGCCAGTGGGATCCAAAGACCATGTCGAGTGGGTTTTGGCCATGAGCGATGCTGCACAGCGCCGCCACTGCAGTGGAGAACAGAAGTATCGCGCCCTGGTTGTTCCAAATGGTTTGGATCAGAGACATGTCGACGTCGCTCTTGATGGATGGAATTTCGTGGTTCTGCGCGTTGGCGTCGAGGTCATTTGTCCCTGCGGCATCGACCATGCCATGTGTATGAGAGGCAGGAGCCATGGCGACATCTTGACCAATGACCCATGCTTGAGCTTGCTGTGGTGACGATGTTGACGCAAGCTGCTGCTGTTGCTGCTGCTGCTGTGCCGTGGCTGATGCTGATAGTCCTGAGGCCCGCAAGGAGGAGGAGGCATCATCGTCACGTGATGATGGGGTGGCATCGGTCTCGAGGGGGTTCCGGAAGAAGAGATACCGTCGAGATGTGGTTGATGACATGTGCCCGCAGTTCCCCGCTACTGACTGTTGCTTCTGGCACGTGTGGGCAACAGACGGGAAACCATGCACGTCGTTGGAATGGAGGAGGACGGCAGCAAAGACTGCGACGATGCTGAAGACCATCGAGGGTGGGTTGGATTTGGACATTGACGTTGACATGGATGTGCGCATGATCATGATGGTTGTTTGGGTTTGATGGCTGATGTGCTCCTGCTGATTTTATGCGCGCGACGATACTCAGGCTTGCAATCTGCAATCGAAGAAGAGATGCACTGAGACTGCCTCCTCTATCCGGAATGTGGTTGTTCTTGTTCTTGTTCTTGTTGTTCTTCTTCTTTCTCTTGTTCTTGTGCGATGGTTGTTGTGCGGTGACAGCACAAGAGATGGTGTGATTGCAATCAGAATAAATTGATCCGACAAGGGAGCAATGACAGTAATGACAGCAATGGTGGAAGTCTGCAGAGCGAAATCGAAGTGGCAACTGTCTGGACTGTAGTCGTATGAGTGTGATGCGGTTGCGGTTTGTTTGATGCCCGCCATGTCAGTCATGCTCGTGAAGCTCAGAAGGGCGCGCATCGAAGGCGCGCGTAGCATGGATCCGTCAAGTGGCGTCAATGACATCAAGGCAATGACATGAGGGATTTGATGGAGAAGCGTCAGCATCACATCACGCGCAAAGAGAGGAGAAACTCTCGGGCGAAGAGCAAACATGCGATGGATCAGCGAGGCGCACTGGAGTGTACTGGCACGAGAAAGGCTGGATCCACATTGGTGACAGTTGGTGCGTCGTGCGTGGATTCCTTCTCCTCCTGGTTCGGGTTGGTTTGGGGAACAATCTGGTTTCCAGATGGTCAACAGACGGAGAAGCTGAAGAGCCTCGTGCCTTCGTGCATCGAAGAGGCACCAATCGTTGGGGGTCAGCCAGTTGACTGTTTCGTTCCTTGTCTGCATGACGCACGAGTACGAGTACGAGTACGAGCACCAAGTACGTTGACCACAACACCACAGGCTCCGTTGGTGTGGTTGTTGATGTCATCGTTGGTGGTGGTCGTGCTGCTTTCGTTTGATGGGTGTTTCGTTCTGGCGTCCACCCAACACAACGAACTGGAGCGGGAACGAAGGCGAATGACACCATCGGTCGTCGGCAAACATGTGGTATGTTCCGAACATTCTGATTGGCTGAGCGGTGACAACAGCGAAGCACGTTGATTCGTGGGTTTGTCACAAACCTCATTTGTTCTCTTCTTGTGGTTGTTTTGGTGTTTTGGTTGTCTCGCTGTTGGATTTTTTGCACGTAGTCCACTAAACCGGAGGAGACGGACCTCTTGGAGTCACTTTGTTCCTCTGATCTCTTTTCAGGAAAGCGATGTTGAATCTTTGCTCCTCCTTGTTTCCACCGTGCGAGTGCGGAAGCTCAAGTGCGATGTGATACGACCGATTACATCATGGAAACCTGATGCCCATCCATGTTCTCTGTTTGTGTCTTCAGTGGAGCAAGGTTGCGCCATGTTCGAGCTTCGGAGGATGAGTCTGCAATCTGCGGTTTCTTGCGCGCCGGCAAATGAAGCGCCTGTGCCATACAAATATAATGTAATAGTGTGGTGTGGTGTGGTATGGAACCACAACAGCACATGCCTCTTGTAACTCGAAGGAGACAGATAGACAGACAGAGAGAGGGAGGCATGCTCTCCCATCTGTTCTGTTCTCATACAGACCGTCAGTTTGGAGTAGAGTACCAACAAGTCCATCCGTCAGGATGTTATCATGCGCACGACGCAAGTTGAATGAGAATCCTCTCGCATCTCTCGCAACCCAGAACGACAAAAGATCATGAAAAGTGACTAAAGATTCTTCACAAAATGACCACAGCGCAGATGGAATGAGCACGAACTCCGGAGAGGAGTGTGGCGCCATGATCTGAATTTCTCTGTCGCAAAGATTGTTGCCTGGTTGCTCCATCCAGAGGATTCGATTGTGCGCGACCGAGATGAATCACTGGGGGCACAAAATTCCCAACAAGATTCGAGAGGGTAGACCATGGCAAGCGCTCTTACTCGACGTGTACCTGGGCCTGGTGTGGAGACAGCATCGGGCCGGATTTGTCAGCGGAGGCAGGCGACGGCTAGAAGAGGCAAGGAGTGCTCATACGCATGCGGAAAGTAGTGGTGGTTTGCTTCAAATGACTGAATGACTATTTGTTATGAATGAGGCTCAGATTTGCGCCGTGCTCCGTCCATGGTCGACAGTCTGCATGAGAAGCCGAGGTTGCGGTTCTGTGTCACTCTCCGTTGGTTAGCAGCACCAAGGCCTTTGTACAAGGTTCTGCGCGACGCAGAACAAAGGTTGCCTGCTGGCTGCTCGGCGAGCGTCATCACCATCGTCTAACAAGATTTAGGCAGATGGGATGAGGGAGACTCCGAGCTGCTCGTGGACCATGAGGGCCTGTTGTAATTTGATATTGTTTGTTGTGGTGGTGTTGCGTTCGTGGTTGTTGCAAAGGGGTGAAGAAAGTTAAAAGTGTGTGAGTGTGATGATTCGTTTGAACTGTTGTGCGCTGCATGTTGCATGCGAATACGTTGATTGGAGCATGTACTTACGAGGATTCCCATCTGGGCGGCACGGCCCTGGTTGAGCTCGATGGCGCGCTTCTGGAGCTTGGTCTCCTCGTCGAAGGAGTCCCAGCCGAGGTCGAAGGCGTCGTTACGGAAGTCACCGACGAATTCTCCTCCGGTGATGTCCTTCATGACGGCGAGCTCGAGGAAGCCGATGAATGCGACGACCTGGGCGATTCCGGCACCCTGGATGGTGGTGAGGGCGGCGAAGCCGTTTGGCACATCAGCGAAGGCAAGGCCGGAGTAGTCGACATCTCCTGGGAGGCGGATTCCGGCCTCCTGGACGAGGTATCCAACGACGGCGAGCATACAGATGCGTCCGTGCTTGATCTCGACATAACGGAGACGGTCGAACTTCTCCTGGTCACCGTCGGCGACAAGGCCAAGTGGATCGAAGAATCCGAGTGGGGCCTGGGCGCCGAGCTCGTCCTCGAAGGAGTTGATGGCGGTGGTGCGTGCGGCCTGCTTGGCTGGAGCGAAAGCGGCGGCAGAGGCGATGAGGGAGGCGATGATGCAGGTCTTCATGGTGATTGTCGTTGTCTGGTTAGTGCTGACGATTCTTTGTTTTTGTGAGAACGATGAAACCATTTCGAAACCGGACATCCCTCCTCACCGATTCCCTCCCTGTTGCTACCGCGGTGCACCTCGTTGTTCTGCCGGTATCTACACGTCTCGTCCTCACTCGTCTGCACCCATGTGTGGGTTGCTGCAGGTCATCCATCGCTGCGTTTCCTTGCGTGTCCCTGGTAGCTACGTCGACAGTCAGAAGAAAATGACAGATTTCAACGTCGGCACCTTCAAGTTCAAGGATACCTCAACACGAAACCTCAAGTGGCACGAGGTCCAGAAGGTATCTTTTCTTGGAGCTCGTTCGCGAATTCTGATGATATAGACACGACTAAAAAGAGAATTTGAATTCTGGTACAATCGCCACGTACGATTGTACGGCCGCATTCTCGACTTAATCGAATGCAGCCTCCGGAACTCGGAATCAAATCCACGATTTTTCGCCTCTCCGCGACACCACGCGACGCGTCATTGGGTGGGTTTCTCGCGTGGCGACCATGACGGTGAGAGCATGCCGACCACGAGCCACCGCCGTCGTACATCCGCCGACCCGTCTTGGTGCTCGGTGGCAGCCTCGGTAGGTCGGTCAGGAGGGAAATAGTTGAGTTGATGAATCTTTGAATTATTCAATCGTTGCGTTGGAGTACGTTGGAGTAGGTACGTTGCATTCCGTCGTGGTGCGTTGTGATGCGATGCGTTGGTGGAAAAAGATCTGCTGCAACAAGCAAAGGAATGGATTGACCATCCAGGTGCAGTCCGAGGACTCGGATGGAAGGTGGTGGACGATGGTTGCATGTCGCACACATGAGGACAACCCCAAACACTTGGGTGGGTGTGTCTCTTGACATGAATGAACATGGATGAACAGGAATGGAGCAAGGCATGAGGAGATGAGATGCACGTGGAGTGCAAAAAGACGATGGTGACAGTGACGGTGACGGTGATGATTGGCTCTTGATCGATCCAACGTCCCCAGTTCCACCGTGATGAGTGAGCAACGCATTCCCGAATGCGTCATGAGGACATCGCTGCCTTCCTGGGATCCGATTCAATGGCAACTGCAATCGTTGTCAGCAAAGCCCGTTTTGGCATGCAGACCGTCATGGAAGTGTGCGGGATGCTCTCGCATGCGTACCGCCACCTACGTATTGGCACTTTACGTGCGGTCGACAATGATCATGCGGGACGGTGGTTGCCACACTGGCGCCGCTGACAACAGTGGTGGTTCATGAAAGAATGATGCGACTGAATTGCAATGGCAAAAGCCGCAAGGATGACCATGGTGAGATGGATGGCGAGGTGTAGCACGCAGCAGCACCCAGTAGAGTAGAGCAGAGCAGAGGACTCGACGATGCTCATCTCTTCGCAACGCCAAACACCAACGATGGTGCAACTCTCTGGTTGCATCGGCAGTAGCATCGGCCATAACATCAGCACCAGCAACAAGAGCGTCGTCAACCAGGCATGCTCCGTGGACGAGGAGGAGAAGAGGACATGTTCACTGAAACGAGAATGAGTTCAGCCCAGTCCAACCCAACTCAATTTGGTTCAGTTCGGTTCGGTTGGAAACCCTACCATCACATGAACGCAAGCGTTTGCCAACAAATGAAGCAAGCCACATTGTATCCATGTCGTATGGTTGAGAATTGAAGAATGCGCGTGTACGAATGGGCTCGGCGCAGAAGCATTCCAAGTGCTCACCCATAAACGGAGCCATCAGTCAGTTCGTGGAACAAAGGCAGATGCTGACCTCATTGCGGCGAACAAAACGGCCGCCATCCTTGACTTGGGCGAGTGGGAGAAAGCTGACGGACCCAACCGATGGCAGTGGGCACGACCAAGCGACAAAGGAGGAACAAACCTTCTTTCCATCCTTCTTTTCGCCATCACCACCTTTCTCCGGAGGCAGAGGCACGGATGGAGCCGTGGATAGGAGGACATGGGGACTGACTCACGCCATGGAACGTCGTTCGGTTGATGTCACATCACAAGAACATGGCACGTGACGTGGATGTGACAAATAAGCAAATCGAGAAGCCAAGATAAGGATAATGACACCAAAATCGATCCATGTCATGCACTGTTCCTGGGATTTGCAATGCCTGTCTTGGATTGGCAGATGTTGGAACCACCTGGTCGAAAGGAGATTGCAAACAAATGCGATTCGGGCGGAATGAGAAGAGATTCGGTCCCGCACGCAAGATGGGGGAGACAAACGAAGATCCTGCTGTTGTGGCTGCTGCTGTTGGTTCCTGCTGCTATTTGAGTTTCTTTCGTTCTTCCTTTTCGCGCGCACACATCATCAGGGTGATGTGGCGACTCACAACGCACCACAAACCAACACCCAAAGGCAAACACGGGGAAAGTAAACGCGGAGTTTTGTGTGCCGATTGTGCGGTGGGACTGGTGGCGTCGGAGCAGGCCTCGTCACCAGGCGTTGTTGTACAATTCGAGTAGTCTGTCGAAGGAATTAGCTCACAAAGTGAAGTTGCGAGCAAAGGAACATATGCTTTGATATTTTCCACTTAAGGCGCCATCTGCGCAATTGCTGCCCAACTCAACAGATGGCAGCAACACGGGCACCAACCCCTCACAAATCGGGGTGATGCCGCAGATGGAAATCGGCCATCTGCTGTTGTGTCTTTCGGTTCTTGAATCGGGAAGCCATCAACACCAACCCGCGCGCAACTCCATCGACGCTCGCTGTACTTGCCTCTTGTTGTTCCTGCTGTTGTTGCTCCTGCTGTTGTTGCTGTTGGTGTGACTGCTGGCAGTGCTGTCGCCGAAACCTTCGGGGACGGCCATTGAAAAACACAAATATCGCTGTGACCCGCTCCCTTGGGCTTCCACCCATCAACGAACAAAATTCATCAACCATCATCAACATCTGCTCAACAAGGGCACTCGTTGCACAAACCAACAGCTGGTGCTGTTGTTGTCCACGATACCCTCGGCTTCTTGTTTCCATTGCGATCGTTGCAGACATCGTCTCCGAAACGCAACGCCCAAACCCAACAAGAGAGCGCGGTGGTGTCTCCGGTTGTGCGATTGCATCACACACCTACATGACATCTGTCACAAGCGTTCCGAACATCGACATCGACATCATTTCACCCATCAAACCCGCAGTAACACGAACAGCAGCAACACCGATTGAAACAGCGAGAGCAGCAGCACCAGACCGAACGACCACACGAGCACTCAACCATAAACAGACACAACATTGAAACGAAAGAACAAATACTCTCCTCAGCGACAGTACACTGCGCTACACTACACTACTATTCAGCATTGCGTTCCAAGACGCGACCTTACACTGCACCACACCAGCACACGCCATCGAAGAAAATCCACGCACGCTCACCCCTTGCCACACTCTGCACACTGGCAATCGTCACGCATCGCATCAGAGTCCCACGCAAACACTGCGCTGCCACGAACGGTGAAAGTGCGCACTGACCCCGTCGCAGAGCATTCGTGGAAAGGACGAAAAGCAGATCAGACGACACCATCCGTTGTGCGGAGCTTGGGCCAGTCCATTGCGATTACATCCCATTCTTTCATCTGTGCTCATACTTCCAGCCGCACTTGAATCAGTTCTGTTGGCTGTTGCATTGCTTGGTTGGCGGAGAGGAAGCGCAACGCAAAGAAGGACGACAAGCACAGTACCGCAGTACACAGCACTATTGCATCTTCGCTGAGTCTTCGAAGCACAAACGAAATCGCTGAGAAGTAAAGGAGCAGCTTTGAACGGAGAGCAGAAGAGAGGAGAGACACCAGCTGCAGCTGCCAATTCACCTGAGTCTGCCGGTTCGTCTCCTTATGCCACTGCTGCCGATCTCCATCGCACCGCTCGATTTGAAACGGAACCGATCGTCAGAGCAGAACGAACCAGTCTTCGATTCTGCACCACCTGGCAGTAACGGGACGTTTTCATCTCCGAGTGGGGCAAAGGATTCTCGAGGTATCAGCCTTGGAGCACAGGGCCAGTCCTTGCCGACACCTGCGGCTATCCCTGCTTCTATTTCATCGTCGCGACAGAACAACCACATCTCGTTAGACAGATCGTCGCTCAGTTCTTGGGACAGGCAGGGATCAGCCCTTCCGCCTGCACAGTCGCAACGCCACAGCCACAGCCACAGCCACAACCACAACGGCACGATGGAGTTCGGAGGCTGGGGGTCAGGGTCTGAGCTGGACACTGCGTTCTACGATACGTTCCACAGCAGCAACGACGGTGACGAAGATGACAATGAAGCCAACCCGACTGGCATCTTGGCGGATCCGCACCGAAGGATCCACCACCCGAGCAGCAACACTGCCACCACCGCTGCCACCACCAATGCTCCATCAGGACCAAGCAACGGCTTTGGAACGTCACGAAGTGCTTTGCATAGCCACACCCTCAACAATCCATCCTCTGCGTCGGCTGGCACAAGCGGAAACGCGGCAGACGAGGAAAATGACGGCGGTGATGAAAGGGAGCAAGGCGAAGACGAGGAAGACCCAACGAACGACGGAGACACCATCAAGTCACAATGCTCAGACGATGATGGGGCTCGCCATCCGTCGTCGCAGAGATCGTCGCCGGGATATGGCGATCTCGGCATCAACGATTGGGATGATGACATTGGAGAGGCTCACAACATGCCCATGCGCGACGCATCCAGATCCCCGACAGGCCTGTCAGACAAGATGATTGGTGTCAGCACCGGTGCAGTCCAAGACCTGCAACAACCCATGCAGGGCACAGGCTCGGCAATGCAGACCGCTGCCATCAACGATGACGAAGGAATCGCCGCTGGGCTTGACATCATGACCGGCTACATGGACGCGATGGACGCTGTGGCACAATCAAGGGATGATTCTTCGAGAAATCCTCCGGTGCACCGGCGCCGGCAGCAGCGACGAGGCCAAACCAAGCCATCGAAACCATCGAAGTCTGCAACGCGAGACAGCCGACAGAACCGTCAACCCCAGCGCGTAGCCGGTGCATCAACTTCCGGCCACCCTGTATCACCGAACCCAAAGAGTCCATCAGCTCTGCACACGGGCACCAGCGTGCAGCAACATCAGCAGCAACAACAGCAGCAGCTGCAGAGATGGCTGCCGACTAGTGCCCAGCCAGCAAACAGTCCAACAGTGCCAAGCCAAGCCAACCAGGCAAAAGGCAGCGTCCAGTTCCAATGGCAGCCGCAGTCGCAGCTGCAGCCTGCACAAGAACATGCGCGTCACCAGCAGGGTCACCAACATCCCCAAGCACAGCCAAGATCACAGCCCGGAACAAATAGTCAATCCGGGAATGCCACCACCTCATCGCAGCAGACCACGACTTCACAAAGCCAAAACCATGGAAGCACAGCCATCGACATGAACATCCCAATGATGGCGATGCAAGAGATGCTGTCCAACTACAATCTGGCAGCGAAGGCAAGTGGCAACGTCATCCTACCTGCCACCACTGCTCCTGCTGCTGCTACCGCCGCGACTGCTGGTACAGCGAGCAGTCACCACGCACGGAACCCACAGCAACCAAAGACACAAGCGCAAGCTTCGTCACCAGTGCCCCCATCACAAGGTTGGCAACAAAAAGCGCATACGCAACAGCAACAGCAACAGCAACGCACATCAACCAATCCACCGCCAACTCTAATACCACCGACAAACCAGTTGACGCAAAGTCGGCGACCAGTTGAGCAGTTGATGATGAATCCTGCTGCTCCCAATGCACAAGCTCAGGCGCAGGTACAGGCGCAGCTGACCACTCCTGCAACGCCAAACACCCCGAACACGAACACCCCCGACTCTCTGGCTGCTAGATTGGCATCTCTGCAGCATCAGCTTGCGCTCGCAAAGCAGCATCAACAACAGCAGCAACAGTACGGAAATGCCAGTCCCCAGGCGACCGCTCAAGCACTTCAACAGCAAGCGGCGCTATCACAAGTTGCGCATGCGACTGCAGCCGCGACTGTTGTTGCACATTCAGCGCGCACAATTGCGCAGATGTCCGCAATGCAAGGAAGGCAGTCTGCCCTGAACTTGGCGCACCAAGGGGTGCACACCGCCAGCCAGAATGTTTACTCCACCAACGCAACCAACGTGAGCATGGGAAGTGCTATGAGCAATCCTGCCGTGGCCGGTCAACGCGTGCACGGTGGCAACATCCCAAGCGCTCCGCCCTTCCATCAAGGACAGCAAGCACAGTTGCCCCAGTCACAGAGCCATCACTCTCCTGTTGCTCCGGCTGCTTCAGTTGTTAGTTCCACAGCCAGTGCACCAATCGCCCCCGCGAAGCAACCAGAAAGCGCAGCCACAGGCGCACCTCCATCAGGACAGAATCCTGCAACGGTGACTGGATCGCCCGTTGCTGCGACAATGCACACTAGTGCCACATCTGCTGCTACTACTGCTGCAAGCAATGCCAGAGTATCAGCCGCGCCAGTAGCACCAAACGGCAAGCTGCCGCCTTTCTATCTCTTCGACGCCCCCATCGAGCTTCGCGCGAATTTCCAGCAGAATCAGCGTCGCCTGGGGATACCAGTTCCTGAGGATTGCAATTCCTTCCACTACGGACAGACTGTAAATGGATTCCATCCACAACAGCTCCTGTCATTCAATCCCGCTCTCGCAGCAGCTGCAGCAGCAGCCGCGGCGTCCGGCCGTGCAGGTGATGCGAATGCAGCAGGTCTTCCACCCACGCTAGTTGCATCCGTGGCGGCTGCTGCGGCGGCCAACCGAGCAGGCGGATCAAACGCCGCGATCCCGCCAGTGAGGTTGATGGATGCCAGACACGGGACCAAGAAGGGGATGGGACGGGTGAAGAATGAGAGAGAGCAGAAGCGTGCGCAGAAGATCACAGAACTCATTGATGAGATCAGACTGATCATGAAGGATGGTGGCGAAGACATTGAGGTTCGGAGCAAGTTCCATACGCTTTCCTCGTAAGTGCAGTGTCCATTCCATGTACATGTGCATGCACATGTACATGTACATCTTCTACGCATGGCATCCGCCAGCCAAAACTTGCTTGCACTGTGAAACCTTGCACTTTGTAATCTGTGCTCCATGCGCTATCGAAACAACTCGCTCTTTGTATCTGTGATCTTTTCACACAAGGCGCACCTATGACGCATCAATACATGCACCAGTACATGCTCCAAACTCACCATGTTCGTACATCCATCTATCCATTGATGCGATTCTGTCCCATACTGCTGCTCTTCACTTGCACCAAATGCACAACTCGCGTTGGCACATTCTCCCACGTTTCGCGGCATCCGCACAATTCCGCTTCATTCGGTTTGGAACTCTACCCAACTCCTCTACACAACAGATGTGCGAACTACATCAAGAAGATACTTGAAACCAACAAGGACAAGGAGGAGACCAACTCCAAGCTCCGAAATGAGTTGGACATCAAACAACGCAAGCTCGACGAGGACAAGGCAGCAGAGTCGCGATCCGATCCAGAGAGCGTGGAATCTGCAACATCCAGCCTGACCACGGACTCGCAGACCAACAAGAACGAGGAACAGAACCAAGAAGGCATCGACAAACCCAGTGGCAAAAGGAAAGATCGGACAAGCAAGCGCAAGGCAGACAGCATGTTGAAGGACGACGGTGATGCACCGGCCATCAAGAAACAGTGCCCAGAACATGCGTCGTCGGAGGATTCATCCGGCAGCGAAGAACGCAGCGGGAGCAAGGGACCGATGGCACAGTCTGTATCGATCGACAAGACCGTCTTCAGCATGTCTGATCTGACAGACAGCAACCGAGATTCCTCTGGAAACAGCGGCAGCGGTTCTGGTTGCACCGACCGGAAGGATGGTCAAGTCTCCACAGAAAACTCATCACCGACAGACATTGACGGTGACAACAGCGAAGATAGGCAGAACATCGCCAGCAGCATCTCATCTGATGCCGCCGTGAAGAGCGGCCTCGACAGCCGGGACCGTCCAGGATCGAAGCACAAGGATGTCGTGTTCTCCAAGGAAAGCAAGAAACCGAGACACGGTCGAAAGCGACCTCCTGAGGAGGTCACATCCAGAGAACGCGTGTTCGTCCTGGACTACGAGGAGGTGTTTGAGAATTCGAACATCCCACAGCTGATTGCCGCGACCTCAGGCAAGGCCGTGAGTTGGAATGAAACATTCCTCCGCATGACAGGCCTGCGCAACGAGGATGTCGAGAGGATGACTATCTTCAGCTTGGTCAAGCCAGAAAATCTAAGCAACTTCTTCGAGATCGTGGCAGCGGCGCTGCGGCAATCCGGCGATACGCCAAACCAAGCGGGCGATGTGACGCCATCAGATACAACCGATGCCGGCATCTCCCAGCATGATCGACACACCCCGATCGCAAGTGCTCAGGAGAGGATGGAAAACGATACGTCTCATGGGCCTGCTCCAAAACCTGCATCTCAATCTGGATCTGGATCCAATGCAAGCGACCAAAATTCGTCGACCATCTCAACGACCAAGTCGACAGCGAACGGCTCCACAGATTCTGCTCGCAAATGGAACTATGCTGCCATGACGTTGCCTTGCATCGAATTCCCAGCCATCAAAAAGCACCGCAAGGCATCGAACCCAAGCCAGAATGGAAAGAGTCGCGAAGATCTCTACGTGACTGTAAGTATCTCGCCACATCGCGCCACAGCATGCCGAATTGTTGCTGTTGCTGTTGCCATTGAACCATGCACTGTGACGTGCAATACGCTGCGGCCATCATCATATGTACTGCCTATCCGCGCTCTGATGGTGTTGACATTGATCATTCTGCGACAACAACAAAACGACGCTCACATGACATCAACTCTTCTTGTCGACCATGATTTACTATTCCGAATTCTGCAACAACTGCCGCTGCTATGGCCGCTGACGTTGCTCCATGAAACCACATACCCCACCAGGTCACGCTGCTGGATGATGAGAATCCCGACAAACGGTGCTTCCATTGCGTCTTCACCAACTGCCCGGGCACTAACGGCGCCTTGGGATCGCTGACGCCGGAGCTCTTGGAGATTCTCTTTTCATCGCCACCACGATGCGATAAGAACCGCAAGCACCGCCGACATCACAAGCTCTCGCATCGCCATCATCATCACCACCATCACCACCGCGCCAAGCATTCTCGCAAATCGTCATTGCAGATGACGAGCAAGGTGCCGGGCGGGCGTCAGGATGCCCACCGCACTGCGGATAGTCACAGCACGCCCAGCAGCGGGGATACGCTGACCGATAAGTTGCCGACGAGCAGCCAGAGCGGGAACAGTTCCGGTCAGGATGGATCGAACACGACGGCTGCGACCGCCACGAAGACGCGGATCGTGACCAGCAGCGACAGCGACAAGACGAAGGATGGCAGCACCACGGATGGTCCGACGGCAGGTGAGGCATGTCGCGAGGCCATGTCATCGAAACGGGAGTCTGCGGAGCTGTTGTCGAGTGGGCAAGAGACGCAAAGATGAGAGGCTGCACATGATCTGTCGGCAAAGAAAGTCAAAGCAGACACATGAAAGCAGCAACAATTGCACAACGCCATGCTCGTACCATACTAATACGTACGTACACACTAAAGTACTCTCGAAGGGAACTCCACTTTCTAGATGATGGTATCTGTATGATGGGTCTTTAGATTAGGGATAAGCTTTATATTGTAGTAATAGTAGATTGCAGCAGATTTAGAACTCGCTTCGAGTCGGCGATACGGGCAGACGGACTGGCCTGGCTTGTGGGGGGCGGACGGGTCGTCCGCCCGCTCTGTGCACGCCGACAGCTTGGAATTGCTGTGGCTGGTTGGTAACGATCTGCGGTCGCGGCCGCGATGGTGGACGACGGGCTGGTGGATCGCGCTGCCGTGATGTGTTGTCGATCACGCGGTGGGGGCGCGCGGCTCTGATTGGCCTTCGTGGTTTGACGGGTTCCACCTTCTTGGCGGGGAGCTTGGCCTTCTTGACTGGTCTCTCGGGCCAAAAGGTGGAGCAGACGCAGAGCATCATGACGAGGAAGACGGTGAGGAGGCCGGCGGCCCAGGCCCATGAGGCCGTGGTCCACTTATCCGGGTGATCGACGAAGACGGCCATGAGCGGGTCGAAGAAATTCTCCTCGAGGTTGTTGAAGAGACCCGATGAGTCATCGAGGAAGGCGCCATCTGGTAGCAAAGAGTCGGAGCAACCGGGAGAATCATCCTCGGGATCGAAGCATTCGCACTTTGGTTGGACGGTGCCGTTGACCTTGTTGGAGAAGTTGCAGACGCCACGTCCCGCGCAACCGAAGGGACAGAAGAGGTCGGGGCATGCTGTGGTGAGGCGCGGGCAGACGAGGGTTTGCGGCAGGGCGCCGGCAACGACGCGGACGTTGATCCTTTGAAAGTCCTCGTCGCACGTCAACCATTCTCCACGAACATTGATCTTGAGGACCATCTCATCCTTGATGCAGGCGGTCCTGTAGCATCGGCCATCGCCTCCTGTGGTTGGGATGCACTGGCTGCCTGGACCGTAGTCCTCACTGTCATGTCAGAGCATGGCGGGAGTCAGCGTACAATGGTAGAAGGATCGTGGGCCATGGAATATGTGAGTGGTCGAGTTGAGTCATGAATGCGCGCAGATTCATACCATACACGCAATGCTCCAATGTACGTATGAGTGCCGGCGTAGTGGTAATAGAGTGGAGTGGAGTAGAGGACCTGCAATACCGTGCTCAATCAGCATCCTCGAACACGTATTGGAACGCACCTGTAAATGTTGATGCTCTCGCCATTGGAAGGATCGGAACAGGCGAGCCCCTCTGCGTCGGATCCTCCGAACGTGGATCCGAAGACAGGACAGTAATCGGCCTGACGCGGTCCACCCAGAGTTGGCTCCGATGGGTAGTACTGGAAGCGATCATCTGGCAGGACGCGCGGTTGTGTGAAGAAGTAGTCGATGACGGTGCAGGCCATCTTGTGCGTGAGGGCCGGCGAGCAACCGCGTGCAAACTTGTCGACGCAGAAGTAGCCTTTGGAGTAATCGGGGATGAAGGTGTTGCCATTCTCATCCGATTGAAGGCAGGGTTCATTGACAAAGTCGCAACCAGCGCCCAAGCCCCAGGGCGATATGTGTCCCATGGTGTAGTTGGCGCGGTACCAGCCGGAGTCCTCCATGAGCGCCAAGGTGAGATGGCTGACGATGTTGGTGGTGGGGGAGATGACGCCGCTGAGCGCTTCAGGGTAGTAGTCGTGCTCCTCCCAGTGATCTCCGGTGCAGGACCCGCTGCCCGTGGGCTGATTCTCCAAGCGGGCGCCCTCGAGGGTCTGGCAATCGAACTGGTTGCGCGCGATCGCCCTGACGCGCGGCGTGACCAAGCTGGCGTATCTCTGGCCGTTCTTGCCGACGGAGAAGCTCATGGTGGACTCGTCAGGGAGGATGAGGGTGCGCTGGACGTCATCCACGCAGGTGACGGTCCTCGTGGTGAAGGGTCGGCTGGTGCGTGGCTCGCCGGTCTCGGCATCCCAGAAGAAGCGGTATGAGTTTGAGGAATGGCCGAGGACGTGGGCGACCTCGTGGATGAGGACGTCTACGTTGTCCTGGATGATGGCATCGGAGGCCGTGCCGTCCTGGCGCAGGTTGATCTGGTTGAGGCAGACGTTGATGGCGCCGGCCGTGGGGCGATCGTACTGATCGAAGTTGCAGGCGATGGCCACGGCGAGGGTGGTGCCGGAGCAGAATCGCGAGCTGGGCGTCCCGCTGACGTAGAGCACCAGATCCGTGTTGCTGAGACCGGAGGCGATGTGCTGCGCGGGGACCTCCGTGAACTCGGAGTCGCCGCAGTAGGCTCTGTTCTTGAGCTCGGACGCGGCGACTTTGAGGGATCCGGAGACGGGCACGACGGACAGCGTGGTCTGCCAGAACTCGGCCGTGCGCGGGAGGATCTCCTTCTCGATGAAGTCGATGCGCGCCGCGTTGAGCTCCGTGCGACGATCGTCCAGCGCCTTCGTCTCGAAGCGTATCCGAATGGGTTTGTAGTTGGACTTCTCGTCCTCCGCAGGGGGCGTGGTGGTGGAGTTGCCGCCATTCTGCTGCTGCAGCTTGCGTCTGCGCGCCTTCAGCTCGAATGGGTGGTTGTCGTAAGGAACGGAGTGGTCTGGATCGCTGGGGAAGCCGGTCTGCGATCGCTGCGACTCCTCCTCCAGCAACCTCACCTCCTTGCGCACCTGCGCGTTGCCTGCTCCGTACACCCGATGGATGGCGGATTGTCGTCTCCCTTCCGTCTCTGTGTTCATGTTTGCATCTATATTTGCATCTATATTGGCGTTGCTGCGCAGAGATGGCGATGCAGCCGCGTTGCAAGACGAAGCCGACAGCATCAGCAACGACAGCATCATCAGCGTCTGCTTCATGCTGCGAGTCGGACTGTGTTCCTTCCGTGACCGTGGGACCGTCTGTGCTCTCATGCTGCTTGCTCTGGAGTGCTCCTGTTGAGGATTGCTTGTGTTGCTACTATGAACACGCACACTATTGGTGGAAGATGGACCAAGAAAGCCTCAAGGAGACAGACAGAGAGTCACAGGCAGAATAAAGTACGATTGATCTACCGACTTCTTTGGCCTGTTGATGCAACCACGAACCAATGAAATTGGAAAGCGAAATCCTTCTTCCCAACCGACGCAGTTGGCGGTGCAGAGCGTGGAGCAGACCAGAGTACTTCGCTTCGCGTTGAGTCACGTTGCTTTCTCTTGCTTTGTGCACGTATTAGCGATGTTCGAGCCGTCGTTCTTGTCTGCCGTTCAACTCTGCTAAAGTGCACTCGATTGTTGCGTTGCTGCAGATGATGGTGTTGCTGATGACAATGGGATTTTTGATGTCGTTCTGGATGATGACGATGGCGGTGATGTTGTGGCCTCTTGGTTGTGGTCGCGAAGACAGAACGATCGATGTTTGTGGCAACGGTGTGCTCGGAATGTTGGTGGAGGTGGTTCGTGTTGTTGTCGGTGGGTCGCATGTTCCTCTTTGCGCGCAGCTCTCACACACGGAGGGAGACTGGCGGGCGCGTGCCACATGCACAAATTTAAATCGGACAACGGATCGCTGTACCCAAAAATCAACCAGGGGATTGGCATCTGCGACACCAATGCGACTGCCTACACGACACATATCTCCCACCTTTTTGGTGGCTCGTCACAATTTTGGGTTCCTTCGGTTTTCTGGTCTTGTCTTTAGGCGCTTCGGCCGTTCTTCATTGGCGGAGTGTCAGCTCATCTCGGCTGTTCCTTCGCATTTGTTTCCAGAGAGAAGAGAGAGAGGAGAGATCATTCTCTACTTCTTCCACAAAGACAGCCAGAGCAATGATCTGCTCTGGTTGAATATTATTCTACATTCTACCCTACAATACTCATTTCTTTACTTTCCATTGCGCTGCATGATCGACTACGCACAGGTCGCAAGCGTCCCGTTGATGCCGACTTTCGCACTTTGCGCGACGTTGATCTGCGTCAAGTCGTGGTGCGCCTTCTTCCACATCCCATTGCTTCAAGATTAGACTGTGATCCATTTCGTTCGCTCCCATCACATCCTCAAACAACACGCGCATAGTAATCTAAAGTACAAGATAACGCTAGGTACATCATCCTTCCAACGCACATTGAATCGCATAGCATTGCATTGATCCAGTTCGCGACCTCTCCTCGCACACCATCTGATGCAGCAAATGTCAGATCGTGGTCTTGTTTCTTCCTTTCCAAATTCGTCCCATCTCGGAAAATCGTGGAGGAGACAAACTCCTATTTTTCTCACGCGCTACAGGTGAACAAGCGATCGACTCATTCGACCTCATACACAAACAGAGAACAAAATCTTGATTTCGCTGCGAAACAACACGCGTCGGAACGGATTCTCTTTGCATCCATCGAAACCGACCAACAATCACACACACACACAAGGAGGCACTCCGACATTAGACACAACCAAGGGAGACGACGACATTGAATCAGCACGCTTCCATCTTGCATCCTCTCCTATAATACAACAACAGCTACAATACGACGACCTACATTTACGAAAGAAGAATGGTGGTGATCGAAGAGCTTTCCGGCAGCGATGACGTCCTTCCCGATGTGACCAACGTTCCGAAGGCGGAGAGTGCGACGAAGACGAAGGCAGACGGCCAAGTCAAATCGGACGAGAAGACGGAGGGAGACGAGCATTCGAATCCCAAGCACTTCATGGTGGTCGTGCTGGGCGATGTGGGACGATCACCTCGCATGCAGTACCACGCGCTGTCGTTGCTGCAGGCCGGTCACAAGGTGTCGCTGGTGGGATACAGCGGAGTGCCCTTGGTCCCCGATCTGGAGACCGCGTCTGCGGACAACGTGCAACTATCCGTCGTGCGATTCACGGTGCCGTCTCCCCAGCTGCTCAAGGCATCCCTGCCAATCTACCTCATCTGGCGCATCCTCAGCCTCACGCTATGGCTCATGCACGCCATGTTCGTGTCGGTGCGGCAAGGGCTGCACAAAGGCGAGGCGGTGGATTGCGTCATCGTGCAGAACCCACCGGCGATGCCGTTGCTCGTGGTGACCTACATCTACTGCTTCTGCCAGGGCATCCTGCATGGCAAGCGCCCTGCCTTCGTCATCGATTGGCACAACCTGGGATTCTCCATGATCTCGTCATCGAATCCCATCATCTGCCAGGTTGCCAGGCTGTACGAAAAGCTGCTGGCGCCGTTGGCGACGGGGCATTTCACGGTCACGAACGCCATGAAAGAATGGCTGATCAAGAACTTTCATCTCCCTGCCAGATCGGTGTCGGTGCTGCACGATTGTCCACCGGCCTTGTTCCGGCCACTAGGACCGAAGGAACAGCACGAGTTGCTGACGCGGTTGCACCCAAAGATCGCAATGGCATGTCCCAAATCCTGGACGCAGAATCTCGACCGTGGAAAGCAGACGCTCTTGACAGAACTTGACTCCAAAGGCGTCGCTGCCCCACGTCGCGGGCGCCCCGCGCTTCTGACCAGCTCAACGTCCTGGACGCCGGATGAAGACTTTGGCATCCTGCTGGAGGCGCTGGTTATATTGGACGCGAAGATCGAGGAGAAGCAGTCCGATCTCAAGATCATGGTCATCGTGACAGGCAAGGGGCCACAGAAGACGATGTACGAAAAGAAAATGTCGCGACTCCAGATGCAACACGTGGCCGTGCAGACGGTGTGGCTGGAACCTGCGGATTACCCCAAGCTCCTGGCCTGCGCCGATGCCGGAATCTCGCTGCACACCTCGACATCCGGGTTGGACCTTCCCATGAAGATCCTCGATCTGTTCGGATGTCACGTGCCCGTGTGCGCCAGCAACTTCCAATGCCTGTCGGAGCTCGTGGAAGATGACGAGAACGGCAGGACCTTCGAGAATTCGCAGGAGCTGGCGGATGAACTGTGGTACATGCTGCGGCCGCTTGCGAAGGAGGGGATGAAGCAAGGGCTGCCACCGCATGGCTACGGCGATCTTGACCGCTACTCGGAAGCCTTGCAGGATCGGCCTCGTTGGGATGCCAATTGGACAGAGAACGCGTGGCCTTTGCTGGAGAGGATAATATGATAGATCAGAGTGGATCGAATCAGAGTAGCGTTGAATAGAGCACACACACACACACACACACACACACACACACACACACACACACACACACACACACACACACACTCTCTGGGATATAGTAGTTGGGATGATGCCATCGCGCTGCCGGTGTCTCTATTCAGACTTTGTGGCGCAAGAAAAGGTACCGGGATCCAATTGTTCATTTGCGTTGCTGTTTCGGACCCACCAAAACGGACAAGCAAATCCGTGAGCCCAATTCCACGCCTTTGTGTTGGCGATGCTTCGGTGGATGTGAACGCAAAAAGTCCGCCAGGTCATTCCATAAGTGTTTGTGTCGTACTACGCGTCGTAGCGATAACCACAAGAGCATCAGCGACACGAAGTGGTGAGTCGTGGCGACAAGGAACAAGGAAATGGCAATTTTGTGGAAAACAGACCATAAATACGTCATCCGCGAACAATGTTGCGTGAACAACATTGTACATCACAGCACAACAACAGAAAACAACAACATCACGACTCCAAAACGGCCAAAGCCAACACACAAGCAGAACACAATCACTGCGCCGACGTCCGTAACAACCTCAATGCTCTGAGCGAGAATTGCCGCAACAGCACGCATCCCAAAACACAACGACAAGACCAACGAAAGCAAACGCACCCGCCATGGCCTCCCTGCGCCAGCCTCCGAGGCGACGACGAAGACAACAAGAGCAGCATCAACAGCAGCAGCTTCAACCCCAATCGATGTTGCCTTCCATTCCCCGCTCGTCTTGTCGAGCAAGGCCACAAAACAGAAACAGGAGCAAAAGGAGCCGTTTCGAAACGAGCAACAAAATGCTCCTGTGCGTAACGGCGTGCCTCGCGCTGGCGCCATCGTCATTTGCCTCGCAACCAAATCTGCAACCAAACAGTATTTCGCCCCCGAAGCGCCATTTGACTTATCAGTCTTCGAATCGGGACAATTTTGAGAAATTCTGGATTCCATCAGACGTGCAATACGATACGCAAATACGGTCGAAAAGGGAACTCTCCAGAATTCCGCTCCAAAAACACAAAACTGGAAGAAAAAAACGCGGTCGAACTGTAAATATCGAGAACAGCGAGAGCGGCAGAACTGGGGTCGACCATGGCGATGGTGGGCTCGGCGGCGATCTTCAGCGTTCTGACAGACGGCGGCGGCGGAGACAGCTAGATGGCGATGATGGTGAGGCAGAATCCATCAACAGCGATAGCAACAACGAGAGCAATGGTCATGCCCATGACGCAAGCAACCTGAGAGAAACGACATGGACAAGCATCCTGGCTGATGCATCTGTCCATTCTCCTGACGGCTACGACAGAAGTCGTTCATCAGGTGCGACGCGAAAGCAGGATGCCCAGGCGAGCAAGGATGGCGGCCAAAGCGGCAGGAGATTGAATGGTTCGACCCGTGCGCGACCTGGACATCATGAGCAATCACATCGACGACTGCGCAATGGCAATGCTGCCGATGGCGCTGATGGCGCTGATGATGAAAAAGAAACGGAAGCAGAGGAGGACGGCTTCCCGATCTCACTCTCAAGAACGCAGTTTGATCCTGAATCGCAATCGAAATCTGAAGATGGCTCAACACACGCATCCCACTTTCGTCGCCTCTACGAACTCTTCACAAAGTCCAACGAAGATCAAAAGGAGAACTTCAAAAGACGTGCGGTAGAAGACGACATCGATGATGGTTCATCCAACGGCAGCAGCGGCAGTAGCAGTGGCGCCAGCAGTGTGTCTCGCTCTCAGAACGTCACGTGGAACATTTCCACCTCGTATGAGCACACGGAACAGACTGAAACGGAGCCTGATACAGAGAACCCCAGCGCGTCATCGCCATCAGACCCACAACCTCCCCAATCTAATGACACGCCAACCGGTGCCTCAAGCTCTGTGATCTACACCATTGTGGATCCAGAACCAAATGGACAAGCTGAACGAGATCAACCAAAGAACGACCCGCTCCCAGATGACGCGAGGTTTGAGGGGAGTATCGATTCCTTAAATCCAACGCCATCGCCGCCGCAGTTCCGGCCGATACGCATCTATGCGACGCTAGCGGAGTCGTCGCAGGATGGCCAGAGACTGGCATCAAACGACCGTGACATCCTGTTCAATGATCTCCTTGCCCCGGCGCTTCTAGCATGGAGTGCAGCGTTACGCGTGGTGCCTGTGAAAGGCAACCTGACCGTTGACGTGTCTCAGCTGATCGATGGTAAATCGTGCGGGCCAGGACTTGACAGTGGCTTGCCCAGCGTACACGTACCAGAGGAGCATCTGACAGAAGGCATTCCAGAAACGGACATCGTCGTCTACCTGAGCCTGGGCTATGTAGTACCTCCCAAGAGCAACCCGCCCACAGAGGCACCAACACAACCGCCTACCAAAAGCAACCCGCCGACAGAGGCACCAACACAACCGCCTACCAAAAGCAACGATTCATGGTCTTCTTCTGATGATGGCAATCCTGACGAAAGCGGAGCCGGTGATGCCGATGAAAGCGACGCAGATGGTGGCACATCTGGCGAGGATGGCGGTGTGACAAGCGATCAAAGCGAACAGGATTCACAGAATAACCACACTGATCTTCTCGGGCGGACGAACTCCACGTCGCAACTGCAAACGGACGTGCACAACGATACGATCACCTCCAGCGGCAACACGACAGATCCTTGCAACGCAACAGGCTCGTTGGACGCGCAAATTGGCGACTCAGACAGCATTGGAGGTTGCACAGAGGGACATCGGAACATCACCGACGGTAGTGACGATACAAACACAACGACCACCGCACCTTCTCCAACCCCAACCAACAGATACGATGGGACCTGCACGGGCGGCTATCTCGCAGCTGCGTCCTTCTGCTCCACTGACCAGTTTGATCGACCTACCGCTGCCTTGCTGCACATCTGCATCGACGCTGACTTTTACCATCCAGAGAACAAGAACCGCAACATCCGCACCTTGATGCATGAATTGGGACATGCCCTGGGTTTCAATGCTCTGAGCATGGCACATTTCCGCAGGCAGGATGGTACGCCCATCACGAAGCGTACAGCGACGGGTGCTGTACCGGATGTGAACGTGGAATGCACGGGACCTTCAGCGCAGCTCGGAAGCAACGATGTGGAAAGCAGCAGCCCTACAACCGGCGTGCCTCCAAACACAACAGCAGCAGCATCAGGAGGCAGCGGGTGCACTACCACCGCCATTACTACCGCCGCCACAAGTGCAGCCACAAGTGCAGCCACAAGTGCAGCCGCCCCCATCATTGGAGACAACACCGTTGATCCCAATGACCAACAACAGATTGCCAGCACAACAACGTCATCATCGGAAGATGAAACAATTGGAAATACTTACAGTGCCACTGCCCACGCTGAATCCATTTCGGGATCATCCGAAGCAGTCAGCGCGTCGAATCTCACAGATTTGCACAACCAAACAGGAGCACAAGCGTCCAACCAGACTGACGCAACGCAAACAACAAACCAAACTGCAAGAGACGTGCACGGCGTCATCGAGGATGATGCAGATAGTGATGCAAACAGCGATGAAGATGCAGAATGTGGTACTGGCGATGATGCCAAATCAGACTCGAGCCGGTCTGCCGGACGCTATTGGGCAATGGTGGCGCTTCCGTCTGAGGAAATATTGCAATTCAGGACGGTCAGAGGCGGCGTGCGGGTTGCGGAGATCGTCACACCGTCAGTAGTGCAGGTCGTCCGCAACCAATTCGATTGTCAAGGGCTGACAGGCGCAGAACTAGAGAGCGGGGAGGCCATGCCACTGGTTTCATCATCCAATGAATTCGAAAATGGATGCCTCGGTGATCACTGGGAACGCCGGCTGTTCTCCGGTGACCTCATGAACCCGATTGTTGACACCCAACAATTCTCCACCCGCCTCTCGACGTTAACGCTGGCGTATTTCGCAGACTCGGGTTGGTACCAGGTGGATCTGTCCCGTGCCTCGAGCGCCTCTGGATGGGGACGAGGTGCTGGTTGCGGATTCGTCGATGACACCTGCATCGGAACCGACGGCAACGTGCCACCGCACAATGCGCCCTTCTTCTGCAACAGACCACCGTCAAGCCCAGGCGAAGCATCGGCCAGGAGTATCCACGGCTGCACTCCTGATCTTAGCCGCAAGGCTGTCTGTTCCATCGGACAATACGACCAGGCCATGATTCCACCGGAGTACCAGTACTTCAAGTCGATGTACGGCGCCGATGTAGGCGGCTTCGATTCTTTCATGGACTTCTGCCCAGTGTACACCGGCTACACCAACGGCCTGTGCTCCAGTAGCGACAGCGAGCGCCTGCTCAAGGCAAGCTCTGTGGAGCAGTTCGGTCTTCGCAATTCGCGTTGCGTGCTGGGGAGCTCCAACTTCTTCCAAGAAACGGCGCTCTGCATGCCCATCGCCTGCGTCGTCGAAGACCTGTCCCTTCGGATCGAAGTCAACGATGTCTGGCATGTCTGCACCCGTGAGAATCAGGAGATCGTGTCCGAGGACGTGATCATCAAGTGCCCCGACCCGAGGCGCATCTGTCCGACATTCTACTGTCCGTTCGATTGTCTCGGAACTGACGGGTTCTGCGATTACGGCAGCGGAAAGTGCATTTGCGAGACGAAGGACAGTTTTGGTCTGGCTGTGCTGTATCCCTGCGGAGAAAAGCAAACCGAAGACGAACTCAACGATGGTGCTACGACCCTCTTCGTCCACGGGGACGATGAGTTGGGAAATGCACAGCCGAACTCCAAGATGCCAGCCGACGATGATCCGTTGGCGCCCATCTACGTCCTGGACACCGCAGCCTTAACCAGCGATGACAGGGAGGAGCGCACCAAGTATGCCTGGGTCGTTGGCCTTACGTGCGGCGTCAGCACTGTCGTCCTGTGCGTATGCGCTATCTTGTGCAACGTCGAGGCACGGCAGTTTCTCAACCGACGGGCCTGGTTTCGAGCGGATGCCGTGAGGCACAATCAATCCCTTTTCAATGCAAACTCGACGACTAGCATGGACCCACCTCCTCCGAACAAGGACAAGATGGTCGCCACCGTCCTGGTCGATCTCCGCATTCGCAACCATGACGATGCCATCCCCATGATAGACCTGGCCGAAACAGAATATCAAATGACAGACTCGGAACGGGATGTCTCTGTGGTCATGTCGGAAGTCTCCTCGGCATCACGAAATCCGGATTCTCTGTGCTTTGAGCGCAGCGAACAAGGCGATTTTGAGGAAGAGGAGGAGGGGTACCAGCGGCAGCAGCAGCAGCAGCACCAAGATATTCCGCCTTGCGACCACATGCAACAGCCTCACCAGGTCGTGCGCCGGCGGCGGTAAAGAAGCCGTTGGCGATGACACCAATGCGTGGCCTCATCGAACTTGTTTCCAAGTGGAGTCCAGAAACACGCGCGAATCCAGAAGTGCGGGTAGACCAGCTGATATTTTCAAGTATAGGTTAGAAGAGAGTAGAGTAGGTTAAGATGGTCTTTGGAGACTTCAAATACGAACATCTGGTTGCTGAAGTGCAGTGCATGCTACGAGAATGCAGGTACTCTGCGATGGTCTGCTGTATCATACCACACTGTTGGATGGCGCACGATGATCCAGAACACGATTACTCGTACGACTACGACTTCGTTGCAAGACAGCATGTGCGCACGACTCACAGCGAATGTGGATGCAATTGCCGTCGTACTCTTAGGCAGCACAGTTCAGCCTTGGTGGTTGCAGCATCGTCTTCCAGCCAAGCTCAAAGCTACATCAGGCGGTGGTTCATCTTCTTTCATAACTTCCACTTCAAACTATCTTATCACACACACTTGTGCTTACTCCACGAATTTCCAAATTATGCAGTCGTAGGCAGTACTCGTACGACCACGAATGATCCTTGGCGCCGTGTTTCACAACAACAAAACTCCCCTCATCTCTTGTCATGACGCCGTGTGCTCATCATTCCATGTCACGTCCAATAAAGTACGTGCAGGTATGGTGCAGCATGGTCTGCGACGTGCCCGCTGCTCTGCTCTACACGTAATCGGTGACAGTGTTCCATACTTTGTGGTCTTTCGTGGTCGCAGATGTCGCATCTCCCTCCTTCGTTGCATGATCTGGCATCTCATCGGGAGGATGTGGATAATCCAAATAGGCTTGCATGCCTGCTCCCAGTTCCACACGCAGGGTCGTGTCCGAATGTTTGGGTGGTGGAAATGCCAGTACCACAAGCCCGGCATCATCTTCGTCATCGTCGTTATCGTGGTCGGTGTCATCATTGATAGTCGTCCCACCCGCAAGCATGTCATCGCTGGTTCCCACAAAGGAATGTTCTATTCTGGATTGCAACGACTTTGGCAGATTCAAGTCAGCTTCGCTATTCACTATTGCATTGGCGGTCGGAAGAGGAGTCATCCAATTATCATCATCATCATCATCGTCATTGCTGCCATCTTTTTTCTGCGTTTGTAGGATGGACGATGATGCGATCATGCCCGATGTCGCTTTCTGAATCTTCTCGCGTTGTTGCTTGGAGAGGGGCATGACGCTGGCTGGTTTGTGATTCACCCATATGTTGACCAGGAATGTGACACGCACCGAGTTATCACCATTCATATTGCTGCTGCTGCTGGTGGTGTATTGGCCATGTTTTGTTTCTGCGGTAGGTTGATAGGATTGCTGTATCGCCGGATGCGCCGGAGCACCATGCAGCAACCTTCCATCAAAGACAATGTGCTTGGCCTTCTTGGGATGGCTGACGGTGAGCTCGGATATCATGCTGTCTTCTCCCATGTCGTAGGTGTGGGAGAGAATAATCGTTGGCGCTGCTCGGCGGGACGACTCCGTGAGGTAGGTGACCGTGCTCATGGCAGGGAAGTAGCCCAACCCGAATGTCTCTGCCAGAGCCTCGTCCTTGTCGTAGTGGAATTCGATCCCCGCTGATCGTTGCCACTCGTTGGTGTAATCTTGCCGTGGCTGCACCGAATCATCCCCATTGGCGCCTGCGTTCGTGGACGATGATGCCGTGCCCGTGTTCTTGATTTGAACCCACCATTCCAATCCTGCGTGTGCAGCAGAATTCGTCGATGGCTGCAAGAGAGACGTCGCAGTATCCGGCGTGTGCGCATGCTTCTGAACATGACGTTGGAAGATGCGCCATGCCAGCCGCTCCATCTCGCAGAGCGGGGATGCAGATGGGTCCTTCTCAAAGTCTTGCACCATGGCAGCATCCAGCCAGAAGGTCTCCTTGGATTCCGATACCAGCGCGCGTGCCTGTTGGATGAGCAGATCGGATAGCGTCATGGCCGAGCTGGTTGTTGAGTTGGCATGTGAGCCAGCGGGAGGTTTCTTTAATATGGAAGTCTCAGGCGATGATGGTGATGGCGATGACGAAGACATTGGCGATGCTATTGGCTGAAGAAGAGAAGGTATGAGAAAGGACTGCGTGGCGATCGGGATGAACGGCGATGGCGCTGCCGTTGTCGCTGCCTCCAACAGAGCATACTCATCCTCCTGCTTGGGCATGCTGGCCGCTTGCGGGACGTCCACCACCGCGGCTTCCGCGTTGCTGAGAATGCCCATGGCCTCCGCCTTGTCGTTGGATCGTGCGAGGATGCAGCAGTCCGCAGTGTGGTCGCAATCGCAGTAGCAAGGACCCATGCCGATGAATTCGAGATCTCCGCAATCCTGATGACACACATCGGCACATCCCTGGCAGATGCAAAGCGGGGCCGTGTCCGCAGTGTCGGCATCGTACTGTTCCGTGGACTTCAATCGCCCCGTTCCGCGGCCTTCGTCCTTCGTCCTGCTGCAGTTTTGGCACACGAAGATCGCTTGGAAGTGGGGCGTCCCCCCAGTCACCGCGAACGTGCAGTACGACACCTCGTCGTCTGGTAGCTCCGTCATCGTCTTCTCAGTGTGATCTCTTTGCGTTCACTTGCGATGAATGGCACCTCCCCTCTCTTCCATGGATTGATGGACCTTCCGATGTCCTGTTGGAGGTGCCACGGGAGGGGATGTCGGTGTCACAACATGTGCTCAATGGCTTCCCTTCTCCGTTTTGGTCTTCTCGATGTTCCATGTTGGCGCCAGATTTATGGCATCCGACCGACCAGGCGAACAGACGTCAGCGAAACGGCGAATTCTGCACTTGCCATCTGCGTTCCGTTGAGTCATCCACGTACGAACACGCGACCAGGTGGCGAAGGCATCCAAATGACCGAAACAAACAGGTGATGGCTGTTGGGACAACATGAAGCAAGCCATGGAGCATAGCATTCGGCCATGATGGCGGCGATGATGACGATGGCAATGAAGTCTCTGATGGATCAACGCTGAGAGGCAACGGAATGGAATGAAAGGCATCGTCGGTCATCAGCATGGCGATTGCCTTCTGTGGGAATCATCTGTTACATTATACAACGTGATCCGAGTCGAACAGAACAGAACAGAATGGTTCGGACAGAGGCAAGCCGTCCGCGGCTCGGTGTGCTTGCGGGCACGCTCGTGCTCATCGTGCAGTTGGCGTCCCTCTCAGATGCGCAGAGAGCTCCCGCAAGCGTTCAGCAGCGGCAGCGAAAACATCAGGCCCCGGTCGCCGCACAACGACTGCAACAGCAAAATCAGCAAGCGACGGACGATGTGCGATCAAAAAAAGATGAGGAGGACCCTGTGAGACATCCTGCATCGCATGTGACATCCATGATCGAAGGCCCTGCTTTCGATCTTTCAAGTGCACACTCTGCCACACACTCTGCCACACACTCTGCCACACACTCTGCCACACACTCTGCCACACACTCTGCCACGCGCAACACAGATAGAAGAAATAGCCACCAAAGAACAGCGACAGCAACGGCAGCAAAGTGCCGACTGTGGATGGCACCATCGTACACATCCACAACGAAACATCCCCGATTCGGTTTCTATGCTGGCACGGACTACAGTCCCAACCAAACGATACCCAACCTCGCAGAACTCGCCATCCCGTTGGTGGACTGGGACGCATCCCACCATTGGATCCGTGAGTACCTGTGGACGGCCGATCCCGTCGGCACGCAATGGGAGACGGAAGTGCCATCCCCCGTTCTCATCACTGGCATGCATCTCAACTATCATTCTGGCATATCCAACATCGATTGGCATCAGCCCTCGACGTTGTTGCAAGACCGGCATGGTCCGCTCCTCTTTCCATCCGGGGAGGCCAGTCCGGGACGAGGTGCCGTGACACCGTTCGGGAATGTCACGCTCCAGGCAACGCGGTACATACCTGCAGGCATGGAGCTGTTCATGGAGTACGGCGGTCAAGCTTGGAGTTTGAAACCGGGTGGGAGAGATGGCAAAGGGGTGAATGCGCCGAAGGCTAGTGACAACGACGACGACGACGATTCTGACTTTGACGATGTATCCGGTCGCGAGTACGATGATGCGTACCAAGATACGATTCGACAGTCGGACTACGAGTACGCAGATCAGATCGTGAAGGCCATGGTTCAGTTTTACGAGGAATCCGACGGTTCGATCCAATTACAGCACGATATTCTCGATTTCGTAATGGATCACATCCTGCCCGCGGCGGCCGGAAAACGAGCCAAGATCATTCGTAGTTTGATCCCATCCAATCCACAAACGTTGCAACGCGTCGTGGACATCGGCGGGACCTTCCATCACCGGTATTCCGACATGATACGGTCCGAGGGGTGGCTGCGACAGAATGGCATGTGTGTCGTCGACAATATCCGCGTGGGACGATCGACGATTCCCAATGCAGGGCGCGGTGCCTTTGCACAACGCAGCTTCACCAAACATGAAATCATCGTGCCAACGCCCATGGTGCATATCAGCCGCAAGCAACTTGAGAGAGACCAACAGCAACCGCAGCTGCTTCTCAACTATTGCTTCGGCCATCCCGAATCGTCGCTGTTGTTGTTGCCGCTGGGTCCTATGGCGACGTACATCAACCATTCGCCGAAACCAAATGCGTACATCACATGGATGGCGACAAGCGATACGAAAGGACTCACCAATCGTCCATATTGGCAGGACAAGTCTGTCGAACAGGTCCTCCGCAAGAAGTACGTCGGGATCGTCATGAAGATTGTGGCGTTGCGAGACATTTTACCGGGTGAAGAGATTGTGTTGGATTACGGCAACGATTGGCAACGAGCATATGATGGTATACGTGCGTCTGACACCGCGTGGCCGCTCAAGGCTCAAGATTTACGACGGCGGCATCGCGATCGGCTCCCGCGCAATGTCGGCATGGCCTGCTTCATACGATCCGAATACAAGGTATTGCGGTACAACAGGAACAATCAGCAGATCACTCAGTTTGTGGAAACATCGCCGCGCGGTGAAGATCTCTGCATCGTGGATGTGTTGGCGCGGCATGCCGGCAATTACACGGTGTTGGCACGCGTATCCTTGGATCGGGTGGAGCAAGTGGAGAATGTGCCACGAACCGCATGCACCTTCGTGGATCGTCCCTACACGAGCGATCTGCATGTCGACGGTGCGTTGCGGCAAGTGATTAGGATCCCGGATGAGCAATTTCCGTTGGCGTGGCGTGATTTGCGTTGACTACTGGCATACTCGTATGTGTATTGAGCGAGTGCTATTCTACGAGTACTCTCTAGTATGCTGGAGTGTTGTTGTGCATCGAACAAAGGTCCATTCATTTGGTACTGGACGAGTATGTACGTAGAGCACGTAACATGCACAATTTTGAAACCCAATGATGATGTAATAGCGAGCTAATTGTAATTTGCATGATGGAGACTGCGATTCGTGAAGTGCGTGGACCGCATTTCACTGCGTCGCGTTGCATTGCGCTTGTATGGCGATCCCATACTCTCCATTCTTGTTCTTCGGCCTTCGGTGCAACAGAATTTGTTGTCATCACTGCGCCTGCTCGTCCGGTACGAGTATTGGTTGTGGGGTTGCCACAGATCGTTGTGTTCGTCTCCGGTTGCTCCCGTACCGATGTGGAACGGGACAGCCTGTCAACGAACAACCGCGTGCACATCTACCATGTGTACATGTACAGGATGCAATACGCAATCACGAAGAATACACACAGACACACACTCGCACAGAGTACGAGTCGACTCTTCGTGCCACTCTACTTTTGCCTCGACTGCTTAAAGACCGCGACATCGTCCAGGACCTTGGTGACGGCACTGGCGAGGACGCTCTTGGCGACGCATCCGACGATGGTGTCGAGCAGCTGGTTGCCGTAGTAGAATTGAATGGTGGGGATGGAGGTGACGCCGCATTCCGCTGCGACCTCGGCAAGATCGTCCGTGCAGACTTCGACGACCTGGATGTCCTTTGAGAATTGTTTCATAATGTCCTTGACGACGGGCGTGGAGAGGCGGCATGGTCCGCACCTGTGATATGAGAGCCGTTGCACGTGTTTGGAAATGAATTGGAGGCGTGAGAATGAGCGAACGACGCCGACACTTCTTCCTGTGTGTTGTTGGAAGAAAGAGAAGGGTGGATCAGGCAGAATGAAGATACCACACACATATGTGCATACATATATGCATACATATACACGCAAATAGACAAACGCACAATCCATTTCAAAACCACCACCAATGCATATGGTACATTGCGATATCATGACGATATCATGGCACTTCTGCCATTACACACGTACCACGGCGCTGTGAAGAAGACCAGCACAGCCTTGTTGGTATTTTCCGAGAGTACAATGTCTTGAAACTGTTGCTCCGTTCGAATCTCCTTGCCACCGGACTTGGCAGCCAACGCAGTCGCAGACGATCGGGCTTGTATTCTGTTGGAAGCAGCAGGAAGAGAAAATGCCTCCACTCCAAAGGACGACGAAGTTGATGACGGTCCCACCACCAACAGCATCAGCATCGTCATCAGCATTGTTGTGATGGCAGACAGCGTGATGCTGCGAGTGATGCTTCTTCTGGATGAGTTTGAGGCCGATGAGCGGTCGATGGCGTTGGGTTGTCTGTTCCGTCGCAGCATCTGCTGTTGCTGGTGGTGCTGTGGATTGCTCTTCTGTCGGGCGTTTTGGTATTGCGCCATGTTGTTGTGAGTGTCGCAATGAAGAGACTGAATGTGGCCAACGTCGTCCCTGTGCTGTGCTGGACAGTGTTGTGCACTTGTCTCTATTAGTAGAGAGATGATCTGATGATCTGATGGGATGATGTGATGAATCGGTGGTCGAGGAGAACAGTGCCGACTTCTGGCGAAGGCAGGTCGCAATGCAGCTGCTGGGTTCGCCTGTTGTGAGTGGCCACACAATCGCGAGTCTGAATGCGTCTTCTATCGGTCACTTTGATGCAGAGCAACGTTGGGCAGAGCAATGCGGATCACGAGAGGATTGGTCAATTGATGTCTCTCTATGCTCCTGCAATGAAGATGTCGTTGTTGTTGCCCATTCGGGAGGAGTGTGAGAGATGAGTGATTGCGAGTAATGACGGTGATGATGCACTCACAAACTTGCTCGTCCCCCCCATTCGCACCACAACTCGCGTGCTTCTCTGTCTCGTCTCGTGTCTCTGTCTTGTGTGTCACGTCGGATCTTGCTACGTCAGCAAAAACCAAATCCATTCAACCACTTTCCAAATCTCTCTTTTCGTTTCTATGAGTGATGAATACGGATTGTTCCAAATTGTCAAGATACAGAAATCGACCACCTCGACCATTCATGCCAATCCATCTGGTCAGTTGGATCCGTGTTCTGTTCGCTGTCACGAATTGGTGTGAAAAGCCTTGCGATCTGCCGGTGTCTAGTTAACCCTTTGATACAGTTCACAAGGGATGTGCTGGTTACAAAGTAAAGGAAAGTACGATGAATAAGAATGAAGTTTGTATAATAGTACTAATCCTGTGCTTGGTTTTATGGGTTACAATAGTTAGTTGGAATCGAAGAGTGAAGAAACGATGTTCACATGGTTTGTTTGCAGCTCTGCGCAGATCCTCTTGATTCAGAGCATCGAGGACAGATCTTCTACGCCTTCTACACTGCTCTCAATCTGTTGTTGCTTTGTATAATGCACTATTTGCAAATCACAATGATCAACATCCTGTTGAAGTGGCAAGTAAATTAACACAACAGTTGTTATTGGAATTCATTGCCGGATTCGCTGTCGTCGTTGAAGCAGGCTGGATCTCCATTGCATCGTGATGGTTGCTCAGTCGACACTGTAATCCAGGAAGGAATCAAGATGGTTTGCATTCAAAAGATCTGAGGAGCATGTAGCACCCAGGACGTTGAGTTGGATCGATTGTGGTACAAAGGTAGGCAGATGGTTGGTTCATGGGAGAGAGAAAGAGAGAAGGAGGTGAATGTTGTGGTGGCTGGGGATAGGAAGGTGCAGATGCCAATTTTCGTGCATTAAAGTCGGACACCAGACGTTAAACTATAGTCCGTCCCTCAATGAAGTCCAACTCAGTCCAATCCACAACAGCCCAAACACGTTTGTCAATGCGCGTCCACAGCCGAACGGTGCGGTTCTCGGAGGAAAGCGTCCCACTGAACTTCAACACCCACCTACATAATTGCTTCGGCGGCGCCGCTACGGTTTCTCCGGCACTTTCTAACTTGTTTTCATTTGATTGCGTGTTGGGGCGATTTTGATCCGGAGGGCGAAGAACTGCAGGAGCCAACAGATCTGTGGGATGGAACAGGCCGACATGACGATCACAAGTGCTCCACGAAAGATACCGTTTCGTCGTTTCGGGAGATTTGGAGTTCATGTTGTGACTCTGCGGAGACAGGAACTCCATCCTTGAGCGTGCATGCATGGCGGTTGAGCATCACAGAAGGTCAATCGTGTGAACGGCGCTGTATGAGCTGCGTCGTGGTTAAATCGTGCGCGCATCGTCCTCATGGTCGATGATGTGATGTTACCCACATTTCTCGCCATACCCACTCGTTCATGTGCTCCACTCTGTTTCGCATCATACCTGTGCCCACCCGCTCAAGTGCGGTGCCTCACTCTCAACAACTGCTTTCTAGGTTGTTACGGAAACGTTGGGCGTCGTGATTCTTTCCATTTCGGAATGTCCTGGATGTTCCCAACGATGATGTTAGTGGACTTCCCTGCGATGCGAAACCATCGACTTTCCACTGTTGGCTGTGATCACGCCTGGATCTCATTGCACGGACACTGTCATTGGGGGCATCAAGGAACATGGCTCCCGCTGCGCGTGAAACCTTCTTCGTTGTTGTCGACATAGTGAAGACAGGTCTATGTTCGTCTTCGTCTTCGTGACTGTCATCATTGTCGCAGGATCCCTCTGGGTTGGGTTGGCCCCCGACACATGACGCAACTTATCCTGTGTCTTGTTTGTGGGTCATTCGATGGTGCGTCCCCGTGTCTTGTTTTGGCCAGGTGCACACGTGCAATGGACGTTCTCTACCATGTTCCATGATGGCTTCTGTTACTGGTCAACAACCTGCGAGGTCGCAAGGTCGAAGAGTGAAGGATAACGGCCGAAGCAACGAGGCATCATCTCATCTGCAACAGCGCAACGCAACGCAACGCAACGTCCATGTCCGTTCCTGTGTTGACTTAATTGATCATCGTGGATATCTGCATGGTACACAGTCACACTCGTATCCACTCGTCCTCTGAGCTATTCTATAATAGTTGGAGAGCAGAGTCTTTGCTGGAATTGTGTTGTTGCTTTGGAGCTATTGTACATTAGTGCATCTATTGTTATGCCGTTGAGTCATAGTCGGAGGGTGTCGCGTGGGTTGTTAGCTCTTCTCTCTCTGTCTCTAGAACCCGAAGTTGTTTCCCATCATGCTGCTGCCAGCAGTATTGGACAGACCGCCCAATCCCTGGTTGTTCATGGACAGGATCTTGGCCAGATCCGGGTTCATGAGTCGGTTGCCCAGCAACTGCTGCTGCAACATCATCATGGCTGGTTGCTGCTGCTGTTGCTTGTTCGGCATCTTGCTGGAAGACGCGTTTTGAAATTGGGATGCCTGACCCTGCTGGATGGGTGCATCCTGTAGCTGCTGCTGCTGCTGCATCTGCTGTTGTCTTTGCGACTGTTGCTGAGACTGCTGTTGTTGTTGCTGGTGTTGCATGACGGTCAGCATGTTCATTCCGGCTGGCATGTTCATGATCGAATCCTTGAGCGAGCTGGAGAAAGACGACGATCCTGCGGACATCTGATTCATCGCGTTGGTGAGACCGTTGTTGCCGCTGGTCATGGCACCCATGCGCTCCAAGATTTCGTTGCGGCGTCGTTCCAACATTGCGAGTTCCATCTCAGCGAATGACCCGGACGATGTCCCGTTGGGTGATCGCATTGATGGTGTCGTGGCGGATGGGGAGAATCGAGACATGCCACCGACTCCAGACCCGGACATCGCCGACAGGGAGTTGTTGGACACGAAGGAAGAGGATGGGTTGAAGATGTTGCCGTTGCCGATGTTGTTCATGTTGTTGTTGCTGCTATTGCTGTTGCCGTTTCCGTTGAGACTGTTTGACGATGTGGATGGATTGTTGTTGTTGTTGTTGAATCGTGAGATCTCTGGGAGCGGATTGTCGCGGCCGATGGCGTAGAAGTCTGGCGCTGGTTCCTCGTCGGCCTTCTTGCGCTTGCTCATGTCCTTGGTGGTGAGGCGTCGCATGCGGTCGCAAAGGTGTGGCATGCCGCGGAGGAAGAGCTGTTGGCGTGACGGTTTGCATAATGTGCCGGTACGAGTGGAGAGATTTGAGGGGAAGGCGATGTGAGATATTATTGATTGGTGTTCATTGGATGGCAGAACTTCAAGCACGGGCACGAGTATGATGGAATGGGAGTGTGCATGATATTGGACCAAGTAAGCAAGCAAGCGAGCAAACAAGCAAGAATTGACTCACCTCGTGGTAGTAGCTGTTGTAGTCGCTGCCGTGGGTGATTCTGCGGAATCCCCACCCGTTGACCTGGCGAGCGAAAGAGGAGTAGCGCCCGTGGCGGAAGTAGAGCGGGATGACGCGCTCCTCGAACGCCTTCTGCTGCAGGATCCTCCAGGATCGTCCGTGCGGCAACCAGGCGATGATGTCCTGGTAGTCCGGGTTGGACAGGATCATGTGGAGCTTGACCGGGAAGGTCGGCTCCTTGGTGGAGGTGGTGGAGGAGGAAACCGAAGCCATGAGGCCGGATCCTTGCACCGGCTTGTCCGGCATGACGCGGGAGAAGTCGCGGTACGACGATGACACCTGCGTTGGCTTGTTGTCGCCCTGCTGAAGCTGGAGCTGCTGAGCGTTGTCCTGCTGCTGAGCAGCGCGCTGGTTCTTCTGCAGCTGCTGCTGGAGGTTGTCCTGCTGCTGCATCTTTTGCTGCTGGCGCTGGACCTGCTGGGAGAGGGCCGCGATGCTGTTGCTCAGGCCTCCCATGCCACCAGATCTGGCCTTCATGTTCATGCCCATGTTCATATTCATGTTCATATTCATGTTGAACAGGTGTTGCTGGTTGTTGCTGTTGCCTTGTCCGTTGTGCTGGTTTACGCCGGACTTCATGGAGTGCTCATCGTCGTTGAGACTCGCAATGGCGATGGCTGCCGCTGGCAAGGAGTCGCTGACCTGGAGCGTGGCCTGGGACAGAGGCCTTGGCTGGAAGGCGTTGGTGTTCTGGGACAGCTGGAAGATGGTATCCAAGTGGCTGTTGGCGCCGGCGGAAGATGCCAGGCCATTGCTGTTGCCGTTGGCCGACAAGGCGTTTGTGTGCGAGGCCGGGAAGCCTCCTCCGAGATGCACGGACAGCGGGATGTTTGGTGTGGTTGTCATCGTGTTTCGACTGAAGCAGGGTGGAGTAGAGTTATTGCTTTGCAATTGGTGTGTTGGTGTGTTGGTGTGTTGATGCGTTGATGCGTTGGCGTGTTGGTGAGATTGTGAGTTGTTCTTGTTCTTGCGATTGAAGGCGGTTCTGGTTGGATTTGTGACTGGTAATGCTTTTACTTTTGCTTTTGCTTTTGGTTTGGGCTGGGTTGCGATTTGTGAGAAGGTGTGGACGTTTGGAGGTTTCGGGGTTTGCGTCTTCACTTTCCTTCGTTGAGTAGCGTGGCTTTCTTTGTCGATTTCTCTTTCCAAGGCGTGGCGCTCGTACTCGCGTTTGCTGAAGAGGACTCGTTGCTTTCGCTTTGCTGGTGGAGTACGGCCAATCACGTCAACGAAGTTTGATCAAAGGCCACCAGAGCACTCGTGTGGGCGCGTTGGGTGTCCTGTTTCTCTCCCTCTCTGTGCAGTTCCCTGTACACAGAGCAGGTTATTCAGGTGCTAATGCCCTTCGGCGTTGTGTCCTTACTGTCTTGTTGGTGCTGGATCGGAAGGCTCAGGGACATAGATTCCTTTCTCCGTGTAGCAGTGAACCACTTGATACAACATGTGGACCAACAACGCCAACTTCGCTGAAGACAATAGCGCATTCGGTTTCCGACAAGTCTTCTGTTCGGTCTGCGATTCCCCGATACGGACTAATTAGTTTCCATATACGGACAAACGATAAAACAGCCATTAAACGATGCGCAACCAGTAGTTTTTCGTTGTTCGTCTTTCATGACTGTCGGGCTTTTCCGGAAATCCTGAGAGCGTTTGTTGCAGGGCATTTATGCCACAGCGAAGTGCTTGGTATTCGTCTGTACGACGGCGCGACCACCCCGAGATTCTTCGTCACTCTCGATAGTCCGAAAAAGACCGTGCGCTTCAACACGGATACTTAAAGAGAGTCTGGCTGTTCCTGATCATGTGCCCACAAGGGCGTATGGCTCGTCGCCACCATGCAATGCAACATGGAGGCATTGCAGGCGAAGATTAATGAGGGCGTCGCAGTCTCAACTATGTTCGGATTCAGGTACTGTTCAGGATCAGACCTTCTGTCGTACCGGCAATTGGCTGCAAGAGTGGAACATTCCACGGGAACCACTTTACGTCTTGGCGTCATCGCGCAAGTTACGTGCGAAGTTGCATAGTGTTTGCACCACTATGCCAGAGGGCACAAACCGCAGGTTTCTATTTTGGACGTGCGCACACTTTGGCGGTGGAAACGCTTTGGCGTGCTCGCCGCTCTGTTGGCATCGTGTCCTGCAACACCCGCCTCACCTCTTCCCTCAATACATGGAGTTACTTCGGCCGGCCCTGTTCTTCGTGTTCGTCTCAATTGCGGGTGAAGGTTCAAGGATGCATTGCGTTGGCGATGGACATGGATGAGAATGAGAATGAGGAAGAGGGTGTGGGAGAACTCGAAGAGTCAACCATGGCGGAATTCAAGAGGAGGAGTCCGATTAGAGTGGAGGGTCTCCACGAGTAAGCTATCTTATCACTGCAATAGGTATTGGGTATCGGACCGATTCTACTTTATCATTGCTCGTTCTGCCACCAAGGGATAGAAGAGTTGGTCACGAAATTGGTTGAGGTTGTGATGGCACCGACTGGGCTCGTTGTTGCACGGTACACGGTCCCATGGTCCATGGACCATGGACGTCCATGGTTCACGACGTGGTCGACTACCATAGTTTGTAGTCAAGGTACGACCTACGAGCAGTCCACACGCGCACGAGCGCACTTGCCGCTCTCTTCCTCCTCCCCAGCACACTCGTCGCTCATCGTACGTAAATGGAATGGCGCAAGCACTGCCAAGGTTGGTTGGATACTTACTCGTAGTAGTAATAGTATGCACTTGTAGCAACGGTGGGAGCACGGCTGCAATACCAGCAACAACGAGGATCTGCCAGCCCTAATTCTCCTGACCTCCGTCGCCACTTTTGTCCATGTAGTTGAACTTCAAGGCTACGCACATAGTGGAGGATATGCACGGCAGAGTCGAGTACGCTGCGATGGCGTGTGATCTGATCACCTTTCCCATGGGTGCGGCGCGCCTTGTGTGTCATCCTTGCCACACAGACAGCCGTGCTCGCACATTGCGAACTGCTCCGCATCTGTTTCTGTCGTGCATGTGTTAGGTTGGACACGCTTGCACTCAGACAAGTTGTGTTGAGCTACGTCCACGTCCATTCTCGCATTCGTATTCGTATTCCGTCTTTCCGCCGTTTCATCAATTCAACAGGCGTCGCCATTGTCCAGTGATGCTTCCACATGAGTCGTCCATAAGCAATAGCCTTGTTGCTTCTTCCTCGGTCTGACCTTTTGTGACTTGTTGGCCATGTGTTGTGGTTCGGTCGCCGTCGGAGTTATCATCGTGCATTTCGCCTCGCGAGATTTTCGGCCCATCTCCCCCTTTTTGTTTATGCCACGCCTTGCATTTCAAGACTAGGACAACTTCGACAAGGGGGCTTGCATGTGCCTGTCACGCCGAGACCCGAGCTATAACAGCCATCTCAGGGCTACTATACTTGCGAAAATACTCCACATCTACGAGTAAGAGCAAACAGAAATGCAACATCTATAATACGTCCGAGGACGGGCCCCACGCAACTGTGGACAGTGAATAATGGAGCAGAGCAGAGCTGAGCAGAAACCTGGCGTGGTCGAGCATCCGTACGAGTTATACATCCTCAACTACAATGTTTGTAGTCCACCTGAGAACGCATCACACCTGCTTTGGTATCGGATGGACATTCTTTGAAACGGTAGCTCTGGCACCACAGCCTTCGTTTGATTTAGATCTGTGCTCTCTTTGCCGAACTTGGTGTCGACGCGCTCCACCCGCGGAGTTGGGCCAAACGATCTGTCGCCAAGGAGGTGGACAAAACGACCAACAACTTGTATTCGTGCCGGCAGATAACGCAATGGGCAGAAACCAGGATACCCTCCGGCCAACAAACAGGCCGTCTGATAAGGTGAACATCCAAACACAAGACCATCTCAAGCAAGACGATGGGATGAAATGTACTCCCATTCCGGTGGCAATGGTGGAAGTCAGACTCCCGGCGTGGCCAGGAGTTGCACAATACTCGTAAGCTGCAAGTACGCAGGAGTAGTCGTAGTGGAGTACGACTATGGGTATGGTGCACATCATCTGGCGTTCGGAGAAGAATCTGTGACCTTCGCTGATCTTCATCTCGACCTGATCGTAATTCAGCACGACCTCCTGGGTCCTCTTCGATGTTGTTTGCCTTTCTCACACTTGCGCTGCACTTCAAACTGTCCCATTGAGCAATGCTACCACAAGGTAATTCACAGATGATGCGAGGCGGAAATAACTCTGACCCCAATACATATGCAGGCGAGGTAACCATTGAAGGCCATGAACACGAATAGAATAGGACATGGACGAGCCATCAGTACTGGCGTAAGAGTAGGCGATCCAAGAGATTGACACCGAGGAGAGAAAGAGAAAGACAGAGAGACCCACCACCGAGGAGGAAAGCCTGTGCAATCGAGATACGGGAGAAACAGGTTTGCCATATCAGTACTAGTCGTATGTGGGTGAGATAATGAGTCGCAGCGCTTGCATTCCATGGCGACCGAACCTGCTCAAGCAGCTTTGCCTAGCCACCGTATGAGTTGCGATATGTATTGCATTTTACTTGCATTTCTCTTCGCTGAGAAAGATGCCGTATTGCTTCATGGAGTCTTGGAGGTTGCATTAGCACACAGAGATTATGTACGAGCGACCATACGAGTTATTATACCATTACATTATAGAATATCACATTCTTTCGCGCTGCATCGGATCGCTTCTTCATTTCCGAGGAGTCTCGAGATCCCAATGCGTGGCTGACGTGCTCTACATGTACGTGTAATGTCATCGTGCATCAGATTGCTGGCATCTAGTCCTATACTCTTAGCTCGCATTCATAGCATGCCTTTGCATTGGTCCTTGCGACCTGTCTTGCTTTTCGTCATTGTTTGTGTTAGATTTTTTGCCTGGTTGTGTCCACGATTTTCCCAGAGAGGGTCCGACCTTCTCAATCCTGGTTCACGGTCTTGGGTTCTGCGCTTTCCACGTGGCAAAGAGGGTCCCACTGCGCCATACCACGCCACACCACAACAATACCACAAATGCACTCTCCGCAAGCCGCAGCAAACCTTCGTGGAGAAACAGATTGGAGACACCACCATTGTCGTACCTGGCCATCTCCACGGTCCATGTGTTGTCTCAGTATTGGCAGTCGTACCTGTACCGTACCGTGGAGTGCTCCACTCTCTCGAGAGGCCGGTTGACCAGAGACCGTGCCGTGGGAAAGCCTCAACGAGGCTATCTCGTGAGCCAGACGACACCATGTAGTGGATCGTAGGATGTCATCAACATCTCCACTCCCTCTCTCGATGTATGACAGTGAGAGTGAGAGAGAGAGCGTATGGCTAACAATCGCTTCGAACGAACTGGCAACCATGGGCGTTGTCACGATTTCACCCACAGACAACCATTCCGAGGCTGCTGACGATCGAAGTCGCCACCCCAAGAGTGTACGATTACCACGGCGAAGCACGAACACGATCGCGATTTGTACTGAGCAAAATCATGAAGACAAAACAGAGAGAAGGAATTGGCAATCGAACTATTACCAATACGATGCACGATGTGAGATCCCACGATGTGAGATCCCACGATGGACAATGTGACGAGGGCACGGGACCACGATGGCATCTTGCTACTCGTACTCGTAGTCGAATGCGACGTCGCCTACACGCAGTTGAGATTCTGCTGATACACCGGTACACAATAGCTGTTCGTTGAGATCTGTGGGCAAGCAGGCGATGAGCTAAGGAGATCCCATCCTCGGCCAACAGCTTTCATAAAGCAAAAGCGCGGGATTATAGAAGAAGCCACTCCTCGACACGTCTCGATACACCCGCATTCATACTCAAGCACACGCTTCGCGCTCGCACGACGACAACCACAAGGCAAGCCAAGACAATCACCCGCATCCCAGTACATACTATAGCTTTCTGCGCTAAGCATGTCGGTCAGCCTCCAAGCACGTTCTTTGGTCCTGCTCGGCGAGTTGCCGAAGCTGCAACAGGAAGCGCACGCACTCTTGACCGAGCTTGCCTTCAGCAATGCCGACATACAGAAGGCATCGACTGATCTTCCCACGAAGAGCAAGGAGCATCAACAATTGGCCTCAAACCGCACACAAGAACTTGTACGGTCGTCACCACACGACTTTGCTATTCTGCGAAAGAAGTACGGCCCATGTATCATTGATATGCTGCGACAGGAAGTCAGCAAGAATACCAACGACGTTACCACCACCACCACCACCACCGACATCGCTACTGATAGTCCAGCTGGCCCAAGCAATACGACGAAGGGTCTTGATTCGGCCATCTTCGTAGATTTCGAAGATGATGACGGCATCGTCCTGTGCGCCGCCCGTAGTGCCAGCCGTAATGCCGACAAGCTAGTGCAAGAGACTCTCGCCAGTATCGACGATTGGGTGGCGAAGAACAAGTACGACCAGTTGGTTGAGTGCGTCTGTTGCTACGATTCCTGCGACAAAACAAAGGGCCTCGCATGCGCCAATGGGCACTTCTTCTGCTCGGTGCAAGGTTGCCTGGAGAGAGCAATAGACACGCAGCTGTCTGAATTTTCTTTCAGAGATGGCGATTCGCTTCTGTGCCAGGTCTGCCAGGGTCCGTACAGCATGGACGACATCGCATCGCACATATCTGGCAAGCTGCACGAGATAGTCCAAGAAATAATCACCGAGAAGAAGCAGAACCGGAGCCCAACCACTCGCACCGAACCGAAGGAGCAAGCTGGTAACGTGGCTACGGATGGCAGCCAACCCAGTCCAGCTGACCAACTGAAGGCGGACGCTCAGAAGAAAGCGCTGGAGATCTGCAACTCCACTCTGAACTTATCATGTCCTCATTGTCATGTGGCTTATGTGGACTTCACTGGTTGTGTTGCGATAGAATGCTCCAAATGCAAAGGCTATTTTTGCGGCTACTGTCATGCAAAGGCGACGTCATGGAATCATGCCCATACATTAGTGGAGACTTGCCCAATGAACGAGAAGCCTGGCGATCCGTATGGGAGCCCTGAGATCATCAAACGAGTCCAAAAGAAGTACAGAATTGGCAAACTGAAGGCATCTCTGCAGCAGTATGGCAAGGAGATGCAAACCGCCGTTTTGACGGAACTTGGCAAAGAGCTATCGGCACTAGACATCCAGACAAGTGAGGTGTTGCACGAGTAGGGGATGGTCGAAAAAGGTCACGTGTATGGTGTCCACCTCTATGACATCGACTCGTCAACCACGGAGCGAACACACAAAACGAGATCATCTCATCCGCACTCGTAGCTTGCAGTCCTCGTGCATCTACAAATGCACGAACACATACGCGGCAGTGCATGATATCGCATCTCTTAAATACTCCCAAGTATTGATCTCTCTATAGAGCACATTGACATGTTCTATTGCAGTGGCGCATACGATAGAAACCGATTGAAAGCAGTTTGCTTGTGTTATTGATATTATTCAGCAAGGCGCGCTGATAGGCCTGTCCGCTGACCGGTGGATGATACTCCTGCGGAAGATACCAGTACACCCATTGTCTTGCTGGACGTAGTCTTACGAGGATGAAGTACATGCACACCGGCTGCTCCGAAGTAGGTAGTCGGTCACTATCTACCAGCACACGCAGAATGCTTGCGCAGGGATTGTCCTTGCCTGCACTTCTTGCGCACCACTTTTTGTCGTGTTGATCAAAAGATACCTTTTGCGACCTCGGCTTGGAATCTCCCACGTTTGGAAAATCCTGCCCAAGCAACACATCAAACAAGAAGCCTCCTGTCTGGTGGCCCTCTTCGTGTGGTCATCGAAGGACGGATCCGCTCGGCGACGAACAAGGGGGGAGGAGAACACAAATGAACCATTCCATCGGACATCACTGGAACCAGAAAGATCATCGGACTCGACAACCTCCACAAGCAAGAAGAGCATCACAAGGCAACTCAAGGGCCAAGCTCGAAGATAACCAACGAACGCTTGCATTGCTGTCACCTGCCAAGAGCTCAAAAAAGCGAACGAGCAGCAAGCAAGAAAGCAGCAAATCCCTCTGGCAGCGGTCCGCCTCACCTTAATCATTCACTCCATCAACACTACACTTTCAACCAGCCATGACGACGCCCGAAATCAAGCCTCCCGTTCCTCCGTTTTCCCTTGAGGATGCCGTCAAGAAGGTCCGCATGGCCGAGAATGCATGGAACACACGAGATCCCGACAAGGTGAGTGGCATTCGGTGTCGTGGCTGGGTCGATGCTCTCGACCTCGATCTGATTTGTCCAAGCTTTCTGCGAAAGATGCGAGTGCTGCGCGTCCTTTTGTGAGTCTCGCTGGCCGATGGGATGTCGCAATCGCGCAGCACCAAGCTCGCAATCTGCAAACATGGTCACGGCCACCATTTGTTCCATCTCATCCCTGCCGCATATTCATCGCTGACGATGTCTCTCTCACTGTTTACCATCTGGGATCATGTTCCGATGTGCCCATACTACATGATGACCGCGTGTGTTGTATGCAACAGGTGAAGATGGCCTACACAATCGATTCCGAATGGAGGAATCGTTCCACATTCGTCAAGGGCCGTGACGAGATCCGCAAATTTCTCGACGGCAAATGGGATCGCGAGCAGGAATACCGCCTCATCAAAGAGATCTGGGCGCACGGGGACAACCGCATTGCGGTGCGATTTGCATACGAATACCACAACGCCGATGGCAAATGGTTCCGCGCGTACGGTGAGTTTGGAAAATGTTGGCTGGAATGTGTTACGTAGGTGCAAGAAACACTGCTTGATGGAAAGCCTTGGGGCGGGACCAGTGTCGACACTTGCGTTCTTTGTCAGATCATGAGTGCACATACTCTACTCCGCACTCTACTCTGTATGGGACGCTATATGCCGCTCCCCTTCGTTCATCAACTTTGTGCTCACCAATATCCTGTACACATGCGCTCAATTGCATTCCTATTTTCTGCTTGATTTGAATGAGCGATCAGGAAATGAGAATTGGGAGTTCAACGAGCATGGTTTGATGCAGAAGCGCCACGCGTCCATCAATGACGTTGCAATTGAAGAGAGCGATCGTCTATTCCATTGGCCGCAAGATGGCCCACGACCGGACGAGCATCCAGGTTTGACAGAGCTTGGTCTGTAGAACGCACATGGGGCGGAGATTGCACAATCAAGTTGTGTGTGTGTTTTAACCGAAGGTGGTGGACGAGTACACAGATGGTAACGCACGAGCAGTGCTCTTCGCATGGTATGCATGACACGTGAATACGAGCATCGACGAAAGACGGTGGCATTTCCATCAAGCAAGGACCATCAATACACATGAAAGCACAACTCGATGTGCGGTGCAATAACAATAGCCAATTAGAGTATCAATCGTTGTGAGCAAATCATGATCAGCCAATCGACTTTCAAAGTGTTGACTGGAGCACAGACCTTCAGCCCTCAGGATTTGGTGCATTTCTCTCTGGTGCCAGGCCGTTCCGAGATCGGCAATCATTCCGATCTGTGCGTGTGCAAATGTTTTGCGCTCACGTTTGCGCTCATGTTTGCGTGCGTGCTTGATCACGCACTCTACCCTTTGCCAATCTACCACTGGTGACAATCGGATACCACCCCGATGTACGAGTTTGGGCAACAATACAAGTAATGTGCACTGCTTCGGCAGTTGCAACACCAGCAACAGATTACTCCTTTGTGGTTGTACAGCTGTGGTCGGCCGGTTCTGTCACCAACGAATCAGCACCCGAGCATTCCTTCACTCCTGCGAGTGCGCAGTATTCGTCTTCATCGCCAGCAGCGCCTGAAATGCCGACCGATCCGAGGATGCTGCCAGATTCCTTATCCCGCACGAGAATGCCCCCCTGGAATGCTGCCATCTGACCATCGACAGCCGTGATTTGATTCAGAACACGTGCGAATCGTTCCGGGCCGACAAAGTTGCCGTCCTTGCCGGTCAGGTATTTGGCGCCGTACGCACGGGAGGACGCGCTCACTGCGATGCAAGTATTGGCCTTGGCAGATGCCAATGGGGCATATGCGTTGGGCTGTGGTTGTCGGCGTTGCAAGGGAATCGGAGATGAACAGATATGATTGAGGAAGGGGAGAAGGGCATTGCATGAGTGAAAGAGCGGTTGAGAATCATCCATGTTGCTGCCACTGCTGCTACCGCGAACAGCATCGCTCCGAAGCGTTATTTGGCTGATGTGAGTCGCTCTTATTCAGTGACATCACATCGGGTTCAGGTGCGTAGTTGTATCACACAAGTATGGTACCATACTGCAGGTCACACGCCGGTGATACGGCATGACCTTTCTCTCTCTCTCTCTCTCTCCATCCAATACTCCAACACTCCAACAACGCGCTCCCTTCGCACAGGAGCGGCTACGACGCGGATTCATCAACTCACTGGACACCCATCCATGCGCTTGGTGACGATCGGGTTGCCAAAGGTGTCCATCACACAAACGCAGATTGGCTTGAAGCTGTTTCTGGTGGCAGCTTCGATCGCCTTGCTGGCGATCTCGTCGGCGACCTTGAGGTTCAGGATTCGGACAGTGGAGAAGGCGGACATCGTGATGTGGATACTCGTAGTTGTAGGTTGGTGGGAGATGCTGGTATGATGGGAATGGATCGACCGATTGATGCAAGAAGATGTAGATTCGTGGCTTGTTATTGCTTTGTGACTTTGCTGCAGCTCCTGCTCCTGTTGCCGCCGATGGTGGTGATGATGGCGGCGAAGCAGAAGCAGGCGGTGATGGCGATTCATGGTACCACTCCAACACCTGCATGTATGCAGTGTTGGCGCGGACACGTGTTGATGGGTGCCGAAGGATGGATGTGTTGTGACGAGAACAACTTGACGTCATTGGACATCCTCCGGCGTGATTCACAATCACGGACGAATTGATGGTCCGATGAATCAAAGATGAAATGGGCTCCATCCACGAGTCCAGACCATCAAACAAGACTGACATCATGATGGCTGACGTTGTTTCGTCGATGGGGTGGGAACGCCTGACACGGTGTTGTCAGGGTGCAAGAAGCAGCAACACAGAAGACCAGGACGAGAACCATTGCAGTCGTTGATCCAACATCTGCGCAACACTTCAACCATTGAGCATCACAAACCAACGATCACGCCTTGACAACATCGCACAACCCGTGCCATACATTCCTGCCTTCCTCACCGTTATCCCATTGTCCAAATTCACAATGATCGCTTCCATGAGACTCATCGCCCTCGCTGTGCTGCTTGCAGCCTTCGCTTGCCTCCCAACCGAGGCATTCACGATGCCTGGCGGATTTGCCGTGGTCAGCAATCACAAGCAGGGGATCGTGCAGAGAGCGATGATCACATCGTTGTCAGAAAAGAAGGACGATGGTGTCATTGAGCTCGCCGACGACGACGAAAGCGAGACCGCAAAGGGTTCCTCCGACAAGACGGTGGCTCCCTTTCTGAGTCAGGGTGACATATCCGAGGAGGCAATGGACATGGATTTCTCGGATCCCAAGCAAGCTCGCGTGATGTTCTACATCATCCTTTCTCTGGTCCCGATCCTGTTCTTGATTCCCCTGATGCTGGGATCCAGGGAGCTGATCCCGGCTGAGATGCTTCCACCGGTGGAGCTTTAAGCTTGCTCATGATGGCACCTATGATGCTAGTTACTGTGATGATGATGATGATGATGCTTATGATGATGCTTATGATGATGCTTATGATGATGCGGCGAGCTTGTGGAGATACTTGGTGGCGATGCATGAAGGGAACTTGATTGGACCGACCAGGACTTATGGATTCAAGAGGGCGCACGGAAAGGATGGGCAGATGGGCGGGTTGGTGGAAGCTGGGCAACCTCACGCTCACCAAGATAAGACGAAATTCGAATGCGCTAAAGAAGATAACGTTAGAGGAGCAGCAGGAGTAGAATCATCTACTCTACACCCATGGACATAACATGGATAGACCGCGCCATAAACCTTCGGAAGAACTGCGAAATTGCGGAAGCGCGAAGACATTGCAACATGACGCTTGATGACGGATTCTACGTTGGATCCAACATGAATAGATCAGAGCAGCGACGATTGCAGGTACCTACAGCGATGGAAAGATACGGCACGCTCATACGTATGTGCAGATTCGTCCGAGCCGAAACAAATGTGTGAATCATCCCGTTCCAGTGAGCGCCAGTCCTTGCGTATTTGCTGAACTGCTGTGGTTGCGAGCTATTCCAAGACAGGCAATTCAGTTCAGCATATTTGCATCACCAGCAATGAAACCCTGAATCCATGAAAATGTGCACACATAAGTCAAACTCTGAATCGCTTTGTAGCCGCCGCTGCTGTTGTTGATTGCTGCTGTGATGATGAAACGTATTTGCATTCGCTAGAGTACCATCGGTTTGGATTACACTACTCGTACCCTACGACCTGCGTCATGAAGGCTGCAGCAATGATCTCCTGTCTGGCCTTGCCATTTGTCTGTCTCCGCGTAAGATCCTTCCATACGGGTACAGCGATGCTTCATCTCATTCATTTGGCATCCCTCATTTTTGTTGAATCCAATATCCAATGAATTTACTCGTCGGCCTTGACCTTCTTGATGGCTTCGTCGAAGTCCTCCTCCTTATCGGCGGCATCGAACCTGTGTCATGAATACGTATGGTACATGGTACATGTTGTATGTTTCATGTCGTGTGGTATGTAGCGCAGCGGTGCCGAGAAAAGTGAAACAGGAAACAGTGATGGCATGTGTGAGAGATCGGCATACTCCACAGCAAAACCATTCGATTCGAGTACTTTGAGCTTCCACAACCCAACGTGACATTCCAATGCAGTGCAGTGCAATGTAAGCAACCCAAATGAGTATTGTACTGTCTGATATCGTCACGTACATGTCGAACATCTCCTCGAGGTCCAAGTCCAGACTGCCCTCCTCTGGCTCGGCAAAGGTGACGACGGAGGATGCCTTGCTGCGGGTGAAGGCAGTTGGTGCGAAGGCGACGGCTGATGTGGCGAACAGAGCGATGAATGCGACGATCTTCATGGTGGATGCGTGTGTGGTTGTTGTGGAGGGTAGAGTGAATTGATTTGTCACTTGGTGTGGTGTTGAGCGGTGATTGAGTGTCGAGTGATGATTGTGCAGCAAGGCACGGGAAATTCGTTGAAAGTGTGTCCGGAGAACGGACAAACGCCCTTCGCCACACCAATCCCGTGTTCGAGGCACTCCTCGACGCCGACGAGCCAAGACCAACTCCGATGTTCCAATCTGTGAAGGTTAAATAGACGTTATAGGCGGTAACGTCGATTTTATTACTTTCATTGAAACGTCATTACTTTCATTGAAACGCTATCACTTTCATTGAAACGCGATTACTTTCATTGAAACGCTATTACTTTCATTGAATCGTGATTACTTTCATTGAATCCTGATTACTTTCATTGAATCGTGATTACTTTCATTGAAACGTCACGACTGACATCGAATGTTTGTGGGAGTCCTTTGATTCACGATTTGACGAATCCACGTTTGGACCGCCATTCGAACAAAAACAAAATCGCGCGCATGATGCAAACACCTGCACAACAACAAGTGCTTGCCCTTACTGTGCAACACAATATAACATTACCACAAGCAGTAGAAGTAGGGTTCCAGATGTATAATATTATATCTTCCATAGTACAACTGTTGCTGTAGTGTTGTTACCATTTTGATTTCTGCTTGTCCTTCTTGCGTTGTTGCTGATACAAAGACTCATTTGGTTGATCGTCCTTGCCGTTTGGTCGATTGCGTCAGTCTCCCATTTGAGTATTTGGCTGAGGCAGAATGATGTGATGGGAGTTGGGTGACGGATGCTTGGCTGTGGGTTGATGTGCCAACTAGATCAACGGAGTACTACTCCACCACTGGTAAGCGTCTCCGCTTCATGGTGGAAGCCATGGTGCTTGAGACAGGGCTGCCAGAGGTGTGGCCGTGCTACCCTAGTGGAATGGAGCATCTCTACACTTCCACATTGTCTACCCGGACGCAGGAAAATGCGTGGCAGGCTGACATGCGTATGTAGGTCTCCATTTCCCCTCTCCAACCGCCAAGACAGAACAACCAACTCATTAGGGATGTAATCCTCCTAGTAGAATACTCCTAGAAGCAAGAGGCTATGATCAATCAATGCCTGGTGCACCTGTAAGCCATATGGAAGTCAGACCTGCTCAACACAAATGGGATGGCCATATGACAGCAAGTCCTACATCCCAGAGAGCACGCCAAACCTCATTTGAGTCTGAAATGGCTGCCGCTTGGATTTTGGTAGCTATCCCAATGGAAACTATGGTGGTCGGCCATCATCTCCTGGCCAGGAGCCAATATTGTGATCAACAACATCTAAGCTAGGCCAAGGGCCTGATACAGTCTGTTTTCCAGACACCCAGGCTACCTCTTGTTGGAGGATGGCCAGATAGTCCAGGAAGTGAGCCAAAGATTATTGTATTGGACATGTAGCAGAGGGATCAGGGGAGGCACGTATCATCCCCAGACAGGCACCACCCTCATGAAGCCATTGCTACCAGTTCATGAACACTTGGCAAGGGGACTAGCTAGTCCCAGGCCGCATATTGAACTGCATCGATCCAACAGTGAGGATGAATGCAATCATCAGCCAGCTGCTCCGCAGCACCGAGTGCAGTCAATGATGGTCGGCCAAACAAATGGTGTCCACTGGTGGAGAGGAAGCCTTCATCACCAGTGTTGGCAACAGGAAATGCGTGGCCTGCAGGGACGGGTCATCCAAAATGGAATCGGCACTCCAGCCGCAGAAATGCAACCACCGTTTCTGACCCCTGTCTCCACATTCACATTTGTGAACGAGGTGCCATGCGGGAACCAGCTGATGCAACCGCATCAAGCAGAGCTCACCGGTATCTACAGCATATTTGCGTGGATCTAGCATGCCGAATTGGTCCATGGGATCAAATGGCGCGTGCAGCTCGCCTGTGACAACGCGTCAGTGCTTGTGGTTCTCGATCCAGCGCGCACTGTCAGGCTGGAGGATGCGGACAGCAATCTAGCAAGCACTACTCATTTCATTGCCTGCAACCTGCAGTCTTGAGCTACTGGATGGCATGTCAAAGGGCACCAGGACAACAAGGGGCTTCCTGTTGAGGACCCTTGGGCGCACATGAACATGTTGGTGGACATGTTGGCAGGTTTGCACTGGCGGTGCATGGAGATACAAGGAAGCATTGCCTGGACGTCAGTGGTGCATGGAGAGAGTATAGCCTGCTATCATCTCCACACAAAGCTATCCCCCCTCCCCTGTCACATATAAGGCCATGCCAGGGCAGCTCTGGAATCGCCAATTCATGGATAGGTTCCTCTGGAGCCGGTTTATTTGTGAAGTCGGCCAAGACCAAGTTGCATTGGTGGCTGCAATGCCCGGGTTGAGTGAATCCAAACAATGCACCACCTTCAAGCTAGTCCACAGCGAGATCATGTCTAGGAAATGGATGAAGCAGTGGCATGTGCGGACCAGCAACAGGTGCCCAACATGCGGAAAGACCAAGTACATAAATCACATGTGGTTGTGCCAAGGCCTGCTCATGCAATCCACATGGAGCGAAGATCTTTCGGAGATGTGACAGAAAATGAAGGCCTGGAAAACGCACCCCTTGGTCACCGCCGGTATCGTGGGGAGGCCAAGAAAGATCAGCAGAGGCGTGCCACCGCTCAGCAGTTGGCAGAACTCTCCCTCTGATAACAATATCCGCAGACAGCAAGCGGATGTTGGATGGAACAGCTGCGCCCTTTCCTTGGCGATACTGTCGAAGTATCAACTGGGCTATGTAAATGGTTGGTCATGCACTTTGGCACTCAAGTCAGCTCCAACAGATGACCAACTGGATGACAACAGCTGCCGCATCCTGCACAACTTGCAGTACCACAGCACTGGCCACATCACCAGCCACACCAATGCAGCAACCAGATTCCGTACCCCCTCTTCGTGAGTGGAAGAGTAGAAAGGAGGAGGAGAAAAGTGCAGTTGGTGCATTCTCATGTGAATTGAGTATAATCCTTGAGCTGTTATTGTGATTAGACCAATGGTGTGCTCCACTTCATCCGTGTGGCTCGCATGTACAAGGGTTCACTGTGGCTGCAGGTTCAAGCAACAATCAACTCCTACATGGATTCTCATGAGGTATAGGTAGACTGGTGCAGTTCTTGTGGTGGGGATGTGGCAGTTTGGAGGGATGGCGACAGACATGCCTGAACACAAGTGATGGCCAGTACTTATTTATGGGAAATCTCTACATACCTTCAGCGATGGCACTGCTGCTGATGCAGCACTGATAGTTGTGGAGCACTTGTACATACTAGCGCGAGCTACTCTGCCATACCACACAAACATGATATAATATAATATAAAATAATATAATAGATCACAGTCTCTCTTGCTCTCGCTCTGGCTTTGCAGTTGTGCTGTGTCACAACAATGCCAAATAGAGAATGTACCAATCGTGCAAAGTACGCAATGGTAGTACTTGCACCAAGAACACATGCATAACCAGCGTTATCGTTCGCTGCATTCACTGATGCACGCAGCATGTACGTTCTCGTTTTGGAACCACACAAAACTGATTCATCGTGTGCGGTTGTGTGAGTTGTGTCGAGTTTCGACAAAATCGTGTGAGTCGTGTTTTCGTCGTTCAGTCGTGGTCCGACATTACTTTCATTGAAACGCTATTACTTTCATTGAAACGTCATTACTTTCATTGAAACGCGATTACTTTCATTGAACCGTGATTACTTTCATTGAATCGTCATTACTTTCATTGAAACGTCATTACTTTCATTGAATCAGTTTGTTGTCATTGGAGTTCGCTTTTTAAACATATCGACGTTAAAAACGTTATTCTAGAACGATAGGTGCAATCAGTTGAGTCGAACTTCAACATCGCTTCAGCGATTCAAAGTAAATCGTCGGAGTGGTCGAACGCGCTCTAAGTCGTGTTTCAACGGTTTTCCCGTGCCTTGCAGAGGTTCGGTGTTGCTGTCGTCTTTGTTTGTTGTGGTTGGGCGGAAACGGAGACGCAAGAGGAAAGAACACAATCGTTTCCTCTGCGTCACTCCATTTGGATGTTCAACTTTCGTGACGTCTTGCCGTGTGTCCGTAACAACGTAGTGGCTCTTTTTCTAGACTTACTAACTTTGGACAAGCAAAGTTACATGCACACAGTCGCTGAAGCCGTCCTCGATCGCAAGCGAGCGTGGCACGTCATAGATAGACAGTACAGGACGTACATGTGTTGGGGTAAATGTGTGTGGCGTTCCCTTGAAATTGGTTGGAACGCTCTCTTCCATGTTAAATGGGAGTATTGCATTGCTCTGCTGAGTGTTGATAGTATTAGACTAGTAGAATGGCTGTGTTATTAAAGGAGGAGGCTTGGTGAGTGATTGAGTGATTGAAAGAGGGATTGTTGACGTCGAGTCGTCGGCTGGTTTGTTTGTTGCGGTGTAATGGGTTGAGTAGTTGGAGTGCGGTACGAGTGCGATAGTTGACCAAGGAGCAAGTGACAAGTGCGGCCCGGCAGAGGGGAAGGAACAGATCGTTCCCAATCACATGGTGGATGGGAGGAGTGTCTGCGGTGCGCTGCCCTGTCGGGCCGCAGTTGTCTTGCCTTGCAGAGGATTGGTTCTCAGTTGCGTTTGCAGATGATGGATTTCATTCGCGATAATGAAAGCATTTCATGCACTTGTGTGCGTGCGTGCACTTTGCATGGCTTGTTGCACAGTGTCGAGAGCATAGATACACAGACTGTGAGGGAGTATCAACCCCGTATTCAATCGTCTTCGTTGACCCGATGTATGCATGATATAGTATTTCGTTGTGTCGTATTCGCTGCGTTCAGTTGCAATATTGCGGCGCAGCCGTCCGGTATCTCTGATTTGTCGCCACCTTGCGCGTTGGTACTGATGATGCCGCTGTGCGACGGCCAATCCGAGTCGAGTACATATGTAGCACACGTATCACACGAAGTGAGAGTCGCCTAATCCAACACCCAACTCCTCAGGACTTGGTCGACACCGCCTGTGACCATGACGGGGAGGGTGTGATGAATATCAATCGATGAAACGAAGTGAGTGTGGGCATTTTCCAAGGTCCGCAGGCAACGGTTGGCCTTGATGTCGAATACCCGTATTGTTCTGTCGTCGCCGCCGCTGATGAGGTAGTTTCCGGAGGGATGGATGACGACGCCTTTGACCCAATTCTCGTGCGCAGTGAAGACTCCCACGCAGGAAGCGTTGGCGATGGACCACAGTCGCACGCTTCTATCTCGGCTGGCGCTGGCCAGGTAGTCACGGACAGTTTCGAGATGCTTCATGTCACGTCCGGCCGTGGAGGCACCCTTGGGGAAGGACTCCTCGCTGATGAATGCCAAGGATTCCACAACGTGTTCGTGGCCTCGGAGCTCGCAGATCTTCGTCTTTGTGGACTCTTCCGAATCGTAGACGTTGATGACCTGGTCGTTTCCGGAGGATGCCCAAATTCCACCGTCGTGCTTTCGGACCGCCAAACAGCGGACCCAGTCGGTGTGATCCGAGAATGTGTGATCGCAGAATCCTGTCTCCATGTCCCACAGCTTGACGGTGTGGTCGCGGGATGCGGAGAGAAGTAGCTTGGCTGAGGCCGCCGAGACGTCGAAGCTGACTGTTTCATCGCCGCTGGATGGGATGAGGCCCTGCGCTGGGATGAAGGAGACGGCGGAGATGGTGTGGTCGTGACCGCGCAGGGTTCGGACGCAGGCGTGGGATTGGAAGTCCCAGAGTTTGATGGAGAGATCGTTGGAGGATGATACCAAATGAGACCCCGTCGGCGTGAAGGCCAGGGAGTTGACGGTGTTGGTGTGCCCCTTGAGGGTCTTCATGTAGTCGCCGCTCTCGTGATCCCAAATCTATGAGACCAGCATTTAATAATTCATCCCCGAAGTATGGTACGTCACAATTCGGGCAGTACCATTTGCATCATTGGATGGTTCATCGTGGTTCATCGGTGTCACAATTCATTGCAGAACCGATTCCAGGCGATTGCGTCGTACATTTGCCAATTGGTTCGTTGGTTGGTTGTGAGGGTGAATGATTCGAAGAGCCGGGAATTGCGCACTCATATGCAAGCGTAGGTGCATGCGGATTGGCCGATGGTCGAAATTCCAGAGCAGAGTCGGTGAGTCATTGGTGTGCGAATGTATTGGCGGCACGGTATCATACGAGGGCACAAATGACCGACAATGACGAACGTCGCCATTGGTTTATGGCATGACGAGCCATGACGATTGGATTCCAACTTTGCATGCATTGTAGTTCGGCTACACAATTGACAGAGAGCATGATAGAAGTGGCACCAGTTGGTATGGCGGAGACGTACCTTGATGGTTCCATCCTCTGATCCACTGCAAACAACGGTGAAGACGGGATGCACGCGAACGCAGGTGACAACGGCGGAATGACCTTGCATGGTGTGGGAGCATGGCAGCCGGGGCAGCATTCTTCGGTTGCCCCCTGTGCCGTTGCCGTTCCTTTCCCCATTGCTGCTGCCCATGCGATGTGCGTGAATGCGCGCGTTCTGAGCCACGGCTCGTTCAAGCTCGAGGACCTTCTTTTGCAGTCTGGGAATGGCCGTCCACTTCTTTTCGAGGAGCGGCGTGCGACCGACGTTGTTGGTGGTCTTCGCCGCTGCCTTTGGATCGGCGGCAGCAAATGCCTCTGCGGCGGGCGCAAAGGCCTCTCCGCGACTCTTCAAGTATTCATGAATGCCGGCGTGCAAGTCTTCTCTCTGTCTGTCGGTGAGGACCATGATCGATGTTGTTGTTGCTGCTGCTGTTGTTGCTTTTGGGTTTGGTTTCAGTGATGGTGGTGGTTCGTCAGGAAGCCGTCAATGCTGTTGTGTTGTTGCTGTGTTGTTACTGTGTTGTTGTTGATGTCTTCGTCGCTGCTGTAATTTGACCTTGCCTGGATGCAACGAAAGTGATGGAAGAGTACGAGTATGTGCGAGTATGTGTGGGACAATGAATAGTCGACCTATTGCTTCGCTCTATTGCTTCGCTCTATTGCTTCGCTCTATTGCTTCGCTCTGTTGATGACGCCCGACTGGTCGGTCGAACGCGTGATACGATGCGTGATGTGCTGAATCCTTGCCGTGAGCTGTCTATCTTTGTCAAAACGGATGGAGAGGGTCGGTTGGACGTGGATGCGATTGTGATTGTGGATTGGTGTGGCTGTGATGGTATCAGTATCTATGGCGACTCCCGCTGCTGGTACTGATCCTACTGCTGTTTGTATTGGAGTTGCTACTGCTATTGCTTGTATCGGGTGTCTGCGATGAAGGGCAGATGGGGAACCAAAATGGGGAAGCAAATTTTGGCGCTGACAAGACTGGATGGTTGAAATTTCGAAATCTGGTTCCGTCTTTTTCGGCCAGCAAGATGACTGTTGGTTGATGCTGTCGATGCTGTTGTGGCTCTGCGTACGCAACAGTGATCCTCTGTCTGATCTCTTGTTCGCCTTGTCTTCTTGCTTCTCTTGGTTGCTTGTTTGGTCGGTTGATGGATGGTCCCAAGCTAGTTAAAAGGATTGGTTGATGCCTGCCTTTGTTCGTGATGAAGATGCGGCGAAGATGCAAGGCAAAGTCAAGCAGAATGGAGAAAAGGGGGTGCTCGGAAACAGTGCTGGGAATGGAGTGCACTGCTGTTGGCTCAACCGGGTTGATGTGTTTGTTTTGTGATGGTGGTGGTGGTGTGGTTGTTGGCGGCGGCGGTGGTGGATGCGACTGCTTTGCGATGATGAGCGACGTCGATCAAAGGAGAACGTCCGAATCCCAATGATTTCCCTTCCTGTGTCTGTGGGTGGCGTTGGTGGCAACCAAGGCGAGAAGAGGGAGAGGCGGAGGACCAAAGTCACGGCTGTCGCCCAGTATCCTTGTCACGGTCACAAATGGAGCCGCCAAACGAAAACACCCACATCGGTGGCAACCGAGCGCTGATGTCACAAGTTGGGACACACGACTTCTAGTCATACCAGTCGAACGGACAAACAAATGACTCAACGGCAAACAATCTTTCATACAGGCATGTCGTATCAGCCGTCACTACGACATTGTAAAATACATTTATTCATCACTGAATAACTTCATATAATAGTATTCTGGTTTCCCTTTGCCATCTCCGACTGATGCGACTGCAACCTTTGATCTGAAACACAAAAAATGATCTTCGTTTGATTTGTGTCCGTTGCAAATCTGAAGGCGATCCAACGCGGTTGCAACGGGCCAATTCACGCGCATTGTCCATGCCAAACTCCACACACAGACAACCAAGGTGGAGAGAGACAGAGACAGACACAACAACCGAAGTCAGGTGGCCAAGCAGCCAAGCAGTCCAAGGCCAACTCTCCCAGTACATACGGGCACGGATAGAAAGCTTGGACGATCGCATCCAACCGCATCTAACTATTATATTCCTTGAGCGGAGCTGATCAAACAGCAGCGAACAAGTCTTCTCCAACCAGCAGCCCCACAGCGCAAACGAACCCCATCATCAAGCCAAGCGAGGCAGAGCCAAAGAAGAAAGAACAGAAAGAAGAGCAAACAGGGAATGATGAGATCCAGATCATCCACTTTCGCAGCTCGCATGCTGCGCTGGTCGTTGGTGGTGGCCTTGCTGTCGGCCATCGCCGTTCCAAGCAGCGTCCTGCTCACAAAGTCGGTGTCAGCATGCCTTGTCGGCGCAGAGACGGTGGAACCAGATGCCCCAGAACCCAATGATGACGGCAGCGAACAACGCCAGCAGCAAGAGCAGCCAGCAGATGACCAAGCGCAATGCGGATACTACCTCGCTGTGTCATCCACATCGACGCCGGAAGAACCACGATGGGGCGTCTACACCACCAAGGCGCTGCATAAGGGCGACCCCATCCTCTATGGCGACGTCGCCATCAACATCTTCAACTTCATCGGCAACCAGCTCAAGATGGACCACGAAACCGCCGCGGAGCAGAACTACCAGGGATTCCTGGAACGCACCGTCGACTTTGTCGAGCAATTCGTCTGGATTCCGAACAGTTCCGGCGGTCAGTACGAGCTGGCGCCGGAGGAGGGCACTGCGGTCACGGCCGTGCCAGGCGTCGGCGTCTTGGCATCGATGCACCCAAAGCTTTCCAACGCCGATTGGCATCATGGATCGGCCTACTGGAAGCCGCAGTGGAACGAACCAGCCGGCGTGGCGCATCCGGGACGCGGCGGGTACTCCTCCTTTTACGAGGCCACCATGATGGCCAAGTCAGAGATTCAGCCCGGCATGGAGATCTTTGTCAATTACGGCGACAACTGGGAAGATGACGATAACAGCAATGATGATGATGAAGACAGCAACCGGTTGACCACCGAGGATCATGACAAGGTCGACAAGACCATCACCAAGATCCTCGCTTTCTTTGACAAGCACGAAGGCGAATTGGAAGATGCGGCCGTGGCGGACATCTTCAACTTCCTCATGATCGACGTCATGTCCGCGGCGGCCGGCAAGCAGAAGGGAAATCTCATTCGCGATCTCTTGCCCTCGACGTTGGAGGAATTGCGCCGCGTGCCGGATGCGGGAGGTTCCTTGGCCTGGTCCCAACCAGCGGCCGTGCGTTCCGTGGAATGGTTGCAAAAGTTCGGCCGCTGCATGGATAAGATCCGTCCGGGACCTTCCACCATTCCCAACGCGGGACGTGGTGCATTTGCCGTACGCGCGATAGAGGCGGGTGACATGGTGGCGCCGGTTCCGCTGGTGCACATCGCCACGGAGGATGTGTTGGAGATGTATGAGCTCGTCAAGGCCACCGATACGGATGAAGATGAATGGGTGCGCACGCAGGACAACACCGTCACGGGCACGCAGCTTCTCATCAATTACTGCTACGGACATCCCGAGTCGTCCATGGTCTTTTTGCCGGTCGGATCCAGCGCGGCGCTCATCAATCATTCCAAGGACGCGCCCAACGCCAAGCTGGTATGGTCCGATCATCCCAACCATCATCAGCACTGGTTCGATCTGACGGCGGAGCAGCTGCTCGAAGAGGACAATCTCTACCTGGGACTCATGATGGAGGTCGTGGCGTTGCGACCGATCGAGCAAGGCGAGGAGATCTTCATCGATTACGGCGAAGAATGGCAGGCTGCCTGGGATGAACACGTGCAGGAATGGAAGGAGTCGCAAGAATCCGGGGATATTCCCACGCAATGGCCAACGCGCGCGGCGGATCTCATGGAGGCGCATCGCGATGGCGTCAAGCCCATCTACACGGCATCCGACGAAGAGACGTATCCCGACAACGTCCTTGTTAAGTGCTTCATGATCGTCAAGAAGCCGTTGGACGAGCCACTGGTGAACGATCTGGGACAGAAGGTCCGCCTCTGGGTCAACGGCACGGCCACGACCACGCCCTTTGACAGCGACAACCTCTTCCAATGCGCCATCCAAACGCGCAGAGTGTCGGAAGAGCATGTCTATGAGTACGACGTCATCTTCGAAAGTCCCGACGATCCCACCAGCGTCACCCTCGTGCGCAACGTCCCGCATCAGGCCGTCATCTTCGTGGATAAGCCAGGCACGGGCGATCAATTCCATCCGCGTGCGTTCCGGCATTACATCGGAATTCCGGATGACATCTTTCCCGATGGCGAGTGGCGGGATGAAGCGGAAGACGATCATGATGAACTATAGAGACAGGGAATGACTAGCACTACTGTTGCGGAGTTGGTTTGTACATGTTAAAATGTGTGATAATGGTTCTCCAGAGTAGTAGTACCAATGGTGAGATTGCTTATTGTTGGAGTACGGTGGAGTACTGTACCTAGTGTCTCGTGGCTTGGGTGGAGGCCAATTTTTTGGTAACCATTGGTAACAATCGGTAACTAGTCGTATGAGTCAGTTTCTCTGTAGACGCTGGTACATTTTGTACGTCAGTCCCACGCAAACCGGCCCCAAAACCACCATTTTTGACACAAACCTCCTCGGCAAGTCCATGCCGCTCCGTTTGTTTGAGCTCTCCTTTGGTGAGCACTATCATGTGTGGCTTTTCATCACACGCTCCAACTTTGGTGGCGATTGGTTGGGTAGTTGTCGAGATCTGTTTGTTTCTTTGGAGCAGGCACTCGTTGTTCCCATTCACGAATGCCAATCACCACGATGTATCGTGGCGAATTTCTTTGTGCCCCAACATGTGGTAACACGCGGTTGAAATGATCACACAACATTGTGGTGCCAACCAATGTGTTCTTCACATGCTATGATCAGTTCCTTGTATCCTGTTATCATCCATCGCGACTTCGTTCATCGTATTGCATTGTAGTTGATTATGGTTGATAAGTTCTGCAATAGCGTTTTAGTTCTACTTCGGAATACCGTACACCAGCAACCGTCTTGGCAACAACAACTTGGATGCATGTGTATCGTTGCACCCTGCCTGTTTGGGAGAGCAATGATCCCTTGGTTAGCAGCAGCACACAATAGCAGTCCAGAATAGAGCAGAGTCGACTGTTTCACACTGAGGAGTTCAACCTCGCCATTGTCTCACCGCTCTTCTTTGGATCTTCCGCATCGCTGAGCATGTGCAACTGCGCCGCGCAAAATTTCCACGCCATGTGCGCGCATTTTAGCATGTGTCACGTGCGCAATGTAGAGGCCAATGTTCGATTGGCCATAGTTGCGCTGGAGATCGTATAGAACATTAGGCTACCTGCACAGAACGGTTCGAACGCGGTTTGATAGAGCACGATTAGCGACTGCGTCAACAACCCCACCCATCGCATGAGCGCAGGATAGGTGGCTATTCTTCACGAGAGTGCAGCAACCGGTGTCAATGAAGACAGTTTTGGCGCCTAATCAGGAAGCGATGTTTCCTCGCGAGGATAGTACGCGATGAAGTGACGAAAAACTTGCAACTGATATATCTTTGGAGGAAGTGAAGGACGAAGACCAATACTACATGGGGAGGTAAAGGAGAGGATATTGCGTCGACTGAAAGAAACGGCACGATGATCCGACATCAGCGCGAGGCACAACCTTGTATCAAGTAGAGAGACTCAGGTGAGGAGCACAGTCCGACTCAACAACACGTAAAAACGCACGATAATTTTTGGCGCCAACTTTTGTGCGTTCACGGATCGATGATCATGGCTGTCACGAGCATTAGTGACTAACTTTAAACACCCAAAGCAACACACAAAGGCATCCTGCACCGCTGACCAGCACACCACCCGAAGCATAATGAAGCGACGAATACAACCATGCCATTCACTTGAGCAATAGACGAAACAGAATTGGATGCGGGTCTTTGGAAGGCCGTCGGCCGAGATTGGACCAAGAAGCAATAAATTATTGTACCAGAACGTCGTAGACTCTACGTGGTTACCAATGGTTACCAACGAAAAAAAAGCCAAATCACGTCCGTACGTCGTCCGTATGAAAAAAGGCCGATAAAGGGTAAAAAGAGGCATCGAGATGAACATGAAGCGGAGACCGTTTGCCTACAATGAACACATCAACAGAGAGCTCTCACTCTCCTCTTTCTAATTATGCAAAGATGTCGGTCAACGGCCATCAACTCATCGAATGGTTGCTTGTGCCGTCGGCGATATGCCAATGGTTACCAATAATTACCAAAAAAACGGAAATTAGCCACGAGACACTCGGTGGATAGCTCGCAGAGAACAGCTGGATGGCATGAAGGAATTCGGCCACCCTTCGCATTCCACTTTATTTGGCAGAAGCAGCCAACGCCCTCCAACGATTGACATCCAACGGCTGACCGACGGCGTTCTGCTCGATGATCTTTCCGCTGATGCCGCTCATGACTACCAACCTCGGAATACCCTTGACCTGGATCGCCGCTAGAAGCTTCTCCCGGGCATCATCGTCGTAATCCACCGCCAACCACGGATGGCTGGTGCGGAAGTAGCTCCGAAATCCACTCTCGTCATGATCGCAGCTCAAGAACACGACCTCCGCCAACGTCTTGTGCGACTGGTACCATTGCGCCAGCATGGGCGTGAATTTGCGACACGGCGGGCACCAATGTGCCGACGCGTACAGCAGCACGAATTCCTTGCCGCCCAAGGCGTCGGCCAGCGCAACGGGGGAGAGATCGGCACCGGCATTGCGCACAAGCGTCTTGTCCTGCAAGGAACCGAAGAAACGCTGGATGCCCACCGACAATCCGCGAGCGACGACGGGATCGCATGGCGCCGAGAATGACGCATCGCTTGCACTGGGCCGCACTCGAAATTGATATCCATGGGGGTCAGTCAGGTTCTTCTTGCGCACGGACGTGCCTGATAGCTGCGCGGCGATCGTGGTCCACGGCGCACCACCCTGGTTGGGACGCATCTGCAATTCGAAGGACGACGACGCAGCTGACGATTCCTTCCAAGAAATGAGCAAAGCCTGGTTCGTTCCAGCCGGGATGGCGGTGGGCGCCCCCATGCGATCGGCCTCGTCCTTGTCACTGAGCAATTGGAAGGCTGTGGAATGCGTGCGCCATTGGGTCCCATCGGCCTCCGCGCCGCGCGCACGGAACCAGTATGATCCGACGCCATTGTCGCCGAGATTGCGCTTGCGAGCCTGCGTGCTTCCCAGCTTGTCCGAAAGCAGGAGGAATCCATCATTCTCCTCATTGCCGTTGCCGTTGTCGCTGCTGCCGTCTGCAGACGCTGGCTTGTACTCAAGGATGTACTTGTCGGAGCCGTCGCTCTCGGGCCAAGAGACCGTCAAGGAACTCGACGTTGCGTCGATCAGGACGATGGAGTCGTTGGCTTCTGTCATTGTCCTTGATGTGGTGGAATACACGTAGTGTTCGAACAGTGTACGTATGCTTTTGTATGCTTTTGATGTGATGGTGTCCTCTCAAGAATGCTTTTGGTGCTCCTGGGTGTGTTGTGGACTCTCTTGATGTTGTGGCGTACCGTCGGTGCCCTCTTCGGTTTGTCTCTTCTGCTTGGTTGGTGATGTTTGTGTTGTTTTGTGTTTCTGTGTGTGCGGAGAGCAGCGCCGAACGAAAAAGAAGCTCAAAGAAGATTTCATATACAAGTGATTGAAATAGTCCCGTTTGACGTCATCGGAGGCGCTTGACCACCCATCTTGTTGTTCGGTCTCTCCAACTCACCTCGCCAGCCATCACCGACAACATCTCATGTTCTGCGTCGTGTTCTGTGTGGTCTGCCGATAACGGAGCAGGCATGTCACCATCCTCGTCACATCCCCACACAAGAGAGGAAGGACTGCGCATGAATACCAACATAACACTTGGGAGCACCATTGCCAGCGAAATCGAACTCGATTGAAAGAATCGCCAACTCAAGTGGTCACAAACGCACGTATTCCAACTGTTGCAACGATGTCGTCGTCGAAGGTCTGCTTCGTGCTGCTGTCGTCACTCTTGTGGGGTGCCGATTGCTTCCGTGTCCTGCAATGGTCACATCAATCCAGCAGGCAGAGCCAACAGAGCCAGCCGGTGGCTGTTCAACGTGGATTGCCACTACCACTGTCGACATTCTCAGCATCATTCCCATCACCAACGGTCAGACGGTTGCAGGCACTCCACTCCACTCTCTCGTCCGCAGATGATCAGCAACAAAAGAAGAAGAAAAGGAAGCCAAACAACAAGAAGAACAAGAAGAAAATCAGAAGAAACAACAAGAAGAACGGCGACATTGATGGTAGCGACAGAAACAATGCCAAAGGCAAATCCAAGCCCAACAGCAAAAAGAAGAAGCAGAACTTCCGTCGCAAACGCGAGGAGCCGGAGTCTCGTGCCGTCCTCTTCGATTATGAGGCAAACGCCAACACGAGGATCAACAAGCACCGCCTGTGTGAGGATATCAACTGCGAGCACTTCGCGGAAGGAAAGTGTCCAGGATGCTTTGTGGGAAGCCGTGTTGCCAATATTCCCATCGTGGATTCGGCCAAAATGTACTTTGCCAGCACGTCGGTGCAGCAGAAGTTCCTTGCTTCGCCCGAAGATTACGACGACTTTTATCATAATTACGAAGGCTATGATGATGATGACGATGAGTACGACTACGAACGAGACGGTGACGACGAAGACGATGACGGCGACAATCAAAATGACAGCGTCATCGACTACGATTCCAACGTGCGCATCGTCGTCCCATCCCCCGTCACAGGATGGCGAACGCAGGCCAAGCTTGCCGCAGCACCCAAATCATCGTCATGGGCACGTGATGGTTGCGTCTTTGGTCTCTACCAACGCGGCAGCCACAAGGTCGTCCCCATCCCCAACTGCCCCGTCCATCACCCCGCCATCAACAAGGCCGTCAAGCTCATCACCAAAGTCACGGGCATGGTCGGCACCCCTGCCTACTCCAGACAGGATCACGAAAGTGGCGGATTGCGCTACATCCAACTGCAGGTGGAACGCACGACCCAAAAGGTCTGCCTCACGCTGATCTGGTCCGCCGCCGACCTCAAGGCCACGCAACCTGCTCTCTCGCGACTCGTCAAGGAGCTAGGACGTCAGGATCCCGACTTGTGGCACGGCATCTGGTGCCACTGCAACGACGGTGTCGGCAATAACATCTTTGCACGCGATCCGCGCCGGTGGCATCGCATCAAGGGGGCCGAGTTTGTGCGCGAGCCCTTGCCGACCACGGACATGGGGTGGCTCTTCTTTTCGCCCCTCACCTTCCGGCAGGGCAACATGGATGGATTCGATGTCATCGCGACGGATATCGCCGCGGCCATTCCCGGCGGCAGCAAGGTGTGCGAGCTGTACGGTGGCGTGGGATACCTCGGTCTGTCGGCGCTGGCGTATCATGCCGGCAACGATCCATTGACGTGGTTGCGCTGCAGCGACGAAAATCCTTCCAATCAACGGTGCTTCGCGCGCAGCATGGATAGCCTGCCAACCAGCATGACGCAGTACGAAACCGAAAAGAACAAGCCACCCCCCACCATTGATGACAATGAACCATTGACGTTGGGCCAACTGGCGCAGATGATGCAGGAGGGGGCGGAGTTGGAAACCGAGGGACGCACCGGTGTGCGTGCCAAGTACATGGTGGCAAGTGCCAGCGACGCCTTGCTGGCCGGTCAAGCCTTGGGCGCTTCCGTGCTGGTGGTCGACCCGCCGCGCAAGGGATTGGAACCGGAGGTACTGCAGGAGCTCTGCAAGCCGATTAACGAACAGCAGGGGTACGTGGAGTCGTCCAACCTGCTGGATGTTCCGGACGAGAAGGTGAACTGGGTTAATGACGTTGAACGTTTGATCTACGTCAGCTGTGGCTTCGATGCCTTGGCAAGGGATTGTGATGCGCTGGTGGCGAGTCCTTCCGGTTGGATGATCGAGAGCGTCGTCGGGTACATATTATTCCCTGGATCGGATCACGTGGAGACAGTCTGCATATTCAGCAGAAACTTGAATCGAGAATAATGGAGTCATAGAGCATATTCTATTGCTGTTTGTTGCATTATTTCTAGGTAGTTGTTTGTTGCATTGCGTGCATCGCCGCCCGTGCAACTTGCAAGACGGGCGACTGTTCCAGTGAGACAGCGGCAGTGCCAGCAGCAGCGTCGAGATCGAACTCGATGACTCGCATCAACGATTCCTGACTATTCTCCATGCCCTGCTGTGCCGCCAAAGCAAACAGAATGGAAGCAAGATGTCTCAATTTCGATGCGTCGGGATGTTGGACCGACTCGAACATGAGATCATCGGCAAGCGCATGCTGTGCATGCGGATTGCCTCGCAACGCAGCCTCGAGCCAATATCGCCGCGCGAGGTCCATGTGAGGAGCTACGAACCCGGTTGGGAACGGCAGCTGCGAGATTGGCCGAATGCTGTCCATGATGTCCAGTGCCTTCTGCGTCATGGCGGGTGACAACGCTTCCTCTTCGCACAGACTGCCCATCCTAGTCAAGGCAAACGTATTGAGGCGCGATGCGCTTTGCAAATACAGCTCGTGCTGCAGGTCTTGAAGGTCGCTGCTTTCTTCGTTGGTTGTTGTACTCGTTATGCCATCGCCATTGCCGTCACTCGGCTCGTCAACGCCTGCGCTGGCCAGTGCACTGGCCAACACAAATTGCGCGACATCATTCGTTTGCAAGTCGTTGCGATTGGTCAGCCAAGGCGATATGGATGACATATTCTTGATGGATTCCAAATTGATCGAGTCCTCGCTGTTGAGTTTGAGTCTGCCTTTGTCTTTGCTGCTGCTGCTGCCGCTGCTGCTGCCGCTGCTGCTGCCGCTGCCGCTGCCGCTGCCTGGAGATGAGTTGTTCACGCCGGTACCATCCGAAGTAAACCAAACGATCAAACTGGTGCGATCCAAATTTGGCTGTATGTCCACGCCGTGCAGAACATCCCATGTGTGAATAACCGCATCGCCTGTCTGTAGCGGAAAGAATTGACGCAAGGCAACATGGCTGGAGGTGGTGGACGTGGTGTACAATCCGTTCTGCCCTTGAATTGCGGTATCGTCCATAGCAATGACAGAAGTGACATGCGAATACACATCGTAATGCGCCGAGATGCTCGTGCGCTTGAATCCAGATGCGTCGCTGTCATCGCGTTCGGGACCTCCCACGTTCTCGCCGTACCGTCGCAGGAACACGTCAGACACGCGGATCGTCGGGTCCTCCAGTAGCTCATGGATCGTCGGCAACAATTCCTGGTAGATGTAGGGCTTGACGAGATCCATCAAGTCCTCCAACGCTTTCGCGAATTCGGGGTCTTGGACTGCGCGATAAAAGGGAATGCCGTCGCTGATCAGATTGATGTGCAAACTGGGCAACCCATCGACGGAATCGGCATTTGTGCTGAGCCAACCGCGCTGTTCCATCTTGGAGACGTGCTGATGGAATTTCTGGACCACGTCCGGTGGCATGAGGTGCGGTCGGTGAGCGATGACCTTGGAAGCAGTTGGATCATTGCCGAAATCGCGTGTGCCGCGTTGCAGGGAGAGGGTGGCGAGTTGGTGCAGGGCATTCAGACCGTGCGTGGAATGTCGTTGGAAGATGGCGGTCTCAGTCAAGGAGCAGATGGCATGATAGTCTTCATCGATACTTGCATCTGCGCAAGCGTTGGGAGCCGAAGCCGTCAGCGGTGAGCACGCACATTGCCTGACGTGCTGCAACTTCTTTGCAAGATGGAGCGTTTGCGGACTGTGATGTCTGAACGGCGAGTGCAGTTCAGGTTGGAATGGCGTTGCCGGAGAGCTACAGCAGAGTGCGATGGTGATGGCGATCAAGGTCGCTGCTGTTGGGTGCAACCATAACCATTTCCGTGAAGTTTGCATCGTGATCGCCTTCATCCTCGTATTTTCCTGTCCATCAATCGATCGCCGCAACAACTGAAGTGTGTTTGTGTGGAACGACTGTGCGAGTCTGGTAGGATTGCGGGCATGGTGTCGGCGAGTGCCGATGTCGGTGAGACGAAGATGAGGTTGTTGAGGTTGAGGTTGAGGTTGAGGTTGATGTCGGCGTTCGTCATCTTTCGGCGCCAACAGCATTGGAATTTCAAGTCATGTTTAATTCGTTATTATCACGATATGGCGTGAATGCTATCATAGACTTGCACGCTATCTGTCTAGATTGAATGAGAAAGGCCAAATCAAATGAGAATCCGCACATGACACAAATTGCAATCGTGTTGGACACGTTCAGGTTCCCATTTGCGCGCCAAAGAGAACTTTGGTTGGGAGTGTGTGATTCGAGCGTGGAGATGTGAGTTGCATTTGTTCTCTTGTTCGCTCTGCCGATGTCTCAGGGAAGTCATCGCTGGGAGAGGATGTGATTGCTTTCGCGACGGCGCAGGTATCGGCACAGGTACGATCGATTGGCACAGGCGGGAAGAAGATGGCAACCAGAAGAGCAAAACCGGATGAGGGGTGAAAGTGCGAGCGTTCGGGCCGTTGGACTTTGGTGGCGGTGGTTCGTTGGGTTGTGTCGTGCTGCGTCGTGTCGTGCTGAGTTGCATTGGAGGGTGGCAACAAGGATGATCGCTCCATCCGCGGGGGCGAGATGCGGAAAGAAAAGAATCTGGAGATGCAGCCTTCTTCTTGTGGGAGGCGCCAACGGAAGCAGGCATGATGAAGTTATGCAGCCTCTTGGAGGCATACACGAGTGGAGAGAATAATAGGTACGTGTCTTCGCCAAATCATCGCAGAACAGCTGCAGCTGCTGAGATCATCTGATCGCAGCATTGGCATCATCCCCGCGCACATTTGGCGAGAATTTTGCATTCGTTTGGTCTTCTTGTTGTCGTTGTTCGCGTTGGCATCGTGCCAGCATGTTCGATCATGGACTTGTGGGGTGAATTGCTTCGTGGTGAGATCTTCTTCTTCCTTTGGTGTTCTCCCTTGTCGTTGACGTGGTCGTTCTCCTCTCTTGCGCTGTCCCATGTTCTATGTTCTGTTTCGAGCGTTCGGTACGACTATGAGTATTGGTACGCAAAACGAGAAGTCCCACATGCCTCCTGGGTTGGCCGAGCAGAGGAATACGTGTTTGTTCGGCTAGTTCCGCCTCTCTGTTCGCAATGCACGAAAAGCCATGAACGAGCGCACAGAACAATGAGCATTGCGAGACGCCAGAGAACTGTTCTGCTGTGAGTACTCGTACTCTGGGGATGCGATCGTGGACAAATGGACATCAATGGATGGCAGATGAACGGCAGTTCGCGTGGTGCAACGTTTCAGCGATGCTGTCCTGGAAGGACCCCCAAGGGCACCTGCTGGGGAGAATGCATGCCGGGGTATGATTGTGTGGTAACTTCTCTAGTCTATTGCGATACTTTACTAGAAGCGGCCCTTTCCGTTGCGCCGCTTTCCCGTTGTGGTAGTAGCTTCGTGCATTGGACGATTGCATTGCGTCAATCGTCGGACCCCAATTGTGTGGTAGGCAATTGCAATTATACTTGTACTGGTGCTTGTGCGCTCCTATTCATCGATGTTACAATGGAGCGTATTCACGTAAATGTGCAAAAATATGAAACCGAAGCCGTTCGCCTGATCCGTTGAAGCCTTGGTGGCTGCCGCGAATGCATCGACGCTTCGTTCTTTCTGTATTGTGTGTGTTATTTGTTTTTTGTGGTGTTGCTTGTTTCGTTTTGTTTTGTTGGAGAGTAGCCTGGCATGGGCTTGGATGCTGCACTGCTGATCATCACACATCTCTGGATGCCAACCCATTGCAAATGGAAGGCTGCCGTGGTAATTGTTGCGATGATCATCCACGCGGTTGCATGGTACTGCCCATTGCTGATGGCGATACCAACGTTGGTGACGTGGCATCTCGAATCTTCAATCGGCTGTTGCGCTGGCATTGGCTACCTCGAAAACCACCGCGCTCTCACGCGTGGCTGCTGTTCATGCACATGTCGAAGTAGTCTGCTGCAGTCTGGCACACACGATCGTTGGAGCGTGAGTGTCTGCACTCGTCCACCATAGCGAAGACGTCGTTGCAGTTGCTGAGGCGGTTGTTCGTGATCATTGCCATGATGATGGGCGAATGTGACCATTGGGCGTGCTGTGGTGCGTGCTTCATCGTCAAACCGGAAGTGGCCATCGGTCGTGGTGCCGAGTAAGGTCTGCTTGCTTGAGATGCTGTTCGTGAGGTCATGTCGTTGCTGCTGCTGCTGCTGCTTGGGGCGTTCATTGGGGTGGCTGCTGTGGACATCATGATTGCTTTGGTTGTTTGTTTGCTTGATTATTTGGGGGTGTGGGTGTATGTATGTGTATGCGCGAGTATGTGTGTGGGTGTGAGTCTGTTGGTGTAATTGCGTTTCGAATGTCTGTTGTGGCGATTTTATGACGCAAACAACTGACTCCGAGAAATGAAGAAAATGGAGATTCTTGCTTCCGCAGTTCGTGGTTGTTTGCGCTGTTGCTGACGCTGTTTGCGCTCCGCTGTTCGCGAAGGAACATGGCTGCATCAGCTGTCAAGGGGAAGAAACTGCGCGCAAGAACATGACACCACGTTCGACGTTGCTCCTTCCGCAATCCCGACTCGCCTGTTGACACTGCTGACGTGCGGCATCCAATCATGCTCCCCCAACTTCAATGGGAAGAACCTCCTTGCCGAACCCCAGTACGATCCGAACTTTGTCGTGAGACGTGTCACATCCGCAACAATTCTGTTCTTTTTCTGTTTCTGTTCTCTTTGGTGGGGATTTCAATCATGATCGAATCCCGTCGGGGAACTTCCGACACGACTGTTCCGTGGAATCGACGACATCACTTTGACATTGGTCTTGCCGTCGACCGTTGAGAAGCTTGTTGCTAATAGCTCTCTTGACAAACACTAAAATCGTATTCGTCGTTGTCTATTTCGCTCGAATAGATCTCGTTATCAGTGTTTCGAGTCAATTGAAAAGAGGTAACGCCATCATGACCACCAAGGATCTGCCAACATCGATCTTCCTTCAATGCCTCTTGATTGATCCGGAGCGGATCTGGTTTGCGTTCTGACAGTTGTCATCGCCAGCGTCGCCATCATCGAACTCGGGCATCAGTAGTCATCTCCTTTCTTTTATCCTGCACGACAATAGTCGTATTCGCACCACGACGAATGATTGCACTGTTCTCTTGGTTCTGCGTCGCCTCGCATCTTCTCTCTCTTTCGGGAGCTGATGCATGGTCATGGACACAGACACAGGCAGGGGCACTCCATCGACGCGCGCCTGTTCCAACGCACGACCACCATGGCGATCAGCTGGTTCGTCACGGACACCAAGCCGCGTGGCTTCCGCGTCGGCAGCTTGCGGTGGACACTCGGATTTTCGCGACAAACAAGCGCCGGTGGCCCCAATCAAATCCATCACCGAAACGGCGACGACAACAACGCCCCTCCACCAGTTCTGACGCCACCTTCCAAGATCATCCGGTTGTCACCAGCAGCACCGACGATGCCGATAGCCATGACTACACGTCAACAGTTCTGAAGAAGTACGGATACTCCAACCGTCTCATCACCGTCATCTCTCCGCGCGACCTGCCCATCCTGGCAGAGGTGTACTCCGTGGGCAAGTCGGAGGTCGTGTCCATCGTTGACATCCAGTTCTCCAAATCCAAGGATCCGCTCTTTGTCATCCAGGCCAGGTCGGATGAACGCCAATCCGCACGCAAAGCCAAACGTCAAACGACCGTGGACGCTGGCCAGATCACGACACTGTGGTGGAACGGTGCCAACACAGCGTTTCCTGCCACGTCCAATGACAAGAACAACGGCAACGAACCAGATGCGACCAAGTTGCAGAAATACTACGACGAGCTGCCAGTGGGACACGTTGAAGAGTCGTTGGATTCCATGTACAAGAGTCTAGTTGGCAAGTCAAGATCGGCATCTGCATCATTGACAAAGAAGCAGATCGTGAAACTTGCCAGCCAGGCGCCTGAGAACAGTGTGCGCACCGAGCTCATCCTGCGACAAGTCATCAAGTCTGGAGATGGCTTTGCGCGGCTTGTGGATTCCAGCGTGGTGACATCGTTTCTGTATCCGCAAAGCGATGCTTCCAATTCACCATCCGATCACCAATCGGTCATGCGCCGATTCTTGTGCGCGGATGCGCTGGCGAAGGATGCCAAACAAGGAGGGCGGTTCAAACGAATGCCTTCCATGCTGGTGCATCATGATCATACGAGTTATGGAGTGGATGAGAGACCAAAAAACGACCCTGACTTGCATTATGACGACGACGACGACGAGGATGACGAAGAAGGCGAAGGCATTGTCACCATTGTCAACGGAGGTTGGCTGGTACAAGATCAGAGCGTCAGAGCCAACCAAGAGGCGCAGAAGTTCACGGAACGCAAATCCGCAACGCCATCCACTGCGGCAGACCAACGCATCATCCAGCGATTGGAATGTCTGGCGATGGGTCAGGCGGTGTCACTCAACGATAAGCAGTCCATCGAGCTCGACGTGCGCACGACCCTCAGCAACATGGATCTGCCGTTGACGTCGGATGGTGCTCGTTCTGCCTTAATCGACATCGGGAGATGGCAAGCCGGCGATGATCGCAATGACGTCAATCCATGGTCGGTCGATACTCTGGATGCCGCACGCTGGTATCAGGACTACGATACCCAAAGGCGTCAGGACATGGTGGAGGCCATCCGGAGCAAGAATCAGCAACAGAAGAAGCAGAAGCAAACGCAGAAGAAGCCTCCCCCGAAGCTGACGCTGCAACAGGAGCAGCAGCTACGACGTCGGCTGGAGGGTAGATCGGACCTCACGCGCTGGCCTTCCGTGTGCGTGGATGCAGAGCGCACGTCCTTCCGCGATGATGCCATTGGGCTGAGACCGAGAGCCAAAACGGGCCGGAAGGTTGTTGGATCTAACAAGTGGGAACTGCTTCTGCACATTGCGGACGTCTCGGACATTTACTGTACCAAGTCGTTCCTGCGTAGTGAGGTTGCAGAGAGCGAGGGCTATTTGCAGACGTTGCAGGGTGCCGCCGAAAGCAGAGGGTCCAGCCGGTATGATCTGCCGTTGGGGCCGTTGCACCTGATGCCCCCGACGGTGCTGCGATCGCTCGCCTTCCAAACCTTCTCCGCTGATCCATCGCAACAATCCAAACAAACAGATGCCACTACCAACCGTTGCGTGACGCTGTGGGTCTACCTGGAGGAAGAGACGGGAAAGGCCTTAGACGCCGGTGTGGAACGATCCATCATCTCCCGTCCCTTGGCGCTCTCCTTCCAAACTGCGACGTCGCTGCTCGATGGCTCTCTGGAACCAGAAAACGAGATTCTCTCAAGGGGGCAATCCTTGCTCTCCATCGCAGACAAGCTGCTGCAATCCTGGAAGGACGATCGCTTGAAGACCAGCAAGGATGCCCAAAGCCGCGACGACCGATTGACGGCACGAGAGAACGTCTCCAAGCAGATGCGATCGTCGAACAGACGAGATGATGGGAAAGACGGATTCCAACGCACGCGTGGTCACTTGCTGGTCAACAACGCTCTGGAACTGTACAGCCACGGTACGACGTCGTTGTTGCGCCGACGCAAGATCGCCATGCCGCGCGTGGCCGGTACGGAGCAAGGGCGCGCGGCAACGGCTCCGTTGCGTCGATACATTGATGGTATGATGCAGCGCCAGGTGCTGTCTGGGCTGTGCGGGTACGGTGGCGCTGTATTGACGCGAGACGAATGCGTGGAGGTTGGCAAGAAGGCGACGGAGACATTGAATGCGATGAACAACGTGCAGTCCGTCAAAGGCAATGCTCGCGGCATCACGAAGCAGCAACGGGAGGCCATCCGAACATTGCGGACCCAGATGACTGGTCGCAGCGGTCCGATACCTGCAAGTGGAACAGGTCGACAAGGCGAGGTGGTGATTGACGGCGTTGGAGCCATCGCCTCGTGTCGTGGACTGCAGGAGCCATTGCGTGCCGGAGAACAGATCATGGTGAAGATTCGGAAGATCGATGAGGAGCTTGGCACCGTCTCCGTGATTTATCATGACTCGTAGGAATATGTAGTACTCACGGTTAGTGAGATTGAAAGTGGATACTGTATTCTGCTCTCGCCTTTTTTACGCTTGAATATATTTGTACATTGTCCTGATTCCATACGGATACGGCATCGTGTGGATCGCCTTGCATCCTCTATGGTATCATACTATCTCTCCCTTGGATATAATAGAATGCTGTCGAATATCTGTGCTCCATCATAGTCGTCGATCTCTACGAGCTACGCTACTCGTACTCGTACGAGTGTGACAAGTCGGATTTCTAATTGGCAGAAGGCCCTGCTACCGTCTCTATGACGCCACACACCATCGCATGGCAAGCCATGACTCTACAAATCCTCCTTCACACCAGCCGGCTGCTCCGCGAATAGTTTTGCATCGACGAACTCAGCCAATCGCTGCACTTCCGCAGGATGCGAGGAATGGCCCACGGGATACGACTGATCCTCCACGTCTTCCACACCCGCTTCGCGCAGCTTCTCCACGCCGAATTTTTGCTGCGGGAACAGCACCTTGTCATCGTGCTGACCATGCCCCCAGAAGAGCGGCGTGGCCTTGGCGGTCGCCGACAGGTCCTTCAACTCTGATGGCAACGTAAGCCAACCGCTCAAGCAGACGCAGCCAGCGTAGGCTCTGGTGTTCCTGCCATAAACGGCCAACAAGGATGCCGCAGCCCCCTGCGAGAATCCTCCCACGACGATGCGCGACGCAGGGATGCCTTTGCCTTCCAGCTTGGCGACCTCGGCCTCGATCTGCGCCACCGATCGATCCAGACCGACGGGATCGTCCTTGGAACCCACGGCGATGGGCCAATCGAACACATCGAACCAGCCGGTCATCGTCATGCCGCCGTTGATGGTGATGGGGATGGTCGGTGCGGCAGGGAAGACGTATTCGATGTCGGCCAGCCGGGATTGCAGCGACGGCAAGGAGGTTTGGAGGGAGGACCATCCTGCAGGAGAGTCGCCGAGCCCATGCAGGAAGATGAGCGCACCGCGCTTTGTAGATGCTGTGGACATGGCGTGAGCGAAGATGCCTGTTGGCTTTGTGGCTGTTGTGATGCTTGTGATGTCCGTGGAGATGATGGAGACGAGTGAGAGCAACAGCAGGGAAGACGTCGCTTTGGATCTGGGGAGGAGCAGCAGCAGCAAGGATGACAGTGCAAGGAGGGAAGCAGTCATGAGCCCGAACGTGAGACTGGGGACGGGAGCTTCTGTTGGATGTATAGGTCGCAATAGATCGTAGTTTGTGCTGTGTGGATGCCTTGGCACTTCGTTGTTGTGTTGATCTCTGGCGCTCTGCAGTTGTGAGCGATGCCGCAGAAGCTGATTTGATGCTGAATCGATGGATGCCTTCATGGTGTTGGTGCTCGCGCCCTCGTATCTCCAGGAGAAAGATACAATCGGGATGGCTGGACACGAACAACGAGCTGATCAAATCACACATCATCGGCGATGCTACGACATCTGACTAGAGAGACTGGGCATGGTTCTGTCCACGCTTGATAGCGGTAAATCAATGATTGTCGTCCTGACCGTAGCTAGTTACAGTTTGCGTACTTCTATCACATGGTATAATACTTGCTCTTTTAGCATCTCAAATTCGTTGCTGTTGGTGTTGATCCCTCAGCTCTCAGACTTCTTCCGGCTCGATTGGATGGTAGTGGAATGCGCTCTGATCGTGAGAGATGGCAGTGTCGTCGACAAGATCGTCGGTTTTGGTTTTGGGAGTGAGTGAGCAAAATCATGGTTGAGTACAATAGCATGCGATGATGGATGGGGATGGGTGCGTGCATGAATGAGTGAGCGATCGTTGCATACTTCGTAAGTCGAGGTTGCGATCAAACACGAAGGCTCATCGCAAGCAGAGGTGTTCTGTTTATAGCCAACTTGCACACAGGCGTGCACCCTTACTCGTACGTACCTTTGAACCGATTGTGTTGCTTCTTTGTCTCTGCAGCCAAGGATCGCCTTCGTTACCATCGCTGTTGATGTTTTGACTATGATGGCTGCCGCTATTGCTGGCAAGATCATCTTGTCCATCGATGCTGTTGCCATCGTCGTCCTGATCGTTGCTCGTGAAGACCAATGATCTGGCGGTTGCATCCTGACAGTCGTCGTTGGAATGATTCTGACGCACCAAGATGAGCACGCCGACCATCAGCACGAGCAACCCCGTTGGATACATGACGTAGTTGATGATGCCATCCAGCCCCCGTATCGTGTGATAATGGATCGAGCTCATGATGGATGCGGAGACGACGAAGGAACCGACGAACATGGCGGCCGAGAATGTGGCATCGTACCGTTTCATACACTGGTTCAGAAGGAGGAGTCCGCCGAACGCGGTGGCAACGGCAAGCAAGAGGAACAAAGCGAAGAACCAAGGCAACGTGTCGATCTGTCCGCTGGTTTTGAGATGCAGTATCGTCAGCGCGTCTTTCAAAAAGTTCTGGAATCCTGTGATGGCGCCACCCGCTGTACCCCAGGCGACTGACGATGAAATAATGGAATGGGAGTTGATGGTTGTTCAGTTTGGACGCATTGCAGTTGTGTATGATTGGAGGAGGTAAAATGAAAGGAATGTGAGAAGTGTGCAGAGGAATATTTGGTGTGAAACGTACAGTCATGGCATGTGCAGCTGTGTCTTTACTCCGCAGGAGTCAGCGGATTGTCGAGTTGCAGGATATGAAGTGATGGGTGCATGTAGGTCTGGTATATGCGCGCAAACTCGCAGGCTTCTGCTGATGCGTCAATACGGATACAGAAGCTTTCATCTTTCTCCTTACATTTTCGCAGGACGGTGCTGGACGACGAGGTGGCCCAATATGCCATAAGCAGCATGTACAATGTAGTAGCAACACAGTATGCCAGAAAGTTGGCATCGAGATACTGCGCCCTCTGCATGAGTTCGAGTTCGAGTGTGATCGTGAACATGTGAGTGTGGTTGTGATGGAGATTGCGACGGATAATGAATGTGAAGAAGACGATGAGTGTGAGCTTGGCGTGTTGGAGTAGTGCGCAATGACACGAAGTAGTGCACATGGCCTACAATCCTCTGACAAACGACATCATGACGTACCAATTCATGGAGTGTGACATCCTCGTTGTTGGTGTGATCGCCAAAGATGGCAACGACAACTTCTCCCAGAACGATGAGAGATGCTGCGACGATTTGCGTAGTGGAAGGCGATTCACCGATGGTGGGATACGAGAAGAGGATGACCCAAACCAGAGTGAGGCCGGAGAACGGTGCAAGTATTGACGGCGAGGCATACTGCATGGCCAACACGCTGCATGCTGGATTGAGAAAGCTCATCCCGATCATGCCGGAGTATGATAAGAACGAGGAAATTCGACGGGTCCTCCTCTCCTTCCGCGCCTGTTCTTCTTGCTGCTGATGTGATTCTTCTTGTGCTTGACTTGCTGGCTGCTCACTATCATCGTTGCCATCGTCATCATCGTCATTATCCTCATCATCAGGATGCATTTGGTGAGTGTCTGGAGGAACGAGCAGCTTATCTTCATTCCCTTCTTCGTCCGCAGCAGAGACACTGATGGAAAGCGTCTGCGTGGACATGGAGGAAGACTTGATGCCAAAGACAGGCGCTGATGACACCGCATGTTCTCCGTCATCTTCGTCAGCTGTTGTGAAGCGATTCCTCCTGCCACCGCTATCACCACCACTGCTACCACTATCACTGGCAATGTTGCCATTCTGGTGCCCTCCGTTGTGACCGCCTGCAGCGCCACCACCATTCAAGTCCCGAAGCAGGAGCCACGACTGTCGAAGGGCGAGCTTGGAGGCTGCTCCGATGAGGGATGCCATCACCGAAAGGACGATCCCCTTCATCCAATCGGACGCCGAGACGATGTCGCTCATGCTGGGTTCTGTATGGCACTTCCTTATCTTCCGATTCCTTTCGTTCCCGTCTCCTTTCCTTGTTGAATGCAGGCCCCTTTATTTGGTTGTTTGATCCCTCTCGATGAATGAATCCAACACCAAATGAGCGGGCAGCAACAACTGCGAATTCCAGTCTGATGCGCAGTTGTCAACGCCCACAGTGATGACGACGGCGACGCTGCGCAAAGGAACTCTTGGTGGATGGAAGTGGAGTTTGACGCGGGTGGGTGAACCTTGATGAATCGTCAAGATCGACCGAATGCTCTCGTGTCGATGATGCTTTGTCGACGATGCTTTGCTTGGGTTGTCAGGATGTGTGTTTGTGATTGTGAGCAACTCGTGCAGAGACGCGACCTTGGTGGAGGCAGTTGCATGGCTTCGTGTTTCTTTGTTGGTCGTCTCCTTTTTGTCGCACGAATCAGCCACCACGGCCATCTTCCTCGATGTTGTCACGGTTGTTGTGGCTTCGGCGTTCGCCACAAACGAGAGAGAATCTCGGAGTTCAAACCGGGATTTACTTTGATTCGTGGACACATCGCGAAGGAATTGACGTTATCAACCGTTATTCTCGAATTTCAGTCGTTGGGATCGCGCTCAACACAATCCAACCACTTGTTCTCTTCGAAATTCGAAAAGTGCGAAAACACACAACACAGTTTCCAAACGCAAACTGATTGACGCACGACGCAATCGCGATCGAGGTGTTGCCATCACTGTGATTGTCGTTGTCGTGGGGATGCCAGCGTTGCCGTCTCATCAGCTCACCAACCTCATTTTTGGAGACAAGGCAAGCCAAGAGCATCGGAACTTCACACTTCGGACGTTGCACGAATCGCTCACTGCACATCCCCAGACAATTCGAACGACGTACAAATACAGCAGAGCAGAGTCGAGCCTTCGCATGTTCCTTCGCAGCCACCGCCCACCCCCAAGACCAAGCAACTGAGCGACAAGACGCCCACAGCAATCATGGACGAAATGAACGACGCGCAGCCATCGATGATGGCGCAGCAACCGATGATGGCAACAGGAACACCTGGTGCCGAAACGCCAGGCCCCGTCACGGGCGACGTGCTGGGCTTGGTAGTGCCCGGCGGCGTCGTGCGCACCGACTTCCGTCCCGCCGATGCGTCCGGCACCAAATTGGCGCTGCAGCTGCAGAGTCCTGGCGATCTGCCGTCGCCCTTGCTGCGTGTCAACGAGCTGGTGTGCTTCGTGCTGCCTACGGCGTCGATACCGCCCAATCATGGCGTCCTCATCTACTGGCAGCTCACCGCCGTGGAGACGAACCAGACCAGCGGATTCGAATTGCTGGGCGCTCTGACTCCCGAACAACCATCGGCGATCTTCCGACCCGGTTGGGGCGAGCACGACCAGTTCATCAGCCTCGGCGATCGTCCGGCCAGCATCACGTTCGGTGTGTCCATCGAGCCCATGGAGAGCGTCAAGAATCTGTCAGCGGCCACGACGCAGGCAACGGCCGCCAAGAGGCCGATGGTGGCGCAGAAGATCGCCAAGGACCTCTTCAACTTCATGCAATCATTCGACACGGGGGCCGGCGGCAGCAGCCAGATGGTGGTGCCGACCAACATCTTCGACCGGTGGTGGAAACGATTCGAGAATAAGTCACAGCGGGATCCCAACTTCTTCCTCAAGGGTGACGAATGAGGTGTGTGCGATGCTGCTGGGGGGGGGGGGGGGGGGGGGGGGGGCTATGGTGTGCGGTGCCTTCGAGGCGACGTAGATAAGCGGCAGACACTGTCACCGACTGACGGCGAGCAGAGCTTGTGAAACATGAACAAAATTAGGACAAGCCATGACAGTACAATATTGATGGAGAGAACACTCCACTTCGATGTCGTTTTTTGTGGTATCAAACAATGTGTCCTCCACAACACTTCTGATACTCGGACGATGAGTACGTAGCATGATTGACTGCCGTCCCAGTGAAAGCTTGCAACCAGAATAGCGTCGAGCAGCGTAGGTCTGCTTTTTTCAAAGCTGCATTTGTCTTCAGCGATATCGTCTTGACCGTTCGAAACGACCGTACAGTTCCGACCGTAAGGTTGCAACAGTTATTATAAGGCAAAAGTAAAGTCTGACCGACCTCCGTCTTTCGTTGACGATGACTGCACAAAGATACCTTTTCGAAGCAAAATGGGACACAGGGAAGAGGGAACGGCGAACACAAGAAAACAAGACCTCCTCTTCGGACCGCGCAGAAATGAATGGAGTAGATGAACAAAGAGAGAGAGAGAGACGAATGCAATGGAGCGTACTCTCTGGTACTCCAGCAGAGAGTTCGATGATGATGAATAAACGTACGCGTGAGGGGCAAGAAGCAACAACGTTGTGGGCTCAAGAGTTATGCTATTAGAATTCTTCGGTCAAATGGTTGAATGCCACCGTTGTGTTGGATTCGGTCTCCTCTGTTGACATCTACGCCCAAGCAGTTCAGCCTTTCTGGTCGTGTGAGTGTGCAACAAGAGCGATTCCCTCCATTTTGTGAATGACAGTACTGATGAGACGCTTTTGTGCTTGTTTGTGTATGTTGTTGGTTGGCTATCCTAATTCGGTTATCAATCCGTGAGGAGCAAGTTATCTGGCTGTTGCTGTGCTTAAGCCTGTTCCCGCTCTGTGGACATCAAAGCCACTCCGCGCCACAGGTGCGCAGAGCGTTGGAGGGGAGCGCGGGAGTTGCCGCTTAGTCGATCTCCTCGATGGTTGGTCCGCCAGCTGGGTCAGCGGCTGGTGGGGCACCTCCGGCGCCGCCCATGTCTGGCATTGGGCCGCCTGGCATGCCTCCTGGCATACCTCCGGCTCCACCGGCCATGGACTGGAGGATTGGCATGGCGACAGACTCGAGGCTCTTCTGCTTCTCTTCGTACTCCTCCTTCTCGGCGGTTGGGTTGGCATCCAACCAGGAGATGGTCTCTTCGATCTTGGACTCGAGCTTGGTCTTGTCGTCGGCTGGGATCTTGTCCTTGACCTCGTCGGAGGAGATGGATCCCTTGAGGGAGTAGCAGTAGTTCTCGAGGGCGTTCTTGGCCTCGATACGCACGCGGTTGGCATCATCCTCGGCCTTGTACTTCTCGGCGTCGTTGACCATGCGCTCGATCTCGTCCTGCGAGAGACGGCCCTTGTCGTTCTTGATGGTGATCTTGTTCTCCTTTCCGGTGGACTTCTCGAGGGCGCTGACGTTGAGGATACCGTTGGCATCAATGTCGAAGCACACATCGATCTGTGGCTGTCCACGTGGCATTGGTGGGATGCCGTCGAGGTTGAACTTTCCGAGGAGGTTGTTGTCACGGGTCATGGAGCGCTCTCCCTCGAAGACCTGGATGAGGACGCCTGGCTGGTTGTCGGCGTAGGTGGAGAAGGTCTGGGTCTTCTTGGCTGGCACGGTGGTGTTGCGCTTGATGAGGGTGGTCATGACACCTCCGGCGGTCTCGAGACCCTGCGAGAGCGGGGTGACATCGAGGAGGAGGAGGTCGGTGAGCTTCTCGGACTTGTCGGCTCCGGAGAGGATGGCGGCCTGGACGGTGGCACCGTAGGCGACGGCCTCGTCTGGGTTGATGGACTTGCATGGCTCCTGTCCGTTGAAGAACTCGGAGAGCAGGGACTGGATCTTTGGGATGCGGGTGGAACCTCCGACGAGCACGACCTCGTCGACCTGGCTCTTGGCGATCTTGGCGTCGCGGAGGACCTTCTCGCATGGCTCCATGCACTTGCGGAAGTAGTCCATGCACAGATCCTCGAAACGGGCACGGGTGATGGTGGAGTTGAAGTCGATACCGTCGAAGAGGGAGTCGATCTCAATGTGGGCCTGTGTGGAGGAGGAGAGGGTGCGCTTGGCACGCTCGCAGGCGGTACGCAGACGGCGCAGGGAGCGGTTGTTGCCGCTCATGTCCTTGCGGTGGCGACGCTTGAAGTCCTGGAGGAAGTAGTCGACCATGCGGTTGTCGAAATCCTCTCCACCCAAGTGGGTGTCTCCGGCGGTGGCCTTGACCTCGAAGATTCCCTCCTCGATGGTGAGGAGGGAGACATCGAAGGTGCCACCTCCGAGATCGAAGATGAGGACGTTCTTCTCGTCACCCTTCTGGTCGAGACCGTAGGCGATGGCGGCGGCGGTTGGCTCGTTGATGATGCGGAGGACGTTGAGTCCGGAGATGGCACCGGCATCCTTGGTGGCCTGGCGCTGGGAGTCGTTGAAGTAGGCTGGGACGGTGACGACGGCGTTCTTGACCTCCTTTCCGAGGTAGGCCTCGGCGATGTCCTTCATCTTTCCGAGGACCATGGAGGAGATCTCCTCGGCCTTGAAGGACTTCTCCTCGCCCTTGTAGTCGACCTGGATGATTGGGGTTCCTCCGGTTCCGGACACGACCTTGAATGGCCAGTGCTTCATGTCGGCCTGGACACCTGGGTCGGTGAACTTGCGGCCGATGAGACGCTTGGCGTCGAAGACGGTGTTGGTGGCGTTCATGGCGGCCTGGGACTTGGCGGCATCACCGATGAGACGCTCGGTCTCGGTGAAGGCGACGTACGATGGGGTGGTGCGGTTACCTTGGTCGTTGGCGATGATCTCGACGCGGTCATTCTGCCACACACCCACGCAAGAGTAGGTGGTTCCCAAGTCGATTCCGACGGATTCTCCTGTGACGTTAGCCATCTTGATTTGTTGCTTGTTTGTTGTTTGTTTGTGGTTGGTTTGCTTGTTGCTGATTGCGTTGCGTTTGGATTTGCTGTGAAACAAATTTTATGGGCTGAGGGAGAGATGATCGAGAAATTGGGATGGTGGTCGTTGGATCGTCGTTGTCATTGTTCTTGTTGCCCAAGTTGCCGCAGTTGCCGCAGTTGCCGCAGTTCCTTGCCGAAAATCGTTCGTTGCCGTCGTTGTTTCCGCGCGTTCCGCATCGCGTTTGTTCGCGCAGTGTTCATTATTGGTTTTCACGGAGCGCGAAAGACATCGAATGCAATCTTGGATGTGTTGTTGCGTGTTCGAATCTCTCGGAGTACTCTCTGGTAGGAAGCTACGGCGGTTGCACGAACGGTCGATCCAAAGCGTGAATCATGGCTCATAACCGCTCCATGTTTGGATCCGCGATGTTCGAAGAAGTCTCCCACATCTCCATCTTTGGTTTTCGTTCGCCATCACGCCTCCTTCCTTCGTGCGACATCGCCAAGCTTCCGTGTGCACCCGCACAAATCGTGGTCGTCGATGGTCCGTGAAACGTGGTACTGGGCCTACGTGGATCGCGGCAGCACGCAGCCAACCAAAAAAGAGAAGGAGTTCGTGGAAGTCTGTCCGTCTGTGCGACAGTCGTGGTTTTGGCCAGTTCGCGCACATTCGTTGGTGCGGAGTGCTCCGAATGGTTAAAAACGTGACTGGCCTCGCGACACGTCGACGATGACGGTGGTTGTGACAAAACTGGTGGAAGCCAATCGTAGCATGATGTTCAGTCACGACTGAAAGCCGGCAGGGTTCGTGTTTCAATGTCATTTCGCGGATGAACACATCGGAAAAATTAAACAGACATCCAAATTGTTGATCCATACAAACAGACAATCATGACTAAACAAAAATACAGACAGACACAAAAATGGCCTATCACGCCGACAAAATCGCCATTCATGAAGAAAACACGAATGATTCGTGTTTCGAATCAAGCAATCGTGGGTCAAAGCACATAGAATGAGAAACGAGGCAAGTTATCATACAGCATGTAGTCGCACGAGTACTATTCTGGAAGAGGAAGAGCTGCCTCTGATACATAAATCAGTAAATCAGAAGCAGCGATCATGCATCAACGAAGAGGACTGCGAGCAATGGCGGCTGCGAATCTGATCATGTGTCTCGCAAGTGGCGATAGCAGTCATAGCAAGGTGTGTGGGACGACTGATGATGCAGACATGATCGGGGAATGTCGGACGAGAAAGAAAGGTTGGCCTGTGGCGAGTCCTGACAGCAAAGATACCATGGATTTGACACACGATGGGAAACGCGACACGCGGAACAAACCACGATCAACTGATGGGTGGTCGTTGTTGGCAGCTGATGACAACCCAACCGCTGCCGTGACAGGCACAGCTCCCTTCGCCTTCTTGCTCCCCTCCTCCATGTTCATCTCCACAATACTACGTGTAATACCCACGTGAACACACACACTGCAACAAACAGCAGAGTAGGAAGGTTCAATCAGAGTACCATCGTATCAGCAGGCAAGCAGGCAAGCAAACAAGCAACCGAGAGAGAGAGAGAGATCACAAGAGCGTTGGCATCATGCTCGAAGGCGGACGGACAGCAGCATGAGCAAGACCAGCCAATCCACAAAGCAGCGCTCAACGAATCCATTCGATCTGTCATTTGACGAAGAGGAAGAAAGCGGATCCAACAACCGACCGAACGACCGCCAACATCCCAGCGAGAACCAGAATGACGGATGTCTTCTCGATCCGTCAAGCGCAGGCACAGTCACTGACAATGCTGGGCAGGACAGCGGTACTGTCGTCACCATCGGTGGAGACATGGGACGACAGAGTACTTCACGAGTGGCTCCGTTGAATTTTCATCAAAGTTTCGCTGGCCCAGGTGAGTGATTGTTTGTATTCTTTATCATAATACAAGTATTACATATCATATAATATGTTGTCAAATGACTGTGCACGACACGAGCACCATACTTACATAAGAGTACCATGGGAGCGCTCTGATACTCCAGGAAATACGCACACCGACGGGCATGACGGATACGACAAAAAATGGACACGATGATCCAGAACCCGCAATGATCATGAGTCCATGTTGGGATTGTCCAAGAGCATTCACCACTCTGATCCTCTTTCCGCTTCATGTTGCACGTGCCATCCCTCAACTTTCGTTCGTTCGCTCCACCACCACCGACAACGTCCCAACAATGATATCAGCGACACCTGCACTCGACTTCCAGGCAGCATCGAAGCGCAAGGATTCCGGGGAGTTCTTTTCTCCATTGGAGGATGCCTTGCTGCAGCTCACTGACAGCAACATGGAATCACCTGACAGCCTTGTGAGGAATCAAATGCAAACGCATGTCATCAGAGATCATCAGGGAGCCCATCTCCCCGGCGAGACCTTCCGCATTGCCCATTCGGATTCAGCCGACGAAAGAACTGCTCTGTTCCAAACGCCACAGAAAAGGTACTCCCACCCTTCGAGCAAACCAAGGAGAGATTCGCGCACCCGTGCACAACAGCGAAGCAGCGTGGCATCGACGGCATCGTCTGCGGCGGCTGCGTCTGCTACTGCGTCCGCGACCGATAGAGGCCCTCGACGTCCATCTTCCATTGTGTCAGTCACCAGCAGACCTGATCCAGTCCTACGGAAGCTTCAGGTGACTGACCAAAACGAATTCAACATGGAGTACAAATTGATCCTCCTGGAAGATCTGGGAACGGCATCCTCCTGGATGGTGTTGCTGCTGCCGTACGCTGCTTTCTGCCTGTGCCTGACCCTGGAATCCTTCGAAAGGATCCAGGTGTCGAAATCCGATGTCATTGCCCCAAAATCAAGATGCGAGGCCAACTTCACAACATCCGGCATAGATCCCGCCATGATTGCATCCAAGCACACCTACCCTCTGCTTCCAGATGATGCCATCTCAACCACTCCATGCTGGGCGACGGTCCTTGAAGAACACAGCAGCAGCAGCAGCAGCAACGACAACGACAGCGGCAGTATTGCTAGCATGCCGGACGACAGTCCAAATGTATTGATGAACGGCAGTGCCTTCGAGTCTGGAATCTTACCCAGCATCCCCGTGCTCACCACGTTCATTTACATGGACTCTGCCTACCACGCCCTATCCACAGACATCGTTGCATCAGTGGCCCAGCAACGCATACATGCGGAGATAAGCGTGCTGCAAGAGTCGCGGGATGACTTTGACAACCCATTCTGGTCACTGATGTACAAAGCCCCGCACCAGACGTTGTCCATGGCATGCCGGCCAACCGCTGGCCAGACTGTTTACCATGTCGATCGCCAAGCCCTCAACGAGATACTATGGGATTGCAAAAGCCCACGGATCATGGACCTCATCTTCGCAATGCCAGCAACGGGAGTGTACGGTGGCGGCAATCTTCGATTCGAGGTGTTTTACCACTTTGCAGGAACGAAGAGCACAACCAACCTCGATACCAACATCGACACCAACGTCAACGTCAATGCCACTGCCACTGCCACTGCCATCACAAAAATCCAGCTACAAGGTTTCACTAGCAACGTGTACACCTCCAGCAGCCGAATGGATGATGCCCTGTCGCAGTGGAATGCAGCGGAAACACCAGCAAATGAAATCGTCGCGGCCTTGGCACAGCGATCATCGTACAGCATCCAGCACATGAGTCATTTCGCCATGACGATGGATTCCATTGTTCGATGCATCTCCATTGTATTGACTCTCGCCTTCTTCGCTACGTGGTGCTACAAACAAGGAATCTCCAGCTTCTTCGAGAGATGCTGTTGTTGCTGTTGCTCTTCGCGCTGGCGTGGCGGGAGCGCACTTACAAATTCACTGCGAGGGATACACCGATGGTGGGAATCCACATGGGTAGTCTTTCCGGAAAGACGCTACGTACTCTTGCTTCTACTCGGGCTTCTCTGTATCCAGGGACCGGCGCTGGTGGTGCTGTACGCATTCCCGCATCTTGGTTCGAAGTATCATCTCAGAAGGGCCGCGGATGCCATGAATGGGATCGGGATCCATTGCATCCTGTTCGTGTACCTGTGCCTCTTCCATGGCTTCCGGTATCACACCGACATGGTCGCTCGATCACGGACAGAGCACCGCCGGCAGATCATCCAACTTCGGCACGCAATCAAACACGTGACGGCCGCGGACGAGCTTGGCGGTGGTAGCGAGGACGAAGAAATCATCCAAAGACATATGCAGGCACACTTCGAACGGTTCGGCGATGTAGACGGCAGTGCCAACAACAAGCATCTCCGCTTGCAGAGCGACCCGTGCGCAGATGGGAGCATCGACTTTCTCTGCGACAAGATGGTGCTTCTGATCGTCGGGGTTGCCGCCGTCATCACGTCAGTTTTCTCGGCCTTTCCACCGGAAAGCAGTCCGGGTGTGAACCTGGAAGAAAGCAGACTAGATATGTACAGAACGGTGTTCTTCATCAGCTCTGTCATCCAGTTTGGTGCAGTCGTCGCGTGGCTGTACCTGATTGCGTACACCTCATTGAAGACTGCGCAGCTTCTACGAAGAGAGCCGTTCCTCAGCACGAGACCGGCGCAGCTGTCGTTCCGCATCGTCTTTGCTCACATGGCTCTTGGGCTCACAGCGTTGATCGTCTCCGTTTTCATCCAGGGCAGGAATCTGTTCCGCAAGTGGCATTTCGAGACGACCTCAACGGGAAAAATTCCGAACACAGACGGCGATGATGCGCAGGGCGATTCCGACGTCGACCCAGGCTCGTCGTCTTGGTTGGGAATCGCGGTGACAGTCGTGGAGAAGGTCGGCGAACAATTCCCGTACAGCGGGACAGCAGCAGATGTGGGAGCCGGCAGAATCATCTTTGCGACGGTCTCGATCATCATCACGGCGTTCATTTTTCTTCCATCGCAGACGCAAGATGACAACGAGTCCAGTGCCAACGCCAATGCCAACGCCAGCGACCGCCCAGACAAAACATGCATCCCCAGTTCCCGAATCGATGGTCGTCAACCACGCATCCATGACATCGAGACAAGTAGTGATTCAAATTCACATTGCGCATCGAACCAGCGCCCCGCACTGTCAAAAAGAAACGGCGACGGTTTTCCTGGCACCCTTGAACTCATCCGCGAGCACAAGCAAAGGAAGAGAGACAAACGGACGGTCGTACGCCTTGGCAAGGATGCCAAGACATGGCGTGTCTTTCCCATCCCAATCCAAAACAACGATTCTTCGCAGCCTTTGGGTCAGCGCAGGGAGAACGGAATTCAACTGTACCAAGACTTGCACACGGACGCGACGAACATGGCAGATCGAGGTTTCGTGTCCGCCGGTCCCTACACCCCTGTCTTCTGCCTTGAAATAGCCCATTGGTTGAGCGAAGCATCGTGGCAGGCATACTTCACCCCAGCTGTGTCGGAACATGAGGTCCATGGTGCAGAACACATGCATCTGGAATCCATCGGTCTTCGGCTGGAGGGTGCTGTGCTGGATGAGATCACGAACATTCAGGCGTACGTGGCGTCAAACGTGACAGCACAGATCGATGGAGATGAGGATACGATCATCGTTGTTGCATTCCGAGGCACGGCCAACGCTGCTAATGTGAGAACCGATTTCCGTTCGCGGCAGGTGCCGCTGCTGGATCAGCTCACGGCTGCTAGTTCCGCGTCGTTCTGCATACGACCCGACAGCTGTGAAATCCCAGACGCCGACAACTGGATTTGGGACACCCCGGAGATGTTCAACGAAGACCACGTGCGATGCATCATGCCGTGCAAGCCCGCCCGTCCGTTCTGTTCGCCTCTCTCCCCCTCCACAGTGCCTCGAAACGAGACGCAGGACTTTTCATCAGACGCCAAGGCCATCCTCCGGTCAACCCCCATCGCGCAGAACACGTTCCCGTTGGTGCATGAAGGGTTCCAGGAGGTTTACTGTCACATCCGACGAAAGCTTCTGAACATCATTGTGCCGGTCTACCAACGACAGCTCGCCAACGTTCTACAATCAAATGGCATGGACGAATCGTTGGAGGCATATGACGATGAACCATTAGCCTTGCCGAAGATCTACATCACTGGCCACAGCCTGGGAGGATCGGAGGCGCAGCTGCTGGCGCTGGACTTGGCAAGCAACTGCGAGATCGTGTTGCCGACGAAAGCCAAGAGCACCGCGTCAGATTCGGTGCCGTTGGCAGCCGAGGTTGGAGGGGATATTGTCATCCCGGAGGACGAGGTGTTCAACCTACCATCTCCAGAGAAGAGGAGCTTGCTAGGTAAAGCAGACAGAAGCGGCCACGGTGCGCATTTGGAGTCGGAACCGCAGCTGCAGTCGTATCAACAGCAGCAGCAGCAACGGCAACACCTATACCAGCAAGGCCAACAACAGCACGAAGCGACCAAACACATTCCAGGAGCCAACGAGGAAAAGAAGACGGAGCTTCGTTTGCAACCCCCAATCGCAGTGTACACGTTCGGCCAGCCTCGGGTTGGGAACAAAGCGTTTGCCAGCTTCTACAAGCAGAGGGTGCCGCACACGTTCCGCGTCGTCAACGAAGGCGATGCCATCACGTCCATGCCGAACCGTTTGTGTTGCGGCGGCGCCTACAAGCATGCAGGGTTGGAGGTGCTGTTGGATGAAGGGCAGACCGGGACCATCCTGGTGGGACCGACCGTGGTCGAAACTGTCTTTCGTTTTCATGAGGTCCGCACCAATGTTGCTGCACACACACTGGTAAAGTACCGGGAGTCGTTGGAGATGTCATTTGCGGAGCACGAGCTTCAGGAGTACTATCAGGGACACAGCCGTGGCAAACGGGCGAGCGAGACGGCGAACGAAGGGCAACGCAGGAGGGGTACTCACGGTAGCATCGCGGGGTCAAGTTCCGTCATACCGGAATGGATGGTGCAGGTTCGGACATTGCCAACCGAAGTGTAAATCAAGCAAGCAAGTAGGGAGAATCTGAGTGCTCCCGATGAACAAGGTTGCTGGCGTAAGCGGAGTCTTCAGTGGAGTCAACAATGGAGTGTGATCGTTGTCCTCCATCTGGAAGTGATTCTTGCTGTTGTCGTGCAACGCAACCGGGCACGCTTCGCAAGATATCCCATAGCCGTGGAGTATTTGTACAGACGAATGGGGTAGAGTATAGAATACGCATAAAATGTTTCTTTGGACTGTTTGATTGGACTATTTGCTTCATCGCTCGCGTGATTGGTCGATTGAAGCTGCTCATCGTCTCTTTGGCTTCGGCTTGATCTCCTCGTCTGGCGTGTAGTGGATGTAGATTTCGTTGGCAGTGCCAGGAGCGTAGACCGAGCTTCCCTTGCTCCAGTCGTAGCTACTGGCATACGCAAACAGATTTCCGGGCGAATTGAATTCAGCGCACGATATCGTCCGATTGATCGCGGCGAAGGCTTTCAGCCGTTGTCGGTTTTCTGCGAGTGAACGAATGAATGAATGTAACGAGGTGTGTGGTATGCGGTATATGTTCGAGATGAACGTGATAGGATATGACGGACGGGTGAGAGTATGAGGAATTGATTGGGCTCGCTTGCAGCTGTTGGAATGGCGAAGGTCATCAAACATGGTGGTCACTCCAACAAGGGGCAACTTGCGCAAATTGGCAACACTGTCAAACAACGCATACCAACAGAGCGAAGCGTAGCAGCATGCCCAAAAGCAGCTTCGTTGACACGATCACAACACTACAGCATGGCAACATGACACGTACCCTTGTCCCAAAAGTTGACGACACCATCGGCTCCGACTGTCGCGAAGGTTCCGAACCGCTGTTGGAAGGCGATGGCGTTGACACTGTACACGCCGGAGTCCTGACGATGGCACTTGAAGGCAAAGCTGTCGCGATTGGGCGTCTTTTGGATGTACTGGATGCCGACACGACCCTCGATGCTGCCGACGGCGTATCCGGAGGCATCGGGGAAGCAGGTGACGCATCTGGACTGGTACTTCAACGGCGATTCCTTGCGCTGATGCTCCCTCGGCTGCGCGCCGGAGACGTCGTACATGATGAGGTGACGGCCGGCGGTGGCCACCACGAGCAGGGTGTTGCGCACGTCCATGGCGTAGATACGCTCCGGCATGTCGAGCACCCCAGCAGGGTTGGGACTTCGCGTGTCCCAGAACTTGAGCTTGCGATCCCAGCCGCCGCTGACGACGAGGTTGGAGTTGGGCAGGTAGCGCACGCCCTTGATGGGAGCGTCGTGGGCGCCGATCTGCTGCGCCACGCCGTTGGGCGGGCTCTGGCCCAGCTGCCACATCCGCACGGCCTTGTCGCCGCCGCAGGAGAAGACGCGCTGGCCATCAGGCGCGAAGCAGGAGTCCATGACGGGGGACGCATTCTCGTGATTGACCTGCGCCTTCGGCTGCGCACGCACCTGTCCGCCCTGCTCCTGCACTTCCCAGCACCTCACGCCGCCGTCCCAGTTGGAGCTGACGAGGATGTTGGATGTGGGACTCCACCGCAGAGAGGAGATGCCGTCATTCCCGGCCTGAGGCACGTTGCAATCGCCTGAGGCGATGCTGGCCTGCGTCCCGTTCGTGAGTGCCGGCATCGTCGTCGTCGCTGAGCCGAACGTCGCCATCGTCGTCCTCCTCTTGCTGCTGTTGCTGCTGTTGCCTTCCTTCTGTCTTCTCTTTCAGTCAACGCGGTGCAGGGCGACTTCGATGTATGGAGCTATACCGAGTAGAGCAATACCAACCCATTCACGTCAGGCTGTCAATGATGGTGATGGTGATCTTCTGCTGATCGAACTGTTGTGTTGGTATCATGCAAACATGCAAACATGTGCCCAAACAGACAACACATCCGCAACCAACGAACTTGTCTGCTGCCACCATGCTGCGCGCAAAAATCAAGCAAAGATAGTTTATGGTCAAACTAATCAATTCGACCTTCGTGACCACTACAAACAAGAACGCGTGATCCATGACATGTGAATCACGAGTTGGCCACATCCGATGGATTCAAATGACCCGTGATGATCACGTGATACTTTTCGCCACGAAATACGGAGAAACTACTTTCGTGTCGCAAACCAGTTTGTGTTCCGTTGGACGAAGGAAGTGTCAATCTGCGCCACGCTCTTTCTCTGCCTCGCAGAAATGACTTGGGCACTTGTTTGGCTCTTTGTGATGACACGTTTGGTGGCAGCGAAGGCGAAATTATCTCTTTTGGTGCCGTTGCTGCCAAAAGAACCAATGATGCGGAGTTTTTTGCGTTGTTTTGTGGTGCTCGCGAGAAGGGCGTACAACAATGACAATCATCACACTGATTTCACGAGAAATCGTCTCACAACCATGGTCGCTGACCAATCACGAACTCCATCCACACAACCGGCGTGTGGCACCATCCGTGTGTCTGTATCGTACGACTACAACACCGCACGATCAACTCAACGATTATTCGTCTCGACGTCCACTGGCCATCCCCGCTGCGACTCAGAGTATCGCACAACCCAAGGCAACCAAGGCAACCAGGCAAGAGAGAGAGAGAGAGAGAGAGACAGAGAAGTGAAGAACGTTGCGCCTCCCCATCCACATCCACATCGTCGCGCTTCTGAACCGGGCTCCGCACATTGCGAGCACGAAGTAACACAGCCGCAAACGGCATAGTCGTACGACTACCTTCAGGGACACCGCGCAACCTCTCACCCAAGGCCACCGCCGATTGAGCATCTCGGACGCAAAAGGATCGCAGCGCACTCACGCGCGAGCGTAACAAGCACTCCAACACACCGCCTCTTGGACCGACAAGCAACCACAACAGTGACGAGAACTTTGGCACTCCTGCCTTCACAAAACCACAATGTCGGAGACGATAGATGCAGCCACCCCGATGGCATCATCAACCCAGCCGCTGCATGGCGACATTGAAGATGGGAATAGCCTTTGTCATGCTGGATCTGCCCAGCTCAAAAATAGCCGTACGGCTCGGGCACAATCGGAATGCAGGAATGCCGCCCAGGCCTTGACGCGAACGAATGGTCCTGATCAAGGCTTGATGCTGACCAACGGAGAGGTGTCACAGATTCCAAACAATGGCGAAGGCACTAAGAAGAACAAACCAAGGGATCACAAAGCCATGACTTCCAAGCCAGAAAGCTCATCGTCTTCGTCTTCTCCTTCCTCGGCACATCATCGGCTAGGAAGCACCATGCAAACGCTGACGAGCGAGATAGAAGAATCGCATGTCGGCGACAATACCGACGGCGGCGCCAACAACGATGCCACCGTCGAGACCAAAGCAATCAACTTTTCGTGCTTTCCCCAACAACGTGATATCATCCGCAAGCAGCAGCACATCCTGATCCTTCCCATTTTCATCTTTGTCATCCTCTGCGGATCCGCGGTCAGCATCATCGAACTCTATGGCAGATCCAACGAAGCCAGCGTGCGGAAGGAGGCCTCCCTGCTGGCCATTGAAACCGCCGGTTGGTTCAGTGAGTTTATTTGTCATCATCATTCAAATCATTCCATGATGTTACTTGAAGGTTGGGAGGTCTGCTTCGCAGATGTACTCGTACTGTTCTGCTTGGCTTGGTTTTGTCTTGCCTGACTGTAGAGTACTCTATTGTATTCTGCCCCAACTTCACCCACCCATTCTAACATCTCCCGCTGACTAACGTATCACCATGCATCTGCTTTGTGGTTGTGCGCTTTGTACCCTACGTACGCATGCGAACGCTTTCAACCTGTGTTGCGGTTCCTGATTTACTCATCCACCAATCCACATCAACATCCGGACAACAGGCGATCAGCTCGATCAGGCGTTGCTACCACTCTTTTCATTGGCGCAGTTCGTCAACGAGCTGGAGGTCTTTCATGACCTGCCGGATCAGATAGGACCGGCGAACTTGAATGGATCGCTGCCGTTCGTTCCACCGATCCCGCCCGAGACTGTGCCAACGCATCGCAATGTCAGCGGCGTTTGCGACCAGCCGGATTTGGTGCAGCGGTTCACGGAGATTGCATCCACCATCAAGCGCAACTCCGGCATGGAAGGTGTGCTCGTCAACTTGCAATTGGTGCCCAACGCCGTCGTTTGCCTGCTGCATCCAGTCAACAATACGGACGACTTCCCACCGGGAGTATATCTGGACAACAGCGGTGCTATTGGTCATGATCTGCTCATGGATCCAGCAAGGTCCTTCATCGCCGAAGCGACGGTGCCCCGTGACGACGTCGTCATCGCAGGTCCGTTGACGTTGCGGCAGTGTCCCGAATGCGATGCGACCGTGCGATCAGCCTTCATTGCCCGACTTCCCATCACCATGGAGGGCAAAGAGATCACAGTTGGTGGCGTTTCTTATCCAAGATGGGGATTCGCGGTGAGTGACAGGACGAGTGACGGCTGGCATTGTGTCCAACAAAACAGAATGGGCCGATCGTGCATGCGTCTCTCGTGCGAATATCTCCCCCTGGCATCATGCACATACTTCAATCCAACCATCTTGTCAGCTAACTCTTGCTCGTTTTCTCGTTGCTTTCATTGTTACATGTACAAACGTATATCCCGCATTGGTCATGCCCTGCTCCGGCTCTCTCTCTCTCTCCCCCACCGCTTTCCTTAGGTCGCCCTCATCAACTGGGAAGCGTTGGTGGACAAGAGCGGGATTTACGACACTTTCGACCAGCATGGGTTTGAATTCCAGCTAACGAGGACAGATCGGAGAAAGACGGGTGGTCATGACGATGACTCCTACACCGAAAAGAACGTGGTCCTGGCAGAGACAGACGAATTCGAGAGAACGCGAGGCCACAGGTATTGGAGGTGCGTCCCGCAGGCCGTGGACACAACCAACAACGAATGGGTGATCACGGTCTGCTACTCCGTGGCGAGCAATTCGCGATGGCGTCTGACTGCCATCGTCATGTGCGTTGTCGTCTCGTTGGCGTTCTCTGCACTCCTGTACACCACACTTATGCAGAAGCAGATACACACAGAAGCCATGTCCGCCAAATCAGCTTTGATGGTTCAGCACGAGAGGCAGAATGCGAAGGCGGAAAGAGAGGTGAGCAATACGATCATCATCGTGTCCGTCACGAGGAGAATGCATTTCGCAGTGCGCCTGATGCGTCCTTCATCCTTCGTCCAGTGCAACGTTCCATGCGCTCCGCTTCAAGAATTGTGTTTGCGCGCGTACAGTCTGGGGATGTGTGGGTCGTCGAGTGCGCTTCTCTCATTCCATGGCCCCTTATGCATCATACTCACCAACGTGATTGCTTACTTACCCATACTCTATCATCTTGATCATGCATATACGTACGCAACAACAGCTGAATGACTTCATTGCACATGAAATCCGGAACCCTCTCTCGGCTGCCATGGCAGCGTGTAGCTTCGTGTCCACATCCGTGAGCGAGCGACAGGCGCTGAAGGACGCGGATGCCATGGAGGCAGTCCGAGAAGATGTCGGCGTCATCGACACCAGCTTGCACTTCGTCAACGATCTGCTGCGCGACATGCTGGACATGCACCGGGCCGTAAACAAGCAGATGAAGATCGAGAACACGGCCACGGATATCCGCATGGACATCTTGGAACCCGTGGCATGCATGCTGTACAGACGCAATGACAACTTCGAGGCCATAGTTGAATGTCCAGAGAACTTGGTGGTAATGACGGACCGGGTGCGATTGAAGCAGGTGGTGCTGAACCTGGGGCGAAACGCCGCCAAGTTTGTCGAACGAGGGTTTGTGCGATTGAGAGCGGTCGTGGAGGACGACCACGTCTGCATTTACGTGGAAGATTCCGGGCCGGGCATTCCCGAAGAGAAGCGCGGCAAGCTGTTCAACAAGTTCCAGGAGAGTCTCGACTCGCTGAGCCAAGGGACCGGCGTCGGTCTGAGCCTGTGCGAGAAGATCGTGACCATGATGGGTGGTGTGATCTATCTCGACGAGTCCTTCCACAGTGGCGTTGTCGGGTGTCCAGGAGCGCGGTTTGTGATTGATCTGCAGAAGACGGAACCCATCTCGATGTCCTCCATTAACTTGCAGCAGCACGATGAGGTAAGCCCGGATGCCCACGCAGACGGCCTTTTCGGCCATGCAGATGGTGCAGGACACAAGGGCCAGATGGAAGAGGCACACAACGCGACGAACACCGACACCAGCCTCCCCGACAATCTCTCCATCCTGTTCGTGGACGACGATCTGATTTTGCGCAAGCTCTTCTGCAGATCCGTGAAGAAGTGCATGCCGGAATGGAAGGTGAAAGAGGCATCGAACGGCGAGACGGCATTGATGATGGTCGATGACAACCACTTCGATATCATCTTCCTGGACCAGTACATGACCTCTGTCGACAAGCAACTCCTAGGGACGGAGACCGCCCGCGCATTGCGTGCCAAGGGTGTCCGAAGCCGAATCTGTGGTCTATCCGCGAACGATCTGGGGGTAACGTTCCTGGAGTCCGGCGCGGATGCCTTCATGCTCAAGCCATTCCCATGCCAGAAGGAAAAGCTGACGACGGAACTGCTCCGTGTTTGGGCATCAGCATCCACGAATGGGGACGATGTTGATGCTGATGTTTGACGTTGGCATTGACGTCTTGTCCGCCGCTGTGTGAAGACCGACAAGTTTATCAGATGGACTGGGGCACGCTGGGGATAGCCACGCTCTCTCTGCAGGATTGGAGCATGGTAAAGAGCATAGATTCAGTGCTAATAGTTAGAGATAATAGAGTATTGCTTGGTGTAGTCGTAATACGAACACACAAGATTGCGCTTGTCTGGTGCGACTGCGGTAGCGCGGTAAGAGCATACCAGATGAGCCTGGATACGATCGCAGGATACACACGATTCGTGTCATTCGTGAATGGATGGGGTCGTGAATGGACTTTGTGACGTCAAGAGAGGAGGTTCCACCTTGAACTCTTTCGATGCGAAGCGTCATTTTGGAGAGATGAATGACACCAACGACAACCACAACAACGAGGAACAGAGATTCGGATACGACAGCAACAACACAACGCAACACCCACACCCACGTACATGCAGACACGCGGCGCCAGCACACAACATCAGAAAACGAAGCAACACAAGGCAACACAAGGCAACACAAGGCAACACAAATCAATGCAAGGCGAAGACATCTGAACGGTCTTCGATTTTGGCCTTGCTCATCCCATGCAATTCAACACAGCTGGAACAACGATCAAAGCAATAGGCACAATCTCTTCAAGATGATGCTCGACACGGCAATGCGCGTGCTGATCGTGGCCAGTTTGGTGTCCGGATTCGTGGATTCCTTCCAGATCGGACCGCATGCAACTCCGACAACGACCGCTGCTGCCAACGCAAAGGCATCGGCGACGACAGCATCCACGACAGCACCCACGACAGCGTCGACGGCAGCGGCCAACGCGCAGTACAGACCCCGCATCTATGCCAGACAGCTGTCCGCATCCAGCATCGATTCCGACCCAAACGCGTTGGAAAGCATCGGTGGTCTGCTCAACGAATCCTTCCAGAACTGCAAATCCGAAATCACCAAGACCTGCAAGGTCGCCATCGGCCCATCTCCCACCACGGGACGGCTGGGATTGGTCGCGACGGGCGCCATCAAGAAGGGCGAGACCTTCCTGTCCATGCCGTACGATGAGCGCATCGAGCTGTCCGCCAAGGTGGCGCGCACCGTCGTCTTTGCCGATGTGCTGGCGGAGGATTACGAGGGTTGGACGGGGGATACCGGATTGATCGCGCTCCAGATTCTCAGCGAGGTGGCGAAATCCGGCCCTGAGCGACCGGCGGCGCTGCAGGCCATGATGGATCGGTGGGTGGAGTCCCTGCCGTCGCCCGGGGAAATGAAGGCCACGCATCCTCTGCTGTGGTCGGAGGATGACCAGGAAATCCTGCAGGCCTCGTCGACCAACAAGATCTACCAGGCCTTGGATGATGTGGAGGAGGACGCGAATTGGTTGATCGAGAACGTGTTCGCGAACGATCGTGCCAAATTCCCTGAAACGGTGGAGTGGAACGGCTTCACCATCCCGTGCTTCTCCCTCGAAGGCTACATCTGGGCCATGGCGCTGGCCAAGTCCAGGTCGGTCTTCGTCGGCGGCACCCTGCGCCTGCTGCCCATCATGGACTTTTGCAATCACGAGGATGACGGCGAGGAGGTGTCTGCCGGCTTCATGGGGACCTTCGGCACCATCAAGGGCGCCCAGCTCGTGGCGCAGCGCAAGTACGCCGAAGGCGAGGAGGTCTTTTGCTCCTACGGACCCAAGAGTGCGGCCGACTACCTGATGGAGCACGGCTTCTGCCCACCACAGTGCCTCAAGACGGCGGTGTCGGAACTGAGCTTCGAGATCGACTCCGAAGATCGCTTCTACGATGACAAGCTGGACATTCTGGAATTCGAAACGTACGACCAGGCTCCCATGGATCCCGTGCAGAAGTTCGACATCGTCAGCGCGCCAGGTCAGGACGGCGAGCCGGATCCCGCCATGATGCAGTTCGTGCGTCTGGCCAAGCTGGGCGCCGTCGACGCGTTCCTCCTCGAGAGCATCTTCCGCAAGGAGGTGTGGGGATTCATGTCGATGCCGGTCAGCGAGCGCAACGAGCTCGATGTCGTCACGGCCATCAGCGAGGCCTGCGAAAAGGCGCTCGATTCCATGTCGGATTGCAAGGAGGGCGGCCCCGCAATCTGCACGCAGCTGCGCGAATCGGAGACCAAGGCGCTGACGAGGACGCTCGAATTCCTTCAGCGTGAGAAGGAAGCGTTGGATCTCAAGGAGTACTACCAGGAACGGAGGCTCAAGGACCTCGGTTTGGATTCGGAATGGTCTCCGGAGGATGACATCATGGGCGGAGACGATCTCAGCTTCGGCCAAACGAGGACGCCAGGCGGCGCCGACTACGATTGGTAGGAAGACCATCGTAGAGCGGAGCAGAGTACGTGCATAGGTCGGAAAATACTATTTGAGGATGGCATTATATTATATTCTAGAATATTATATATCCAAGTATTATATCATATTATACCTGGCGACATAGAGCATAGCATGGGACAGGATTATGAAGTGCACATACGACTACGAGTACACACATGGTAGACTGCTCCGCTCTAAATGTATTGTGAGAAGGCTGATGTTGGCAACAACTCTGACGATCATGACCTCTTTTTCTTGGTGCAAAACTGATCGATCCAGAGGATCTATACTAGATAAGTAGACTTCGTGGCGGAACACAAAACACGACCAAAATCCCCTCCCTTTTTCTGATGACCGCACAGACCAAACTCCATCCACCAACCACATCCCACCAATCAGAACGCAGCGTGTTCACGCGATCTTTTTTCGATCGTGATTTGGGAATGTGGCGATGCAACGACGAACGACGAAAACGAGTTCGATTTGGACAGAATTGTGCGGCAACACACCAAGAAGAGGATCGCAGGATGAGGAGGACATGGGTGAACTGGAGGAAGCGCCTGTTGGAGGAAGGAAACACGAAAGGAAAAGATGGCAGACGTCAGGGGATGATGCGAACGAGAAGGCACGGCGAAGATCACAATTCATCGAACTGGGCAAGGAGAGTGATCCATCCATCAATCCCATCCATCCAAGCGGCGAACTTGCAGATAGAAGATTGACGCACCTGCTCCAACAGATTGCTTCCATCTCACATAATAGATCGTATAATACCATACATACTAGTATAATACGAGCGTAATCGATCGGAACATTGGCTGATCAATCGAGTGCCGCCGCTCCCCCAACATCATCGTTTACCAGGGGAACGTCCCTTCGCAGAAGGCTTGTTTGGCATTGCACCAAAGCCTCTTGAACTTTTCGTTGGTATAATACCATCAGTGGCAGTGGCAGTGGCAGTGGCAGGAATAAGAACCAGTGGAATCCTCATCATCGTCGCCAACATCACGAAAAGAAGGAAAGAATCAAAGCAGTTCCACCATGAAGAGGACGCTTGAAATCGCTCCAGCACCCGCGACAAGCGCAAGTGCCGCAGCGGCTGTTCCAGCCTCAATGCCGCTGCCAGCTGCAACAGCAGGCGCGCCCACCAGTACTACTCAATCTCTAATGTCGCTCTCGGTACCCACTCTGGCAACGGCGGAATCAGCGGCGGCAATGGCACTGCAAACAACAGCACATCAGTCGCTGGCAATGTCGTTGCATTCGTTGATGCCGTCACAACGGCTGGGTGCAGAGATGGCGCAATTTCCGAGCCTAGGTCACATCATTCACAACTACGACGCCAGGGGCGGCGTTGTCGCCACAACGGAAGATACGCCTGCCCCAAATGACGCCGAAGTTGCGCACCCGAATCACAAGAACGATGCTGCAACCACCAAGCCGGACGGGATCATCGAACCGCAGCTCAACGATGTGATCTGCGGTCGCGGCAAGATGACCTTGTCTCATCCTGGGAACTGTTACTTTCGGGACCTCATACTGTCCATGCGACATGAGTACCAGCAGTCCATTCGGAGAGATTTCAAGACCCAGGTCACAAACGATTTGGTGCACATGATTCGGGAGCGTGGTGGGAGGTACGTTGCTCTGTGTTCCATGGTTAGGAGTCGTACATCAATGTGCATTGGTTGATGCATGTGTGCATGCGGTGCCAATACGTTCACCAATTGCACTCCTCTCTAGTACGAGCAGGTGCGTCAAGCTACTTGCCATGCTCATGCTAACATGCCCCCATCCATCGTGCATACGCACCCTCTTCACGGAAGACCACTTGCGCTCAACGCAATACCAACTGCTCGACTTCAGATTTTTGCTTTATGACTCGAAGACGGGGCTCTGGTTTGACGGTACGTGACACGATTGTGTGCAACAGTATGTATCGACCTGTTGGTACTCGTATTGGTACATATTCGTATATGTAGATGTCCCCGAACCGGCCGCCGCTGCTGTTGCTCTTTTGAGCGGCCCGCTATCGTTGGCCACGATGGATCATTGTCCCGTCCTCATGCTTACAGTCTGACGTGTTGGTCAGGTACGGTCGAACGTGATTATGCCTAAATCCCATCATGTCGTTCCATGGTACCACACTCGGACACAAACACAATGCTCCAGCGTCGCATCACCGGCATCGTCACGCTTGAGGACCAATGCTGAACAGACGTAGACGCAACACAGGCAGCCCTCTCAAACCCTCCTCTGCATTCTTCCTTCCCTCCTTATTTTCTCTCTTGTTGGCGCGCTTGCTCTGCTTTCTTCCTATCCCGTTGCTTACCTTTTTCCTGTACCACGCGACGCAGTCGGCGACGAATACGCGAGAGAAAAGGTCAGCCATTCTCTGCGCAGCCGCTCGACCTTCGAGACTTCGCCGCCCACGGTGCCGACGAACATTGGCAAGACCGCGGTAGAACAGCAGGAGGAGCTGATGTCCCACATCCGCAAGCGCCGCAGGACGTACACCCGCACCTACCAATCCGTCGTCCAATCCAACAAACTCAACGGCATTGCCAGCACCATCATCCAGGATCAACAAAAGATCCTGAAAGACCTCATCCAGCAATCGACCAAACACAACAACATCAAAGCCAAGGTCGTGGCCAAGCCGGAGGTTCCGACACAGTCGTGAGCGGAGATGGGGGTGGGTTGATGTACCATAGCTCGTACATGTAGAGTAGAGTAGAATGCTCACATGCCATGATGCCACGCCATACGGATTGCGCAGGGGATCTCGTGGCATGTGCCATGAGGGTAAAGTACGACTATGGTGAGCACAACAATGCCATAGGTACATCAGTAGAACCTGACTGGAGCAGAGCGGAAAAGGTAGAGCCCTCTGCTCTACTACATGATACGGATTATGCTACCATTTGCACTCGACACGAAAACGCTTTTCCTTGGGATCTCCATCCGTCCTTCCCGAGCAGGTACACGGAAATGGGAGAGGACATTCTGATACGGAACGAGGTGGAGGAGAATATATGTTAGCCCAGCGCTACCCCGAAGGCTGTACCGCACTTCAGCGTTTGGCTTCCCGTCCTCGCACGGTACATGATGACCCTTTCGGCAACTGGCCGAATGAGAGCTCCACCACCAACATGATGATACCAAAATGACGTACCTAGAGCGTGTGGCAGAATAGCTGTTCTTTGACACACATGACGTTCGTGCCACTCCGAAGTGAACAAACCCTTCGCCTTGCGGAGCACGCGGAGTGCCACGGCAGGATGTCAAGGTTGATACACGTACGAGTGGTGCGCAGAGGAAGGAAATGCGGACGAAGACACAGGCATCCTTCATCGGCACCTTGAGGAGGAGCATGCTTTTTCGTGTTGTGGGAGTCTCGCTTTTTACCACCATATATATCATGTGTGTGGAGCACTCTTTTAGTGGGGCGGTTGTATTATGATCTTATTTGTCTATTGGGATGAATGGATTTATTCTTCTTTGCGTATGACACGAGTGTGGCAGGAATAGTATGTATGTAACATGCGATTGCATCGCGGTTATGAAGACGGCGGTGGGTGGGGAACTGGATTGGTGCTTGCGGCTGTGGCAATTCTACATGGATGCCATGGATAATGAAGACGAGGATCCGTTCATGCTGTCAACGTCATCATTCAATGCCCCGAGGCTGCGGCTGCTGCTCCCCATGACGTAGTCCATGCCGGACGTCTTGCCGAGCGCCTCGTTGTGCAGCAGGGTCTGGAAGATGCGTTGCTGATCGAGAAGAGCCTTTTCGAAGATGGCGTTTTCCTTTGCGGATGGGACATGCTTGGGAACGACGCGCTTCTTCTTGATCTTGGGACGGTTGGGGTCCTTGCAGCTGCGCAAGGCATGGCTGACCTTCTCTCTGGCGTAAGCGTCGCCGACATCCTCGAAGGTGGTGGTCTCCTCGTTCTTCTTGAGGAAGCGGCCGCCGCGCTTGCGGATCATCTGCACGATCTCCAAGGTGATGGTGGTCTTGCGTTCGCGGCACGGTGCGGTTTGGTAGGCCTCGCGGAAGGAAGTGATGACCTGACGGAACCTCTTGTTGCCAATGTGCGCGTGCGATGCCTTGTCGCGACCGCAGAGGACATCATCGGGGTTGACGCCTTCCGGGATCTCGATATCGGCGACGCTGGCTTCGGAGGATCGTCGTTTCTGGGGCTTGCTGGCAACGTTCGATAGTCTCTTCGTCTGTGACTTTTGTTCTTTGCTCGCGGGTTTCTGTTGTTGCTCCTGTTGTTGCTCCTGTTGTTGCTCCTGTTGTTGCTGTTGTTGCTGATTTGTGAACAACTGCTGACCGAGAGACTTTTGCTCATCAGGGACTTGGGCAGGCATCTTGAGATCCAGCGACTGCGCCTGCTTGGTGGCCAACGAAGCCTTGGAGGACTGCATTCCGTGGAGTTGTTGGAAGTGGCGCTGTTCCATTGCGTTGGCAATGGCAGATCCTGGGACCTGGTGCGTGAACCAGGACTCCAGGCGTTCGCAGAGGTTGTCTGAGAAGAGTGGGGCGTTGCTGTTGCTGTTGATGCTGTTGATGTTGTTGCTGATGCCTGTGTTCTCCAGAGCGAATTGGTTGCTGCTGACGTTGCTGATGTTGTTGCTGATGCTGTTGCTGATGTTGTTACCACCAAAGCCAAAGCCAGCTCCGGCTCCGAAGGCACCCGTACTAATACTAGCACCAACACCAGTATTCGCAGAGTTGGAGCTGCCGGCGAAGCCGTCGTCGAAGAATGTGCGGGGTTGCTGGAAGGCGTTGTGCAGCTGGCTGATGTGTTCCTCGCTGCTGTTATAATGGCTGTGGGTGCTGTGGTTGCTGTTGCACGCGAGAATGTCAATCATTGTGGACTTGTTTGTGTTGTCTGTGTCGGTTTGGGGTTGTTGGGGTTGAGGCTGATGTTGAGGTTGGGACTGAGATCAGTGCGTTTTGTGTCGACGTCTGTGCGAATGTCTCTGTGCTGATGTCTGCGTGGATGTTTGTGCGCGTCCACGTACTTGTGTTGGACTGCTGCTGTTGTTTGTGTTTGTGTTTGTGCTTCTGTTGTGACTTTGGGGAAGTATCGTCGAAATCGTGCGATTCTTCCTTTGTTTTGGAGCCGCTATGACTGTTGTCTTTGTTTTGTCGTGGTTGGTAGGGTGCTGCTGTGAGTCGTTGTTGTTGTTGTGAAAAGTGCATGCAGATGAGATTTTATGAGATGGAGCCTCGGAGATTGGAGATCATCATGTCCATCATCACCGACATCATCAACACCATCGACACTAACATCATCTCCACGGGAAGACACTAGAAAAGTAGGCAATGATACGCGTGGACATCGACAGCACAACATCCATGGCATCAAACCTTCACAACATCGTGGCATCCCAGCGAAACCCAACACGAAGGGAGCACTGGTATTGGTGTTGTGCCTTGTGTGGGAGGATGTTTGCATGAGCCTGATTCGCACTATCCCAACCACGAGGATTCACACAAAGGGCTCAATCCCACGGCTTTTGATCTTGGGCAAGACTCTCTTTCACGGGTGCAAACAGCCTCTAAACACCGTTCCACAGGTTCGGCTTCTTTTCTACTTAACGACCAGAACCACTCGGATTGGTCACAACATGAATACCAGCATAATAAACTGTGAATGCGACTGAAATCAACCGCGGTCATTGATGTAGCGTGGCGGCAACCCCCAAAACTGCCCAGGACGCCCACAAAATGACATTGTTGTGACGGACACTGTGCATCACCATACAAGCCTCTCTTTTTCCTTGACATGGACATCAACAGCGTCAACATCAACTCTGGTATCCGTATTCGTGCGAACTATTAGCAGTGAGCGCACCATCTGCACAGGGAGTGGGGTGCTCCGCTCTTCTACATGCATTCGTTCGATACGAACGTGGAAAAATCCTCTGTACCTCTCCTCATTCTACCTGGTGCAAAAGGACGCATTCTGGAGGCGTTCGTTCAACATTGTTCATCTCTTCTTCGCCGACGGAAGGCAACAGTTCCATCGATAACGCCGTGTGCTGGCGGGAGCGAGCCCCGAAGCGGCGACCCTCATGTCACGAAACGACATGTGAGGGCAGGCCAAACAGGCCCCACCATGTGTGGTGTTGCAGAGAAGATCGGAGCGCGGGTGCAGGTTGCAGGGCTGCAAGTGGAACCTCCCCAAATCCTCCCCTCTCGTCTTCAGTTCGTGCTCCTCTTCTCCCTCGCTGCCTCTTTGTCTCTTTCTCTCTTCGCCTCCCAATCCTTCTTTTGCGACGACATGACCGTGGCAACTTGGAAGCGATGGGAGCGTCTTGATGGCACACAACCTATTTTACATTCTACCTATCACACCAGAATCCACCTACGACCTACTCGTGCCCATACGTGTTGATACGTGCGATAGTGTCTGCATTTCCACAACTTCACAACTACTCTATTGCTTCCAAGGACCTGAGCCTGTTGCTTCCAACTCCACGCCTCCAACCACCTCCACAACAGCACACCCCTGACAAGGCATATGAATGTAGGCGTGGCTCATGACCGCAAAGACTTGCAGTCAAACATTGGGGCGGCGATGTGAGCAATAACATGGACCATATCTTGTTCCACGGTCACTTTCGGAGTCGAGTGTGCAATAGATAATACAGCTGGCAACGTCATGTGTGTACAGCCTTGTGTGGGGGCGATGCATATGTCATTCTTTTGGTTTAACCTCCGCCACCAGCCACATCAACTCCACAAACACAACTTCAAAGTGATTTATCCGACAAGAAAAGCGGTTCCACCAGCATCTGGCACCAACAACAGCAACGCAATCGGCAACAACTCAGGGACCGAAACAGAATTCTCTTTGTCTGTGACTCCGTCTAATTCGTCTCATCCCAACTTCTGTCAGCGGCGACGTGTGACATCAACATCGAGAACCAATCTCGCATGCATTCCCCTCACAAATTCTACCCGAACAGAGCTCGTGTGTGCTGTTCCTCCAAGAGATGTCACTGGCGTTGCCGTGAACGTTTGGTTCTGCGACCTGTCTGCCAACCTCCTTCTCTCCTTTCCTCTCTCGATGTTACTCCTACCTGTCCCTTCCACAGCGCATCAGCGTACATCGGTCTCACGAGCGGTATCATTCCAGCGCACGCACGTGATTGCGGTTCGTTGTGTTCTTCAATACGTTCACGAAACGCTCCACCGCCCAGGTGGATCTGTATCGCTCTGCTCGGCCTGCAGTCGAATCCGTGCGAGGTACTGGAGCACGAGGATACAACCTCCAGGCGTGTACTCTGCACCGTGCTCACACATCGCTTCCTTCTCTCTCCGTCTCTCTCACCTGGATCGCACATCACAGGAAACTTGTCGGACCAACGCGCAACGAGGAAACAAACTTCAATGAAATGCTGCGTGAAGATCTTCGTAGTCCGTTGGCGAAGATGCACCGAATTGGTGAAGGCGAGACGGGCCATCAAGACTCAACCACGCCTTGGCAAAGGAACCGTGCGTGCACTGTCTGTCTTGCTGACGAGGTATCCAAAGGGATCACCTTCAATCTCTTCCTCTTCCTTACTTCGCCATCTTCAAGGATCTCTTTATCACCATTGTGCGCATGGGTGTGGTACGTCTGGTACAGACACGAAGAGAACTGCAATGCAAGGTTCTTCTTCCTCCGCACACGCACATGGTCCATCGCTCCCCTCGTGTGCCATCCTGTTCGCTGCACCAATCACCTCCGATTTTACATTGGTACCGGCCGAGCCTTGAAGCGCACAACGTCTCGGCCAAGTTGCATGAGACCAAGGAGCCACCAAGATTGGGAGGGGGCATGTATGCGAGCAACCAGCGAAGGGGACCAGCTACCAAGCAAGACACACAAATAGAACGAGCCATCCCGTCCAAGACACGACAGTTCTCCGTCGCCCTCCTCAGTTGCATCTCTGGATACATCATGACCATCCGCGACAACGCCAAGTTCAACTCCCGCATCATTGTACGGCGGTTCCTCTTTTCCTTCTCTCCGTACTGCTACCTCTGGAGCGACCAACCAACCGATGTGCGCATGCCTGCGTCTCGCAAATGAGAGAGACTGGACGCATTCGTGCGAAAGATGCCGTCCATGTGCAGATTGCCTTCGTATCGTATCGTATGGTAGTAGCAGGCACCTGCCAACGAAAGCAGGTACGAACGAGCTGAACATGCATGGAAAGTAATGCGATATGTCTCTGCGCACACCTCTGCTCTGCTGACACGCCTGGAAGGATTGGAGCAGAGTGAACAGAACGCGTATACTCCTAGATCGGGCGTGGAATGGGACACTTTGATCCACAGAATCATGTATGGTACCTCTGTTGGGGGACGGAACGCAACGGAGTAGAGCATGTTTGGTACTCATGCTCGCACCGTGTTCCATAGGTGGCGTCCCGCTCAGCTCCGTCTTATCCTACTCCACAGGACAGTCCGTACCAAGCACAGTCTTGCTCGCATGAGACTGAGATCGCGAGGCGGCAATGTCGGCAAATCAATGGCTCAGTAGGTCGGCCGTCGGCACCCGCTCTCCAGTGATGCGAGGATTCGTGGTGCCTGAATGTCGCAGATTCGGATCGAACTCATGCAATGTCTCTGGTGGGGCTGTGGATGCGGATTCATCGGTACCTATTATACTATCGTTGCTGTCAGACTTTGGCCAGCAACACTGCCCTCCCAAGAGACAGAAACGTACGAGGACGATATGGCGTCGCTGGGACTCAATGCGGCACTCTGCCCGCCCGCCCCCCGCCACATTGGTTCTGTTGTGACAGATTGATCGTGCCTGCTGTGCCTTGAGCCGTTGTCCTTCTCCAGCCGCTGTTCTTGTCTTTCTCAACAATGCATGGTCAATCCGCAGACTTTGCAGGCACAGCAGTGCCTCTCTTGGAGCTTGGTACTCCATCTTGTTGTCGCCTCGAAAGCATCCATCCGCTGCAGCGCCGCGTCCTTTCCAGTGACGGCCTCGCCACATCCTCACAGGTATCGACGCCTGCAATCTTACCTGTGTTTGTTTCGGGTTGTCCTCTGCCTGATGCCGGATGGATCTGCTTTGTGAGCGTTTCTCGTGACTGTGTTTGTGCGAACAGCAGGATACCACCAAACTCGAAACACGAACGTGAACCAGACAAGATCCAATCGTGGATGGTGAGAGGTCGACCATGGAGATTGCGCACATCCACTTGTTCGGGTCCAAATCAGCAACGGCGTGCTGTATGCACGTACGATCCACTCCAAGGAGAGACAGCAGAGTTCGCGAACGTGTGCCGCCACCCCACCCAGCAAAACATCGTATCATAGGTACGAGTACGAATCGAATTGCTCTGCTCTTCTCTGCTCTGCGATAGCTACGCCAGCATTGTCTCAATCGCTGCCATCCCAGCCATCGCATCGGACAGGGACACCACGCCTTTTACAGAAGCAGCGCCCTACGGACACTGGTGCCGATCGAGCTGTATTTGTGCAGTGCGAGTACAACATCAATCGTCAATCACCAATCATGGACGAGACCGCAAACGACAGGAATGGACAACCGAACAACCAAGGGGATGACTTCAACGAGTTTCCGAGGCAGCAGCAGTTCACACGAACAAAAGCAAGCGAGAATGAGTATGGCAGTGCCACAGCCTTGCGAATCCTGTGCCTACACGATCATGGATCGAATGCAAAACATCTGAGCGATCGATTGGAGGCGCTTGGAGAGCGGTTGTACGAGAAACACGGGATCGATTTGGTGTACATCAACAGTCCCTTGCTTGCCACTGCGTCGTCATCGACTTCGGGACGTTTTGAATGCGACCACGAGGATGATGATCCCGCCAGTCCTGGATTTGTGGAGGGCGGTGGGCCCAGACGGGTCTGGTGGAATCTGGCGGACAACGATGAGAATGCCTCGCCGAGCCATGCGCAGCAACAACCGCAACAAACACCCACCAACAATCTGGGCGTCGACATCAGCATCGATGACAGCGACGATGAAGATGATGATAGTGGCGCCGATCCTCTCTCATCGATGTCACCGCCGACAGTACCATCGACAACAACCTCAGAAACAGCGACGTCTGCATCATCGGCAAATGTAGGTGACAGAGCGACACAACATAGTGGGTCCGCATCGGGGTCAGCACAGCCACCGGCACCAGCCACGCGGAAGTTCATCGGACTGGATGCTTCGATCATGTTGCTGCGTCAAGTGTGGACATCGACGATGCCATTCTGGGGCATCTTGGCATTTGGAAAAGCGGCAGGCGTTGCATCTTTCCTACCATTGCTGCCCGTGGAGCCAACTCCGTCGTTCATGATCTTCGTCCAAGGAGAATCGATACTGCAGGATGATGAGGTGTTGATCGATTCGATTCCGTGTTTTCACATCGTCGGTGAGTGAGCAACGTACGGTGGGCTGTGACAAGGTATTGCTACTGTCGTCACTACCATATCATGCCATATTCAGTCGTACTCGTACATGTGAAGCATGGCGTGGTGTGGATTGTCACTGTGTTCGGACTTGACTGTGTCATGCTTTCTGTTTCAGGAGTGGGTGTTGGTCGGGAGAGCGATGTCCTGCATGCCGCTAACATATCTTTTGGCATCTGGTGCATCCGCGTTCGCACTTGTGCGCTCCTACGGTTCGCAAATTCTCGATGCGAGCGTGAAATGTTGCTCACACACTTCATTTCGCGCATGGCACAACCGAACACTCGTATAATACATTCCAACTCTTCAGATGAAAGCAACCACGATAGGTCAGAACTGTTGGTTAGACAGTTCGGAGGCACAGTGAAGGCATCGAACAGCCGCTTCGGTGTCAAGACAGTGAATGCGATTGGGAAGGTGAGTTGATGGAAGGGATCTATGGGCCTGCGTGTAATAAAGACTCCGTAGTCCTGCGTGTCTGAAGCCTTGTGAAGAGCCATGACAGGACTATGATGTGAAGCGACCTGGTGCACTACGACTATCTTCAAGGTCCGCACTACATGACCTGTACCTTTGCTTTCGCTTGTGAACGAAACATCTCTTGGTGGCGTCGTACTCAACCACAATGATATGCTCTGCTCTGCTCAATTCCGATGCTCTTTCATTGTCTTGGATCGATGGTACGCTCCTGTTGCCGCTACTCCATTCTATTCCATTGCCACCACCGCCGCCACCAACATCGCCATCAACTCCCATCCTCAGTTCCTTGTCGACCAAAAGAAGGAACTGCACAAGGATGGCGAGACTGGCAACATCCTGGCGCTGCAAAACCAGATCTACTTGGTGGAACAGGAGGCCGCCATGGTCGTTGCGAAGGCCATCGCCAAGAACCCACCGAAGCCTCTCATGGCAGTCATCCAGCCTCAGAACATTGCTGGTCCGAACATCGACTCCAGGATGAGACCTGGAGAACGCGGTGGCGGCGCACCATGCCCGGCCGAATTCTTGATGAAGCGCGAAAAGCGTGGAGAACGCGCCGGTGCTGGCCCCAGCCGGCATCACCCATCGGCTGCTCCTGCTGCGAAGACAGCAGAGTCTGCAGCAGATAATGCGAACCCGGCCACACCAGACGAGGAGGAGAGTAACAAGACCACATGACAGTCGGGTAGATTGGCTTTGATTAATCCATCGTAGCCGAGTTTTCGAACGCTCGTGGCGTCTTGTTGTTGGCGTACTCAGTGCGAGCTTGCTCTCTCCTTTGTTGCCTTTGTCTGCAGCGCGTTGCCTTCATTTTATCAGTATCGCGTTGGGGTTCTCTTGAATCAGAGCGAAGATGGTGACGACGTCGCAGTTCTGCGCTGCGATGAACACCGGCGACCTCATGTCACACGCTCCGCCACATTCCGTGACCGCTCTTCGATCGCATTCGTACAGCGCCCGTATGCATTGTGACCAGCTATACCCACTGCGCAGTGCTGCATGTAAAGGCAGCACACCATCCTTGTCCTTGCAATTGGCGGCAGCAGGGAAGGCAGCCAACAAGACTTGGATGGACTTGGCACAGTTCTTCTGCCTCACTGCATAGTGCAACGGCAACATTCGATGCTGATCCAGCACGCCCGCTGCGCTTGAGCCGTATTTGGCAACCACGGCATTGCGCAGGTTGGTGGAGATGTCGTGCAAAGCGAACGCAGCGTGCACGGCAGTCAGCATTTGTGGCGACCGGTCCAACATCGTCCCATGATGTCGGCACTTGAGCAGATAGCAAACCTTTGTCCATTGACTTCCCGTCGGTATCCTCGTCGCTGTGAGACTGTCAAGAGCCGTCAATGGCTTCGCGCTCACCTTGAATCCGTGCCTTGGAAGTTCTGTCGGTTGTGTCGTCAGAGATGGATCGCAACACAGCAACGTTTTCAGAACCTCCGCAGATACGTCCTCTCGGCAGCTCCAATGAATGGGGCAGAATCCGGCGTAGTCCGCGGCACGAATAGCTGCGGCGGGGTCCATGGACGTCGCGACGAGATACCGGATGACCTCCGGGGGTGAGTTCTGACCGCAGGCGATCATGAGAGGGAGCAGGCCTGCTGTTCGCGATCGGGTGTTGATCGCGCTGCTGTTCATCGTGTGCGCCTTGTGCACAACTCTCAGCGGCGGTTGCAAGGCGCTGATGATGTGAAGCAGCGTCATACCATCGTCTCCTTTGCATCTTGCGAGTTGTGGATAATCGTCCAGCGCTGCCATCACACCATCCCAATCCACCGCTTCGACTCGATCATCGCCAGCAATCCGGAGTCTCCATTTGTCAAAGAGCTCGTCGAACAGCTCCTGGTGATCGCGATTTATCCTTGCTCGTTTCTTCATGCTGTTTTCAAAAATGGATCGGATCATCCTTTCTTGTTGGAGGTGTGATTGGTGACAAGTGGATCCTGCGGCTTCTTCTCTGAGAAGGAATGCGACGTCGAGGCAACAACTTGGACATGGGCATCAGCATCCGGTGCCATGGTTGATAGAAAAGGAGTACCGATGGAACAGGAACGCAGAATCGCGAAACGAGTGTCGTTTGTGGATGGACATTTTTTGGCGGGAAAAATCCGCTTCAAGTACAGATATAGCCTTTCAAATACAAACTGATTCATTCGAGCCAATTCCCACGTCTCGCTTTCGTCACGCTTTTGTGAACACAAGAAAGCCATGTTTCCACGACTGCGACCTCTTTTGCGCGCGTACAATCAGACCACACACGCACGGTCTCGATTCTGCAGCGAACAACAATGACAGCCACGATCGCGGCGACGACTGTGACTGCAACGACGATGGCTCAAAGAACGAAACACCGCAAGAGGCAAGCACTTCGAGAGGACCTCGGCAAACGACGGAGATGACAACGATCAAGGCGGCACAATACTCGTACCGATGGACGGGCCTCCTAGCTCGTCCGTGCTATGCCATCGCCTCTCCAATTCAGTCGCAGAAGCTTCGCAAATCCCGATGAGCACGAGCAGAGCCGCAGTTGCAGCTGAATGAAAGTACCTTGAGTCTTTTTGCGACAGGCAGGACAGCGAATGCCTCCTTCTCCGTTTCGACTGCAACACTTTCTCTACCGTACTCGTAGTTCCTCTACCAAGATGGCGAGGGCCTCCACGTTGGTGCGATGATACGAGCTACTTGTCAAAGCTGAAGGCACATCCCATGGCCATCAACATGGGCTCTGCATTCCTGACGATGACATTTGGAGACATTCTTGCCCAACATCTGGAAGCCCATGCTCAGTCTGAGCATTCACTTCTCTCCTCATCGTCATCTTCATCATAATACTCATCGACAACAGAAGCAACAGCAACGGCTGCAGTAGTGGCAGCAGCGTCATTTCCGTCTTTGCGATCGGAGGGAACATCCACAGCGGCCAGATCTTTGGACGCCAGAATTGGCCAATATCCACCAGCCGATTCTACCGCCGTCGCTTCTGTCACCTCTGTCGTTGACGAACAACAAAAGCAGCCACAGCGGCAACATTTTGCGCTCACAACCAACCAGTGTCTCTGAATCACCGAATGTAGATGTTACCGCCATAGGAACGGTAGACGAAACGGATCAACGCGGGTGGTCCTCTTTGGCGTTATCCATGATCTCATCATTCCACGCAACACTGCAGGCAGCCATGGCGAAGGCGTCAACGACAGAACAGAAGGAAATGGAGCAATAGGATTCGTTCCGAACAGTCACAATGGTGACCTGGAGCGCTGGCGTCTACATTCCTTTGTTCATGGTCATCTTTCGGATGTACGACAGGTGCTTGCCAAAGCAAACGCCAGCTGGTGTCTTCGCACACGGTTGTCTCAACGTGATGCTTTCCTTTCCGGTTGACGCCACATTTTACACGTAGTGAACATCGGTCCATCACTTCGCTGAATAGAGTCGCAACGAGCACCCAAGGAGGGGGCCGGCATAGTATCCATCGTCAACTATCCGCTGGATCTGGAGTCGCTACAAGCCAAGTGTCGGCGGAAGATTGATGCAGAATTGGTAAACACCACCATGGCATCGGCTCAGTATTGGATTCCGGTGAACGTGTTGACCATTGCAGTTATCCCATCTTATCTGCGGCGGGTGTCAGGTGTGTCTTTCGCGCTCGTTTGAAGCTGCTACCCCAGCCTGTCGCACCAAAGGAACGTACCGACGATCAATCATCAGCAACCGGCGAGTGTTGCCATTGGAGAATTGTCAGCATGAAGATCGAAGAGAATGGTGGCAGTACATCGCGAACTCTCTGGAGAAACGCGATAGGAAAGGCGAGATCGCAATACTTGTGGAGGAGATTGTTTGTTGTCGCAATTCTAATATAGAGGCGTATTGTACTACGTATGCCAAAGGAGAACGATATCGCAATCTACTCTACCTTGGAAATCAACATGCCGATGCCGGAACCATACCGTCTGCACAACACACCGTGCGGTAGTCCAAAGCCAAGTATTCACAGCCGTTCTGCCCCGGAGTCGCATAACACACTTGCAAACATATATGGTAAAGTTGTTGGACTCATTCTCTTACAGTCCATCGTGAATGACGCATTCGCCTCTCTCTCTCTCTCTCTCTCTCTAGTACTTGAACACTTCAGATGCCTGAAACCCTGCCTCCTTCAGAATGCCAAGCAACGGTCCTTGAATCTTTGGACCCTTCTTTGCACCGGGTGGTGGATCGGCTCGCATGACCGGACCGCCCCACGTGGAGACGAATCCATCCTTGCCACAGACAAACACCATCGTCGTACCGTCACCGTTCCCCGGTTTTGGCAGTGCCATCTTCGCCATCTCCACATCGCCGCGGCCCTTCGCCATTTGGATTGGCGAATCTGACTGGCTGCTATTATTATCGAGAGCCGCCATATCGTCGGGCTTGTCGCCAGTGAGCGAGTACGTGACGCTGACACGATCCGGATACTTGCGTGCCAATTCATCCAGCTCTGGTTTCATGAGGATATCCTCCGCATGACGGTTGATGCTGAGCACGGAGATCTTGGTGGGCGACTGTCCCTCCTTGGTCTCCTCCTCGAGCAGGATCACCAACAGCTGATACAACGGCGCAATGCCCGTACCGCCGCCGACCAACCCCACGTGCTTCCAACGTCCTTCCACCACTGGCGAACCATGCACCTGCCTTGGCTTCTTGACAATGGCCATGATGGAATGTCCCACCTCGAGGTTGCACAGGTAGTCACCCACTCCGCCTCCAGGACGTGGCGTGTACGCCTTGACCAGCAGATCGAAGGTGTTGGCTTGGGAAGGATGCGAAACGGGAGAATAGGACTTCCTCAAGATCCTTTCGTCTGGTTCAGCTGGATTGTTGTATTCGACACCCATGCAGGTGGGTAATTCGGCATCGTATCCCAAGTACTCTCTGCCATTCGGCAGCGCGAATTCCAGCACGCAGGAATCGGGGCTGATCTGCTTCTTGCCAACAACGGAGTATGGCTGAAATTGATTGGGTGGCGAGTTGCATGTCCCGTCCTTTGATTTTGTTGCTGGTGTTAGTGCAGATGCTGCTGCTGGAGTGGTGGATGGCGTCATGGCTGCGCTTCCGAAAGTGATTGTTGGAAAGATGGACGAGGTTGTGATGGATGTGAATGCAAGGAGCGATGATGCCGAGCGGAAGTGAAGTTTCATAGAAACCTTGGTCAAGTTCGCGCCGATCGCTGTCTGTCTGGCACAAAGTTGGCGAAGCTGAGCGGTGAAGGACTGCGTTGACGTTTGGATGAAGGTGCAGATTGTGAGACGGAAATGATGGGAGCGATGGACCCAAGTGATCTTGGGGGCGTTACTGTTGTTGGTCTGCAGTTGGCTTGTTGGCTTGTTGGCGATGTTCCGTTGGCTCCGTTTGGCACGACCGGATTGTTCACGCTCATTCATCATGGCTCTTGGTCATTCGTCGCGATTCATCGTTGTTCCCGAGCTTAGTCGTTCCGTGACACATGTTGGACACGAGTTTGCGATCGAGTTGCGCGTGCCAATCGACCACTGCGACCGTTTCAAGCGGTGTGTGACATCCGGGTCCGGAAACCGAAGGAAGCAGTTCTTGCGCTGTGTCACGAATTATGTCACTCACGAACTATTTACCCGTTGGCGGACATACAAATAAATTGTTACTCAAAAGTGCGGCGTATTTGGCACGATTGACTTTCGACTCATTCGAAACAAAACATGAATAGTCATTTTCGGAGTAACCAAATTGAATCTCGTTATGTGACGTCATCTAGATGTGTTGAAATACGACAATCAAAACGAAAAATAAACTCCTCATTAATGTCAATGACACTTCAATTATGTCGATTTATGTGAATTTATTGATATTTTATTGCACATTTCTGCGAAAATTGATTTCTCCTTTGTTTGAAAGCTGCGCAGAATAAGATAAAACATGCAGTTTACGATTTTCACGAGCTATCAGAATCCGACCTCTCATATCACGAGCTCCATGTTTGGACCTCTTGGAATACGAGCTTTCCATTGCGACCTCTCGCGGTTCTCAACACATCCGAATGTCGTACCTGTGTCGCAGCTTTTGTGATCACAAGAAACGGCCGTTTCGAACGCAATTTCGATTCTTCGCTTGCGTCTTTTCGCCCAACGTGGCATTCGCTTGTTGCCGTCAGGTTGCATTTCTCTCTGTGGTCGTGGTGGACCTTGGTGACGATGGGAAAATGATGACGATGACGACAGGTGGAAGAGAAGCGGAATTGAATTGAAAAGGAGCTTTGCCAAGAAGAGTAGTCCCTCTCATGCAAGTACAAGCACAAGGACAGGTGCAAGCACAAGCGAAGTACTTCGTGCAAGTACATACTCCGAAGAACAAAACCAATACCCTCGCTCACCTCTCCACGCACTTCAGCCACTCTTCTTCGTTGGACGATCTCCACGGAAGCCTCACAAATTCTTTCCATTCACAATCGCAATTCGTTGAACGAGCAGAACAGAGACAACGAACACCCTCTTCTTTCCTTTGACCCACACATATAGTACTCTTCCAGTACAGTGTACACTTACGCACAGCAATATTGTTATACTCTGTTGGAAGTTCTTCTCGCACGATGGTCTCCACATTCGCACGGTGGTATCTGTCCAAGCTCAAGGCAAATCCTTTGGCAACCAACATGAGCTCAGCGTTCTTGCTGATGACGGTTGGAGATCTCCTTGCGCAGCAGCTGGAAACCCATGCTCAATCTGAGCAGTCGCTGTCCTCATCAACATCATCGTCATCAGCAGCGTCATTGGGATCTCCGAGATCGGAAGGAAAGTCAATATCAGTGAGGTCGTCGGACGCTGATATAGGTCAACATGCACCAGTCGGTTCAATGGCTGTTGCCTCTGTCGTTGACGAGCAGTCGTCGTCGTTGCCATCTACGCCATCGAATGCAAACGTATCGGCGATTGGAACGATCAATGAAACCGGCGACAGCAGATGGTCTGTTGTGGCATCATCGATGATCACATCATCCCAAGCAACCATGGCGAAGGTGTCGACGAGCGTGAAGAAAGAGATTGAGCAGTGGGATTCGTTCCGAACGGGCACGATGGTGGCATGGAGCGTCGGCGCGTACACGCCACTGTTCATGGTCATCTACAAAATGTACGACAAGCACCTGCCGAAGAAAACGCCAAGGGGCATCGCCGCGCGCGTGGGTCTAAACTTGGCGCTTTCCTTTCCAGTGAACGCAGCCTTTTACATGTACGGAACATCGGTCCAACACGTCGCCGGCCAGATGGCGTTGCAACAAGAACGCAAGCAAGATACAATCGCATCTTCCATCGTTGACTTTCAGCTGGATCTGAATGCGTTGCGGGCCAAGTGCTGGCGCAAGATCGATGCGGAATTGACGAGCACGATAATCGCATCGAGCCAATTTTGGATTCCTGTGAACATGGTGACCTTTGCGGCGATACCATCTCATCTGCAGCCGTTGTCAGTGATGTTCTTCTCATTGTTTTGGAACTGCTATCTCAGCCTGTCACAGCATAGGCACGTTCCGACGATCCAGCAGCAACAACAACGACGACAACAACGACAGGGCGATGCAATTGGAGAAGCGCAGAAACTAAGGTAAACGCAAGCGATGGCAGTGCATCACGAACTGCGTAGACATGCCATGGTTAAAACAACACCGCAACATCGTAGGTTGAACGTTGTACATACTCCAATAATTGTCATACACAATAGTACGCACATAGTGTATGTGGCACTCTCATACTTTCCATAACTTCTCGGCATGGACCGAATGATGCGAAATGAAAGGCGCGTGCGCAAAGGCCAAGAACAATACATCAATACCATCCCGAACGCACAGAACACCATGCCGAAGTCTGTATGCCAGTATCCGTACCTGTCTAATACTTGAACACTTCAGACGCCTGAAACCCTGCCTCCTTCAGAATGCCAAGCAACGGTCCTTGAATCTTGGGACCCTTCTTTGCACCGGGTGGTGGATCGGCTCGCATGACCGGACCGCCCCACGTGGAGACGAATCCATCCTTGCCACAGACAAACACCATCGTCGTACCGTCACCGTTCCCTGGTTTTGGCAGTGCCATCTTCGCCATCTCCACATCGCCGCGGCCCTTCGCCATTTGGATTGGCGAATCAGACTGGCTGCTATTATCATCGAGAGCCGCCATATCGTCGGGCTTTTCGCCAGTGAGCGAGTACGTGACGCTGACACGATCCGGATACTTGCGTGCCAATTCATCCAGCTCTGGTTTCATGAGGATGTCCTCCGCATGACGGTTGATGCTGAGCACGGAGATCTTGGTGGGCGACTGTCCCTCCTTGGTCTCCTCCTCGAGCAGGATCACCAACAGCTGATACAACGGCGCAATGCCCGTACCGCCGCCGACCAACCTCACGTGCTTCCAACGTCCTTCCACCACTGGCGAACCATGCACCTGCCTTGGCTTCTTGACAATGGCCATGATGGAATGTCCCACCTCGAGGTTGCACAGGTAGTCACCCACTCCACCTCCAGGGCGTGGCGTGTACGCCTTGACCAACAGATCGAAGGTGTTGGCTTGGGAAGGATGCGAAATGGGAGAATAGGACTTCTCCACCACCTTTTCATCCGGTGCATTTGGATCGTTGAATTCGACACCCATGCAGGTGGGTAATTTGGCATCGTATCCCAAGTACTCTCTGCCATTCGGCAGCGCGAATTCCAGCACGCAGGAATCGGGGCTGATCTGCTTCTTGCCAACAACGGAGTATGGCTGAAATTGATTGGGTGGCGAGTTGCATGTTCCGTCCGTTACTGGTGTTGGTGTAGATGCTGGTGCTGAAGTGGTGGACTGTGTCACGGCTGCAGTTCTGTTTGCATGAGAAGAAAAGTTGGACGCGTTGAACGAGGCTGTGATGGGTGTGAACGCTTGGAGAGACGATGCCGAGCGGAAACGAAGGTTCTTGGAAGCTCTTGCTCCGCTCACACCAATGATTGCCCGTCTGGTCGCAATCGGAGGAAGCTGAGTGACCGAAACCTGTGCTGCTGCTCGTCGCAAGACGGCATGTTGTGTCGCAATCATTCAAATCGTATTACTCTGCAGCTGTTTCGTTTCTCAAGAGCATGTATGGTACGAGTATGGGTGTCTGTGCCAACGTCTGGACGGAGGTGTGAATTGTGAGATGGACGTTGGTGTTGGTTGGAGTAAGCGTAACTCGTGTGAGTGCGGTTGTGGTGACGATGGAGAGGATTGGTTCCGTCGCGTGTTGTTCTTTTCTTGTGATGTGCGTCAGTCACGTGAAACCACTCAATCGTGAATGTAGTGTGGCTCATGATTCAATTTTGAAATTTTGTCCCGCATGTCGATCACATCCACGAATGAAAGACATCGTGACAACCGACCAATCAAAGCGAAGTCATTGTCGGTCATCGATACTGGTGCTACGCCACACGAAGGGCCACATTCCGTTTGATTCCTTTCTCTTCGGTCGCGCAACGCATCACGCGCGTGCTCTCGGAGTGATTTTCGCCAATGATCTGGCAGGTAAGTGTTCGTATCGGCAAACTTCCCCAAGAATCCTCACGGATCCGAGAGTACAGCGAGTAGGACCTATCCGTGCGGCTGCGACAGCAAGGGCAAGGAGTAGATCGTTGTCCGCAGCAAGGAGACGCACAAACACACACAGCCCACTCACCCACCCACCGATCTTCATTGCGGACCCATCGCAGCAACCGTGCCTCTCTGATCATACTCTTGTCACTTATGATAGGCCCAACCCAGTACATGTACTAGTACAACCACAACATTAGCATCAGCATCAGCAATAGCATCAGCAACAGCACCAAGCAAGCAAGCGAGCATCTCCTGAATCAAGAGATCCGATCCTCCAACTGCCTCCTGACAAATCCGAGACAACAACGTGACAACAACGTGACAAATCCGAGACAACAGTCACAACAACGTAACAACACAACAACACAACACAGCACAACACAACAACAACACAACGAACATCCAATATGCCAGCAGACGAGAAGGCGCAGAACAACAACACTGCCGCATCGGCAGCCAACAAGAAAAAGCGCAACCGCAAAAAGAAGAAGAAGGCCAACGCTGCCAAGCAACAGCAGGATGACTCCGATCAGAAGAAGCAGCAGAACCAGCAGCCTGCTGCGGCGGCCCAATCCAACGGCCTCAATGCGCACAACCTCATGCGCGACAAGCTCATGGCCGAGGGCTTCGAAGGCGACCAGATCGACAAGGCCATGAATGACATGTGGGATCTGGACATGGCCTACGATCAGTACGATGCCGTGCTGGCGTTTTTGAAGGCCAGCGGCAAGCCAGCTGCCACGGAGGCCAAGGCTGCCGATGCCACCGAGGATGACGAAGCCGCCACACCTGCTGCAGCTGATGCCGCGCCGGAAGAGAACGAGGTTGAGGAGACGGCCGAGCCGACTGCTGCCGCTCCAGCGCCGGCGGCCGCACCGATCAGCATGGCCGCGAGGTTGGATCTTGTGGCAGGATTCGAAAACCTTGCCGACGCAGCCTTTGCTTTGACGCAATGGGTGGAGAAGGCTGCCAAAACTCACGAGGTAGGTCATCGCATCTCCGATTACGTGCGATTGTATGCGATCATGTGCGGTTGTATGTTGGGATGGTGTTTGTACTGGTGTTTGTACTGACGTTTGTATTCCACTCACCATTTCGATCCTCATTTCTAATTCTGCAATGCCACATCACGCCATCGTTGCCACAATGTCCGCAATCACCACTCCACCATCACATTCCAGCTTGATGAGTTTTGCGCTGGAACAAAGACGAAGGCATTGTCGACCGTGTTCGCAAGAGCCATCACGGATGACCATGACAGCGAGAAGTTCGAGTCATTCATCGTCCCGGCGATGTCACGCCTCGTTTTCAGCATCCTGCAAAAGGCAGGGCTCACGCCAGAGGGTCTTGCATCCACCAAGGTCTCCATGGAGTCCTGCCTCAGATTCGCACGCAAACTGTTCACCACCACAACCACAAGCGACGACTTCGGCCCTCGGTTGGCAAAGTTCCTTGTCTCCCGGATCGCAGTCGCCGTGGATGAGGCCAAGCTCGCTCTTGCCGGCGGCAGCGGCAACATCCAACGTCTGCAGGATGACATCGAGAAGATTGTCAAATCGCTCGCCGCGTCCAGCAACGGAAGCAGCACTGCTCCATCTGTGGCCGCCCTCACCTCGACCCGTGACATGAACCAATCGGCTGCCAAGAAGGCGTCCATGGTGGCACGCATGGCATTCTCCACCTTGTCATCTGCCGCCGCGGCTGAAAATGGATTCTCTACGGCCGCTGCCGATACCCATCGCGAAGTTGAATTGACAAAGCCTGACATCCTCGTGGCTCTCGTGGGTAGCGACGGGAAGAAGCAGATCGAGCAAGCTCGTTCGGAGTACAACGCCCTCAAGGACAAGGTCCAGGCCACAGATACGGATGACATCAAGCAAAAGCGCGAGGAGCTCGACGAATTCACGAAGGAACGCCAGGCCATCGCCAGCCGCATCACCGAGCTCAAGCTCAGCATCGAGAAGCTAGAGATTTATGATGCCGAACTCACAGCCAAGGTGTTTGACTTGCAATCGGAGATCGATACCGCGACGGCAAGCCACAATGTGGAGATGGAATCCTTGTCCTCCACCATGGAGGAGAAGCAGAAGGCAGCCAAGTTCGGCAACTCCCTCACCAGCCTGGTCGACATGCTCAAGTCGTACGACGATACCTTGGATGGAGCCGTTCAGGCCGCCACATCTCCCAGCAAGCCAGTCCTTGACACGGCCAACGAAGCTCTTCCCACGATCGTGTCCAACAGAATGGCCATGTTCGTGCATCATGCACGGGATTACTTGGTTGCGGAGTCTGAATTTGTGGCTGGGTTGAAGACACGCATCGAAACAACCGAGACAGAGATTGGGCAAATGGTACGTCACGTTTCAACACAACACAGCACAGCACAACAATATGCTTGATACTCATGTGTTGCTGCGTGATGCGTTGTGCTGTGCTGTGCGATGCCGCACGCCCTCGATGCAACGTTGCCTTTTTTGTTTACTCATCATACTCTCACGTTCATCCACTCACACTGCCACTATGGATTACTCTGTGTTCTACCCGTACGTCTATCACGCACGCCATCTTGGAACCAACAATGTCGTCTGGTTGGCATTCGTCGCGTGCACTTGAGCCATCCTCTACTGTATGCCCTGATGTGCGATGCAACAGAAACTGGAAATTGCTGCCCTTGAAGGGCTGGGGATGACAACGACCATTGGGCAGATGGAGCAGAGGATTGAGAAGCTGGAGCACCGTATCAGCGATGACAAGGAAGCCATCGAGCGTTCCACATCAGATGCAAGTACCATGTTCGACACTCTCATTGCGCGTGTGGAGGCATACAACCTCGCACGAGCTGCCGAGGAGCTTTCACCCATCGCCCCATCCTACTTCCAGGGCATTCCCGCTTGCATAACCGCATTGGAGATTCCAAACGGTGAGCGTCTCAACTCCATTGTCGAAGATGGCATGCTCTCCCTCTCGCCACCACCAAAGCAACAAAAGCCACCCATGTACGGAGGGAGCGCCATGGCCGATGTGCCACCAGTGCTCATGACGCAGCAAATGACTGCCCAGGCCACCTCCGCCCCCAAGTTCACCTGGGCAGCCAGCAAACCAGCAGAGGCTTCAGGAAAGACGTCGTTTTTGGACATTCAGAAGGAGGAGCTGAAATCGAAGGCGGATCCGTAAGTCCGGCATGCGTCGTGGCAAAGCGGTAAGCAGAGCCACTCTGCCCTGGTCTGCTCCGCTACCTTAGCTTCATGATTCTGCGGACATGTGAAGACGGCGGCATTCGATGTGCATCGCCAGCATCTCATCCAATGCCAAGGAAGCAAAAGCAACAACTGCAATAGCAAACAGCAACACAAACAGCTACTGTACATCAGCCCAATCAATCCCTTGGGCGATCCTTCAGATGCTCGTGTGAAAGGGCCAAGCATGCAAACACATTCGGACTCAACTCACATAGCGTACAGCACAAGCGCATGAACAAATCAGCAATCATAAACCACAGGCTGCCGCGAGCATGCTCTGCTTCTCTCTCTCCAGACAGAGGACGACTTGTGCAGTTAGCATGCATAACAGGACTCGTAGTTCATGCCCAAGCGTGTGCAAGCCAACGTCAAGCAATGGAGATAGCACACATTCTCCTGGGGAAGTCACTGACAGATCCAGTTGCACCATCATAGGACAATCCGCGCTGCGGCTCTCCACAATGCGCTGTAGAGTAGTACGATTTGAGCATCCTTTCTTTCTGTTCGTCAGCTCAGAGCTGCACTTGCTCCCATGCACTCTCCTCGACTCCACTCTACAAATGCAAACTCATATCGTTGGGATGATCTACTTTAGCTTCTGCAAACCACAATACCTCATCCCTGTGATTGCGAGGATGGAACCGAGCAGCCCATTCAACCAGCGCACCACAAATATCAAAGCGTTGCGTATGGTGGGTTGTCGTTGGAACAACCGATCGATGACCGGCTCGACGATTCCCTGCAGCAGCTGATAGCGGACGTTGCTCACAATCGACATGAAGCAGCCAGTATACAGGCTCGCATAGAAGATGTTGATACCCTTGGTTTCTGCCACGAAGCTCGGTAACAGCACTGATCGGATCATGACGAGGAGCGCGCCGATGCCATAACCGACGATGCTGGCCACGAAACCTGCCCGGAACAGCGGTGCCATGGGGGCGACAAAAGATCCGGCTCTTTGCTGCATGGTCGGTTTCGTGATGCCATCCATCATGGTGAATTGGAAGGCATTCGTAGGGACTGGTGTACGCCCAAACAGCATCGCCTCTTGCTTCGTCGGAGCAGGTTGATCTGGCTGTTGCCTCAGCTGGTTGTTGCCACCGCCACCATCATAGTCGTACTCCTCATGCTGGGCGTCCTTTGTCTTGGCGACCCGCCACATGCTGACCCATCATTCATGTATCCAATAGGTATGTATGTATAGAGCACAGTGCCGTTGTTGACGTTGTTCACACAAGGAGCGTTTGTGTCGTCATGTTTCAATTGTGCATAAGCACGAGCACATGTGTTTCGATTCCAGCGTTCGTAGCAGGGCACCAGAAGCAATTGAAATTGTTATGATTCAAGAGAAATCGTTAGACGAACAGGAGATACCAATGCGGCTGTTTTAGGAGCATCCGACATGGGGATACACACGCTTGCACGGGTATGAGCCTTTTCATTTCGGATGATCCTGCACAGCAGCAATGCAAAGGCAAATGCGAATGAATGGGACAATGCAGGTTCGCTCATCGTTGCGGTGGGTGGTGCAGGATTGGCAGGTACTTGGTATCTGTACGATGTATGCTTCCATTCAGGGCTCCAGATGAACTATGGGAGATAGTTGAGTTGCGAGGAGCCAGACAAAAGGTAGCGCAAAGAATGAACGCCAGCTGATTCCAAATAGGGTCCGCCATGACGACGGCTCCGCTAGATGTACTCCAGCAGCGTTCCTCTTCATTGGTTTGATGTTCCAGAGGAATCGGCATTGAATCGAGGGTGGGTTCTGTTTGTATTTCCTAATTCAATAATTTGACATGACTCTGGGTGCTGTCCCCGGAATGGGAAAGTCGAGACAGGCTGAAGGTACAGGGCATGGTATCCCACGTGTAGTCGTACCTGACAGGGTCACCTTTGCTCCATTTGCGAAAGTCAAGAGCGGAATCCCGCAACAGGCATGCTCGTACTTCAACAACAACAACAACATCAGCCATGCGTGACAGATAGTTGCAGCGAACGGCAATCAAAAGGCCAAGGACCGGCAATCGCACAGCAGGAAGGATGATGCATCGCAACGCACGCGCGACACAGCTGTGGGTGTCGTGCTCGTACCTGTAATACTTTCCGAAGATCGCGCACAAGACGGCGGGGAGGACGAAGTCGATCTCCGGCAGCAAGCGTGATGCTCCTCGACGGTTCCATTCAGCGGTGAACTGCGTGGCTGCTGCCAAGATGACCTCCGTGATGGACTTGACGCCGAAGCTTGGATCGGCGGCGATCCGTTGTTGGTAGCCTTGACGGATGCCAGCCATCAGCGATGGCGTCTTCGTGCCTCCGTCGACATCTTGACTTCTTGGCCCACCTTGACCTCCCTGGCCCTCATGGTCCTCGTGGCCTTCTTGCGCTTGTTTCTGACGGCTATGTTGAGGTTCCCGTTTCTTGCTTTGGCCATGGCGATGCCCACGATGCGAACCGAAGGTTGTCCGCTGGATCACAGCAGACCGGTGAGATCTATTCCCGAATGTGAATGTGTAGGATGACACTGTTCCGAAGTTGGGAACGGTGCTGATGGCAATGACGGCGATCAGCGTCACCAAGACCAACCCGCTCGGATTCACCAATGCAAGCATCTTCTTGGATCCATTGTGCTCTCGGTCATGAGATGGCGACTGGCACGCCTGCCCCCGTGTTCATCGTTTCGCAGTCTCAGGTCCAAAGCATCCACGTTGAGAAACATCTGCTCGCGTGAAATCCCATGGATGTCCAGAGAGAGAGTGGCGCGCTGCTCAGCAAGGGCGATGTTGTGACACAATTCGGTGGGTTGCGATCCAGTCGCCTGACCAGGATTAGCGAGATTGAATACGACCGTCCTTGTGACTTGTTAGCGGTTGGCTCGTGTTCGTGGCGTTTCATGTTTTTCTCATGGGTGACCGGGAATGCATCTGTACGGATGGACGAACAGACAGGCGGATTCGTGGGAATGTGATCCACGGACCAAAATATGTCTTCGACGGACAAACGGAGCTGTATGTATGGCCAACAAGCGAGTGAGCCAGCTGCTTTCATTAAATCATGCCACGCAGGAGTCATCCGCGAAGGATATGATTGGCTGTCATTTTGGCAAGTTTATGCCTTCTCATCCACCTGGTTCGTCGTTAGTACTTATAGCAGTCCGTGTACAGGAGAACCGTTTCTGCACTATGTACTCGTGAAGAAGTCGGTGGAAACATAGAAAATGTCATAATAGCGCTCACGTCAGCGATAACTTAGTCAGAGGAGATGACATAGTCCGGTACAAAAGGTCGTTGTGGCACCAGAGCGAAGAAGAAAGAAGCGCGTGCCTTCATTTTTGGCAACGGACGCTCGACTCGGGAAAGAACGCGCAAGGAAGAGGAGAGCCGGAACGTGTTAACTTCTTTGGCGACGACGGAAACAGCGACACGGGTACAAAGAGCAGCAACGAATTCAGTCCAACGCCATAAATCAGTGAACAACGATCAAGGGGGACCAAGAAGACGAGATCGAGACAGGCGCACACTGCATGCAACATCGAACAGAACATCACGCAGCATCACAACAACCGAACACCTTGTTTCGCAACCCAAAGTATCGCTGGGGAACTCTCTCGAAACACAAAATCTGACCTCGCAGCAGCAGCTCAGCCATTGCGGCACTCTCGACAACGCCAATACTCGTGGTCGTACATACTTCTGCAACAGCCTCCACGGTAATTCCCAATCATACTACACCCGCAACGACGACAGGTAAGGATAGCACACAATCATCGCCGTCTCTCCTGCGAGAATCCAGGGCATTTCAACATTCGCGTCGCTGACACTTCACGCAAACGCACACCATACAACGCACACCATACAACGCACACCATACAACACACACAACACAACGAACAAATTCAAACGGTAGACAGAACTCAGTCATAAAAAGAAAAGGAACACAGCCGCAACCACAGCCGCAATCACAACCACAGCCACAACCAGAGAACAAAAAATGAAATCATGGCCAAGCTCCGCAAAGATGCAGCGTCTCGCAACGGATCTCTTCCTGATGGCGATCATAGCATTGTTTCTGATCGACACGTGTCCTATGGTAGGACCGCTGAAGGCGCTGGATCCCATCCAACAAAACGTGTACGAAATCCTCGATCGGGTGGGTCTGTGGCAGGGTCAGTGGTCTCTATTCTCTCCGAACCCGGTAAGCCGTCGGATTCGAGTCACAGGGCAGCTCCTCTACAGAGACGACGAAACAGGTCAAGAGTTCGAAAAGGAGTACGAGAGCCCTCGGTGGAGCGAAATGCACTGGACGGAAAAGAAGAGGCTGGCAAGGATGATGGATTACTTCGATCAAATGAGACTAAACAAAAATCGCGTCCTCTGGCAGCCTTTCGCCGAGTATTTGGCAAGCACAGAAGCCCTGGTCGTCGACGTCGAGGTGGTCACCGAAGCGTCGGATCCCTCGACTCAGACAGAGTCTCGACGCTCGGTTCGAAAGACGCTGTATCCACATACAGTTCATCTCCACCGACGATGGCGAAAGATCTTCGCGCCAAACGAGGTGATGAAGGAAAGCCACAAGGACAAAACGATTCCTCCCGTTCCTCCCCAGGAAAAGTATCACTGGCTTCTCGGGAAGCGCCTCGAGTCAACTCTCTCCAGGGAATTCTCGGAAAAGTTCTACTCGTGGACAGCGCCAGCAGCTCAGACGTCGTCCCATTAGATTCCTCCACAGGCAAGACGACAGACAGCGAAGGCAGCGGAGGGACGGGAAGCATCAGCAGCAGCGAGGACGACAGCATGACAAAGGGCAGCCGCAGGAAGGGGAGGCGCCACGGTAAGCGAAGCAGCAGCAGAAGCAGACGGCACAGGAGCCGCAGCCGGACAGGGCGTATGGACGCCGCCATCATCGCACACAAGGCATACGCGAACAAGTCGCAATGGGAGGTATTCTTTCATGCCAGGACCACCAACCTGCGGGGTGCAGCGGTTCTCCGCTTCCTGCACTCCATCGTGGCCTTGGCCGGTCTACTGACGGTGATTCTTGACTTTGACTTCTACACAAAGGTTCTGCCGACACACGTGAGTCGCGAGCGCTATCCCAACACATGGACTCTGTTTGCAATGATTTCGGATGAGTCCGACAATGTCATCCCATACAGGAGGTTCATGCTCTGGATCATGATGTCGCAGCTCTCCCTGTCGGGCTTGGGCGTCTTCCCTCGCTTCAACGCCGTCTCCACCTTCGCGTGGCTGTACAGCCTGGCGTGTTGGAACGACGTCATCTGGTTTGGAGAAGACACGATGTCGAGGATGATTTCCTTCTTCGTCATCTTCTTCCCCACAACCGTCAACATGTTCGACGTGTTCAGCAAGAATCAAAGTCAGGAATCACAACGGCCAGGACGCAAGAGTCGCAGCTCAAAGCGCAGTTCGAAGGATGCATCGCGATCGTCATCGTTGTCAGCTGTCTCGCGGAGTTGGCCAATGGTAAGTCTGTCACTGCACGGTGCCGCAAATGTTGTTTGTTGTCGTTGTGTTTGTTGCTGCTGCTGCTGCTGTGAGGTACAGCGAGGCCACGCCAGGGTGTCTTGATGCCTTGTTGGCTGCGCGTCTTGGGACTTTGGCCTGTTTGCGGTTTCAATTGGGCATTTGGTTGTCTCCACGTCTTCGTCGGGTGCATCATTCGTTCTTGGAATTTCCATCTCACACAACATCCCTCTGCTCGTCTGTACGAACCCTCCCACCTCTCATTTCGCGCCGGTGCTGCGATCCTCGCTGTATTGATATCTTCATAAAAACGGCCACATATGCAATGATCTGCAAACTGCACTGGACTGCACTGCTCACACTCGCAACAACGCAGTGGCCATTCCGCCTGATGCAGATGCACGTCTCGCTGATGTTCCTGTGCTCCGCCATCCACAAGCTCGCAGGACAGCGATGGGTGGACGGCTCTGCAATGCACCTCATCGTCCAGCTCGACGATGTGTTCGGCGGGGTCTTCAACCCGGACTTTCTGTTCGGGTACGACCGATCATTGACGGCGCTGACCTACATGACGCTGGTGTTGGAAGTGGTCGCACCGTTCACGGTATGGTTCAAGGCCACGCGCAAGCCCACGCTTGCGATCTTGGCGATGTTTCATCTCGGTATCGACACCTCCATGAACCTCAACGCCTTCCATTACATGATGCTACTGGCATGGTCAAGCTTCTTGATCCAGCCAGACGACGAGGCTACTCTGCTGTACGATAAGGAGACGACAAAAGTTACCGTCAAGCAAGACGACGCGGTGCAGACCAAGCCCAGATCAGCGCCATCAGCGGCCGATCCCACGGCGCAGGAATCGGCTACAGCAGCAGTCGCAGATGCGAACGCCGACGCAGTCACGGCACCAAACACGCAGACAGAGACATCCGGCGACAACAAAGCAAGGGAGGCAATGCCAATCACCGAGATATCGACAGTGCAGTCCAAATCTGCCGGAAATGATGCTAAGGGTCCGTTCCATCAAGTTGCAGAACGGTGGAACAACTTCTTCCATAGCCGCACGGATGATCTACGTTCGGCAGTCATCGTGCGCACGTGCTTCGCCGTGACGGTCTTCATCAACATCTTCATCCTTTCGCTGAGCCTCAATTTCTACCTGGCGGCCATGCCGATATCGAAGGGAGTGCAGACCACTCCACTGCATGCGTTCACCATCTTCTCCTACATCTCCAACGACGACATTGCCGCGATCTTGTTCGGCATCAGCATCAACATCTTCCTGCTCCAGACCGTGTTGCTGGCAATGGGCATCGCGCCGCGATTCCAGGCAATCTCCATCTTCTTCTGGCACATCAACGTGCAGAACTACACCGACATCCTGTGGAATGGCGAAGATACGGTCTTCCGTATCATTTCCTTCTTGATGATCTTCTTCCCAAACAACACGGGGAGCGTGTTTGATTGGCTCGAAGAGAAGGAGGCCGAGATCCGCAACGGCGCGAAGAGCCCAAAGACTAACACCAGCCACAGCAAAAAGATGAACTACAAGAAGAAGAGCAGCATGGAGAGTATCAGCATGGGCAGTCTCGGTAGCTTCGGAAGCATGGGACTGGAAGAAGAGTTGGAGGAGGAGCAAGACAAGACATGGCCGATGGTAAGTCCTGTTCTGTTGTGATTCCTCATGGTGTCCATGACATCCATTCAACTCAAATGTATTTTTTGCAACTGAGAGGTCTTTGCTAACACCCACACGCATACGCATGCACCTGCTTTGTTTCATGATGCTTCGCTTGCATCCACCCAATCCAATCCACAACTTGACCTCTTCTTTTTTGTAACATCGCAATCACAGTGGCCATTCCGCCTAGTTCAATTGGAGATGTGTCTCATCTTCATATCATCCACTGTCTGCAAGCTGTCTGGTCCAGCTTGGCGAAACGGGACCGCCATGCAAGTCGTGGTCCAGCTGGATGATATGTACGGCGGGTACTTCAATCCCGACTGGCTGTATCAGTACCATCGGCCACTCGCATTCCTGACCTACTTCACCATCGCCATCCAACTCGTGGTCCCCACGATGCTGTGGATGAAGCGCACGAGAGCAATGGGCTTGCTGCTGGCGTTTGTCATGCATGCCGGCATCGATGCATCCATGAACCTCAACATGTTCCACTGGATCATGATCACGGGATGGCTTTCCTTCCTGGTGCAGCCAACAGCGCCTCCACCGGTGCTGAAGGATGGGCAGGAGCAAGGCGAAGCCAATGGTGCTGACAAGCCGGTGGCACGGATGAAAGGAAGGCCCAGACCGCCACCAATCAAGACACTGAAAAAGGCGAGCTCTTTCGCGAAACATGACAAACGCAGCCAATCGAATGCATCGGGGAAGAGCGTGCGCTTCCATCCTGAGATGGTAATCCTCGGTGCGATATAGAGGGAATGGTTGAACGACTGTCCATTGAATTGGAAGGGTACTTTATGGAAATATACATACTCTGTGTATGGTATGTGGTAGATGCACAAGCATGAAGAACGAGAGGGGAAGACGCTCTATAATAGATAAGTAAGCATCATATAATAGATTCTAAACCCAAAATCACAAACAGCAATTGAATTGCAGTCTCTCCAATCGTAAAGAGTTGGACTGGATGTGGAGAACGGTGGGAAACGACGATAACTGCTCTCTCTCTCCCTTGATGAGCACATGGAGGAGGTACCCATCTCACAAATATGCATCGAGTATTGAGTCCCTATGTACATACGTGTATGTCAAAGTGCGAGTGTAACTTTTCAACGAGCAACCACCCGTCATACCTCCGCATCCATGAGGCTGGCAACCATCGTGATAGATGCTGGGGAGGAAGTTGATGGAGCGCTCTCCGGAGGACTAGCACTCACCGTCCCATTCAATTCCAATTTGAACCAACCAGACGCACATTCGCGCGCATGACGAAAACGTTTGCATGATATAATAGTATGTACTCGTACGGTGCTATTCTTTGTTTTGTTTACCTTTCGAAAGTGCAGGGTCGGAGCGAAGCTGAAGTTCACACAGGGATGCACGCATGCATTCTTACTTGCACGCTGCTATTGTTTCTGCGACGGAGATGTTGGCATGTCATCAACACTGTTTCCATGTCCTGCGTAGATTCATCGGTGCTTGTGTGCATTCATTCTCTTCCGAAACACACAGGAGAATACTGGAATACGTCTCCATACTATACTCACGCCTCGCTGGAAGCAGCATTGCATGAGATGCACGCCCCTCTGTTCCATTGTCATTGTTCATCTTTTAATAGTAATAGCCAGGATGAGTGCAGGAATATCATACATTGAGGAATGCACATACGTACGTACATGTGTACGTCCGCAAGCATCCGGATATGCCGGCGATCCCATTCTTTATTGATCCTTCTTGTCCGTGCCACCGCCGCTGCTGCTGTCGGAATCGTCCGAGACCGTCTCCAGGCTGTTGCTGCGTAGGGCCGCCTCTTTCCTTGGCGCGCTGACCGCTTTGGCTCTGACCGTCTTTTTCTTTTTGTAGGACTTTTGGTGGAAGGCGTAGAAGAGGCCGAGGAGGGATGTCATCTCGAAGACCTGCGTGAAGAGGCACTGCACGTGCACGAATTCGAGCTCGTTGCGGCTATACAGGGTGCCCAGGGAGAGGACGGAGTAAGCGATGACGAGAACGAACTGCAGCATCTGCGCTTTCGTAATGTATGACTTCCATGGCGCATCGACCTGGAACGCCGCGGTGACGAAGTAATGCGTGTACATGATGACGTGGATGAGGGAATTGAGCAGCGCTCCGAAGTAGCAGTCACCACCCGGCCAGAAGGTGAGGGCGATCCACCAGGCCCACGGTATGGAGACGTGATGGTATACGTGCAGAAATGAGACCTGTGCGCACGTGTTCCGATGGAATGGAATGAAATTGACGGCGTGCGTTGCGAAATAACAAAACGGGATTGCGGAGCATTGGATAGATGGATGGATGAAACAATGAATGAATGATTATGCGAAGGGAGGTGAGTGGAACATCCAAACTGCTTGAGAGAGCGCATGCAAATACATCATCACATCACACGTCGGTGCTCATCGTGCATTGCTCCTGTACCTCTCTCTGATGAGGCCGCCATCCTTTTGCCGGGAGGAACGTGACCAGGCGCAATTTGGCGCCAAATCCTGAGTGATTGGGCACACAGGCGAAACAAGAGATGTCGACAATGCGCAACACGCAATGCAATGCGGAGTTCCGTGAAATGCGATGGAATGACAATTCTTGCGGTTGCAGCCGCAAATTGCAGTTGGAATGATGGTTCTTACCTGCTGGACTCTTCCCTTGAGCTCCATGAAGGCCGTGTCCATGAACTCGAGGTACTTGTCGGCGTAATGAAGCCAGACGGCGTAGGTGGCGCCGGACGTGACGAGGTTCGTCTCTCCCACGAAGGGATGGTTGTTCTGCGTGACGGCCACGATGATGAGGTAGACGGTGTATGCGTTGAGCAGGACCTGGGCGAGATTGTAGAGAATCATGGTCTCCCGCAGGAGCAGTTTCATGTCCGTCCAATGGAGGAAGTAGTTCTGCGCGAGGTATCGCAGGACGGGCAACGCGATGCAGTAGGAGAGAGAGAATGCCAGCGGGATTTTGTAGGAATGCATCGGCATGGCTATCGATGGCGTCTCGTCTTCGGGGAGGAAGGCGTATTTGGTCCAGAGACCCATGACGCCGACCATGACGGTGGCGCAGGAGTATCGTGCCAATAGCGATGGTGGCTTTGGCATGTGCTTGGGTTTGCCGTTGGCGGCGACGGTAACACCGTTCATCTTTGTGGCCGTTTTTGTGTTCATGTTGTTTTATGATTGCTGGTTGTGGTTGTGTTTATGATTGGGTTTGTGTTTGTATCTGCGTTTGTATCTGTGTCTGTCTGTGTCTGTTCTGATGGTGAACTCAACCGTCGGAGAGGTTTTTGATTTTATGAGGCGAAGCGCTCAGGTCGGATGACGTCGGAAACGTCTTTTGGATGGAGCGTCGGATGACCTAGCCGCGAAGAAATTACACGCAGTTCCAAATGTGCTTGTGCGTGGGGCGAAATAGAAGCAATTCCAAAGGCCGCTGATGCAAAGGCTGGGTGCTCTGTGCGATCTGATGTTGATCGCTCTCGAATCACTCCTCCTGTGCTATCGTAGTTGTTGTGCAGACTGTGCTTGACTGCGAAGGTGCGACGAAGAACAGTGCTGTGCGACAAAGAAATGAGGCAATCTTCAGTGGTTGTGTGTTGCGTGTTGTGCGTTCTGTGTTGCGTGTTCTGTGCTGGTCTCCTCTGATCGCGGCAACGTCGATGCGTGCGATGACTGTCCTTGAACCTTCGTTGGCTCTGCAAGGATGGACGTATGCTAGTTGTAATTGCACTCGTATGCTCCAGAGAGAGTGCTGTAGACGATACTTTACTGCACGCTGCAAACACTGAGAATGCAATCGGCGGTGCCAACGATAGTGCCAACGATGGTACTCTTCAACTACTCTGTTTGGGTGCCGATGCTTCGATTTTGCGTTTTCCACTTTGTTGTGTTTCTGTATCTGGTGGTTGGCTGTTCCGATAACCCGTAGGACTCGCTCTCTGGCTGACTGGTTCGTCTACGAGTTGCCAATAGTCTAGTCTATTCCTGACTTTCTTCTTCTTCCGGCTCTTGCCCAAGCGTCCCGCGCTTTTCGTGGTCAACAAACTGTCCAACTCTCAACTCAGGTCGGGTCAGGGTCGGCTCGGTTCAACTGGAACACCGAATCAGATCAAATCAAATCAAACCAGATCGGCTCCCGAGGTCAACGCCACACAAGAGAGAGAGAGAGAGATGGAACGACGACAACATGACGCGATGCGTTTTCGTTCCTTTCATCCTCCGTTCACTCCACCACGGCACAACTCACCCGCCAACAACAACGGCCACAACAAACACGACGACCACGGCATCGCCATCTGTTCAACAACACGCCCAATCGATTCACCAGTCAGCGCGAACAGTGGTGTGACGAGGACCAACGCGACATGATGACAAGCCAATGAGATCGCCATCTGCCAGGTCTCCTGTTTTGCAACCAGCACGCCAATTTGTGAACCCAGTGTTATCATCACGTATCGTCCATTCCCTGATTCCCTTGACTCACGTGGAACTAATCGGTGCAACATGGGAATAGACTATCAGGGAATCTTGTTCACAGATGCAACGATCTCACTAGGGACTCAACGACTCCCTAACCAGCAACAGCGTGTCATCCACATCCCACGTCACCATCGGAACGTGACACGTCAAGTCAATCACGAAATCGGAAGTACAGTTCTGGTCGCTCAAGTCGCCTTTCATGTACTTGACAAGTCCCATATTCAAAGTCTGAAGAAGGCAACAAACACACAACCGCCAAAAAAATAAGTCAAGAATGATCATTCTCCCACACACACCAAGAAAGCAACACCGAAGACAGGACTCGCGGTCGGAGGAGCCACATGATTGATGCCTACGCGAGTGGCCTGCCTGTGCCGAGACTCACGCCAAGCAGCCCATCAAGACTTCTTGGCGCGCATCCACAAGCAAGACGGGGTACAGAGGGAGAGATAGCTGAGCAACATCACATCACATCACATCACATCACATCACCCGCAGCGCAGCGCAGCAGAGCCATTGTGCAACAGCAAAGCAAGACCAAAGTGAAGAGAAGCGAAGGGCGGCATCGTTAGTTGGAGTGCTGTCATCTTCCAACCATTCGGAACGATCATAGAATACAATACAATAGATACGATCACTCGATACAAGCACAGACGAGGACAGACGAGTATCCGCGGAGAGGAACCAGCCAACGGTCGTGCTTGCCACACACAGGGCAGGTGCGGAAGTCCGGAGTTGGCACAAGCACAAGCACATAACATCACCATTGCGCGAATACGATACAACACAATACAATACAACACACTGCACAATACAGTGCACGAGTGCATGCAGCAGACAGCAGACGGGATGGCTGCCTCCAACACTCGAACCCCATCCACTGCTGCCAATCATGGAGACCAGAAGATGAAGGCCACGCAGAAGAACCAAAGACTGTGGAAGGTAGTGGATGAGAGATGCAAGCAGTTCTCCTCGCTCGACTCGCAGCTCATCCGCCTCATGACCGTGCACTCGTGGCAAGGCATGAAGCAACAAATCAAGTCTGAGATTGCGCAGCGCGACACGGACGGCACATCGCCGCGGGAAGATATCCTGCATTCCTTCCTGGCCGTCGCTGCCATGGATGACCAGATGCCGCAAGATGTGGACACCATCGAAGATCCGGTAGCGCGCATTCGGTGTCTCCTGGCCACGCATCTGCACCGCGCCCAGAATGCATCCGCTTCGGCGGCGAGCCGTCGTGCGTCCTTGGATCTTGTACGTCAACTGCTCAACCGCACCAATTCGGCAGTCATGACGTTGCGTCCAAAGACCACTGCACCTGCAGCTGCAGCTGCGACATCGTCGTCGTCACCATCGTCGTCAGCTGTTGACAAGGTCAATGCGGCGTGCCAAACCGACAAGGTGGATGATGCCCCAGCGCGGGCTGTTGCAACTCCTGCGGATGGTGAGAATGCCCAGGACGAGGATTCGCTGGTGCAGGAGTACATGTCGTACCACCTCCAACAACATGCTTCGCTGCAGCTAACACCAGACACGCTGCTGCTGCAGGATGATCAAAGCGCAACCGCCGGCGCCCCATTCAACTTCCGCTCTGATCAAAGCCACATACACTTCTCAGACGACACCAGAACCTCCATCTCCAACCGCGCATACGCCAAAGCTTTGGTGGACACCATGGACAAGCCAACGCTGCAATCGGACTCGGAAGCATGCGCCCAGCAGATCATGGATCAGATGATGCAGAGTGGCATCCACACTCTCATTGCCACCGAGCCATTCGATGCTCACACCACCGACCCCAACTCTGTCAAGTGGAAGCCGTGCGGGATGGTAGAAAGCCTCAACCGAATCAAGAACGACATCCGCATCACAGTCAAGTGGTTCCTCAAGACCCAGCGCAAGAAAGAGAAGAAGATCTACGATTGGATCTTGCGACTCGAAAATGAAAAGCGGAAGCAGGTCAACGGTCTGGCAGGACGCTCCGAGCAAGCGCTCCGGGTGCTTGACCCGGAGTCTGCTGGCGCAAAGCAGCAGCGACGGCTGGAGCAACTCGAAGAGCAGCTGCGGCAACACCAGCAAACAATCCAGCAGAAAGAGCAACATCTTCAGCAGCTAACCCAGCAAAAGGAACACCATCATGCACAACGACGAGCAGAACAACAACGGTACAATCAGTTGGTGGACAAGGCGCACAAGTACAAGCAGGCGCTCGATCAGAAAAATCTGCAACTTCAACAGCTCATTCGACAACATGCACAGCAACAGGTACAGGTACAGGCACAGCAGCAGGCACAGCAACAGGCGCAGCAACAGGCACAGCAACAGGCACAGCAACAGGCACAGCAACAGGCACAGCAACAAGAGGTGCAGCGGGTGGAGTACCCCGAAGACCAGGTGCGACATTTTCACCAGCAACAACCACACCAACACCAATTTCAACAGCAACAGCAACAATTTCAGCAGCAGCAACAACAACAACAATTTCAGCAGCGCCAACAAGCGCAGCAGTCGCTACAACCTCGACCTTTTCCTCCAAGCCCGGTGACGATGAGCGCAAACGTGCAACCTCGTGGTCGACAGCCGCTGCCAGTACAAGCACACCATCAGGCACGCCAATCGAATGGAGTTGTGGCACAGCAGGCCTTCCAGCCACCTCGCATACAAGAACCGCAGAGGGCCGGTGTTCCTGCGCTTGGCCCAAACGTCATCATCATGTATGACGACTTCCTCGAACGCAAGGATATGAATCAGGGTTCCATCGAATTCCGCAATTTCCTCTATGATTGTAGCAAGATTCCGAACAGAAACACCAACGACATCGCAGACTGGATGATCAATGAAGACAACAACAGACAGTTCTTCCTCCCAAAACGAAAAGTATTTGCTTCTAATGCCACAGTCATCCCCTGGCTCCGCCGATTCCTGGTTCAGGCGCGCAGTCGCCTGTCAGAAAGCCCGCGCGCTGGTTCCAAACGAAATCGTGCCACCGCCGAATCAAACAATGCAAACGCAACGCGTGACCACCAAGTTCGCAGTGGCGTGGGACGCAGTGGTAACGACAACGACATCGACATCAACAAACGCCGAAGAGCTGGGGATCATCCGCTGGCACAGAACCCAGCATCAATCAATGGCACCCCCCGCATCTCACAGCAGGAGCAGCCAGATCAGCAGCAGAAGCAAACACATCAACCGCAACCGGCCAAGGTGAACGTCCCCATTTCCAGACCGCAAAGGACGGCTGATGTAAAGACAATAGTTCTGGCGGGGGAGAGCAACAACAAGATATACTCCGGTGCATTGGAAGGCCGCCTACCATGCATGCTGACATTCATACGACATTCTCTCAACCCAGACCTCTCGAGAAGCTTGGGTAGACGGTTGCACATTTGGGACCCCAACTGGATGGTCTTGCAACCTCACGTGATCGCATGTACTGCACCAGTCCAAGCAGCATTCACGAAGCAAATTGATCCACCCCGATTCTCGACAAATCAATCGCTCTATACAGTCAAAATGCTACCTATTGCGACATATGTGCCGCGAACCGCAGCGTTCGTGGTGGCGAAATTTAACTCACAAGTGCAGAAGGTGCTGCAAGTATCGTACGACACCAGCGGTAGCACATTGCGAGATGGGGACAAGCGTGTCTTGCTTCGCATGTTGCCCTTGCAGGAAGACGCCGAGCAAGCACTGAAAAAGAAGAAGCGGGGCGACGGCCACTTGTGGCCGATCGGTACATTCCTCACGATTGACAATACGCCTGTGCATCTCTCCCAGCGCAAGCAGCAGGCCCACGACCCAAGACTTTGGAAGCTACTTTCAAAGCCCCTCGACATCACTAGCTACGTCGTCAATGCCTCGAAGGACAAGGTCGGTACCGACGGGTCGATCCAACTTCCAATGAAGATGTGCTGCTACGATACCAATCTCTTCCTCATCAGCATCTCTCTGTGTGAATACCGTTCACCGCAGACGGTGAGCCGTGCCATGCAGAATCTTGGTGCCCTGCCAGGTTCCACCATCCCGAAGACTCTGTTCCAGATGCAGCCCATCCATCAACGCACGCTCGAAGAGAGTACGGCCGTCGCGATGAAGCTGGTTCAGACGCAAAACATCTGCATCTTGGACAGCGACGATGAAGGTGACTCCGCCGGGCAAGACAGTGGCAAATTTGTCTTCACGCTCACCTGTCCCATTTCCAAAACCATCATGGAAACTCCTGTGCGTGGACGGCAATGCAAGCACTTTCAGGTACGCTTCGTTGATTTTCCTGTCGCCGAATAGTCATGCCGTTGTGAATGTGCCTGTGATTATGGCTGTGAATGCGGCTCACCATGTGATGTGCTCGTTACTCTAGTATGTTTGAATGTTGATCTGACATCCTTTGTTTCCATTCTCGACCGCAACGCAACAATCCGCAGTGCTTTGACCTGTTCAACTTCATGTCGTCCAATGCGATCGTCTGCGGTGGACGGTGGAGATGCGCTTCGTGCGAGGAATTTCTGAATTACCAGGACCTGGAAGTCTGTGCGCTAACGAAATCCGCGGTGGAGAAGTTCAAGGCTGACGCATCGTCATCGCGCAACCGCGTGGAATTCCGTGGCGACAAAACGTACGTCCTGTTGCCACCCAACAAACTGCGGTACAAGGCTCGAGCCGCGAACGCAAACAGCGGGGCCCGTGTCAAGAAGGATGACAAACCGCCGGAGATTACGGTGATTGACTAATGGCAACGGGGGAAGGTTCCAAACATGACCGATTCGTAGCTTGCCGGTGCTTGTCAATTGGGGGGATCACAGCGGAGTTCTATGTGAGCATTACGAGCTCTGCGAGTATGGTAGATCAGAATGTGGATCTACTCTTACATTGGTTGTGCCCGTGTGCGCTTTTGGGTATGAATATGGTGTGTGCATGATGTGTGTGTGGTTTGTCTGTGGCTGTTTACACTGCGGTTATAAGAAGGACAACTGGGACCTTCTCTGCGACATACTCGTGCTGCTCCCTCCGGAATACTCGGACGTTGTTTCCATCTGGACGTACGAGTAGGTCGTACATATGTCGCAGAGTCTAATGTGATTGATTGAATTGCATAGTGCTTGGCAACCGATCACACCCTATCCGTTCTATGGCTCCAAGGCATGGACTCCTATTGAACCTGTCATTGGCATGTCCTGAACCATTATATCATATTACATGTCTCATCTCAACAACTTCATCGAGAATGCGGCCAGCGCGGTTGGTTGACATGACTGTACCAGTAGGCACTCGAACCACTCCCCCTCTCTCTCTCTAGGATTCGATCGGGGATGCCGATCCGAGAACAGCATCGACCTCGATCTCCACGAGGTACTGCTCTTCGATGAGCTGCGCAATGACGAGCGTGTTGCAAGGACGGATGTTGCCGAACACTTCGCCATGAACCTCGGCAACCGCCACGGCATTCGCACGATCCGAGACGTAAGACCTGGTGCGCACCACGTCGCCGAGGCCGCTGCCCAGCTGCTCCAGCGCAGTCCCAATCTTCTTGAGTGCGAATCGAGCCTGAGCAGCGGCGTCACCCGCACCGACAAGACCATCTGGCCCGGCAGCGACAGTTCCGGAGACGAAGATCTGGTTGCCGGTCTTGACAACACGGGAATATCCGAACTTCTTTTCGAAGCTCGTTCCGCTGGAGACGATTTGACGTTGCATGATGATGGAGGTGTGATTCTGGAAATAGAATAGAATAGTTGGATCAAGTCTTTCACAATATGATGTATTATAATAGTATGAGCACAACCACTTGCTGTTCTGTTTCTCTGGCGTTTCAGGAGAGAATGGGCATGATGTTGACAAGAGGAAAGGGAGGGGAGTTGCAACGGAACATGATGATCATGTTCCCAGACCGAGGGTTTGGGATGGATTGGGAACTTGTTTTGGATTTGTGGGAATGTGGATTGACACGATTGAGAGCATCGATGATGTCCGTGAACGAAATATAAATCTAGTCCCGTAATACTACTTGACCACTTGGACCACACAAGATATCTGTCGTCAAAACAAGACAAGAACACAAAAACAACAACAACAAGAACAAGAACACCACAACGAAGGAGTCACCAACACCAACAGAAAGAGAGAGACCGCAAGCAAGAGGGAGGGTGATCCCATCCCACATCACATCACATCACATCGCACCAACACGAAGGAAAAAGCGCAGGTCTACGCAAGGGAGAAGGACCAACCACACGAGGACGACGAGGGAATAACAGAAGCAACTGCAACAGGAACGACACGCTCAGAGACATAAGCAATGGTTCGAGTGAAGAGAGCACCGCGGGCCCATCCCTCCGACAGCGGAGCAAAGATCTTTCTTCGTCACATGACGTTCAACCGGCACTATTTGGTCGTGCTGCAGGTGACGCTCATCTTCCTTTGCTTCGGCTTATACCTCATGGTCCGTTCCTGGGAGGTGTGTTTGCGACAGATGCTTCGTGGTTTGATATTGTTGCCCTTTCGATGGTATTATATCTGTGTCAGAGTTGCTTGCCGAAGATTCGCGGGGTGATCCATGCGATGATTCGTGCCTCTGCGTTGATGCATCGGTTCAAGTTCATGCCTGCCTTCAAGCACTATATGTGGTCAAGCATAAGCTCGAGTATGCGTTCATTTTTGTGACAAGGGGAGCGCGCATACGTCCTATTGCAAGTACTCGAAGGTACATGGATCCGCACTCATCAAAACACAAGCACTCACGTTAGTCTTTCCATTCCACTTTCTCTCTCTGCGTTCAATATGCATATCATACCATAACATATAATACCATACCAAACCGATACTCGTTGGATGCGAACAACTCTCCCAGGAAAAGGCATATGCTTCCATCCACATGGTAGACGCCGCATCTCCCACATCAGCATTTTCGGTGGCGCATAGCAACAAACCGTATTTACTGTACGGCACGGCGTGGAAGAAGGAGCAAACTGCCAAATTTGTTAGCCAGGCAGTGCATTCGGGCTTCCGCTTCATTGACACAGCGTGCCAGCCGAGGCATTACAATGAGCCGGGGGTGGGCGACGGCTGGACTTCGGCCGCGCAGGACCTGGGACTGAATCGAGAGGACTTTTTCTTGCAGACGAAGTTCACGCCTCCCAACGGTCAGGATCACAACAACATGCCGTACGATCTCCATGATCCCATCCCGACCCAAGTCTCCATTTCATTGAAGACGTCGTTGAAGAACCTCCACACCGACTATCTCGATTCCTGGGTGCTGCACAGTCCCTACGAAGACGGCGATGACACCCTCAAGGCTTGGCGCGCGATGGAAGAGGCCGTGGACGATGGCATGGTGAAGCAGCTCGGAATCTCCAACTGTTACGATGCCGAGCACTTCAAGTGGCTGTACAAAGTCGCGAAGCACAAGCCAAAGGTCCTGCAGAATCGCTTCTACTCGCAAACCAACTTCGACCCCGAGCTGCGCGCATTCTGCAAGGAGCATGGGATCAAGTACCAAACCTTCTGGACCCTCACCATCAACAAAGATGCCCTCGCGACTAACGAAGTCAAACAATGGGCCGAGGCCAAAGGCCTGACGCCGCAGACGTACATGTATGCTTTCCTCATGTCTTTGGGATACGCCACGCCGTTGTCTGGAACCACCTCGTTGCGTCACATGGCGGAGGATGTTGCCGTCATGGAGAGGATGCAGAATGGCGCCGTGTTCTTCGAGACAGACGAAGAGCTGAAACGCTTTGCACGAGTGCTGGGGATGGATGAGAACTCGTTGTAGACCAACACGATATAGATCTACAGAGCGGAGCACCAATACGAGATACAGCATGAGAAAATCGCAAGACAATACGGCCAGGGTTAACCGGTTGAAGCGAAGCGTCTCGATGCTCCTCGAGCGAACATCATGAATCACACATTTGCATACCTCGCGCGGCAATCACGGCGGCGGTGTTCTGGGATCAATCGGTCGATCGATCGACCAATGAACGACTGCTTAGTTGGCTTAAGGGACCATTTCAATTCCTTCTTCGAGACACAGCACGCAGTCACAGTCACAGTCGCAATCACAGTTTGATGTTGAAGCTGGCGTGGTAGTATGCTTTCGCGATCCTGCATGCTTCATCCCTCGACGACCACCGTACGTCCAACCTGCGCAATCAAGCCAAATGATCCGTGATTGAGAGGCAACATACAAGTACGAAGGTCCAGTTCAATGATTGCCGTTTCCTTTTCCAGACCATGGTTTATTCTATGTTTACTCTCTGTCTGACTGTCTCTATTGCTCTACTGACGAATGGTGGATTTCGGCCATTTCAAATGCCATTCTCTCCTCTATGTATCTTCCGCCTAGCTGCTTTCAGCCAGGGTGGCGTACAAGTATGCCCCCGGAGTGTTCGCACTTGATGGTTCACATGGCATGGAACTGACAAAGCATCTGCCGGGTCTGCGCCGTCTTGCCCATGCAGTTGGTGAGGCGTTCCGATGCGATGGTGAGAGAGGAATTGGATTCGTCATCCAACGTGACGCTGTCGTCGGAGTTATTGCAATAGTGCACAGACAGCGCTTCGTTGACGATGTGGGATGTGAATGCAGTACTTTGCGAGATCATGTTGGTTTGTTCCATGGTTTGGCAAGCGGGCATTTTCCAATCCAATGGATCGTACGGGTCGATGGAACATTCGCCATCATCATTGGTTACGACCGGATGGATTGGCATTTCGGTTGGAGCCATGTCGATGCAGTCGAGATCGAAAGATGCGACGGGCATCACGTCGTCATCGTCATCATCGTTGTTGTCGGCACCGCTGTGAATGTATCTGGATTGGACGAGGCGACCGTCAGTGGGCATGCCATGGTAGGTGTGATTCATGCCGTTGACGGTGCAGTTGGAACCACCGAATGCATGTCGCTCGTCATCCTCGTTCCAGAAGGATCGATTGGAGGTGATCAAATTGGACATGGAATGGTGGAGGTGCTCGTTCGCTGTCGAATGCTGCGCAGGAATGAATTCCGGCGTGGATGGTTGAAACCCAGCTTCCGTCGGCATCATCATCATTGCCGCCGCCGTGGCGCGATGAGAAAGCAGATGGTGGCTCGGCGCACTTTGCGTGGAGTGTTGCGATTGGCAGTCCTTGTCTTGCAGCTTTGCGCGCAAGAACCGGACCATCGGCGAATCTTCCGCTGCGGTGCTTAGCGGAGGAGTGGTGGACGCAGAGGTGGATGTGGATGTGGATGTGGATGTGGGTGTCATCATCATTGCTGACGGGAGGTATGGTGATCCGGATGGCAACTGCGACTGGCTTCTGAAATCCATTATTTTTGTTACTATTGTTGTTGTTGTTGTTGATGCGTTTGGTGTTGGCGGATGTCGTGATCGTGGTGGTGCTGACGACTGTGTTTGTGCTTGTGCTTGGGCTTGTGTTCGAATTGTGAGACGAAGGTCTCCCGAGCCGCTGGATGTTGGATGTTGGATGTTGGATGCCCACTGGTTCTGCTGCTAGTATGTTCTCTTCAAACGCAATGGGATAGTAGCTTTGGAAAAGTCCGTGATCGTTGATGTTTTTGACAAGATTGTTGCTCGTTGTTGAAGGCTCCGAAGTGCGGTTGAAGATGAGAATGATGTGGTGTTGTGGATGACACGGCTTTTGGTTGAAGCTGTCGGTGATGGGTCGTGGTGTCGATGCTGTTTTGCTGTCGTGTTTTGTGTCGTTGGTCTTGCGAAGTTTTATTTTGTGAGCACGAGCAACCCAAGACCGTGGAAACCGGACTGGCTCCGAAGTTCCGCGTTTGTGCCTTTTGGAATGATGTGGAACGCTTCTCTCTGTGCTGGCAACGCCACCAGGTTGTTTGGGAATGACGTTGACATCGGCCGGATTCTTGCACACTTTAGTCGGACAATCTGCTAGGGGTTATGTATTTTCTCCATCTATGTTCTCCAAGTACACCCAACAGGATTTCTAGAAAAACTGTTTCACCTTCAATTTGGAATGAAAAAGAGGTCAAATGGGTCGATTTCGTTTGTGTGACTGGAATCCGATACGGTCCCGCATGATGTCAACTTCAACATTGCTTTCGCCATCTGAAGTCTCCCAGATGGCGAACAACGTGGAGAGAGACACAACAAACGACAACCCCACAAAACTGGACGAAATCCAAGGGGGCAGAGACTCCGCAATCACAAGTTCGCCAACTCTGTTCTGCCATCGATCACAAACTCTCTTCACTCTCCTTTCCTCTCTTGGTTGGCTGATTGGATGGATGGTTCGACGGACCAACAAGCTCGATTCCCTCATTCCGTGATAGTGATCTGCTTGATTGATGGGTGGATGTTGAATTAAAGTAATTGGTGACAAATCGTACGAACGCATTACGACATCGGACGAACCAAACGGAGAGCATCGAGAGCAATCCGAATTCCGCGACAGCAACAAGATTCACATCAAGAGACGAGGAGAAGCACTACGTACGACTGCGAAGCACTCTAGCAAACGACAGCAAGGCCAACGATGACATCGCCCGCCAACTCAAAGGGGTGCCTGCGAAGGCTGCTGCTGACAGTCTTCTTCATGCTGCAGATGACGACCAACGATGGCTTCGTCATGCCAAGAACACTTGGGGTGTCCGTGCGGCATCCACAACAGCAGCACAAGTGCCAACATCATAGGCATACTGAAAGGGGCAATGAAAGACAGCATGGAAGACTGCACAAGGCAGGGAGGCAGCTGCGTATGACCGAACAAGAGAACCAAAATGACGATCCGCAAGTCCCAAGGCGATCGACTCTGTTGCTTCAACAAGAACAGAAGGAGCAGGAGCAACCGCCACAGAATGATCGCCGTTCGTTCTGGATGACCGCACTGAAGTCCAGCGCTGTCCTTGCCGCTGGTGCACAGGCCGTGCATGCAATAGACTTCGCGCCTTTGAAATCTGGCAATGGAAACCAAAAGATTGGTGGGCTTGCCAACAAGATCCGTGGCATACTGAGGAACATGGTACGCCTTGTGTGCTTTGTGTGCTTTGTGTGATTGTGCGGTTGGTGTCTGCGCATCCGATGCAAGATGTGGCGACTCTGATTCAATAGGTGAATGGAAGGACAAGATCCTTTGTGACGACTGCATTGACCCAACGATACCTTCCAGATTGGATTCTCACATTCTCCGTCTGATTGCTCTGTTCTTTACCATCTCGCGATTAATTTGTTTCCATTCTTACTTCCTCAATCATGCCACCCGCTGCGTCCTCTGCACTCGCAGGACGAGCTGCAACGAGACTTGATGCAGGAAAGATGGTAAGTTCCGTCCATACGTGTGTGCTACGAGCACCATGCAGCGTACTAGTATGTGTTGCAAACGCATGTAGCAATGGGATGGACGGACGCTTGAGTTGCTTGGGCCAAGGGTGTTTGAGGGATATGTGCCGATCGCAGCAAAGCAGAGCACAGCAGGACAGATGCGCTTCCTGCGGGTGCACTAATCATTGAATGCTTCTGCATGAATCGCCAGCTCTCCTCATCATTGCAACGTGATTTTCTCATCACTGCTTTTCCGGTTGCTTTCCGATTGCTTTCCTCACCATTATGAACTGGCCCGCCCAAAACACGTTGCTTTGCAGGGATCTGGTACAAGCATATCCAGCTCAATTGCGATCGTACGTGCCTGTGTTCACCACCTACACCGACACCGCCTTCCCATCGGACCTGCCATCGGACTACGGACTGCGCGTAGCGTTGCGATACGAGGTCGGTCGGTACTTTGCGTCCTTGGAACGTTTGAAACGGGCCGTGTCTCGCAAGGCACTGGATGAGGCCTACATTGCCTACAGCGACATGAGCCTGCATTTGGATCGGTACCTGCGGGTGGGCGGTCTCTACACCTACTACGACAGCGTCATTGACAACGAACCTCTGTTTCAGGAGTACAAGGACGCGCTGGTGCATTCGGATCCCGTCAAGAATCCAGCCGAGGTTCGAGATTTGGTGGTGCTGGTCCGGGGTCCTGACACGGGACGCACAGGTATCGTGATTGGGATCTATCCCGACGAAAAGGACAACTGTGTCGTGAAGTTGGACAAGCAAAAGGGCATGCGAGAGATCCGGGTGGTTCCCTTGGCGTGGGCCGCCAAGCGTCTTGGCGAACAGGCTCCGGATGACGTCTTCCTCATTCCACGCAAGCCGTCCACTATCGGCAGCAGCACGACCAGTGCCAGCAGTGTTAGCAGTTGAAGAAAAGATGGCGTGTGAAAGCAGCAGATATTACAGTATATGGCTTCCAAATCTCAATCTCTGGTTGTATTGTTCAAGAACAATCTAGTTTTCGTCTTGTGCACTCTAATCGCACGAGCTCCACTGCATTGCTGCCACATGCTTACGTATGAGCTGCCGCGGTGCACGACCACAACAGTCTCAGTCTGTTGGACCCAGAAAAATTGGACGAGGTCTGATGGTAGATTCTGACGTGCTATATTTTGCTGCTAGTAGGTCTGGAAGAAGCTCATGGCCAAGCCAAACAACTTCGCATCCACTGCGATGGACAAATACAGTTGCTTATCACAATGGCTACTCAAGCGAGCGTCCTGGGTGTGTGCTCTTTCACTACAACCATGTCTTGGCATGATGTCATGAGCGCCACGGAAGCCAAACGTAGCCACATTCGCTTTTGGATGATGGAGCTGCTGACATCATCATCGAGCTTCGGATCAATGTACAGCCATTCGACACGAAGGATTCTCTGATGGGTCTTGCCAATGCTGTGGGACATGAGTGCCACGCCCACCAGACGCGATGATTGCGGTGCTGTTGTTGTTCTTGCCGTGGCCTGCGTCGGATTTAGTTCGATTGTGGATGCAGGCCTCGTCGCATTGGCCATCGGTTGCTGTGTCTTCTTAGTATGCGGACAGTGTTTGTCTTCATTTTGTTTGATGCCAACGGCGCCAACTGCGTCTGCCCGTCTGCCATGGCCATCGACATCAATATCCGCTTCTTGCCGAGTGTCGATATCATCATCTCGATCTTCATCGTGGATCTTGACGAGCAGAGCAAAGACGCTTGGCGGATGATCCTCGTCGCCCATGCCGTCAGCAAGCCACATATCCAACGATGACGATGATCTATCCTTCGTGCACTTCACGGTTGTTGCCGATGGATCTGTGGATTTGATTGTGGATGACAGTGCAGGTTTCGGCCGCAACGATGATGATGACGATGGCGTTGACTTGCTTGGTGATTTTGCCACCGCCGTATCCCGTTCCAATTGTGACGATGTGATTGTTGCCGTCGTGGTTGCCTTCTTTGTTTTTGTTCCACAAACCTTCGACGACGGTGGTTTCATGGACGCCGAGTGCTGCAAAGTTCCCGACGATCGACCTTTGGAAGCAGCAAGCAGCTCATTATCGTTGCGCCGGCTGTTGACTTCACGGTAAAGCTGCGCAATCTTGGAGACATCGCCGGAATGGCCGACAGCGAATGATATCCTGCGCCGTTTGGAAATGTACTCTTTTGTCGCCTGCTGCGACTTGCAGATATGATGCAATACGCTCTCCAAGTCCGCGCCCGCATTCTTGGCAAGCCGTGCACATATCTTGGATCCAAGTCGGTCGTTCCTGCTGCTTTTGCTCTGAGACGGAACGGGGACTTGCGTTGGCGGTGATGATCTGCGATTGGGAGCTGTCGACGACGCAGCATTTGTTTCTGATGAACATTGGTCATGCCGTCGTGGGTCGACCTCATCTCGTCGCCGTCTTCGTCTATCAATCGGTGAGGGCGCCGGTGAGAGCAGTGGAGAGGCTGGTTTCGACAGCGACGAGATCAACGGCGATGACTTCGCTCCCACCGCAGCGGTGACGGTCGTGGCAGCACCGCCAGTTGCGGCAGAAACAGGAACAGCGGCAGACTTCCCATCGCTCTTCACCTTCTTGAGTCTCTGCTCCATGCCATCTTTGTCCACCTCTCCGACGTATCGCTTCTTCCTCGAATCCTCTGCGCTGCTTTGCATTGCTGCATCTATAATATGTATGGTGCTTGATGTTGTGCTTGATGTTGTGCTTGGCTTGGGCTTGGCCTTCACGAACTGTTCATCTTCTTTGGCTATTACCACGCCAGTGAGCAAGGATCACTGCGAAGTGAGAAAGAAGGAACAGTTGTTCTGTGATGTCGTATTTGTTCTCCCGCCCGTAAAACGATGGAGGTGACGACTACAACAGGGAAGCAAGAGTCTAAGACAAACCGTGGAAGGAAGAGGGCGACGACAATGGTCATAGTCGTACCATACAATCTATGCAGAGTGCGACCTTGGTGATGCTAATGCTGCTCCTCCTGTTGCATGAATGTTGGTTGCAGCAACTAATCATGTTCATGTAATAATATAATTCATCGTTTCATTTCTCCTCCACTCTACGAGTTCTCCGCACGTCATCCGTCTCCAACTCGCAACTGTTTCTCACGAACAACGTCCTGGTGCCCTGACGTGCGACTCAGCACATGCGATGTATTAAAGTACTCATGGTGCGAATCAACAAAGGACCCTATGACTTATTACCATACACCGTGTGGAGCATAGTACGCACCGATGCGGTGTACTGGGGAGTACTCTCGGTACGTATGAGGACGTCACGTCTATGCGACGACGGGCTGCTGCTGTTCGGCCATCTTCTTCAACCCCGTTGGACCATCGGCACGTGCGATGACCTCATCGGCGACCATGAGACCGGATCGCGTGGCGCCCTCCATGGAATCCAAGTAGTCCTGGTAGGTGTAGGAGCCGGCGAGGAAGAAGTTGGGGATGGGGGTGGCCTGCTTGGGTCGGAACTTGTCCTGTCCCACCTTCTCGCGGTACAGGCTCTGGTTGAGCTTGACGACGGAGGACCAGGTGCAGTTCAATTTGCGCGACGAGGGGAAGACCTTGTTGAGCTGCTCGATGCAGTCCGCGACGAGCTGCTCGTTGGACCGGCTCGTGGCGCGCTCGTCGAAGACGGCCTGGATGAGGGATCCCTCTCCCTCCTTGTAGTAGTCGCCGGGGCTGGTGAGGGCGAGGTCGGCGAAGCACGAGAATTCGGTGTCGACGCTGTAAAGGAGGTTGTCGATGCCGGCGCCCTTGCCGTCGCTCTGATCACCGGAGATGTCCATCATGCGGGCGTCGTCGTTCAGCTCGGTCACCCATCCGTCGAATCGTACCTGGACCGTGGCGATGGGGACGGTGTCGAGGTTGTAGATCTTGTCGAAGAAGTCGAACTTGCGGAAGCTATCGGGCAGCACCTTCTTGATTCCTGGCACGTCGAGGGCGGCGATGACGACGTCGTACTCCTTGAATTCGTTCTTGGGACCGACCTCGATACCCTTGACGCGGGTTGGAAGGCCCGTGTCCGGATCGACCTCGTGCACGATGTCACGGCAGCCCGTGCTGAGGTTGATCTTGACGTTGCGCTCCTCGAGGTAGCTGATGATGGGATCGTGCAGTCCGGTCTGCGGCGATCCGTCGAGCATGCGCAGCACGCTGGCCTCCGTGCGGATGGCGAAGAGCATGAAGATGGTGAGCATGCAACGCGCGCTGATGGTGTCGCAGTCGAGGAAGCCGAGGGCGTAGGCGATGGCATCCCACATGCGATCGAGGCTGCCGCGCGATCCGCCCAGCTGGGTGAACCACTGCGTGAAAGTAATGTCGTCGAGGTCGCGCACCATGTCCATGCCGCCGTCGAAGTCGACGAGGGCGCGCACGATGGGGGACGTTCCCAGGCGCACGGCGTTGTGGAACTTGTCTTCGACGCCGAGCTGCTCCGTGCGCGCGAATGCCTGCAAACCGCTGACGGGCGCGCCGATGGGGAACTGAAAGTCCAGGGCACCCAGCTTGCCGCCCTCGTTGACGAAGGTGTGGATGTGCTCCTTGACGCGCAGGTTCTGGTTGAAGAGCTCGTCGCCCTGCGTGCGCTTCATGATGCCGAAGAGGTTGTAGTAGCATCCGAAGAAGACGTGCAGGCCCTGCTCGATGTGGTTGCCCTCCTTGTCCAGCCAGGAGCTGACCTTGCCACCCACGAAGGGCCGCAGCTCGAACATCTCGACCTTGTGACCGGCATCGGCCAGGTCCATGGCGGCGACCATTCCCGCCAATCCAGCACCGACGATCCCGATGCTGAGCGACTCCTCATTCTTCTTGCCAGGTCCGTTCTGCGCACGCGCCATGAGGTCCTGGTTGAGGAAGGAGTCGTTGCCGACCTGCTTCTGCGCACCCTCCGATGTGAAGGAGGGATCGGCGACGGTGCTGCTGCTGAGCTTTTGCGTGCCAGCGCTGCGGGCGCTCTGCGAGCTGATGGGCGCAAAGGCTGCGCAAGGGGATGTGGCCGCTCCCGCCAACAGCGACAGCACGACCATCGAATTGACCTTGAACATCATGGTGGTGTCTTCTCTCTGGAGTACGCGTAGGGACGACGAAATCAAGGACGAAGCTGTGGACTGGCTTCGATGAGGTGATGGGTCGATGCGTTACGTTGCGATTGATTATGTGTGCGTGGTGGAAGCAAATGTTGTGATGGGTCAACGTGATGTCATGCAGCCCGATGCGATGTGAGCTGATGTTTCTGAGATGAAATAGCGATCGGTGGAATGATTCTGTTGATGGGCACGTGGTGGGTGTGGTTGTGATGGGTGTGTTCTTGGTCATTCCTCTCTCTCTTGTGTCTTGTCATCACATCTTTGTGTGCGTTGACGGATGGATGACGGTGGTGAGGTCGTGAAGGCTGATGTGTTGAAGAAGAACTTGGCAATCCTACGTATGTCCGGACTCGAATGAAAGTGTTAGTCACGAATACGAGGCAATTCTCGCACTTTGGTCGATTGAATCAAAGACAGCGAAATTATACATCAATAAGACATGAATACTATATAGACGTAAGTAACGTTAACTTAACGCTCATTCGCCAACAAACATCGCTTTCGTTGTGAGATGATGGCGAATCTTCCATCCAGCGCGCCAAAACCCAAAAAGCTCCCTCCACCGTCAACAAATCCTTGTTGTTGGAGGGAGCGTCCCAGCACAACTGGCATCACACACGGAGCCCCACCACCAACATCAGCATCACTTCACTTCACAACACAATCAACACCAACACATGAACGAGGCGCACCTTCTGCATCGCGGACATCGGTGGCACCTGTAACATCAGCAACACGTGCATGCTAGATAGAACTCAGGATCGTCAACGGCATTCGCATTTGGCGCCAATCTCTTCACATTCGCGGTCACGTTCACCTCTGCACTGCGCGCAACGCGCTCCACACTTCGCCATCGCCACTGCCTCCACACTTCCTCACAACGGCAGCTAGACCACAATTGTCACGCAACAAGCACAGAGCGCAATCGAAGCGATTATACGCAGTTCACACAAACGATCTGAGGACTGCAGCGGTTGCTATTGAACCGGAACAGAAGAAGCAAGCGACTGGAGGCTATCGGAAGAGGACGAAACGGGAGGCGACCGCGACATGTCGAGCATGCCGTATCCTTTCTCGTTCGATGCCTTCTGGGGCACATCGACTGCGGACGCAGGCAACAAGGCGAGCGCGGGCAATGCGGACGGCAGCCCCAGAGGCGATGACAGCGTGCGGACCAAAGTCGTGGCGAACGGGGCCACCAAGACTGGTGGTGGCAGGAATATCGGATGCAACGGTGGTTGTGCCAACGACGACGGCTGCTGCCCCAGCGACTCGGACGCGGATATCATGACAAAGAACGATGCCGACGACATGATCAAGGAAAGGACGGCAGTGGATGTGGCGGGATCCGACAAGCCACCGGCCAAGAGCCATGGCAAGGCGGAACGCAAGCGCCGGAGCAAGAAGGGCCAAGGACTGCTCATGTCGGAAAACAAAGGACAGAAGAAGCGCAGCCCTTCCAAACGTCAATCGAGCGGCACCTTCGATGACGATCTGCGCTTGGACGCCATGTTTCATCGCTATGCGATCAACGACGACGGCAAAGGCAAAGACAACGACAACGACAACAACTACGGCAATGAGATCAACATCACTGGCGAGGAGAACAGCAGCAACAGCAGCAGCAGGGCTGGCGACGATACGGCGCGCGACTCATCCGGAGTGGAATCCGTCGACTCCGCAACCTACTTCCTCGACAAGGTGGTGGACATCATGAAGGCCATGAGCACAGACCGAGCGGATCCTGTGGGAGTCAAGTTCTCGCACGAATACGACACGGATGGGTACAGCCACACGACCGGCTCTTCGCTCGGCAGCATCAGTCAGCGTGGCAGCGCTGTCCATTCCGTTCTCACGAAGAATTCGTCTGAAGAGCAGACCGTCCACAGCGCCATCACTGCAGCGAAGGACGAAGACGATTGCGACGAGGCTGCTTCTGATGAAGACATAATGATTGGTGCCAACAGCGGACGCCACGATGAACCCACTCTCCCCATGAGCAACAGGGATGCCGATTGGCAAGAACGCAAGCAACAGGACATCATGAGGAAGCTGAGGCGGGCGAGTGAAAATACCAGCAAGCCCAAGTCGAAATCCAAATCCAAAGCTAGGTCCAAGCAATCTTCTGCCCCATCGGCCTCGTCCAACGTGAAGGCCCAGATCGACGCGCTACTGGAATCGCAGGACGAAGATCTTGACAATCACGTCCCGCAAGGATTCTTACGCCCCACGCTGGAGGTCAACGAGAGCGACGACGACGATGATGACGATGACAGCTCCGACGACGAACCAACAAGACAGGCCAATATCATGATGGAACCAGATGCCATCCTCGAGTCATCTTCATCCACCACCGCATTGAAGGTCTGCGTTTCCACCAGAGCCGACGAAGTGGAGACAACAACCATGTCAACAGTTACGCTGCCATCCAGAAGCCACAAGATGGACGCCCCCGAATTCAAGCCAGCGGAATCCATGGATCGGTACGAAGCCATTGATAGAGGTGCCAGCGACACATCTTCCTCATCCTCCAGTGCCTCTCAATCGAGATCGGATTCGGAACAATCTGAGTCGGACGCTGCGCAACAAGACTTGCAACTGGACGCGAGCAGCAGCAGCAGCAGCAGCCACTCAAACCCATACACCGACGCCGACGCTGATCACGGCGGTCACGACCCTCCGATCAACTCCAAACATCTCGATAGGGACAACACCGGCACCATCACTGCAAGGGCCAGCCACAACGACAACAACAATGGTGCCAACCAAATGATTGACAACGTCCCAGCGCCAACGGCTCGCGATTACGATTCGGAAGATTCCATCGCCTCATCCACCACCACCGCCGCCGTCGTCATTGCCTCATCCGCATCGGCGGCCTCGGCGAAGCCTCCTACAAGCACGGCAGAAGAGGAACAGAGCATGTCTTCGCACAAGGCCATCGCCGATCCAGACATGATGAGTCTAGCCAAGGACCGTGCTCTCACAGCGCCGGTCGACGCACAGCCACAACAGACCGAAGCACCGACGGCGGAGATCCAGGGTGCGACGGCGAAGGCCAATGACGAGCCAGCGCAACCCACCCAGCAAGAACCAGCGATCGTCGCTATTCCCACTCAGTTTGCCGAACATGGAATCGTGATGGAAACATCGTCAAACCGAAAACTCGACTCCAAGAAGACGAAGCGCAACAACAGACCCAAGAAGCCATCGCATGATGACAGCCAGCTCGTGCAGAAGAGTCAGCAGCTGCAACGGCACGACGTCACCAACGCATCCCACAAGCGCCCGAACGCTGCCGACAATACCGAACAGGAAGAGGACATCGACATCGCACAGAACCATGCCCTCACGACATCACGACAGCAGCTCATCTCTGGGATGCCATTGCCAAAGAAGAGTTCCTCTGGTCCATGCGGCAATGCACCGAACAGCGATTACCAAAAGCACTTGTCGTCGTCATCGTCAACGGCCACAACGGCGATGGAGACGCTCAACAGCAACGAGCATGGCGATGACACGGACGAAAAGCATTCGAAAGAGTTGGAGCTTTCCGAACTGGTGGAACGTCATATGTGGAAGGCTTTGGCAATCCGCATCCAGCGACAGCCCAATTCCGCCAATCAGATCATGAAGGGAGACGCATCCGTGCATTCCATGAATGGCGGAGGCAACCTCCTGCTGCATGAGATCTGCAAGCACGAACCCACCAGAGACATCGTCGAAGCGGTGTTGCGTACCAACCGACGAGCTGTCGCAATCAAGGGAGAACGTGACTACCTCCCACTTCACTACGCCTGTGCCTCGGCAGGATCGGTGGAAGTGGTCGAGACCCTCCTGCAGGCACATCCCGAGGCAGTCAACAGCCGCGATTGCGATGACCTGATGATGCCGTTGCACCTGGCCTGCAAGTGGGGTGCGTCCAAGCACGTCCTCGCACTTCTGCTCACATCTCATCCCGAGGCCACGCTCGCACGAGACATCTACGGCAAGATCCCTATGGACTACGCCATGGACATCGTCTCGCCGGATGTCAAAAGGGAGACGATCGATTGCCTGCGCTGGGGTCTCCGACTTATCGAGTTCCCTCAGAAAACGCCCATCGCTGAACCCACCCACGCAGACATGGATGCTGGTGCGCCACATGTGGATGAAACCGATGTCGGCGCTGACGGTGACGCTGACGGTGACACTAACGCAGGTACGGTAAAGACTGACGACAACAGCGCCAGTGCCACACGAAGGAGTCAGCGCAGCGTGAGGTTCGCACCATCACCCACAAGACCAATCCGAGAACACCGGCAAGAGCAGACAAGCGCGGCGAGACCCACGATTTCGCGCGACACGAGAGTCTACGAAGAAGATGACCAAGTATCCAGCATCGATGGTTGCTTCAACCATCGCGGCCAAGTCTTCAATGGCGACGCCAACAATGATGCTGGTCATGATTCCCTCGAGACTTACAGCGATTACAGTGACGACGGCGACGACAACAACACCAGCAACAGCAACGACGAGGATACGCCGTGTAGTGGCGTTCAATCTCACTTCCGGCAGGAACTCCTCGATGAGATGTCGTCGGACTTGGCCCTTGACGATTACGCAAGCGCAAGCCAGGACATGGCGTTCGGGCAACGCCTGCAGAAACTCGAGCAGGTGGACAGCGAAGAGTCCGATGAATCTGACGGCTTCACGGGATCCAGACTGATGCTGGAAGAGCAACGCCGGTCCATCCTGGATTTGGAGCATAGCATGTTCAAGGCGATGCAGCAGGCGCAAGTGGATCAGCACCAGGCCATGGAGGAACGCATCGTGGCGCTGGAGGAGAACCAGGAGATGCAGCAGGACATCATCCAAAGCCTTGAGCAGGATCTGGAGGATGCCGAGAAGGAGCTTGCTGATGCGCTGATGGATCAGGAACTCCATTTCACCGAGCTGTTGAAGAACGAGGAGACGAAGGCAGACGATATGAAGATCCGTCTCCACGAGACTGAGGAGATGCACGTCATGTACACCAAGGCTCTGCTGGAAACGCACGAGGAGGAAACGGAGAAATTCCGTGCCCTTGCCATGCGATTCCGAGACCTCGAGGCCAAGCTGCGCGGTCAGGTGCAGGAGGAGGTGCGGCGCCGCGAGGATATCGAGGAGCAGCTGCGCATCAGAGAGCATGAGTTTTTGCATCTCGAGATGAGGCTGCGTCACGAGCTTTGGGAGGAGATTTGCAAGCGGGAGCAGGATGCATCCAGAACCGTGGACGAAGAACGCAAGGTGGCTGCGCTCGATGAAAAGTCCGGGAACCTGGAGAAGCTCCTCGTGAAGGAACGCGAGTTGGTGAAGAAACTTCAGCTCACCGAGAACGAGCACAGGAGACAGCTGGACAAACAGCATGCCACCATCGAAACCTTGGAGCAGTCCAAGGTCGAGATGTTGTCGAGGCTGGCCAAGATGGAGAACATGATCAAGGTCCTCGAACACGCACGTTCTCACACGATGTCACTGCTCGAGACTGAGAAGAAGCGGGTGGAGGAGATCGAGGTTGCCGACCAACGCAAGCGATCCAACCTGGAATTCGAGAAGAAGAAGGTCAAGGCCGTTCAGAAGACGCAGGCAAGGCGTCAGGCTGTGCTGGACTCGTTGCAGAAGAAGGTCAACAAGCTCGAGATGGATCAGCAGATCACTGGGTCCTGCATCGTGGAGCTTGAGCACAGGCTCCAGTTGGCGGATGATGTGCGCACTCAAGCCCTTCGCATCATCGCGCACTCCTACGACGAATCGGCCAACTCAACCAACGGTGGCGATGCCGCCAACACGCAGAACCAGGAGAGGCTCCGGGTCATGGAACTGCTTTCGGAGTCCTTCCAGCCAGAGTTCGACCCGGAAGCATCAGGCCGTCTTTCTCGCAGTGCGCACGGAAGCGCGAGCACGCGCAGTGGCCGAAGCAACGCCACCGATATGATCAGCGAGGATATGTCCGTCTTCAGCGAGGCGGAAATGAAACGCCTTGCCTCCATGGAGAGGATGGTGCGAGAGAACAAGTGGGCGCTGGAGGCGGAGCAGTCCAAAGTTAACGATCTGGATGACGAGAGGAATCGTCTGATGAAACTACTCGCGGAGAAGGATGAAAAACTGAACGATGTCGCGAAGAAGCAGAACGAGACGAGCACGAGGCTGGAGCAGCAGTCGGCAGAGATCGAGAAGCTGATGGCATCAATGACTCGGCAGGAGGTGGCGCGCAAGGAGCAGGCAGAGGCTGAAGCCAGGGTGTTGGAGGAGCTGAGGATGGAGAAGATTGAGAACGAACAACGTCTGCTGGAAGCCCAGGATCGCGTCGTGGACTTAGAAACGACTCTTCACAAGCAGGAACAAGATATGACCACTGCAGCGAACGATGACGCCGCAGACATCAGCAATGCTCGCCTTCGGGAAAGCAACAGCAATACCAGCAAAAATGTCGGATTTACACCGGGTCGCACCCAGGGTAGCACCATCAACGAGACCAACGAAAATCACAGCGGTGATGTAGACGATGTCGAGGACAACGACGACGATGTTGGCGACGATCAACATCTCTTCGAAGCGACCAGCGACATGAAATTTCTGGAAGCCGAGTTGGAGAAGACGAGGTTGGAATTGACCAAACGAATCGCTTTCCTTGGGCGTACTGAGGGAAGTCAGTTCGACCTTCAGCTGGAACACACTGACGACGAGAGTGAGGCAGGTGAAGACAGCGCGGCAGTCGACATTCCTGAGACGGCAGCTGAACCTCCAGCCAACGAGGACGAATCGGAAGCTGCGGTCCAAATCGGAGGCGACAGCGGCTCTCAAACTGAAGCTCAGCTTGAAACCGTGATTGAGACTGAGACTGAGACTGAACCTCAGACTACCGAGGTTCAACATGAGAACATTGTGCCATCGATGACCCCATCCGAACTAGAAGAAGTGAAGGAGGAAGAAGACGACCACGACTACGACGACGAGCAGGAAGCCAAAGATCCTGAGCAGCTAGAAGTTGTCGATGTCACAACCAAATTGGATGATGAGAACATCGATGAAGAAGTGATGGAATCCGCGGAACCAACACAGGTTGAACAGGTCGTTGAGAGACAGCTGAACACCCATCGCCACAACCAGAACCTCAGCCACCACCATCACATCGTGGATGCCGATCAAGAGATCGCATCCCTGCATCAGGATGTCCAACGGCTGCGCACCATGCAGGCGATGCACCTGCTGCAAGAAACCAACGAAGTCAAGCTGCTCCGTCAACAGCAGCAGCAGCAGAAACAACAGCAACAACGGACCGAACGAGCGGATAGATATTCATCGATGGCAACGATCGGCGCGGAGCGTGCTCAGCAACAACAACAACAGACCCGCGAAGATGTCCATGCAACGAAACTGCATTCGGACGTCGCGGATGAACGCGACGATGTCATTGAGCGTACAGAAGAGCGGGAGACTATGGAGCCTCGACCTTCCACGACAGAGGCTGGAACAACGGCATCCAACACCATCGTCGTGGAGGACATCGAAGGTGACGATGATGGTGACGCACCGCTGATGGTTGTTGCCTCGAAGGAACCCGCCAATGCCTTTGCGTCCTACTCCTCCATCGAGAATCAAGAGGACGCGGAAGAGGATGTCCATCCTCAACCACACCGCCAGCCAAAACAACAGCAATATCAACAGCAACGTGATGCCAACATGGATACGAGCGCGAACGTCATCGCCATCCGAGACGATCATCTCCTTCCAGACGATGCACAGCAACGGTTGCTGAACGAAACCGCCGATTGGATCTTGGGCGACCGAGCTCCGCTCAACGAGGAGTAGAATGTCACTGAGTAGATTGCCCTGCTCTGTTCTAATCCAACCGAAGCAACCAGTGGATTGATTGGTTGACTGCGCGGTTGTGTCACGTGTCGTGTACGGTGTGATCATCGCGATAGAACTGGCAACATTATTCATTCCTGAACAAAGTGCCTAGCAAAGTAAAAAGAAACAGTGTAAATACCTATTCTATTATACGATACTTAAGAATCCACAGTTGGCGCATGGCAGAGGGTAGAGTACTCTCTCTATCTCTCTCGGGCTCCATTGGGAATGAGGTCAACGTGTCGTCCCGCAACGTGGGAGAGGAGGAGTCCTCGTACACGCCCAACAACATGATTTCTTTTGTGTGGACAGCGGAATTAATCGTGGATCATCTCGTTTGAAATTGCTTTGTTCACAACGCGAGATAACGTCAAGTTAACGCCATTATATCGGCAACACCTGCGCAGAATTCAATCATGATATCGTTCAGTCCCGTTTCCACTATTTGTGTTCGTGATGAAAGTCGCCTAGGCGCAAAACTGCATGTGTGCGCTCAACGCGTTCCACAAGGGCGAGGGGGAGCACAAAACAATCGGCATCGCTTCCTTGCCTTTCGTCTTCTCCCTTGGGACACCAACATCTCAATCCAGAACCCCTCCTCTGCGTCCTGGGATGTCCCAAGAAACACGAGGAAGCGGACGGCAACACAGCAACAAAGCAACGCAACGAGAGCACGAGGGCGAGAGCGAGACCGAAGAGACAGACTGTGGATTCGTCCGCCGTTGATTGGAGGGCGCACTGTGGTCTGGGGTGGCAATCGCTGAGCTTGGCTTGTTGGGTTTGGGCGAACGTGGAAGTGACAGCGAAAGCGGTTGTTGCGTGAACAATGGAAAGACATCCTCGAGCTGGTCGCAGCGTGGGCAACCCGAATAGACAAGACTTGGGTGCAGTCGAGGGGAATTCAACGAGAGACACCCTCGTGTTTGATGTGGAATACGCGGATGAGCATCGCGAACCAACCCCAATGATGGCAAACACGGCAAGACCAGCGACGCCACAACCACTGCCACAACCACCACCACTACTGATTTTACCAACAGAAACAGCAGCAACAGCAGCAGCAGCAACAGTTCCGGCGACGGGGATAGAATCAACAGAACAGGCACAGCCGCAGCATCTACCGCGACCTCTACTTCCCGCAACCTTGCTTCCAACAAGACTACCTTCAGCACTACCAACACGGACGGTACCAATGGTGGAAGTCACATCGACAATGGTAGTGACAGTGTCGGCGGTATCAGCAGCAGAAGCAGCAGCAGCACCACCACCGGTAGCAGGAGCGTCACCAGAGAGACCACTTTTTGCAGCGGATCACACTTTCACCGCTGATAGTGGCGGGCTCATCATCAACAGAACCCCCGAATACGATGATCCTTCGCCAAGTCCCCGCAGCGAACGGCTGTCTCAACAGAGCCTATTTGCAAATATCGCCGCGCTACAGATCCAGCCGACGCAACCAAGCTGGCGGCCACCGCTTGTGACCCATGGGGCGCATGCGACAATCTACGCAGACGGCGCGCCGGAGAGCTTTGTGACTTTGCTGGAGGATCCTGAATTCTACTTCTGCTCCTCCGTATTGGGACCATTCACTGACCGATTACTACGGGACTATCGATACCGGTGCGATGCAACATTGATCGGAAATCCTGCGGATGAGTATGCGAATGCCCAAGCTGCGGTACCCATGAACGAAGGGGCTGCCGTTGCTGCTGATCACAATGCAATCATCCGTACGCAAGGGTCACAGGCGACAGCCAGTTCATCTTACGATCCGTTGCAAGAGACATTTCGCGACAGTGACGACCAACCATCCACCCGCGATTCGTTACCAAACCACGAGTCCAGCTACGAAGAGGAGCCGTTCTTCGTTGTGCAAAGGTCCCAGTCACCAGAAAATGCAACGCAGGTGGGTCTGTCGACCTCTGATACACCTGTGCAAGGGGTCAGCCCTCACGATGGACGCATTGTGGAAAGCACCGACGATGGAGATACGGATGAGACTAGCGAATCAAATCGAAGCATGCCGTTCGTTGGATGGACTGGTGCTGCGGAGCAAGCTCAATGCTTGGAACAACACCCGACATCAATTTCTCAAGAGCCGTCGTTCAAGAACTCCAACGGCAGCCTGCAACCGAACCAAGTTTCTGCTCAAATCGAGAGCTCTGCTCAAGAAGCTCTCCACCACGAAGCACTGCCATTGGATTCACCACCAACCACAGTCACCTCAGTCACAACAGTCACCGCTGGCAATGACAAGATCCACAAACACAATGACGAAGAAGGATGTGACACCAAAGAGGATACATGTGACAACGACAACGAAGAGAGCGGCATCCGGACCAACACCAATGCCAGCATTGACGCAGGCAACGGCAAGGCTACTTGGACCGATGAGCACCTCAAAAAGGAGAAGGGAAGCAATAGTGCCACCATGAACAACGAGATCAACAACGGCAACACCGACGAAACAGAACTAAGCAGCAGCACTGATAGCACCGATGACATCATTGACAGCATCGACAACAGCGACGACATGGACCAAAGTTTCGACAAAAACAACAGAACCGCCGACGACAGCCCCGCGATACGAAATTCAACGAACGAAGGGAGCTATCGATCAGTCCCGCTGCAGGAGCAAAGTTCGAATTATGATACCCGGTCCCAAGTAGACAACGGAGAGAACAAGGGTACTGATAAGACCATCCGCCTGGTGTCACCCTTCGGCAATAACAGTCTTGTCGTCGAGAAAGCCGCGAATAGCCACCCCCCTTCCAAACGACCCGTTGCTTGCGATCGCTCTCAGCGAACAGTCAGATACTTCAGAAGACGACGATCTCTAGTGCGCTCCACTCCAAAGACCTCTCAAGCGCACTGCGAAGACAACCATTCCACGAACTCGCAGGTATCCAACGAACCGCAAATCGAAGACGAATCATCGTGTCGACCATCCGCCGGAAGCACTCGCACTCCACCACCTCGCGCAACTGTACCTGCCACTCGGAAGAATACGAGCAAGAAGGCAACGAAAGATCAAGAGCCTTCTGGAAGAACAGGGGTAGTATCAGTCAAGCGCGCCAGGTCAACGAAGCAAAAATGCAACAGTCAAACTGAACGAGGACAACAGGCGCCACTTCAGGCTCCCCAGAAAGCGAAGAGCGTAAAACAGATTTCAAGAAAGCGCGCCAAGTCAGGCCAACCAAAATGTGACGACGACGTTGCCACGCAGAGGGACCAACAATCATCTCCATCGAGCGACAAGCTACGGTCAACCAAGTCAAAGAAATCCGTCCAGCCAGGGGCTACGAGTAAGAGAGAATACGAACGCAAACGCAAACGCAATCGCAATCGCAAACAAGAACAAAACCAAAAACAGCAGGACTTGACCATCGACCAAAGCAAGCCCGCAGCATGTACAAAAGAGACCAAAGCGATTGCGTCAATTGAAGCGCACGAACCAAAGAGGAACAGCAAGGCCAGAGTCAGCGGTCGAAAGAAAGACAGGAAGCGCAGTGGAGAAGGGAATTCCGACGATCGCGCCTCCGACAACAGAAGAAAGAGTCCCAAGCGAGACATCAAGAGCTTCATGACCCAAAGCTTCGAAATCACGCCGAATGTGCACGCGTCCGGTGTACCAGCACCAGTGACTGCCATCCAGGGCTTTTTCTCGCAACAGCACAGCATGGATCACGTTATGCACATTGGTGGCTTTCGAGACGAGAATCATGATTCTGCCATGAAGCATGCTTTGGACGCCTTTGTACACATGGATGACTTCGATGTAGACTCGTACATTGGCCAAAACCCAGACAATCCCCACCGCGACGACCAAGGGCTCACTAAAACTCTCGGAAGTAGTCGGTCAGCTCGATGCCATCAAGAGAGACTTGCGAATACGACGAATACCCACACAACGCCTGCTCATTCGTACAGCGGCGATGATCCAAAAAACTTGCCCTCCACAGGAAACTGCGAGTGGCATTGGGATGCGGAAACGAGGGTGCTGACGGCAACGTTCGAACCGGGTGATTCTCTGAACTTGCACCCGACGGATAAACGCTACCTTCTGACCATGATGGGCAGGGATGACATCTTGGTGATTACGGACGGCCTGATCGATGCGCTAGCCTTTGACGATGACGACGACGGCGCTGGCGATGGAATTTGGGATCCGAATCAACTATCTATCTCATCCGTAAATCAAACGATATTGACCAAGCATCAGCATGCAAGCTTAGCATGCGACACCGAGGTCAGCGCTGACGCTGACGCTGGCAACCGTGATGGAGAAAGCAGGGGAACCGAATTCCAACACTTTGGTGGACAAACGCGGATGGAAGACGAAGATTACTTGGAGTACTTGGTCCAATCCCATACCGACAACGCCAAATCACTGACGTACTTTGACACTTTAGTCCGAACGGAGCGTACCATTGACGTTCGTGATGCATTGATCGCGATCGACAAGGAGGACATGCGACAGCAACAATTTCGCCGCCTGTTGGATGATTTCGAATCAAAATATCGGCTTGCGGATTGCCTTCCTGGCAAATCTGGATGCCTGACAAGCTTGGTAAGTCGGTCTCCTGGCCAATTCGTTGCATGATTGGTTGGTGCAGGCGCGACGGACCGTCAGACGATCGGCATCGGGATCCATGGACACAGCCGCCACCTGTCTGCACATCGATTGACCCCCGCTTGCTTCCCAAGTGCAGTATGATGACCTTTCACTCGAAACATCGATAGATGGATGGCACTCGAGTGATGTTCGTTTGATGCATATGCCCCCGCCAGCATGCGAGCTGACTCACAAACGCGAACCCACGTTTCTCGTTTCTCTCTTGCTTTGATTGTTTCCCTGATGGTTTGAAATCGACCACCAACGTCTATCGCTTCGCAGGCATGCCCCACGGCGCGGCCATTCACCGGCCCATACTTCACCCAGGCACCAAGCGGTTTCACCACGCCAATGGAGATGGCTGCTGGGGGCATGTTGGACACTGGACTGGGCTGCGTCGACGGCGTTGTTGATGGTGTCGTTCTGCGTCGCCTATCGCAAACGGAGATGTCCGACGCCATGTCCTTCCTCCCCACCGCCGACTCACAACGCCAAACTGGAAAGAATAATCGTCATCCAGATCTGAGCAACCAACAATGGAGAGTGTGGGACAGGATCGAGGTCGTTGAACGCTGGAAGAAGGCAGGGTGAGTATGAAGTTGTATCTCTGCAGTGATTCTCGGTGCAAGTCGTTTGCTTGTCCTGCACATCTGTCCTGTTCTATCCATTTGTTCTTGAGTGCCACCGCTGCGATGAATTGAACACCTTGATACGAGTGGTCTCTGACTACATACGGACAACTCGTCTCTCATGCCTCAAATGACACTCACCATGCGATCCAACGATGCTGATCGTGTTGTCCTCCTGTACCCACGAATACCAATACGTCCCCAACCATTGAAATAAAAAATCAACAGATACCTTCCAATCCGGTTCACATTGAAGCCGGGACAGATTGCACACATCAACAAGGGTCGTTTGTATTCGGTCCGAGGGAACTCCCAGCAGTCCCATTTTGGCTGTGAGGGGTTTGATGAACACGAGCAAGAACACCAAGCGGAGGAATACCTTCCGAGCCCCTTTCGGATGATTTCCTGGCACTGGGTGTTTCCCGGTGCTACTTCGCAGGGCAGCGAACGAGAAATATTGTGGCAAACAGGAAGAATGGCGTTGAACCAGAGGCAACGGATCCGCTCGGCCGACATCTCTGAATTCTGTCTGCTTCGATTGGCTCACATCGCAGCGTCTTCCGACTTGAATACGAGTAGTGATAAATCTTTCGCTCGGGCAGATTGGAAAAAGGGCATGTCACGATGCTCGCGAATTCGCCAACGTCTCATCGGTGTGTTGCGTAGACAGCTGGACCAACTCCGCCTTTACCAGCAAAGGAAGGGACAGAATGGGCGGAACGACAGAGGTATCGCAACAACCGACAACGCTCTGACCAACGATTTCTTCTGCCAAGTGTGCCGCACCGACCTTTCCAACATGCACCTGCATTGCAAGGACTGCGAAGAACGATACTCGCACAGCTTCAACATCTGCATCGGTTGCTATGTCGCTGGTGATCATCGTTCAAGCCAGCACACTCATCTCGTATCCCCATCGAATTGGGATCCTTGCTTGCCCGCGGGAGAACCAAGCGATGCTGTGAAGGGAGGTCCATTCACAAAGAAAAACAAACGAGCTGCATCCAACAAGGCGCCGTGCTTGAAGTCGGGATCAAATGACAAGGTCAATTTGGGGTGCTACTGCGGGACGGCACAGTCAGAGGCTTGCAGCTGCCACACAAACTTCGTTTTGGAGTATCGGCTTTGGTCGGAACAAGATTTGCAATGCACGCTCCGTCGGCTTGAAATGGGTACCTCCTTGTAATTGGACTCCTACTCGTACTCGACCAGCGAAGCTCTCTGGAAGTGAGCACCTGACTGTACCATGCCATACCACACCATACCACTCCAAGAGTATTACGAGCAGTAGAGTGCAAGTATGCTTGGGAAAACTATTCTTTAAGTGCTAAAACGTAAGGAGAAGATTGGGAGGTTGAAGCCTCATCTCTTCCGTCCCATTGCATTCCGTTCCATTCAGTGCAAGTGCAAGTAGTCAGGATCATATGGAAGTTCGTCCCAATCCACCGACACACCATTGTCATGTCCGAAGATCGCGACGGTCTGGTACAATCCATCCATAAGGTTCACATCGGCCGAGTCTGTGAATGCCTTGAAGTCACCGAACAGTGCACCTTTACATTTGGGGCGCCGCACAGGACAGCAGTGAATTTCATCATGCACGGTCGCAACGGACACCCCGTTTGGCGCCGAATCGACCTGTTCACGAAGGAAGTCTGACAGGGCGTACTTCAGGGCATCAAGCAGTGGCTCGCCATCACTGACCGTCTTGCGAGCAGAGCCGGTGATGAGTCTGAATGCGACATGTATATAGTTGCCGAAGAGGTAAAATGGCACTTGCAACGATGGGTAATTCACCGTAACTTCGGGGATCGACTGGACGACGATCTCCTTCAGATCAGATACGCTTTCAGCAATCACGTACGGAGAGAGCCCGTTGCGGGGATACAGCTGCACCGTGCCGACGACATTCACGCACGTCATGCCTTCTTCGACGCCGCCGACACGGTTCCTCGTTGATGTGGTGCCACGGAGGGAGCGCTCCGTTGCTTGTCCGTCGGGGAAAGCGGCTGTGTCTAGCTCATCTTCGAAGCAGCTGAACGTCCTTGTCTCGTAGTCGAAGGTCCCAATATCGTGGTCTGCAACGTATGCATCGACCCCAGAAAAGATTGAAGCTGAAAGAGCGTTCTCTACATCTGTTATGGCCTCGATGTCCTGTTCACCGCATCCGTCCACATCATCACACGCAAGCTCCAACTGCTGTATGTATTGGAACTCGTAGCAGAGCTTGGTGGTGTTTCGACAGGGCGATAGTCCGCCATGACTTGTGTGCATCGTATGGTCATCGCCACCTTGGTGGGCAGGTCCTGTCGCCTGCGCAGAGGCAACTGCCAACACCAGCAGGATCGCAAGGGCAAGGAGGTAGGAATCAAGTTGACCGAGCATCATCTCGAAGTCTCTGGATGGGCCACAACGTATCTCACAATCCGTGGAGATGTTGGATGCGATGCGATGTGATTGTGAGAGCGGGGTTGGCGGACGAGGAACAAGGAAGATGATGGACGTTCAGAACTGTTCGGTTGCTGTCCTGTTGCATCAACATGATCTGGATGTGCTCTTCTTCCTTTGTGTGGGATGTGCTTCACGACTCAAAGGGCGCGCATACCATTGCCCCTCCAGCCAACTATGAGTAGTAGCATCATGGACCATGAGCACGCTTCTGTAAGTACAGTACAGGTGTGTAGGTACGAGATATGGCGCCAGTACTATGCTACATGGAATCAAGAACAACAGAGGCTTCGCCCCCTGACGCACGAGTGAGGATCTTTGATCCCGCAAAGAGGGATGGCTTGTTTGGATGCGGATGGCGCAAAATCAGGCCAGTGTTTGTCGCGTTGATCTGTTTCGATGGATTCCCGCAACTGTTCGATGATGTTGAGAGAAATCGTGCGCAGAGCAAGGGCAAAATTCTGAAGAATTTGAATCTTGTTGGTTCTTAGTCCAACGAGTCGATGGGCGAACATTGGTATCCACGTTTTGACACAATTGCGATGCGAACACGAACACGAAGACCACCCATCACAACAAACACCACGGCAACAAAAAGTGTGATGATCGGGAGACGATACGGGATGTGTTGTGTGTGTGATGATGTTATTGTGATTATCTCCGACTGTGCAGAGGCTGTGAACATGGGATTTGCTGCTGCACCGTCTGTCATGGGACCGTATACCAACACCCCCCCCCCCCCCCCCCCCCCCCCACGCTGGCGAAGCCAGCGGAAAGCTACATATCCGGGCTGTGGCGGTTGCGTACGTAAAAGGGCACAAGTCGACCCATAACTAGGTCGATGTGCCGAAAATACAGAGCCACAGGTGTCTGTTTCGTGCAAATGTCGGATGCATTCAAGTCTGATGCGACTTCTGGGTATGTCAGGAGATCTCTCTCCACCCAATCGAGGACCGCGAACTCTCGGATCGCTATGTGGCGCGAATTCCGGGTAGGCTGACTGGCGCTGGCCATCAGCCGAGCACCGCGATTGTCCTCGAAGATCATAGTCGCATACTGTTGCTTCACTCCAACTTCATCGAGGATGGATCGAAGCCACAAGGCCATGCGGCCAGCATCGCTGGCAGCAACGAATTCGGCCTCAGTGCTGCTGAGGGAAACAGTGGGTTGCACCCGCGTCTTCCATGCAACGGCAGCGCCTCCAAGCATGTAGATGATGCCTGTCACCGATCGTCGATGTCGAATATCAACACCCCAATCCGCATCAGTGTACCCATACAGAGTGGAAGCATTGAGCTGCTGGATGCCAGAGACATCATGAACGGCATCGTCTGTAGGTGACAGCCGGACAGGATGTGGCGCTTGGGGCAGACCCACGAGCGGTCGGACGCGCCAATATGTCACGCCATGGTCACGCGTGCCAGCAACATACCGCATGAGGTATTTCACCCCTTCGAAGTGTAGAGCAGCAGGGTTGGTGGAGAACTGCGAGAGCTTGACGACTGGGAACGAGATGTCCGGTCGACACGATATCATGGCCCAAATCAACTCGCCAATGGCCTGCCGATAACCAAACTTGAACTGGCTCGCCACTCGTCGGCGCTCGTCATCGTCACCTGGCAGGACAGCCTTGTCCAAACTCTTAACGTATGAATTGTCGGATCTCATGGGCAGTCGCTGAGTGGTCTTGAAGTTCTGCCACTGATACCTCTCCAGCATCTTGTCAACGTAGGACGTGCAATGTACCTTGACAAAGTCTTGGGTTTGGTCGATGTCCAACCCATTGTAGTGCACCATCAGTCCTTGCCGCGTCATGGGTTGAAATAGATGCGCATCGAGCGAGTCACAGAACTTGTTGAAGACATCCTCTGTGGAGGTCGCGACTGCAAAATCATCCACCTGTCGGAGCACGTAGACTTTGGACGCATCGACGCTTCCCACATACAGGCATGGAGCATGCGTGGTACCATGGAACCCCATCTGCCGCAAGAGGCCATTTACGTGGTTGCTCCACTGTCTGGGCGCTTCCGGATGTCCCTGAAGATTTTTGTGGACAGGAATGACAGCTCCTCTTGGCATAACCTTGCCTCGCCGCTTCTCCCACCAAGAGCGATACTGGTCATCGACTCTCATGTAGTACCGTTGTTCCCCAGCAGGAGCCTCAGCAAAGGCATTGGTCACGTCGGATCCGTACACTCGTAGCCCTTGTATCGCCGCAATTGCCAGAAGAATGCGGAACTCTGTCAAATCCGGTGTAGCTGCGTAGGTGTGCCCAAAAATGCGAGCGTGTCCTCCACGCGTTGACCCATCGCAAACCGCTCGAGCTTTCTTCCGGTTATTCTTGTGCGCTTTGACGACGTACACCCACACCCAGTTGAACACAGCAGCCTGAGCAGGCGGTAACACTGGTTCACCAAACATCTGCTGTGCATCGTACTGATCGAGCTGTTTGTCCTCGGCTGCGCTCCACTCTGGCCAGTCATCCTGTTGCCGCAGCATGCGTCGAGTCAACTTCGTTGGAGCATTTGTGACGCTGGTGGCGTGTGCCTTGGGATGCGCGGACTCGATGATGTCCCGTACATGCCGGAGTTGATCGAAGTACATCTGGGGTACACCAGTCTGCGACATCGCGTTGCGCACATCGTCGAAAGCGAACACAAATGTGGCACTTGTAGCCTTGTTGGCACGAAGGTGATCGATGCACGCCTTCAGCTGGTCGAGCGTGTGGATGGAAGTCGCGTTGATTGCAAGCAGGTGCGAGTGTCGAAGTCTTGATCGCCACCTTGGAATGCGAGCTGAGGGCTGGCCAGACCGGCACATCACCAGCACGAGACGGTCACGCTGGGCATCGTAAGTGAACTCCAACCCAAGGGTGGCATCCGTGCCAGCGATCGCAATCTGTTGGTCGAAGCTGAATCCAAACGGATCGTCGGCCATCTCAATGTCCACCGCATGTGCCGCGTTCGTAGTCTGGCAACTAGCAGCGGATGCATGTTGTGCTGCCCTGTCGACCAAATCCCCAAGGGGCAGTGGTATTCTGCACGCAAGGGTAGGCGCCTTCGTGTACTTGACCCTGGCAGGCGGATACGTAGCAGCATCTACGACTTGATCACGAGGTGCATCAGCACTCGGTTGTTCGAAGCCCAGATTGAAGAGAAGTTGTGGGCCAGGCGGCCTGTCAGAGGACATGAAATGCGCCTCATCGAAGACAATATTCCCAGCTCTCTTGAACCGACCTGTTTGCAAGTTGTAGTACTCGTGCAGCGACGGCGTGGCGGTATGTCCAACAAAAACGCCATCGTATGTATGGACGTCAAGCTTGGCAGCAGCCTTCCCAGGCTTCTTCACCGTGACACGAGACCCGAAGACTCGCAAGTGTGAGAGGTCCGGTACCACCCCATGCTGGCGCTGATATGGCGTCATGCCGATGCTTGAGTGATACAACCTGTTCTTGAGGTAGACCGCATGCGCGAGAGCCTTCGACCAGAATTGTGGGTGCATGCCGGACGAATACAGCAGAGCTCGCACCATTGTGCCAAATGTCCGGTTGAGTCTTTCGACTTTGCTGTTCATCCAAGCACAATCGGCTCCGGTGGGCTCCACAGAGTACCCGCACTCCAAGACCATCTCTCGAAACTGATCGGACCGCGCAAGTTCGCCTCCCAAGTCAACACGAACTGCACGATATCCGTCTTTGCGCCCAAAGGAAGTGAGCACATGCCTGACAGCCGAGATTGGTGGTGATTTGTCCTTGGTCATGAATACCCAGACATATGCCGTGTAGGCATCCACGACGAGGAGATAAGCGCAGTACCCATCAATGGACTGTACCACTCGAGGAGCGCTGCGGGTGGGCCGTCCTTTGCCATACGCCGCACTGGACGCGCGCATGAACCCAAAATCCACATGGAAACGCGCGCCTGGCACATTGGCAGTGGTAGAATCGTTGGGCCCACGCACAGCATGCTGGTATCCTGCTCGACTGCACGTGTCACAGTGCCTCAGGGGATGGATTCCCTCACCAGCAGCAGCTGGTATGCCAGTGGCGCACTTCGCCAGTCGACTCAGTTGGCTCATGCCAACATGCCCCAGACGAAGGTGCCACAGCTCCGAGATGAGGGCCTTGGACGCTCTCCGAACGGAGAAAACTTGTGATGATGGACCTTCAAAGTAGTACAGGCCATTCCTCACCACCAAGGGTACCACCACTGGACCGGCGTCCGATGTGAACACGACTCGAGCTCCACCTGGACCTGATTCAACGCAGAAGCCGCGAAAGTCGTTGTCGGACTGCCGGACAATGGCTTGCGGGGAAACCAGCGTGTCAGCCAGTTGGGGACAGTGCAACATGTGCACATCCACACAACGGTCGCCGCCTCCATGCAACTGCATGACGCCAGCACCTGGGCACGCCATGGCTTGAGCAGAAGCATTGGCAGCCTCCAAAAGCACCGGTGTTGAGAACGTGCGGTATCTCTGCAGCAGTTGTTGGTGTGGCGTGGCACAGACATTGGCCCCAGGATCGCACTGACCACTGCCTTGTGTCCGCCATGCACGGCCGTCGTATGATCGCGACTGTACTGCAAAGAGTTGCAACGCAGCATGAGCCACGATGGGCACCAGCTTGGATGGATGCCCTTGTGGGTAGGCGTGAGCAAGCGAAGACACCTCTCCATGTGGAGCGCCTACCAGTGTCTCGCATTCACTTGAGACGTCGCGTAGCTGTTCACCAGGAAGCGAAGTTATTCCTGGCCAGCAAGCACAAAATCCTGGAGCAGCATTTGTGCAACATGCTCGGCGACATCGTCATCGTCCATCGCACCCTCGGTGCCAAGATCGGCACTGGTGACTTGGAGAGCACGGGCAAAAGCGCGAGACTTGTCCTGCGTGTACGTGTCCTTGAATTTCTCCAGTACCTTAGACGCCAGGTCCGGCTTGGATTCGCGGAGCTCGGCGAAAGCAAGATGACGGGCCCAGTTGAGGCACGAATCCGCTTTGTGGCCACCTCGACGGCAGGCTGCACAGAAAGCGTCTTTGTCCGGTTGATAGAAAGCAGACCGCTTGCGCTCACCTCTGGGCCCTCCTTGACCTCCTTGCCGAGCAGACGACCTGGTCTGAACACGGTGTCCAACCGGGCGATGGGCCGTAGTGGGATCAGGGTGAATGGACCGAGCCAGGGCTGACACGTGCAGATGTGGAGGAACGCGCTTGGCGTGGGGCTGAAGCTCCAACGAGGTGACGAGATGCCCAACATCCATGCCATTGGCCCGCAGATCCTCGAGGAATCGGCGTGACAGCTCCACATCAGTGAAGTGCCGCTTGTGGACCACGGTCTCTGTTTGCTGAAATGCAAGAAGCGCATCAGCATAGAGCACGATGTCCTTGTACTCCGAGTACACGGGGGCCTGGCTCACGGTGCGCTCGATGCGCTGAAAAGCGTCCAGCAGCACCTGATGGAGAAGGAGATACCCAGACAGCCGGTGTGGGAGGACTCCAAAACATGCTGTGTGGTACATCTTCACAGACGGGTTGTCCAGATCGAGGACGCCATCCTCCTGGAGCTTGCGACTGAGATGGACTCCAGACCTGAAGACAATGTCCCGAGGGGCATTCTTGGGGATGAGAGAGCACCGCGGGTTGAAGTGCGAAAGAGGCACGAGTACCACGCCAATGCGATCCGCTTCCCCTTGAAGCTGGGTGTACCACTTGAGCACACTGGCGGGGTCGTCAACAGACAACTGGTTGGTCCAGCGTTGCCAATAACCCAGGGCATCGCGATCGGGCTCCAGAGGAGACAGGACAGCCTTGTAGGTGAAGTGCGCGGTGGCGGCAGGATTGCCATTGGCCGCCGAGTAGGGCAGTCCGGAGCCGGTGACGAAGTCGTGTGACGCCGGCGGCGCAGCCACGGGAGGAGCACCTGAGATGTCCAGCGGAGCGTCCTCGGTGGCACCATGTGGACCCGCACGCGGCGAAGGCGTGTCATCACCGGCCAAGGCTGGGCCGTAGTGGCCAGCCACAGTTGGGGCAGTACCACCGATGGCAGAAGGATTTGCATCAGTAGGCGGTGGCTTGAGCGCCGCGTCGGCAGCTGGAGGCGGAGGCCCCTTGTCAGCCGCGTGAGTAGCAGAAGGCCTGCTGTCGCGCTTGTACGTGCGGAGGGTGTCGCGGTCGAGCGTCGAAGCCCACGACTCAACATCGGGGTTATCGCGATAGTACACGCGGAGCTGGCGGAGACCAAACTCGCGAGTGGGAGAGTTCTTTGCCCAAGCGGCAAGAAACCCGTCGAATGCTTCATCGTCCAACTCGAGGAAGTCCCAAAGGTCAAGGGTGTCCTGAATGTTGGCGCCAGTGACGAAGAGACCAGCCCAGTGCCAGTTGAGGCGGGCGAAGAGGGTCGTGAGACCTTTGAGTTCGTCAGAACCGAGTGGGTCGTTTTTGGCGGGCATGATGAGGCGAAGTTGTAACTTGTTGTAGAGAGCGAGGAAAGGGACGAGAAAGGAAGCTGCGCGGATGGGTATTTCCAGTAACAGCAGAGGGTACAGAGTAGCAGGATTAGCACTTAAAGCTTATTTCCTCATAACCTGTGATGATCGGGAGACGATACGGGATGTGTTGTGTGTGTGATGATGTTATTGTGATTAGAGGCCTATCGCATTTCACATTCACACCCCTGTGTTCATGTCACATGTGGCACTCACGTTCGGATTTCACATTGGTACTCGTGACTCGTTCGTGACCTACTCAGAGAGACGACCAACATGACTGAATCGGCTTCTCTTCTGTAGAATAGAGCTCTAGTTTAGACTGTTCTGATATGAATGCTCCTTGCATGTTATCGCATCACTTGTTGATACCAAAGGTTGATAGGATCATTAATGGGTGTGCTCTGAGTTGCACGCAACGCACATCCCTCTTTCTTCTCTTATGAGCTTCGTGTTCTGAGAGTTTCGCTGCCATCTCTTCTGTCTCAACTTTGCTACTAACAGAGGTCCGGTAACATATGCGCAAGCACTTTGTCTCTGCTGATTCATAGCTTGTTCAAGGCTCTGTTGCCAATATCGATGACAGAGACCTCTTGATCACTGTATCATGGAGATGGATCAGCAGTTTGTTGTCCAATAGAAGGTCTCCACGCAGTCTACACAGAACTATTGCGATTGCGCGTTGGGTTGGTTGGAGACCAACAACGACTTCCGATATGGCAGTCAGGATCTCCAAAAGATGCAAGATGCGCGTTGGTCGAAGTCCCTGGTCGTATCTGACTACACTAATCCTCAGAGCATCAGGAACACGCCGCGGATGTTGTATCGGGTGAAATAGGATATGAGCAAAGATTCCTCAGCTGGATCATAAAGGGGTCCTTTTATATTTGCGCGCAGATATCATATGTGAAGCTTACAGGCATATTCGACATCGTAATCGCTCTCTATCGCTCCATGCACCCGTCATTCGGAATGCTAGTTTAATCATCACTAGCATCTCAAAAAAATATCATTGTTACGACAAGGACGACTCAACATTTCTGCAAATGAAGAGAAATGATTGGCCATTGGTTTCGTTCCAACACGTGGAAGGTTGGCTTGCCGGGACTGCAATGTGAAATTCAATTGTGTTTTTGGCTCCTAAAACGCAATCGAGTTTCACTTTCCGAGGGGGAAGTTCGCATGTTGCCCCTCCAAAAATGTCATTATCAGGTTATTTTGTACCGTGGGACTCCCAATGTGAAATGCGATAGGAGCCGCCTTAGTGAGTCGACCTGCACTTTGTTACGGGACTCAAGAACATTTTTTCAGTAGATCCAAACCAAGCATATAATCGTATTCTCCCACCTCTCTTTATACATAATTAACCATTAAATTTTTGAGATAGATCCTATTTTAAGTTTTATGCATATTCAAAGGTTTTCTGAAGTCGTATGGGTCGATCCCTGTGAAATTCCTAGTTGTTTCGCAGAAAGTTCGATCATGTTCTCATGCATTTATCGTATGGTATCCAATCACGGAATAGACGCCGGGATTGTCGTTCGTTTGGTACGCGTTAAATACACGTTAGCATCTGCGACATGATCTCACATTTTGCTCGTCACAAAACACATCACACAAAACACATCACACAAAACACATCACACAAAACACATCACACATCATCGGCATCTGTTCACAAATTCAGGCATCATCGCCACACTTTCGCTCCATTTCGCAACTTTCTTCGCCAATGTCATGTGTACTCTCTGTTGTGTTCCATGCTTGTGCTCGCCCTAGTAGTGTAGTAGTAGTAATAGTTGCTGTGCCTGTCAATGAATGGTGCCCTTTCATCGTATCCTCTCCTTCCTCACTTTGTCTCAGACCTGTGCAGATCATCACATCCGACCAAATAACAACTACACTCTCCACCAACAATTCCACCATGTTTCCCTCTGCTGCTGCCAAGGCCCTCTCCAAGGATGGCAACCCCTCCCCCAGTAAGAAACCGCGTTCTCCTTACCCTGTATCTCCTCCCTTCGATTCGAAGGGGTTCCTGCTGCCAACTGCGGAGCAACTGTTGCCTGACAAGCCATCCGCTGCGTTGAGGAAGCCAACCACGATCACGCAAGTGATCGATGTGAAGCCGATGCATGCAGCGGATGGCAGCCTCGTCCCGAACAGTACGCATGCGCACGCTCGCGAGCTGCATGTGTACGTTCACATCCTCGACAACAACGGAGGCGTCTTCGACGACTCCAATGTCAGGGTGCGTTCGGAGGGACGAGGTGTTGGCGATGGTACGTTGGTGAGCGTTATCGTGAACGCGCCACCCCTGCCTGCTGCAGCTGATGTTGCACCACCTGCCGAGCCTGCCCCACCGGCGAGGCTCCCTCGTCACTGCAATGCTGTTGTTGCTGGTGTCTATGCAGACACCTCCAATGACAGCGACACCACCTACGACGACAACGACAGGGGTGAACGAACGCGTGCCAGCAGGAACAGGAGAGGAGGTCAGTTCGGGTTTGATCCGGACGAGGCGGGAAACTGGAGGCGCGATGCCATTGTTCGTGTCATGGCAGTGCTTGGATCTACCCTAGATCCTGAACTGTTGTACCACATGCCCAAAACAGGATTCGTTCTTGACAGCAACGGTGATAGGACAACATGGTGGAACTTGACACGCGTGTGGGTCACTGTGGCTACTGCGCTCTGGGGTGTCTTGCTCCCTCAGGAGGAGTTGCCAACTCGTCAGATTAAACAGGTGGTGGGGTTTGTCCGCGCTCGCGTGGACCTGCCGCCGCCTGCACTCGGTTCAAATCTGTACACCCTGTGTGTGAGGGGGGAAAAGACAATTGCTAACGTGGCGAAAGCCGTTCTCGCTGCATCTACTTCATGCAACAATGTCACTGCAATCCTGTCTCGTCATGTGGAAATCATGCCGGAGGAACAACGTATTCGTGTCGCACCAGCACGCGCCACTAACACTAGGAGTCAACTAACAACGTTGCGACGCGCCTTCGACATATTCAGCTGTGGCGGAATCATTCCGCCCAAGGTTCTACAGTATCGTGTGCGTGCTTGCAACCTGTCTGGTGTGACGTCGTTTCTCATGACCACCACTACATACAAGGCAGGGTTGAGTCACACGGTACAGTTTGGAGGTGTCAAATTTGAAAATGTCCCCGTGTTCGATCGCGGAAGCACTACCATCGAACAACTATTCGGCATGTACTCATCCACGACCAACAACCCAGTGGGAATGCCCGCTTTCACCCTCATCACCAACCTACTCACACGCAAAAGCAAGATCAAGACGGGCCTCTCTTCCTTCGAAAGCTATTTCTGGATGGCAACGGAGAAACTCAAACAGGCGATTTCGCGCCTAGTAGACCTACTGAAGGCTAAGTATGAAACAGACGGGGAGGAACAAAACGATGCCAATGACAAGAGCGACAACCACAACGACGAGCCAGATGACGTCATCGCGCCACATGTGCGCACAGCCGATTCCCTTTTGCATGCACTCGAACTGCTTGTTGTGTTCCTCAAATGGGAATTCACCGCCTCCCACATGCAGCTTCAGTGTGACGATCCCATGCATTCGGCTGCGTTCGCACTCACCACCAAAAAGGAGAAGAAGAAGGCAACATCCACATCAACCAATCAACGCAAACCACACACCAACAAGCACAAGCGCAAGAAGACCACCTCTGTCACAAACCACACTGCAAACGTCACAAATGACAATTCTCCCACCACTACAAATGACCAACCCTGTAAAGTATGCAACCGTTGTGGATCAGCAATGCGATTTGTGAATGATCGTTTCGTTCCTTTTGTCACAATGCTTAAGGACAACGAACTCGCAGAACACAAGGACGAATTGCAATCAATGCTCGCAGCGGCACCGGGATTCGCCAATGAAATTGTTAACTACATGGCTCACAAAGTGCGTGCCAAAGTGCAATTCCGACAAATCGCCTTTTATCAATCCGAGCTCAATGATAAGCCTGAAAGAGCCTATGTGGTACTCGACCATAAGCAAAAAATTCTACCGACAGGCCAAGGCGAAGCCCAACAAGAATATTGGGGGAAAAAGGGAATGTCACTGCTTGGGGCAATGGTCATCACATGTCGCAATGACATTTTTACTTATCGGTTCATCGACATTGTGGTCGATGGAAGACCGACACAAGACACACTTCAAGTTGGTGGACTGCTGGAGATCGTGCAAAAAAAGGTCAAAGACATTCATCCATCCGTGACTGAAATCATCCTACAGAGCGATAACGCGTGTTGTTTCGCCAGTCACGAGCACATCGCGCTCATCACGTCCAAACTCAACAAGAACCTTGCGACACGAAACGCGGCCAAAATCATCCTGTGGATCTACACGGAGGCCCAAACCGGTAAGAGCATGCTGGACACCCACTTCGCGTACATCACCCGTGTACTGCGAAAATACGTGCAAAGTGGCAAGGACATCAAGACCCCTTTCCAACTCTTCCTCGCGCTCCAAGCCGGCAGCATCGCGGGGACAACCACGGTACTTGCCAACGCAGAGACCCTCCAAGGCAACATCACCACGCTTCCTGGCGCACCAAAAAGACGATTCCGCGCGAATGGGCAACAGGTACGTCAAACTCACGAGGTGAAGTATGATGATGACCAGGCGCGGTTGGTGGCTGCATCTGGTATCACGGAAGACGTCGTGGTCAAGAGCGCTGAATGGGAAGGGTGGACCATCAACGAGTTGGGTGTCGTCCAAGCCGATTCGCACACGTCCGACAAGCTGCCGATCACGTCCGAATCGTCCAGGAAGACGGACAAGACGCGCAAAATGGGGCGCACAGCAACAGAGAGCAAGGCGTTCGCGATTGGCAAAGCCCTCCAAGACGGACAACAACATCTACCATCCGATCACACCACAGCACTACAAGACCAGACCGCGGACACAGAACATCCACCACTTGCAGTGCCCGGCTGGGCAAGCAAAACAACACGGACCAACGCCAAACTACCAGACTACATCGCGGACAAGTTGAAGGACATCTGTGAAGCGTCCGCGAAGGACCCAAAAAACAGGCCATCGGAGCACGAAGCACACGAGAAACTGATGAACAACGCAAGAACCAAAACTGACTGGTACGTGCAACTGCACGCAAATCCCATGCGTGTCAAATCGTCGCTGTTTGCGGCGTACAGTGCCAAACAACGCAAAGAAAAGAAGCAGGCTGCCCTCATCAAGACGGAAACCACCACAACACTGACCACCACCACCACCAACACAACAAGCAAAGCAACAGTAACAGCATCTGCAATCGTGCCCATCAATAATGTGCCAGATGGAACAGAGGAGGAACGAATCGAAGAGGAGTTGCAGAGAGAGGAAGAGGAATTGGAGAATCAGAGGTGGTGTGATGCTCACACAGTGAAGGCGAATGCAGAAAGTGAGGCTGTGTTGGATGATGATGGCACGAAAATTTTGTGAGGGGTGTGCATCGCCGAGATAACACGAGTTGTGGAGTTTTGTGGGTGGCATACCATGCTACTACAACGAGTCTAGAGGCCATCCAAAAAACACATCCAAATATCGGCTTATCATGCTATATCTCAACAACACATCGTTTACAATTAAATCTAAACATTGCATTCAGACAGCTGGCTATCTGTTAATCATAATATCGAAGTTAAATGAATATAGAACATATTTTGGAAGTCATGTTGGTTTGCTGTGTGTTGTGTGGTGGATTCGAGAAAAAATTGTTGATGCCACAATGTTGCCCTCCAATGAGCACACATGATCATCATCATCATCCTTGTATTTCAGAAAACTGTGCATACCATTCGCTCTGCATACCTCCCAGCTATCTGCTCCATGAAGCATGGCCACAGATATTGGCTCTGCATGCAGCAATGCATCCACACACTGAAACAGAGCATTTTCGAAAAATCATTTACGATGTGGATGCAGTTCAGATATGGATCCGTATCTCGTCCATACGATCCTTTCACCCCCTCCAAGCGCTCCTCGTGCATTACCACACTCCATGGCGACACGCGGATGCATCCAGACTGGGCTGGGAGTGCATGGCCGATGTGATGCACCTCCATATGATGATGTGGTGGTGCATATTTTGCTCCCACCAAACATGACCATTCCGCAGATATGGTTGGCTGCAGCGTCTTACAGACAACTTGAGCAGAGCATGCTTCACGACGTGCATCTTCAATTGATGCCGCACGCACCTTGTATGGGTGGCTTGACGATTGAGGGGCGTCGTCCCATCGCCCCTCACCGCCAAAGCCACGCGACCAGTGCTGCTCGAGCCCCAACCAAAACTCCTCAAAACCACCTTTGCCTCTGCGCGGACACCTTCCCGGTGCTCCGCGACCCTCAAACTTCGAGGGTGCCTTCATCTTGGCCTTCTTGAGGCATCCTGCGCATCCATAGGCGCTGATATGGCCTGTGTGTGCCACACATCGGCCAAAACCAACCAGCCGATTTGGGGCCAAATTGTGATCGTATTTCTGGGGCCTACGACGGCCCCAAATCAACCCCTCTCCCCGCCTCCGTTCGTCCACCCACCAAAAGTTGCGTGGAGATGACGGCGATGTTCTTGGATCTTGAATTGGCCGGCTGGTTGTTGCGGCGCCAAGCATACCGTTCGACGGCCATTGTGGTATTTTTTTGGTGTGGCTCCATTTTCATCTTGGTGTGTCGAGTTTGCCACTCTCGACCAGCCTCACATGTTGGGGGATGTGGAGATTTACCTCCAATTGTACCGACTGTCCAAAAAGACCACAACACAAAACACTCGAGGAGTACCAACCCCACTCAACCACTTCGCCACGACGAATCAGACCTGATGATGTTGCGCATCGTGATATCATTGGTGTTTGATGACGAAGTATCCAGTTTCGTGACGTCGATGACGGATTGGACAAGCACATGATGGAATGAATGTAAACGCGTGTTCACCGCTACCCCCAACATTCTACAACTAGTGCTATCGTGGATGGACTGTTGGATGGTGTCGTCCGAACACCTGAAAAAGAAACTAAACAATTCAAAATCGGAACAACCTTGCTGAAACAAAGAACAGCAAAGGGTTAAATTGGATCGATGTAGTCGGAAGGAAAAGGCTGAGTCCCTAAAGCAGTCTAAAAATGCGCACATTGACGGGTCCATAAAACTTAAAATAGGATCTATCTCAAAAATGTAATGGTTAATTATTTATAAAGAGAGGTAGGAGAATACGAATATGTACGTTGTTTGGATATCTGAGACAAAAGTTCTGGAGTCCCGTAACAAAGTGCAGGTCGACTCACTAAGTGGGGTCATAGGCCTCTATTATCTCCGACTGTGCAGAGGCTGTGAACATGGGATTTGCTGCTGCACCGTCTGTCATGGGACCGTATACCAACAAAAAGTCCAATCCCGCAAACACTGGGCAACAAGACCACTGTCCTGCAAGACACGGGAAAACCGACGAAACACGATCAGGCTGAGTCGTGAGTCGGTACGACTTCTCTGCCAATTGTCCTGTTCGGATTGCCTGTTTGACTAAACCGAATACTTGCATGCAGTAGTTATAACGTTAATTAACGTCTGTAAATTCAAATCAAGACAAATCCTGGTTCAAAAACAAAATAGGTGAAAGTACTGAGGAGTAGGTGAAAGTACTCAGGACTAGGTGAAAGTACTCCAGACTCGACGAAAGTACCCCAGAGTAGGTGAAGGTACTCAAAACTCGACGAAAGTACTCCCGTTCGTTGAGGTTGCTGCGTCTTGATTCCTCACGGTTCGTTGGAATTCTGTTCCGTCTATTGGGAGGCGCGGTAGTTTAATATATGATAAAATGATGGTGTCCCCCTCAAGTCTGATTGGTTGTCACATTCTTGGACATGATGACGTCGGCTGAGATGTGCGCGTGCTCTGGCTTCTCTTTGACCTCTTGCGCGCAAACCATTTCCAAAGTACCTTGATATGGTACAGCATATCCAATGTGATACCATGCACATAGAGCATCCAACTCATCCCACACAGCCTTTCTATATTCGATAGTGAGTCGGATTCTGCACTATTTTCCGATGCCTACCCACTGTGGCAAAGGACACTAAATTACATAGGTGCATTGATGGACACAACGCGCTGCTCATTGCACATTCCATGTTTTGTCAGGCTCGACTGAACGACAATGCACCATGCTGCAACATACCAGAATCGTCAAAGGTGTATATGAGGGTGTTTGCTTCCTGCTCGTGCCATCCTTGTCATTTCATCGTGCTTCATCATGGAGAGCCTGCTAGTTGTTGCTCCCTTGCTCTCCTCTCTGCTCTCCCTCCTGTCTCTCCACACATTCGTACTCACGGTTGCGCCAATGTCAGTGACAAAGTTCATGGCCTAGCGCTGGTCTGTATTCTGTCACAATTCATCCTACTTCATAGTCTCCATCCAATTCATCTGAAATCCATGTGTGAATTGTCTTGACTGCTGTACCTCATTGTGCTGCTGCCTATTGTACCTATCATTTATATGTAACTCATGGATGAAGCTGATTAGTGTGTGCCCAGCCTGTGCCATAGGCACTTTTACATCGCCTGCTTTGATTTCATGTAGGGCATGAGGCAGAACGGCTATCAAGTCAATATGTATGCATGATCAGGGGATCACAACGGCCTCCACCTATCCTGCTCTCCATTCTTCGCGGCTCTCCAGTAGTATGTAAGTTGTATGTGTTTGTGTACTCATGAAAGGAAATCCAGGGACAGCCTCATTCACAATGGCCAGCTACCGGCTTCAGCGGAGCCAGGTTTGGACTTCAATGGGAACTTGATCATCTGGTATCTGTAGCACTTGGTGCACTTGTCCGATCCATATTGCGACCGTTCCCATGTCTGTAGCTCCTTTGCCTGACAGCTGTAGTTGGGCCCACACGGCTGTGCTTGCCCCTCGTAGTCGCACCAAGTCTTCCAGGGCCAAGTCATAGTCCTGCACCACCTGCCTCATGTCAGCCTCCGGCCCCTCATCAGTGCAATGCATTGCTTGATTGCATTGGTACCAATGGTCCCACACCACCTTCCAGAGCTTGTGTATGATCCGTGCCACCCACTTTTCTGTGGACAACCTACAACCAATTTGCGCATGGTACTGCTCCTGTAGTTCTGTCCATGACACCTTGACCATGCCCTCAACCAGCCAATCCCATCCTCCCTCTTGTTGATCATCCATCAGCTTTGCCTCAATCAGGTTTGCGTGTATGTGTCCAACAGGTCCCAGCCCTCTTGACACTTGCTTGACATTGCTCAACAGTATTTTTGCAATGGCAGGATGAGTCGACATCTTCTGCATTGTGATCTTCAGCCGTTTCCGCTGCAATTTCCATAGCACCATTGATTCCAGCGAGCAGCAGACCAAGAGGTGGCCGTGAGTTCCGTCTCGCCATGCCTGGGGCAGCTATCATTCATCCTTGCCTTCCACTGAGCCATCTGTGTTCCTACAGCCGCCTCCTGCATCGTGAGCTTCATGGTGAGCACCCTCTGCGCGTCACTGAGCTCGCCTGCCGCCCTTCGTTGCGTGGTTTTGTCGGCGTCTCCACCGATCGCCTCCATGCCTTGCTAGTGCCAGACCCTTGCCATGTTCACCTCCACCACATCTCTGATGACACTGGCATACATGATACTTGACCTGCAAACGCCTTGTCTTGGAATGTACCATGTGCACATCCCTGTGTTCTGGTGGAAGCTCCACTCATCACCCTCTTTGAGCATTTGCCATTGCTGTCCTGCAAGCCACTATTGTACCTAGCATGGTTCTGCATGGCACTCCTGGAATTCAATGCAATCATCTTGTCCTTGCATGCTGCGACTTCAGCACTCCTGCAAGATGGACCATCATTTGGATTGTGGTCCTGGCTGTGTTTCCATATCGGATTCGAGGGTCCTCACCCATGACACACCATGGCCTACATTCGGTCAAGTGAATGAAGAACCACTTCTCATCTACGTTGTTAGACTTGAGAATTGGCAGTATCGTAGGAAGAACACATCCTTCAGCAATTGATCAGATCAAGAAGGAGGCATCCACTGTAAACTCTGTTGGAACTTGAATGCTATTACAAACTTAAGAGTTGTGAGCTTACACTCTGACCTGTGTTCATGTCCATGCTGTTGCTCCTGCATTCCTGTGTTCTGCATGCATTGGATAGGATCGTTGCATCTTTAGGTTCAACTGACTCAGGCAAGTAGCCATCTCACAGTACTGTTGTTCTTTTGTCATACTTTGTCTATGGTACTATGCTTTCATGCATCCTCAATTTCGTTTCTCGTTGAGCTATTCGCTTGTAACACACACCAATTTCATTGTTCGAGTTGGCTCAGGATATGATTGAAACACACAACTATGCTAGAACACGAGGGAGAGAGCTGTGCGGAATAAAGCACAATGCAGATATACGTGGACAACATCATCCAAACTCTGAAACAACCCAACATCTTCGATGTGATTGATACAGAATTGTACACAATCTGCCTTGTGCTTCTCTGTGAGTCCAATTATGCTTCCAATACAATGCGTTGTTGCAATTTGCATGTGAAATAGCATAGTTGGTGGCACACCAAAGGCAGCAGCAGCTGTACAAAGGAGTTGCAGCATCGTTGCCATTAAGGTGCCATTGGCTCTCTTTCAGGTCCTCTTGGCCCCACTTCTGGGATCAACCACAAGCATCAGCATGAGGCAGCAACCTCCAAGACAATTGGAAGTAGGGGCCACCGCTTTTCTCACATCCATCATCATGATCTGGACTGTGGTGCGATGGACATTTTATCGCGCTGCCAGAAGATTGAGTACCCTGTCCTTGCAACAACCATCAACTTGCGGCAGCAAGACCGTCACCATGATCTGAATCCTTTCGTCTGCGCAGAAGTCTTTCCGCTTCTTGTGTACCATCGATTCCAATGTCTAGATGAGACTTGTAACAAGAAGTACGCAAAGGGCTCTTGTCTGAAGCTGCACAGTGAGGAATTGGTAAGGTGAATCACGAAGACTGTTGATGACAACAAGTTGGAACAAAACAAGCAAGTTCCATCAGACAATTCACAGCATTCACTAATTTGATGCATACAAGAGCGGTGAATGAACGCAAGTAGAATGCGGCAAGCCCTGTAACATCGAGCACCTTGATAGTGGCGGTAGGTAGTCATGTAGTCTAATTCAGTACGGAGTATTATGCTGTATTGCGATCATAATGTGCAGCAGGGCAGTCTCAAAATGACGACTCGTAGATCGCGACAAGCAAGCCTGTGGTCGACTAACGAAGCCCGCATCTACCCGAACAGAAACGAGGCAAATTGAACGAAGGCCTGATACCGAGACGGAGGTATGTCATCGACCAAATTGGAGAAATGACGTCATATGGTGACGTATTCTTGCGACACCATGAAGACAAAAACAAGTCTGATGATGACGCGTTTGTGAGCCGACAGCACTCGGGAAGAAGTAGTGGAAATATCAGGTACATGGTTTACCGCGGCTCCCACTTAGTACCTGCACCGTTAATTGTGGTCTCAACACATGTCGCACAACCGGCCGAGACGAGCAGAGAAAAAGGTGAAAGTACTCCAGACTCGACGAAAGTACTGAGGAGTAGGTGAAAGTACTCAGGACTAGGTGAAAGTACTCCAGACTCGACGAAAGTACTCGAGAGTAGGTGAAAGTACTCCAGACTCGACGAAAGTAATTAGGAATAGGTGAAAGTACTCCAGACTCGACGAAAGTACTCAGGATTAGGTGAAAGTACTGTTTCGATGAATAACCGAAATAACGGTTATTACCTATTATTTAACGTCCTAAATGGTGTCAACATGGTTTGACTAATCAGAATAAGACATTGGTGCACAAATGCCACGTCAGCATTGACATTCTCGGACGTTTCTTCGATCGTTTCGTCGAAATTCCCGTGTCTTGCTGCGCATCAAGTGTACACGCTTGACACATGCTGCTGCGCAGAAAGGATGGTACGTGTGGAGTACGGTACGCATCGTTGAAGGAAGAGAGAGAGAGAGAGAGAGAGCGATGAACGAAAGCACATGTGGCAACAGCGGCAGTAGCGGCGGCAGCAGCAAGGACAATGGCAAAGACAAGAGGAAAGCCAAAAGGGAGCAAGCAAAGTGCAAAGGTCAATCGGAATGTGGCGATTCCGAGAGCTGACATCGAACGCAACAGAGGCGCAGACGATGATCCTTCTTTGCAGCCGTTGCAAGACATGCCATTCGCAAGAGCCCTGAGAGAATATTCTGCATCCCACAGCGATGGTGATGGTGTTGGCGATACTCGGAACGATGAATGCACACGAGTATTGGAAGCGAGATTTGAAGTCATCATCGATGCCGTGGAGGCAAGAGCAAGGAGTGGCACCGTGGACCCGTCACCGAACTGCACCAAGAAATTCAAGCTCACAACCTTGCGGCAAACATTGGGCGAAGTGTACACCGGTGGTCGTTCCACGCCCGTGTACGCGCTCAGCTTTCAGCATGTCACAGCCTCGGATGGGGACGAGTCGCTGGTGGATGAGCAAGGAATGGTGGGCGGATGCGAAACGGGTGAGCATCGTATCATTGCGAAATTGATCTTGCAGAACATCGGCAAGGGGACCAATGCTGTGGATGCCACAAGCCATGTCTGCGATATCCGAAATCCCCGATTCATCGACTACGCCATGAGGGTGAGATCGTACGATGTGGAGGCTAATTTCTACGGCCGTGGATTTGCGTCAGGCAAGCCTTGTCCCGCCAGAGCAGCATCACGCGCGGGATTGACCATTCCAACACTGCTGGCGATCGAAACGGGCGGTGCTCACGCCGACGGACTGGCAGCAATACCGAAGACATCCACGGCAACCGGCACCAACAATGGTGGCCAAGGAAGTAAGAGCCCATCGAACAAAACCTTTGCAGGAGTATGCTTCATCATGCGTGATCTGCAAACCACGCACCCGGTCCATCCAGATGTTCTATCCATCCCGCAAGCCAAATGCGCGCTAGCTTGGCTGGCCAAGTTCCACGCCAGGTTCTGGGAAGCCCCAAAGCTGACGAACGAATGGCCCGGCCAGCTGCTATGGGAGGAGGGGACATTCTGGGCCGTACAGTACCGTCTCAAGCAGCAGTACTTCCCGAACACATACGCCAATGATTTCGAGTCCGCATGGAATCGAACGTTGCGATGGATGGCGGCACAGCGCAAGCTTCCGGAAGCAGTTCATCTGTGCTCGAGAGAATCAATCCGCCTGTTCGGACTTCGCTTGAAGCGCGCCATACCTGTCATCTTTGAGGAGCTGCACCCTGCCCAATCAGCATCATCGATCTATAACAACCTCTCTCCAGTGGTATACAACGCAGCAGCAGCAGCAGCCGCCGCAAAAGGCAAGCGCAAGGACAAGTGCGACAGTACCCACGACTTCCGGAGACCGCGCAGTCATGTAACATTGGTTCATGGCGACTTCAAGGCCGCCAACATATTCTTCATGCCAGGCGTGGATGGAGATGATGTGTGCAACGATTCCGATTCCTGCGCAGTCTGCGATTTGCAGTTCACAGGTCCCGGACTCGGCGTGTGCGATGTTGCCTACTTGCTATTCCCGGACCCGAGGGTCTCGTATCTCGATGTCGAGCACGAATTGCTCTGTTGGTACTACGACAAACTGCAGAGCCAATGGATCGCCATGGACAAGGGATGCGATTTAGGCGAGACCTATCCGCGAGCACTGATGGAATGGCATTATCGTTTGGCGCAGATGGAATTCCTGGGGTACATGTTCACGAAGGGATGGGTTGCATCGTCCGCAAACGATGTCGAACTATTGCAAAGGTTGGATGAGTTGTTGTGCAAGCTGGATGGAGGAGAGTTGCTGGGAAGCAGCAACGAATATGCCCAGGCGCTGGCGACTGCATTAGTATCCTTCCGATGATGTCCCGAGGAGTGGAGCAAGTTGGTATTGGATTGAGCAGGATCGCAGTGGAGCAAATTGGAGCGCAACGGAGAGACTGTGGCTGTGGTTGTAATCGTGTTCCATTATTTACCCCCGCTTGATGCAGAGGGTACTGCCTTCGCTTGTGCCGATGTTCGTGCACAGGGTGTGCCCGAGTTGGCAAAACAGCACGAGCATGTGTGCTCTCCATGCAGTATGCGTACTATTGCAATACGAGGCCATGTGAATTGTGTCAAGTGTCTGGTTGGATCATGCTTTGCCGACAACAGCGTCCGAGGCTACGGTGGCAGATTCCACCTTCATGAGGATTGTTCAGAATGCGGGTTGGATCGCGCCGCACCATTTAGTACTCTATCATGCTTCGATCTCACACTTCACTTTGATCGGCTGTATCGGAGAGTTCCAATGGAGCACCGGCGCAGTGTCTGCCTGGTTTCATTGTTGTCGTTGCGTCCTCAGCCTGCCAGTATCCAATGGTCTCCAGGGAGAGAGCCCTCAACAATAGATGGTACTATGACTACTTCATTGATCGATAGGTGTTGTTGCAATGAGAGAGGATCCTGCTTCGTGGACGGAACCGCAGGTGTCTTCCACTTTGGGAATAAGAACGTTGCGGAACACGAGCAGAACGTCGGGAACATGAACGGAACGCAAGTTTTCGGCGTTCTGTCCTCCTTGGCCAACAGGAGAAGGCCCAAGCCGAACCCAGAATGCTCGTCGATCCTGGAGACACCATGGATTTATCCTTGCGAAGGAACAAGCGCGGGCAAAACGTGGAGGGTGGCCAAGGACCATTCCCCGGTTGGCTCTGTCGCGGAGTTGTTCCACGAGGTGAAGGGTGAGCCACGAAGCTCAAGTGAACATCATCAATCGAAGACCCGCACAGAGAGAGCAAGTCCCGCTCACAACAGACATCACCAAAAAACAATTCACGACCTGTTGTCACTGGAGCACGCTTGTGCAGGATCTTGTCATGTCTGCTCAGACAGTGGGGCTGAAGTCATCTTCCGTTGTTCACAGAGCGCTGGGCAAAAATGGCGAGGCGAAATGAAATGAGCGCCACAATGTCCCGCGTCCTACTGTGGCTTCGCCCGTTGTTGCCACCTCCACGAAATTGAAAGTTTCCCGAAGTTGTTGGATCGCCCGCGCTCCACTGTTTACTTTGGCGAGGATGCTGTGGCCAAACACACCCAAACAACAGCAGGCCATGACAAAGAGAATGAGATGAGTTTCATCCTTCGAGGGATTCCTTCCCATCAGCCACAAAATCGAGAACAGAACAACTCAACTCAACTTGACTCAAGGCCAAAGTACACACACAACAAGCAACAACAACACCGACAACAACAACAACACGCAACCATGCCACCCATGAAGAAAGACATCCTCGCTCTCGTCATCGCACAGAGCATCATCTGCAACGGCGTCGATGCCGTGCTCGACACGAGCGGCCGCACCAAGGTCGCCACCGATCTCAACATCGATGGCGACATCAACGCTCTTCAAGCGAAGTTCGCCAAGCTGGCAGCTGAGCACAAGGCCAAAATCTTGGCATTCAACTCCGCACACGCTGACAACACCAAGATCGCAGCACAAGACACCGAGGACAAGGTGAACATGCTCCTCTCTGACACCTCCTCCATGCCCAACATCGACCATCTTGTTCCCAACTTCAAGGAAGCCAGCACCAAGACAGAGGCCAATACCAAGACAAGCAACTTCCATCGTCGACGTGCCACCTCTTCCACCAACACCAAGAGCGAGGACAAGAACAAGCCTGAGCGCAAGCTTGAGCGCAAGTTCACCGATCTTGGCCGTCTTCAAGGCGCCATTGATGATGCCAAGAAGGGCGCGTCGCTTGCGTCGATCGCAGAACTTCATCCTGAGAAGCCGGTCGAAGCCCTCAATGCTCACAACCGCCAGCTCAAGTCCCCCAAGTCTGAGAAATCGTCATCAAAGGGAGCCAAGTCTGAGAAGTCTTCCAAGTCCAACAAGGCATTCAAGTCCTGCTTCACCGGAACGGCCAAAGATGTCACCGCGAAGTGTGCAGACGAGGAGGCTAGTTGCTGTCAAGCACCAGACAATGAGATAGCTCCCGCGTGTGCGTGGGGCAGCGACCGACACGTGACGGTGTGCCCCAACTCCTGCAATGGCAATTACTCTTGCGCATTCAGTCCCAACGAGACAACGGCCATCACGATTGCTCCCTATGCTTGCAACGGTGTGGAAGCCTGCGATGGCATAGAGATATCAATTCCTTCTTACGCTTGCAATGGCAACCTCAGTTGCGCAGCCAACACCGGTAAAGTCAATGAGCAATCTTGCAACGGCGTTGGTAGTTGCCTCGAAAACTCAGGCGATATCTCCTCATTCTCATGCTTCGGGGAGGCTTCGTGTTTCCAGAATAGGGGAGACATTAGCGAAAATTCTTGCACCACAGACAGAGCATGTCTCCGCAACCGAGGCGACGTCAAGGAAAACTCTTGCGTAGGCAGAAATGCATGCACTTTCAGCGAAGGAGCAATCGGACCTGGCGCTTGCCTCGGCGAGGATGCTTGCTTCGTGAACGATGCCGACATCAGTGACAGGTCCTGCATTGGAGAGGACGCTTGCGCCTTCAACAAGGGAAACGTCGACGCCGGATCCTGCATCGGCGGAAGCGCCTGCACCTCCAACGAAGGCGCAGTCAGTACGAACGCATGCGTCGGATTTCTTGCTTGTGGTGACAACGAAGGAGATATCGCAAGCGGAAGTTGTGTCGGTGAAGGTCCGTGCGTCCAAAACACTGGCAGCGTCGCCGCGAATTCCTGCGGAGGTGTCGCTACCTGCACCCAAAACACAGGTTCCATCAGCATGGGATCCTGCATTGGAAGGCGTGCGTGCGGTGTGCAGACTGGTAGCGTCGCCGCGGGGTCCTGCCACGGTGAAGATGCATGCATCCAAAACACTGGTCCCATCAGCACGGGATCCTGTATTGGAACAAATGCATGCACCCAGCAGGATGGTGCCATCAGCATGGGATCTTGCATTGGACCCACTGCGTGTGCCATCAACACCGGCATGATCGCTGTAAACTCCTGCCTCGGCAACTTAACTTGTGTCGCGAACGCTGGCGACATCGGCAAGGACTCCTGCGAAGGTGAAGGTGCGTGCGCCCAAAACACTGGTACTATCAGCATGGGATCCTGTGTTGGATTTGCTGCGTGCACCATCAACACAGGCATGATCGCTGTAAACTCCTGCCTCGGCAACTCAACTTGTCGCGCGAACGCTGGCGCCATCGGTCAGGACTCCTGCCAAGGTCCATTCGCCTGCATCGGCAACGAGGCCGATGTGGGCATGGGATCCTGTGTTGGACCTTCTGCGTGCACCATTAACACAGGCATGATCGCTGCATACTCCTGCCTCGGCAACTTCACTTGTCGCCAGAACGCTGGCGCCATCGGCCAGGACTCCTGCCAAGGCCCATACGCCTGCTATGACAACCAGGCCGACGTGGGCATGGGGTCCTGCAACGAAATCTCAGCGTGCGACTATAACACCGGAATGGTAGGGGACGGAGCCTGCCGTGGCAACTCAACTTGTCGCGCGAACGCTGGCGCCATCGGCCAGGACTCCTGCCAAGGCCCATTCGCCTGCGATGGCAACCAGGCCGACGTGGGCATGGGGTCGTGCTACGAAACCGCAGCATGCTACTACAACACCGGAATGGTAGGGGATGGAGCCTGCCGTGGCAATTTCTCGTGTTTCAAAAACTCTTATGTCATCCCCGATGGAGAATGCCTCGGTGTTGGAGCGTGCGGTGTGGTGCCATGAATAATCTCCGCATTCGATGTCGATGTTCATCGTCGTCCCTGTTTCTGAAGAGCAAGAAAAAGCAATTGCAGAGTAAATCAATCGAATATATTACCAATTGACACTCGGAAGGTCAGCCAACCACTGCTGTCCGAAAGCGCAAGTATCAACGTATGTGCAGGTGTGGAGTATGTGTCTACGTCCTGCCCCCCGCAAGAACACCACACTATTCCTAGCAGAATGTAGCCTCGCAAAGTACAGGTCAGGCTGCAATCCCACGTTCACCCCTCTTCTTCGTATCCTCTTTGCCTGTCAGTATTGCTGTATCTGGAGAGATCATCTGAGATCTGGGTGCCTCGCCGCGAAACTCCCTAAGTTGACCATTGTAGACTTTTGTGATAATGTCACATCTGCGTCGCAGCGACACCAATACGCAGCCTGATTGAGTAATCGATCCGTTGAGCAGTGACAGGCGCAACCCGATGAGATTCGGCGTTGGTTTCGCCTTGTGTTTTGTTGCTGGCGCGAGGTTTAGGCCAACACAAGGAGCAATGCCACCCAACCACTCCTCGCTTCGCGCCAATCTCAGCAGATGACCAAGAGACCGATCACAGAGCAGTTCGTCCTCCAGTCAACTGCCTCGCAGAGTAGAGTAAAGTATCGCAGGGCGCTCCAACCGTATCACAACCATTCGCACGACGAAGGCACGCCAGGAATACTGCAGAGTGGAGCAGGGCAGGATCAGCTGATCGTGTTGAAGTCGTCGTCACTTGTGCCATGTCAGCGATGTCAGCGATGTCAGCCACACCGACGAAGAAAGAGGGGCAGCAGCAGGGCTACTCGTACGCCGGGTATGCCTCGAACGCTGCCATGAGCGCAGCTCCGACCAACGGAGCCACTCCGGCGTCCTCCGCGTACACCTCTGCCGCGGTCACTCCGACGCGGGCGGCATCATCAGCGTATGCCAACGGCAGCTATGGCAACTACGGTGGCACCTACAACGCGCAGGCCGCGTATGGCGGATCAGCCGCGGCGGCCCCGTCTGCTGCCGCATCCCCGGCATCTCCTTACCCCAACATCTACTCTCCGGCGCAGTTGCGGGGCAGCACCGCCAACGGAGGCGGCAAGCCAGGCGTCGGGCTGAGGAGACGGCAGGCACCCGGAGTGCAATCCCCGTACGGTGGCTCGTCCTCAGCTTCGGCTTTCCAGGCCAGGACGCCTTCCAAAAGCATGGTCAAGCGGATGGACTTCATGTTCCCCAAGGTGGACAAGGAGTTCTCGGAGAGGCCGAAGGCCAACGGCATCTTCACCATCTCGGCGTGCGTCCTGATAGCCGTCCTGGTGCTGGCGGAGACCGTGACCTGGATGTCGCAGAACGGCGCCGAGGTGGAGCACATATCGGTGGACACCACCATCGGACGCCGCATGCGCGTCAACCTCAACATCACGTTCCCTGCGCTTGCGTGTGAGGATCTGCACCTCGATGCCATCGACGTCGCCGGAGACTCCCAGCTGGACATCGAGGACACGCTCGTCAAGAAGCGGTTGCACCTTGATGGCACGTCCTACTCGGCCGAGGAGATCAAGGTGGACACCAACTTCCACAAGGATCAGCAGGTCAAGAAGCAGCAGCTGCTCAAGGTCGGTCTGCCCGACAACTACTGCGGTCCCTGCTACGGTGCGCAGCTCAACGATGGCGACTGTTGCCAGACCTGCGACGATGTCATCGAGGCCTACAAGGGAAAGCGTTGGAAGACCGACCTTCTCAAGTTCACGGCGGAGCAGTGCGTCCGCGAGGGACGCGACCACGAGGAACCCAAGCGCATGACCAAGGGTCAGGGATGCAACCTCAGCGGTTTCATGACCGTCAACAGAGTCAGCGGCAACTTCCACATCGCCATGGGAGAGGGAATCGAGCGTGACGGCCGTCACATCCACACCTTCCTGCCGGAGGATGCGCACAACTTCAACGCCTCGCACATCATCCATTACCTGGCGTTCGGTCCGGAGGAGGGCAACGAGCCTCTCAACGGCGTCACCAAGATCGTCACGGACTCATCCGGGACCACCGGCCTCTTCCAGTACTTCATCAAGGTGGTGCCAACCGCCTACGTCGGACGCGACGCCTTCCCAAAGCTCAAGGTTGACCCCGACTCGCTGCCGAGCCTCTTCGAGGAGGGATATGAGATCGTGCGGGACCAGCCCACCGTGGAGACCAACCGGTACTTCTTCACGGAACGCTACCGCCCGCTCATGACGGACCTGCTGGGCAACGATCATTACCGAGAACCCAACAAGAGGAAGGCCGCTGCGCATGCGGGTCACGCCGGCGGCCACAACAATCACGAGCACCACAGGGTCCAGAACTCCGTGCTGCCTGGCGTCTTCTTCATTTACGAAATCTACCCCTTCAGCGTCGAGATCTCGCGCGAGTACGTGCCGCTCACGCATCTTCTCGTGCGACTCTTGGCCACCGTCGGTGGTGTGCTCACCATGTTCCGGTGGTTGGAGTCCTTGACCTTCGGACGTCGGTAGTGCGTCGCAGTCTTTGTGCGAGTCGGACGATCCTTCGGCAATATTATCGAATCCAATGTAATAGTGCTCTACTATTCAGTAGCATACCGTCACGCGGAGCGTTGTGTAGCAATCTCAACACATGAGTTTGTGCTGTCGTGCACAAGTGGAGGAACACAATGGTAGATGACTGATCCCAATGCTCAAAAATGAACATGAGGACAGATCGTCTCACAAACTCATCTGACGTGCCGTGAGCCACACGACTTGGGAATGTACGAGTATGGATCAACACGACAAGCCGGAGAGAGTATCGCACCGAACCATCGCTTGTGCTCGAATGAGATGCATCCTTGATGTGAAATGATACTGCACTAATATTAGTATCCACCTCGGCATCATTTTCCTCCTCGTCATGATTCATTCGTCTCCCCTGTTATTGGTTGTCAATTCTGTCATCATGTGGTGCTGCCTTTGCCATGCAATATAGTGTTCTTTATAGTGGTGGAGTCCAGCACCATTACATGCATGCATCCATCCATGCGGGCGAACATGCGTGCATGCAGGCATGGATCCTTACTTGGCCATTGGGTGCGAAGTGATGTATTCCACGGCCTCTGGGATGGAGTGGATCTTGTCGGCCTCGGCGTCTGGGATCTCAATAGCGAATTCATCCTCAATGGCCATGACGACCTCGACAACATCCAGGGAGTCCAAGCCCAAATCGTCCACGAACTTGATGTTGTCCTTGACGTCTCCGGTATTCACCTGATCGAAGTTCTTGAGGACCGTCATGATTCTGTCAGTGACCTCACCGGAATCCAAGAAGGTCTGAGCAGCGAAGGTTCGGACGCCTGTCTGCGTTCGGAGTGCCGAGAGGGCGGTATTGCTGGTGGCGACTCGTGTGGCCACACGGGAGGCGAAGACACGTCCTGCGGAAAACATGATGGATGGAATTGTGAAGGTGATAAAGTGGGTTGGTAGTCTGTATGTGTATTGCATTGTTTGTTGGTTGGTTGGTTGGTTCATTCATCCATTCGGTCGGTATGTGTGTACGTAGTTCGTGTTGGTTATTTCGCATCCAGTTGTTCAGATTCGAACGAAAGTTATTGCATATCATCCGAAGTCCCGCAGCATTAGTGTAGATGGATGTATGGGGAAAGTTAAGATTCAAAGATCGTGAAGAGTCAAGTTGAGTTCATTGCGGAGAGAGTGTCAAAAGAGTGATAGGAAATGGATGCAAGTGTGCAACAAGCGCAATTCTGTGAGCGCGATCTGTCATGCGAAGATTGAGTTTGGCGACACATCGGAATGAAGGCCGCATGGCCTCCCTCCACGTATGCCAAGCACTCCGTGATCATGCAACACCCATCACTCAACATCAAGCAACTCACACAGCCAAGGGGGGTCGATTGTATGCACAAGGGTGATGGCGACAGTGAAAGCAAAGGGAGCGTTGGCAAAAGGTCGCCTCTGTGGATGATGTGTTGCCGTCCGCATGCCATTGCTGCCGCCAACACGAGGCGCTGATGGTGGTGACGGCAGCAACGAAACCCACAGCGGTCAAACACAAGCGCAAATTTCGTTTCGCTGTTCTTGTTCGATCTTTCGATTGATCCATCCGACAAGAAATCGTACGAAGGACAGACTCTCCGAAATGAGAGAATGCAAACAAGGTCTATCTGAGTACCATTTGTCCTCACAAAATGACCCAACAATCACCGAATCAAAAAACGACCTCGATTGAGAAAGACCGATGATGGCATTCGCGATCCATCACTGTTGCGGTTGTTGCCTTCTCCGTGGTCGCCCTCCTCTCTTCTTGTGCCCATCATGTCTCCCACATCTGCCAGCTGCCCGCGCCACCGTTTGTGTTCCTGCATGTCGCCCTAAACAGGAAGATGAAGGGAAAGACCCTACCAGAGAGACGCCAGCGACAACATTGATCACGATATCCACGGTGATTGCGATAGTGATTGGAGGACCTGCACATGCAACGATGCTAGCCAAAGGAGTTGGAGCATCCACAGGCACGACGACGACACTGAAGAACAACAGCAAAGACACGCAAAACGTGAGTTCCAACAAAAGTGAGAGAGGCGGCATCCCTCCACGAACAGATCGTGTCGGTATGTAGAGAGACACAAAGAGGAACACCACAGAAGGAAGGAAGCAACCGTGATCGCTGGCCAATCGTGAGCACGGAAAATCCCAACAGCCTGTCGTGGTCGATCATTAAGTGTCGATTTGGCTTGTGCGTCGAGCATGTCACAAGCCACCGGAGAATAGATACTCCTCCGCGAGGGACATCATCGATCTGCGTCTCCGCCTCTTCCTATTTTGTGTGATGTGTGCACGAGTACCGCACCAGAGACACGCAGCACTTCGCGCCATTGCGCATCTGTGATCGTCAGCTCAAATCAAAACAGGAAAGAGGGTCACAACGACCTTTCTGGGAAAGATTGGTGGATACGTTTTTCTTCTCTGGATTGGCGAGGGGAAATGGCTGCCATTGAGAAAGTGCAGCCAGACTCAATCTATCTTTTTCCTCGACGAACACTCCATCATCCGTGAGCACGTAGCTCATCATTAGCGAGCATTCCGCAGTCAATGCTCATAATTCAACCAACTCGCCAAGCGCGTCGACAGCCACAGCCACACCCACAGCCATGCTGTACACAGTTGTTCAAACCGAGGACAAGGGCAGAGCCATCAAGGCGACGGCCAAGATCGACCCGGGCCCGCTGGGCTTCGAGCTCTTCCGAGAAGAGGCTCTATTCGTTATGCCCACGAGAGGAAGTCCCGAGGATCTATCCGGCCCCCTCCCTGCCATCCTCTCCAAGTTCGATCCACAGATGTGGACGGATTGGTGGGCATTCTGTCAGCAAAGCGACTCCGTCAAGGCCAAGGCGCTGGATCTCTACCGAGACATGACCTGTCCACACGCGGTGTGCCTCACGAAGTACCTGCGAGACAAGGAGATTCACAAGGAGGAGGAGAAGATATGCGACGACGACTTCGATGGTGGCATCCTCGATCACAAGGCCGAGTTCGTGGACTTCGCGATGGTCATCCGATACAACGCCGTCGAGTTGCAGCCGCCAAATGCTGACGGGGCTGGCCAGATCGTTGATTGTGGCAGCGGCCTCTTCGAGATTGCGTGCAAGATCAACCATTCCTGTACGCCGAACTGTTCGTGGTACACATCCAGCGATGGGAAGCAGAAGATCGTGCGTGCCATCTCCTCCATCGAGGCAAACGAGGAGCTCACCCTCAACTACATGAACAACGAGCTCGAGCCGATCACCCAGCGGCGCGACGACTTGCGCAAGTACAAGGGCTTCATCTGCGACTGTCCAAGATGCAGCACGTCCAAGGGCGACGACACCAGGAGGTTCAAGTGCATGCGGCATGGTTGTCGTGGCGCCCACTTTCTGGATCAGCCAATGATGGACACGGAACCAAGGTTTCTGCCATGCACCGAGTGCAGAAGCAACGCCACCCCCGAATATCTCAAGGACATGCTCAAGTTCGAATCAGAGCTCGACTCCGAGATCACCAAGCTGGAAGCGATGTCGACCGAGAAGCGTTGCCAGGAAGCGTCACAGCGGATCATGACTCTCAAGCCGCCCCACGAGCTTCACGCTCTCGCAGAACGATGCTTCCTGCTGCAGGCCGAGATCTACTCGCACCAAGGCAAGTTCCGTTCCGCAGCCGACTCCTACAGGAGGCAGCTGGAATGCCGCGATGCCATCCTGGGCCCGCACGGGGAGAGCATTACGACGGCATTCACGTACGAACTGCTCGGTGACATGCTCTCCAACGTCAACCTACGAAAGGCGGAAGAAGCCTACCAAAAGAGCGTACGGACGCTCCAATTCCTGCGCGGTGGCAAGAGCGATCCGTACTCCAAGTGCGCCATGAACAAGCTGCTGGAAGTGCAATCGCTTCGCGCAGGTAAGACAACTTCCGACGAAGGCTGCAGTCATGAAAATGGCACTTACGATGATGCTAACGATGTTGACGCCGACGGCAAGCAAGATGACGAAGGCTGTGACAATAGTCGCAGTCATCCCAACAACAACAACAACGCCAAGACTGAGACCTACGCTACATCCACCGGCCAGTCGCCTTCACAAGCACCATGCGATGGATGCGCGTTCTGCGGCAATCCATCCCGGTTAACATCCTCCTGCTGCAATCAGGTGAGCTACTGTTGCAAGGAGCACGCCGAGTTGCATTGGAATGTGATACATTGCGCGGAGTGCTCTCAATGTGGGACAGCCACCAACAACAGTAACAGCAACGGCAGCAGCAGCATGAATGGTTGCGCTGTCCTATCGAGTGTCCAGACGGGATCCTTGCATACGATCTGCAGGGTATGAACATGGAACACACACGGCACGACAATCATATAATACCATACATGGACATGACCAACCGTATGCACCACCTGGTACGTTCGTACATTTCTAATCCTCTGGAGTATGATGCACCCGCGAGTATTATGTTCACGACTAGAGTATTATACTAATACGTTGTATAATAACATTCATGGCGTAAAGCAACGACCTTCATACCTGTACCTGCTCAGGCGCTCTACTCGTACCATACGAAAGCATGAGCATTCCAACAAACGCAAATTTGGGACGGCAGAGCCTCTGGCACAAATAGACCAACACCCAACCGCGCGCACCACTGCAAGCGACAAGGAGCGGTTTACATACAATACCATGCAATCTGCTTGTCTTCCACAAATATCACTGCTTTAATCTAGAGAGGAGATCAAATGGAATTGGATGTTTCTTCTTCTTCTTCTGCGAGCATTGATACGGGCACTGAACATCACACACGAAGACGGGCTACTCCAGCGTCCCGGGTTCGTCGATATCCACCCCGCCTTCCGAATCGCTGCTCGCGATGGCGCTGAGGCTCTTCTTCATCTGCTCCCGTACCTCGAGCTCCCTGAGGTTGTATCCCAGCACGAGCTGCCACATGCAGAGCTGCGCCATGGCCTCGCTGGACTGCTCCGTGACGGTGTCGGGTCCCAGCTTGCCGTCGCCGATGCCCTTGAGGACGACCTGCACGAGGCCCTTCATGCCGACGAGCACATCGGGACTCATGGTGTTGGTCAGCGATTGCAGCTCCTTCTTGGGCAAGGTGCGGATGTAGAACAGCAGGTCCTTGCGCAAGGCCTCCTCCTTCGCCTTGCGCGTCGTGGATAGCTCATCCTTCAGTCTGGAAACCTCGGCGCGCAGTTCCGACATGTAGGCGGCAGCGTCGACTTCCATCTCCACACCGTTGGGCTGTGTCGTTTTCGATGTCTCGTCGTCGTCGTCGTTGCTGTTGTTGACGGGCGCTTGCGCATTGTTGCCGTAGCGGACCTTGAGCTTGCCGCGGACCTTGCCGGATACCAGAGGATCCTCATCTTCATCATCGTCGTCACCATCCGAGGAAGCCGCAGGATCGCCCGTGAGCAGCAGCGGAGAAGCCTGTGAGGATTGGAATTCCGATGGTGACATGCCGAGAGATTGCGTGAGGCTGAGACGGTACTCTGCGTTCTTGAACATGTAACCCGTCATCTGCAATTGGAACATGAGGGATGCCAGGTGCTGTCCTGTGGTTATCGTGGTGGTGTCGAATGCCATCTTGGGCAGATTTCCGATGAGGCCCAGGATGGTGGTGCGGACCGCCTCCTGCACGCGCGGATGCGAGGTCGCCGTGAATCTGGAGATGAGTTCCGAGGGTGTGAGTTTGGAGACCACCTGCATGTAGGGGTTCTTGGCCAGGACGTCGTTGGGGATGTCGCTCTGGCCGAACAGCGCGGACTTGGTGGCTGCGTTGTTGGTATTCGTGTTGCCGCTGTAGACCATGGATCCATTGGGGTTGCCGTTGGCGGATCGTGGAGCAACTGCATCGGAGACAGGTTCGTCGTCCATGTCCAGAATGTCAACATCGTCAGCATCCGCTTCGACACTGGTGGCGTCGTTCTCATCCTCATCGCTGATCTTGTTACTGCCATCAGCGACACCGTTGGCTTGCACATCGTCCTCATCAGCATCGTAGGACAGCGGCAAGCTCGTTTCGCTCATGTACTCGCGGGCCTTGAGCAGATTCTCCGACTCCTCGTTGGGAGCGAGGAATCCACCCAGCTCGTCATCGCCGTCGCCACCATTGCTTCTTCGTCGATCATCCTCTCCACCGCCACCGACCGAAGACCACACGGCAGTCGTGCTGCGTCTGCGTGGCTGTTGCAATGCGACCGACGATCGCCCGGACATGATTGTTGTTGTGGTGATCTGAAAGCCATCTGCAGCATTGTGATTGTGCGCAGTCAGAAGGAGCAGTGCCGCGACGCAGAGCATCGTTGATGGCATGGTTGCCGTCTGCGCCGTTGCTGTCTTCATCATCTTGGGTCGATGGATCGGTTGATTGGAGCACGAGTGCTCTGCTGCGTCCAAGTAATGACGCCAGCGTGAATGGCAGCCTCGGGTGCGGATGCAGATCGTCGGTCCTTGAGAGTGCAGGGGAGTATGGGACAGCAGGCGGCGCGGTTGGATTGTTCCGTGGCACAACCGACGATCCAAACTCTCTTGTGTGTCACAGCTCAATGCAATACAATATAATACAACACAATGATGTGCAATGCAATGATGTGTAGTGCCGCACTGTCCTCCTTCCGAATTGGCAATCGGAAGGATCCGCGGCGTGGAGTGGGCGGTTGGTTGTTGGATGGAATGGATGGATGGAACGTGAGATTGGATGGGCGACCAAGGCCAAACCAAGAAATGGCAGGACGGAGAGCGATGAACGAACGATCCGTGATACCCACGTGGAAGTCGCTTTCGCTCGGTTGCGCGCAGTGTGGGTAGTCGTACCTTCGTTGGTTGGCGGCAGCCACACTCGTTCCTTCTCTGTGTTGGCGCCTGATCCATCATCATGCGTTGGTTGGTTCGATCGAAATCACCCGGACTCGCCCTTGACACTTTTTCGACAAAGTGCAGCTGTGGTCGATCTAGTCAAACGACGAACACGATTTGACGAGATTCACGACCAAATTGGAGTCATGGCTATGTTCTTAAATATAGAATTGAAGTTGGCGCCTTTTTCCGAATCGACTCGTAGCAGTGAACGACACATCTCTTTCTGCTCCGCACATTCCGTGTCTTGCAAACATGGTTGTTCGGTGAAGAGGTCTGTCTTACTGCAAACCATACCTTCGAATTGCTTGTTTGTTTGAAGGCAAAAGGTGTATGGCACAGTGAGTCATCATCTTGACTGGTTCCACCTTTCCACTCTGCAACCGGAGACGGCTGTCGCTACCATACAGACATGACGCGGCAATGAACAAGCCAATGCAATATGTCTTACATGGTCTGCACAAAGTCATTGCTGCCTATGATACAATGCCCATCCAATCAATCAGCGCAGCTGGAGACAATCAACCTCCCCTACTATACTCCACGAAGAATCAACACAATCGATCAGAACACAATGAACAATTGATCCTTTCGTGTCACATCGTGATCGCTGCTTCGCTGCAACATTCAACCGTCACACCCATGCACTTGCTTCAGGATGCCGGGCTGGCTGGCTGTGGACGAAGTGATGATGACGGTGGGAGGCGACATTCAAACTGGGATAGTGAGATGGACAGGTGCAGGTATGGCGATGCCGTTTCGTCACGGCATTGTTGCGTTTTCGCCAATCCAGGATGTTGCATCAAATTGTGATGCCCGACCCGCGTGCGTGACTCGCTGATTTATGAACACACTCATATTTGAATATATTAATAATCGTGGTTGGCCGCGAATGTGCGCAACGGGAAAGAAGTTTGAGCTCTATTTTTGTCGAAGCGTGACGTCCTGCGCGCATGTGTGCGATTATTTTTTGATACTCACACAACCGCATTGTCGTGAATTTTTCAACGATAGCGAAACACCAATTGCGGAAGTCGCCTGTCATCACGATCGTCACGTTCTCTCCACCGTTTCTTCTCTTTGTTGGTGTCGAGAGGAACCTTCCGCGAAACGGAACGACATCATGGGAAAGAGTATTAGCAAGAGAGAAGCAACAAGAGGAGAGGACTTCACTCTGCCAGACACTACTTTACTCTGCTGTGAGACAATTGATTGGTAGCCAGTCATCGCCGACATCAACCGCCGACTGACGAAGGTCCAGAGTCCTTCGCAACACACCATCATCACTGTGTCATCCATTATTGGAACGCATTGGCAATTGTTCACATCCTCCGCCAACCCATCCTCCAACTCCTCATCAATTGCCATCCGTCGCATTCCCAAGGCATCAACCACGAAAGCCGCACTTTGCTGCTACTGCCTCTTAACTCACACCAAACGCAATACATACCAAACGCAATACATACCAAACGCAATACACACCCAAGCCCAATTCGACACATACGAGTACTGCGCAGTACCATGGAGACCCTCAGCAACCTTGTTGAGAACGTGATGGCGAGCACCATACAGACCCGCAACCTGCGCTCCCGTCGCACAGAGGACGTCGACTACTGGAGGAAGCGCGCTGGTTGGTTCGACGATGATGTCGCCATGAAGGATTACAACGAGGGTGTCTATGACAAGTACTACGATGCGGACGGTGTCAGCACGGGAAAGAGTGGAGGCAGCGGCAGCAGCGGTGAAGACTCGGGCGGCATGTTCAGCTTCCTCGGCGAAAGCAAGGGCTTCAACACCTTCATGAAGATCGGCGCCGTCATCATCGCCTTGCTCATCGCCATCGTGGTCTACCGGGCCATGATGCGCCGACCAACATCATCCAAATCACGGAAAAAGAGCTCCAGCGACAGCAAATCACGATCCCGCAGCAAGAGCGCGTCACGGTCACGATCCTCAAGGTCTCGAAGCCGCTCGCGACGCACGGGCAACACCAGCAACTATGATATCATCGACGACGTCAAGTCCGACAGCAAGTCGCGCAAATCGGGCCGCAGTCGCAGTCGCAGCCGTCGCGCACGGTCGTCGAGGTCGCGATCCAAACCGAGGCCGCAGCCGAAGGTCACGAAGGAGGTTCTGGTATAGAGCACAGCAGAGCAGACTCTGATACGCGTGTTTGTGGGAAGACATGTTCATGGGGTGTGCAGGCACTGGAGAGACTTCGAAGAGCAGAAAGGGTTGAATGAATCTTATTCTGCTCTCCTCTACTCTGCAAAATGAGCACATCCGCGACAAGATCTGGGCAATAGACGGAAAGAGCCAATCGCAAGACCAGCGATCGTACCAGCGGACTCGCATTACTTGTACATTAGTTACAACAATATACGGAGAATGAATTGTACTCGTAGTTACATCTTGGATGGAATCTCCAACTTCCAACCTTGTCCTTGTGCAATGGAATGGGATCGGGTTGGGTGATCGTGTCTCCATGGGACTTGATGCTCGTCCACGTCATGCAAGAAGCAACTGCAGCGACAGCACGAGCTGGAGCTGCCACTGCAATCAAGTATTGGTACCTTGCCAGCGCGTATCCACCGCGACAACACATGAGGTGATGCAGTGATCTCCCGCAATTAGTTTCAACTAACACAGACTTGTGTGACACGAAATGGAATGAAGTATGTTCACAATAGTGTAACATTAGTTTTACATACATTGATACAGATGTGGGTAGAATACTAAATTTGGTTGTGTCAAAATGGTGCAGGTCTTCCATCGCTGCTGTGCCGGGAGCCCGGTGCGAAAGATGCTGGGCTCATGCTGATTCAACACGGCGCGGCGAATGGATTTGATGTACATGAATGGATGCGACGGTCGGAGGACGACTCGTCTCGTTGTGTGCAAGGGCAGACTGGCGTCGTTGTCAGGCGCGGTCTGCTTGAGTTGATTTTTGTTTGTATTTTGTGAATGTTGGAGTGCTCAGCCGCAAGCGATGTTGTGACTTGTCGGGAAGGCGCTTGTACTTGTGAGTGGAGGAGGTGGGACATCCATCGTCGCTGTGTCCTTCTCTTCGGACGTACGAGTGGAGACTCCATCAGTTGAAGTATCCATTTGATGCGACGACGGGGATGGCATGACATCATGATGCACGTTGCTATGAGCATCACCAGCAATGGCAACGTCGATATCAACGTTGATTTCATCGCCATGGTCCTCCTCCACGGAGCTTGTGACCCGGACGTCTCTCTTGGCGTTGCAACCGGAGAACAGATCCGACATGGTCACGCTGACAACGGTCTGGCGCCTGCGCTTCGTGTTGCCGAAACTCGGCCTGCTCATCAGCTTGCGCTTGTGCGATGCCGCCGACAGCGGAGTCCTCGTGGATGGAGAACGCGAACGAGAGCGTGATCGCGACCTCGAGCGCCTTCCCAAACGTGCCGGTCGCTTGCGAGGGGTTGGAGTGACCGCCACGCTGATGTGGTCGTTCGGCCCTTCGGAGGTGTTGCGAATGGGCTTGGAAGGGGTTGGTGGCAACACCACCTCGGACAGCGTCTTGGTGAGGTCGATGCTGATGCGTCGTTTTGCGTCGGCACTGGCGGCGGCTGATTGGCTTTGGAGGAGCTCTCTTGCAAGGCGCTCGCGGACCAGCTCGAAGTTGGCAGAGATGGAACCACGTCGGACTCGCGTCGATTGCTGACGGATCCATGGGTTGTTGAGGGCATCACGGGCGGTGATGCGCTGGCAGGGATCTGCATGCAGCATCTTCCGGATGATGCCCTTGGCGCTGTGGCTGACCTGTCTCCAATGGGAGTCCGGGAAGACGACTCCATCCTCCGAGAACACGGGTGAGAATCCGCAGAGGAGGATGTAGATGGTCACACCAAGACCGTAGATATCCATGGCTGGACCGTGCGCTCCTCGGTTGGTCTCTGGTGCGATGGTAGCGGCGTCTGCTGCCGATGCCATGAGTGGTGTTGGTGGGGATGATTCGCCGTCCGTGTCTTCCGTGCTCGAAAGCGACGGGGACCGTGGTGACTTCGTCGACGCGCTGTTGCGTGCGCCTCTGGTGCCGCGCAGGTTCTTGGCCATGCCAAAGTCGGCAAGCTTGACGATCATGTCGGACTCGTCGTCGTCCACGAGCAGGATGTTCTCAGGCTTGATGTCGCGATGCACGATGTTGTTGGCGTGCAGATCCTCCAACGCGCGCAGCATCTGGTTGGCGATGTGCGCAGTCTGAGCTTCCGAGAAGCGTGCCCGTCGCGAGGGAGCGGTCGTTTGCCGTTCGTTCTTGGTGCGAATAGCGGCGAACAACTCCCCACCTGGACAGTACTCTGTGACGAGGTGGATCTCGTCGTCTGTCTCGTACACATCGAAGAGGGTGATAATGTGCGGGTTGTGTCGCATCTTGTGCAGGATCTCCCACTCGTCCATGTGCCTCGATGTTTGGGGCAGCAGCAGGTCGAGCTCTTGGGTTGTTGCTGCGCTGTCAGCACAAGCCTCGCCGCTTGCGCAGGTGCAGCTGCCGTTCTGAGCATGGGTGGAGTTGGCACCGTTGCGGTTGGCCCTGGTGTTGGATGCCACCACGGAGGCTCGGCGCAAACGCCTCGACCTGAGTGCCTCGTACTTGGCGATGCTCTTGACAGCGACGAAGCTGCCATCCGACCTGCGGATGCCACGGCGCACAGTCGAGAAGGTGCCGTGTCCCAGGATGCTGGGCGATGTCATCAAGTCGTAGTCCTGTTCCAACCGCTTGGATGGATCGGACGTGGTGAGCCGGACCGTTTGTTCCGGACGTCTGAAGGCCGACAGGGTCAATCGCTTGGGCCCGTGCTGCTTCTGTGCGTTGCCACTGTTGTTGTTCTTGTTGTTGTTCTCGTTGCTGCTTGATGCAGATGTGAACATCGTGGTTGGCGTTGGCGGTGACGATGCTGTGGTCGATGTGTCGTTTGTTCGGATTGGTGCATGTGATGATGGGAACAATGTCAGACGTGTACCCGGTAATGACGCGCTTGATGGCAAGGGTAGGTTCAGCGGAACAATCACAGGCTTGACGCCAGAAGGATTGCGCGCACCTGTCGCAGCATCGCTGCTGGTGTTGTCGCTGCTGCTCTCACTGCTGTGATGTTGGTAGTTGCGTCCAGTGCGTGGTGTAACCAATGATGCAGCAGAGGCGGTTGCAGAGCAGTTGGTGTCGCTTGCGCCAACGACCTCATTGTGTGCGCTAGCCTTGTTCAGACTTGATCGAGGTGCTGTTGCAGACCCATTCTGCGCAACAGCAGGCGTGTTTCGCACAGTATCGACAACAGCAGGCGGATCCCTTCGCTCGTCTGGCGCATGGCCATCGCTTGTGAAAGCGGGGACAGAGATGGAAGAAGCCAAAGACGAAGAAGCAGATGCAGCAACGGTGGCTGCACGCAGACTCATGTTGATGCGTCTGCTGTTGTGATGCAGGACGCGTCGGTGTTGGTGCGGATGTTGATGTTCCATGAGCGCGTCTGTGGTTGGGATGGAAGATGGCGATGATGTCTGCGAAAAGCCTCGGTTGATCGCGCCAAGATCCAAGGTGAGTCCCAAGCCCATGGTCGTGCCCATCTGTTTCCTTGGGCGTTTCGTGGATGGTGCCGTTGTTGGCGGTGATGGCATGGAAGAAGATACTTTTGGCTGATGTGTTGTCACGGAGGATGATGTGCTTGGTGTTGTCGTCGCTTTGGCTGTTGATGGCGTTGATGGCGTCGATGACGATGCTGCTGATGTTGATATTGACATGATTGTGCGCTTCTTGTTGTTGGCATTGGTCGCCAGTGTGGATGCATTCGCATGTGTTGATGGGGCTACTGCTACTGCGGTTGGTGTTGCTGCTGTCGCTGTTGGCGTTGCTGTTCTTGTTGCGTTTTGTGTTGATGGAACAAATGCTTTGGCTGTTTTCTGCGAATGGTGGTTCTGTTCTGCGTTGTGAATACTCGTCTCGGGCTGGATGTTCGGAGAAAGATCCGTGACAGCACCAGTACCAGCCACAGAAGCAGCAGCTGACATGGTGAGCGATGTCGGTGTTTCCGGAGTGCGCGATGCGATCGCTGCCTGCTGTCGAGATGATGAGTCCGTTCTGGTTGTGCCGCGAAGATCGCAGAAGTTGTTTCTGCTTCTTTCTTCGCCGCTGTCACCGCTGTCGTCGGTGGCGGAGCTCGGGCTTGTTCTTCGCGTGGGTGGTGGTACTGCAGCCAACAGCTCCTGAGCGGCGATAAGATCTTGTGAGCGATCTTTTGAAGCCGAAACCGAACGAAGATGTTCTGCTTCGGGTCGCAACCCAGCTTCCTGACACACCGATGTCAGTGTGTGATGTTCTGATATTCTCCAAGAATGTCTCTGCCATTTCTGTGACGTCATGTTTGCATCCGAAGTTCGCAAGCTGTTTGGAGCTTGTTCTGGTTCGTGTGCACGATCTATCCCTCCCTCCATCTGTCCTTGTTGTTGTTGTTGCGCCTGTCCTTGTTCTGGGAGGGTGTTTGGCAGTGTTGCTGTTGTGCGAGCCAGAATACGCGTGTGGGTATTGGCAGTATCATGAACCGCGCGTGATGGAGTTGATGCAGCAGCTGTTGCTGCGGAGGACGATGCCATGAGTCTTGCGACCATTGCTTCGGATGAAGATGTTAACGTTGTTGCCTCGCGCTGCTGTTGCGGCTGTAGTTGTTGCTGGTGCATTTGGCGTTGGCTGTGGCCGAATTGCTTCCTCATGAGACCATCCGCATCTGTATTTGCATTCGTTTTCGTGTTCGTCTTGCCGTTGTCTTGGTCGTAGGATTGCTGCTGAAGCGGCTGCGAGGGTTCTCCAACTGCCAAGTTGAACATGGCGTGTGCGTTTGGCAGCTGGTGTCGTTGCTGCGCCTGCTGTTGCGTCGTTGGTCGCAGAAGAGATGAGGCCGGCGGCAATGGGACGTTGCTCATGCTGGCCTCGTTATCGGTGGATGACGATGACGATGTTGCTGCTGATACTGACGATGTGTGGACATCTGTTGTTGCGGCTGTTGCGGCTGTTGTTGTTGTGGTGGCGGGATGGATGAGGATGAAGCATGCAGTGCGGTGTGCGCGTATTGGTGTTTTGTTGGTGGAGGTGATGATGGACACGGCAGAAGGAGAAGGCACAGAGTAGATCGGTGGTTGATGGCAATGATCGTTGTTGATGTTGAGGTTGGAATGCGCGGCACCACACGGCAACCGAAGCGGGCACAGAAAGAGAGAGAGAGATGAGAGAGAAGCCGCGTGTAGTGGTCGCGAAGCGACGCGACAGAATTGGATCCGAACAACAAGACAGCGAGACGCAGCATCGCGCCGGTGAACCAAAGTCACAAGACAGAGCGAGGCAAAAGGAACGCGGGAGCGAAAGGAAGAAAAAGCGTGGCCGAAACCGAAAAACGGTTGGAACAGAAGGCAAGGGAGGCGAACATCGGGATGGGTGAGACGACGACGTTGTTCGTGGAAGCGACGCGGAGGTACTGAGAGAGGCACCGAATCGGATATCATTCCTCCGTGATTCAAGGAAGGACAGATCTTCGCCAGTCATTTTGAAGCACCAGTTGCTCTTGCGCGTAGATTCGAGTACCGAAAACAGTGCCGGTTTGCACGATTGCCCACTCAGGCTGAGTACCAGAGAATTGGCGAGCATCTTGTGTCGAAATGACTCGTGCTGACAGATGCTTCCGGCACCAAAAGACCCGAAAACACACGACTGGCCACGACGCCCGTTCGTCCTTGATCGTGGAGATGTCTTGACAACATTCGGTGCCTGTGCTTCTCCGATCACCAAGTTGATTTTGGACAGAAAGTGGTCGTGGTTTGCTGTCTTCGTTGCGCGTGTTTGTGCATTGGTCACTACTGCGGGAAGGAAGAAGGCGGAGTAGCTCGCGGATGGCCGTATCGGTAGAGCGTTGGCGTAGTATCAAAGGATGCGATGTCATCGTGGTTGTGTGCTGTGTTGTGTTTTGCTGCACCATGTTGAGGCTGGATCCTGGTATTGATGTTGGTGCATTGAGCATCATGGAGTATAGCACAGCAGAGATCCAGCATCATGTTGACTATGGTGCAACATGCATGATGGCGCCTTGCCGCTGGCTTTGTCAAAGTGGTGGGCCTTTGTGCTCAGCTCCGTAGTCGATGTCTTTGTCGCAGTTGGCGTCACATCGTTGATGGGTCGTTTCGCCCGAGGGACTGACTGATCGAGCGGTTGATTGATTTGGCGCCAGCCGAATGGATTGGTGACACCTTTTGTTGACACCAAAATGAGAGGAAGAGAGACACCGTATCCAAAACCCACTGATGGGTGCGCCCATACGAGCATGTGTGCCCTTGTGTCTCTCCCCTCTTCATGTGCATGGTTGGAGGATGCAATGAATGTATTGCATTGATGTGCGTCCATGTTCCTCCATCTCCTGCTTTCACTCGAGATCACGATGATGGTATCCTTTGCGGTTGTTCCTCTTCCTCCTCCTCCAGAGTGTGCCGTTGATTCTGGGAAAAGTCGATGCTTCTGCCGTCTTTTTCATTCCGTTCGGACCATGAGAAATGTGCGGATGCTTCTCAACCCACATGAACGGAACACCCTTCTGCCTTCAACGAACGACTGGAGTCGTGCGTTTGTCCCATTGAGTGTTTGGCAATTGCTTTGGGTAGATCTCGTTGCTTTTGTTGTTGTTGGCAATGTTGTTGCCAATGCTGGTAGAGTGCACTGGTGCGTACTAACAGTATCTTCGTGATCTGTATCGCATCGCGTCGCATCGTTGTTTGTTTGTTCTGCGTGGTGATCGCACAGTCTGCGTCTGTCGGCCATTTCATGTACTGGTTCCATCGTGTCTTGTTTGCGCGGCGGTGTTTCTTTTGCCGATCTCCTGTCATCATCGTGGGCTGAATCTCTCGATGTTCCGTTCTGCGCAACAAGTAACAAGCAGCAAGCAACAACAATGGACTCACCTGCTGCGGAAAGGCTGCTCCTGCGCATCCCCATGAGCAACGGCCGAGCTTGTTCTGCCCAACATGACACCGTCTGCCGGCGAGGGAATGAAGTCATTGCTTCCTTGTTTCTCTGCGGCTTCCTCTGTTCTGCTCTTCTGTGCACAGCTGCGCATGTGCTACTCTCGTTTGTTCCGTCCTCCTTCCTCCTTTTCTTTCGACCAGTATAGTATCTGCAAGTAGCGTGTTGTGTTGGGGTGCTTCGCTTGGACGTAAGGGTTGGTTGACGAAGGTTGCATTGATGGATCGACGGGTGGATGGGTGCGTGTGATATTGGTTCCAGATGTCAGCACTGTGAGACCGGCGTGTGCAGTGGTGAGATCGTGGGCTCTGGTTTGGAGGTAAATTGGTAATCGTTAGTTGTCGATTTAGTTGGTTTGCGTTGTTGAGTTGATTGAACTCTCGGTTTATGAGATGATGACGAGATGTTGTTCTGTCAGAATGCAAGTTGCAGGGTCAGCAGCATCTCCCGTGTAATTCGTCGTGATCATCATCCTCATTCGATTTGGGTCCTCGCAATACACCGTGTTGTACTTCATTTGGTCTTGGGTTGCGATGGCACTCCGAGGTCGTGCTCGGTTGGTCGATAGTTATCCAGATCCACGATCGATCCAGAATCTTCGCCGTGTTTTGATTGAACATAACACACAAGGAACATTGTTGAAAAAATGGCGCGCATGGTTCCTGGAGTCGTGATTGATTTGAGTGAGGAACAAAATTCATTCACGACACAATTTGATCACTCTCAAGGTCACAAAGTATGCGTGTCATTGGAATATTCCCACACTCCCTTGTCAACCTTGATCCCTTTGTGTGAACTTCCATCCCATAGAGAGCTCCGTGAACTTGTGGAACTTGTCGTCTGCGAGTGGTTTCGTCCAGAGGTCTGCGAGCTGGTCGTCGGTGTCGATGGCGTAGATCTCGATGAGCTTGCGATCCACGTACGATCGGAAATGGTGGTATTTGATGTTGATGTGCTTTGTTCGGGGTCGCATCTTCGGAAACTTGGCGATCTCGTAGGCGCCTGAGTTGTCCTCGAATGCATTGCAGTACACCCTGGGCTTGTACTTCTCTGGTACGATCTCCCTGGCGCACATTTCGTTGAGCAGGTTCATCATTGGAATCACGTCGCGCAACGCCGTTGATAGTGCGATCACTTCGGCTTCGGTTGTGCTCAATGCGATCTCCGTCTGCAAGCGCGATGCCCATGCGATGGGGCATCCTGCAAATCGAATCAGGTATCCAGTCCTTGATCTGGCTGTGGCTGAGTCTTCGGCTGCTGTGTCTCTGTTCCACAATCCCGCAAAGTCTGCATCGGCAAAGCATTCGAATGCCTTGTCGTTGGGGTTCAGGATGATGCCTTCGTCTCTGGTTGCCATCAGGTACCGCCCGATTAGGTTCACCGCTTGTGAGTGCGATTTCTTCGGATTGGCGCTGAATCTGGCTGCTTGATGCACGGCGTACCCGATCTCCCCGCGAGTGGATTTCTCCAGGAAGTTGAGCTTTCCGATGACCGATCGGTAGCTCCAGGTCGCGTTGTGCTCCTCGCCATTCTCGTCTGCATCCAGGATCTTCGTCGTCATTGCCGGCGTGTCCCTGGGTCTGGTGTTTGGACGAAAGTTCAGGTCCTTTACGATCTGATCGATGAGATGGGGCTGCGACAGTTTGATGCGTCCGTCCTCCAGGTGAGTGACATGCACACCCAGATAGTCCGTGAGGTTCCCTTCGTCGGTGATATTGAACCGCTGTTGCATTTGATTGAGAAGCTTGTCAATCTCTTCTGCGCTTGGGCCTGCGAGGATGCCGTCGTCCACATACACCAGAAACATTGTCTTACCGTGGTAGTAGACGCATTCGTCGACTTTGCTCTGTGTGAATCCGATGTCGCTCAATCCCCGGTGCAGATGCTGGTTCCAGACTCGTCCGGCCTGCTTTTGGCCGTACAGGTTCTTCACCAGCTTCAGGACATAGTCCTTCGTGTCTCCATCTCCGATGCTCACTCCAACTGGTACTTCCATGTAGATAGTTGTCTCCACTTCCGCCTGAGGGTATGCGAGCACGAAATCGATCTGCCTTGTGTGCCATTTGTGCAGGATTGAGAGGATGAGGACGAGTCTGATGGACATCCAGGTAACGACCGGGGCGTATGTCTCCCAGAAGTTCACTCCTTTGACCTGCTGGCCTCCGTGGACGTTGAGCCTTGCCTTCCACTTGTACACCTCTCTGGTCTTGATTCGGCGTTTCCGCTTCATGGACCACACCGATGCTACCACCTTGGTTCCCTCTGGCACTTCTGATCTCGGGACGACCTCCCAGTGGCCGTTCTCGTGGTGAGCGTTGAGCTCAGCTTGCATCGCCTCCTTGAACTTCATCCGATCCGGTTGCTTCATTGCTTGGTGATAGTACATGGTGTCTGGGTCGGCTGATGCGGCGAATGCGATCGGATCTGAGGTCTCGTTGGTGTCGAATCCTTTTCCGTTCTCGAATGTGCTTGCCACCTCGAATGCGCTGGGTAGTGCGACGACTTCGGTGTCTCCATTCTCTCTTACCTTTCTGGATGGTGTTCGGTGCCTGTTTGATCGACGCAGTCCTGCTGACTGCTCCTGTTGATTCCTGGCTGGTGGCTCCGTGGTGGCGGTGTTGCTGGGCGCTTCGCCGATGTTGATGTCGTCGCCCGTTGCCGCCTGTGATGCTTCGAACTCTTCGTCTCCTTCCGGGTCATCTGCGTTCGTATGCTGATTTGTTGGCGATGTTGGCGCATCCGTGTCGGAGGACCCGCGTAACCCTTCGGTTGCGGTCACTCCCTTGGAGCGCTTGATCACTCCAGGCTTGCTGATGCCTGCCAACTGCTTCCATTGGCCATGATTGGTGCCTGTGGTACCCACCACTGTCTCAAACATGTCATCGCACTTGACGTGAAATTGCGGCGACACCAGTCCTGTCCTTGGGTTGAGGATGAGCGCCACCGATCTTGCGTGACGAGGAGAGAGTCCAAGGTAGATCCCGATCCTTGCCTTCGACATCCATTTTGGCTGTGATTGGCCATTGGCGAGTCGAGGGTTCAGGACGTACGTTGGGCATCCGAACGAATGAAAATGCTTCAGCTGGGGCTTGATTGCGGACCCAGAGAATCGTTCAATAGGTGTGATGTGATTGATCACTGGATTCGGGGTTGCGTTCATCACCTCATTTGCCATGCGCAGAGCGTACGGCCACAGTGAAATGGATGCGGCCTCCTTCCACCTGATGTGCATGTGCAGCAGCATTGTCCGAGCTGCCTCCTGCAGATCCCTGATGCGTTTCTCCGCCACTCCGTTTTGGAAGTGGGCGTATGCGGCGCAAAAGGTGATGGTCTGGCCGGAGCGATCGACATGCGAGAGGAATTTGTTCTCTGCGAATCGACCATTGTCGGCGTGATAGTGCCGAATCGTCACTCCGTAGGTCTTGGCGTATGCCTCGAATGCTTGTTTGGCATGCAGGGTTTCTTCGGCGTTGGTGCTCTTCTGAAGGTGCACGTAGCTGAATCGACTGTGATGGTCAGTGAAAATGGTGGCTGCGCGGTACCGCTGGGTAGTCAGCCTGCCTTTGATCTGTCCGATGAACCCCTGTGTTGGTGACTCCATCTGGTCCACCGACACACAGTCTCCAGGCCGATTGATTGGCACGAGTTTGCTCACTTGCTGATTGCCTCCCTTGGTCCGCCATGGCCGTCTGGTTGCCTTTCCATACTCACATGATGCGCATGCGGGCAGTTGGCAGTCTCGGAACTTCGCAGGGATCTCTCCCTTGGAAGCCATGGTCCTCATCTTGTTGAAGGATACATGCCCAAGCTTGTAGTGCAGTCGGAGCATGTCGGCTGTTGGAGTAGAGCTGTACTCCGAGGTAGCATCGATGGGTGCTCTGTAGGGCACATCCCTGAAGTCGATCTGCGTAGGCTCCTTGCTGAGTTGGTCCTCCGCTCCGCTGGTGGTGATTGCTTGCTCACTCTGGTTGATGCTCCCGTCATCATCGTCCATTACCACTGACTCCTCGTCGTCGCTGACCAGATTGGCTGCGTCCATTGGTTCGGTAGGAGTGATTTCCTGCACTGAATTTGTCAAGCAGTACTTCCTGAATCCATTGTAACCCGATGACGATCTGATCATGCCGATGTTGGATGACGTGAGTGGTATGGATCGTCGGTGCTTGCGACGGTCCCAAAAGATCTCCATTCTGTTGCCGAGGGTGGTACATCCGGTTCCCTCAAGATCCTTGCTGCATTGCGCCCAGTGTTGTGGGCAGAGCAGTCGGAATGGAAGGCTGGGCTCATAGATCACTTTGTCGAGCTCGATGATGTGCCGGTTTCCGCGGTCGTCCTCGATCTTCCATCTTACCTTTCCTTGCAGGTTCACCTTCCGACTCCCAACTCCCTTCACGACCTTGTCGATTTTCGTAGGTTCTCCGATGAAGTCATCCTTGCTGTTGGTGAATGACGTGGATGCACAGTTGTCAACCGCCATCTGAAACGAGTCTGAATCGAACCGGGCGAGCGGCATTGCGAATGTGTCGTCTGTCTCCGTGTCTGCGGCTGCCCAGAGATGTCGCATTGTTCTTGTGCGCCATCCGGACTTTCGTCCAATCCTGGGTGGCCTGATTCCGTTGCCGTGCGCGTAGTATCGCCGGCACTTGTGGTGGTTTGGTCGCCATCTGGTGTGTTTGCGTGGGTGTCCTTGGATTAGCGCGATGCGCCAAGCTGTCCACGTGACCAGAGCAACCACCACCATAGCCATTCCTGACTCCTCATCTCCGTGCACGAAGGCGGCAACGCAGATGGCTGTCAGTAACGCCATGATGAGTGGCCTGCAGAGGGTGAGCAACTGTGCCCACACCCTCCGGCCGATCATTCAGTACTCCTCTTCGGCCACATGTGGCATGGCCACCGTTGGCTTGTTGCTGGAAGTACCATCTCCTCCTGATTTGTCAGGCTTCCCATCCGAATTGACCCCTCCCTTGAGGGCCTTGCACTCCGATGGCTTGTGCCGGACCCACTTGCCGTTGGTTCCGTGGTTGGGGCACCAGTGGACATCTTTTCCACTCGGATCCTGCTTGGTCTTGGGCTCTCCGCTGGCCGGTGGTTGATAGAACCATGGGGTGTCCCCAGATCCTCCTTTCTTTCCGTCCTTCTCTTTGCCCTTCTTGCCCTTCTTGCCCTTGCCGTCCTTGCTGTCCTTGCCCTTCTTTCCGTTGCCGCCCTTGTTGGCTTTCTTCATCTTCTCGAGTTCTGCCGTCAGCGCCACGATGTGTTTCTGGTCCTCTGTCTGGGCCTTCCACGTTCCGCGCTCCACCATGGTCTTGTATTTCTTGTCTACCAGATCCATGAGTTCGTCGGCGTCAATCGCGATCCCTTCGTTGTGCTGGTCCTCCTTGCTTTCGATGTACCGGCGGAAGGTCTCATCGTTCACCTGCTTGTAGGCGTCGAAGAGGTAGATCAGCAGGTCGTGGGTGACTTGTCCACGTGCCGTCAATCCGTTGCGTTGCAATTTTGCATACTCGTTGAGTTCGGTGATGTTGTCCGAGAGATCGCCGATCTTGCTTGGCAGGTTGGCCAGGTTGCTTCGCAGCATGCTGATGGTTGCGTTGGTGTTGACCAATGACTTCTCCATCAGGACCTTGAACATCAACAGACCATCATGGACTTTTCCTTCGGCTGTGCTCAGGGAGTACTTCTCTGACTCCAGCTGCATGCGGGACCTTGCGTCTTGCGTGAGGGACTCCTGAATGCATTTTGCGATCTGCATTGCGTTCTGGGCGTGCCTGGTCTGTCGGCTAGAGTATCCTTCGGCGTATGCCAGAACCTCCTTGTAGCTGATTGTGCTATGTTCGAGGAACAGGTTTCGCTTTTCGCCGCGGATGTTGATGATGATGGTTTGGAGCCAGTTGAACTCCATTGCTCGGGCGTTGAGGAGATTGGTGAACTTGTGTACAAGGTTCGAGGTCATGTCGAACTCCACTGGGAGTGACTCGACGGCCTTGTAGTACAGCTTCGCCACAGATGTCTTGCTGTAGTCGAGCAGCCGATTGTGGATGCGAGCTGGCGTCAAAGCGTACTGGAATGCAGGCTGTGCATCCACTACCTCTTCATCGTCCTCTTCATCGTCCTCATCGTCGCCCCCACCGTCTCCTCCGAAGTTGTCGAAGAAGGGATCGTCCTCTTCGTACGGGTCGCCCCCGCCTCCGCCATCTCCTCCGCCGTCCCCGCCGCCGTTGCCTCCTGGGTTGGTGTTGCCCTGTGGAACGTTCTGAGCGGGTGGCTTCAGGTTGCCTTGGTTGGTTGCCATGGCGTTTGGGTTGTTGTCGCCTGGGTTGGACGGTTGGTTGCTGGCTGCGGCTTGATTGCCCGCAGTGCCTCGGCCTGCAGCTGTGTTGGGTGCGGCGCTCGTGTTGGCAGCTGTGTTGGCTGCGGTGCTGGATTGTCTCGCTCTTGAGCGAGTTGTTGCTGTGGCGACCATGATTCCGTCCAGTTGGTTTGACCAGTCGTTGAATAGGTACACTTGATTGTTTGTGGGGCCTGGAGACGAGATTGTGGATTGCAATGTGTTGTCGTGTCCTGGACCTGCAGTAGAATAGCGCTACGAGAGGTGACTTGCCTTGACGTTGCGCAGAGGAAGCGTGTGATATTGGTTCCAGATGTCAGCACTGTGAGACCGGCGTGTGCAGTGGTGAGATCGTGGGCTCTGGTTTGGAGGTAAATTGGTAATCGTTAGTTGTCGATTTAGTTGGTTTGCGTTGTTGAGTTGATTGAACTCTCGGTTTATGAGATGATGACGAGATGTTGTTCTGTCAGAATGCAAGTTGCAGGGTCAGCAGCATCTCCCGTGTAATTCGTCGTGATCATCATCCTCATTCGATTTGGGTCCTCGCAATACACCGTGTTGTACTTCATTTGGTCTTGGGTTGCGATGGCACTCCGAGGTCGTGCTCGGTTGGTCGATAGTTATCCAGATCCACGATCGATCCAGAATCTTCGCCGTGTTTTGATTGAACATAACACACAAGGAACATTGTTGAAAAAATGGCGCGCATGGTTCCTGGAGTCGTGATTGATTTGAGTGAGGAACAAAATTCATTCACGACACAATTTGATCACTCTCAAGGTCACAAAGTATGCGTGTCATTGGAATATTCCCACAGTGCGTGGATGGGTAGATGGATGGATGATCCTTGTTCCTTCTGTTTGTATCGGTGGATGTGGATGTCGATGTCGATGTCGATGCTGGTGTGATTGATTCGTCGCTGTCGTCGGCAATTGTAGTTGTCCTTCTATCTCTCTTGCGCCGCTCTTGATGGGAAAGCGCTGCGAAAGCAAAGAAGCTCAATTTTGTTCTGTCTAAGATGTCGGAGAAAAGATTCGGTGGTGGGTGTGGATGTCGTCCATCATCCCCAAGGCCAAACAGAGACAAGGAGCAGATTCAGCTGAACGTAGCCTCCGGAGATGTGTTGTTCAAGGAGGAGGTGGCGTAGTTGAATTCAACCAAAAGCACAAGATGCGCCACATCGGCCCGTGTCTGTGCGCAGTTATCAACGTGGATGAGTATCTTTTCCTTTTCGCCACAACAAAGACACGCAACGCGCATTTGTGCTCGTGCTTTTACGGCGCTTGTGCTGTCTTTGATGTTTTGCTGATGTCGCCAGCGCGGATGTTTCGCTGTTTCCTGTTCGGCGTGCTCGTGCTTCACGACACAAGACAGCGCACCATGCAAAAAAACGACGGATAAATTCTGTGACGCTGCAAGATCGGACCAATCAAAACGCCGTGAGGTGTTGAAGCGACAGCCAACCAAAGGCGTTGAGGCTAAGTGCGCTTTTTTAAAAATGGCGAGCATGCACTACGTGGCCAATCGTATTTAGGCACGTGCGGCTTGACGACATCAGTGAGACACGAAATCAAGGGTGTTGCACTGTCGTTCTCGTCCACCAATCAAGCACCTGTTCTTCACATCAGTCCCAATCTGCATGACGTACTTCAAGTCAGCGTCATCTCCATCTGATCTGTCCAGCGGATGGCCAATGAATGTGCCACGGCATTTGAGCGAATCAGATCGTGACGTCAACAATCCAATGAGGTGGATTGCACAGGCATGACACAGAGCCGCTCAGAAGAACTGCCGAATCAGAACATCCAGTGAGAATTGATGCAAAGATCCAAATGGCCCTCCGCGAACCAAGAGAAGTTCTGTCAGTTTGATCCTGTTTTTTGGTGAAGAAAGAGATAGGTCGGGTGAGCAGCGTAAGCCATCGCATGCGTGGATGCGATGACATCGGTGAAACAAGTTGAGTAGCTGAACAAGGTAAAGACGCACATGAGTGTCGTCGAGGCCATCATAGTACTCGTACAGCTTTGTCTGAAGACAGACCAGAGTCAAGCAGAAAGGATCGTCACAGGAGTGGCGGAAGGACCTCCCACCTCCATGTATCTTTCCCATTGAAGGCAGAGGCAGAAAGTGCGTATCCAATGGATGATGAAGAGAAATGCAGGCAAGATGGCTCTGGCTCACGTCAGAGACCAGAATGCCCATCAAGAGAAGGCAAATGTCCGATGTGTCACCAATAGGATTTGTGTGGTGAGAATCCAAGAACTGGAGTTGACGATATCTTCCGTGTGGAATCGTCACAGTTGCAGTGAGAAAGAAGATCTTCGACGTCACCACCATCACCCAAACTCCCGCAACTGATGGGAATCCTTCTTGACGCAAATCTTGGAAAGTTCTGTTCTTTCTGTGGTCCTTCTGTGGTCCTTCTGTGGAACGGAAGCTCTGCTCGATCTTTCGAACGTGCGTTGTTGTGTTCTGCAAGATCCTTGACACAATCCTTCTTTTGTTGACGGGTCTCTTCAGCTCATGACACCAAGTCGGAGCGCTGGACTCGGAATACGTACTTGCACCAACAGTGCTGGATCGGTGATTGCGAGAGCATCTGCAACAACACTGACGTGATCCACTTGACTTGTCGTCACATCGACAAGCGCACAATGGCAGCGACATTGACCAACGCATCGATGTGCCCAGTCTTTGTTCATCCAATCGTCAGAGTGGCATCTTGACTATCTCTCGAGAGTACGTACTATTCAAAGTTCTGGAACCAATCTTGAGTGTTTGCCTGGTAAAATATGTTGTATGATATAATGTTATATGTTCATGTTGCTTTCCCAATGCTACGCGTCTCTCCGCAGAACAGCAATGCCTGGAAGAGGTGCTGGTATTCATCAATTCGAATCCATTTGTGATGCCCTGTTCGTCACGTCCATTCTACGAGTTGAGAAACTCCAACACAACTTGTGGACTATCATCCACCAGCCTCTTCAGGGGACCAAAGAGCTTGTCGGTCTGCGCTTTGAGCTCATCCCAGGTGTGGCTCTCCCAACCTTCGCATTTGTGTGGTTCCATGTTCTGCGGCACGGCATCCACATTGACGCATTCCGCCATCATGAAGATGGTGACGTAGTGCTTGGATTCGCTGGGCATGGGATCGTTCGTCACGCGGCCGAAGTGCACGTTCGTCAGCTCCACGTTCATCTCCTCCATCACTTCGCGCTTTGCGCACTCCTCCCAGGATTCGTACATGTCCAAATGCCCTCCAGGCAAGGCCAACGTGCCAGCACCATGGGAGCCTTTCCGCAGACCGCAAAAGACCTTGCTGGGGTGCTTCGGATCTTTCACCAAAACTCCAACACCAACGCGCACGTTCTTCGCTTTCTCCATCTTGTTGCGACTCGGCTGTTGTTAGTTTGGACTTGTCTTTGGTTCTGTTGTGGTGATGGCGTTGATGGTGTCGATGCAGCGGTGCGATGTGTCGCTCTTATACACGGGTGGTATCATACACTTTGGTCAGCGGCATCGTTGTCATCATCGTCATCGTTGTTTGTTCTCTGTTGTTGGTGCCTCACGTTTGGAAGCAACCTCGTATCTTTGGTTTCGTCCGACACTCGCTGTCCGTCATAGTTGAAGATATCGCACTGTTCGCATTGGGAATCGGACAGTTGTAGAAGCCTCGCCTGCGAACCCGCTCTGTCTCGTCGGTTCTGTTTTCCACTACCAGAGTCCACCATCGAAGGGCAATGATGCAGACACCAACATGGAGAATGATACACCGAGCTGCACCACAGACTTTTGCACGCATGGCGCTGGAACGTGGACAGATCGCTGTTGCAATACATGGCAATGCGGCGCATTTCCGTGCAGAGTTGACATGATGCCATTGCCGCGCTTTGCCAAGCTTGCCTTGCCTTGCGATCTGAACTCTTCTGATACGGTGGCTTCATTCGGAAATTGAATGAATTGTTGCTGTGGACTGTGTTGCAACTGCTGAATTCCATTCGCGACGGAGTATCATGACCGATGATGCGCGCGCCTTGCATGGGCGTGCTTGTGGGGAGCGGGCAACTTGGCGCCATGATCTCGGGAAATGAGACGACAGCAGGTGAATTGCCATCGCACTGGCGTTCAAATGCCACATCCATTGTTGAATGCAGCCATGAAGGATTCCAATCATCAACTGTACAACATCGCCTCGACGTTCATCTCCTTCGCTTCATCCTTTTCCGTTGCCGCCATGTTGTCGAAGCATGGTGACTATCGTCATTGCAGTGGCGCCGCAGTTCACAGCGACATGGGAGCATTGGTTGCTTTTGCAATGATTCGATGCAACGCATCTCCATGGTCATGCCGTGCCCATGTTGTTGCTTATTCTTGGCCTTGCCCTGCCATGCCCTGCCATGCCATGCCTTGTAATGTGAAGAAAGGAAAGTGCACAGCATCATCCATCTGCTGCTGTTCTCTTGTGAAATTGCATTGCATCCAACCCCTGCGACAGTTGCTGCTGCTGCTGCTATTGTCGTCGACAGAAAAGGTCGGGAAGTCATGTGCGAACAGAAGGGAAAATGCAAAAGGGGATGTCCCAACAGACATGTGATGGTTGCGTTTGGGAATGTTACGAATCTTCTCACGCACACAAACACAACGACGGGCACAAACACGAACAACTGCACGCAACGAGAACGTGTGAACGTGCCGTCGTCAGCTTGCGCGTGCAGACAGAACGCGACATGGAGTTACTTAACGAGGAAAAGGGGAGCCACGTAACCGAGACCGCCGATGGGTGGCGGAGAATCGCCATTTGGACGAATCAAGAGCAACGCAAGTTTGGAACGTACGACATACAGACGCTGTGGATGGATGCGAACCCAACAAACAACCTCACGACCACAACAACAACAAGACGGGATCCGATCGCCACAAACAACTCGGCACGAGAGCGATTGGATCCAATCCATCATCGCCACCACCAGGGACACATCAAAATCCTCATCTTCATCTCCGTCTCTGGTCAATCTCATTGTTGATCTCGTCACCATCATCGTCGACCTTCTCTGCATCCGCTTCGCTCACAAAACAGACATCGCAGCCATCCCAAAGACGTAAACAGTACCTAACACGATGAGAGTCCTTCCAGCCGCAAGAATGTTCGCCTTTGCCAAGGCCAGACAGCTCCCAAGACAGCCAACCTTCGCTGCTCTGCGCATGATGAGCGCTGCTCCAGCCGCCAAGGTCCGTGTTTCACCGCTTCTCAGCTTTTCCCGTCGTTGATTGTGCGATCAGGTGGAGCGCCAAGACGAGGTCCATTTTCTTCATCAATGGTGGTTCTTGTCACGTTGGGATGAACGGTTGCCATGGTCGCATCATCTCTTCGCTTGATGGCCAAGCGCTGCTAAGAGCCCGCCTGTTTGATGTCCGTGATCTCACTCTCCGGACGAATACATCACGAACGTAGTGCATGATACTGAATGCACCTTTGCTTTCATCGCAATGCTCCAGCTGAGACACGCACTCTCACACAAACCACCATCATCAAACATCTGATTTCAATTTACACCAATGCTACGAGTATGTGTTGAACAACCCAACTCAACTGAATTATCGCAATGAAAATGACACGCACACGCTCTTGTCGTCTATTGAATGCAGCCAGCAAACCCAGAATTCTCCTCAGGTCCATGCAAGAAGCGCCCAGGCTACAATGTCAGCACATTGGATCAAAGAACGATGGGACGTTCCCACAGATCCAAGATCGGAAAGGAGCGTCTCGCACTCGCCATCAGCGAGACCAAGCGCATCCTGAAGGTCCCAGATGACTACCACGTCGGTATCGTGCCAGCCTCCGACACCGGAGCCTACGAGATGGCCATGTGGAACGTCCTCGGACAGCGCAACGTCGACATCTGCCACTGGGAATCCTTCGGCAAGGGATGGTTCGCGGATGCCGTCTCCCACCTCAAGCTCAAGGACACCGTCGAGGTCACCGAGTTCACCGCCGACTACGGCAGTCTCCCAGACCTCTCCAAGACCAATCCGGATCACGACATCTGCTTCACCTTCAACGGAACCACCTCCGGTGTCCGCGTCGAGGATGGCTGCGACTTCATCTCCGATGACAGAACCGGGCTCACCCTTTGCGATGCCACCTCCGCTTGCTTCGCCATGAATATGCCATGGGAGAAGCTCGACATCACCACCTACTCCTGGCAGAAGGTTCTCGGAGGAGAGGGTGCCCACGGTATCCTCATCCTCAGCCCACGCGCCGTCGAACGATTGGAGTCCTACACACCGGAGAACCGTCCTCTGCCAAAGATCTTCCGCATGGTCAAGAAGGGAAAGGTCGATGCCGGAATCTTCAAAGGTTCCACCATCAACACACCATCCATGCTCGCTGTCGAGGACTACATCGACGCCCTGGAGTGGGCTGACGCTTCTGGTGGCGTCGACGCTCTCATCAAGATGAGCGAGGACAACCTCGGCGTCCTCGAAAACTTTGTCGCGCAGAACGAATGGATCGACTTCCTCGCCAAGGACCCAGCCACACGTTCCTCCACCTCCGTTTGCCTGACGCTGGATTTGGATGCCGATCAGATCAAGAAGTTCGTCGCCCTGCTGGAGACCGAGGATGTTGCCTACGATATCGGAGGTTACCGTGACGCCCCGCCATCCATTCGCATCTGGTGCGGATCCACAGTCGAGAAGGCCGATCTCGAGGCACTCTGCCCATGGCTCCAGTGGGCCTACGATGAGGTCAAAAGCGCTTAGAGCAGAGTACGCTTTAGCGAGTTGGCGGCATCGCACGTACATCCATCCATGCGCCGATGCATGCGTCCATTCATCCATGTTATTCCAAACACTCAACAACTCGCCGTGCTGTTGTTGATCTTCGAGAAGAGTGACTGCGATCAAGAGACATCTCATGCTCCATTTCTTCCAGCCAAATAGATCCCAAATTATATTCTACTCTTGCTTGCAATACCAGATATCGTTCCACGGATTAACGAGCCCACCACACGTGCGGGTACACAGCGGATCCAGTGGGAAGAGGCCAGTGACGAATCCAGCGACGTCAATCCAAAAATACACCGACAACATGTCATCTTCGTCACCATGCTTCTTCGAACACGTGTATTAACAGACCATGATCATCAATTTAATATCACACCTGCATACAAACTCGTACCCACAACGCAGAGCTATTCAATTGTCAGTTATCAAGCAATACCCGCACAATACGACGCTTTGTCATCGCCGTTGTGCTGAGACGCAAACGATCGGAAATCAATTCCGCCACAACACCATGCCATCAATAGTGTGCGTTTCACTCCAGTAAGACACCAAAGAGGACACCAGCACCAACACTCCAATCCCATCCACTTCACGCCAAAATAAACAAAATCATATAAGAGCAAATAAGACCATACTCTACCGCGAATGCCAGTATGCACCAATCTAATCTTTACGCTTGCTCATGAGCGGTTCCTTCTTCCGCCTCGTCGTGACTGGCAATCCTTTCCCCTTCGATGCCAGAAATCGCTTGTTGGGAAGATGGACGAACACGATGTACCAAAAAATCAATCCCGCTATCCACAGGAAGAACAGAGTGCCGGTGGGTGGGAAGGGACCCGCATTGTCATGGGATGCTTGCTGTTTTGCGATGGCATCGAGGCGGCTGGCCAAACCCGATTGCACATCATCGTCGTCTTCCATCTCGCCGCGCGGATGGAACGTGAGCTTGGATCGCAGCGGGAAGTCTGGTTGCGGTTCCAAATCCCGCGGTTCCGAATAGAGATGCTCCAGCGGTGAAATGTTGGCATCGTACGTGACGAAGGCATGGTTGGCACATTGAAAGTTGTCGGCGAGTTTCTGGTTGTTGAGATTGATTCCGACAAACTGCGCGAGCTGATCCAGGCTACGTCGCTTGCCGAGGCCGTATATTCCCAGATTGTTCAAATCCAACGGCTCGTGATCGTCGGGGTTGGGAAGCTGGAGGATGGACCGTGCGCGATCCAATGCCCTTCGTCGCATCATGCCATCCGCGTTCATCATCCATTCATCCGTGCTGTGACCGTCTGGTTGCGGAGAGTAGTCATGGAAGACGACATTCTCGGTCGGGGTGTACACATCGTATCTGTGCATGCGCGTTGACGAAATGCCAGTGTGAATGTGAATGTAAAGTAGAGATAAGATGAGACAGCAGGGTTAGCGGTTGGGTTGCACCATTGGCGAGGGCGAATGAGTATAGAAGGTAGGTGGGGAGACGAAGGCAGAAGCAATACTCACCCTCTCGTCCAAAACCTCGCGAAGCGCACAAACTGTTCCACGCCCATGACGTAGGGCATGAAGGGATCGTAGGGCGCCGCTTCCTCTAGATGGCACTTGGCAAAGCTGAATCCTGCCGACCAGGCATGACCCAGCAACGGCGCCTTGAGATTCTCCACCTTGCCATCGGCCGGCGACGCAAAGGTCGGGACAAGAGTGTCCAAGAAGCCCACGTTGCACTGCCTTGGCACGGGCTTGCCCGACTCGGACGCGGGCGCCGTGCTGATGATGCCAAATTCATTGCGCGTCATGCTCCACTGTTGCTTGAGGGCATTGTCCCACCCATCGATGAATGTGGAGTGCGCATCCAATTGCAAGCAGAATTCTTCGTTGCCGATCATCTTGCGTCCCAGGCTGCGGGCGTAGCTGGGACCCTTGGCACTCAAGCTGTGCACCGCCATTTTGCGGATCTGATGGATGCGAGGGCATTCGTGCTGATTTTCCACGATGACCTTGAAGGTGTCTTTGCGCACGGTCTCCCTGCGGTAGGTGGACTTGCCTGTGGTCATAGTGTTATGCGTTTGTGCAGTTATGCGTTTGTGCAGTTGTGGTTATGCGTAGGCAGCAGGTGTGAGAATGATGGCGATCATCGCATCATCAAGGCGCCGCACAAAGGGAGATCCGCGCGCGAGATTGTCAAACCAAGCGATGGTAGTGCATGAAACAGGGTTCTCTCTTCGTGTCTTCATCAACACCATCAACCATAACAACAACGCCAACAACAACAACAACACTAACAACAACCAAGACGTACCATACAACTGACAATACGCCTCCACACAGAAGGTATCGTCTTCCTTGTTCTGCTCCACCAACCCCACGACGACGCGATCGGGATCCTTGGCCTTGTCAAAGAGATCCCTGAGGGTCTCACCGCACCGCTTGCCATCGCGGTAGCTCACGACAGAGACAAAGATGGATTCCTGACCGTGCAGGATGGGCAGCACGACGGAAGGGTTGTCGGCCTGCACCGGCGTCCAGCTGGAACCGTCGAAGACGCGGGATGTCATGGTATCGGCTGCTGTTGCTGGTTGTTCCTGTTGTCTACTGTATTGTTGTCGCTGTTGATGTTGTCGCTGATCGGAGTCTTCGAATGCAATGGCTGCTTGGTTCTATTCTTGCTCCTGTTGTCAACGATCAGTGTGCGGCAGAGGTTGTGGGGAATGTTCGCCCTCGTGGCGTTGCGGTCGCTGTCGTTGTGACCTCCATTGTGGCCGATTCGCAACAAGAAAGTCATTCTTGGTATTTCAGTCTTGTCATCCCGTGAATCAAAGTGTCGAGAGGCTACGGTTCTGAGCAAGGACAGATCTATCCACAACCAGAGACAAGGAGCGAGAGATGCATCCATCAAGACGCAGGCAATGTTTTGTTGGACTCTTGGACTGACACAACTGTTTATCCTATACTATGCCATCAATTACTACACGAATCGTCTTATATAATATCATACATAGAGTACATGTAATGCCTAGATACACAATCCACATCCGATTATGCACATCACACGGAGAATCCGCAGCTCTGGACAGGTTCCCGGTCCTTGGCGTGCAAGATGAGCGAATGACCTTGCCTCGAGGCGAATGTCAATTCGTCGTCATCGACGCGGTGAATGCTCTCGTCTCGTTCTGTGGAGAGGGCCGTTGCCAACGTGCGGTCGCTGGGTGCGCCCTGTTTCGCCTGCTGTTGCGGGTGATGCAGATGCTGTTGCATGAGCATCAGTTGTTGCTGTTGTTGACGATGATGCTGTTGCAGAGAAGGAGGTGGGGTTTGTCTGTCTTGTTGTTGCTGAGACGGATTGACCTTCACCAGCAGCTGTGACTGTTGCTGTGGTTGAGACTGTGAGTGTGACTTTGAATGCTCTGACTGTGACTGCTCTGACTGCGAGTGTGACTGCTGTGGTTGCTGCTGTTCGTATACCGTCTCGATACCTTCGACAACGGCCTTGGGCGACGCGCCCTTCTGCTGCTCCCACTCATCATCCATCGCCCAGCTCTGCAGATTGTAGGTCAACGCGGCCACCTGATTCTTGATGCTGGTGAGACGATGATCCGACACGGCGATCTTGCGATTGGCCTCAAGGAGCTGGTGCTGCAGATGATCGGAATGTTCCCGCATCTTCTTCATCTCCAACCGCGACACGGCGAGCTGCGCCGTCTCGTTGTTCTCGAGCTGCTCGCGCAGGCCCTGGATCTGAGTCTCCTTCGCGGCGAGGAGCTCCTGCAGGCGGTCGATCATCTTTTGCTTCTTGCCTTCGTCGTTGCGATCCTCTAGCAGCTCCTGCTCGATCTCCTCGTAACGCGTCTGCAGGTCCTTGAGCTGCATCTTGGTGTGCTGAAAGTCGTGCAGCTGCTCCTGGAGGTCCTCGACGCGGCCTACGGCGTCGTCGATGATGGACTGGTACTCCTTCTCCTGCGTCGCCATCTGCTGCGCGTGCTTGAGGTCCTGCTGTTCGATGGTGCGTTCCATGGCCTGCTTGTGGGCCTCCCAGTGCTGCTGACTCTCCGTCTGCTTGAGCAAGGCCTCCGCCAGCATGATGTTGCGGTCCTTCTCATCGGCCAGGTCGTTCTGGATCTGCAGCTGGTTGCGGATGCCGCTGGACTGCTCCGTCTTGTGGTGGTGTTCGAGCTGGCGCACGAACTCGTGATGCGCCTGCTGCAGACCGCGGAGACGCACGTTGTGGTGCTTGGCCAACCGGCGTTGCGTTGCTTCGGAGGCGGCCACGATGACGGGCGCGAAGCCCAAGGTGGAGAGGATGATGTCGCGGTTGGAATTTGTGGAGGGCAGGTTGATGGCGTGGTCCATGGGCGTCAGTCCAGTGCGATCGGCAATGTCCCACGCGTCGGGATGATGCGTGAGCAGATCGATGATGACCTCCTCGCAGGCGGCATGCTTGGCGGCCAGGTGGAGCGGGTAGGCCTGCTGCGTGTTGCTGCGTATCCTCGTGGCCATGCAATGCACTTCCAGCAGCCTTGACACGACGTCGGCCGATGATTGATGGGCGCACGCGACGTGCAAGGGCAGGTAGCCATCGGCTCCCGCCTTCTCGACAGCCGCTTGGTTGTGAAAGAGCAAGACATCGACGACATCGAGCGGTGGCTCGTACTTGCAGACCTCGTGCAATGCGTAGTTGTAGGAGGCGGTTGGATCAGTTGGATCAGTATCGTTGGTATCATTGGTATCATTGACGTCGCCGGTCTCAATCTCGAAACCGCCGCTCTTGGATTGCTTGATGGAGGGCTGGCTGCTGCTGATGGCGGACTGGGTCAGAGAAGCATCGGCGATGGAGCTGTTGTCATGATTGGCATGGTCCGCGATCTTCTTCGGGTTGTTGACGACGTGAGCCGATTCCGGGAAGGAGCGAACGAAGTTGATGACATCATCCCAGGCTTGGCTCTCGATGAGGAAGAAGACATCCGTCGCTCGCAGCACACCTTCATCGTCGTCATCATCGTCGTCGCCATCGCTGTCATGGGTTGGCAGGAGCTGCTGCGGAAAGGGGTGGTGATGATGATCTGTCGGAGCCAGCGACAGGCTGGACGAGTCCATCTCATCGTCGTCCATCATGGTTGTGGAGCAGGATGGGGACTCTGATCGATCCATGAGTGAGACTACAGCGGATATCGGAGCGGAGACTGCGGATGGAGTCTTCCCTGTCTGTGGTTGTGTTTGTGCCTGCGCTTGAAGGGGCTTGGAGGGTTGCTGCTGATGCTCTTGTTGCTGCTGCTGTTGCTGCTGTTGATGCTCTTGCTGCTGCAGCTGCACTGGCTGAGGCGTCACCTGCCTGTGAGAAACGGTACTGAGCGTGCGATGGCTCCCGACGGAGGACTGGTGACTCGTGATGCTGGCGACGCTGCTGCCTCTGCCCTGAATGGAGGTATCGATGGGCGCAGGAGCTTTCTTCTGCAGAAGGCGACTCTCCAGCTCCCGCTTCCTCTGCCTCGCTCCCACCCTTCTGACCTGCATCCCGGCTGTCATGGCCTTTCCCGTTGCCGCGCTAACCGCCGTCTTCGTGTTCTTCGTGGATGCTTCAGCTGTTGCTTTCGTTGCTTCAGTTGCCGTTGTAGATGGTGTAGCTGACGCAGTTGATGTAGTTGTAGATAGCGCAGTTGATGTAGATGTAGATGCTGATGCAGTTGCTTTCGTGGCTGTCCCAACCCCAACCCCAACCCCAACACTGCCCCCTGCGCCTTTCCCAAACCTTATCCCAGCCCCTCCCAGAGATGCGGATCTCTTTCCCAAACCCATTCTCCCTTTCGTCCCCTGGCCTTCACGCGGTTGCTGCACCTTCGCAGGATGATTCTTCTCGTAGAGCGCGATGATGCTGGCCGCCGTTCTGGCTTGTGGACGGACGTACGGCATCTTGGATCGCGCGCTCCTTGATCAGCGGCTGCCGGATGGAGATGATGCAGCCGTAGTCGTCGTTGTTGCTGCTGTTGCTGTTGTTGCCGTGAGTATTGGTATGGTATGGCAAGAACAATGGCGTCTCTCTCTGTCTCTCTGTGGAGGCTGGTTCTGGCGAATGTGCTCACGCGGATGTCTCAACAGGACATCCCAGCTCCTCTTGTGGATGGAGATGGACGGGTGTGAATGGCGCGAGAATGTGGCCGCAGAGCACAGCTATGAAGTGGCTGTCAAGTTGAGGATGGTTGACTGACTTCTCGCCTCCGTGATAATTGCGTTCGTTCTTCACTTCTTGTTGCTGTCTGTCTGAGGTCGTTCTGTCTTGGTCTTGGTCTCTCTCTCTCTCTCTCCTTTCGTTTCTCTCTTGGTCTTCTTGGCGGATGGATGGATGTGTGCGTGTGGGTGTGTGACACTGCCTACGCACCAGTACGCGTATGTGTGCGCTTGCGGCGTTCTCCGCTTTCTTGCTTCTCTCTTCCTTTTCTTGCTCTCGCTGATTCTTGTCGAGGTTGCGGATGCAGCTTCTTCACTTTTGTGTTGGAGTTGCGCACCTCTCTCTTACCGGAATAATTTGTCGGTTCTTCAACACGATTGACCCTAATTGGGGTCGGTCACGCCAACGATTTCCAACGCACAAGCGTGCATGTGTATCGGTGTCGCATCATCCATTCGTGAATTTAGTCCCACACCACACTTTCTCATTGCCGCGGTGAAATTGGTGTTGGAACTTTCTCATCATCATGTTGCGAACGCATTCGGGCCATGGGCACTTGCACATTCGCATGACAACTTGCTTCCAGTTACTCAATCCAGTACAGTAAACTCTCTTTCCAATTCAAAACATCGCCACCACACGGTACGGATGTTTCAAGAAACATCCATCACACTTTCAAAAAGTGACCCCAATCCAATGCAATGGAATCCATTTCAACACAACACAACGAGATGATGGAGTACATCATCCATGTTCAAACATGCTGTGCAAGCGAGACCCAAAAGTCAAACACTTTCGTTCGTCCTGTTTTCTCCACCATGCCGATCATTGGTTTCACTATCCGCTCTTGTGCCAACTCTGCACGAGTGACAAATTGATGAGGCAAAGAACCTCGCTCCGCCGAAAATCCAAAATTTTTCCCCCGACACACAAAGGGCCATCACAACAAAAATGACGGTTGGGAATCTCGAGACATCAGCAACTCATCGAAGCCAATTCAGTGTTGTTGTCATTGTTGTTCTTTTATAGAGTTACAGTTCATTGCATTGTTGCAGCCTCATCTTAACAACAGGCACGTGATGTTCACCACACCACACACCTGCTCTCCTCTCTCTCTCTCTGATTTGCTTCTCCGTGAAACCTTGTCTTTCTACATGCACTCTTGTACTCACTCTTGTCATCGTCGTAGTCTTCAGAACACGGTTTCCTGAAGACCTGGTCTGTTTCATTCATCACTGCCTTCGATGGACTACCCGAATATGCTTCATGTATTCAGCATAAACTTACTCCGATGTCATGGACAACGGCTCTTCTGCGGCTCGTTTCGAATCAATCATGTTGTCCAGGATGCTGGTGGCGCCGTCGGCATCATCAGTTTCCGCAACATCGTCAACGTCAACACCGACCTTGGCTGCCTGCTGCGCGAGTCGGGCGAAGGCGGCGTTCAGTCTTGATTGCGTGTCATCCTCCTCCTCTGTCTTCTGCGACGCCTTCATCATGGCGGCTGAGATGTCGCTCTTGGCATCGATCATGGTGTGCACTGGCTCGGTCGTGGCGGTGCTGATGGTCACGGCGGCGGCGGATTCCTGGTCGTTCACCTTCTCTTCGGTGGTGACCTCCTCCACGGTGCTGTCGGCTTTGTTGAGGTTGGCCTCCTTCATGAGATCGCGCAACCGCATCTCGTTCTCCAACATCATCACGCGGGCCTGCGCAGCGTTGAGCTGAGCCACGCGCTCCATCAGGGCGGTAGAGATCTCCTCGCGTTGCATCTCGGCCTCCTCGAGCTTGGCCGTCATGGTGCTGAGGATCTGCGACTTATGTTGCTCGGCCTCTTCCATGCGCGTGTTCAAGGTCTCCATGACCGAGGCCTTCGCGGCTTCCACCTGTCCCAGACGGTCCTGGAAATCTTCGTTCTGTCGTTCGCTGATCAGGTTGAAGGCCATGATCTCCTGATCGTGCTCCCTCTGCAGCTTCTCGCTCATCAGGTCCTTCTTCTCGATGTGGGCCTCGAGATATGCGACGCGATTCTCGAAGGCCGTGATCTTCTGCAGCAGATCGGATTCGCGCTGCACCTGGTTGGCCTTGAGCTGGGCGATCTCCTCCTCCATCATCTGGTCCCACATCTTGGGGTTGCGGTTGTGCGCCTCCAGCGATGCCTCGAGGGCGGAGATTTGGAACTCCTTGCGGATGTTCTCCTCCATGAGGCGTGCGATGTGACGGTTGTCGCTGGTGGTTTGGCGCAGCTTGCCGTAGTCCTCCTTCACGACGTCGCCGGCGAAGAGCGTGCGAGCGCCGGATGCCTTGCTGATGACGGACGGTGGTGTTTGGATGTCGGCGTCGTCGGTGGGATCCTCCTTCTTCTTTGGAGCCTTGGCGGTGTCCTTCTGTTCTGGTTCCGGCGTGGCAGGGGCTTCCTCAGTCTCCCCTTCGGTCTGGACTGGCTTCTCGTCCGCATCGAACAGGGATGCGACGCCCTTGGGTGAGTCCGTCTTGCGCGGTGTTTCACCCTTGGCACCGTCTGGATCAATAGATCGGGTTCTGCTGATACCATCCGCCTGCAAGTCGGCGCTCGTGACGGTGGCGGAGTCGAGTTCCTCGCGTGCTGCCGAGGAGGCGGTTGGGGCGGAGCCCATGCAGAAGAATGTTGAGCAGCTCATTGTCGATGTTGAGTGAGTTCGCTTCCAAAGTGCTGGTATTTTGTGAGTTGTGAGTTCAGTGTGTGTTGCTATTTGGGTGGAGATAGGTGCGAAAGTGTTGGACGGTTTGAAATAGATCGATTCGAGGTTGGAGTTGGTGTGGGAGTGGGCTGTGATGTGAGTATGAGTATGAGCGTGCGCGTGAGTGTTTGTTGCGGAGCGTCCGTTGACAGGTTTGACGTGAGGAAGGACGGCAGTAGAGTATGGGTGGGTGGTAGGATCAAGTTGCTGTTCCCTTGGAATAGAGCAGTGCTACGGTTCTTGGAGCAGATTGGGTCGACGCCCTGTTGTTCCAACACTTATCGCGTCGTAGCGTATCTGTACCTCCTCGCGTCAGGTGGCTACGGGTACTCGTTCGATGGACATGCGTTGGTGTTGGTGCTGTTGTTGGTGTTGGTGTCGGAGCCGGCTGGACGTGCCGTTTCCTCGCGAAAGTTGTTGTCCGCATGATGTGATGGCCAACCGATCTTGTGGGGTCGTTGAGTGCACTGCCATCTCGCATCGGATAGGTTTGTCTCACCATGTGTATCTGCATGATAGTCGGCTTCAACGGACCGATACGCATCTCCAAATCCATCTAAGTCGTTAAGTAACCAGTCGTATATATCACGAGGTGGCGATGTCGCAAGCGATGAATACGACACGTACACGACATCCAATCACATGACGAAAAAATGTGTCTTTTGACTCAGTGGACTGCAACTCGTTGGGTGGAACTCAAACGTGGATGTATATCAGGATCCAGTCGTGCACTTGTCGATGTTGAAGCCAAACGTGGAATCGTTGAAGATCCCAGTCGTGTTGCTCGAACTGGCACAGACACATCACGAAAAAGAACGTAAAGGCGGAAGCGAACAAACGTGACAGACACAACACCTTCAAACAGAAAAAGCAATAAGGGGAGGGAGAAGGACATCGTATCTTACATAGTACATCGACGTTGCTGGGTGACCCACTTTACATTTGGCGCAGGTAGTACATACCATACGAGTACGACCCAGAGAGGCAGTGATGTTGATCATGTCATAAAGCAGCGACAACGCCAAGCTCATCTCATCTCAAATTAACTCAACTCAACTCAATTCGATTCAGCGATTCAACTCAATCCAAATCAATCATGACAGACTTCACGACCATCCGAAACCTCAACGACTACGAGTGCATACTCGCCCCGATGACGTGCAATGCCGGTGTGTCCTTCTCCATGCCCGACGCTGCGGGTGATGCTGGCAAGGCAGCCATCACTCAGGCCTGGAAGTACACCGTGGCACGCTACGAGTGCCTCCAAGTGCGCCTCAAGGCTCGTGACGATGATGCCAGCCAAGGTGTCCTTGGTCAGCGCTTCACGATCGAGAAGTCATCCTCGGTTGAGGATGCCATCGAGATTGCCTTTCATGAGAAGGTCCCCGTCGAGGCAAAGAGCGGGAGCACGAGCGGGGATGCCGCCATCTCGCTTCTGCAACACTTGCAGTTGCACGGCACCACGAAGGTCGAATGGACCAAGTCGTCCTACAATTTGGAGTTCTACCAATGCAACGTCGACAAGGACGACGACAAGGCAACGGTCACATCCCCAGGAGTGGTTGCGTATCGAATGATTCTATGTCTGTGCCATTCCGTCAGCGATGGACCAGGCACCCTGTCCGTCGTCAGATACTTCTTGAGTCAGCTAAGCTCCTGCATCAAGGTCGAAGGAGGGTCGGGCGCGTCATCTTCCGACGCCTGTCTGCGATGCATCGACTTGCAAGCGCACATCCTTGGCGCTGACTATGGATCCAGTGTTGGGAAGGATGATGCCGCGCCAAAGGACGGTTACTTCCCATACTTGGAAATCACAAAGGCAGCACTTGGCAAGTCCGATTTGACGTTCGAGGATGGAACGAAGATCTTGCGACAGGAGCCTCGGCAGGGGCTTCCCAAGCCTGACGAAGGCAGCAACTCTGGTGCCATCGAGGCGTTGAGCATTGAATTGTCAGAGGCCGAGACGGCGAAGCTGCGCGAAAACTGCAAGGCCAAGGGAGCCACCGTCCAAGGTGCGCTGAACGTCGCCTTCGGACTGGTGCGACTGGCATTGTTGGATCATGCTGTGCCATGCAAGATCCCATTCCAAATCCCCATGAATTGTCGCAAGTTGACCACGGTAGCAGCAGCACCACCACCTGCTGACTCCAACAGCGACAAGAAGGAAGCGAAGAGCCACCACCTCGACGATACGTGCCTGTGCGGCTCGGCTGGATTGTGGCAGCTGCTTGACGTCGGCAGCACGGACAAGATCCTCTCCGATTTGGCCAACAAGTCCTCCGGTATGATGCGCAAGGCGGCGGATGACGGACAGCCCAAGGAATGGCTGCGCCGTCTCATGAACAATCCTGCCGCCATGCCACCATACGCATTGATGATGTCGTCCATCGGCGTTGCGCCAGTCAAGGGCGAATACGACAACGGCCTTTCGGTCAAGGATCTCATCTTCTTCGGCGGTGCCAAGAGACCACCGGCTCCATCGGGCGCCCAAGCAACCATGGTGCACGTCCAGACCTTTGGCGGCCGGCTGCATCTGACATTCAACTACCTTGGCGTGAACAAGATCTTTGCAGAAAAGACAGTCAAGGGTTTGCAGTTCCTGCTCAAGATGATTGCGGGTCAGGATACCGACAGCGACAACAATGCTGCTGCTACTGATTCCATCGATCTCACTGTCGCTGAAGTCTTGGACAAGTTGAGCTCGGTCATCAAAATGGAATAGAGCAGAATATGTTTGGAGTTTGAGTGAAGTTGCTGTCCAACTTAATTGAATATAATAGAGTTGTTAGTGGAGCTGATACGTTACTGCTTCACTTCATTGACACTTACTAATAGTTTGAGCTTATCCACTATATGTATGGCATGTGCACTTGCTGTTCACTCGTACTCTGCACGATAAGAGGAAGGTAGTTTGTTTGCGATGCATTGATTTACTTCAACTGATGACGAATCGATTGAGGTGTCACTTGCATGCAAACTGTTTGGATACATCGTGTTTGGTGCTCACTCTATTCTGAGCTTGCATCCGTGGCTGGTGGGTCCATGGGAACAGACGGATGGTCTCCACCGACAGTGTCGACTGCAACAACAACATTGTCGTCGTCGGCAGTGGCATCCGAATGCGCGGCTGCGTTCGTGGTTGTGCCTGTGTCAGCACCATTGTCGACTTCGGGTGAGACGTCGACGTCGACATCAGCCGTGGCACCAACATCAGCATTGGTGTTGTCCTTGCAATTATTACCGTCACCATTGTCATCGTCTTCTTCATCTTCCTCGTTGACATCGATATCGACAACATCCACGATCATCGCGACATTGTCTGTGTTGTCACCACCATCTTCATTCTCATGCAGAGCAGCAACAGTGGCTTCTTCTTCTTGTTCAGGGCTGGCGGCAACAGACTGTGTCTCGGCAATGACAACGTCAACGTCAACAGTTTCCTCCGCGACTACAGCGGGGGATGGTTGTGAGTGACTGCTGGTAGCACGCTTGATAGCGTTGTTGCCATTGCGGCTCTTGTCTTCACAGTTGCTTGTTTGGACGGAGAGAGTGCCGCTGTTGCTGGTTCTGATGCTGCGGCTGCTGAACGCATCTCTCTCGCTGATGTCGTCGTAAGATCCCGCCTCGCTCACGCATGGGGCGGGGACTTTGCGCTTGTTCAGAACATCAGTGACGAATTGCAACAGCTTGTCCTGTTCCTTGTTGCTGGCCTTCAATGTCTTGAGTTCCTTCGTTGCTTCTTCCAGCTGGCAGCTCTTGATGGAGTAGTCGTCGGCGATGGATTGCAGATGGGCGTTGGCATCGAACAGGAGCTTGATGGTGTGGCGTTCGCTGCGCAGTGTCTCCTTCAGCGATGCATTCATCTTCTCTGCTTGACTGTTGCGTTGCTTCTCGTCTTTCAGCTCCTGCTTGAACTCGACGACGTCCTGCTTCAATGACTTGATCTCGGCTTGGTTCTTCTCGTTGAGGACGATGCGGAACTTGATCTCATCCGCCAACGCGTCGATATCCTTCTTGATGTATCGCGACTTGCCAGCGCGCGCCGCATCCTTGAACACCTGCTTGGCATCCAACCTCATCAAATCCCACGCATGGCTATCCTTGAGGGTCGCCATGTCCTGCTCGTGCTGCTCTTCTTGATCGCGCAACAAGTTCGCGAGCATCTGGGTCTTTCCGATCTGGGCTTCGAGTTCTGCTTCGACCTTGTCTTGCACCAGCCTCATGGCAGCGATTTCTTCCTGCAGCTTGTGGATGGATTGCTTGTGCTGTTTGGTCTCTTCGATGGATTTGGCGATTCGAGTTTCGTTGGTGAGCTTCATTGTGCTTGCTGCGCGACGCTCTTCCACCAGATCTTTGAAGAGGTCGTGGTTGTGCTCCTCCAGGGCCTCGACGCGAGAAGCGTCCTTCTCCAGCTTCTTTTCCAGTTCCTTCAATCTGGCGAGCAACTTGGGATCTGGGACAGGAACCTCCTGAATCATGGGTGGGAAGTTTCCGAGGGATGGTGGTGGTTGGGTTCGTTCCGACGATCGCGGGGGCCGCGGTGGCGGAGGCGGCGGCACTGCCATAGATGCTGGTGCGGCTGCAGTTTTGACAGCGGTCGTCGTTTGAGCTGGAGGTGCCTTTGCATTCGTATTCGTCGCAGGCTTTGTTGGCCCAGTCGTCTTTGCATTTGCTTTTACAGGCGTTCTGATCACGGCCCTCGGGTCTGTTGATGGAGATGGTATTGGCGTCGATGCGAATGAGAAAGCTGACGATCCTAATGCTGAAATGGACGAGGCGTTGAATGTCGGTGTGGGCGCCGGCGTGTATGGTGCAGCTGATGACTTCGATTTTCTGGCTTTGGATTCCTTCTGCTGTGACATGAGCTGTAAGTGATCAAGGAATGGGGTGATGTCCAAGCGGCGCATGATGCTGTGCAAGTAGTCATCATCGCTCGTCTTCATGCTGTTGGTCTTCTTTGGGGGATTGTTGGTCTTTGCGCTGCGGCTCGTTTTCGTTGCACTTGTGTTTGTGCTCGTGCTTGCGATGACCTCCACTCTCTCTGCGGTGCCGACCCGCTCCTCCTCGTCTTGTCGCTGATCCATGCCGCTGGAGACGGCAGCACCAGCCGCCACAACCACTTTGCGATTAGGATCCACGTTGCACACCACCTCCGTCACATCGTCTGCTGCGAAGGACAGATTGGCTGTGCTCTCCTCCTGCTTGATGCGCTCATACACTTCGTACACCTCATCTGGGCGTTCGCTCATGGACTGGACCAGGATCTGGAAATCACCGATGGATGGCACTGTCGTGTTGATGTGTTGCGAGCGTGGCGTCTTCTTGCTCCCGCTCGACTTGCCAAGGTGGGATCTGGACGTCCGGCCTACCGCATTCTTGCTGTTGCTGCCACGGTTGCTGTGCGTGGCAGTTTTGTGATAGTTAGCAGTGATGGAGCTCATCGAAAGGCTGCTGGCATTGGGCAAGATGCTGCTCTGATGCGACTTTGTCTCCACGATGACGTCTGGCATGTAGCATTCTTCACCGGCGCCGTGTTGGGAACTGGCTCTCGCACTGTTGGTCTGTCCTCTGGCTGGCAGTGTCCGGTTGGAGGTCTTCATCTTCCCACGTCGCAGTACTTGATTGGTACTTGTGTGCTTAATCGCAGGCGCCTGGACGTTGATTGTGGGAATGTCGAAGGCAGTTGCTGCCGCGATGAAAATGATTGTTCTTGATGGTGGTGGGAGGGAATGGCGATGACGAAGAAGATCTTCTCAGCATCGTTCTCGCTTCTCCCTCCACATCATCATGGTTTGCCTTGATGTTGTGGGTGTTAATTGTGAGCGAGCGACTCGACAGGCTCGAATGTCAACGACTTCGATTATAATATTCATGACGTGATATAATTATACATTCACACTCGCTGAAATACACAATTTAACCCCCGTGACGTTATTGAGTGTGACACGAAAGAGAACGGTCGAGACATGAGTGGAAAATTCCTCGCCGAATCGAATTCGGTTTGGTCGTGGCGAAAACGAGAACGCGTCGCTGACGAAGAACAGCCACGACACAAAAAGAACTCGCTTGTTGGCAGATTTCGACAAAATTACACGTTTCGCCAAAAGTGGTGATGCCAGTGGGATTTGAACCCACGCCAATTAAGAATGGTGCCTAAAACCACCGCCTTAGACCACTCGGCCATAGCATCACAGTTGACACAATTGGTCGAAACCTTGCGTTTTTAATGTTCCAGATGCAGCTTGAACGGCGGAATGGATGTTTGAGGCTGCGTTGTGTTCCCAAGAAGCGGCTGTCTGCCTGCTCTGGCTGTCTTCATCTACTCCGCTATGGTGCTCGCCCATGAATGTATGCATATGTACATCCTGGGAGCATTGCATCAACCATACTGCACCATTCTCTACTCTCATAGAATCCGCTCCTCCTCCATGCATGCTTGAAATGAAAAACTAAAAATTGTTTGACTTTGCCTACGCTGCGTCCCATTCCCCTGCCCCCCTGCTCAGCCTTTCTTATTCGCCGACACGCGTTCCAGCTGCACCTTGTGGCGCTTCAATGACGACCACTGATGCTCACGTTCGTGCTCCGCCAAGGCTCTGCGATTGCGCAGCAGACGGATCTCCGCACGGTACCCCTGCAAGACTTGGCGCGTCCTGTTGGCCCTCGCCTTGCTCTGGTCCACCGCATGCTGAAGCAACCGGATGATGTTGTCCTGGTTGGACATGGAGTCGTCGATGCCGATGAGCCTGTTACCACCTATCGGCGACGTCAGCGGCGATTGCATCGGCCTTGGCTTCTGCCTCAACTGTTGCTGATCCTGTAGCTGCGTTTGCGGTTTGCTCGTCGTTCCTGAAGACTTCGTTTTGGAAAGTGGCGGTACCGCCAGGTATTGCCTATCGCTGCCATTCTTGCTGGGCGTCCCGATGACGTCTGCTCTTGGCGAGGCGGGCGGTTTGCTGAGCTTCTTGGACGACGACTTGCTGGACCGTCGGTTGGCGCCGTTTGTCGTGCCACGCGGGATGCGCTCCCGGCTTCCGCTGCGCGTGCGATGGCGTCGCTGACGCGTGCCGTCCTTATCGCGCGATTTGCTGCGGCCGTCGTCCCGCGGTCCACGGCTGCCGGAACGACCTCGATTGTATCTGGCGCGGTTCTGCGGTCTGGGCGAAGGCACGGAGGATCTGGACTTGTTGGATTGGACTGGCGAAGTGAGGTTGTGCTTGGCGTCTAGCGTGACGGCTTTGCCTTCACCGCGCAAGGGCACCTCGATGTCGCAGGTCTCGTCGTCCACCTCCGTGACGTTGGTGATGTTGCGAGTCGATCTGTGCTTGCTGCTTTTGGTGCTCTTGCTGCTGCTGGAATTGATCGATTGCTTGGGGATGTCGGTGGCATCCGGCTGCACCAAGCGCATGGATTGTGACCTGGAGGCGGACGCGATTCTGTGGTTGGAGACGGCGATCTCCTTCTGGTTTGGATTGGAGGGTATTTCAAGCTGCGGACAGTTGAAGGGTGACATGGACGTGAAGTACTCCGTGCTGTGCGTGGATAGCTTGCCTAGGTCGTTGATGTATGGTTGGGTGCGCGCGGTGCTGCGGTTGCTGGTGCTTCCGCTGGTGATGGTGGATGCCACTGTGCTGATCGTCGATTCTGACTTGGCGATGCGTTCGCTCTGGCTTTCGCCTTCACGTTCGTCGGTGTCGTTGTTCATGATGGAGATGATCGATTCGTCGAAGGCGATGTTGGTGCCGCTTCCGTGGTTGCTAGTGATGGTGGCGCCTGAAGCTCTCCTGTTGGCTTGTCTGGCGTTGTTCTTGGACCGTGCTGTTGGTTGTTGCTGTGTTGATGGCTGCTGTTTCTTCTTACTACTGCTGCTGCTTCCACCATTCGCACTAGCACTAGCACTGGCACTAGCGCTGACGCTCGCACTGCTGCTATCGCTGGTCTTTCTGATGAAGTTGCTGGTGCTGTGTGGCTTCTGGATATGGCTGTGAGTCTGAATGTTGCTCTGGCTCTTGCTGTGAGCGTTGCTGTGACTGTGATGATCGCTCTTGGTGCTGCCTCCATCGGTGCTGCCGGGATGCATGAAGTCCTCCTTGCGCCCGCGCCTGGAAGGCCGGTTGCTCGATCGTTCCTGCCGCGAGCTGCTGTCCGAGTCGACAATGTCATCATCCTCATCGGAACCGGCCTCGCGAACGGGGTTGTTGCGCGCCGTCTTCGGCACAGATGCGTCGTTCGTCTCGTCGTTGGGGACGGACGCCTCAAACGAACCCCGACGTCCTTGCGATCGCTGCACACCGGGCCTTGCTGACTTACTGCGCGTCATGGACTGAATGCCTCCGCTCTTGCACCGCCGCAACGCCGCGGGCCTGGCCAAAGCGGGTCGTTTCTTGCCTAGCAGATCTCCGATGGCGCGCGCCATCTTGGCGTGGCCGCTGATGGCGTGGATGTTGTCGCGCTTCGACTCCTCCTCCTCCTCGTCGTCATCGGAATCCAACTGCACGTCGAGATTCCCGGCGCTGAGACTGCGCTGCGGCGTGTTGGGCGGAGGCACGCGCGGTTCGACGATGGCCACGGACGCCGCGATGGAACCCAGGTCGTCGTCATCGTCTTCGCCCTTCTTCTTCTTGCGGCGGTTGCGGCGTCGGCCGATGGAGAGGGAGCGCAGGGAGATCTTGCGGAAGCGGTTCTCCGACATCTTGTTGCTGTTGATGCGCGCGCTGTCGTCAATGTCGTCATCGGAGTCCTCGCGGTCTCTCGATCTGCCGCGACCTCTCATTCTGGGCGGACCTTGGCTGCGGCTGCGGGCGTTGCTGCGCACCGGCGTGTCGTCGTGGTGCTTGTGATCGTCGTGGGCGCTCCTGCTCCCGATGGCGCGCGATCGGTCGTCGTCCTTGGTCTCGCCGCCGTCCGATTCGTCGTTGAGGTTGATCTCCCTGTCGCCGACGCTGTCGATGGCGCTGCCGCCGTCCGTGCTGTCGTTGGCATCGAAGTTGAAGCTGGCGATGCTCATCATGAGGCCGTACTGATCGTCCTCGAGGCTGCCGGAGCTGGTGGACTTCTTGATGCCCAGGGGGCCGCTCACGCTGGCGTGCAGCGAGAGCTTGGAGGCGATGCCCTCCACCAACGTCTGCATCAGCTTCTTCTTCGGCTTCACCACCTCCACGGATGCTGTGTCGTTCTTGTTCATGGTGTTATGATTGAGTGCTTGTTGTTACTTTGGTCCTGTTGATGGTTCTTGCTTGCTTGCTCTTGCTGCGTTCTCTCGTCTCTTTGGCGATGAACTGTCACCTCTTCTTGCTCTGCATCCGCCACACCGACTGCTGCTGCTGTTGTGACTGATGCTAATGATGCGATGGAGTCGAAAAGGCGCCTGTCTTGTCACACTCTTGAGCAGAGTATAGTGCTAATCTCGGTATGGCGGTGTGTGTCCCAACAACCCTCGCTCTCTTGTCAAACCAAGAGTGACACCAACACCTCACTGCTTCGCCACCTCGAGTCGTTGCAGCGGCAGGTGCGAAAGGAGGAGATCGTATAATACAACTACTCTATGGAAGCTATCTGCTCTGCGCTCAGTCCTCTCTGCAAGTATGCTATGATATGATTGACGCAAGGGAGAGTGCCTTTGCGACGGTTTCGGTTTTGTCACGTTGCTCCGAACTCAGCTGGCCCGCCTTTTGTGCTTCGTTGTCCTGGCCGAGTCTTTCTGTTGTTTGCCAATCCTTCTCTCTCTCAAGTTGCGCGCGCTTCTGCCCATTGACAACCAAGCCTCCTCTTCCTTCCTTCACTGTTGACACTGTCGCTGTGCTTCTCGTTTCCCTGTTGACTTCCCCCTTGTGTCACTGTTTGAGTGTCTTGGTCTCTGCCTCTCTTCTTGTCTGTTGTTTTGAATGGGGTTATCGACGATTTTGCGATAGTTCCTCCTCGTTTCCTCGCCGTCACCATGTGCAACGATTAATGTGGAGGACAGTGTCGCTTTTCCTGCGCAGGGATGCCGTTCAGCAAGAATACTACCTCTGCGTTCACACTCTGCCGCGCAATTACGCGTCGCTGTTATTCGTCCGACCTCAACGCCTCTCTTCGCTGCCGTTGGCGTCAAACTGTCAACATCGCGCTTCTACTCGTAGTCCACGTGAAACTATTTAACCAACACCGCGCCGCAGTTGTGTTCTCCTCTGGGTGCACCATGTGATTGTCGTCCAAATGACTCCCAACGCATTATCCGCACATGCCGGTGATCCAAACGTGTAGGGAGAAAAATTGGAACAAGAAAAGCGTCGGCATTGTTGGATCTCTCCGCATGGAACATCCCAACCACTCCTCTGAATAGAGTACTTTATTATTTACTTTGACGCGGAGTATTCTATTCTATTACTATTACACTCCATCCATCCATCCATTCATGATTCTATTATCTCCATTGATCTATCCGCAGCATCGTGATGGAAACTCAGCCGACGAACTTTGTGTTGCTACAGTGTTGCTGTGTGGCCTCCTTGTCATAGCTTGTATTCTGCCCATGTTACATGGGCACGCACGGAGATGGAGCTTCAACGCTGGCATGTAGCAACTGGTGAATGCGGCATGGAGTCGAGCAAAAGGGAGGTCGTGTCCGGTCTACTCCGACGCATGAAGAGCGTGCTCGAGTATTGATCGAACGGTGGCTCGTCGCAGCGATCATCTTGTTGCGTGATGTTCATACGTTAGCTACGCTATGTATTTTGGTCGGCAATTGGAGAGCGACCAGGAGCAACGGCAACAGAGGAGATGGTGTCTCGATACTCCACGATGCGCCGTACAAGATTGGGAAAGACTCTTGGTTGGTGATGTCACACGAAAGTTGCGATGTTTTCTCCCGTCAGCGCAACGAAGGGAGCCCACCACTCCATTTCATTCCATTCCATTGAATCGGTCTCGCACAATCAGCAATCACGACCACGATCATCACCACGACAACAACTGCCCCTCGTAAAATCATCACCAACATGGCGATACGACGTGACTTGTTCCTTTGCACGCGCAACATCAACAACGCAACACAATCACATGACCATTCATTGGTCCTCTTTCTCTTCAATCTACCTCGAACCTTCCTCTCATGCGGAACAACAGCAAAGCCGAATAAAGTTCTGCAATCGTACGAACACAGCAAGTATAGAGCCACGGTGCACGTGCGCCATGTTCCTGTCCCTCGCAGTCCGTTTGGCGACGACAAAAAAGGCAACAACATCACTCAAAGGACATCCGTAAAGTGACGGAGCTTCACACCAGAGAGCTTCACACCTTCGCAGGATCACGCGTCGCACTCACGAAACGCCGTTGGTTGGTTGGTCGGTTGTGAAGAATGAAACGAACAGGACCTGCCCTGACTCCTGGTCGCCGAAGCCATTGCACTTCCCCGGCCCTGCGACCAATCATGCTTGGAGCATTGTTTTTGTCGATGCAATCGACGATGTTGGTGTTGGTACTGCCTGCTGATCATTGTCTTGCCTCGCATTGCAGTGGATACCATCAATGATGGGTTGCCGTTGGAAGGGCAGTGTGCGAGCAAAGGCATACTCTGCGGAATAGAAAGATCAACGCGCAGCAATCGTAATCATTGTTAGTGATGTGCAAAGAAATGGGCACAGGAGAGAGTCAGTGAGCGTTCCTTCAAAGGAGTACCTATTCCGCAATGCTCCGCGCCATCGTGGCGAAGATGCGTTTCAAAGACTTGTGCGAGGGTTTTACTAGGTCACTAGATACCGCAACGGATTGTTGCCTTCCACAACCAAGCGAGCCCTCTTAGCATCAATCTTGCATGGTACTCTAATTCGGAATCCGACAAGGTGTAGAGATCTCGCCTTGCCGAAAACGTTACCATGCATGTGCATCCTCCGCAGCTCCAACAAATCGTGTCAACGAGCAGTCACACGGCCGCGCATCGACTGAAAGATTAGTCGACGCACGCTATCCTGTTCGACGTACCGTGAAGTCAAGCGACGAGGTCGAACGAATGAATCACTCTACTCTACTCCTTTCATCGTCGCTCCACCATTGGCGACTTCGTTCCATGACCAACCATGCCCATCAACGGATCTTCGTGAAAGAGGATGGAGTTGTGTTTGTGGTGGCAGATCTTTGTTGTTGATGATGATTTTGTCCATGTTTTTGTGTGGTTTCCTTGATGTGCTGATCTCTTTGTGGAACGCAACCGTTGTGTCAATACGGACGCCGTACAGACGTTTTATGTGTCTATTACTTTGGTATTCGCGGCAATATACATATTCATGAATTAATTCAGTGCAGCACAAACGCCACATCTACCAACGGATGTAGATTTGGAGCGTATCCACGACATGTGAAGACTTTGGTTGGCGTGGATCGTTCGTCGCGTACCATTGAGCTGGGTCAGCGTTCTTGATCCAGGACTTCCTGATGGCATTAGTAGAATGCCCTGCACTTGGGCAAAGGAGCGAAGCATCACCTTGGACCATACATGGTAGAGAGCTTGGCATCATCGCGAGGCACCGATACAGTGGAAGTTGCTTGAAACAGATACTTGTCTTTAGGTACGTGTTATTCGTGCGACTCTTCCGCCGATTGGGGAAGGACGCAGCACATAGTGTATGCATTTTGTATTGGTACAGAGAGGTGGATGTAGATCGCCACTGTTCAGCGTTGATGCTGTGTTTCGTGCTCGCGATCTCATCATCAAATGATGACAAGCACCAAGATCGAGGCCTTGATACGTCATGTTGTTGTTGACGCCGTAGCCGTCGTCGTTGTTCAGTACCTTCTGCGGCTCTGGTTGCCGGGCTGGCCTCTGCGTTCGTCCCAGCGATCCTGATCGGAACCGCTGTCGTAGGAATCGACTTCGACGCTGTCTTCGTCATCGTCGTCCTCTTCCTGCGCTTGGGCGAACATCTCCTCGAGGACTGCGTTCTTAGCCTCACCGAGACGGTCCTCTCCGAAGTAGAGGGAGAGCGTGTCTTGATCGAGAGCCAGGGACTCCAGGGCCATGTTAGCGTTGACGTCCTGGATGTAGGCGATGGCGTCCGACGTTGTGATGTAATCACCGAGCGGACCAGTGCCATCTTCCGGCGTGATGTCCTTGCCGTAGCGGAAGGCGAAGCTCTTCTTCTTGTGACGTGCGCTGAGGTCCGCGAAGAGGAGGCAGAGCCACTCGGCGTAGGTCTTGCGGAATGCCCGGCTGTTCTCACGCAGGGACCTGATGCGGCGCACGAGGACGAACCAAACCTCATCCTCGTCGGGGTCGCTTGGGTCTGCGCGAAGCGGGATGGTGTGGTCTGTTGGATTCGGCCTCGTCAGGATGGCGTCGATGTTGTACTCGAGACGCAGCTCTTCGGACTCCTCCAGAGCCTTGACGAGCGGTGCCAGGAACGGCTGCTTCTCGGAATGCGTGCTCTGGAAGTAGACGAGGATTTCTCCGGAGTCGGTACCAGTGGTGATGGCCTGCACGGTTCTTCCTCTGCGTGCGGTTCCGCCAGATCTCGCTGTGCCCGAGGATCGTGTGCTGCGTCTGGAGTGCACACTGGCGTCACCTCTGTCGAGGATGGAAGCATCTTCCTTGACGGACTTGCCGCCTCGGACAGAACTGTTGCCACGAACGGATCTATCCCCCTTGGCAGGCTTGTCACCGCGTACGGATACGTCGCCCTTGACGGTTCTGCCGTCTCTGGTGGACAATTCATCCTTAGCGGTCGCATCGTCTTTGACTGTCTTGCTGTCCTTCGACGCCTTCTCGTCATCGGTGGATTTGTCATCCTTGAGGGACTTCTCTTCTCCATCGGTGGAGCTCTGCTTGTCGGTGGTGTCTTCCTTCTCCGGGTTCTTGCCGTCCTTGACGACGGCTGGCGGTGGCGTCGGAGCATCTCCGCCGCTAACCATGCGCGTCTTACCCCATGAGAAGTCATCCATATGGACGAACGAATACAGAGGAAGGATGAAGTAGAATGTCGGAATGCCGAACATCACGTACATGATGAACCAGAAGAAGTAGTCCCATCGAGAACGGATCAGGAACGGAAGCATCATCAGGATGATCGTCACAGCGTAGAAGTATAACACGAACGTGTCGATCGTTTCGGGCTGAGTGGCAAAGAGATATCCCAGGTATCCGAGGTATGCGATACTGGCCGGAAGGATCATGGTGGCGAGCAGATCTGCAATCACGATGGTCTTCATGGAAATGCAGCAGATACCGCACATCGTCTCCACCTTCAACAGCTCGAACATATTGTGAAGCGTGGAGTTGATCCATCGACGACGTTGACTCAGCAAGATGGAGAAGGTGTGTGGGACGATCGTCCAGCAGATGGCTTCTGGGACGAAACTCAGCTTCATTCCGGGGAAGTGCTGCAACAGCAGCGTCGTGAGCATACGATCTTCTCCGAGCTCGTACAGGTTCTTCTCGTGAAGGGACTCGATGTCGTTGCGAGAGTACTCTTGGAAGATGATGTCGGCTGAGATCAAGGGGTTCATGTCTTCGGTGAAAAGTCGGTACATGGTGAAACAGCCTGGGAGACATGTGACGCAGCCGAACACAGACTCGAAGGCCTTCTTCATGTGATGACTCGAGAAGTACTCGAAGACTTGCATCATGGTGACCCATGATTGCGACTTGTTGTCGACCTGGGTCTCTCCGCAGCAGGCGAGGACGGTCTTGTTGCGCTCGAGGTGGTAGACCATGTGCTGCATGGCCATGCGATGGACGCGGGTGTCGGCGTCGATGGCCATCATGTACTCAATGTCCTTCAGTGGGATATCAAGACGGTCCAACTCGCGCTTCACGACGTTGTCCAGCTCACCTGGCTCACGGTTGTAGTGGAGGCGGTTCAGCATACCAGCAATGGCAAGCTGAGAGTCACGCTTTCCTCTGTTACCGGCTCGACGAGTGCCACGTTCTGCCATCGATCCTTGCTTGACGAGGACCATGTACTTGAGGCGTCGCGTTCCGTTGCCGATCTTCTTTTCGTACACTCCTGCGTAGACGGAGATGTAGTTCCTGGTACTCTCACCAAGACTCTTGTATTCGTGCGCTTCGTCCATGCAATCGAATTCGAAACCGAGGATATCACCCAAGATCTCTGGCGTGCTGGCTGTCGCACCAGATCCGGTGATGACACCGTCGGCCACAACGGTCAGAACCTTGTTCTCTTCAGGGTAGTCATTCAAGAGAACGCTGTCGATGGTCTTGAGGAGTTCCTTGTCCGTTTCGTTGTAGCATGGCACCATGATCATTACGGCTGCCTTCTTATCTTCCTCCGTGAAGTGCGGATGGCTACGTGCCAGGTAGAGGAGAGAGCAGAAGACCTGAATGAGCATCATGAAGGTGACGACGAAGAGGAGGAAGTACATGGCGACACCGATGTTGGAACAGACTGCGTCATAACGATCATCCACGCGAGCATGGTAGAACATCATGTCCATGCAGTTCTTGAAATCGTTGGTCTGGAAGGCGGCGTCGTAGGCGGCGGTGGCATCGCTGTCGACCCAGTTGACGATGAGTCTATGCAAATCCTCAAAGAGGTAAGCATTTGGATGGGAGGGTTCGGTGCTGAAGACTTTGGTCTTTTCGTCACTGTAAATGCAAGGATGGGGACAAGGTGTGAGTTCGCGTACATTTGTGCATGGGCTCGCTTTTCCACTGATTGCAAAACAACAACAACAACAACATCAAATACGCCAATCCCAACAACAATGTTGGACTTACCGCAAACCGTCAATGTACTGTGTGACGTCGTAGATCGTCTTGTCAATGAGGAGGTAGTTCATGTTCTCATCCTCATCCAGATCCCATGGCGAGACGACGAACTCTCCTTCCTTGTATCCACGGAGGAGATTGTGCACGCCTTCGCGGCCCACGATGTTGGTGTGACAGAAAGTCTCGCTCAGCGAATCCTCTTCATCCTCAAGACCTGGACACGAAAGGTCTTCCACCAGAGATGAGTTCTTGCTGATGTCGAGACAGAACGCGGGCAGCGCAGATGGTGGTGGACGTGGGAAGAAGCGGCTGACGTCCTGACCCAGGTAGTTGCGGAAGCCTTCGGCGCCACCGGGATGCTTGCCAATGTAACGCTTGACGTCGTAGATGGTACCGAAGGCCGTGATCCAGGCCTCGCCGCTCTGCTTGTTGATTTCGGCCTGCGTGTACATCTCCGATGAGCGGCACAGGAAGATGGGGAGGAAGCCGATGCCACCGACGATTGCGATGGAGACGAAGAAGACGATGAGGCAGATGGTGACCTTCTCGCGCCATGCCAGCTTCTCTCCCGCGCTCTTCTTGGGGATGAGGCAGTCCGGAATGAGGCACGTCATGGCCACGGAGAGTGACTTCCAGAAGCGCGAACCCGGCGGGTTGTCGACTGGCTCGTAGTCATCGATGGGATCGGCGTATCGCTGCCGCTGCGGCACAGGTGGGGTCTCGTTGACGTTCTCCGATTGTGCGGTGGCCACCGTCATGCCGCTCTGGCGTGGATGGTAGGTTCCACCGCGGGCCGCAGCTAACGATCGGTCGTGACGCGACAGCAGGGACGATCCGCGAGAATCGTCGCCGCTGAGGAGAGAACGATCATCGTACATGGCGCCATCGGCAGGCGTGGTGCCGTTGTTCTCGGCATTGACGACGATGCTTTGCGGAATGTGCTGGCTCATGCCATCTGCATCGTCCGCGGCCGCGCTGCGTCGGCTGTGCAACGACATCTTGCGCGCGGGTTCGTGGTTGCTGCCGCGCGAGTGCATGGATCGGCCATGCAGGGACCTGTTCAGGGGCGGACCGAGGCTGGCCTGTCGCCTCGCAACCGCTGGCACGGATCGGACCGTACGGTCCATGTCGGCCATCGGCGGTGGTGCCACGAAGGGAGGATCCACGGAGCGGCCGTGCAGACTCTGCACTCTGCGAGGAGCAGAATCCGATCCGAAGTTGGCGGGGTTGAACTTGCGTCGCGCTCCCTGCGGAGCGGAGAGAGGCGTGTCCATGTTGTCTACCAGGCTGCTGGTCCTCTGGGGTCCGCGCAGGGTGCTGCCGAACGTTGGCCGGCGTCCCTGGGGAGCGGAGAGCGGGACCTGGAAGGTGTTGGGCTTGGAACGAGAGTGGTTGCTGCCCACGGAGGCCGCGTCGCCGAGCGGTGGTGGCGGCACGAGGGCGAATCCATCGTTGCGCGGCGATTTGGGTGGTCCGTAGGGTGAGTTGGGGGCTCCGCGTGGGCTCGTGTGCGGTGCGGAGACCGATGCGCGCAAGGCAGGCGGCGGTGGTGCCGCGCCAGGCATGTTGTCCTGCAGCTGCTTGATGTGCTCCATGAGGGCCTGGTTCTGCATGGAGAGCTGCTGCAGCTGGTCGTCGGAGGCGATGGTGGGGGACATGGAGGGCATGTTCATGGTGGGCAGAGCCGCGAGGTCCGGTCCCTTGCTGTGGATGGAGTTGGATCGGCTGCGCACAGAGTTGTTGGTCCTGCTGTGGTAGGAGCCCGTGCGGCTGTGGTAGGAGCCTGGGCCGCCACCTCCCATCATGTCGTCCTCATCCTCGGACCCGGTCTGCAGGTTGTGGGCGAGCGCGTTCTGCGTCTCCACCATCTGGCGCAGGATGCTGGAGGTCTCGTCGTCCAGGTTGCTGGTGAGGCTGGGGCGGCGGCCGCTGAGGGAGTCCTCTTCAGCGCCATCGTCGTCGACCGGCTCCTCGCGGCGCTGTGGCCGGCGGCCGAAGTAGGCGTTGCCGGGAGAGCTGTGCGTGCTGTACTCCGTCACGGAGGGTTTGCGGTGGTACGATCCGCTGCTGCGATCGCGGCTCCTGCTGCGTCTCATGTTGTTCATGCCGTTAATGCCATTGTTGTTGTTGGAGCTGCTGTGCTCGTCGTAGGTGTTCGTGCTGATGCTGAAGTTGCCGGATGGTTCGGAGGCCAGGGACGCGGAGCCGCCGGTGAAGTCGGAGCGCCGTTGGTGGGAACTTCCGCCTCCGAGTGGGCGGCGCGGTGGCTCGTCCGACGTGCCAGAAGGCCTGCGAGGCGATCGGTGGCTGCTCATGTTGTTGCTGTTGTGCTTGTCGCCCTCGCGAGTATTATGATGACGATCGTTGCGGTGAAGGCAGGTGGCGTGGATGGAGGGAGAGCGTGGACTTCTTGCTCTGTGTTCTCTTGCTCTTTCGGAACTGCTATGTGCCTGTCTGGTTGTCGGTGTGGTGTTCTTGGTGCAAGAAGGCGTAAGTTATGGCAAGATGGAGATTCGGAAAAAGGTTGGACGAACGCGCGCACTGGATTTTTGTTGATGCCAAGGGTTTGAACGGAAACAAGGTTGTCCGACGATACAACAGCAGCAGCGTGGAAGGGTGGAGTAGAGTCGGGAAGTGCACCGTGTTGTGTTGAAGTTGGTGTGAGTATGTTTGTACCAAATGGGGGATGTCCCACTCCTTTTTGCAATGTGCATCCAACACGCCAACGCGCCAACTCCCACTCGCACGCACCTTTTGATGAAAGCGACGAAAGACAAGAGTGCAGAAAGATCGACAAGGATGATGTTGTTGGTGATGATGCACTTGCTTACCTCTTCTCCTTTGTGAGTTGTGTGGTTCTTTGCAAGCCTCTCTCTCTCTCTCTCTCTCTCTCTCTCTATTGGTGTCCTTGCTGCTGCTTCTCCTGTTGTGAGACCTCGAGACTCCCTCTGTCTTGCTGGCGCGAGTGTGGGAGGCAATGGTTCCAACTCAACTCAACTCAATTCAACTCAATTCAATTCGACTCGTCGCACACGATCATGCGCCCAACCGCGATGAATGCGCTTCATCTTCCTCCATTTTCTGCGCTGTGTGTTGTGTCAAGCGCAGTTGCCCACCGTGTTTTGCATTGTTTTGTTTTGTCGTTCTCGTACTGTGGTCTGTTGTGTGAGACCGATCGTATTTTGTGACTTTGGTTCACGTTGGCCCTATTCTGTCTGGACATAATTACCCGTTTAACGAAATAGCCCAATAGATAAGCGGCGGACACAGAAGGCGGAAGAAATATGTGAGCGAGCAAACCCAACCCGGCAGAATCCACATGCACGATTTAACCGGCTCCGGCATTCTTTCGAAATTACGCACAAAGAAATGAGGAATGCATCACTTTCGAATCTGTCGCTTGTGGCATGCATGTGCACAATCAGTACGAACATTTCTATTGGGCAACGAGAAGCACGCGTAAGACAAGGGTAAACACAAATCAGAACACAGTGCTGTGCTCCGATACTCCTAACACAGAGAGGAGTACTCGTGATGCCAGGACAAAATAGATCGTCGTTGGGTGCTGGCGCTTCCGACTCAGACCCCATACTTTGCAATCGGTATCCAACAACTCCCTCCCCCGGCCTTCGCGTCTCTCTCCTCCTCTTTCACATCAAACACGGGATTCCAAGATGGGACATGTGACGCGCACAACGCATTGAGACTGAATAGCGGAATCTCCGCATACAGGAAGGGATGTGCACATACGAGTATAGTCTTTATAATAATTCCAAAAGTACTTTGCTCTGCTCCTTTTCCGACACCGCGACCATGGGAGTTCCCACCCAACACAGTGACACAGTTGATACCTCAACAAGTTCACAGCACACTCCTTCCCCAAAACGCACACAACATCACAGCGGAGGACTCTATTCGGTTGTCCCAGAGCAACTGCATTCATTTCCTTCTCTCCCTCCAACGCGCCACCCGCCACATAGACCTGCCACCAACGTCAACCAAAGATTTGCCAAAGAAGTAACATCATGCATGATGTTCCGGACACACGCACAATGCGTCACGTACTACCCGAGTAGCCTTCTTCGAATCCCATGACAAGGGCGGGAATACATTTTCATAAGCACAAACGGCTTATCTATTGTGACCGACCGGGCGTGAAACGATTCCCGAATGCGTCGCCCACGTCACAATGGTCACTGCTCTATGAATTGTCAGAACTTTCGCTGAACGACTTCTGTGCCGACTGCCTTTCGTTTTATTAAACCTCCACAGCCAAAGTGGCCAAGCAACCTCGATCGCGTGTGGCAGATGGCGCGGAGCGGAGTTGACGATGATGAAGTGCATCAAGGTGATGTCTCGAACACCACAGACGCGCAATGTTGTGGATGTTACCACTTGCGTGGTTCACGCAGGCCTGACATAGAAGATATGCATGAGAATGTCACCGTGGATGATGGGTGGAGTGCTTTCTTGAAGCACTGCTTGTTTCCACACTCTTCGAACGCCACATGCCATCGTGATGTCTTGGAAGTTGTGACAATTAGAATCGATTGAATGAAAGTCGCGGTGAAATAATAATTTTATTTATATTTACAAAAAACATTCGTGACACGATCAAACAGTCAACATAAAGGCCTAGATCCACTTAAGTCGTGGATATGGTGCGCGCCAACGATAAAGGCCTTTTCGCGGTACCCAACAGCCGCAAATCTAGAAAAAAGAGGACTCGCCTGGGCCTCGCTGCGGAGCGTGTAGCTGATGGAATGGTGGTCTCGCCAATCAACTTGAGCATCCCAATCAGTGCAACTAAATGTGGAGTGCTTCGTTCTTCTCGCATTACGAATACAGCACAGTGTTGATGTGGTTGTGGTCTGCCTAATCATGTTCGTATGTTTGCATGCTGGTATGGTATGGGTACTACTGCTCGTGCTACGTTTTACGATTTTCTGTTCTACTCTGCTCTACTCTACTCCTCCTGCGAAAGGTTTGCGATCACCTCCACGATCTCGTTGATACGATCCTTGCCGAAGTACGTAGAGATGGCCTCTCTGCCAATTGCCGATGAACCTGAGGGACCGTCATTGGGATGAACAATGTCCTGGATGTATGCAACGACGTCCAAGTTGGTGATGTAATCCCCCAGCGGCCGCTTCGATTCGGGCGGGGTGATGTCCTTGCCAAACTGAAAGGCGAGTTCAGTCTCAAAGATGTTGCTGTGCATGCCTTGCAGAACAGTGCACAAGGATTCTGCGTATTGCTTGCGGAAGGAGTAGCTGCTTGACTGCGCCGTCTTCGCGCGGCAAACAAAGACGAACCACACTTCGGACTCTTCAGGATCCAGAGGATCGGCGGTGAGGGGGATGTCGGGGTTCACTGGGTCGGCACGCGTCAGGATGGCGTCGATGCTGCACTTCTGGCACATGGCGTCGGACGTGACGAGCTTGTCGACGAGCGGGGCTAAATTCGGTTGCTTCCTTTGCTTGGATTGTTGAAAGTAGACGAGGATTTCCCCCGAGCTGGTTGCGACCGAGATGGCGTTGACCATCTCTTGAGGGCGCTGATCCTCGACGCGACGCTCCTTCGACCTGTGCGAGTGAAGTCCTCTGGTGGTTGGGGTGATGGCACTGATCGTCGATGCCGTTGCCATGGTGCGGAGGCGAGCTGGTGGTGCTTCCATTCTTGCGACTGACCTTTGCATGGAACCCGAATCACCAGTCTCTGTCTCAAACGCGGTGCCGAAATCGGTGTTGACCTCAGTATCATCGCGGGCAGACGACGGTTTCCAGCTCGAAGCATCACCGGCTGATTGCGCGCCTTTCGGTTGATTCTTCTTGGTACCCGCGTCGTCCGTGTCGAGTGCTTTCGGTTCCGCTTCGGTTTCCGTGGTCGCTGGTTTCGCTGCAGCATCTCCGCCGCTAACCATGCGCGTCTTGCCCCACGAGAAGTCATCCATGTGGACGAACGAATACAGAGGAAGGATGAAGTAGAATGTCGGGATGCCAAACAACACGTACATGATGAACCAGAAGAAGTAGTCCCATCGAGAGCGGATTAGGAACGGAAGCATCATCAGGATGATCGTCACGGCGTAGAAGTACACCACGAACGGATCGATCATCTCTGGCTGAGTGATGAAGAGGTACGCCAGGTATCCGAGGTATGCGATACTGGCCGGAAGGATCATGGTGGCGAGTAGATCTGCGATCACGATGGTCTTCATCGATATGCAACAGATACCACACATCGTCTCCACCTTCAACAACTCGAACATGTTGTGGAGTGTGGAGTTGATCCATCGACGACGTTGGCTCAGCAAGATGGAGAAGGTATGGGGAACGATGGTCCAACAGATGGCTTCTGGGACGAAACTCAGCTTCATTCCTGCGAAGTGCTGCAACAGCAGCGTCGTGAGCATACGGTCTTCTCCGAGCTCGTACAGGTTCTTCTCGTGAAGGGACTGGATGTCGTTGCGAGAGTACTCTTGGAAGATGATGTCGGCGGAGATCAAGGGGTCCATTTCTTCGGTGAAAAGTCGGTACATGGTGAAGCAGCCTGGGAGACATGTGACGCAACCGAACACAGACTCGAAGGCCTTCTTCATGTGATGGCTTGAGAAGTACTCGAAGACTTGCATCATGGTGACCCATGATTGCGCCTTGTTGTCGACCTGGGTCTCTCCGCAGCAGGCGAGGACGGTCTTGTTGCGCTCGAGGTGGTAGACCATGTGCTGCATGGCCATGCGATGGACGCGGGTGTCGGCGTCGATGGCCATCATGTACTCGATGTCCTTCAGCGGAATGTCGAGCTGCTCAAGCTCCCTTCTGACAACGACATCGACCTCAGCTGGTTCGCGGTTGTGTTGCATGCGATTTAGCATGCCCGTGATCACGAGCTGAGAGTCACGCTTTCCTCTGTTACCTGCTCTGCCTGAACCACGTTCTGCCATCGATCCTTGCTTGACGAGGACCATGTACTTGAGGCGTCGCGTTCCGTTGCCGATCTTCTTTTCGTACACTCCTGCGTAGACAGAGATGTAGTTTCTCGTGTTCTTTCCCAGGCTTTTGTATTCGTATGCCTCGTCCATGCAATCGAATTCGAAACCGAGGATCTGGCCAAGGATCTCTGGCGTACTGGCTGTTGCGCCAGATCCAGTGATGACCCCATCCGCGACGACCATGAGAAGCTTGTTTTCCTCAGGGTAGTCATTCAAGAGAACACTATCGATGGTCTTGAGGAGTTCCTTGTCCGTTTCGTTGTAGCACGGCACCATGATCATGACAGCGGCTGACTTGTCGTCTGCTGTGAACTGCGGGTGGCGGCGTGCCAGGTAGAGGAGCGAGCAGAAGACCTGAATGAGCATCATGAAGGTGACGACGAAGAGGAGGAAGTACATGGCGACACCGATGTTGGAACAGACGGCGTCATAACGATCATCCACGCGGGCATGGTAGAACATTTTGTCCATGCAGATCTTGAAGTCATTGGTCTGGAAGGCGGCATCGTAGGCGGCAGTCGCATCTTCATTAAGTCTGCTGATGATAAGGTTGTGCAAATCCTCGAACAGGTAAGCATTTGGATGGGAGGGTTCGGTGCTGAAGACTTTGGTCTTCTCGTCACTGTTGGTTGAACAACCAATACGGGTACAGAGAGAGCGAGAGAGAGAGAGAGTAATTGAGAGACGGATGCGCCGGTGAAGGTGCGTGAGATTTGGTTCTTGATTTCCCAAGGGAGCAAGTATAATAGATCATGATAGCAGAGAAGTGGTCATGATGATAACTGCAGCGCAGCAGCAGCAACAACAACAGCAACAACAGCAATTCAACATTGATTGACTCACCGTAACGCATTGATGTAGTGCGACACATCGTATATACTTTTGTCGATGATGAGGTAGCTCATCGGCTTGTCCTCGTCCTGGTCTTCGGCGAGCGTCCACGGTGGGATGACCAGCTTGCCCTCTTCATGGCCACCAAGTTTCTCATGCACGGCGTCGATGCCGACCATACTTGTGTGGCAGTAGTTATTGGCATTGCTGTAATCCGAGTCTTCCAGCAGCGGGCAGCCCACGTCTTCCACCATGGACGAGTTCTTGCTGGTGTCAAGACACTTCGCAAGCAGGGCAGTGGGGGGCGGGCGTGGAAAGAGATGGGATGCGTCCTTGCCAAGGTAGTCGCGGATGCCCTGGGATCCGCCGGGATGGCTGTCGATCAAGCCCCTGACATTGTAGATTGTGCCGAAGATCGTGATCCAAGCCTCGCCTCTTTGCTTGTTGATCTCGTTTTGTGTGTACAAGCCGGAAGATCGGCACAGGAAGATGGGGAGGAAACCGATGCCACCGACGATTGCAAGGGAGACGAAGAAGACGATGAGGCAGATGGTGACCTTCTCACGCCACGCCAGTTTGGGACCAGCGCCTTGTTTGGGAATGCATCGATCCGGGACGATGCACGTCATGGCCACGGAGAGGGACTTCCAGAATCGTGAGCCCGGTGGATTATCGTCACGTTCGTAATCGTCGATGGGGTCGGCGTACTGCTTCGCAGGACTTCGTGAGAAGCTCGCATTGGAACCGGAGTACGATGTGGATGCCACTGTGACCGCAGCTCCAGGGCGGTGAGCCTGCATGGAATGCGCAGAGTGGAACCGTCGAGTTGGCAACGTAGATCCGTCTCCGCTGACCAAGGACCGATCATCTCGAGCATCTCCAGCCACGCTCGGCGCCCACAATTCATTATTCGGGTCGACGATGATGTCCTGCGGCACGTTGTGCATCGGTGCAGCATCGACTTCGGTATGGTTAGAAAAGGTCTCTGGATGGAGGTGCGGATATTGCGCTGACATCACAGTCTGCGTCGGCACAAGGACCGGTTGCGTCAGCGGTACGAACGGAAGAGTCGTGCGTGGCTCGAAGCTATGCACTCGGCGCACTCCTACATCTGGACTGGCTGCCCGCGCGGCACCCCAACCGCTTTGGACGCGCCGCGGCGCCGCGACTCTCCCTGCGATCCTAGGTGGACGAGTTGGCGCCGAAAGTGTGTTTTGCGCGTACGTCTTGCGGTGTGAGATGGAACCGCTGCTTCCCATGGAGCGGGTGTCCGAAAGCACGGGAGGTGGGATGTGGGATGAGACATCCACCATGGACGAGCTCGCACGGTAGGCCATCGCGTTTCCGCCGCCGTGGTAGCTATGCGGGCTCATGTGAGGGCTTGCGTATGGGCTTGCGTACGGGCTTGCATGCGGACTCATGTGCATTGCAGTTGGTGTCACTGGTCGCACGTTAGGGTGCATCATTCCATACGCATGTGGGACGCTATTGAAGCTGCGTTGGCTGTGGTGGCTACGTTGGCTATAATGACTGTGATACGATGCAGCGTCATCGATGTACTCGGCCTGGAGCTGCTGGTTTGCGGCCTGGAGCTGCAGATTGCGGAGGCGATCCGCGAGTGCAGCATTCTCCAAGAAAAGCTGTTTCACACGGTTTTGGGAGGCATCACCGGCCGATTCGATGCCGACGGGGGTTGGTTCAGACAGAGACTCCGGGATGGTGCCCGATCTCAATGTTCTTGCGCGATGAGATCCGACACTGCTACCTCCTCCGAGCGAATGCTCGTCTCCGTTTCGAGCCAGCTCCGCGAGCGTTCGTTGAATGCCTCGCATTTGCTGTTGCAAGCCAGCCATGTCCTGGCTCAATCGGGTGGGAGCGTGATCTTCTGCAGATGGTAGCAACACATCGTCGGGTTGGTAGTGATCGTTGGGTCCGCTCATCTTGCTTGAAGTGCTTGTGATGTTGCTTGTGATCGTTAACTTGAGGTGGGGCTTGAGTCGGGGCTTGAGTCGGGGCTCTAGGGAGTGCTTGATTCTTCCTGAGTGCTGAACATCAAGAATAATAGAGTATTAGTAGGAAGATTGGAAGCAAAGAATGAGGGTGAGTGCAGGAGCGATTGCGCGAAATACAGGTTGTGACAGCATGCTAATCCGCCGAGACATTGGGAGATTGGGACGATGGTGCGATGGTGCGAGAGTGTCTTCCTATCTTCCTTGCCAGCATGGCTGGTCAACGTACCTTTCTTGGCGGATTGGGTGATTGATTTCTTGGTCGATTGCTCTCAGATTCAGTTTATGTGCAGATGTATAATAGCTCTCTGTGGCTTTGGGCGGATGCGCCTTTTGATGCTTTGCGGTGTTGCATTTGACCTCGCCGCACCTCGCCGCACCATCCCAGCACATGGCATGGCACCACATCGCGTCGAAGCGGTGCATCGCAGCGCGCTCCGTGGCAAACAAGGGGGAGAAGCCGGTGGCAATCTCTGTCTCATTGTGCGATGATGATGGTCATTACCGCTGTCTGTCTGTGTCGCTCTCTGTGCGATTATGGCGTGGAGCTTCGTGGAGACCTTTGACTGTATGAGTGAGTGAACGTACCCTTGGAGACCAGAACTGCCTTTTCTGTGACTATCGCTTGCGAAAACAGTTTCGATCGCACATCTTTTTCTGCATGATGGTTTGACGGCAGTTCCTCGTGATTCTTTGATATGTCTTCGACATTCTCGTATTAACGAATGTGGCGCCGTGTTCGCCTTCGGTTTTGGATTCGCCTTTGCTTCTTCTATGTCAAACAGCACAGCGGAATTGTTCGGAAGGAGTCAGGGACAGTTTGGTCACGATTGTGGGAGTTGTTCTCCCAAAACCAGTTGACATGACGAACGGCTTTGACCACCAATCACCGATCAATCGCACATCCAAGTTGTGCACTGATCGCACCATAGTCGTACTCCGGCCATTGCCATTCCGGGACCGCGTCCAAAAACGAGGCTGTTTCTCCCTCACCATCTCACAGGCTAGGGCATGCGCAGGGCGGCGCGATCGGCGGCATGACGATTGTCAGATGATGAGTACTCGCAGAGCAGTCCATTGTTTACTCAACACCAACCTCGTACAAGTACGCATACGACTATGGTACACAGTTGAGTTTGGATTGGATTACTGGTGTCGACCTGTGCACTTGTCGACAAAAATGGACTGAGCGGAGACTGGAATTCTGGTTTGTCCGCAATTCGCAAATGCCTCCAGTGTGCCGACAGTCCGGACACTGCGCAACTCTCAACGTGGAGCCAACGCCAACTCAAGAATTAGAGGGATTGCCATCGCCATCGTCACTGACATCTTCGACGTTGCTGTCGCCCTCGATGCTCGCGCTGCTGCCGTCGTTGTCGTCGCTGCCTACACCGGCGGCCTGTTGACGGGAGAACATTTCTTGCAGGATGGCGTTCTTAGCTTCTCCCGCGTTGCTTCTTCCAAAGTAAAGTTCGATGGTGTCTCGATCCATGGCCAATGCATCAAGTGCCATTTGAGGAAAGACGTCCTGAATGAACATGATAGCATCGCCGGTGCTGACGTGATCACCAAGTGGTTGCGACCCTCCTTCCGGGGAAACATCCATCCCAACACGAAACTCGAAGCTATCCTTCAGGTTCCTGGCGCTGATCCTGTTCATCATCTCGCACAGTGCTCCTGCGTACTCTTGCCGCAGCGCCACACTGTTGTGTTCTGTGGGTTGGATGCGGCGGACGAGAGTGAACCATAAGTTGTCGCTCTCTGGGTCGGTTGTGTCTGCGCTGCGGGGGATGTTGTGATCATCGGGATCGCAGCGTGCGAGGATGCTGTGGATGTTGAATTCCCCCTGGAGCGCTTGTGAGCGTTCAAGCTCGGTGAAAAGCTGCTCCAATGGAGGCTGCCGGTCTTCATTTGGGGCCTTGAAGTAGACCAAGATCTCTCCGGAGTCAGTTCCGACCGACACGGCCTCAACCACAGTCGCAGATTGGGGTTTGGAACGCTGCTTTGCGGCGACGGAAGTTCGTTGCTTAGATCTTGATCGGAGGGATCTGGAGATGGACCTGCCTGAGTTGCCGTCACGAATAGAATTGTGCTGGGACGTCCCGGCGCTGGTCTCGGAAAGTGACAGTATCTCGTCATCCTCTCTTGCCTCGGCCTCCCGGACCTTTTGTCCGGCCGATCCTTCGCGTATGGATTGGGCATCAGTTTTTTTCGTTTCGTTCGATGGCTCCTTTTCCTTCTTCAACGGCTCCGTCATTTCAGTCGCTGGTTTCGTCGCAGCATCTCCGCCGCTAACCATGCGCGTCTTACCCCACGAGAAGTCATCCATGTGGACGAACGAATACAGAGGAAGGATGAAGTAGAATGTCGGAATGCCAAACAACACGTACATGATGAACCAGAAGAAGTAGTCCCATCGAGAACGGATCAGGAATGGAAGCATCATCAGGATGATCGTCACGGCGTAGAAGTATAACACGAACGTGTCGATCGTTTCGGGCTGAGTGGCAAAGAGATATCCCAGGTATCCGAGGTATGCGATACTTGCCGGAAGGATCATGGTGGCGAGCAGATCTGCGATCACGATGGTCTTCATCGATATGCAACAGATACCACACATCGTCTCCACCTTCAACAACTCGAACATGTTGTGGAGTGTGGAGTTGATCCATCGACGACGCTGGCTCAGCAAGATGGAGAAGGTGTGTGGGACGATGGTCCAACAGATGGCTTCTGGGACGAAACTCAGCTTCATTCCTGCGAAGTGCTGCAACAGCAGCGTCGTGAGCATACGGTCTTCTCCGAGCTCGTACAGGTTCTTCTCGTGAAGGGACTGGATGTCGTTGCGAGAGTACTCTTGGAAGATGATGTCGGCGGAGATCAAGGGGTTCATGTCTTCGGTGAAAAGTCGGTACATGGTGAAGCAGCCTGGGAGACATGTGACGCAACCGAACACAGACTCGAAGGCCTTCTTCATGTGGTGACTCGAGAAGTACTCGAAGACTTGCATCATGGTGACCCATGATTGCGCCTTGTTGTCGACCTGGGTCTCTCCGCAGCAGGCGAGGACGGTCTTGTTGCGTTCGAGGTGGTAGACCATGTGCTGCATGGCCATGCGATGGACGCGGGTGTCGGCGTCGATGGCCATCATGTACTCGATGTCCTTCAGTGGGATATCAAGACGGTCCAACTCGCGCTTCACGACGTTGTCCAGCTCACCTGGCTCACGGTTGTAATGGAGGCGGTTCAGCATACCAGCAATGGCGAGCTGAGAGTCACGCTTTCCTCTGTTACCGGCTCGGCGAGTGCCACGTTCTGCCATCGATCCTTGCTTGACGAGGACCATGTACTTGAGGCGTCGCGTTCCGTTGCCGATCTCCTTTTCGTACACTCCTGCGTAGACAGAGATGTAGTTCCTGGTATTCTCACCAAGACTCTTGTATTCGTGTGCTTCGTCCATGCAATCGAATTCGAAACCGAGGATCTGGCCAAGGATCTCTGGCGTGCTGGCTGTCGCACCAGCTCCGGTGATGACACCGTCAGCCACAACGGTCAGGATCTTGTTCTCCTCAGGGTAGTCATTCAAGAGAACACTATCGATGGTCTTGAGGAGTTCCTTGTCCGTTTCGTTGTAGCATGGCACCATGATCATTACGGCTGCCTTCTTGTCCTCATCCGTAAAGTGCGGATGGCTACGTGCCAGGTAGAGGAGAGAGCAGAAGACCTGGATGAGCATCATGAAGGTGACGACGAAGAGGAGGAAGTACATGGCGATACCGATGTTGGAGCAGATGGCGTCATAACGATCATCCACGCGGGCATGGTAGAACATTATGTCCATGCAGTTCTTGTAATCGTTGGTGTTGAACAAGTCGTTGTAAAGCGCCGTCGCATCGTCACCGAGCTTGTTGGTGACAAGCATATGGAGCTGTTCGACGAGATAGGCGTTTGGATGGGAATGGTCACCAGAAATTACCCTTGTTTTCTCGTCACTGTGAGAAGGTTGCAAAGAAGAAAGGAGAAAGGGTGCAATGAGTGGGATGGTGTTTGTGCGTATGTTATCGCGTGCACTTGCAGCAAATGCATTGTGCACAACGACACTGATTGGACGATGGCCCCGATTGACTTACCGCAGCCCATCGATGTACTGCGACACGTCGTAGATCGTCTTGTCAAGGATAACGTAGCTCATGGACTCATCCTCGCCGAGCTTCCATGCAGGGATGACGACTTCGCCCTCCCTGGAGCCACTAAACGCTTCTTGGACACCCTCGCGACCAACGATGGTTGTGTGGCAGAAGGCGCCAGCGGAATCAAGGTCATCCAGCTCTTCCAGCTGCGGGCAGCCCACATCTTCCACCAGAGACGAGTTCTTCTGCACGTCGAGACAGAACGCGGGAAGCGCGGCGGGAGGCGGACGTGGGAAGAGCTCGGTCGCGTCCTGGCCCAGGTAGTCGCGGATGCCCTGGGATCCGCCGGGATGGCGGCTGATATAACCTCTGACATCGTAGATTGTGCCGAAGATCGTGATCCAGGCCTCGCCGCTTTGGTTGTTGATTTCCTCCTGTGAGTAGAAGTTTGATGCGCGGCACAGGAAGATGGGGAGGAAGCCGATGCCACCCACGATCGCGACGGAGATGAAGAAGACGATGAGACAGATCGTGACCTTCTCGCGCCATGCCAGCTTCTGGCTGTCCTCTTCCTTGGGGATGAGGCAGTCCGGAATGAGGCACGTCATGGCCACGGAGAGGGACTTCCAAAAGCGAGACCCCGGCGGGTTGTCGACTGGCTCGTAGTCGTTGATGGGATCGGCGTACTGCTGTGACTTGATCTTCTTGGTGTGGCTCGATCCGGAGTGCAGCGATGTAGCGGTGGTTTTGCCCGATGGCCGGCGTGCTTGAGATTTGACCGAGTTAGATGACTGCAAACGGCGGGTGGGAAGGCTGGATCCATCCCCGCTCACCAACGAATGGTCATCGTGCACGTCTCCTGCCATACTTCGTGCCAACATATCGTCGGTCATCGAACCGAAGGCGATGTCATCCGGGATGGTGGAGAAGGATGGATTTTCCAGACCGCTGTACGAGACCGGACTTTGCTGAAATGAATGCACCAACCCTGGCTGTGGCAGTGGCTGAGATAGGAAGCGAGGGGGTTGCTGCGCGGCGCCTGCAGGTGATCTCGTATTCCTGGCAGTGTACGAGTGCCGGTGGAAGCTTGTCACTGGGATCGCGAAATGGCCCGGTGGCGAGACCAAGTGCGGACTGGGTGGTGGCTGATACCACGCTTCGCCACCCGTCACGGAGTGCGAATCGCGCGGAACGTGATGAACCTCGTGGAAATCGTCGACCGTCGGCGCAAATGGAGCGTGCGAGCGGCCATCGTAGCTGTGGGCTCTGAGCGGTGGCTGTGGGTTGCCAGTCCTTGCGTGAGCGAAGGGAGGAGCTGCCGGACCGAAGCCAGAGGCAAACTGTTGCTCGCTGAAATGCCTCGTGGGTGCGGCGGCGTGCATGCTTCCGAGTCCTGCTGCTGTCCGGGCGTAGGGCGAGGAGATTCGAGGTGATTGCGGGATGGGAAGGGCGCTGGCTCTGCGCGCGGAGGACCTCGAATGATAGCTGCCAACCGATTCGGTGTCGGAATGCGGAGGCGTTGGGATGTGGAACATCGCCTCTGGTGGTATCAGCGATGGTGAAGCGTACGTCGGAATGCCGGTTCGCGGGATTGAGACGTCACCGTAGGGGGAACCTCCGCGCATCATGGATCGCGAGTGAGCAGAAGGCCTGGGGCTGTGGTAGCCGGGGCTGTGATGGCCGGGGCTGCCGAGACTGCGGCTGCTGTGACGGCTACCTCGACTGCGGCGACTGCCCGCGCTATAGTGGCTTTGGTAAGATGAATCGTCCTCCATGAAGCCGCCGGATGCGGAGTGCTGCATGTTTTCCATCTGGAGTTGGTGCAAACGTGAGATCAGGGCCGAGTTCTCCCTGGAGAGCTGGCGCAGTTTCGCACCGGACGCTTGAATGCTCCCGTCGGAATCGCGCCGGCTGTCGGCCTTGAAAGGCTTGATGTTGTTGGGCTGTTGCTGCTCATCATCGGGGGCATCGTCGGCGTAGAAGTCGTCGAACGAACCGAGCGAGTCTATGGAGCCGTTTTCGTTGCCAACGCTGTTGCCCATGCTGTTCCCAGTGCCATTGCCATTGCCATTGAGAGCAACATCAACAAAGGAACTGTCCATGGACCTCTGCTGCAGCTCTTGCTGGATGCTCTCCATTTGTTGCAGCAAGACGTTCGTATCCACGGTCGCAATCGATTGCTTGGATTTGACGGGCAGTGGCGGGCTGGCCATCACGTCCGTTCCGCTGGCAAGCGACCTGCTCGAACGGATGGGAGGAACAGGGTTGAAATCTGCTAATTGTGCCGTGAACTGGTGGCCAGAGGGATTTGCACTTGGCATGAATTCGTCGCTCGAGAGGGTGGAGCCGGAATACCCCGAGTGGCTGCTGGGATTTCTTCGGCGCGATTGTGATCTGGGCCGCAGCAGCGTCGCGGGATCGGGGTACATCTCATGCGATGGGTGATGCCTGAGGTCGTTGAGATCGGCGTACTCATCGTCGTCTCCTGCGGCAGCGAAATCATGGACGCTGCGGCTGTCCGTGTCCCAATCACCGTGGTTCATGTTATGCGTGATGGTGTGATGTCACGGTGAGCTTTCAGCGTGTTGTTGCACCCTATGATGCCGAAACTGTTAACGTCGTTGCGTTTCAGATGCGTGGAGTGATGGATGGAGTGATGGAATTTGGTGAGTGTCGTTGATGTTTGATTGTCCCAACACCAATCCAAGCGCTTGACAGAGTACATTGCATGTGTACTGCATGTGCACTCGTATGTATTGCATTTATTGTACATGATCAGTGTGCGATCAGACAACCCATTGTGTGTGCGATTATGTGCCCATTGCTGTCGCACTTACTATATTGAGCAGAGTACTCCACTTTCTTTCGACAACAATGTGAGAGCCGTTTATGAACGCTGCTGCCCACTATTTGTCTTGTTGGTGCTGTGCTCTTGTCGCTCTTGTTGCTCTTACGTTGCTACGTATGTGTGAAAGTGCGACGATCCGCCTGTTTGCGGGAATTACCGATGGAGTGGTTCAACGTCTATGCGAGTAGGTATGTTGCTGTTGCTGTTGAAGTGTAGCTTACAACAACACAAGTGACCTGCGATGCCCTGTCTGGAATGCAGAGTATGATGCTGTTGTGATCCCTTGACACTTCGTTCACGATGATTCAGCGGTGGCAATTGTGAAGGAAAAGAAACGACAGTTCGGCAAGGATGAACAGTAAGGTGACAGGGATGGATCAGTCCCATCCGATGAATCAGTTGGTGAATCAGTCCCAACAACGAAGGGGATGCAAATCGTGAGATGGGTGGCGCCGCAGAGAGAATGAGAGAGAGAGAGCTGGTGGTGGTGTGGATGAATGGTGATGTGGTTGATGCCGTTTGTGTGTGCAAAGTTCGGCCGGCGAAAACACAGTGCTGTCGTATCATGTGTAATTGATACAAGATGCGCTGTTTGCTCTTGCTTACCTTGAAAGTGAATCAGAGATGATGTCGTTGTCGGCGGTGCCCTGAGGAAGGTTCCTTGTGCTTGTCTTGTGAATTTTATGTGTGTGAGAGGAGAAAGGACACAACACCAAAGAAAAGAAACAGCGGAAGTTTCCGCAACGAACAACATCTTGGGAGGGCTTGTGAACGATGCTCGTGCCGAAGTTGAGAAATGTCAAGAATGAACGTTAGTGCTGATGATCGCACCCTTCACGTGTTGTTCAAAGTTGCGCAGAAGTCGTGTTTCCAAACACGGCGAGCAATAGCGAGCTAACGAATCGATGAGGCGATCAAACGCGACGTTCGCGCACACACGAGCATGACGAGATCCTCTGAAGCAAAGGCATCCCGGCCGATTATGGCCTCTACGATATTTTTTCCTTTCGCCGCAACCACACATGACATGCGATTTATTGCGCCAACTAAGCTCATTATACCTCAATTACTTAGTGAGGTGTCTGTTGACTTCCAACGAACGTCAAACAACTAAAATGTGTGGCGTCCGAATACCGAATGGGCACTTTTCGCTCACGAAGTGACATATAGTACTTTACACGAATGCTTGAATCAGTAATTCCTCTCTCCCAACTGGACCAACGAGTTATTGTGCACCATACATACTGTGGTTTTGGGCGCGATCGTGAGCAATACTATGGCGCTTTGGCTTGGCTTCGCAGACCAAGCGCGATGCATCATGTCGTGCGTGACTGTCGTTATCGTGGGCGAAGCCGGGCAAGCAATCAGCAACGAACACAGGTGGCGGATTCCGACGACTGACAGACTGTATATATGTCGTGCAGACTGCATTGCCACCAAACGTGGCGATTGGCTGTTCCAAACGTGCATTGCATATCCACGACTTGAAAGATGCATGCAAGATCCGAGATCACAATTTCTGAACATCGCCGACATTTCAAAAAGGAAAGCAAAGGGGAACAGAAGAATGTAGGAAGACGATGTTGCAAGCAGCAATGTATTATCCGATCTATGGTAGAAAAGCAGAGTAATAGCTTCAACACGCGTAGTGCCATAGCTATTTGGGCAGCGCCACCTCCAATGCTCTATTTGCAGGGAAGACAAAAGGGGAAGGCACGGAAGATGGTGCATGAAAGAAGACAGATGGAGAACTCGATGCGATGCGTATTTGTTGTATAATATGCTACGGAGCGCGGTGAGATTTCATGTTCCCCCAACTCAAAAAGCCTTGTTGGAATAATGTGTTGGGATCGATGGTACTATTGAACGGTGATACTATGCTATGCTACCATCCACTTGACAGTGGCCAGTGGAGCCACTGTTGTTGTTCATACCACCCTTTGGTGTTGTACGTATGCAACTGAGAAAGAAGTTCTCTGCTCTCCAGCAAATGATACAACACCAAACTTGTTGCTCTGCCTCTACTCTGCATAGCTTCCGTCTCATGTCATGAGGCGCAGAGCGCACATGGGCAAAAACAAGTGGTGCATACCAGCACGATGTTATGACCACACTATGGTGACTCACTTGGCTGCGCTCAACTGAACCGCGATGCTGAGGACTCGTGAGTATTCCCAGTTGAAGACGTCGCAACGACACGCATGCGACTAGCGCAAGGCTGTTCTGACTTTTCGAAGGCAGCATCCGTGAAAGCCAGGATACGCCTTTTGGGATACCTTCGCTTCTCTTGCTTTAATTGTCGGAGTTAATTGGAATTCGTCAGGCGCTGAAACTACCCGGAGAAAGATGCTCAAACGCGTTGAATCATCACACAAGACCCAGCACGGCGACAAATTGCGCATTGCTCGCATGTTGGTTGGTCGTAATTGGTTGGCGACGCGGGCCCAAACGAAGAGGAAGAACGCAAACACGGCTATTGCTCATTCGCAGGCCTCGTTGTTTCTTGCTGCCGCTTGCACACACTCTGTCAGTTGGGCGTTCCAATGCGGCCCTCTTGCGCATACTGTGTTGACAACACGCAATGGCCAAGGGGCCAACATCTCGGCGTTGTGCCCTCACAAACATATCATTGTTGGAGTATCGCATCGCAATCGAAGTAGAATAGGAATTGCCCAGCAACTGGCTTTCTGCATCTCCATTCCTTGCCTGCTCATAAACTGCATTGCAACCGGCAACAAAAGCAACCAACCCATCTCTCTGACACTTGAGCAGGCGACGCCCACGGAGTATAGTAGAATAGTTTGGAGATCGATTCATCTTGGACACGAATCCGACAGCATTGACACGAAACAGCGAACAAGAACTTGTTCGCACAGTCTCACTTCGCGAGGAATCAACGCAACGCCACCACGACATCGGATCTGTCTTGTGCGATTGAAAAAGAGGGCAAACGATCACCCCATGCGAAGCGACGACGAGTGATACTCCATCCCACAGCGCAACGCGACACATTCCAACGTCATTCGTTCGTTCATTCCAAAACGAAGACATCGAAGAGCTCATAAAACCCATCTGTCGCACGGATCGGTGACACCGAGCATTCAGCATTCATAGCAAGAGTCCATCAATAGGCAATCAATAGACATTAGGCAATCAATAGACATTAGGCAACCATGAGACTGTCAGCACCAGTGAGCTGGATGGCCACCATGGCCCTCAGCATGGCCACACTGGCCACCGTGAACGGTGACATCAACTCCGCCGTGCTGGACGCCTTCCGCACGAGCTACGCGGAGACCATCATGAACGAATACGTGCTGATCTCGCAGAAGACGGCCACAGAGGTGGAGCAGTCCACCGAGTACCGCTGGAACGACCTCGTGGAGGCCTACGACTTCATGATCAACAGCGGCATCTCGCAGCGCAAGATGCTGGTGGGCCAGTCCGAGGAGGCCGCCCTCATCAACCTCGCCATGTTCCTGGCGCAGGCCATGAAGGAGACCATCAAGTACAACGCCTGCGACGAGAACAACTGGAGCATCAACCTGCGCGTTCCCGACTACCCCATCACCGCCGCCTGCGGTCAGGAGAAGCAGGACTACATGGAGTACCACTGCAGCGCCCAGGAGTCATACATGGAGTGCCCGGTCGATCCGCAGATGGCCGTGCAGGCCAAGACCATGGCTGCCTGGGGTGGCGCCCCGCCGCCGCTCTTCTGCGCGCCACGCTCCATGACGGGCGACAAGCTGCCGCGCTGGGCCTACAACAACGAGTGCGGCCCGGCCGGCTACGCGGACGTCCCGGAATTCCCGGAGGACTACATCAAGGAGGCCGTCTTCGAAGGCGTCAACAAGCACGAGTGCAACGCCTACGAGGGGCAGTTCTCAGGATACTTCACCTACGGCGGCTGCGACTCCGCCAAGGGATGCGCCAACACCGACGCCATCGACACCGCTGGAGGCAAGATCCACTACGACGTAGAGGGTTGCTGCTGGTGGGGACGCGGCGTCATCCAGACCACCGGGCCCTGCAACGTCGGAAAGCTCAACTACTACCTCACGGGAACGCGCTACGACGGTGGCCAGCCATCCAAGGACCCCAGCATCCAGGCGTCCTACCCAGACCTCAACCTCTGCACAGCACCCAACCTCATCTGCGACGGACCACCGGAACTCAAGTGGATCTCCGGCATGTTCTACTGGGTCTTCGACGTGCAGGGATACGAGAACAAGTCCAAGTTCCCCAACTACGACTTCGAGATGTCCCTCAACCTCAACGCCGTGAAGATCTTCGACGACCCCAGCAGCGCCGAGGCGCGCAATCTCGTCGACATGACATCCGGACTGGTCAACCGCGGCTGCCCCGCCCTCTTCTGCCAAGGCGCCGGCAACGTCCACGAGCCAGGCGACAGATTCAACAACTTCAAGAAGGCCCTCAGCGCCCTGCGTCACATCTACAACCCCACCAAGTACAGCCTCACGGGTGCCGGTAACGCCGCGCAGCCAGCCCGCGGCAAGTGGTACACGGAGGAGGCCCTGTGCTCGGGCTGCAGCGACGGACAGTGCGGACTCAAGTACTCCCTCGCCATGAACCCATCCTGCGTCAACTGGGCCAAGACCCCGGACGAATGTCAGGCCGCCAGTACCGTCGGTGCCAAGCTTTGCGGGATCAAGGATTCCGGGGAAGTGGTGGCGGTCACTCCCGCGCCACAGGATCCTCAGGCATCGCCCACCAGCCATCCCACGACCCTGCCTGATCCGGAACCAACCAGCGCACCAACCGAGGATGTGGGAGAAACCATCGTCGACGTCGTGGCACCTTCCAACCCCGTCAATGAAGTCATCGACGTGCCGCAAGGCACACCCACAGACGCAGCCGGAATGTGCACGGGCTGCTTCCACGGCACCGCCGGTCCCTGCAAGTCCTCCAACACTGTCTGCTGGCCATTCTGGGACTCCGACGGCAACTGCCCACCCGGCACCATCCTGTGTGCCGACATGGTCGGAGGCGATCCATGGACACCTCCATCGCAACCCGGCCCTGGCGAAGGCAACGGTCCAATCACCGAGGTGCGATGCACCGGCTGCACCTACAACACCGACGGTCCGTGCCAGGACATCAACACGCGCGTTTGCATTCCGTACGAAAATGAAGAGCATGAGACATGTCTGTGGGGCACCAACAAGTGCCCGACGGTCGTCGTCTCGCCATAAATCGGCGTATCAACTGACCGGGAGTCTCGTGTTCTCGATCGCGTATTCATTTTAAGGAACGAAGTGTGGTGGAGCCACAGCAATGCCATTACTAATACTAGAGTAAATGAAACTGTACACTCTACTCCTACGTATCGTGCTGTGTTGTGTTGTTGCAAGAGCGTGGTGTGGACTTGAGCAGGCGTCTATCGCTTTGCGCTTGGCTACTCCTACTTTTCAGAGACTGGCTGGACGCCACGCAGCTGGTGCACACTTGGCGACGTGTTGCTGCTGTTGTCCTTGTTGTTGCTGGCGGGGGCTTTGGTGCCTCCGACGGCGTGAGCGTTGCGCAATGCGACCACCATGGCGGCCGTGGCGGTGGCCTGTTCGCTTGCTGCAGTCGCTGTTGCCTTGGCGGATACCAGCTTGGTGGAACGTCCAGCAGCACCGAAGGCTTCCTTCGGACTCTCCGTCGACCACGGATACAGCGGCATCAGCTCGTCGTGGTACACCTCGTTCAGGAACTCGGCCGTGAAGACGTAGAAGGCAAACAATGACACGACGGTTCCGGAGATGGCCTGGATCCATTCCAATGTCTCATCCCACAGGGCCACGGATGTGAAGATGAGGAGGACGATGAGCAGCGAGATCAACGTCGTGCTGAGGCGGTTCATCGTCAGCGTCGCCTTGAAGAGCACGCAGACGAAGCCGAGGATGTGCAGGTTGCGCAGGAAGTTGCCAACCGGATCGTCATCCTCCAGCACGTCCTGGGCGATCTCACCGGGGAAGTAATTCTTGAGGATGATCTTCGTGCCGTTCGCAAGCCAGAAGCATCCGAATGCCAGAAAGGCGGTGGCACCGTAGATGTTGTTGCGGGTCCATTCCATGATGCCGACCAGGACCTGCAGGAATCCGGATATCCAGAAGGCGTACGGTCCCCACGTCAGCACGAACGATTCATCGACTCCGCCGGCGAGTTTCTGGTACAGGTCGATGACCTCCATCAGCACCGTGAGGGAGAATGCGTACAGACCGATGGGCACCGCCGAGCACGTGGATGGTGTCGTCTGCTGGGACGCGTCTGCCAAACCGAACCACGACGGCGACGCAAGCACGATTGGGGGTGTGCCGGAAGCCATCGGAAAGGCAGTGCTCGCAGCTGCTGGAACATTCAATCCCTGCGCCATCCCTTGCATCGTCTCCTTGTCCACCGTGCCGCCTTGCTTGGACGTGCTCTCCGTCTTGGATCTGCGTGCCTTGGTCGCACCAGCTCCGCTCGGCGCCCGTTCCTCGCTGTTCTCGGACGTAGTCCCGGAGTAGTCTTCCTCTTCGGCGATGGCCATGGCCGCCGCGTCGACCTCCGGCCGCGTGTTGACTTCCACATCCGTCAGCCGGATGTTGAGCACGCCAGGACTCTGCGTCGACGTCGCGCTGAAATCGAATGTGATGCCCTCCAATTCGCACATGTCCAGCAGCATGTAGCATGTGAATTCGGACAAGTACACCTCGGCCAGGATGTCATGGGGCAGCGAGCTCCCGTCGCTGTTGCCACTGTCGTCGTTGCGAGATGGCGGCAGGATGCCCTGCTGTCGCAAGAAGGCCCGCACGTCGCTGGCCGTGCACTTGGGCGGTGGCTGCCTCCAAATCCGCGCGCTGCTGTTGTCGATGCCGTATCCGCCCTGCCGATCCAGGAAGTACTTGACCAACACGAAGGGCGGTCCGGCAGCGCTGGTCTCGCCATCCGCGTGCGCGAAGGAGACCCGCACGCGGTCGGAAGGTTCCCGGGGAGCAGCAGCAGCAGTTCCGTTCTGCATGGTTTCTTAGGTTGGCTATTGTACTATGTGCCGCTGCTATTATCTGTGGTTGCTGATGGATCTTGATGGATCTTGACAGGTGGTGGTGTTGCTTCAATGTGTTCAAACTGCTCAATTTATGAGCTTTGCGTTCCACGATGCCCACGCCTCCATCTTACCGCTCAATCCACGGCAGATGAGGTCTCTTTCACCTTTCGCCTTGCTCTTGTACGCAACAACACCGCCACAAACACTGCCACAAGAGAGGATCGACGACAAAGAGGAACAAAGGAGAACAGTTGAGAGTGTTTGCGAATGCGAACGGATCGAGAAGAGGCGGAGAAACAGAACGTGTTCTTCGGTTGGGGTTCGCTTTCCGATGCCGACATCATCCTCAGAACCACACTGTCGACGGTCAGTCAAAATGTGGGCATTGGAAATCATGGGAAGGAATTGTTTGGCCAACAGTTCGCAGCAGAGAGATCACGCAACGACGCCTTCGACGCTCCATGTACGTATAATGCCATTCAAAGGAGGGAGAAGATGTTGCAAGGATTGGCCAGGTGGATGCCCTCAGAGAAGAAGAGTTGGGTAGAATACGTGAATGTTTAAGTTTGTCGATTTACGTGTGCTTCCTTTTCTTCCCATTCGGCGTTCTCTCAGACGCAAACTCATGGATAGCTACTGCCTGCGTTGGCATATCAAGTTGCAATCATTGCCGGATGCATTTTGTTCGGGACGCATGTTAGATGAAATTCTCAATGGTTCGAATGTTCGTTGAAGACTGTTGCTTCTCCGCACGATCACAAACGCGCGACCGTTCAGGCCTTCGTCGGCCATTGCTTGAATCGGAATCGGTGATTGCAGTAGCCCGTCGGGTTGTTCATGAGGTACTCCTGATACTCGTCGTGGGCGGCGTAAAAGTCGGAGTACGGCACGACGGCCGTGCTGACGTTGGGCGAGGTGTAGGCCGTGACGACCTTGTCGTCGATCGCCTGCTGCAGCTCCGCGATGCATTTCTTGGCGATGGCCTCCTGCTGCGCATCGGAGACGAAGATGACGGACGCGTACTGCGTGCCGGCGTCGTTGCCCTGGCGGTTCATGGTGGTGGGGTCGTGGAACATGAAGAAGAAGCGGATGAGCTGCTCCATCATCTCTTCGGTCGGTTCCTTGAGCTCCACGTTGAGCACCTCGACGTGTCCCGTGGTTCCCGAGCAGACCTGTCGGTAGGAAGGATTCTTCATGGCCTTCTCTCCCTCCGGCGACATGAAGCCGACCTTGACCTCCTCCTGGACGTACACATCCGCGCTGCTTCCCTTGCCGATCATCTTGGGAAAGTCCTTGACGAAGTACTTCTCGGTTCCCCAGTAGCATCCTGCTCCGAAGGCGATCTTGGCGGACATTGTGCTGCTCGAGTCTGTCATTTTCTTCTTCTGTTGCTGTTGTAGTTGTGAGTCTGTTGTGAGTGTGTTGTTGTGAGTCTGTTGTTGCGAGGCTGTTGTTGCTGTTGTTTGCTTTCAATTTATGAGAACCAAGAAGACAGAGTTGGTACGGTGGTGGTATGGATCCAAGGCTCTCTCGACGGGAGGCTTGGATACGTTGGTGGTGTTGCGTGACCACAACGAATCCGGAGAAGTCGATTTCGATTTGGGCACAAGCGAACACAAGATCTGCAGTCGTGCCTGCGTGGGCAACATCGAATCGTTCGAAACACAGAAGCCAATCCCGTTGACGAACATTAAATGATACAATACGCGTACAGTCTGACCTCCAATACCACTCACGGACATTTTGACACGATCAACATTGCGTTGTCCGAATCATGTCTATTCCACGTGGAATGAACCACATCCCATCATGAGAACGACAACGCGAAGGAACAAACGTGTCGCGATTCGAAGAAAATCAGAACGAGAGAAGAACACGAACAGCACGATCGTGATGGCAGCGACAATGGTGATGGCCATCGGCATGTTCAGACAGCTCGCACCGTCCATCTCCAGAACCCAAGCACCGCGAGTACACGCAACACTCTGATGGAAGACGCACTCGAGAATCACTGTGAACGACTGAAGAAGATGACACGAAGGCATGCAGCGATCGATAGGAGCGCAGTTGCCGTGATGGCCGTGTGCGCGACGATGCTGGCAGCAATCCAGACGGTCCCAACCGCAGCAGCCTTCCAACCGCAATCCTTTTCTCGCAATGGCAATCTGCCGATGATCAAGTCAGTGAGACGCACGCGCGCATCGTCGCAAACCGCGCTGCGTGCCATCGACAAAATAGCGGGGGCCGTCTCATCGTCATCCGCGGCGTCGTTCGATCGGAAGGAGTACGCCTCCCTGCTGAAGCTCGGCAAAGCGCATGGCCATTCCAATCCCTTCTTCGGTCCGCCCGATCCGCATCTCGACGGCCATTCCATCGTGCCGACCACGAAGGCGTTGACGGACATGGGACTGCCGCCCCCCTCATCGGTGCAGGACATGATCCCGGATGCCTCACCGCAGTTTCAGCAAGCCGTCGAGAAGGCCGTGACGAAGGGATTCCACGTCATCGACGGGGCCAAGCAGCTCAACGCGATCAGCGCGACGCATCTGCCGGGATTCGCCGAGACTAAGGGCATCCTGCCGCAGCCCATGGTGCTTCAGACCAATCTCGGCTCATGGCTCGTCACGGTCAAGAGCGTCGCGACCACCAACAACGTGCTCGACAAGCTGCCGCTGGCGGCCGTGGCCTACGTGCTCGTGGAGTTCTTCATCCTGCGGCCGGGTGTGGATCTGTACAAGGAGGATATCGAGGAGGATCCTGCCGGTGTTCTGGTCGAGACCTCTGTGTCGCTCGGCGTGCGGTTGTTTGTGGTTTCGATAATCGGTATCTTGACCACCATCATCTTCAAGTGACCGCAGCATTGAAGCCGACAGCGACGGTGGTGGTGACCGTGATGTTCTTCGTACAAGTAAAGTTGCGTGAGAAGGCTTGGCACAGGCAGTGGGGAGCGGAGGCGATCTTGCTTATGACGGTTGTGCTCATTCAAGTTGAACAATCCGCGGACGAAGACAACGAGAGAGCATGTACGGGAAACAAGTGGATGGATGATCGAAGGCAATTTAGTATGTCATAGAATGCCACCTTGCGAAATGGTCGAAGTGGAGCGCTTGCTTTAGAGAAATAATTGAGTTCACGTTGGTTCTCTTCTGGTGGCCGAGCTATACGTCAACATGAAGTTTGTGAGCCAATGCAACATCTTCGAATACTGTACTCAATAATAATTTTCCACATTACATCATCCACTATTGCAGCTAATGGCTTCCATACCAGAACGAGCATGTGTAAGATAGAGCCAGAGTTTGCACGTTCGTATTACCACAGCACCCGTACTATGAATGAGCATCTGTCGCAACCCTCGTGTGTGGGACCACACTTGCGAGCGAAAGCACGAAAGCAACATTGATTCATTCGACTGATCACGAAGTCGCCCAAAGATCGTGATGCCTTTCAGCATCTGGGGTGCGGTTCTCCCTCCACCGTTCCTTGTCTCCGCCCACTAATCCAGGAACAAGAACTTGATGCCAGACTGCCATCTGCCACAACTACAAGCATCACGAAGAGTGCGACTATGTGACCATGCGACTATGTGACCATGCGACCATACTATTGACATGGGTTGCTTTCTGTTTGCGCACGGACCCCTTGGGCAACTTAGCTCGCAGGTACGCCCGAAGATACGCTCGAATGAGTGTGTGCGAACAGCCAACGATGATACGTACACGCTGTTCGTGATGGGGAACCTCCAACTCTGGCATCGACATCACCATAAATCAAGGATCTCTGCCTTCCAACTTGGCTTGTCTCTGGAGTCTCCGCCATTCATCCGATCCTTCAAACATCGCCAACACAGCAAGTCAGAAAGAGCACCAGCTATCGCAACAAGGGCTGATGTCTTCGTCTCGGCAGCGTGCGACTTCTCTCAGCGGCTTGGACGACCCAGCGCTCTCCAACATTCCCGATAGTATCGTCTATGATCGCACCACTGACGAGATATGGCCACGCAGCGTCATCGATGATCCACAGGACGATGGGTTCCTGCCTCGCATCCATATACCTACGTTGCCAATTCGCCCGTCACGATTTGCAGATCCCATGCGGGTCCGCCATCCCAGAGATGCGCAAGGTGATGGGTTCCTGCCTAGCGGCGATGAATCCACGCTGTCAACTCGCCCGTCACGATTTGCAGATCCTATGCGGGTCCGCCATCCCAGAGATGCGCAAGGTGATGGGTTCCTGCCTCGCATCCATATACCTACGTTGCCAATTCGCCCGTCACGATTTGCAGATCCCATGCGGGTCCGCCATCCCAGAGATGCGCAAGGTGATGGGTTCCTGCCTAGCGGCGATGGATTCATGCGGTCAACCCGCTTGTCACCGCCTCGACGTTTCCAGGAGCCCGACCGGTCGGTAGTTCCGAGTTCAATCACACTGTCCTCTCTTTCGAGTGCAAGCCCTCCACAACGTGCCACGCAGCAGTACGCAGACCCCATCGACGATTACGTACGTGAAGAAAATCCACCGGGCTCGCGATTCTGGAAGTCCCTCTCCGTGGTCATGACGTGCTTCATTCCTGATTCTCTGGTCCCGAAGAACCGCACCCTTGCTAAACAGGCATGGCGTGAGAAAGTCACCATCTGCCTTATCATTCTGTTCGTCTCTTTCGCGATTGTGGGTGGCATCGGCTTCCTCCCCATCTTCTTGTGCCCACCATCCGACTTGTACACACAAAAAGACATTGGTGAACTAAGAGGCGAGGCCTGGATTGTGATCTTTGGTGCCATCTACGACGTCAAGCAATACATCGGCAAGCATCGTGGCAGCTCACATAGCATCCGCGACTACCTGGGTCAGGATGTATCCCGTTTCTTTCCACGTCCACCTCCAGCTGCACTCCCCACGGTCTGCCTTGATATCGAGAAGCACTCGTCCCTGGTGAGCGATGTGGGCTGTCCAAACATCAGCGACGAAGATAATGCATTGGACGAGACCTACTGTCACACCAACGTCATCGGCCGCGAAGGTGTACACAGCATCCTTAGTGGATATCAGGAAGGAGAGTTGGTTTTCGCACCAGGGAACCTTGGTAAGGATGAAGCCATGAACTACCTCCTTATTGACAAGACCATTTACGACGTCACACAGTACATCGATGGGTTGCGGTAAGTTTGATGTTGATGTTGTTGTTGTTGGCATGTGCTTTGCAAACAAGATCTGATCCAAGCTAACGCTTCTTGCAACCCTTGCATTTACTCTCACAGCGACGAAAAGACCAAGATCATTTCAAAGGAACACTCCCACCCAAATGCCTATCTCGTCGAACAGCTCCATACAATTATCATCAACAGGCTCGGTGACGATGCGACGGCACTTTACAACGACTTGTTCAACACCAACGATTACAAGAACTGCATGGACATGATGTTCTACCATGCCCGCGTGGATGATCGTTATGACGGCATCTGTTCCAACATCGGTATCGCCATGTACTTCCTTCTCTTCGTCGTCACCTTCATGATGCTCATCCAGGTCTTCTGCTCCCTCCACTACCTGGCACGCCGCCACCCGCACTTTGCGGATGAGGACAAGTCAGCCGCTGTCATGATCATGGTGCCATGCTACAATGAAACGGGCAAGGAACTCCTCAAGGCCATCGATAGTGTTCTCTTGAATGACTACCCTGAGGAGAACAAGGTTCTGACCGTTGTGGCTGACGGTGTCATCACCGGATATGGTGCAACCGCCAGCACACCAGAGATCCTTGGCCAGATCCTCGGTTTCGAATTCGATTGCATGGACGAGGCATACGAATACAAAAGCCTGGGAAAGAACACGAGAAACTACATCTCTGTCTACGCAGGAGTGTACGAAAAGAAGATCGGCAACGGAACGCGACGCCTCAAGTACATGGTCCTCGTCAAGCAAGGATCGATGGCAGAACGTGGCACTTGCCGAGCCGGTAGGAGAGGAAGGCGCGACTCTCAGCTCGTGATCACGGGCATGCTAAATCGCATGCAATACAACCGTGAGCCAGGCGAGCTGGATAATGTCGTGAAGCGCGAGCTTGAGCAACTCGGCATTCCGCTGAAGGACATCGAGTACATGATGGCCATCGACGCCGACACCCGCGTACACCGCATGGCCATGCAGCACATGGTCTACCACCTCAAGCGCAACAAGACCGTCCTCGCCTGCTGCGGAGAAGTCCAAATCGACAACAAAGCGCAATCGTGGGTCACCATGATGCAAGTCTTCGAGTACTTCTCAAGCCATCACATGAAGAAGGCCTTCGAGTCTGTGTTCGGTTGCGTCACATGTCTCCCAGGCTGCTTCACCATGTACCGACTTTTCACCGAAGACATGAACCCCTTGATCTCCGCCGACATCATCGTCCAAAAGTACTTCCGCAACGACATCGAATCGCTTCACGAGAAGAACCTCTACGAGATCAGAGAAGATCGCACGCTCACGACGCTGCTGTTGCAGCATTTCCCCGGAATGAAGCTGAGTCTCGTCCCAGAAGCCATCTGCTGGATCATCGTCCCACACACCTTCTCCATCTTGCTGAGCCAACGTCGTCGATGGATCAACTCCACACTCCACAACATGTTCGAGTTGTTGAAGGTGGAGCCGATGTGCGGTATCTGCTGCATTTCCATGAAGACCATCGTGATCGCAGATCTGCTCGCCACCATGATCCTTCCGGCCAGTATCGCCTACCTCGGATACCTGGGATATCTCTTTGCCACTCAGCCCGAAACGATCGACACGTTCGTGTTATACTTCTGCACTGCGACGTTCATCCTGATGATGCTTCCGCCCCTGATCTTGGCTCGGTGGGGCTACTTCTTCTGGTTCATCATGTACGTGATGTTTGGCATTCCAACGCTCTACTTCGTCATTCCACTGTACGCGTTCCTCCACATGGATGACTTTTGGTGGGGTAAGACGCGCATGGTGAGCGGCGGAGATATGAAAGTGGTTGAGGCTGTGTCGGCAGGGACAGACTCTGGAGAGATCTTGGTCTATTTCAAGGCCACAGACCAAGACCAGCAACCTCCATTGGAGCAGCTTTTCACCGAGCTTGAACGCTCACAAGCGCTCCAGCAGGAATTCAACATCCACAGCATCCTCGCACGCTGCGATCCCGATGATCACAACATCCCCCGTAGCGCAGACACAACCAACCCAGAGAGCGACAACTTATGGTTCGCTCTCGTCCGCCGCATCCAACCCACAGAACACAACACTGTGGCGCTGCGGCAAGAGTACGCAGGAACATTGTGCGAGATGATGCGCAGGATCAGCGCCAGGAACCCGGAGGATAGCTTCGAGTTTCGTGTTGGGATGGATGTTTCCCCGGAAGGAGGGACGGAACCACTTGGTGATCACGTCAGCACCGGCGATGCTATCATGTTCATTCAGGACGTCTTTCCTCAAATGACACTTGATACATTGGCGACGGATGGAGACACCATCGAGCTTTACTTCGGAGAAAGCTGTGCGGGAGAAGCGAGGAATGCAATTCTGCTTGAAATGTTTTCCTGCCAACAAGCCGCAGGTGCAGGCAGCGACGACGAAGATGTCAGTGACGGTGGCGGTGGCGATGACGATCACAATCCCTCTGATTCTTGAGTTGTAGTGGCGGCACCCCCGTCGTGCTTGCTGGACGCATTCGCAGATCAATCATTGCACGAATCGGACACCACCATCCAACAAGATGAAACAATCACAAGACGAGAGACTGCAACAACGAGTGGGCAGATACTAGAATGAAAGACCGCCCATCCCCGTCATGCGAGCGCCCGGGATCGTGGCCCTCTGGCCAAGAGCCGCATTCTATTCACGTCATCAAACGAAGGTTCTGTACTCTGTAACATTTAGAACACCTACATTGCTCCATGTTATCAATCGACCTTCGTCTTCGTACGCATCGGTTTCCATTGCCATTTGTATGTCCAAGTACATATGATACGTGCTACATCCCAGTTCAATGCAAACAGCATGGCTGAACGGGAATCGACTGTAGATCGCGCTCACGCCACGGTACGACCTCTTCACAAAACGGCGTGCTCTGTTCTACCTTCGACTACGAGTAATATGATCTTACTTGGCCAAATTCAGCATCTCATTGAAACGATTGACCTCGTTGGAAGATCCCAAGCACAGGGCGGTGCGCTGATCGACGGCATTGATCTGCACATCCAAGATGGAGCCGCCTGTGACTCCGTCCGAAGTCTTGCCGCCGGACTTTTCCACCAGGTACCCGAACGGAGCCGCCTCGAACGCCAGACGCAACTTGGCTGGACTCTTGTCCGACGTCGGATTGCAAAACACGCCCTGATTCTTGGTGAACTGCTGGTACACATCCGGCACCATACCGCCCGTATACCGCAGCGTCTTGCGGTTCGTCATGTAGTAGTCCACCAGCTCGCGGTACCCCGAAAGATCCTGCGCCGCGCGCAAGTTGGCCGGCGAAAAGATCTTGGTATCGGCGCTGATCTCGATCTTGTGCCGCGAGCAGATCCACGGCTCCGGCTTGCTGTGCCCCGGCGCCTTGCAGCCGTACGTGAATTCGTACGTGCCATCGTCCAGCGCCACGAGCACGGTCGTGCGCGGACCGTACAAGGCCACCAACGACGTGACCTGGTCGCGTCCTGTGGCGCCGATCAAGCCGGTCCTCTTGGGCCACACGCCCATCATGGTGCCCACGGCCCAGTTGTTGTCGACGATGGAGGATCCGTCGAGCGGGTCCCAGCACACCGTGTACTCGCCTTGACCGCCCTCATCGACGTTGCGCACGATCGGGTCCTCCTCCGACGCACCTTCGCGGATCACGGCGGATTTCTTGACGGCGTCCCAAATGAGCTTGTCGGCGACCATCTGCGGATTGTAGAGTGGTGAATTGATCACGTCGTATGCGTGAGATGGTGAGCGACGCAGAGTCGATGAATGAATTGCACGTGGTGTCAACAAGTCGGGAATGTACTAGCACGTGATTGCGCATCATGGCACACGTGCAGAACAGTATCAAGTTCCCGCAATCGGAGAGTGCAGCCACATCACGCACGTATATCACATCACGCATGTATATCACGCACGTACATCAACACTGAGCTGCGAATCCCCGAAATCGTTGGCCGTGCCTTCGACGGTGACGAGATGGATGCGCAGGGCATCGGTGATCTCTGCGCAGACGTCGAGCATGTCGCGCAGGACCTGCTGCAGCTGGGCATCCTTGCACTTGTCCTCGAGGACCTGATCCAGCGTCTCGTAGTAGTCCTTCTTCTCTTCTGTCGTGTAGACGGACGACGAGGAAGCGGCCTGCACGAACTTCTTCTGGCGGTCTTGGGAGGTGGACATGGTGGTGCGGTATACTCGTAGTGTTGGAGCAGAGCAGAGAGTGTTGGAGCAAGAGTGGAATGGAAGATTGTGATGTGATGTGATGCGATCAACGAAGTGCGTCCACAATCTCATCCGGTGCCTTTCTGGATCACATCGGTGGCCATTTTTGTTGGGTGGCTGTGACGTGGACACTGTGTTGATTGGCTGGCATACGTCATACATGACTGGATTGGAGCGTTCAATCATGATCTGGCGCCAACTCACTTTTTCGGCACGTAACAAGGCATGTCATAGGTGGCTCGCAGACGGAAGCAAACGACGGACATGACTTTCACCTTTGTGCTTCCATGCAATGCACCGAAATGTATGCCGTTCATATAATAGCAGTGTCTCATATTGCACGATGGAACATTAGTGGAGTGAGTAGAGAAACAATACTCTGCTATACAATCGAGTGCTCGACTAAGTATGGTCCTCATCTTGATTGATTTTGTTGGCAGGTGGGTGTAGGCTTGTGCCGGTTCTCGTTCGAAGAGACAAAGTGGTTCGCCTGCATGCGCAAGTTCAATCAGCCTTGCATGCATCCTGCGGAGTGGTCATGGTTGGTGCCTTGCCCCTGGATCGATGTGCCATGTAGCTGATCATGGCACCCCAGATGATGTCGATGAAGTTCATGCTGAGCACCCGAAAGTCGAGGGGCAGGAAGCGGAAGCAGAGGAACTCTATGGGGAAGAGGCCGACGCTGGAGATGATGCTGGCCTTGACGGCCGGCAGGTAGTCGTTGGCCATCTGCCTTCGCAGGTCGTGCGCACAGCCTTCCAGGACGGCCGTCGAGACGAAGAGGATGGCGACGAAGATGGCATCGAGGAAGAAGTCGTTGATGAGGACGTGGAGCAGGGCAGCGAAGGAGGAGCCGTCGCCCTCCTCGATGGGGATCATGTACTCGAGCAGATCGTAGGCGTAGTGGAGGATAGGACCTGAGAGCAGGAGCCCGTCGACCGCGCAGGCCCAACCTCGACGTAAATCCAGGAAGTGGAACCGTCCCTTGGTACTCGTATTGCCCCTGGAGTCGTTGTTGCTGTGTCCATGTGCATGCGTATGCTCACGTTCTTGGTCTTGATTGTTGTTTGTGTTGGTGTGAGTGTGGTTGTTTGTGGGAGTGGTAGTAATGGCAGCAGATGTGACAACGGATGACGCTGGTGGGTGCTGATGATCATCGTGCGTCGATGTCAGGATGTGCTCGATCCACTGCGCGCCAAAGTCCCCTATGATCCCAATGACCGCCGACGTGACAGACTTGGTGATGATGGGGGAGGTCTCCAGCGCCAGGCTGTACTGGTCGGACCATGCGACAACGACGGCGACAGCGGATGCCCAGAGCTTGGTGTCCGCGGCTTGGAACAGGAGCGATGTTGAGACGGCGATCCCGCCTAATGAGAACGCCTGCCAAGGCAGCGCATGCGAGAAGGAGTCCGGCCAAGCGGAAGCATGTTTCGTGGGAGGTGTTGATGATGCTGTTGTCAACGCTGAGGCTGATGCATTCGAGGTTGCTGCGGTTGCCATTGACATGATGGAGTCGCTGCTGCATTCCCTCTGTCTGAGGCCGCTGCTCTGACTGCGAACAATGTCTGTTGCTGCTGTTGCTGCTGCTGTCGTCTCCTGCGTAGTCGTTTGATGATCGTTGCTGGACCGTGAGCGCGCAACACGCATGGACACCACGGTGAACAAGAGGGAAACGATGGCGTAGCAAGCGAAGAGAGCTTCGGAGAGACCTCCAGCACCCTCATGAGGTTCATCGAAGCGATCGATGCCCACGGGCATGTCCGTGGGCTGGTTGTTGGTGGGCGCGGACATGGAGATCTTGGCCATGGCTATCGTGTTTGTGGATGCAGTTGCCGTGGATGCAGTGGTGGTGGGAGAGTCAGCGTTGGAGCCCTGACTTGTGTCTTCCGTCAAAGAAGCCTTTGTGCTCAGCACGCAGCTCGTCGCGACGATCACCATGAGAACCGCGCACGCTGTGGTCGTCACCATGGCGCCGTCGCGTATCCTTCGCATCATGGTCCTCTGCTGTTCTGTTTCCCTGTTCTGTTCTCAGTTGGGGTACTCTCAGATGTGCGCCGAATACGAGCTATGGCATTCGGATACCTGTCACCCAGCAGCAGCCAAGAGCCGAAGATTCTTCTGTTCTTGATTGTTCTGATGGCAGCAGATGCGGGATGATTCGGCACGAAACGAATGTATTGTGTCCCAGCTGAGAGGTTCTTACTTCCGTGTCTCTCTCTGCCTCTGGCTGTGTGGGATGCCCTCATAGCGTGTTTGTCTTGGCGGGTCTCTTCGCCAAGTGTTGACAGGAACGACTGCGTGCTGCCGCGCCATTTCGAGTGCCACATGGGTCAGTTGAGTTGCGTCCAACGCGCGTGCGCTAAAAGAACGAAGCCTGAGACAATTCTGCGACACTTCGTTTTGTTCAAACGGATGATTTTCTAGGGTTAGTCGTGTGCGATGAGTCGCGTTTAACGTCTCCATCCAAATACTATGTCAACGGCAAATTCTAGTCGTGTGTGCGGAGTATTGTCCCGTGTCGGTTCATGACAAACACACGCAAGATGCCGCCAACGAGTGTTCCAGTGAGGCTTCCAAGGACACGGTATCGTCGTCTTCGTTCTTGCCGTGCTTGGTTGGGGGATTGAAGGAGTGTTCCTCTTCGTCATCATCGCCATGGTGATGATCAACATCAACATGGTCAACAACGCCCGGCGACTCGATGGACGTGTGCTCCTTGGAGGTCTTGGAAGATACTTGGGTGTCGTTCGCTTTCGCTCGCCGTCCCGCAGTCGCCTGTTGCCGGCGGCGGTTGTCGCGTCCCACCACGCGAATGTTATCGAGCCACTTGGCAACGTTGGACATGCCGCTCATCTGGCTTTGCCCATCGCCTGTGTACTCGGCGGCGTCCACATGAAAGATGGTCGACATGTTGTCCACGTGATCCACGTGGTCTGTGTCTTTTGGCGTCTTTTGCTCATGCATCTCATCCTCCTTCTGTTCTTGCTGTTGTTCCTCTTCTTGCTGCTTCGCCTGTTCTCGCTGTTGCCGTTGTTGCGCCAGGGCATGCTTCACCCTCGTTTCCCGAAACCAGTTCTCCTTGTGATCGTGCTCCTCCGGCTTCAAACTCTCCAAGCTCTGGTCCGTCAACGAGGATAGGATGTCGTCGCTTTCGGACGCACACATCCCGCTGCCTCCTTCGTCGTCGTAGTAATCGGGACCGTACACTGTCTCGGCATCCTTCTCCAAAGAGACGACGCTTGCCAGGCTTTCGGTGAGGATGGAGAGATCTTCATCGTCGTTGTCATCCACATCTTGAGACGATGACGAACGCCCCGTCAGCGAGCTCTTCGTTCGGTTATCCACCATGCTGTCACTGCCATCGTCCGGATCATCCAAAGGGATATCATCCATGTCGTCGCTGAAGCCTTCCATCTGCGAATCCAGCATCTGCGGCGCGATGCCCAGCAAGTTCGAGCTGTGCATCAGCTGCTCGTCGCTCACGCTGCGTCGGCTGCGGAACTGGATGCCACGATCACTGCTGCTCTCATCATCGTCACCCTTGCTACGGAATTGGGAATACAGATTGCTGTAAACATCCGCGCTGATCTCGTCGGGTCGTTCCAACGGCTCAATGAGCCGCGTGTTCGTCATCTTGGGCGTTTCGGCTTGATGCGGATCCGTGATGACCGGCGTGCACACCGTGCCCGTCTCCACATCGGCGTACCGCCCGGCCGTGTAATCCAACTCGTCCTCCACGGACACGTCGTCGTTCGTCACGGACGGCGCCTTGGCCACGGTGGCTGTGGAGTTGCTGTCGTCTCCCATTTCCAAGTACAGCGCCTTGCTCTGGTCGTGATGATGCTGTAGGATGCTGCACAGCATGGCGCAGAAGATGACGCAGCATGCCGCGATCAGCGCAATCTCCCACGCCGCGAGGGGCCGGCCGTCGTCGTCGTCATTATCGGGGCCTGCGCGATTGTCGCCCGGCACGTCTTGCGGTGGCTCGTAGACGCCGATGGTTGGTTCGGACGCCGCCGTGAGCGATGGATCGTTGGAGGCTTGCAACGCTGCGACAAAGGCGCGCTTGGAGGATGGCGATGAGAACGTCTCGGTGATGGCATCGTCCACGATGAATCGCGTGGCATCGGAGCTGGTGGCGTTGCGATCTTCGGCTGCGACGTCACGGAATACGACCAACGTTCGAAAGACGATGATGGCATGCTCCATCGTCTGCGCCATCATGGTGTTGGTCCGCAGATAGTCGTAGTACAGCCACCGCACATCCTCCAGCACAATCTCCGTCTCGTTGCCGTCTTGCAGCGCCTTCGTGATAAAGTCCAGGATGGTGGTCTCCACGATGCCTTCGGAAACCACGTCGAGATCCGGCGGCACATCGGTGAGCTCGAGTGCGAACGGCGAGGAAAGGACGGCGATGTCATTGACGGTCGCCTGCGGTGTCTGCTGCCCCAATGCCCATGATGCCAGCAACAGGAAGAGGCATGCCGCGCGTTGATACGAGCTGTAGTAGGAGTCCATCATTGGGATTGTCTGTGAGCTTCCGCGCTTTGGCCGATCTATGCACGAGAATGCGTGTGTGTTTGTGGACAATGGACGATGGGGCTATCGTTATGGTTGATGCTGCCGTCGCCTGTTCCTGCTGTGTTCTGTCTCTCTCTGTCTCTGGAGAGAGCTGCTCGAGACCGAAATGAGAAAGTGTGAAGTCGGCCATGAGCACATGCAACACTGACCACATATTCCCGTCCGATCATGCCTCGATGAGCGTGCACCCAATCATACATTCGTGTCACCAACGTGCAGAGTACATGCATTCATCTCGCTCTTTCCGCGTGTTCCCACATCGTGTCTCCATCTCCGTGTGATGTGTGCTTCTGTGCCGTTATGCTATGCACACATGTATGCGTTCATGCATCGCCGTGGACCTCCTGAGCATGCAATCGTATCTGTTTGCTGCGTTGACATGAATGGAATGATGTGAACAAGATCTCCCCACGCTCATTCAAATTTCTTAGTCGTGCCTCTTTGTGTGTGATCGCCAACCTCCACGACTCCAGCCTCGGCATTTCCCACCGATGTTCAATCTTGGAACGCACATGGATGAGGAGTCGAGAACGTGGGCACAAGTACTTGCATGTTGTGCGTTTCTGAGATACGGACAAGCGAGGAGTTCAGAGCTTTCCTTTTCGGAACTACCGTGTTCGATGAGAATCTATTCTATGAGAAGAAGTCTAGGATGTGGGTGGAATGAATAGTCGTAGCTTGTGCGATCTCTTACCCCAAGGTTATGTTCTCTGGAGCTATTATGTGATTCGTCGTGTTGCTATCGCAATAACCGCACGCCCTGCTGCTACCGCTGCTCCGTCTCCCATTGCGGATGTAGGAACCAATCGGCGGATTCCTTCGGCAGCTGCGCGTTGCCCAGAACATGATCCGCGATCTTCTCAGCCATCATGATCGTGGGGGCGTTCAGGTTGCCGCTCGTCATCGTCGGCATGAGGCTGGCATCGACCACGCGCAGACCATCCATGCCGAAAACGCGTCCTGCGGTGTCCGTCACTTTGCCCATCGCGCACGTGCAGGATGGATGGTACGCCGAATGGGAGTGGTTGCGGATCCACGCATCGATGCTGTCATCGTTGCTCGTATCCACCTGATCCTTGTACAGCGCCTCGCCGCGGTACGCATCCATGGGCTGCGTTTGGATGATCTCCTCCGTCAGTTTGAAGCCGTCTCGCAAATCTCGAACGTCCTCTTCCGTATCCAGGTAGTTGGGATCGATCAGAGGAGCCTCGCGGCTATCTTTGCTGGTCAAGCGGATGGTGCCACGGCTGCTGGGTCGCAACGACCCGCAGTGCACCTGGAATGCATGGAACGGCAGGAATTCGGACTGTTCTTCCACGGCCCCGGGCACGAAGTGGTACTGCAGATTGGGATGGTCGATACCAGCACGGCTGCGGATGAATCCTCCCGTTTCGAACTGGTTGCTGCCCGCCAGTCCTGAACCATCGCGCAGGAACCATTCGAGGCCCACCATGATTCTGTACCACGGAGTTGGCATCCAATTTCCAACGGGGAACAACGTCACGGGTTGCTTGCACATGTACTGCATGTAGAACTCCAAATGATCCTGCAGGTTGGCTCCCACCATCGGATGATCCATCACGACGTCGATGTCGTTCTCCTTCAGATGATCTGCGGGCCCGACGCCCGAACACATCAGCAGCTGCGGCGATCCTATCGCACCCAACGACACGATGACCTCCTTCTCGGCGTACGCCGTTTCGATTTCGCCCGTCTTTGTGTTGCAGTACTCGACGCCAATTGCTTTGGATCCATCGAACAGGATTCGCAGCGCGTGGCAGTTAGGACTCAGAGCGAAGCGTTCCGGATCCTTCGGCTTGCCGCTATCATCCAAGAGCGGCGATAGGTAGGCGCGCTCCGTCGAACAGCGTTCACCGGTCTCGCTGACAGTCTGATCGAGCGGGCCGAATCCTTCCGTCTGGTATCCGTTGGAGTCGGGTGTGTACGGGTAACCTGCTGCCATACCTGCCTCCACGAATTTGTCAAAGAGGATGGATCGGTCCAACAGATTCGGCTTGCCAGGATAGGTCTGCGTCGAAAACTTGGCCCCGTTCGTCACAACCAGCGGGCCGTCCGTACCTTTGTAGCGCATGAGATCGGCGGTGGAGGCATTGCTGTCATAGCCATCGTTGTTGTTGCTGCTGCCGCTTTGAGAAGTCGCAGAGGAATGCTCGTAATTGGGCACCGGAGGCGATGGTGTCGCATCGCGCTGAGCTCGTTTGAAGTACGGCAACACGCTGGCATAGTCCCAATCGATCTGTTCGTCAAGATCGCCATCCTCCAGCAACGGCTTCATATCGTCGGCATGCCACCGCTCAAAATCTTGCGGATGCCCCCGCGCATACACCATCGCATTGAGGTTGGAGGAGCCACCAAGACACTTGCCGCGCGGTTGTTCGATGCATCTTCCATTGAGATTTGTTTGCGGCGTCGTCTGAAACAGCCAGTTGGCCTTGTCGGCCGTGGGCCCCAGATTTTCCGTCAACGCACTTGGCATGGCGAACTTCCAAAACTCCAGCGGATTCGTGCTCAAAGATTTGCGTCCTCCCAGCGCGCCGTGCGATCCTGCGTCCATCAACATCACGGTGTCGTTGTCATGGCGATTTGGCTCGAGGATGCGATTTGCCAAGACGCAACCCGCGGATCCTGCACCCAAGATGATGTAGTCAAACGATTTCTGGACGTGAGCTCCTTTGGTCGTCGTGCCGTCGGTTGCTTGGAGAGGAGATGTGGGTGCGGCCAAGTGGCTGTACGAATGCGCTCCAACCATTGTTGCCACAGGGGCGGTCCTTGGCACGTATGAAGGCAACCATGCTGGTATCGAACGCTTTCTGCCTCGCAAGATCTGCGTGGTGAGCCCTCCTGACAGTCGCATGGGTGCGATTGATCTCATCATTGGTGTGATGGGGTTGTTCAGACTCTTGAGTAATCTGTGGTCGTGTGGTATAGTGGTATAGTGGCAGGTATGGTCAGGTTAGAATGCCCTGTGCAGATGTGCCATCTTCTTTTCTGGCTAGTGTCTGATGGTATGCCGTCTTTGGATCTTCTTGTGAGACGTACGTATCCAGGTGATGGTCGTGGCAGTGTGTGGAGACATGTGTCCTCTCATCGGATGGGGGGGAAGATGGTGATGGCTCCAGCAGCGATTTCTGTTGAAACGAAGATTCGCCATCGTGATTCTCAGAAGAATCTTCCACGATCGAGAAAGAACAAAATTCTGTGGCCACAAAGGACATCAGTCATTCCGCATCGAATCTCCCCTCCTCACGCAATTCTCTGTGACGTTGTGACACCCACTTCAACATCGCGTTGGCGTCCATGTGGCATGCCATCCACATCATCGTTGTCGTTGTTGTCGTCGTTGCTTCCGTCACTGTCATCGCCACCTTTATTCATACTCGTTCAGAATAGATTCATCACTTCGCCGACATCCACAACACGATCCGAGTGCCTCGCTATCTGCTCAATTGCATTCTTGCAACGCACATAGACTAATACAAGAAACTACCAATACGAAACTATCGCACTCAGTACAAGACAATTGCAACAATGGCGTTCGGTTCTGCTATCCTCCGTGATGTCGCTGTTGCCGGCGGCCTGGGGCTATCGGCCGACCTCTTCTGCCAGACGATGTGCGAAGACAACAGGAATCTTCACGATCTGGACCATCGCCGCATCGCGGCCGTGTCACTATTCTCAGGTCTCTACGTCGGCGGCGTCTGCAATCTCATCTACCCGCTGTATCCCAAGCTGACGCAGCATGTGATACGGTCCGTCCAACGCAACGCGACCATCGGCAAACAGCTTGTGACGACGGGCGGATCTGGAGCCGCGCTTGTGGAACAGACCGCGCCTGTAACAACGCTAATGTCCATGAGTCCGGTCTCCTTGCTCGTTCAACGATTGACACCAAATCAACTGCAAGGCGCCGTCGGAACGCTGGCGGATAACTTCATCCATGTCCCCCTCCTCTACTTGCCGGCCTACTTCATCTCGACGGGATGGATGCAAGGCGTGCCCTGGTCGACGACGAAGCAGCAGATGGAGCAGCAGTTCGTGCCGACGATGACATCGTGCTGGATGTTCTGGATTCCCTTCATGGGCATGAACTTTGCCCTCATCCCGGCGGCGGCTCGTGTGCGCGCCGTGGCGGCGGCGAATCTGCTGTGGACCATGACGCTGGATTACATGACGCATTCCAAAGAGTTGGTCGTTGCGCCAGAAACAAATGGTGGGCGCGTTCAATGCGACACCATCAGTGGAGGAGCCACATTATGAGAAAGGTTGGGAGTACGTATCCCAAGGCATAGCAAGAATGGATGTTGGATGGAGCGCGAAGCTGCATTGGCAGCGGAACGGACGGAAAGATATCATTAGACCACGAGGACGTAATTTTGAAGAGGTAATGAATGCATGTTACATACACTTACTTACACACGCATGTGCTGCCCTATTGTATGTGTCGCACGACATGTTCACCATCAAGCCACGTGCTATGTGAAAGCTAAACTACTGATACTAGAGCAGTAGGTATTACCATTTGGTCCTTGTGCCATCAGCACTAGCTGCCGGTCTTCATGCCACTGCGTTGGAATAACGCCATTCTATCTCTGCTCACACACTGCAGCCGAGTACCGACCATCATGATGATACCGCCGCTGCTGTTTTGAGATCGCCGCCGCCCTCCTTGCTGCCACGATCGGCGGACCCAACTTGAGAGCGATTGCGATGCATGGCAAAGCTTACCATCGTCTCCCACACCACATCGACCAAGTTCATGCCAAGCACGCGCAGACTGACGGGGAGGAATCGGAAACACACGAATTCGATCGGTAGGAGGAAGAAGCTCGTGGCCCAGCCGGCCTTGACGGTCGGGATGAAGTCCTTGCGCAGCTGTCGCGGCAGGTCTTTCATGTATCCTTCGCCGATGGCGGTCGTGATGAATGTGACCAGGATGAACGCCGTGTCCACCAACGTGTCATCGAGAATGACCTGGAGCAGAGCGGCCAGCGCTGGCGATATTGTGTTGGAGGTGTGCACCGGGATCAATGTCTCCAACCAATCGTACGCATAATGCATGAGCGGTCCGCTGATGACAAGGCAATCCAAGAAGATGGATGCTCCTCTGCGCTTGTCGTACCATCCCAACCAACTCTTGGTCTTCGGGATAGTCGCACATGTATGGCTGTTCTGACTTCCTGTTGTTGCGTCGTTCACATGTTGATGCGAAGGCGACGTGCCATTGTCTGCGTCGTCTTCACTGACGCCATTCTGTTGCTTTCGGCTCATCTTGAGTCTGAGCTTGATACGCTGAGCGATCGCATCTCCAACCACCGAGATGAAGGCCGCCGTGATGGCCTTCGTCACAATGGGATACGCCGATAGTCGGCTCATGTAGAAGGTCGAGAACTTGCCGATGCTGCTTCGTATCGCAGGAAACAGCTGCTGCGCTATCCGTGCAATGCAGAATGAGCGAATTCCCGTCTGCAACAACGACCATCGCCTGGATCGATTGCGTTCGTTGTCAGATTTCCGCAGCAACGAAGTTGGGACTGTGGAGAGCACTACGGATGGTGACGCGAGAGGCGTTGATGGCACCGATGCCGATGCAGCGACATCCGCAACGCTCGCTCGAAGGTTGAAGAAGTTCAATGTGATCGCAGCGAGCAGACATGCCGAGACGGAACGCCATGGTTTCGGTGGGTCGTCAGACGTCCATGATGGCTCTTCTGTCGTACATTCCGGCTTGTGCGATACGCCGTTCGCAACTTCATTGTCAGGGTTGCGCTGCTGTTGCAATAGACTGAGCTTGGAAGCACAATGCCGTGATCCAACTGAGATTCGGTAATGGCTGCTACCAGCAACGCATGGATCAATGCAGTTGCTTGCAAAGTTTGTGCGTGCCGAGACACTACCGGAATGCCTGTTGATACAGAAGCCATCGGCGGTGGGAAGGCCGATGAAGACCGCAAGCTGTATCGCCACAAACAGAATGATGTAGTGGATCGAAGGACGCCGTACTCGATGCCTTATGCCATCCATTCTGTTCGTTCTAATGATTTCCGTCAGATGAAATGATGATGACAAGGGACCCAATGTTGAACACCGATCTTGTACGGATGGGCAGGTGCTGTGACCGAAGAGGGTGGGCAGATCACGGCATGCGGCGTGGATCGTGGGAATATGACCTCGGCATCATGGCTCGTACTGGTCGGTACAGTTCCTACAAGTCTGCCTGACAGATAGAATACGTCTGAAGTTCTGTGTGGAGGAGGTTTGTTCCTTGCATCTCTTGATGGATGTGTGGTGATGTGGTGATGATGTCTGTCGTTGGTGACAGCACCACCAACAAACCAGTGAATGTGGTGGTTGTGAGGAGGCCTTTTGTGATGACTGATGTGGTTGGCGCCACGACTGGAATGTCGCAGTTGAATCTCGCGTTCCATTTGTCAACACTGACATGATTTGGCGGTTGTGCTTCTCCAGAGTTAACGTGTAATAACGCCGCGCGCCAGAATGTCCGTGGAAGTAGCGGTAACTGATAAAATACTTCAATTTTGGCGTTTCGCCGGTTTGTTTGTTTGATTCGCGAAATGCAAGAACATCACGGAACGTGGATGGACATGAAGACACACACAAGTGGCAATTCTGCACAAGTGGTAACAAGAAAGACGCAACAGCCGGCGAGGACTTTGGACAGCAACAACTGGGACAAGGGGGCTTGTCAAAGGAGGGACATCATGGGGACGCTACGTGGCTTGATGCCGAGAGATGAGATAACGAGAAAAGATGAGAGCACTCCAACGTGTGCGACCATTCGATGTCAAGCACAAGAGAATCTGCGGCGGGCATTTCGCCGGTTGCTCCGATCCTCTGTTCTTTGACTTCATCTCACAAGGGTGCGGATTTTTTGCAGGTTGTTGACAACTGTGATTCACCGACGCAGCCGAATGGGTCCCTCAAGTGGATGTCTCTCGGTTATCAAAGACGGAAGAGACTTATGCTGCTGCAGACGCATTTCACAAGTTATCACCAAGTGTCCAAGTCGGATGACCCTTCGAGGGAACCAGAGAGGATTGGATGCTCACTTGAGGTGCTATCACTGTATTTTTTGTGCGAAAATGAAAGGTGGCTACGAAGCAAGCGCCTGAAGGGTGACGGCCATCCCACAAAGCTCTCTTCCTTGTCTTGCATAAAATCTATTCGGCAGGAACAGCATCCACCAGAGTACGAGCTATTACACGACCGACTCGTATTAGCCACTCCTTCGAAAACATGGACAGCAGCAGCACAGGTAACAAGAAGGACGATGGCGTCCACGCCGATGGCCTCAGACAATGTGATAGCGGCGCCGAGCGTATCCAGGAGACCACAAAGCCGCAACCGCAGGGAACGAGCAGCGTCATGCCGTATCGCAAGAGCAGCTTCACAGGTCTGCCTACCCCCGTGACGCTCGGCGAGCACGACGAAGGTCTGAACGAGTCTGCTTTTGGCGGTGATGTGAATGCGATGCAACTGCAGGCGAGTGCGACAGATGCCACCGCAGCAACGGACGGGCACCGTGATCATCTCGTCCGGTCATCGTCCATCAAGCATGGGCCAAGGCTTTCGTTCCAAGGCCAGATCAACGGCAGCGGCAGCGCAATGCCAACGATGGATAACAGTACGGCCCAGATGCTGCGTCAGATGGTTGCCACGCAACACATGATCGTCAACATGCTGCACAACAAGCAGCAGCAGCAGACACAGCCGCAGCAACAGCAACACGCACAGCCCAGAAGCCGACAGGCTGCTGCCGGCTTGACGGAACTCAACATGGCGTCTACCAACATCATGGCTCTACAAGCGATGATGGGCGGATCAAGTCCCGCCATTCCGGACACGAGCAGAAACAACCGCCTCTCCATGTGCGCTGTTCCCGACTTGTCGATGGAGTTCTCGGATGATTTTGAGGAGGCCGCCGCACCACCGCTCACCGCGTTGCAAAGGGCCATATCTCAGCAGTCGTACCTCGATCAACTGCCAGACAACGCCATCGTTGGTTCCACCATCAACATCGAACCGTCGTCGCAAATTGAGGAAATTCACGATGAATCCGACTCTGCACCATCCGACAACGCCAGCAGCAACAGTCCGCCGTCGATGGCTGGGTCGTCCCAAGTCGTTTCCCGCATCCCAACACGGCAGCAATTTCTGGTGGACAGAGCGAATCGCATCAACGGTGCCGCAACAAGCACCGTTCGTACAACCACCACCTCCCTCGCGTTATCCGCCGATAGCAGCACCAAGAACGCAAAGACGGTGGACGCACAGTACAGCCCGCCAATCGCGCCGTACAAACGCGACGAGAATCCTCCCGGATCTCAATTCTGGAAGTCGGTGTCGGTGGCGCTGACATGGTTCGTCCCCGACTTCCTCATCTGCAGAGACGGCGCGGACGCCAAGATGGCCTGGCGCGAAAAGGTCGCCATCTGCATCATCGTCTGCGTCATGTCGATCGCCGTGGTCGGAGGCATCGGCTTCCTGCCGATCTTCCTGTGCGAACGTGTCGATCAGTTCACGCAAGGTGAGATCAACGAATTGAAGGACGAAGCCTGGATCACGATCTTCGGCACTATCTACGACGTCAAGCACTACATCGGCCATCATCCCGGCGGCACGAATGGCATCGTCGATTACTTGGGACAGGACGCCAGCTCGATCTTTCCTCGTACGCCGCCTGCCGCGCTGCCGGATTATTGTGTCAACGAAGTCAACCCGAACGCGCACGTCGAGGAGCCGACGTGCCCCGAGCTCACGGAGTTGGAAGAGTACCTCGGCATCCCATGTCACACGAACGCGGTCGGTCCTGACGGTGTCGAAGAGCTTCTGGGGGACTATCGCAAGGGAGATTTCCTCATTCCATCCTGGAGGCTCGGCCCGCGAGGACTGGAGGGTGACGATATGCAATATCTCGTTGTCGATGACAGCATTTACAACATCACCAAATACGTGGATGCGTTACGGTAAGTGCCATTTGGTACAGTGCGTGCGGTGTATTCAACGGAGATCACTGAGTGTGTGCGACAGCAAGACTAGCAACAGCAACAATCGCATGCAAACAGCCATCTCACCAACTTCGCAATTCTATTCGGTGATCATGCTTTGCTCTTCGCGCAAACATTCAATGTGGTCATGATGACATCCACCTCCATACTCGTGCAATCGCAATTGCAACTGCAGAGATGAACGAAGCAAGGTGATCAACAAGAACGTCGGTCATTTCCATGCATACCTGTACGAAGATCTCCACCGGCTCATTGTCAACAGGGTCAACCGTGATGGCTCGGAGCTGTACCACGACCTGTTTGCCACGGAAGACTTCAAGGTGTGTCTGGACATGCTCTTCTACCACGCCCAGGTCGATCGGCGGTACGACGAGGTTTGCGCCAGCCTTGGCATCGCCATGTACTTCCTCATGTTCGCCGTCGCATTCATCATGATCGTGCAGGTGCTCTGCTCCATGCTGTACCTGGCACGTCGCCACCCTCAATTCACCAACGAAGATACCAAGGCGGCCGTCATGATCATGGTGCCGTGTTACAACGAGACCGATCAGGAGCTGATGAAGACGATCAACAGCGTGCTCGAAGGCGAGTACCCGGAGGAGAACAAAATCCTCGTCATCGTTGCCGACGGCGTGATCACCGGCCGTGGTGCATCCGCCAGCACTCCGGCGGTGCTTGGCAAGCTTTTAGGATTCAACTTTGACCCCTCCGATGCGGGGTATGCGTACGAGTCATTGGGCAAGTGTACCGAGAACTTCGTCTCCGTCTACTCCGGCGTGCACGAAAAGACAGTCGGCAACGAAACTAAAGGTCTGAAGTACATCGTTCTGGTCAAGCAGGGCACGCCCGAGGAACGCGGCACGACGACCGCGGGCAACCGAGGAAAGCGAGACTCGCAGCTCATCATGACAGGCATGCTCAATCGGTTGCATCACAACCGCAAACCGACGGAGTTGGACGCTGCGGTGCTCTCGACATTCGAGAAGCTGAACCTCCCGTTGCAGCAAGTCGAGTACATGATGGCCGTCGATGCCGACACTCGCATCCACCCGAAGGCCATCATCCACATGGCGTACAGCCTCGAACATGACAAGAACGTACTGGCTTGCTGCGGCGAGACGCAGGTCGACAACAAGATGCAGTCGTGGGTCACCATGATCCAGGTCTTCGAGTACTTCTCAAGCCACCACATGAAACGGGCATTCGAATCTGTGTTCGGCTGCGTCACATGTCTGCCGGGATGCTTCACCATGTACAGGCTGTTCACGGAGGAGATGAATCCGCTGATTTCATCAGACCGCATTTTCTTGGAGTACGCCCGCAACGATATCAAATCGTTGCACGAGAAGAATCTGTACGAGCTGGGTGAGGACCGCATGCTGACCACGTTGCTGCTGCAGCACTTTCCGGGCATGCGATTGAACTTCGTCCCGGAGGCCATCTGCTGGACGACAGTGCCGCACACCTTCAACGTCCTGCTGAGCCAACGCCGTCGATGGATCAACTCGACATTGCACAACATGTTCGAGCTGATGAAGGTCAAGACAATGTGCGGCATCTGTTGCATCTCCATGAAGACGGTCGTGATTGCGGATTTGCTGGCCACCCTGATCCTGCCCGCCAGCATCACGTACATCGGCTACCTCACGTACCTCTTCATTTCGAAACCAGAGACGATCGATCGCGTGGTGCTGTACTTCTACGGCATCACCATCGGGCTGCTCATGCTCCCGTTCATCATCCGTTCGCGGTGGGACCACTTCTTCTGGTTCATCATCTACATCGTGCTGGGCATCCCCACGTTCTACCTCATCTTCCCATTGTACTCCTTCGTCCACATGGACGACTTTTCTTGGGGTAAGACCCGTCGGATCGATGGTGATACCGCCGCTGGCAAAGCTTCCGCGGATGATGATACAGCCGAAGATGTCGCTGGCAATACGACCAGCGGAAGTCGCACGAACGCAAGCGGAAGCCCGTCACTTCAGATGGAAGGTACGAGTAGTGCGAACAATACTGCGCAAGTCGAGGGTGACACGGGCATGAAGATGAACATCAACACGAACGCAGCAACGGCAAATGGAGATTTGCCCGCAACAGGCACATCGGGAAGCGAAATGTTCTCCACGATTTCGAGCGTTGATACCGGCTCCAGTGCGAATGGCAAGGCCGTCCCAACAATGGTCGGCGGAATGATGAAGGTGGAAGTCCACACGATCTGCACCATGTCGCATGAACTGCTGGTGTACTTCGAAACGCACGATGGCGCCATGTTCCAGAAGATGGTGTCCGCGATGAAGTCCATCCAACGTTCCCAGGTTCTGCGCGAGAAGCACGGGATCAACGACATTCTGCATCGCAAGAGGGATGGCAGCCAGTACAGCAACGATGCTGGAGGCTACCACGTCTTCGTCCATCGCATTGATGCCAGCGACGAAGGCGGAATAGCACGAGAGATGATGCAGTCGCAGCGCGAGGAGTACGCAGAATCCATCTGCGACCTGCTGCAGACGCTGAGCCCGGACAGCATCGTCGTGGTGTACGGAGGCCACGAGAATGCTTCGCCGCAGCAAACAGCATCCGTGGCAGACGCCGCCTCGGCACATGCGATGCATTGAAGACATAGTGAGCCGAGCGCAATTGGATAGGAATGCTCACAACATTGTAGTAACTTCCATAGTCTACGCAGAAGTGCTCGCAACCTTCCCCTTTCTTGTTCGATGCATGCACCGTCGGAATGGGGATAGAAACAGTGTATGGGTCGAAATGGGAAAACTTGCAGGCTGACGCTGTCTGTTTCTTCATACCGATATCCGTCTGTCTGTTTGTCTGGTTGCTTCATCTGATCGTGAAAATGACACGACCTTCGACCGATGTTTCACGACCAAATCGACTTACATCTTTTTCGGTGGAACAAGCGATTCCGTTTTGTTCTCCCTTGATTCACGAGTGAGTCCATTCCCGGGATAGCTCCACCCGTGGACTATTCGGGATTTCTGTTTCACTTATGGCGAGAGTCCACGATTAATATCATTTGATTATCGCTCCTCGTTGTCGTTTGCTTGTCAATGTATGATTGGTTAATTATCAATCAGACCCTAATTCGTTTCCCGGAACGTTGTTGTTAAGCAGATTTTTTGGCGGTCCTCATTTGTGTGGATTTTGCAGATGAGGCGAATGTTGTGTGCGAGTGTGCAGCGCGCGTGTGTTGTCGCAGGGACTCTTTTGACTTTTGCGCGGCATCGGCACGTCGTCTTGGTTTGTGCGGCATGTGATTGAACACATCGAGAGAGAGTGGCGCACGTGAAACGAGAGCGAGGGAGTGTTGGTTGGCGCAGCCAAGGAGGAATGGAAGAGAGTGGTGTTGTAAGCAGGCAAGCAAGGAAGGAAGCAAGCAGCGTACTCTACTCTACTCCACTCGGCTCCATTGGTGTTCTGGTATTCATCTCGCCATCCATCCAAGCCATTCATGTTATCATCGGCATCCCAAGCTGAACCATCGCTCCAGAGCAAGAAGGTGCTGAATTGAGTTGGGTGTTCGAGCAAGAAAGGCAACAAGCAAGCAAGACAACACGCGAGCAAGCAAGAAAGGCCAACGAGAGACCAAGAAAGCGAGCAAGAAAGGCCAGAAGGCAAAGCACAAGAGAGTGTTGGGAACAAGAAGACGCGCAGTCCTTGTATCATCACAAGCAACAGCTATAGCAAGAGCAAGAGGAGGAGACGGCGCTATCATCTTGCTGCCATTGCACCAAAGACCCACGCAGCAGCGGCAACCAGAGGAGCGCGGACAAACCCGATCTGCTGTCTCATCTGAAGATTCACTGAAAGGCCTCCGAAGCAGCGCTTTGCATCTCATTGCATCTGGTTGGACATTCCTGAAGGACCTCACACAGGAGCAACGTCTCTTCGTTGCTGACCTTCGCTTTCCGGAGTGTGCAACCGAAGAGAAGGCACCAACGCCAACAGGGGCAGCCGACTGCGATCAAGTCCGCAACGAGACAACGAGTTCTCGAGTCTGCTCAATCCATTGGACAGAGCATTGAATCATACCATTGCACAGAGCATTATCAATAACATTATCAGACTGCACAGAGTGTTATCAGAGTGACGAGATGAGCAGCCACAGCCACAGCCTGAGAAGGGCGACCGGCATGGCAACCACAACGACGACGTACTATGCGCCGACGCCCGCCTTCATCGCCACAGCCAACCGAAGCGACGATGAACTTGCGCTGCCGCACGATGGCAGCCCCAGCACCCACAGCCAGAGCCACCATTCCTTTCCGAAGCAGCCGCAGTCGCCGACGACGCCGTCCTCCGTTTCCAGCGATGCCAAGATCGACATCCTGGCGCAGATGGTGCAGACGCAGGCCTCTCTGGTTGCCAATCTGCAGAAGCAGCAGTATCAGATACAGCATCAGCAGACGCAGACGCAACAGCAACAGACTCATCAACAGCAGACTCAACATCAGCAACAGCATCAAGTGCAACAGGCGCATGCGGCAACCGTGGCTCTTCATCATCAGCAGCAGCAACATCAGCATCAGCAAGTGCAGCAGCTGAGTCAAACCGGCTTCCACTCAGACAGCAATCTCAACAGCAGCAGCAGCAGCACCCTCAACAACAGCAGCACCCTCCATCTCAACAACAACAGCGCATCCAATCATGATACGTTGCTGTTGCTGTCGCAGCAGAACCAGGCCCTCATGGAGCAGTTGCACGTCTTGCAGATGATGAAGAGTTCCAACACGAGCGCCACGGCTCTGGTGCAGCCACCCCTTCCGGATCCAACCATCTCGCATGCGCATCTGCTTCCCCAAGCGCCGCTGCCACCGTCGGCGTTGCCGCATCGCGAGCATTCTTCCAGGTCGCTCGTGTCCTCCCATCTCATACTGCAGCCCTCGCATTCGTCTTCCTCATCCATATTGCTGCAATCGCAGCCACAGCTGCAGCATGCACAATTGCAGCAGCAACAGCATCAGTTTCAGCAGCATCCCCATCATCAGCTTCCGCATCAGCAACATCAGCAACTGCAACATCAGCAACAACTGCACATCAATCAGCCAGTCGACGTGCATCATCTGTATGCGCAACAGCATTCCAATAAGCAGCAGCAACAGCAACAGCATACGCATGACAATGCCAACGACCCGCCCGGCAAGTTCTCAAAGCTGCGCCAGCAGAGTCTTCAGCGCGCCGATCAACAGAGCTCGTCATCGTCCTCCTCTTCGTCGTCGTCGTCGTCATCATCATCGTCTTCTTCTTCTTCGGACAGCAGCAGCGCAGCCTCGGTGCCCATGACGATCCATTGCGTCTTGCATGAGAATGCCAGCTGGGATCAGGAATCGCTCGATGACTCCGAAACGGACAGCAGCGGCAGCGAGGAATCCAGTTCGAGCAGCAGCAGCAGTAGTAGTAGCAGTGAGGAATCGGATGAAGACGATGGCGATGAAGACTTCCGCGACGAACTGCGAGACGAGAAAGACCGTCCGGCCTTGCGCTCGATCAATCGATCCTTCCGACACGGCCGCACGAGCTCCATCGACCGCATGATCACGAGAGAAGCGCCGGCACCGTCGGCATCGACCCATTTCGTTCCCGTGCTCATCGTCATCGATCCGCAAGAACGGCCCGTCGTTCCGTCGGATGAAGACATCAGCGTGTGGACGGATTATGACAACTTCATGGCGCAGCATGCATCGTCCGATAACGGCATCAAACCGATGCCATCGCCACCACCCTTCGAACCACCCATGCCGCGACGCAATCGCTCCAAACCAAAATCGCAATCGGAGCACCCGCGCACGATCGACGTCCCACGCAAAACGTCCAGCGGCGACAGCAGCTACGCTTCCAAAAAGAATCAGCAGCATCCATCGCGATCGGAGCACGTCCGCGTCACCAAACCCCTCGACGCTGTCAAGCGATCGGCCTCATTCGCGAAAAAGTTCATTCCGGTCTCGCCCGTGCCCAAGCTCACGCCGGCCGCGCGCCATGCACCGCATACGACGGGCACGCACAAACAGCGACTCTCCATCACCAAGTTCTTCGGGGGGTTGCGGCCCGACAATAAGCGCGTGCCGTTGGCGTTGCGCGGACAGTATCTCAAGGACGACGAAGAAGATGATGATGATGGCGTGACGGAATCCGATGCCGCGGCGGCGCCCAACGAGAAGACGAAGAAGAAGAAAAAGAAGGATCGCCGAGCGTCGCAGCATAGTCGCAGGAGTGTCGATGGTGTTGGAGAACGCAAGCGGCCCAAGAAGTCCAAGTCCGCGATCAACAAGAAGGATACGATCGACAAGCTGTCGTCGAGCCAACGCAAGGTGACCGATGCGCCGTCGAAGAGCGGTGAGACATCATCAACAACAATGCCGCAGCAACGCAACGGGATCCTCATGTCTCCGCTCACAAGGAATCGCCGCAGGCAACGATCGGTGTCTCCCAATCGCAAACGATTCGGTCTGCCCATCAAGTTCTTTTCCTCGCATCATCGCAAGGGCAGTTTTGATAAGCATGACAATGATGACGATCATGATGATCCGGATGAGGTGTCATTCAACTGCGAGTCACCGCAGGTGCAGCAGTCGCGCAGCTCCATGTCGATCACACACGCGAAGTCGCTGGATGACAGCCTCATGAACATGACGACGGATCTCAAGGATATTCCGCAGTTTGACCCGCACAGTATCATGAGATCGTCGACGATGTTGGAGTCCACGGGCACCGATGACGATGCACAGCGTCCGCAAACCTCCACGCATTCGAGGAAGGCACCCAAACGAAAGAGCAGCAAACGATCCAACACGACGTCAACGACGTCTGCCAACACAAAGACGCCCACGTCGATGGCAACGTCGATGGCGACGTCGACGTCGACGGCCGGTGATCAGCTGCCCTTCCTTTCACCGCCCGGTCAACGCAGCGGAAGTCACCGCAATCTCTTCATCCCGATGATCCACGAGTCATCGCCGTTGGAAGATTCCGGTTTCACTTCGATTCCGGATGATGGCGACAGCAGCAACGCGGAATCGCGTCAGCCACTGAAACCACCGTCGCAGCAGTCACTTCAGTTGAGCGACGATCATGATGAGAATGACGCGCCGTCCAAGTCCAGTCAGCAGCACAATGACAACGACGACGATGCGCAATCCAAGGCGAGGAAGGATGCCGATGATCACCGTGAGACCATCACCTCCCAAAAGGATATGAGGCGCAGCACGAAGAGCCTCATGACGGGAGACGGCGATTCGGCCGCTGCGCAGAACAAAAAAGCAACGTCGTCCAAGGTCCGAAATGGTTCGATCATCACGGCGACCACCACGGCAACGTCCATGTTTGGTTCATCGTCGCAGTTGCAGTCGTCAAGTCGCCTTTGCGACAATGGTGAGGTGGAGAAAATCAAGACAAAATCCACCAAGAAGAGCAAGGCGAGGCGTTCCAACGCCACGTCGGCATCAGCGGCAGCCATCGCAGTTGGAAAATCTTCGGCGGAAACCAAAGCGCAGCGCAAGTCCAAGGGCAAATCCAGCTCGTCGAAACGACGCTCCAGCAACAGCAGCGGCAATGGCAATGGCAATGGCAATCTTGGAGCGACATCGGATCTTCACAACAGCACCATCACGGCCGCATCGTCAAGGGGAGGGAAGCACGCAGATAGCTTCTCCACCCTCATGTCGCCGTCCGAATCGGATACCATCTTCAGCCCACAATCGCGCAGCCAGACACCCAGTAGCACAAGCCACAAGAAGAGCGGATCGTCGCGTCGCCTGCGCGCCCAAGGTAACTTGCTCGTTCCCGACCTGGAAAAGAAGTCCAACCATGATCGTGATTTGAAGTCGCCATCAACGCGGAACAGACACAAGACATCCAAGAAGGACGATGGTGGCAAGTCATCGCGTCATCAACACACACTGGATCAGAACGAATTGGGATCGTCGCACCAGAAGGAGGGCCGATCGAGACGCACGAAGACAGGATCATCCTCGAAGCTGGATCCAAGTGACGCTCGTGAGGCATCCGCACGAGGCGAACGATCCACTCGTCGCAAGACTCGTTCGTCGCATCGCAGCAGCCAGGATGAGGAAGAGGTGGAACCATCCTCGCGTTCCAAGCACAAGGTTGGCCGCAGCAATCGTGACGAGCGCAAATCTGATATCAATGCCGATGCGGTGGAGGCGGCTCTGCGATCAGGGTCACGTCATCGGTCATCACGGCGCAAGGAGAGCGCACCCGACCCTGCCGGACGCATGGCCTCGCAGGATGCCACCTCGTCAACGCCAAACCGCACTGGCAGATTGGCGCGGCAGAAGTCGTCGCGGAAGCAACGCGACCTGAAGAAGGTGGCGGAAGAGGCATTGGACAATGCCGCAGATCCATCCAGCCGTTCCAGAAACAGATCGTCGCGCAAGAAGGATATGGATGACACCAATCCATCCACGCGATCACGTCACCGTTCGACGCGCGGAAAGGGTGACCTGAACCGATCCTCGCGCAAGTTGTCCGTGGGTGATCAGCCGCAGCAAGACGCTTCGACAACAGCCGTGACAGCCACCACGGCAGAACCGTCAACTCGATCGAGGCATCGATCATCGCGCAAACGCGAAAGCAAGAACGGAGAATCGTTGAAGAAGACTCCGTCAAAGAGCGATGTTATGGATATGTCGAAGCCGAAATCCTCCCGCGCGAAGAAATCTTCATCTCGCGAGAGCACGGAAATGAAGAACCAATCCACGCGATCGCGCCATCGATCCGCCGCACGCAAACCCAACAAACGCAATGACACGGACAAATCTGCGGCGCAGGAGACCGCTCCCGCCAAAAGCAAGAAAGGCAGCAGCAACAACGTTAGCGACAAGAGGCACCGCAGCCGCAGCGCCACGAGACGTCGGCGTGCCGATTCCATTCGCGACAGCAATCACAGCAGCAGCGAGATCGTATCCACCTCCACGCGTTCCAAGCATCGCGTGCTGCACAAGCACCGCGATGAGGAGGATACGATGCAATCGTCTTTCCGCAAGCAAAAGTCACGCTCCTTGCTCACCACGAAAACGGATGAGGAAGATGAGGACGGCGGCACCGAAAGCTCGACGGATCCGTCCTACACGGAAGACGATGTCGAGAAGAGGCCACGCAAGAACAAGGTCGCTGCGTGAGCCTACATGTGCACCAGGTGATTGCAGTCAACACATAACTCATAGAATACCATTGGCAACATGCTTAGATGGTTAGTTTGTTGTCATTACTGGTGCTGCTTTTGTTGTTGTTGGTGTTGCTGTTGCTGTTGCTGTTGCTGTTGATGCTGGCCTCGTTGGCTTGTTTGCAACACTCTCTCTCATTGAGAAATGTGCAGTCCACGATGTCCTGCAAGTTCTCCGAAGCTTGGTCGATGCGTCGCTCCGCAGCCTTGTCAACTTGGTCAATATGCCGCTCTATGATCCGATCCAAATTCTCCGAAGCTTGGTCAATCCACTGCTCTGCAGCCTTGTCAACTTGGTCAATACGGCGCTCTATGATCCGATCCAAATTCTCCGAAGCTTGGTCAATCCACTGCTCCGCAGCCTTGTCAACTTGGTCAATCCACCGCTCTGCAGCCTTGTCAGCATGTGTCACTCCCTTCTCAATCAAGTTGCCACCAACGACGGTACCAACAGCAGCAACAAACAGTGCCTTCATCACAAACTCAAAGTATTGCGAGAGAATGACTGAGCAAAGGGCTTTCCTCAAGCACTGCACAGATGGAAGACGCATCCCTGCACTTTGCTTTAGGAAAATGACACCTGCAGCAAAAATTGCAGACACAGCTACAGCTGCGCCAGAACGACGGCCCAGCGCAAACATAGAGCCTGGTGTACCATCCTTGGCCTTGCCTTCAGCTTTGTCAGTGTGTCCACCCATGATCAACACGGGCTTCTTGGTGGTGCCACCAGCTTTGTCGGTGTGTCCACCCAGGATCCACCAGGGCTTCTTGGTGGGGTCTCCAGCTTTGATGGTGCATCCACCCATGATCAACACAGGCTTCTTGGTGAGGCTGCCTGTTGCAAAGGCAGACGTAGGCACTGCTGTGATGAGCAGCAGGGCAAGAACAACAGTGGAAACAAACTTCATTGTTGCATGTTTGGCTTGGTGATAATGATAGAAATGGTAATGGAAAGTGATTGTTGTGGAAGTTGAGTTTATGGTATGTTATGTCTTCTTACTTTCTTCCTTTCGTACCCCTCGAGTTTTGTTGCAACCGCGTGCTTGTGTGTGAACGGCCGAGAGAATGGCGGAGGGAACAAGAACGGTTTGGTTTTGTGAGCGCGGGCAGCGAACCGCAAAACTTTCGCGCCATTTTCGCTCTGCGGGCGATGTTGCTGTGGCACTCGTCCTCACATTCACGCCTTGGACCTCACAACACAACACTCAATTCAACTCGATTCGATTCGACTTCCTTCAATCACAGCACACTCCTGATTCGCCACTATACCCGTATTCGGTTCTGAATGCACAACGTCCATTGTGCTGCGACCTTGTTCCAAATTTCGTCGAAGGGTCCTGGACATGACCACAGGCATACACCGACCTGCACGAATGAGGGGACCTTCGTCCCACACAAGAGTCTACATACGTACTCCACACCACGAGTACGACCTGCACAGAATGTAAAATGCAGCAAGCCAGCAAGCGATAACACTAGTTGTGGAGTTTTGTGGGTGATGAGGTTGGCTATGATTAACATTGGTTGTTCTCTATCTCTAGTCCGACTTCAGATGTCGTTATTGGATCGATCGATCCATCGATTAATCTGCCCATTGCGATGCATTGCGTTGCATGCCATTCCATTCCATCACGGGTGCACTCGCATACCACTCAGGCATGTTGTCCAACGAGTCTGGGCTCTTGATTCACACTCGATTCACACTCGATTCACACTCCCTCATTCAGCTTGATCCAATTCTGAGTATGCTTGCCAATGTCATCGGCGATCTCCTTGGCGGCGTTTGGATTGCCAGCTCGGCTCGCGGCCTTGCTCAATTCAGCGAGCTTGGATTGATCGAGCAACCATCCCGAGACGGTTTCACCAATGACTTCCGGGTTCTTGTCGAAGGCACCATAGCCACTTTCCAAAACGACATCGACGTTGCCGGCTTCCTGTTCAGGGAGGAAGCTGTGGTTGCGATTGGAGTTATTGTTGATGATGGTGATGGTTCGTATCATCAGATGACGAGAATAAGATGGAGCACGTGTGTGCGTGTGCGTTGTGTTTTCGAAGACGAGCAGGCAGAGCAAAACGGGTGTGAGAGACAATGGATACTTCTGCCTTCGTTCGTTTGTTCTTTCCATTCATCCACTCATTCATTCACCAATCAATCCACGGATTCATTCCATGCGTGGCGTACCTTGTCAACATGACGGGCAATCCAACAGAGGCGGCTTCGGCGATGGTACCTGGTCCCGCCTTCGTGACCAGCACATCCGATGCTGCCATGTATTCCGCCATGTTGGTCACGAATCCCAAGCCAACCACGTTGACATTGCCAGGAGTGGCGACGGCGGCGACCAACGGACTTGTCTTGTTCGTTCTGCGGCGGTTTCTCCTTCGTCGTCGTCGTCGTCGTCCGGTGGACTGCTCCGCACCGTCCTCGTTTTCTTCCCTGATGATGGTGTCCCAATCACGAGCCTCCAGATCAGTCTTCAGCTTTTCGTTTCGGCCGCACACGATGCAGATTGTGGCATCGACACTGCGGTTGACCAAGTCGATGTACATTTGGTCGACGATCTCCGACAATCCTCCAACACCTTCTCCGCCACCCATGATGAGGACCATCTTTTTGGATGGGTCATAGGCCTCATCGCCCTCATCGCCAAGGACCTGCTGGCAGACCTGCACGCAGACCTGCACATGGATCTGATGCTGATACTGCTTGCCGGTTTCGGAAGTGCGGCTGCCGAGCTTGTCGGCCTGGACGGCAAAGTCATGACAGATGGGCAGCCATGACGGATGGGTAGTCCTGTGAGGACGATGATCTCGTTGGGCGTCTTGCTTTGTTTCCTGGCGGTGACACAGACACAGAGACGCGGAGACGTTGGAATGCAACGTAGAGTTTATCAACGTGGTTCGAGAACCACATCCTGTGAGCGGATCCGAGATCCGTAACGACGGTGAAGGATGGGATGTGCTTGCCTTGGTTCTTGGAGATGTGGATAGTCTTCTTGAGGGTGTGTGAAGTTCATGGCTGGATGAACGGAGATGACGACGTCTGGCTGGAGAGATTGGAGAGATTGGAGGCGGCGTCAGATTCTGCCTCCGCACATTTTCTGCGAGTGGAATTCTGAGGAGACGCGGTTGAGGCGGATGTTGGAGAGGTGGTTGAAGTTCCTCCACTGCCACGGTTTGAACGACACTCTCTTGTGGCTGTTCTTGATGGTGCGGTATGGCAGAACGCCATGATCAGTCCAAACGTCGACCAAATCTTAGAGGGGTTCGCATCCGCTCCCGTGTTTTGGTCCACACTGGTGCATCACAACGAATTCGGAGCGCGAGAGGAGGAGGAGGGGTCCATGGCTCAGGACGCACAGACCCACCACGGAGGCCATCTCATTGGGGATATCAGACTGTGAGGAGTCATAGTATTGTATTATATTATATAATATAATAGTATTATACAATATCAGATTGACGACATGAGCAGCCACAGCCACAGCCAACCGAAGCGACGATGAACTTGCGCTGCCGCACGATGGCAGCCCCAGCACCCACAGCCAGAACCACCATTCCTTTCCGAAGCAGCCGCAGCCGCCGACGACGCCGTCCTCCGTTTCCAGCGATGCCAAGATCGACATCCTGGCGCAGATGGTGCAGACGCAGGCCTCTCTGGTTGCCAATCTGCAGAAGCAGCAGTATCAGATACAGCATCAGCAGACGCAGACGCAACAGCAACAGACGCATCAGCAGCAGACTCAACATCAGCAACAGCATCAAGTGCAACAGGCGCATGCGGCAACCGTGGCTCTTCATCATCAGCAGCAGCAGCAACAGCAACATCAGCATCAGCAAGTGCAGCAGCTGAATCAAACAGGCTTCCACTCAGACTATTGGAGCGAAACCAGTCACGAGGGCTCAGAGGAGTCACGAGCAGCAGCAGACAACAAAAAGGCACAGAAGGTGCACCGCAGAAGAAAGAAACAGATCACAATCCGCAAATCAACACTTTTAGACACGATCTTATACCCAACTACCGTCTCCGTTTCAATACAGACAGCAATCTCAACAGCAGCAGCAGCAGCACCCTCAACAACAGCAGCACCCTCCATCTCAACAACAACAGCGCATCCAATCATGATACGTTGCTGTTGCTGTCGCAGCAGAACCAGGCCCTCATGGAGCAGTTGCACGTCTTGCAGATGATGAAGAGTTCCAACACGAGCGCCACGGCTCTGGTGCAGCCACCCCTTCCGGATCCAACCATCTCGCATGCGCATCTGCTTCCCCAAGCGCCGCTGCCACCGTCGGCGTTGCCGCATCGCGAGCATTCTTCCAGGTCGCTCGTGTCCTCCCATCTCATACTGCAGCCCTCGCATTCGTCTTCCTCATCCATATTGCTGCAATCGCAGCCACAGCTGCAGCATGCACAATTGCAGCAGCAACAGCATCAGTTTCAGCAGCATCCCCATCATCAGCTTCCGCATCAGCAACATCAGCAACTGCAACATCAGCAACAACTGCACATCAATCAGCCAGTCGACGTGCATCATCTGTATGCGCAACAGCATTCCAATAAGCAGCAGCAACAGCAACAGCATACGCATGACAATGCCAACGACCCGCCCGGCAAGTTCTCAAAGCTGCGCCAGCAGAGTCTTCAGCGCGCCGATCAACAGAGCTCGTCATCGTCCTCCTCTTCGTCGTCGTCGTCGTCATCATCATCGTCTTCTTCTTCTTCGGACAGCAGCAGCGCAGCCTCGGTGCCCATGACGATCCATTGCGTCTTGCATGAGAATGCCAGCTGGGATCAGGAATCGCTCGATGACTCCGAAACGGACAGCAGCGGCAGCGAGGAATCCAGTTCGAGCAGCAGCAGCAGTAGTAGTAGCAGTGAGGAATCGGATGAAGACGATGGCGATGAAGACTTCCGCGACGAACTGCGAGACGAGAAAGACCGTCCGGCCTTGCGTTCGATCAATCGATCCTTCCGACACGGCCGCACGAACTCCATCGACCGCATGATCACGAGAGAAGCGCCGGCACCGTCGGCATCGACCCATTTCGTTCCCGTGCTCATCGTCATCGATCCGCAAGAACGGCCCGTCGTTCCGTCGGATGAAGACATCAGCGTGTGGACGGATTATGACAACTTCATGGCGCAGCATGCATCGTCCGATAACGGCATCAAACCGATGCCATCGCCACCACCCTTCGAACCACCCATGCCGCGACGCAATCGCTCCAAACCAAAATCGCAATCGGAGCACCCGCGCACGATCGACGCGCCACGCAAAACGTCCAGCGGGGACAGCAGCTACGCTTCCAAAAAGAAACAGCAGCATCCATCGCGATCGGAGCACGTCCGCGTCACCAAACCCCTCGACGCTGTCAAGCGATCGGCCTCATTCGCGAAAAAGTTCATTCCGGCCTCGCCCGTGCCCAAGCTCACGCCGGCCGCGCGCCATGCACCGCATACGACGGGCACGCACAAACAGCGACTCTCCATCACCAAGTTCTTCGGAGGGTTGCGGCCCGACAATAAGCGCGTGCCGTTGGCGTTGCGCGGACACTATCTCAAGGACGACGACGAAGATGATGATGATGATGATGATGGCGTCACGGAATCCGATGCCGCGGCGGCGCCGAACGAGAAGACGAAGAAGAAGAAAAAGAAGGATCGCCGAGCGTCGCAGCATAGTCGCAGGAGTGTCGATGGTGTTGGAGAACGCAAGCGGCCCAAGAAGTCCAAGTCCGCGATCAACAAGAAGGATACGATCGACAAGCTGTCGTCGAGCCAACGCAAGGTGACCGATGCACCGTCGAAGAGCGGCGAAACATCATCAACAACAATGCCGCAGCAACGCAACGGGATCCTCATGTCTCCGCTCACAAGGAATCGCCGCAGACAACGATCGGTGTCTCCCAATCGCAAACGATTCGGTCTGCCCATCAAGTTCTTTTCGTCGCATCATCGCAAAGGCAGTTTTGATAAGCATGACAATGATGACGATCATGATGATCCGGATGAGGTGTCATTCAACTACGAGTCACCGCAGGTGCAGCAGTCGCGCAGCTCCATGTCCATCACGCACGCGAAGTCGCTGGATGACAGCCTCATGAACATGACGACGGATCTCAAGGATATTCCGCAGTTTGACCCGCACAGTATCATGAGATCGTCGACGATGTTGGAGTCCACGGGCGCCGATGACGATGCACAGCGTCCGCAAACCTCCACGCATTCGAGGAAGGCACCCAAACGAAAGAGCAGCAAACGATCCAACACGACGTCGACGACGTCTGCCAACACAAAGACGCCCACGTCGATGGCAACGTCGACGTCGACGGCCGGTGATCAGCTGCCCTTCCTTTCACCGCCCGGTCAACGCAGCGGAAGTCACCGCAATCTCTTCATCCCGATGATCCACGAGTCATCGCCGTTGGAAGATTCCGGTTTCACTTCGATTCCGGATGATGGCGACAGCAGCAACGCGGAATCGCGCCAGCCGCTGAAACCACCGTCGCAGCAGTCGCTTCAGTTGAGCGACGATCATGATGAGAATGACGCGCCGTCCAAGTCCAGTCAGCGGCACAATGACAACGACGACGATGCGCAATCCAAGGCGAGGAAGGATGCCGATGATCACCGTGAGACCATCACCTCCCAAAAGGATATGAGGCGCAGCACGAAGAGCCTCATGATGGGAGACGGCGATTCGGCCGCTGCGCAGAACAAAAAAGCAACGTCGTCCAAGGTCCGAAATGGTTCGATCATCACGGCGACCACCACGGCAACGTCCATGTTTGGTTCATCGTCGCAGTTGCAGTCGTCAAGTCGCCTTTGCGACAATGGTGAGGTGGAGAAAACCAAGACGAAATCCACCAAGAAGAGCAAGGCGAGGCGTTCCAACGCCACGTCGGCATCAGCGGCAGCCATCGCAGTTGGAAAATCTTCGGCGGAAACCAAAGCGCAGCGCAAGTCCAAGGGCAAATCCAGCTCGTCGAAACGACGCTCCAGTGACAGCAGCGGCAATGGCAATGGCAATGGTAATCTTGGAACGACATCGGATCTTCACAACAGCACCATCACGGCCGCATCGTCAAGGGGAGGGAAGCACGCAGATAGCTTCTCCACCCTCATGTCGCCGTCCGAATCGGATACCATCTTCAGCCCGCAATCGCACAGCCAGACACCCAGTAGCACAAGCCACAAGAAGAGCGGATCGTCGCGTCGCCTGCGCGCCCAAGGTAACTTGCTCGTTCCCGACCTGGAAAAGAAGTCCAACCATGATCGTGATTTGAAGTCGCCATCAACGCGGAACAGACACAAGACATCCAAGAAGGACGATGGTGGCAAGTCATCACGTCATCAGCGCACACTGGATCAGAACGAATTGGGATCGTCGCACCAGAAGGAGGGCCGATCGAGACGCACGAAGGCAGGATCATCCTCGAAGCTGGATCCAAGTGACGCTCGTGAGGCATCCGCGCGAGGCGAACGATCCACTCGTCGCAAGACTCGTTCGTCGCATCGCAGCAGCCAGGATGAGGAAGAGGTGGAACCATCCTCGCGTTCCAAGCACAAGGTTGGCCGCAGCAATCGCGACGAGCGCAAATCTGATATCAATGCCGATGCGGTGGAGGCGGCTCTGCGATCGGGGTCACGTCATCGGTCATCACGGCGCAAGGAGAGTGCACCTGACCCTGCCGGACGCATGGCCTCGCAGGATGCCACCTCGTCAACGCCAAACCGCACTGGTAGATTGGCGCGGCAGAAGTCGTCGCGGAAGCAACGCGACCTGAAGAAGGTGACGGAAGAGGCATTGGACAATGCCGCGGATCCATCCAGCCGTTCCAGAAACAGATCGTCGCGCAAGAAGGATATGGATGACACCAATCCATCCACGCGATCACGTCACCGTTCGACGCGCGGAAAGGGTGACCTCAACCGATCCTCGCGCAAGTTGTCCGTGGGTGATCAGCCGCAGCAGGACACTTCGACAACAGCCGTGACAGCCACCACGGCAGAACCGTCAACTCGGTCGAGGCATCGATCATCGCGCAAACGTGAAAGCAAGAACGGAGAATCGTTGAAGAAGACTCCGTCAAAGAGCGATGTTATGGATATGTCGAAGCCGAAATCCTCCCGCGCGAAGAAATCTTCATCTCGCGAGAGCACGGAAATGAAGAACCAATCCACGCGATCGCGCCATCGATCCGCCGCACGCAAACCCAACAAACGCAATGACACGGACAAATCTGCGGCGCAGGAGGCCGCTCCCACCAAAAGCAAGAAAGGCAGCAGCAACAACGTTAGCGACAAGAGGCACCGCAGCCGCAGCGCCACGAGACGTCGGCGTGCCGATTCCATTCGCGACAGCAATCACAGCAGCAGCGAGATCGTGTCCACCTCCACGCGTTCCAAGCATCGCGTGCTGCACAAGCACCGCGATGAGGAGGATACGATGCAATCGTCTTTCCGCAAGCAAAAGTCGCGCTCCTTGCTCACCACGAAAACGGATGAGGAAGATGAGGACGGCGGCACCGAAAGCTCGACGGATCCGTCCTACACGGAAGACGATGTCGAGAAGAGGCCACGCAAGAATAAGGTCGCTGCGTGAGCCTACATGTGCACCAGGTGATTGCAGTCAACACATAGCTCATAGAATACCATTGGCAACATGCTTAGATGGTTAGTTTGTTGCCATTACTGGTGCTTCTTTTGTTGGTGTTGCTGTTGCTGTTGATGCTGGCCTCGTTGGCTTGTTTGCAACACTCTCTCTCATTGAGAAATGTGCAGTCCACGATGTCCTGCAAGTTCTCCGAAGCTTGGTCGATGTGTCGCTCCGCAGCCTTGTCAACTTGGTCAATACGCCGCTCTATGATCTGATCCAAATTCTCCGAAGCTTGGTTGATGCGTCGCTCCGCAACCTTGTCAACTTGGTCAATCCACCGCTCTGCAGCCTTGTCAGCCTGCTTCACTCCCTTCTCAATCAAGTTGCCACCAACGATGGTACCAACAGCAGCAACAAATAGCGCCTTCATCACAAACTCAAAGTATTGCGAGAAAATGACTGAGCAAAGGGCTTTCCACAAGCCCCGCACAGCTGGAAGACCCATACCTGCACTTTGCGTTTGCAACATGGCACCTGCAGCATCATCTTCAGGGCCATCTGCTGCAAAGGCACAGCTAGGCAATGTTGTTGTGAGCAACAGAGCAAGAACGACAGTGGGAACAAACTTCATTGTTGGATGGTTTGCTTGGTGGTGGTGATGATGATGACGATGATGATGATGGTGATTGTTGTGGAAGTTGAGTTTATGGTATGTTATGTCTTCTTACTTTCTTCCTTTCGTGCCCCTCGAGTTTTGTTGCAACCGCGTGCTTGTGTGTGAACGGCCGAGAGAATGGCGGAGGGAACAGAACGGTTTGGTTTTGTGAGCGCGGGTCACGAACCGCAAAACTTTCGCGCCATTTTCGCTCTGTGGGCGATGTTGCTGTGGCACTCGTCCTCGCATTCACGCCTTGGACCTCACAACACAACACAACACAGCACTCTATTCAACTCGATTCGATTCGACTTCCTTCAATCACAGCACACTCCTGATTGGCCACTATACCCATATTCGGTTCTGAATGCACAATGTTCGTTGCGCTGTGACCTTGTTCTAAATTTCGTCGAAGGATCCTGGACATGATGACAGGCATACACCGACCTGCACGAATGAGAGGACCTTTGTCCCACACAAGAGTCTACATACGTACTCCACACCACAAGTACTCTGCCATGCTTGCAGTTCATGTGAATGCTACTCGAAAACATCAACGCGACTCTTGCATGTTGTTGGAGTTGAGGCGCCATCATTAATACTGTTTGTTCTCTAGTCCGAGTTCAGATGTCGTTATTGGATCGATCGATCCATCGATTAATCAGTCCATTGCATTGCATGCCATTCCATCACAGTTGCGCTCACATACCACTCAGGCATGTTGTCCAACGAGTCTGGGCTCTTGATTCACGCTCGATTCACACTCCCTCATTCAGCTTGATCCAATTTTGAGTGTGCTTGCCAATGTCGTCGGCGATCTCCTTGTTCTCCTTCTTCGTCGTCTCAGTCGTTGCTGCCACCGTCTGGCGGACTGCCCCGCGCCGTCCTCGTTTTCTTCCCTGATGATGGTGTCCCAATCACAAGCCTCCAGATCAGTCTTCAGCTTTTCGTTTCGGCCACATACGACGCAGATTGTGGCATCGACACTGCGGTTGACCAAGTCGATGTATATTTGGTCGACAATCTCCGACAACCCTCCAACACCTTCTCCGCCACCCATGATGAGGACCATCTTTTTGGATGGGTCATAGACGTCATCGCCAAGCACCTGCTGGCGGATCTGATGCTGATACTGCTTGCCGGTTTCGGAGGTGCGGTTGCCGAGCTTGTCGGCCTGGACGGCAAAGTCATGACAGATGGGCAGCCATGACGGATGGGTAGTCCTGCGAGGACGATGTTCTCGTCGGGCGTCTTGCCTTGTTTCCTGGCGGTGATACAGACACAGAGATGCGGAGACGTTGGGATGCGACGTAGAGTTTATCAACGTGCTTCGAGAACCACATCATGTGAGCGGAGCCGAGATCCGTAACGACGGTGAAGAATGGGATGTGCTTGCCTTGGTTCTTGGAGATGTGGATGGTCTCCTTGAGGGTGTGTGAAGTTCATCGCTGGATGAACGGAGATGATGACGTCTGGCTGGAGAGATTGGAGAGATTGGAGGCGGCGTCGGATTCTGCCTCCGCACATTTTCTGCGAGTGGAATTCTGAGGAGACGTGGTTGAGGCGGATGTTGAGGCGGATGTTGGAGAGGTGGTCGAAGATCCTCCACTGCCACGGTTTGAACGACACTGTCTTGTGGCTGTTCTTGATGGTGCAGTATGGCAGAACGCCATGATCAGTCCAAACGTCGACCAATTCGTAGGTGCTTTAGGGGTACTTGACGAGGAATTGCTCCGCCAACGCCTGAACAGATGCGCGGTGTCCGCCGCCGGTGTCGGATGAAAGGAACGTGATCTTGAGTGGCTTGTAATCCTGTTTTGGTTGGTTGGTTGGTTGGTTGGTTGGTTGGTTGGTCAGCCAATCAGTGAGTGAATTTTTCAATCATTCCAATCATTGCATTCCGTTGCGATGGGTAGTCGTATCGTTCTCTGCAGGTTGTATGCCTGGGACCAAGCGCGGGCAAAACGCGGAGGGCGACCGAGGACTTCTCCCCTCGGCTCTCTGTCGTAGAGCTGTTCCACGAGGTGAAGGGTGGGCCACGACGCTCAAGTGAACATCATCAATCGAAGACCCGCACAGAGAGAGCAAGTCCCGCTCACAACAGACATCACCAAAAAACAATTCACGACCTCAAATATCTGTTGTCACTGGAGCACGCTTGTGCAGGATCTTGTCATGTCTGCTCAGACAGTGGGGCTGAAGTAATTTGTCGTTGCCCCACGCAACACCAGGCAAAAATGGCGAGGCGAAATTAAATGAGCGCCACAATGTCCGGCATCCAAGTGTGGCTTCGCCGTTGTTGCCACCTCCACGAAGTTGAAAGTTTCCCGAAGTTGTTGGATCGCCCGCGCTCCACTGTTTACTTTGGCGAAGATGTTGTTGCCAAACACACGCAAACAACAGCAGGGGATGACAAAGAGAATGAGATGAGTTTCACCCTTCGAGGGATTCCTTCCCACCAGCCACAAAATCGAGAACAGACCAACTCAACTCAACTTGACTCAAGGCCAAAGCGCACACACAACAAGTAACAACAACACCGACAACAACAACACGCAACCATGCCACCCATGAAGAAAGACATCCTCGCTCTCGTCATCGCACAGAGCATCATCTGCAGCGGCGTCGATGCCGTGCTCGACACGAGCGGTCGTACCAAGGTCGCCACCGATCTCAACATCGATGGCGACATCAACGCTCTTCAAGCGAAGTTCGCCAAGCTGGCAGCTGAGCGCAAGGCCAAGATCTTGGCGTTCAACTCCGCACACGGCGACAACACCAAGATCGCAGCACAAGACACTGAGGACAAGGTGAACATGCTCCTCTCTGACATCTCCTCCATGCCCAACATCGACCATCTTGTTCCCAACTTCAAGGAAGCCAGCACCAAGACAGAGGCGAAGATCAAAGCAAGCAACTTCCGTCGTCGACGTGCCACCTCTTCCACCAACACCAAGAACAAGCTTGAACAAAAGCTTGAGCGCAAGTTCACCGATCTTGGTCGTCTTCAAGGCGCCACTGATGATGCCAAGAAGGGCGCGTCGCTTGCGTCGATCGCAGAACTACATCCTGAGAAGACGGTCGAAGCCCTCAATGCTCACAACCGCCAGCTCAAGTCCCCCAAGTCTGAGAAATCGTCATCAAAGGGAGCCAAGTCTGAGAAGTCTTCCAAGTCCAACAAGGCATTCAAGTCCTGCTTCACCGGAACGGCCGAGGATGTCACCGCGAAGTGCGCAGATGAGGAGGCTAACTGCTGTCAAGCGCCAGACATTGAGATAGCTCCCGCATGTACGTGGAGCAGCGACCGACGCGTGACGGTGTGCCCCAACTCCTGCAATGGCAATTACTCTTGCGCATTCGGTCTCAATGAGACAACGGCCATTACGATTGCTCCCTATGCTTGCAACGGTGTGGAAGCCTGCCTTGGCATAGAGATATCAATTCCTTCTTACGCTTGCAATGGCCTCGGCAGTTGCACACGCAACACCGGTAAAGTCAGTGAGCAATCTTGCAACGGCGTTGGTAGTTGCTTCGAAAACTCAGGTGATATCTCCTCATTCTCATGCATCGAGAAGGCTTCGTGTTCCCAGAATAGGGGAGACATTAGCGAAAATTCTTGCACCACAGACAGAGCATGTGGCCGCAACCGAGGCGACGTGCAGGAAAACTCTTGCGTAGGCAGATATGCATGCACTTTAAGCGAAGGAGCAATCGGAACTGGCTCTTGCCATGGCGATAGTTCTTGCTACGCGAACACTGGCGACATCGGGCAGGACTCCTGCGAAGGTACACTCGCCTGCGATGAAAATCAGGGCGTCGTGGGCATCGGGTCATGCCACGGAGGCTCTTCATGCATCCGCAACTTCGGAATGGTAGGGGACGGATCCTGCCTCGGCAGATTCACCTGCGCTGAGAACGGTGGCGACATCGGCCAGGACTCCTGCCAAGGCCCATTCGCCTGTCGTCTCAACCGAGCCGACGTTGGCATGGGTTCGTGCTACGAATATGCAGCATGCTACTTCAACGCCGGAATGGTAGGGGACGGAGCCTGCCATGGCAACTTCACCTGTACCGTGAACTTTGGCGACATCGGCCAGGACTCCTGCAAAGGCCCATTCGCCTGTTTCGTCAACCGAGCCGACGTTGGCATCGGGTCGTGCTACGAAAACAGAGCATGCTACTACAACACCGGAATGGTAGGGGACGGAGCCTGCCGTGGTAATTCCTCGTGTTTCAACAACTCTTACGTCATCCCCAATGGAGAATGCATTGGTGCAGGAGTGTGCAGTGTGGTGCCATGAATAGTCTCCACATTTGATGTCGATGTTCATCGTCGCCCGCGTTTCTGAAGTCCAAGATATTACACACGCAGAGTAAACAAAATCGAATTATACCAATTGGCACTTGGACGGTCAACCACTTCTGTCCGAAAGCGCGAGTGTCAACGTATGTGCAGGTGTGGAGTATGTGCCAACGTCCTGGCCCCTGCAAGAACACCACACTAATCCAAGTATTCTATTCTATTCTATTCTATAATATTATATTATACAAATTTAACTTGATATTAAGAATCACTGATAGTCAGGTGTCTGAATGCACAATTTATTTTAATTGTAAACAATGTGGTGTTGAGATTGCATCATGAGTAGTTATTTGGATGGTTTGGTTGTTCTCTACATTAGTCTATTGTGACGCAACTCATCACCCACAAAACTCCACAACCAGTGTTATCGTGACACCGTTTTTCGTCGAAGGCAGGTTGCAGTCGTACCAAACATGGAAGTGGAAGCAATTACGATCACTCACAACACCATCGATTCCTCGCGAACTGTCCAAGAGGTGCGCAACTTCGAAACATGACGCAGCTCACAACGAAAGCGAGGACGGCTGCTGCCGTCTTGCTTGTCCTTGTGCTGTGCGTGCAATTGGCTCGCGCAAGCACGGGCAAGTCTTCGGATGGGTCGCGGCAAGCTGCGGATTCCGATGCTACCAAAGATTCCACGCCGCATTCGATCGAACTGACGCCGGACAACTGGGAAGAGACAACGCAAGGCAAATCGGTGCTGGCGAAGTTCTTCGCGCCATGGTGCGGCCATTGTCAGGACTTGGCACCGCACTGGACTCGATTGCACGATGCATTCATGAATGGGAGCAGCAATCCGAACGGCATCATCGCGCAAGTCAATTGCGTGGACCACGAATCATGGTGCTCACAGGACATGCAGATCACGGCATTCCCCACCGTGCTGTATGGCGATGCGTCGCAGCATGGGATCTTTCTGCGTCGGTACGATGGTGAAAAGACGTTCGATGCGTTGCTTGAGTTCGCTCAGGAGAAGCTGCGGCATGCGGCCTGCAGCCCGCTCAATTTGCAAGCCTGCGCCGATGACGATGAACGGCAGCAGATGGAGCTCTATTGGTCCCTGTCGACGGCAGAGTTGGAACGTCTGATACTAGAGGAGGAGAAACGGATAGATGATCAGGATGCGCAATTCAAGCGGCAATATCAGCAGATGCAGGAGGAATACAACAAGGCAGCAAGAGATCATGGATTGAACACGCTGAAGCCGCATCGCGACAAGCAACTGTTGAAAGAGGTGATGAAGGTCTTGCGGGAGAAATGAAGAGAAGGACTGCAATGCAAGACTTGCCCTACCATCGGATACAGCTGGGTGGTGGCGTGGTGACTCACACAAAGGGCAGAGCAGAGTACTCATACGTGCCTGTACGCAAGTTTGGTATGCACTCGTGATTTGCATTTGTTGAAATAGCGAAAGCGTCTGCTGCTCCACATCGAACTCAAACGAATACTCTGGAGAGTCATGGTCGTACGCACATGCGTTTTACTCTTATTATTCGTACAGTTTATACTCTTAGTCCGCATGCGGGAATGGATAACTCACTCCAGCGCCACCATCTCCCGGCGCGCCGTTCATATCGCGCTGCCGCAAGATATCACGTTGACGGCGTCCGCGGAAGAGCCATCGGATGGGCGTGGCTTCGAAGCCCTCCAGCGATTCTCGAAACTTGCGGTCCAGGTACCTCCTGTAGTTGTCGTTGACGAGCCCGGGGTCATTGCAGAAGACGACGATGGTAGGTGGACGCGTGCTGACCTGATGGCAGTAGTAGATCTTGGCCTGCGCGCCGTTGCGTCGTGCCGGCGGTGGTTGCCAGAGGATGGCATCTCGCAGCACCTCGTTGAGGACGGACGTGGAGACACGTTTGCGGTGCGCATTGATGGCCTCGTCGATGACGCTGTAGATCTTGCCCACGCGCTGTCCTGTTTCGGCGGAGATGAATAGTATGGGTGCCCATCGCATCTGCGGGATCTCAGAACGGATGTACTTGACGGACGTATCGTAGGTCGACGAATCCTTGTCGACGACGGCGTCCCATTTGTTGCAAATGATGGCGCATGCTCTCCCGTCGTCGGCGATCTTCTGCGCGAGGATGCGATCTTGCTCCGTGACACCGGCAGTGGCGTCCATCACCAGGAGTGCTACGGAATGGCAAGCCAAGTCCAGTGGAGCGGAGTGTGTATTTATAGATTGGATTGGATGCGGGAAGAGAATGGGAGAGAATTTGGTCGACAGTCAGTTGTGACAACGATAGCAGAGAAACACAAGTGCGAGATGTTGACTGAACCAAAACGGGAAGGACCATTCGCATCACCCAATGTCGGGAAGCCAACAACAAGCATCTATGTGCCGAATCCTTGATGCCATGCTTCACACAATCGACAGAGACAAGCGGCAGCAGCATGCTCAGTATGCACGTTTCATTTGCAACGTACCAACATCCGCACGTCGGATGGCACGCAGCGCACGGTTGACCATGAAGAATTCCGGTCCGAAATCGACCTTGCCCTTTCTTCGGATTCCGGCAGTATCGACGAACCGGTAGATGGTGGACAGCTCGCCTTCCTTCTCGGCCGGGCGCTCCATGATGGCGTCGATGGAATCGCGCGTCGTGCCGGCCATGTCGCTGACGATGGCTCGGTCCTGTCCAAAGACGGCGTTGAGCAAGGAAGACTTGCCGACGTTGGGCCGCCCGATGATGGCGATGCTGATCTCCTCGGGACGTTCCACATCGTCAAAGGCGGCGAGGGCATCCTCAAATTCCTCCTCGATGCGCTTGGCGACGTCACCGATGCCGTACTTTCTCATCTTCCATTCCGTCTCATCTTCACCGGGCATACGCTTCTTGGACTTCATGCGCGTGCGGGCCTCCTGCAGCCGCTGCGCCTTCGTGCCGAACTTGTCGACGCCAGCCGTGCCCTTTTGCACGATGCCCTCGAAGACCTCCTCGAGCAGCTCGGCCGTTCCCACACCATGCAACGCCGACACGGGCCGCGGCTCGCCGATGCCCATGTTCCAAAACTCGGCCGCGTTGAGGGCCCCCGTCGTGGCGGACTCGCACTTGTTGACGGCCACGACGACGGGCATGTCCTTGAGGATCTCCTTGCGGATGAATTCCGCGATCTGCAGGTCCATGGATGTGACGCCGGTCTGTCCATCAACGACGACGATGGCGGCCGAGGCTTCGGATAAGGCGATCATGGCCTGCTGGCGGATCTCCTTGGCGAACAGGGTCGATTCGTCCTCATCGAAGACGAGACCGCCCGTGTCGACGAGCTGAAAGACCTCGCCCAGGAACTCGGCGCGGCGGTAGGTGCGATCGCGCGTGATGCCGGACTCGTCGGCGACGATGGCACCTCCCGATTGCGTTCCGGCGATGCGGTTGGCCAAGGCGGACTTGCCCACGTTGGGGCGACCGATGATGGCGATGATGGGCTCCCTCTTGTTCTTCTTGCCCTCGTTGTACCGTCTCATGGGCTTGGAACCGGGGTTGAAGGACTTGCCGCGGTTGATGGTCGCCACGGGCTCCGGATCGTCCATGCCCACCACAACCACGTTGTCCGAGTCGGGATTGCCGCCATCCCATGCGACCTCCAAATCGAGAGCTGAGAACTGGGCGTCCTCCATGTCCTCCATGCCATCGTCGTCGTTCTCATCAAAGTCAGCCATCTCGAAGCCATCCACATCCTGTGGCTTGACGGAGACATGCAGGGCGGAGCCGGGCGATGAGGAGAGGGTGCGTGGCGCCACGAAGGCGGCGGCTGGCATCACAGCCATCGCGCTGGCAACGAGCGCAAGTGCAGAACTGAGCTTCATCCTGCTCGTATTGTACTGCTGTGCTGCTGCGTTGCTGTGAAAGTACTTCGCCTTGTTCTCCGTTGCAGTCGTTCTCTGGACTTGATTCGACCGCAAGTGATGACTATGAGCAGGTTGGTCTTGCCGCGTTTGACAAAGAAGATGGAGTGTATCGTGTGAGGCGACCAACAAGAGTGCACTGGCTGTTCCAATACTCCTCTATCCGATTTCGAGTATGACGCTGGTATCGGTGTGTGGCAGGAAAGGTTCTGGGAGATGGTGAACAACGAATGCCGACAGATCAACGAACGAGGAAGATTGTGGGTATTCCGCACATCAACTCCGAAGAACAAAATCAGGAGAAGGAAACGAGAGGTGTTGCCGTTTTGACGATGTGTTGGTGTTGGTGGCTGTGTCATGGTCGTTTCCTGATGTGTCAACGATTCGATCAGTCATGAACTGGGGGCGGACAGACAGCGAGAAGGCTATTTCGATATTCTAGTCTAAACTCAACAGCCTACTATCCAGCTTCTTGTTTTGTCTTCATCATGTCTCAATCCAACTCCAATCCCGTTTATGCGAGGTCTTCATTGCGACTCGCGAGCTAGATTTGAAACGTTGGTGGGTTCAAAAATAACGGCTCGATTTTTCAAACGCAAGATACGAAGAGCGTCGTGGGACAACACAAACCCACCACACAATTCACACAGCGAATGAAGGAAGAGGAGGAGAGCAAAGAGAGTTGACAAGAGACAGAGAGAAGAGAGGACGAAGAAGAAAGAGTCGACATCCAACCAACCGCTCATTGTCGATAGTCTCAAGAACGGATACGATAACAGCACTCCTGCACATCCTCTCTTCCCATCACACAGCCTGCATCCAACAATCGGCTTCACTTTCTCGTCATCATCCCGCAGCCTCATAAAACACATCGCAACAGAGACGCTCCCGCATCTCACAAACACGAGCAAAGACTTCACCCCAACACAACCGCTCTACTGCAAACGCATTTCAAGATGGTATGTTTGCGCTGATGCGTGCATCGCTTCTGCAGTTGCTTCCTTCGTGGCAGATGAACGCGTCAATCCTGCTCCTGTGGCTGGCGCTGTTGACAACGATGGTCAATGGGGTTGCATGAAAGCAACGGATGGTGAATTCACGTCTCACTTTGCCTTGGTTTGGCCACCCGAAGCATGTCTGGACCAGAGTATTTCCAGACTCTGCTGCCACCATGGTAAATCATATTGTGCTCTCTTTCTGCGCTGTCTGTGACATCATCAACCTCTCACACAATCGAACCTCATCGCATTTTCCGTCTTCCGCCAATACTGGCAACATTGGCAACGTCATTGCGAATCAATCATGACAACACTCATGTCTACTCTTCTCTACCACATTCACGCAGGCTGACGAAGGATACGACCCACGCAGATCGAAGGTCTCCGATGACCGCATGGAGGAATGGCGCACGACCCCCATTACAGGCGATCTGTCGGAAGTCCCAGGCATTGGTCCAGCGGCGATCCGCAAGCTGCAGGAGCTCGATGACGACAACGAAAAGATCACCAACACCTTCCAGCTCTTCGGCAAGTTCCTCATGCTGAAAGGACCGGACTCCGATGACCACCAGGTGGGATCCATCGAGCACACGCAGAAGTTCTGGGAATTCCTGAAGAACCGAGGCATTTCGTCCCATCGATCCGCCATCGTCAAGGCCATCGCCGAGAAGTCGGCCACATTCTTTTCTGGAATTTACGACGCTGCGGACTTTGAGGATGATTCCGACGACGAGGATGAGGAATAGATGTGCGTGAAGGCGGCGCGGCGCGGTTCTGTACATGGTGCGGTGCCATTTTAACACTGTGCAGGAATGCACTGCCATGTGCGAAGATTTCTCGAACGTATGGTCATCGGAAATTTGCAATGCATTGCTTCGCAACGTAACGTGCAGCGTCCCTCTTCCTCCATTTGAAAATTGGGGCGAGGCGATGCGCACTGCTGAATTGATGAACATGCAGAGGCATCTTGATGGGAGGGATTCTGATCGCCCTGTGCCAGCATGGTGGACGACGATGGGCAGTATGTCGCCCACACTGCGTTCGGCATGCCACCAATCCATCACCATCATCACATGTAATAGATTTCAATGTACAATAGTATTGCATCAACAAATGCTCGCAGAGCTTCGCGCGCATTCAGACTCATTGGCGAGTGTCTGCTTTGTGCAGCCGAATTTGGCGATCAATGTTTTGGTATGAAGTCTTGGGCATTAGCAGGCTGATCTTGGGTTTGGCACGTGGAGGAATACATTCCGGCCCCACGTGCAAGTGAGCAGCACCACATGGCGCTGCGGTGATGAGAAAGACTTGGAGTTTGTGGCGGAGACTTGGCGAATTTGGACACGACTGCGTTGGAAATCTGTCGATTAATGACATTTCATGTCGCAACATCAAGTTTCGTTATGTAAATGTGGGTCTTGGCGACGAATAGAACGCACCTCTCACATAAGGACGCGTGGTATCAACGGTCATGGCCGCGCACAACAACTCCTTTGTCTCCGCCAAATTACAAACCATTCAAGCATGCTGTTCGTCACGAAAGATATGTTTGTGTAGTGGTGGCAATCATCTCCACGGAGTCTCACGGACGTACTATACTCACAGTTGCATCGACTACACTCTCTGTTACGACGGCGTTGCGCAGATGGAGCACCCATTTCAATCATAGGGCAGTGCATCAACGATTGATGTGCATCCCTCCACTTCTCTTTCGCTTCCAACCTTTTGGGAGGAATCATCGTACAATCCGAACATTTCTCATTCCTCCTCAGTCGCATCGAGTATGGCAAAGTCCTCCGCTCCACTCGACAGCACCATGACGATGCAGATGACGATGCAGATGACGAGGAGACGAAGACAGTCGACCGTTGCATTCCCTTGGACGACAATGAGATGCCGTCTGCTGCTGGTGTGGCTGTGCATGCTGCCACTCATCCGATCGACGACCGCCGCAAGCATGAGAGGCCGACGATCAGAAGCAGGCAGCGCCGAGGACGCTCCGCCGCCGCTGCGCATCCCCATGAGAGTGGCAGACGATATCGCCGTCTCCATCGCCTCCAACGACGCTCAATGCATCTACGAGATCCATCATGCCGACGCATCCTTCATCTCCATCCACTTTGCGCACATCCGTATCAGCGACGGCCGATGTCGTATCCACGTCGTCAGCGATCTGTCCGAGGCGCCCGATCAAATCACCGTGTTGGAACAGGACGATACGCAGCGGCGGCAGTGGGCGCGGCATGTTTACGGCGATACGGCCTACGTCGTGCTGGTCTGCGACGACGAGCTGGATGCGGCGCAGCATGTGGCGTTTCATATTGACAAGTACGCGGCCGGGTATCCCAATCAAGACGAACTGCAGAAACACGAACTGTTTCCGGAGGCGGATGGCAAGCAGCACCGACTGCTGCGATCCAATGCGACGCGCCGTGAGCTGCGCATCTGCGGTGCCAGCAACCTCGAGGATATTACGTGTTTGCAGCAGTCGCATCCTTCCGTCTATCGGCATTCGCGTGTCGTGGCGCGGTTGTTGATCAATGGACACAGTCTGTGCACCGGATTCCTCGTGGGGTCGGCCGATTACTTTCTGACGAATGAGCATTGCATCGGTTCGCAGAGCGATCTCGATAACACCGTCATCGAGTTTGATTTGGAGGATGAATGTGGCGGCACGATCGGCCACGATATCTTCGGGCTGCGAGGTCATGTGCTGGAGGATAAGTCGTGGAATCCGCACGTGTTGGTCTACGTGGATGAGAGGGTGGATTATGCTCTTATTCGGCTCGCCGGGTTTCCAAGCAAGAAGTACGGGTGAGTGGCGGTGGGGTTCTTGAAGGATGTCAAGTGTTGGTGCCGAAGTATCTCTGTTGGTATCGCCACGTTTCCTCGTTGGTCGTAGTTGGTCCATAGCCGTGGAGGATTGGCGACACCATGTTCTCACCATCGATCACCCATGTTGCACCGTCTTCTCCACTCCACTCGACCATACGCTACATCCCATCGCATCGGTCGCAGATACTTGAACTACAATAAGAAGTACGACGCCGGTCAACAGATCTACATCCCGCAGCATCCGTGGGGACGTTCCAAGGAGATTGGATTCAAGGACACCAGCTCTGGCACCGGCTTCTGTCAGATGAGAAGCAAGAACTTCGACTATACTTGCGACACCGAACCCGGCACGTCCGGTTCGCCCATCATCTCGTATCCCGAAAACGAACTGCTTGGTCTGCACCGTGGCGCGTGGGGCAGGTGTTACAACTACGGCATCCCGGCCAAGAACTTTGAGAAGGAGCTCAAGGATCGCATCTACACTCCGGTTCCGCCGCCGCCCGCGCCACCCACGATGAGTCCCACCAGCCAGCCGACTTCCAATCCGACGTCGAGGCCGACCTCACGGCCCACGTCCAATCCGACATCGCAGCCGACGTCGAGGCCTACGGCTCAACCAACATCAGCGCCGACTTCCAATCCAACGGCAAGTCCGACGTCTCAACCGACTTCGCAACCTACGTCACAGCCGACGTCGAGGCCTACGTATCAGCCAACATCAGCGCCGACTTCAATTCCAACGACAAGTCCGACATCTCAACCGACTTCGCAACCTACTTCACAGCCGACGTCGAGACCCACATCAGCGCCGACTTCAATTCCAACAACAAGACCGACATCGCAGCCGACTTCGCAACCGACTTCACAGCCGACGTCGAGACCCACATCACAGCCCACTTCAAATCCGACATCGCAACCTACCTCGCAGCCGACAGCTAGTCCGACGTCTCCACCTACATCATCGCCGACTTCAAATCCCACTTCTCAACCGACATCAGCACCGACCTCACAGCCGACTTCAAATCCAACGTCTCAACCGACACTCGCACCTTCAGTAAGTCCGTCGAAGGAGCCTTCGACACCACCCACAATGATTCCAACAGCAGGCCCAACTCCAATACCAACGACGCAGCCCACTTCGGAACCATCAGGAGGGCCATCGTCAGATCCAACCATGCAGCCGACATCAACGCCAAGCCACTTACCCTCGGCAGAACCGTCGCTCGAGCCTTCCCAACTTCCAAGCGCGACACCAAGCCAGACACCGACGTCAGCGCCCACCATACTGCATTCACATTCACCTACTTCGGCACCAACGATGGCGCCGAGCGATATCCCCAGCGTGGTGCCAAGTGCACTGCCCAGCTCATTGCCGAGCATGTCGCCAACGGGTGAACCAACTCGAGATCCCAGTCAAGAACCATCACAGGTGCCCAGCCAGCCTCCAAGTGTTGGTCCATCGCAGCGACCAAGCATGTATCCAACGTCATCGCCATCTGCGCAACACTCATGGTCTCCGACTTACAGCATGGAACCGAGCGGATCGCCGTCGATGATACCTTCGTCAACGCCGTCTGCGCAACATTCGTGGTCGCCGACTCATAGTATGGAACCGAGCGGATCACCGTCAATGGTTCCGTCGGCATCACCTACGGGTTCACCATCGAACCAAGCATCGCAGCATCCCACGATTCAGCCGACTGGTGAACCTAGTGCCGGGCCAACCATAAAACCTTCAGCACAGCCCACGTCGCGACCCAGCGGAATTCCATCCGCTTTGCTGACAGACGAACCATCGCCGTCTCCGACGAATGCGCCAACCTCTGGACGCATTGATTGGACCACCGAGACCTTCGAGCCAAGCTCAATACCATCCGACGCGCCGTCTCTGGTTCCCACGCAGATAGTAGTAGAACCACCATCGCGTGATGCAATAGGCGTCATCTCGGATGCGCCCACGAACACGCCGAATTCGATGGAGGCAGATACGTGGATTCCCAGTTCCATTCCGTCCGACGCACCGTCCGTTGTTCCCACGCAGATCATAGCTCCACCATCGGCTGATGCGATCGTCGTCATAACGGAAGCACCCGTGAATCGGGAAGAGTCCAACTTTACCGGCAATCCGTTGGACGATACCCTTCTGCCAAGCTCCATTCCATCGGACGCACCGTCGTTGGTGCCCACGCAGATGGGAACCGCATCATCATGGGATGCCTCTTTGGACATCGCAAGTGAAGAACCTGCGACTCAGCCGTCCAACAATTCCACCTCGGCTTTGGAAGACAACGACACGTGGATGCCCAGCTCCATTCCGTCGGATTCCCCGTCTTTGGTGCCATCGCAGATAGGAACTCGAGATTCCTTGCATCTGGAGGCAGATTTGATCCTAGCACTACCGTCGGCCGCACCGAGTTCCGAACCGACGCGTTCTCCGGCGCCCACGAGCGAATTCTTGGCACAAGCCCAAACGGCCAGCCACGCGTGGGCTGTCTGCGATGATATAGATCTGTGCGGCGGCCTGATGTGGATCAAACGATCCCCGCTCGAGACGTCGCACACGATCCGATGCTGCGCCGATGCGGCGGCCGATGGTTTCGAGATCATTCAGCCTTATTGCAGGATCTACTCGGAACCATCGAACGATGACGCGTGTCCGGAGATGTTCGGGACGTTGTACGACGGCATTGGCATATGCGAGCGCAAGGGTGGTCGGCTTTGCACGTTGGTGGAAGTGGCGTCCGGGTGCACGTCGCGGCATGTGTGTTCCGAAGATGATCCCGTGATCTGGACGTCGTCGCTATTTGGTGTGTAGCGGTTTAGAGATTGGTGCCATCGCCAATTCTAGGAGAATTTGTGTGGTATGGTGCATACAGTCTCATCGTACAACGTCATAAAGTAGAGTTGTACTAGTAACAATAGAGCCTGTTCGTGCCGATGGATTCAGCCCGAGTGTTCCCTGGTGACTGCCTCATCGGATGCTCATCTGTTTGTGTCCATAGTTTGTTGCCTCCAACCTGGAAATGGAGAACTCGAATCTCGGGCTTCTCAGAGATTCCCGCGCTGCAGAAACGAAGCGAAGCCTCCCAACGCCATCCTGTCCGCCATCTCCACGCCTCCAAGAATGCACGACTCCGGTGGCAGAACAAGAACAAATGCAACAAATGGATCATAAAACCACGCAGAACCACACAACAAGCAACCAAGAAAACAGGACCCAAGAAAGAAAACAAAAACGACCAAGAAAGAAAACAACCGCGACGATGAGAGACACGAAGGAAACAAACGACTGCACGCAGAACAGGCCGGATCCATTGATCTGCACCGTATCGGAGGCCGACAACGATCCCACGCCCACAGGCCACACGCGAGACGCCGTGCGCAGGGACAACATCTGCCACAGATCCGTCTTCGTCGTGCTGCGCGGTTGGGAGGCGCAAGATGCTGTCTTGCTGCGGACGAACGACGATGATGCATCGTCGTGCAAGACGCTCAACGACATGGTGCACAACGGCGAAGCCTACCAAGATGCGGCGGAACGACTCATCCAGCAGCAGCTGCAAATCAAGGAGCTGCGGATCGGAAAGAGCGGCAAGATCCCCTCCAAGGACGACGCGCCCACGTTGGTGCAGCATTTCCGCTTTCATTTCAAGGACGCCATGAGCTGCATCTGGGGACAGCTCTACGAGTGCTGGTGCGATCATGGCGACGTCGTTGCACAAGACATGAAGCGCGTGTCGTTGGCCGACCTCGTTGCCATGTCTGCAGACGACGACCATGCCCACGCGCTGCGCCTGTACCTGCAGCGATTGCACGACATCAAGGTCAACCGCCGCATGCTCAAGGGATACTCCAGCAGCGATCTGTCGAGCTACGAGATGCGTCCCAAACCCAAGGTCATCTTCTTCGATTGCGACGACACGCTCTACTTCGATGGGTGGAAGACGGCGAATCAATTGACGGCCAAGATCAACGAATGGTGTATGAACGAGGTGGGTCTGCCGGACGGCGCGGCCTACGAGCTCTACAAGAAGCACGGCACGGCCTTGAAGGGTCTGCTGGCGGAAGGTCTCCTCGACAACACGGACGAGGCCATCGACGAGTTCTTGCGCAAAGTGCACGACATTCCCATCAAGGACCTCATCCAACCGGATCCGAAACTGCGCAGCATGCTCGCGTCGTTGGATCCCAGCATCGCCCGCTTCATCTTCACGGCCAGCATCAGCGATCATGCCCAGCGCTGCATCGAAGCCTTGGGCGTCGCCGACATGTTCGAACCCACCATCATCGACGTCAAGGCCTGTCACTTGGAAACGAAGCACGCATTGGCTTCGTTCCACCGCGCCATGGAGATCGCCGGCATCACGAATCCGGAAGATTGCCTCTTCTTCGATGACTCCATCAAGAACATCCAGACGGCGCGGCAGGTGGGATGGAGGGGGATCCTCGTGGGGAGGATTGGCCGCGATTCCGGGACGGCCATCAGCACGGAACACGCCGAGGTCGAACTCGATACCATTCATGATATGCGCGACGTCTTTCCGGAGTTGTTTTCTTCGTGAGAAAACATGGGATGAGGTGTCTGCGGACTTTAATAGAGATACGTGGATTAAGTATAGATGCCATCTGTACGCAAGTGAAAGCATCTGTGTACGAGTATGGCACAAAGACAACGAGCAACGCAACACAATCCATCCTCTAGAGTAGTCCGGAATAATCTATCTTCAATTTATTTAGACTCACTTCTCCACGTGGACATGGTATCTTGGTCTGCACTGCGTCCGTATTGGCGCCAATCATTCCCATCGGCACGACGCCAACGCGAAGGAGAGCGTTGATGTCAAGGAACAAAACGAAAGGAACAGAAGCGTCCAGCCGACAGCAACGATCGACCATACTCTGACAACATCATAGAATACTTACTTTGCAATACGTACAATACATACATACTTTACAGCTCGGAGGAACGATACTGATGCATTGCATTTGAGTGTTCGCAACAGATCATATCCATTCAATCAACAAAGAGACGGCCACAGCCGATCAACGCGAACAAAGACCCTGCGCGATGACGAGATTCATCATCCTGGCGATGGCGCTGTGTGCATCGACGGCCTCCGCCTTTTGCGTGACACCGCAACGTTCTGCGATCGCATCCATGCGGCTCTTTGCGGAACAAGACTCCGAAAAGGTTCCGATTCGCAGAGGCGGCAATCGGCGGAGGTTCCGCGATGATGATGACGAGGATGAATATTACGACGATCGTTACCGAACGGGTGGCCAACAGAGCGACGAGTACGGCGTGTACGATGACGACGATTACGATGATGAATATGATGAGGACGATGAATACGATGAGGAGGAGGAAGATTACGCACTGCTGTCCAATGTCATTGTGGAGAATCCGTTGCTGGATAACATTGATCCGGATGGCACCTTCGATCGGTTGCCAGAACTCCTCTCGGATGGAAAGTTCTGGTTCGACGTCTTCATCTTCATCAACATCCTCAACTTCCTCAGCGCCATCGGACCTCGGGATGCGATGCCCAATGGCGTGCCATGGGCTGGTCTGCCCTCTTAGACTGTCGCATTTATTCTCGATCCCAACAGTTGCATACACGCATGGACGCGACGAAGCCACAACAACGACGAGCAAGCCATTCTCGACTCCGTGGAGCGTCCAATTCGATGTCATTTCCGCAAAAGGCAAACAGACAACATTCCAACGCATTCATTGAAAGCTCAATCAGAACCAACGCATGATACACTCCAATCCCACCACTCACTCTCAGCAACACAAAGACTGATGCAACTGCACAAAGATGGCGGTACCGTACTCGCTCACTCACTGACTTACTCAACGATTCTCTACTTTTCACATCCAGTCCAGCAGACTTCAGGCCAGCGGTGATCATCCCGTGAATTCCCGATGGCCTCTACTACATTCTTCACTCTCGGACCGAGCAATGATTTCGGGATGTGCCCAATTCTGTGAGACGGATGCTCAAACGATCGCACAGCAACAGCACAAACTGGGGCAGCACAAGGCGATCCAACAAGAGAACAGCCACAGCGAGGGGCACAAGTATAGGCACAGACACAAGCGAAGATCAAGAGACGATACATCGCGCCAAAGCATCATCATCAACAAAGACTCATCAACGACAACAAAACAACAGCTAAACCAACCACTACACTCTGCTCCACTCCACAAGCATTCCATCCACATTCTATCGCGCTTCTGCACCGGATGATATGATGCATAAATCGCGTACTGCAATGCAGCCATGGACATCATTTTGTTTGTCTGTTGCATCTTCCTCTTGTGCATCGTTGCGGATGCGCAAGACTGCACCGTTCTGTATCATTTGCGCAGCGATGGCGAATTGGAAATCATCGACAGCGCCACGGACGAAACCGCGATGGCTGTATTGCGAATGGATAGTCGTGGTGAACAGCTGGTTTGTGTCTTCATATCTCCCATGCAGATAGGCCGACGGCATGTCGTTGATGATGGCCCATACTTTCGGGAAGATGCCGTCACCAAGATTGAAATGGTCGGAAACATTGACGACGACGATGACGACGATGACGACGACGACGATGATCTTGTCTTCTGACAAGGATGGTGATAACCATCTCTGAGTATAGATACGTCGTATGAGTACTTGTAGAAGGAAGTGCCAAGGGCGCTACAGGAACCAAGTTTAATAGACTCCGCACACAACCTCCGCCAATACAAACGTAGAGCACATGTAGTAAAACGATAAAGGAATCTACTCTAGTTTCGATCGCATTACGCAAAGTAATCCAGCGACCCCTTCTTCTTGGCGGCCACGACCGTGATCGCCTCCACAAAGTCCTCGTGGAAGATCTCTGTCGATTCTCTTCTCAGCGCCAGCATACCAGCCTCGACGCAGATGGCCTTGAGTTGCGCGCCGTTGAAGTCTTCGCAACCGCGGGCAAGCTCTTCGTAGACGACCTCGGTGTGCACGTTCATTTTGCGGGAGTGAATTCGCAGGATCTTTGCACGCGCGGCCTCGTTGGGGTGCGGGAGCTCGATCTTACGATCCAAACGTCCGGATCGCAGCAGGGCAGGATCCAGCACGTCGGGTCTATTCGTGGCAGCGATGACCTTGATCATCTCGTTGGATGAGAATCCATCCAGCTGCGAGAGCAGCTCCAGCATGGTTCTCTGAACCTCACGATCTCCGGACTGGTCGCCACCGAAGCGCTTGGTTCCGATGGCATCGATCTCATCGATGAAGAGGATGGCGCCGGCGCTCTCGCCTCCCTTAATCTTCGCCTTCGCAAGCTCGAAGGCATCGCGAATGAGCTTGGCACCATCTCCGATGAACATCTGCACGAGCTGCGGTCCGGCGAGCTTGAGGAAGATGGCGTTGGTCTGATTGGCGCAGGCACGCGCAAGCAAGGTCTTTCCCGTTCCCGGAGGTCCGTGCAGCAGCACGCCCTTCGGTGGCCGAATGCCGATGGTGTCAAACATGTCCTTGTGCGTCATGGGCAGCACGACCGCCTCGATCAATTCCTGAATCTGCTGATCTGCCCCACCGATGTCTGAGTATTCCTCGGAGGGACGTTCATCCACCTCCATGGCTTGGACGCGGGAGTCGAACTCCTCCGGCAACTTCTCGAGGATGAGGTAGGAGTCCTTGTTGGTTCCCACCAAGTCGGACGGTTTGAGCTCCTTGGGATCCACAAGACCTGGGATGGGCAGGAAGATGGTCTGCCGGGTGGACGTTCGCACCACGGCAGATCTGATCTTGCGTTCTGCGCTATCATTGCCAGAATCCGCATCCTTCTCCTCTTGAATCATGCCTGCAAGTTAACATGCGATTCGTGTTGCATTGTGTTGAACAGTGATGAAGAGTGGCGCGGTGGGAGGAAGGGGGGTGTGTTTATGACCGAGCATTGAGCAGTGTTGCAAAATGTGAGGCCAACGTTGACACAAGGCGCGCAATGGTTTTGCACGAACAGCCAAGAATGCACAGAGCTGCAATAGGCAGCACACTGCGTGAATGGTTGCACAAGCAAGATGGCATGATATAACCATACATGATATAACCACAAACGATACAACCATACACGATAGAAGCGCACATGAAACAGACCGCGAACAGAGACACGCACCATCTTCAGCATCGGGCTCCAGAATCTCAACGACGTTGGCCACCAGGTACGGCAGCTGCTTGTTGAGCTTGACCTTTTCTTGGTTCTCGCGGATGCGCTCTCGCTGTCCGCGCGACTCGTGCGTGATGCGTTGTACGTCCGACTTCATGATGCGGATGTCGTTGTTGATCAGGTGGGTGCGCTGCCGCAGCTCATCGACGCTCATGTGGCGCGTGTCATCGTCCTCCATGCTGGCCTCCTTCGATTCCTCGGCCGTCGCGTTGCCGCTGCCGTCGCCCCAGATATCATCGCCTTCCAAATCGTCTGCGGACATCTTTCAATTCTTTGCTTTGCTGTGCTGTGCCGTGCGTTTCGTATTCTTCTTGCAATGATCAAGCAACGTCTGTGTTGCTCTGGATTGCTTTCCTCTGTCGCTCTATCTCTCTCTCTCTCTCTCTCTGTGTCTTCTTGCTTGTTTCTTTCTGGAGGATTGGTGTGATGATCAACGGCAGTGGCTTTGATGCCCAACTTCGTGTCTCTTGCGATGGTTCCGCCATGGTCTTTGCGTGTCTTTCGATCTTCCCGTTCTTGGTTTGTTTGTTCTTGACGGTCGACCCATCCGAATCATTGCCACAGAATAGCAAAGATGTGATTCGAATCTGGCACCTTCGATTCATTCGATCAATTCGTTTTGCTCTTCGTAGAGTGCCTATTGTATCTAGAGAGAGAAAACAATATTGTTGACAAAAACAGAATGACGGTGACGCAACTCAAACCACTCTGCACGGCCTTGCGCAATCAAAAGAAGAACATGCCATACATGTATCATTATGTGTATTGTATTTAATAGAATATGTATTGTATCTAATCTCATCTCTCTTCCCATTCAGCATCCTTGTGGTCCTTTGTGCGCTTCAATTGATCCCTCTGGGTGCTTCGGAAACATTGCCGGATGATTTCGATGCTTGACTCTTCACTGATCACGTAGAACAAGCCATTGTGATCGTCTTCCTCCACGAAACGCCCGCCGACTTCCCTGATTTCTTCATAGATCTCCTGCAAGATTCCATTCCGTTCTTCCGCATTCTGCCGGTAGCGATAGAAACGCCTCAGCACTTGTCGATGATAGAACTGATTCCCGACATGTTCGTGGGCTCTTGTTCCGCGCTCGCACAGCACGTCTGCGTAGCGGTAATGGGTATGGACGACCCCATTTCGGCGGCGCAGTGATGGGCCCGTGTTGCGTGAAGCCCGTGCGCTGCGTGAAGCCCGCGTGTTGCGCGGAGTCTTCCTTCTGGTGTTGCGACTGCGTCGGCGCTGCTGTGCGTGGCGCTGGTCTTGCTGCGGGCGAAGATCGACGCGCGCATCGCCTTTCACAGGCGCAATGGCATCGTGACGGCCACATGCCTCCTTGTCATCGATGAGCGACAGCATGTCATTGTTGGCCAGCGTCGCAGTCGACGTTTGCTGGCGAGTTGAGGGCGGCGGTGATTCGATGCGCACGTCACGCGCTTGCGCCATATGGGTTGTCGTCTTCTGCTGGCATTGTTCATGGCGCACCAACGGCATCGCCATTGCCATCTTCGTCGCCAGTTCCATCTTGGCTGATTCGTTGTCGTTTGCGCTGTCTTGGTCTTGGCTCATTTATTCGTTGGTGATCTGCAATGGAGGCGAAGATAGTCGAGTCCCCCATTTTATGAGCACCATGGCACAAGGAATGAATGAGCCCAAGTCGTAACAAGGAGACTTCGTTTGAGGACTGCCATGACCGTCATCTTGCTCCTGACAACACCGCCACTTCTGGCTTGACCCCGTGTTCCAATCCCTCTGGAGAGAATGGCCGCAACAAGGACGACGACCGCGACATCCACTCTCTGATCCAAACACGCTCTTCGTTTGTCAATCAAATGTTCTGACACTTTCATCACTGCCGTCTCTGATGTTCCGATCTCCGCAACAATAAGCAACAAAGCAGGGCTCCACGCCGCATGCGTCGATGACCATGGTGCTGATGCAAATGCAAATGCAATCTGCACCCGAACATCCCTCTTGCGATGGTGTCGAAGAATTCTGCTTTCATTTCTTTTTGTGTTTGTCCCAAGTTCTCTTGTTGTGTTCTGTTGGTGTGATTGCGAAGACATCGAATCTTAAAGGAGATGCGGCAATAATGTAATAAACTATCACTTGTATTGGTTTCGGATGGATCCTTCGACCCAGTCGATTCATAGCTGTTGAGAATCGAAGCGGTTGTTCGAGGTCTGTCCATCTTCGGAAAGCGAACCTGAACTGTGTCACGATCACACATGACTCCCCGTAAAAAGGTTGGTGTTCGCGAACAGACACACTTTCGCATTTTCGCGACACGGAAGACCTCGACGACAACACGTGTCTTGTTGACAGAATCTTTCCACGAAGGTTCTTGTGCCCATGTGAAGCGTTGGTTGGAGGGTTCGAGCAGAAGATACAGTGACCGAGCCACACAGAAGAGACACAACGACAAAGGGAGAATGAAGGAAAAGATATGACGTTGCAACAGCAAACCGCGTTGTGATCTTTTGCGCGTTTTGTTCTTCTCCCGCCACTCTGTTACTGCTGTTGGCCAACAGCGCCACCAACAGCAGGCGAAGCAGCAGCACCGCCAACGGGGGATACTTCACGAGTACTGATACAACGGATACCTGTCCAACCAACCACATCAATCTGCTCCAACCACACCCTTGTCATAAATCAAGCGGTCAACCAAAATAAAACGCATCTTCCAACCAACCAACCAACCAACCAACCAACCAACCAATCCACACCATTCATCATGTCTGAATCTTACGGAGCCATCAAGGTCGAAGCCGGAGACGCTGCCCCAGCTGGCATGAACGCCGGTGGCATCAAGCAAGGTCACGTGTGCTGCGGAGGATGCTGCGATGTGCGCCGTGCCACCATCATCATCAACGTGATCACGCTGGTCTTCGCCGTCCTGAGTCTGTTCAGCGCCGTCTCGATCAAGTTCTATGCGGGCCAGGCCAAGAGCGAGGTCGATGACGATGAGGTCAAGGCCACCCTCGACGACATCCAGGCCACGCCGTTCGGAGTCGCCTACTTCTTCATCGGCATCGAGATCGTGTTCGCACTGGCCGCCATCATCGGCGCCGTCAAGTACAACTCCTGCCTCGTCCTGACCGTCTTCATCTACTACTGCGTCGGCGCCATCCTCAACGTCGTCGCCCTGGATTTCATCGCTGTCATCATCAGCTGTCTCTACGCCTACCCACACTACTTCCTCTACAAGGAGATCAAGAGCGGCATCATGAGCGAGGAGAACTACGTCAACGAGAAGCAGTCCTGCTGCTGCGTCTAAGATCATTCCTTCAGGGCGATGACGCATCGCGTACGCACATGACGGCAGATCGGAGTGGTCAGGCTGCTTGCTCATTTGCGGGCACACACGAAGGGAGGATCAACCCTTCCGCATGCTCGGTCCATTCGAAGCATACGGCGCAATCTCGACACTCGAGGATCCTCTCTTCCCTAAACAGTCTGTAAATTAGCAGCAGCATTACATGTTCCACTGCTCCATTGTTTTGCAACGAGTATCTCTCTGGGGAGGGAACAGAGTTGGGCGCACGCGCGGGCGCATACGAGCTGTCTGCATCCTGTATGTTCGCCTCTTCCTCCCGTTGCGCTGTCGTCTGTCTGCACTCTTCGCCAAAGGATCCCTCCAGTTTGCAACAACTTGCGTTGGCATTGAATCACGACTCAATGGATCTTTCATGAGCGGTGATTTCGTCCACGAGGTGTTGTCACCATCTCTCGCCAAACTTCTGAGGGAGTGATGGGAGTTCCGATGCAAGTACAGTGTGTGCCCTTCGCATCCTGCCGCTCTGTTGTCTCCATTGCCCACCTTGACACTCACATTCGCAGGAACCCATCAGCCATGTTGGCAACTGGGCTGCCGAGCAACCAAACAACACCCCAAAGCATGCCGCACCCACACTCATCAATCCAGAAGCGGGAGAAACGACAGCATGGGACAGAACACAATCCGACTCTGTGCAGCACTCCCAAAAGCACTGAGTCCTAACGCATACTCCACCCCACAGTCCAACAAGGCCAACCCATCACGCCCATTCCGTACAACGCGCTCGTGTACGACTGCGTCCGCATCATTCTCGAAGTTGGATCAGCAGCCTTTCTCTCCTTTTGTGGGATGGTTGTTGTGAGAGATCCAATGCGATTGGTACCGTGCTGCGTTGCAATTGAGATTGCTCCGCTCATGTTGCGTTTTGGAGGCATGGCATGAACAAGAATGCCGTTTGAGGAAGCCGACTGCGGATCGGCGCGATCCGGCGACAGGGCACTTGCGAAGAGAACTGGGCCCACCGGCGATGTTTCGGCTCGGCGGGCGCCTCTATGCGTACGTACGTACGTGCGTGCGTATTGGCACCCTGTGATTCTCATGTGAAGCATCCTTGTCTATTGAAGTATCATGTGAGTATGTAGGCTGCTCTTGCCGTTCGTTGGGTTTGCGAATCTGTTTTTAAACTGCACACATCCTCGTACATACAATACGATACATTCCCGTATGGTGCTCTACATATCCGTTTGTAACTCCTGTGCCGTTGCTATTGTTGTACGAGTATTGCAGATATAATATGTCACTGTGTGTTGTTGTGCTTTGCACTCACTTCTGTTATGAACATTCATTGACCATGTCTCGTTGAGACATTGCGCCATGATACCTATGCACATGTATATTATCGTAGAGTACTCTACTTGCTTGTGTAGTGCGACGAACATCTCCTTTCCTCCCGCAACCTTCGGCTGCGATGCTGGCGTCAACTTTGGTGCTGTCGTGGTCGTCGTTGTCTTCGGCATTTACATCCATCACTTATCAACGCTACAACATCGTTGTTGTTGACATCATCACTGTCATCGTCGTTCTTTTCTTGTGGTTCCGATGGTTGCGAATGATCGCTGCCGTCGTTCTACTCCTCTTCGTCGACGACGGCGGCGGCGGTAGTGGCAGCAGTGCCGGTGCCAACGCTAGTGTTGCTACTGCTACTGCTACTGCTGTTGCTCTGCCGCGCCGAGAACTTCTTGTCTTCATGCTTGTAGGCCAGGACCAAGGCAGCATCCAACAAACCCAGGTGGGTTCTGTTGACGTTGCGCCGTCCGTTTGCTGGCTCGTTCTTCAGGATCCACCCACCCTTCTTCGATGGCACGATCATCTTTCGCCTCACCGACGTGTTGGACTGCAAGATGTGATGGATCTCGCGGCATGCTTCCTTGTCGGATGCCACGTCGTAGGTTTGGCTGTCACGGTTGTACTTGAAGAATCGACCACCGCGACGGTACACCCACTGCACCATCCTCTCTGCGTACGCTCGGCGGTCGTGGGTCCAGATGCCCTGCCAAATCTTCTTCATGTCCCGCAGGTGCTCGAGGAGCAGCTGATTGCCCACGTTGCGGCGGTGTCCTGGTCCCTTTCCAATGATGACGTCGAAGAGCGCCCGCTTGTCCGTAGGGTTGCTCTTGCTCACCCTGTACAGCCCATCGGCGGTGGCGTAGGCAGCCGGGATGCATCGTTTCGTCATCTCGCCTTGCATGTCGGAGATGATCTTTCGCAGCTGGACCTGATCTTCTTCGGTGTCGTCGAATTCCTCGAGGTCGCTGTTAGGTCCTTCGGTTCCTGCGAAGCGATCGCTGCCGCCGCCCTCTGTGCCCTCTCGTTCGTCGCTATCGGTGGCGTCTCCCACGCTGTCGATTCCTTCGCAGTCCTCCCCATTGACGTAGACGAAGTTCATGGTTTCCTTCTCGTCTCCTTCGTCTGCTGCCTCCTCGTCGTTCCGTTCTTCCGAGCGCCGACCGCAGTCGCGACCAGCAGGCTGCTCGGCTCCATTCGCGTCTTCGCCGTCGTTAGCGACGTCCGTGCTCATGTTCGCACCATCGTCCTCGTTCATCGACCACTCGTCGTCCGAGCCCAACTCCGATTCACAGACGGTGGTGCTGCACTCGTCCTCGGAGGCGTCGTTGGCCATTCGGAACATGACCTCCTCCGCCCTCTCGTAGTCTTCGGCGCCAAAGTCGATCAGTGCGATGCCGTTGAGTGGTATGGAAAGGGACATCGTGACGTGGCTTCTGGCTTGTGCTCAACACCGTGATCGAGGTCGTTTGCGGCAGCGGATGCCGATGCGTGCTTCCAGCGCTGTGCGTGACGCGTCGTGTGTTGAAGTGGGCAGAACGGACTGATGGTGGAGGAATGCGATGGAACGGGGAGGCAACGGAGAGCTGACAACGGATGATCAGAGACGGAGAGATGGACGTAGAACGCGAAAGCGCTGGGGTGTGGATGTATTGGATGAGATGGATGGAACGGATCAGTGGTACGAGCACGAGTATGACGAATGAACTGTGGAAGGATAGTGTACAATAATGTATAAAGTAATGAATAGCGCGAGTATGGTGTGGCGAATCGATTACCGCAGGAGCACAAAGTCACGGATGACGATGATGGGATTCGCTGGGTGGTGTCTGGCTCAAGACATGGGTTGGCGCTGCATCAAGAGGGGAGCCGATGGCTTTGGTTGTGCGTTTTGTGGAATTGTGGTCGCAACCGACTCTTTTTGTGGGCCCTCCTTGTTCGCGCTTCGAAAGCTGGGCTGGGCACGGAATACGTCAGATGGGCGGTGATGAGGGCGGTGATGATGGGTGACCGACAACGGATGAAGCCTCACAAAAAGCGGGTCTGTATCTTGTGCCCACGTGGGTTGGCTCTGGGGGCACTTTGCGGTGTTTCTTGTCAGGGGCTTCGATTCGTGTTCCCTTCCTTGGTCACAACGGAAGATCACGCAGAGCCAATTCTTGTTGATGATCGTCTGCGCGCAAGCGCTCAATCGTGCCCGTAGTAGTACTCGTCATGAAGGTGTCTGTGTAGAAGCGTACTAACATTTGTGTAGAAGGGCACTGACATGCTCGTTCAAGCAGCTCGTCCGTACTTTTTTGCGTGTTTGGTTGTCAACTGTTCTCATTTTGGAGGAGCAAGTCGACTTTGTGTGGCGGCAACAGTTTGGGACACGGAGCAACACGGGATTCACAGGACTATCCAAGACTGACACAACAATGCGCGTTTGTGTGCGTTTTCGTGAGAAACATACTGACTTGAGTCAAAGTGGTCGATCGATTGAACCAGGTTTGGTACATGATTAGACTCTAACTCTGCCCATAAGATACCTTTTTGGTCGCTAACACGAAAAGCCACCACGTCTCGGCATCTGTTGATCCGTTTGCTGTTGCCGTGTTCGATTCTTCCTGCCATACCAGGTGTTTTCTTCGTTTCTCTCTCTCTCCACGAGAACGAGCAGAGAGGAGGCCGTCCATGATGGAGAAGAATGACCGAGCCGACTTCTGGCTGGATGATCGCGCTGCTTGTTGATCGCATGGTTGCGTTCTTGCGTTCTTGCGTGCTTTCGTGTTTGCGTCAAATAGTGGAGTGGATGACACTGCCTCGCCACGTGATCAACAGAGCCATTCTCTCCATCTTGGGAATGCGCACCACGTACTTACCAAACTGAACCATGTTGTGTATGATCAGATCTGTTTCCAAGGTGGGCAAACACGAGGCAGCGAGTTTGGACTCTTTCGGGACCTTGTCTGTCTGTGTTCATGTGCATCTGTTTATCTGGCGGAATGTCTGTCTGATGAAACGTGTCTGTTGAACAAAACCGAATGACAATATCTAGATAGACTGCCAATCGTATACAAACACAATGACTGCATCAAACGGACCAACAGCATCAGGCAGGGCAAATGTCGTCACGGGAAAGACAAACATTGATGCTCTGGAGCTGGGCAATGCTAGACTCATGCATAGTAGTACGTACACAAGCACGCATTTACAATATGAACAAGTAAAAGTTGCTGCCTGCACCAGTCCCGTGGTCTACCATACTCTCTTCAACTCAACGTTGTACTCTCGCTGTCTCTCTCTGTACCAAGAGAGAGAGAGAGAGGATGATGCTAATTTTCGTGTCGCTCTATTCGGGAAACCTAATTTTAGACAGGAACTGATCTTGCGTCCCCTCCTGCGCTCTCTCACTATCCGACGCAATCGTTGTCTCGACATCCTGTGATGACGTGTGAGAATCCTCGAATTGCTCAGAGCTTCGAGCAGCCAATGGTTGTGGCAACCTTGTCATCGCATTGTCTTCTGCAGCCATCCCATAGACTGCATTGGGTAAGCAGCACGATGCGAGGTCTTCACCGAATGCGCTGTTCGCAGAAGTGCCCAGCGTGGCGCTGAAGCAAGATTCGACCGCAATCGGTGCATGCCACAGTGATTCTGCCCGTTCATCCTCATCAGGATCGGCATCGACGCGGAACCGCTTTCGTGCGGATTCCCCACGCTCCGGATTCGCAACCAAGTAGGTCTTGAGCTGCTCTTGCTGGTTGAGCTTGGACTTGCGATGCTTCAGGTCGAGATTGATAACTTCTCGTCTCCTGCGGAAGCAATGGCCGATCTTGTCTTTTGCAGCTTCATCAGAAATCTCCACCCAGATACCGCACTCCTCTCTCTTCAAAAATTTCGCGGGCATGCCCTTCACAAACGTAAGTACAGTTTGGCATATCACCCTCTTCTGCAACCTCGTTGCGCACGCGTTGTACTGCTCATAGTGCATGGCCACAACTTCGTGCAGGTACTTGTTCCCCACGTGGTCTTGCACAGGCTTGCCTTTGCCCAGGAGGACGTCATCGCAAGCTGGGAGCTCGATGGCGTTTGGGTACTTGTCAAGATTGCGTTCCAACATCTGACGACGTTCCAGCCAGTTGGTGAAGTAGGTACCACGTTTCCAACTGCCTTTGTGATTGACGGGTATCTCCTGCACAGGCACGCCGAATGTCATCAGGGTGTACAAGCACTCCTGTGAGGTTCCTGCTTGCATGGCATCGGGGGGTATGATATGGCAGTGCGTGTGCGAGTGTGTGCGTATTTTGGTGCAATGTGATCGGCATAGTGTGGGCGTTTTTGGGATGTCGATGAAGCGGAGCGCGATGATGCAAACACGGGATCATGTGGGCATGGCGGATGGTACGAGTGCGTGACCACCATCCAGATTGGGAGCCACCATGCGCATTAACATACGGTTGCGAGTATGCGAGAGTTTCGAGAAACGTCGCATAAATCCGTCGGGTGGGGTCCACAGGTCAAGAAATGGCACGATAAAGCGAGAACAGACAGAATGAGAAACATCACAGGTGTCAGACGAATGGCGAATAGAGTGCGAGAAGTGGCATTGGCGTGGACAGCCACAATTACAGCCTCGATCCATCATGGCCGTGGGAGCATACCAATCCATCCATACTTTCATTCGTCAATCGACCGGTGTTGTTCACAGGTACGAGCTATTGTGTGTGCGTGCGCGCGCGCTGTACGATACAGGCCCGCCTCTTCTCCCTCGTCCGTGGATGTGAGGCCACGCCAACACCATCGGCGACATCATCGGCGGCACCCACGATAGCACGATGACAAAGTGAATGCAGAAAGAACTTACCATTGTGCAGCCGCATGCGGCAGCGTGCGACACGCTGGAGCCCGATGCCTATCAGGGCGATGAATGGTTTCAGCTGCGGTCTGTTGTAGCAGTAGTGGAAGCCGACGATCCTCATGGGGACGCAGTTCAGAACGGCGCATGAGCCCCACCAGACCTTTCGCTCCACCTGATCCAGCTTGGGTGTGAAATCGATACCGTAACAGATCCACACAACGCCATTGCGTTGCGTCTCAACATCATCTTGGAGGATGGACATGATGATGTAGAACAAAATTCGATTCTGAGTTGTTCGTGAAGAATGGAGTGCGGAGTTGCAGACGTGTGGTGACATTGTTGGAAACGGTTCGGTTCGGATTGTTTTGCGATGACAGTTACGATCACTCTGTGTGAGACGCGCAGAAGGCACGCAGCAGTCCCGATCACGATGACGATCCAACAGAAGATCAAAAAGACAAGAAGCAGGGTGACCACATGGAGGGACGCTCTGCCACCACGCTTTGGAGGCACGCACTGGAAAACCAAACACACCCGGCCAACGCAACGAGCGCAACAATCCCAAACGGAAGCACCTCCATGCGACGAGCAAACAGGCAGCTGGATCGGTACGGATGACGCTTCTCGGCATTCCCAATGGTTGACTTACATGGAAGATGGTGGGATTCTCGGTCCTGTAGAATTGCCTGTGGAATCTCTCCAATGACACGACCACAGCCCGACCGGATGAATCTCGCACTGGGAGCAGGGAGATGTATCCAGCCGAGTACAGCACTTCCTGTGCCACCGGATCCAGATCATCGAACGTGATGCGTCTGCCGAGGTATTCGGTGCCGAATAAATCAAACTTTGTTTCAAAGTGCGCTATGAGCCTGTCTGCGGCGAGCTGCGCATCGTAGGACGTCGAGCGGAGGAACATGAGTCGGAACGACTCATCTGTGACGAACTCGGGCGATTGCTGCGTCGCGAGATCGTAGGCTGGCTTCACGGCGGTTTGATGTATGAATCTGTTCAATTCCTGCAGCTTTTGCGCGAGCATGGTTGGTGTCTCGGGTATGTTGGCGGAAACACCGTGGATGTCCTCGTACACTCGCTCTCGTTGGTGCAAGGACAGCGACTTGATCTCATCAGAGAGCATCTTATCGACTGGGGTGATATCTCGCGCGTTCTGGGGGATTGCATTTTGGCAATACGCGACGCCAACTCGCTGGGAGCACGCTGCATGTCGTGTCGGTACTGCATGTTGCCGCCCTCCAGCTGTTGTTGCTTCCGCTGCTGCCGGTACCGACTCCGCTGTTGCCGAGGCTGCCGATGCGGCCGCGCAATTGTCGATTTTCATTGCATCGGCACTTTTGTTGTTCATGTTCATGTTGTTGTTGATGCTGCTGGTGCTGTCATTGACAGCTCTTGTATCTTGATTGCCATACTCGTAGGATGCAGCGGCATACCGTGCTGCTCCATGCGGATTTGGGTTCGGAATCGGCGATGGGTGCCGATGCTCACTGGGGAAATCTTGTTGCTGTTGCTCATGTGCCGGCTGAGCTTGTGAGTGATGCGAGGAATCACCGGCGGCTGGTGCGGCATCGGCACTTTGGCATTGGTCTGTCGTTGGATCGATCATGGACATTGCGATTGGCTTGGGAGTGGGGGAAGGCCTTTTTTATGATGCCATCGAATGAAGCACTCGTACAATACATCAATGGTATGGTTCGATGCAATGGAGAATGCAATGAATCGCATTGAACCGTGCATCGGTGTATGGTCCTTGTAATACGTGCGAGAAATCGTTTGTGTTTGTGTGGAGAGGACTTGTACTCGTCCCAAAATATGCACCAGCACAGAGATGGAAATGGGTTTTTGTGCCCCGGATTGCGAGAGAGTGAGGCAAAGGTCACAGCTGATCTTGGACGGCCACCCATCCACGGCCGGAGTGTGAGCAGTCGCAAAACCACAGCCGATGTGGTCCCTTCCTTTTGGTGTCGAAAGTTAGCATCGAACTTCGGTCGAAGGTGGCGACTGCGTGAGGGCATTGGGATGAGCAGTGGCACAGAGCAGCACTCGTACGCGCACGTAGTGCCAGGTACTCATCGCAACAACGACAGAGGAGAAGAAGGCGCAACAATTCCACAAGCTGTGTGCGCACGGCCACGGGTAGTAGCAGACCAAGTACGAGTATTGGGAACTCTTCGCAGATTTGCGGTACCATGTTGTAGAGGCACTGTCAAGGATCATCCGACTGCGACCTTTGCGACAGAACTGATGTGTTATTGGGCTTCCGCAGAACATGCCAACATCCGGTCATCGTACTTGTGTAGAACCCTTGGCTGCCAAAGGGATACATCACATGAAACAGGCGAGGGCGCACCATTTTCTTCCACATGCTCTGTCCTTTTCTCGTCTTCCGCTCCATCGATATTTTCGCGACAATGCGAACTTTCCCCTCTATCACTGGTACAGACATTTGGCGGCGGGGCAACTTGATGTCTGGAAATGTCTTGAGGTGTTGGCGGGTGCAATGGTGACGCATCAACGCGGCAGATGGGAGATACTTCATGACAATTATGGTTGGCGAATTGTGTTGATATTCTGCGGGTCTGAATTCCACTTGCATCCACTCACAAACCTGGAACACCCAACAATTTGTCCACATTTCTGGTCGAAATACAACCACAATATTGCCGGACAAGAAAAAGGACAAAACATGGCCTTTTATTGAATGTGTCAAAATTGCGTTAGAACTCATGACTAATTCGATCAAGAGTCCGAAACCTGTATTCTGTTAGCGGACATATACGGACAGACTCGACCCATTCGGACACGTACGGACAAATCCGGACAGATCTGGACAAATCTGGACAAATCTGGACAAATCCGGACAAATCTGGACAAATCCGGACAGCACTGGAACACAAGAGATTACTCAATCCAATAGAACAGATCTAGTTGTGGGCCCAAATGTGTCCTATCAACTGTTATCTTCTGAGAATATGAATGTTGTGTGTGGAAGTTATGAGCAAATTCACTAACCAGGTCTTTTTGGAGACCAAAGTGGACTAACCAGGTCGTGTTGGTGCCTGACACGATGATTGGATCAATGAAATGGCCGGCGTATCACTGCGACAGACTCGAAAATAATGATTTAGCCACAGAGTCAACACATCAACCATTTCTTGGTGGGACAGTGTAAAGTACTCTAGTTTATGATGTTGTTGATGAATCCTGTTGAGCAGAGGGTCGAACCAACTATATTGCATACTGACATCAACCATTGGCATGTACCTACCTTGGAACGGTCTACATTCAACTGCAAGGAGGTTCAGATCACCTGTAGTCAGTTCCTGAGATACCATTTGGTCACTGTGTGTACTGTGTTGGCCATATGTGCATACAAAAGGTCAAGCATACTTGATTATAACAACCCCACTACTCCAAGCGCACTCTATAGGGTACAGCCACGAAGCTTGAGGCCTTAGATCCATCTGCAAGGTGCTCAAATCTGGATATGGAGATAGCAAGCAATGCTGTGTGTCACAGTACTGTGCGATACGGCACGCGGTGTACAGGAACTCGAACAGATGTGCATGGAAAACGTTGATAGTCGTCCAATCCAACCTGACGAGCACTTGCAACACACTCCAAAGGATACATCCACGAAGTTCGAAGTCTTAGATCCTTCTGGAAGGTGCTCCAATCGAACAGCATGTGCTGCCATGTGAGGAGTTCACAGTACTGCTACACACATCATCACTTGCTATCTCCATATCCAGATTTGAGCACCTTGCAGATGGATCTAAGGCCTCAAGCTTCGTGGCTGTACCCTATAGAGTGCGCTTGGAGTAGTGGGGTTGTTATAATCAAGTATGCTTGACCTTTTGTATGCACATATGGCCAACACAGTACACACAGTGACCAAATGGTATCTCAGGAACTGACTACAGGTGATCTGAACCTCCTTGCAGTTGAATGTAGACCGTTCCAAGGTAGGTACATGCCAATGGTTGATGTCAGTATGCAATATAGTTGGTTCGACCCTCTGCTCAACAGGATTCATCAACAACATCATAAACTAGAGTACTTTACACTGTCCCACCAAGAAATGGTTGATGTGTTGACTCTGTGGCTAAATCATTATTTTCGAGTCTGTCGCAGTGATACGCCGGCCATTTCATTGATCCAATCATCGTGTCAGGCACCAACACGACCTGGTTAGTCCACTTTGGTCTCCAAAAAGACCTGGTTAGTGAATTTGCTCATAACTTCCACACACAACATTCATATTCTCAGAAGATAACAGTTGATAGGACACATTTGGGCCCACAACTAGATCTGTTCTATTGGATTGAGTAATCTCTTGTGTTCCAGTGCTGTCCGGATTTGTCCAGATTTGTCCAGATTTGTCCGGATTTGTCCAGATTTGTCCAGATTTGTCCAGATCTGTCCGGATTTGTCCGTACGTGTCCGAATGGGTCGAGTCTGTCCGTATATGTCCTACATAGTCCGTTAGATGCAAGTTCTTACTTCAATGTTCACGTCCTACAGAATCTGTAACTTTCTGTGGCAAAAAATACTTATCTCTAATTCGTGTCCTGTAAGACTCAAACTGGCTTTTTTCACTTTATTCTGGACAAATTGTTGGGTGTTCCTGGAACGCCCAACACTGCCCATGACTGTGCTGGAGGGACGGAGTTCAGTTTGTCTGTCATGGTCTCGTGGATGATTCGGCTGTGTTCAGAATGCGTTGCCATCAGTGATACGTGCTGATGGTTACCTCGTGAGCCCAGCGTTCAGCATTGACACTCTCCGTACCCAGAGAGAACGAAGCAGAGCATGGTGTGGCAACATACCCACAAAGAGATCCTTGTGGACAGAGACGGCCCGGTTTTCTGCGCTCGATGGGGACAAGAGCAGGAGTAGGAGTTGTGTTCGTACGAGTTACATATGTATGGTACGGATGATATGGACATGAACGGAGTAGTCGCTCCCGCTTTCAATCTATGAACAGAGAGAATGAATATTACTGCTATCACAATAGAGCCTTATATAGGATCGATGCGCTTCCACCAGATGCACATAGGTATGATAGCTATGCGTCCCTCTTGAGCTTTACCATCACATGGTAGAGCAGTCGGGACGAATCATGTCTGAACGCAGCTCGCTCATTTTGCATCACGTGTAAAAGAACTAATCTAATCTCAAAGTTGGTTCGAGTGTGATGGATCTGCTGAAGCATGACACTCCCTGGCCACCAATGGGCACCAATCCAATCCAAACACGAATCTCCGCAAAGTGTGCTCTCGCCGTTGTCCTCGTACTTGTATCCGTGAGTCTTTGCCTTGTCTTTGCGAGCATACCTTCATGTGACACTATGTGGATACGCTCTTTCCCTTGCCAACCTCTCTGAGGCCAAACATGAAGAGCCAGAATGGACATGAGTGCTATTTGCATTTCTGCTCGCCGCGCGTTTGGATCCGACCTTGGGTACAGAACAAGCACTCATCGCTCCCGCCGCGGAAGAACTCTTCCAAAAGGACGAACTTCTCCTCATTTCTTTTTCGCGTGGCCGCTGCACCATCTCGCAAAGCCCACCACTTGGCCAGTCATTCCTGCGATCGTGATCGTGATCGTCGCCATCATCGTGCCAGTCACAGTGACTCTCTCCGTTGCCGCCTGCTCCACTCGTGGCTGGGCCAGTCTGTCGCTCCAGTGCGTGTTCGCCATGTGCGCATCAAAGTCTTGTTTTTGTTGCACAGTAATACAATACATACATACTATGGAGAACTCTGCGAGGTTACACGACCTGTTCACGATGTGCCAAGAGTATCTTCGTTCGTGTCTCACGCAGCGTTTCTAGGAAGACGCGAGGTACCGAGGGGAGCCATCGCTGTAAATGTAACTCTTACAAACTATTCTATTATGCGTGTATTCTAGAGTAAGTATGGCGCTCTGCTCGTTGTGCGTTACATCCGAGTAGTAACACACATTGCGCACACACATGGACGGCGCTCTGCTCTGTGCTCCGACTTCGTCTGCTGAGTGGTCCTCTACCATGTGAGCACAGTGAGAACAGCTGCATAAAATGTAATTCTGCCACACTCTTTGTTGTTGGCTGGGCTGGTTTGCGAGCAGCGCGTCTCGGAAAGGGCTTCGCAACTCCACTCCGATTCGGGTGCCGATATCCTGTCCACGGGCTCGATCGCTTCGATGTGGAGCTCGTACGCGAGCCGTACTGTAGTCCGCACCAGATGCCTCACACTTAAAATGGCTCTTTGGGCAAGTTGGGCAAACAGAACACGTCGCAGCAGGACCCCTCTGGAGCACTGGCCTCGCTGCCATGGGCATTCTGCATGCCTGGCGATGGCCGTGACATCCGGCCTCTCTTGTTGCTCCCCAAACCGGCGACAGAAGCGCCGCCATCGTTGTTGTTGCTACTGTTGGTACCCTTGCGACTGCCAAATGCGCGCAAAATCAATGCCTGACCGTCCTCTCGTTCTCCCTGCTGCGTATCTGATTGCTCTCTGTTTCGCCTTTGGGCGTTGATGACTTCTCGTTTGCGACGGAAGCAATGCCCGATCTTCTCCAAGGCAGCGTTGTTGGGCACCTCTGCCCAATATCCTGTGTTGGCGCGTTTCAAGAACTTTGCCGGGGTGGTGTGGATGACCTGCAGGACTTTCTCGCACGTTGCACGCTTCATCAGTCGAGTCGGAGCCTCGTTGTAATCGTCGTAATATAACGCGACGATGTCGTGCAGTCTCTTATTGCCGCAGTGTTCCTGGATTGGCTTGCCTTTGCCGAGAAGCACGTCATTTCTAGCTGGCAGTTCGATCGCGCCTCTGAACATATTGGGTCGCCTCTCGATCAACTGACGGCGTCCTAGCCACTTGGAGGCGTACCCACCTAGTTTCCGATCTCCATTATGCGTGATTGGGATCTCTTGCACAGGAATACCGAACGACATGAGTGCGTAGAGGCATTCCTGGGTTGTGCCTGCTCTTGGTCAGACGAGATGGCACCGCGTCATCCATACCAATAGACATGTCAAACGATCACGTCAGCGAAGGTTTGCACGGCCACACGTTCATGCATGCAATGTGTGCATCCCGCGTTGTAGAAGCATGTGCAAGATACATGTACGCACCAGATGATGCATCGTTGGGTAGGTTGTTGACAATGCAGATAATACCACGCACCGATAGACCGATGGATAGATCAATGAATGGAGCCGTGATGGATGTGCCAAGATATCATTTCACACGAAGATGTCATGGTTGTATTATATAACACATATCGTATGCAGGCATGGAGAATGGAATATTGCGGAACAGAAGAACGAGATTGTATTGCAACAAGCGAACGGGGTGAGATCTTTCGCAATTTGGCATATATTGCAGAAGATTCGAACGATTTCCAAGGGTCTTCATATGTCAAGCCTTGCACATACGTACCGTAGTGCGCCTTCACGCGACATCTTGTGTCATGTCCCAATCCCATTGACACCAAGGCGATGAATGGTTGCAACTTGGGCGAATTGTAGCAGTAGTGAAAGCCGACAACACGCATGGGCAACGAATTGAGTACAGCGCAAGAGCCCCACCAAACCTCTCTTTCCACTGCATCCATTTTGGGAACAAAGTCCAAGCCGAAACAAATGTACACAACGCCATTCTTTTGTGTTGTTTCGTCATTCCTCATCACCGCCATAATGAAGTACCACAGGATGCGATTCTGGGAAGTGAGTTGTACAGAGTTGGAGAAGATATGGTATTGGTAGAGCAAGAGCAGGAAACACGGAGAGGAGGGGAGGAAGGAAGGCAAGATAAAGACCCAAACCAAACAAGCTGAAGGTGAGAAACTCAAGAGGAATGGCACAAGCCGGAGGCAACAGGATCAGCAGTGGTGATAATGCCGCTGCGGTTCATGATTATAACGATGATGATGCGTGTGTTTTTCAGGGTGTTGATAACATGCAAATCAGTTCAGTTGTCTGAATGCAGGCAGACAGGCAGCCAGGCAGGCAGTCAGATGCAAGTGTGACGTGCATTTTCCGCTCTTGCCCCGGGTGTTTCTGGGTGTCATCAACATGCTTCCAGAGCATGGTACCAGCAACTCACGTTGAATATCCTCGGACTGTCCGTTCTGAAGAATGCTCGATGATACTTCTCCAAGGATACGATGACAGCGCGGTCTGACGTGTCCCGCTTTTCGAGTACAGAAAGGTTGCAATTTGCGGTGTATACGATCTCCTGGGTCAGGAGATCCAAATCGTCGTAATCGATTTCTTTGACGAGCATGTCTTTGCCCCACAGGTCTAGCTTCGTCTCGAAGTGTCGGATCATTCGCTGCGCTGCCAGCTGGACGCGGAAGGACTCGGAGCGCAGGAACATGATGCAAAATTCGGAGTTGGTGACGAAGGTATCGTCCAGCTGAAATGCCATGTCGTACGCAACTTTCGGTTGCACGGTCCGAATGTGCGCAGCGAACTCTTTCAGCTTGGCGTCGAGGAACTCCTCCGTTTCTTCGATTGTGACCGAGACCCCGTGGATGTCCTCGTAGACTTGTTCTCGCTGCTGCAGAGAAAGGGCCTTCATCTCGCTCGCCAACACCTTATCGATCGAATCTGGCATGAGATCTTCCGGCGGCACAGTCGACAGAAAATTCTCATTGACCATCACCTTTTGACCATTGGCATTCGTGCTGATGCTGATGCCGATGCCAGTGTCGGCACTTGCATTGGCATCGCCGCTAGCATTGGCGGCAGTGAACGTTGCCGCCATGTTGGCGTTGTTCATGATGGCCGCCGAGGCATGTGGGCTGCTGCCTTGGCGAGATGCGTCATTGACTTGTTCATTTGCCGTGGTTCGGGTTGTTGCTTGAGGATCAGCCGTGCCCGCCATACTGTCTCTCGATTGGCGGGGAGTCTGCAGTGGGTGTGGGTGTGGGCGATACGTGGTAGTGCACAGTGATGTGTGGTGATTTGCTGATCGGGATGATAGTCCTGAATGACAGCAAGATGAGAGAACTCAGAGTGCCTGGTGAGGTTTCCGTGGTTCGGTGTTGGGAGTATGGTGGTGTTCTTATTTGGCCCGCTATCCTCGCCGTTGTTGTCGTTCTGGTTGTCTTCGTTGCTGCTGGTGTCGTCCACGGAAGCGTGGTTGGGTTGTTCCGCAGCAGCTGTTCTGCCTATCCGCACAGTGCACAGATCGGGCTTGTATCTCTGGTCGCGGTCAGCCGTTCGCGAGTAGAGTATTGGAAAAGTAACTTGGGAACAATGACAAACACTCCCAGAACACATGCGAACACAACGAACACGACCAAAACGAAAAGCACATTCGCCTCCAAGGCGGTGGAAGCCAATTTCAGGAGATTATTTAAGTATAGAGCGCTTGAAGTGGCGAGAAGATTAAAAAATGCGTTTTTGTATAAGCCACCGGCGATGGCTGTCTTGCTTTCGCGCCAGGAACACCCAACATTTTGTCCGATTTTCACTTTTCTAGCTCGTGACTTACTTTAACGGGACTTAATACACGGCGTTGAGACAGAAAAGCGAATCAGCCGAAATCCCAAACAGCATACTTAGGGTTACGCTATTTTACTTCAATTGTGGTTCGTTCACGCCCATCAAGAGAGACCGGACAAAACCGGAGAAACTAGGTCAGACCGGACAGACCGGACAAAATGACCGGACAAAACGGACAGACCGGACAAAACGACCGGACAGACCGGACAGACCGGACAAAACGACCGGACAAACCGGACAGGCCGGACAAAACGACCGGACAAACCGGACAAAATGACCGGACAGACCGGACAAAAACTACCGAACAGAATGTACAGACCGGACAAAATTAACGAACTTAGCGGACACTGTTAACGGACAGTGTACCCAAAACAGCACTGAAGGTCGGCACGGCGACGTGCGATGGATCAAATGGGAGCAACATTGCGAGTGTCTGGGTTGAGTGTGGAGGACTACCTCCGGCAAGTATTTTTGGTTGATGCGATTAGCATGTGGAAAGTAGATAGCAAAAGCTGTGAAGAGTGATGCTGGTTCTTAATGTTTCGTACTCCATTCTGAGACACTCTGCTCAAGTTCAATACGCTCTACTCAATTAAGGGTTGCCGTGCTTGGTTTCAAGATAGAAAATAAGCTTGATTTGTCGCACTTCCTGGTAGATGTGTTCTTTGAATTTGCGTTTTCCAAATTGCACATATATACTGGTCAGGTTTGCTGCAACTCTGATGGTGTCACCTCCGTTTGTTCAACTTCTTGGGTGTCTTGTTGGAGGAGCATACTTGCAGTGGACATGTTGAGCACCAAGCCTCCACAAGAATTCATTGCTTCTCTTGGGTGTATGCATCTATCATATTCCAATGAGGCCAATTCCACCATGGGGTGCAACTCTTTCTTACCCAACTGTTTCCAATGATCGCAAAGGTGAGCTTCAAACTGGCTGAGCACAACATCAACAAATTCAGCCATGTGGAAGCAGCATGTGTCCCACACTTCTGCAGCAGATAACTCTTCTTCAGTCATTGGCAAGACACCATCTAGCAAGTCCTGTAGAATGATGAATTTTGCTTTGCTAGCCTTTCACTTGATACAACCCTCTCTTCTTGACATTGTGGGGATGTTTGGAGGATGCTGTGGTGTTTGTGCTATGTCTTGACCACTCCTTTCTTGTTGATTCTGTGGAACAATGATGATTTCACTCAGGATTTGGCTTCTGTGCGATTCTTTGAGCTTGGCATGATGCCTGGCTGTCTGAGTTCCTGATAGATAAAACAAGAGAGCTTGCCCCAAACATTCGAGAAGAACGAACTGTTGCAAAAATGCAAGCTTGTCCATCCACGGATGCAGGAGCAGCAAGAAGCATTCTCTGATTGGACTGCTTGATGTGTTGTGCCAAGAATAGACAAAGAACAAACTGAGTTGCCAAGTACCTGCAGCAAACATAGAACACAATGACAAGACAGTGATACAACCAAAGTGAGGACAACAGAATGCAGAGAGAGAAAGCTCACAAATCAAACTTCATTTGTTCTTGCCCTTTCTTGTCATGATGACAGTGCCTGCCTCGAGGTAAGCAGCCACAGGAACAGCATCATCAATGTCTTGGACTTCTCTCACTATGGTGATCCACAACCATGATCCATCTATCCCACTCGTGCTGCAAAATTCCACAGCACTTTGGCTATGACAGGACTTGCACTCCACATACTCTGATGTCTTCCTTGCATTGGATGACAATGATTGGAGTCCTGTGGAAAATGCCCTCAAGAATGAATATTTCTGACACAGGCTTTCTATGTTGAAACTTCTTTTCTCTTGACTCAACGCTTGCACATTGCAACAGCATCAATCTCACAACCAAGAACACAGCAATGATGTTGACAAATCCTCAAGTAGGGAAGATCAACCATAATGCACCAAACATATTGGCAATTTCACACCTAATGGAGAGAATACCAATGACAACAAAGCCAGCAGCATTGCCACCACATCACATCAACAGAAGCCATACATACCCTCTGTACAAATGCTCATTGCTTAACCATTGGGTGTCCTGGAACAAGGTTTTATTGCTGAACTGGTATTTGCCCTTTGTTTCTTGACATGACAATGGATCAAAGAAATACCATGTTCCAATCTCACTATGCATCTTGGCCGGAAACTATTTCAGGTATTTGGGATGACATGCACACAACCACTACTTCCGCAGCAAAGATATCACAATATGACAACACTGGAAGAGGCTTCTGAATGTTCCTTGCAGTTCTATGCTGTCTATGGACCTATCCAAAGAATGCCAACATCCTTGCTGCAGCATATGGGATATGTTGATAGTATGCAATATGGAATCATCTATGGTGCTGGATCAAAATGATTGCAGCAATGAAAGCTGGCATGATTGTTTGGCCAAGCTCATTGAATGATCCAGAGGGAACAGCTTTCATTGCCACAGTTGATAGCACAGATTTTCATGCATGGGAGCAGAAACACTCAAAACTCAACACAGATCTGGCATGGGGCTCGAAGAAGTTCAACCACGGTGCTCTCAAATATGAGATCGCAATCACTGTGTACCACTTAAAGTGTGTTTGGATCCACGGGCTCCACCAAGGAGGTAAACATGACTTGACTATTTGTTGTGAAGGATTGTTGCATCAGATCACAGGTGGAAAAGTCATCATTGCTGATCGTGGGCACAGGACGAGTCGTATGAAAAAGAATATGATGTGAACACCAAATGAGATCGATGGGCCAGAACTTGAAAACTTCAAGAGCAGAGCACGGTTGCATCATGAGACCTTCAATGAGAGACTGGAGTTCTTCAGCGTGCTGGAGATCACTTTTTGCATGGCACAGAAAAGCAGAAGCATGTGTTTGAAGCCATTTGTGTCATTGTGCAATACCATCAGGATGATGGAGCAGAACTCTTCGAGATTTGATGTCATACCACAAAACATTAATAAGAACAACACATGTATTGCAATAGAACCAGGCATTTGCATTGGCATGATGCCATACTTCAGTGCGAAGCTGGCTTGTTGTCTTGTTTCGCTGATCTGTTCTTGTGGTTTGGGTTGGCTTGCGTCACTCCGTGCGAAGTAGTTTTGGCTGTTTCTTCACGATCCAAATGTCCGTTATATTCGACCAAACGTCCGTTAAATAGTTCGATAAATTCTTGAGTTTTGTCCGGTCTGTCCGGTTGATTCGTTTGTTTTGTCCGGTCTGTCCGGTCATTTTGTCCGGTTTGTCCGGTCTGTCCGGTCGTTTTGTCCGGTTTGTCCGGTCTGTCCGGTCGTTTTGTCCGGTCTGTCCGGTTTGTCCGGTCATTTTGTCCGGTCTGTCCGGTCTGACCTAGTTTCTCCGGTTTTGTCCGGTCTCTCTCGTGCCTGGACCAACGACAATTGAAGAGCAATAGCGTAACCCTATCTACGATTTTCAGGATTTCAGGCGATTCACTTTTCTGTCTCAACGCAGTGTATTAAGTCCCGGTAAATTAGGTCACGATCTAGAAAAGTGAAAATCGGACAAAATGTTGGGTGTTCCAGGGTTATACTCGCAGAGAACATCAAACCGCGCACACCGCGACTGACACCTCAGAACGGATTCGCGGACTTGTGACCCTTGTGGTTTGTAATCGAACGTTCGTTGCTGCGGCACGTGCATAACGAATCAAAGAGAACGACTCAGTTCGGATGGCGAAGCCGGTGATGAACTATTATTGTTCGATGATGCGTAGGCGACACGCTTCACTTTGCGCATTGTACTTGGACATGAATACTCTCACTTTATTCGCAGGTATGGTCCCGAAACTGTTCGCAACCGCAAGCTGAGGAAATGCGAACCAACGAGTCGATTGAACGTTCCGACATCCTGGTCAGTCCCACAACTACGTGGGCTCTGGGCAACTCCCGCCGCACCCTGGGTTCTTCATCTCGGGCGGTGTGCTATCACCATGTTGGTGGAGGCGCAGCGGAAGGAAACACCGCAGCCCCTTGAGTCTCAACTACAACGCCATGCCATTGTGTAGTACTCGGTGCAGTTCTGCCACCCCATCCACATCGCTTGACATTTGTTTGATGTTACTTTTGAGCTTTCCATTGAATGCGTGCAAGTATCGCCACCCTGCGCATTGGGGTGCTGCCACACGGAGCAGAGAGGGCTGTGTGGTATCAGAATTGTTGCACATCCGCCGGGCTCCGCCATAATCGCGCTCTCGCCAATGGAGCAGGACGAGGTACCTTACCTGCAAAATACTCGCACAGTGGTCAGACAGAATGGTTGGCGAGATGCGACTCATCTGCCACCATCATTGATGCGAACCGAACCACAAAGAATAGGTGTGTCTGAGACACGCATCGGTACCCCGCACATGTTGCGTCCTTCCTTGGCACCTCCATCTTGTCGTGTTCGTGCATGTCTCATCGCCAAGGTCTGATCATCACAGATTACAGCAGAAGCGTAAGAGGAGCTCGTAAGCAGCAGCAAGGACACTCGAAGGTATTAATAGAGCCCAAACGTAATGGCTGTTGTCTTGTTGGCTGTTCTTTAGCTGTAGGCAGAGGCTTGACTGGCAAGCGATCCGGACGAGAGTCTTCTGTTCCACAAGTAGTCAATTTAGAATACTGGTAGATGGTGAAGAAACGTGCGGATTATGAGATTAGTGCTATGGTTCTTCCCTTCGATGGGGATCTCCTGTGGTGTCCTGAATGACAATGCGTGTGGGTTGTGTAGCCCAAGTACCGTGGGTCGAGATCCGTTGTCTGAGTTCTGTGAGAGACAATGGGCGATGGCGCGTGTTGTTGTGGCCTTGGTTCCGTGTGTCGGCGTTTTGGCGATGGTGGGTGTCAGAAACTTGGTTATCGGAACCCTATTGGTTCCCTGACATGAATTCCGAAGATCTGCTTCAAGGTTCTGGATCTGTCTCCAAACGTGGGGTCCGGCGAAGTGTTCGTTCGATCTACTGGAATGCTGACGAGTCGGATGATTCGTAGTCTCTCTCACTAAGGTGGTTACTAGTTTAGCTCTATTACTCCCCTTCATCTCACGTTGAAACGTGAGTTGACTGAAAGCAAGAAAGCTAATCATAGTGTGGTTTGTTCCGCCGCCCAAGATGGCGGCGAGCGGGCTTCATTCGGACTGTTCGTTGTTGTCGTAGTAGCTGCGGCTTTGGCGGCGGTTGGTGAGCATAGCTTTCAATGCCTTGTTCAACGAGGAGGTGATGCTGATCTGCTGAACTTGGTTGATATGGTCGAGCCCTCCGCAGAAAAGGATATCGGCGAGGGTTTGGATGACCATGGGTGTCCTCTCGTCGTTTTGGAGGACGGCCTTGATCTGGGCTGTGGGGTCGGGAGGCATCTGGAAGATGGATGGTTGCATCATCGTTGGTCCAGGGTTGCTGGACATGATGTACCCGGATCGAAGACGTCGGGGCGACGGGTATGCGATCGCTGGTCGGGGTTCCATTCGGGCCCTCTTGTTAGCGTTGCTGGTCTCCGGAGTGTTGGGTGTCGATGGCAGGGGATGGTTCAAGACGGGGAAACTGCGAGTGTTGACGTTCGCATCCTCATTGTGGCTCGCAGGTGCCGGGTACGCGGTAGCTATCGGCACGCTATCATCGGTTGGCCCCTCTGGTGGTGTAGGGACCTCTGGTTGCTCATCCCGAGTTGTGGGAGGCATCGGCTCTGCTGCATCGGGAGGATTCTCCGCGGTCGTGGTGAGGGCTTCTTTCGCGATGATGGTCCCACTCGTGGTTTTCTTGGCGGACCTGACCTGTTTGATTGTCTTGATTCTTGACATTCCCGAGGAAACGGTTGAATCCTCAGATTCATCGAAGAGCCCCTTTCTCTTGGGGCGGTTGCTTTGTTTGCTGCTGGCTCCAGGGGTGGGTCGTCGCGATGCTTGGTTCCGGTTGATTGAGTTGTCTTCTGGTCGGAAGATGGACCCAGAATCGTCACTGTCGCCGGGCTCTTGGGCGGACGCGCTGTCCACGGAGTGATCGGTAGGGATCACGGGCTTTGGGCGTACCTTGTCGGTATACCCTTGTCCATCTCGCGTGGCAGTCAAGATTTTGGACGCCGGTGAAGGTCGTGATGATCGTCTGATGGGAGGTCTGGGGTGGCTGATCACCGCTCCACTTGCGATCTCTGCTTCCACGTCAATCACACTTCCTGGGTCCTGCGATTCTTGATCTCTATCGCGGTACGCCTCTGATTCAGACTCCTGATGGCTGGCTTCTTCTGCGGTCATCTTCTCGTCGAAGAATCCGTCTGGGATCTCATCCAGGAATCTGCCTTCTAGTGTCTCTCCCTCTTCGAGACTGGGACGGGTGTCTTCGAGGGATGGTATTCCGTCGACCATGTCATCCTCATCGGTAGGGGGAAAAGGCTCGTTCGCGAGTGCTTTCTTCTCTCGTGCGAGGTTGACGGCGAGGGTGTCGCTTTGTTTCCGGACCATTCGTGCCTTCCTTGCGCGTGCGAGGATGATTGGGATCCGGTTCATCCTCACCTTGAAGAAGTGGCATATGGATGGCTTCCGCAAGGTTGCGCGGTACTCGTCGGGTGATTCGCCCCATGCGCCGTCCTCTTTGGGGTAGAAGCACTGGCCATCGGCTATGGCGATGCTGAGGACCTCGGTGGTTTGGAGGTTGTCATCCAGGTATTCGGAGAGGGTGAGAGGGTAGATGGATTGTTTCTCTACGTGGGTGATTTCGCCGGCTGGTGTGTTATCGTTTCCCTTCGTGCAGAAGATTCGGACTCTGCGGCCACTGTATCCGACGACGATTCCTTGGAATGGTCCCTTCTTTCCTGCGGGATATAGTACCCTGGATCCGGGGACGGGGCATTGAATGCCATCGTAGAACGGGGTATACTTTGGGAATGTCATCTTGCGTGTCCTCGTCTGGAATGGAGAGGGGTTGTGTCCGGGGTCCTGGTTGTGGCGGCTCCGTTTTTGTGGTGAAAGCATGTTCATGTCGCGGAATGCAATAGAGGGTGCGGTCGCGTTCCGTGCCAGGTCTTCTTGGAGATCAGCAATCAACATGTCGCACCTGTATGTTTCGTGCTCAGGTGTAACGAAAACCCGAGGTGTCAGGCCCGTGTGGAAGGAAGTTTCGCAGTTACCTTCCTTGATGGCTGGCATGGCGGCTCCAGGTGTCGGTTTCCGGAACTTGGTCGATGTGGCGACGTGTGATTGGTTCCTTGGCATGATGGGCCCTGTCTCCAGCATGTCTCTTGGGTAGTAGAGGACGTCGCTTCCACATGAGGGGTTGATACTCGAGAATGTGCTAAATTCGTCGGTGAGGGCTGATGGTGGTGTGTCACCACGCTGGATCAAGAATTTGTCGGTTGGCGCGCCGGCTGGCTCGTGGTTCTGATTCGTGGTACGGTTGTTGGTCATGTCGTATACGACACTGGAATTTCGCGTCTGTTGGCGGTTGGGCGAGGCCGATGTGCTCTTGGTGCGCTTGATGGTTCTGGGTGATTTCCTTTGTGCCGTTTCGAGGGGGTTCGGTTCTCGTAGGGTTCTGGTTAGCCGAAGGGTTTTTGATGTCGGGCTGTATTTCATGGAGGTTTGTTGATACCTTGCCATGTTCACACTCATAGTGTGTTCTTCCTTCGGTGGTGGTGGTTCTTGCGTCTCCGTGGCCATTATATCGGGATCATCGTCTGCTCTGGTCGTCCTGCTCATTGTTATGGCTTGTGATATGGTTTCGCTGTGGTATCCGGACTCATGGATTGAGTTCCGGAATATCGTTCTCGACGTGATGTGGTGGAATGGTGTTTTGGAAAGGGGCTTGGTGAGTATGTCGGCGATGTTGTCGACTGACGCAATGTGGGAGAACACGATGATTCCGGCGGCGATGCATTCCCGGATTTGGTGAAAGGCCAATGAGCAGTGTTTCTTCTTCAGCGTTGAGGATGGAACCGTAGTATTGAGTACCACTGCTTTGTTGTCTCCGAGCATGATTGCGGGTCCGTCGATGGGGACTCCGAGATCTCTCAGCATGTAGCGCAGACCTGTGACCGCCTCGGTAGCTATCCTGGCGGCTACCAATTCGGATCCGTAGGTTGATGTCTCCACTGTGTTCTGTCGTTTGCATATGGTTTTGACGATGGTGCTGTTGATCAGTAGAACCACGCCCGTCATTGATTTCCGTGTGACCTGGTCATGGCCATGGTCAGCGTCCACGTAACACGTGATTTGGACCGGTTTCCCTTTTGGTGCTGGTACTGATATGGGGGTGACCTCAGATGCGGTAGGGTAGAATTCTCTCCAATGGCTTGAGAGGGTGGTGTCGATGTTTGTGTGGTCCACTGGGTTGGGGTCGCAGAGGATGGCTCCCCTTTCTCGACCTTTGAGGTATCCAATGATACGTTGGATGGTCAAAAGGTGTCCTTCCCTTGGTGCCATGGCGAACCGTGCCATCGTCGTCGTGGCGTATTGGATGTCCAGCCTCCCGAGGGTCACGACCCAATTGAGGCAACCCAGTATCGATCGGTAGGTCCTGGCGTCTTCAGCGCTTGTGAAGTCCGAGGTGTCGCTTTCTGGGTGGCAGGCTTCTACCATGGGGGTGGATGCCTTCGGGATTGTCTTCCCTACTAGTTGCTCCACTCGTTTGATGACGTTTCCGATATACGTCTGGGCCGAGAGTCCGATGTTGACTCCCCTGTCCTTCCAGTTCTTGGGAAGGTCGACGATGTTCCCGCCAAGGTAGTACTCTGGGTCACCGCATTGTTTCATGGTGTACCGTTTCTTGAGGTCGTCGATGATTGGGATGGGGTCCTTACTGAAGACCAGTACATCATCCACGTACGTGGTGATCATTTCGTAGTGGTCGTCGGCTTCTCGGGTGTAGATGTCATTGTCGGCCTTGGAGGGTAGGAATCCCATGGTTCGGAGGGTGTCCGCGAAGTGTTCGTGAAACCTCGCACTTGATGTCCTCAGGCCGTAGAGTCCCTTCTGGATGATGAGGGGTTTGCCTTCGAGGTCACCAAATTCAGGGCCTGCTCGGATGTAGCATTTCTCGAGGGTGTCGGCGTATAGGAACGCGTTCCCTACGTCGCCGGCGTATGCTCTCAGTCCGTTGGCTGCTGCGATGGCGAAGGCGATTCGGATGGTGTCTGACGCTACCACCCCTGAGTATACGTCTTCGGTTGGTGGGGATGTTTTATTCCCATTTGCCACTAGTCTTGCCTTTCGACGTAAGTCGAACTTCACGTCGTAGACGATGTGGTATGGGATCTTGGTGTACCCATCGAGTGCTTCGTTCGGTCTTGGTTGTCTGAAGGTTCCCAACCGTTTGATCTGGTCCAGTTCCTTGTTGATGGCTTCGCTCCAGAGTCCGTTTCCGTTGAGCCTGTCGATAGCCATGGCGTGTTTCAGGCTGTTGGGTACCAGGGTGCCGAACTTGTACTTGTTTCCTGGGCGGTGGTTTGCCAGTTTGGTGGCTAGCATTGATCGCATGTGTTGGTTCCTTGCTCTGTGGAGTTCCACCCATTCGAACCCTTTCTGGTCCTGTAGGCGGTTCTGTTCGGTGTATTCGATGATGATGTCTGGCTGTTGGGCCCTTAGGTCTCCCATCCTGCACCATGATCGCATTCCGTTCATCCATAGGATCTCTAGGATTGCTTCGGTGGTTCCATCCTCTCGTGTCTCGTGGTGGTGACTGGTGATTCCCTTTGCCTTCCAGTTGAGGTTCCTTCCATCGAGGATGAAGTTGTCTCTTTCGGTGTACTGGTCACATTGGGCCAGGTATGCGAGTTGGTTGACTTCTGTTGCCGTCAGGTTGCAGGCAAAGGAGATGGATGTCGTGTCCCATGGGATGTTCGTGTTGCACCCTGGTGGGTTCTGCCTCGGGTTCCCTGGATGGTTTGTTAGGGTGGGTACTCTTTGCGGTGGCGCGGTGTTCACGCCTGTCGTGACTGGATCCGCTGCGATGGTCTGGATTATGGATCTGATCGTTCCATGGACGATGTTCTTCCATGGGATGCCCTTCCTGGTACCTGTTGACAAAACGGATCGTTTGTTTTGCTTGGTCCTCTTATTCCCTCCCCTTTCTTCGGGGCCGTCATCCATGCGTTGGTATGATGGTGGTCCCGATGAACACGGAAGGTATGAAGACCCTGGGTCAGAGTCTCCCCTGTCTGGCGTATCGCGGTTCGTTCGCGGCTTGTCCTTCTCGGTGTCACGCGTCGTGGGTGCCTTCGCTGTCCGTTTGGTCAACGTTTGGGATCGAGTGACAGGTCCTGTGTTCCGTGTCTCCCCTGAATTGGGGATCCCGGTAGGTTGCGTCGGTTTGTTGGTCTTGTTCTCCCATGCCCGTGGGTGCGTCGTCTTGGCCGTCGCTGCGTACCCTCTTTTAGGTGGGATCTTGGTCTTCCATCCTTGTGGGGTACCAGACAGTTCCAGCGGGGTCCGTGTGCTGGGGTTATCCGTCTCGGGGTCCATGTCTTGGTCGAAGGTGACACGCCTGTTGTTGTTTATACCCTTCCTGAAGGGGCGGACCACGCTTCGTACCAGTACACGTCGGGATTCGTCATCCAGCACGTGGTAGGTGAGGAAGTCCCCATGGGATTCTGCCACGCCGAGCCAGTATCCTGACTTCTCCTTCGAGTTCGGAAAGGTAGCGTTGGGGTCATGGTACAAGACCTTCTCGTAGAATTGGAAAGTCAAGAGCGCAGAGATGTCAACGGTCTCTCCGTGTCGTACGGTGTATGGGATTGCGTACCGTAGGGACGGGTCTGATGTGTGGTTGTGCACGTAACACATGTATCGGAAAGCGTGGAACCATGCTTTTGGTGGTGCCCCTGTCCGGTCGATGAGCGTCGTGACACATCGCTTCATGTACAGGATGGCGTTGTGCTCGGCCGGGTTCTGTTGCTGGTTGTGCGGTTCTGTCAGCCTTGATTTGATGTGGAGGTCCCTAAGAAGCTTGAGGACCTTCTCTCCGGTCTGTTCCTTCGCGTTGTCGCTGTGGAAGGCCCATGGTGCACCCTCTGTCCTGATGAAATCCTGGAAGGCGACGAAAACTCCTTCTTTCTTCTTCAGGCCATATGCGTTGATCATGTGGGAGGATGTCCCGTAGAAGATTTGCGCCATGGAGTATCCGTCTCCAAAAGACTTGACGTTGGAGAATATGGTGTCCGTCGCCACGATCTCCCGGATTCGTTGTCGTCGCATCCACTCGAATCTGGATTTCTTGTGCCTTCGCATAGGGTAGGTGATCACTGCCCGCATGAGTTGTGTGGTTCTGGCAAGGGTCTGTTTGATCACGTGCGTGGGCAGGTACCCGAGGTACGGTCGGATCTTGTGAAGATCGATGGACTTCCATTTAGCTCGGAACGGGAACCCTTGGTGGCTGTACTCGGTCATGGCTTCCGCAGGGTGTCGGTCCATGGTGTCCATGGGATTGTCTTTTCCCGGGTCGTCGATCCCGGCGGGGTTCTCGCTCTTGGTGTGCCTGTGGTATTCAGGTGCGTTTCGCGGGTCTCCCCGGAGGGTGTCGATGCGAGTTGCCTTGGTCACGCCGATCTCGTTGGGGATACGAAAAGTCTCCCGATTTCTCTGGAACGCCGGTTCGGATCCTACCGAGTGTAAGGATGAGATGGCGCTGTCGGCCTCGTCATCCGGATCTGATACCTTTGTCGATAGAACGTTGGCTGGCTCGATGTATCCCATTTGGTCCGTTCCTACTGCGTTGGCCTCGCGATCGATGCCCAGCTCCCTGTATAGGTGGTCGATGTCTCCCGCGGAGAGATTGTCCACCATGTCGAAAAGGGTGCCTTGGATCGAGATGGCAGTGTCGGTAGCCGATTTCGCGAATGTTACCGTGTCGATTGCATGTGACATTCCGATGAGTTCCTCGAGACTTAGAGTGTCAAGGAATGCGTCCACCTTGGGGTACTCCTCGTGCACACGGTTGGAGTCTCCTGTGGCGTGTTCATCTGAATGGTGGGCGTTGGGGTCCATGGATTCTCGTCTTTCCATGGGGTCATCCGGGATACCGTCTATGGCTTGGCGTGTCCTGGGTTCCGTGGGATCCTTTGATGCATTGTGGGCGCTTGGATCCATTGCTCCAGCGTCACGCGGTGCATCATGTTGGTCATTCCAGTCGACAACCTTGTCTCCTCCAATTGGGTCCCTGGTAAGGTAGCAACCCATGGGCACGTTGCATACGTGTCCTCCTTGGTGATCTGAAGGGTTCCATCCTTGCTTTGGGGTGATGTCATAGGTGGGCAGATCCTCATCGTCCTCCATGATGGGAAAAACGTCGAACGTCATCAGCGCGTCTCGCATCTCCAAGTTGATTGTCGTGTCTTCGTTAGGCATTAGGCATTGTCGGCCTGTGCCTGATGTCGCGAACGATGCCCGGTGTTCCGATGAAACCGTATCGAGGACGGCTCCACTGGCCCGAATTTGGTGGTCGGAGAGCAGCGTCACCCGACTGTCGACGTTCAGAGCGGCTTCATAGATCCGGAGGATCACTTCGTTGCCTTCTCTGGTCCTGGCTTTGATACTTGCGTCTACCACCGCGAGGTTGTTCTTCCTCATCGTGCTGGCCACGGCACCGACGATGTTGTACGTCCGATGCGGGTAGATGTAGTCAATCTTCCAGACCCGGTCCTTGTTCCCGATAACGCAGCATTGTGCGCCTCCGTCACATACCGCGTATGTTTGCGGAGAGAAGGTCGCCAGGTTGATCAGTTGTTCGGGTACTGATTGGCGTTGATTGGATTCTGGTGGATCGATAGGGCTTGGGGCGTCGGATGAGTCACTCATCGTGATCATTTTCACGAGTCGGTCGTTGCCGTTCTCCTCGTGTCCTCCATAATCGACTAGGAACTTGGCAAGCTCCGAAGCGTCGATCGAGGATAGGTCCGATCCATTCCCGTCCTGGGAATCAGATCCCTCGGTGGATCCTGCGGTGTACCTGGCCAGGTTCGCGTGGGTGACACCTCCATACTGCTTGTGTGGCTTGGATTCCTCCCCTTTCTCTGGGGTTTTCACGCTGGCAGGTGGTTGGGGTTCTTCCTGCTCCTTCTTGCCCTCGACGCGGGTGAATCCGGATCCGTTCCGGTCGTTATTGCGGCGGGCCCAGCGGAGGGAACTGCGGAGTTTCATGATCACTCGACGGACCTTCTCGGGTAGTCCATCGAATACCTCTTGTGAGATGAAGGTGGGATCCTCCTGTAGTTTCTTCGAAATGGCATTGATGACCATCTCAGTGTTGGATTCACCTTGATCTTGGTTGGTTTCGGCGGTTGCCTTGAAGATCCTGCGTTTGCCGGACCTTGATCCCCGCTGGTTGTTGGCTACCGCATTGTCCCTGGCGGACTCGGAGATGAGGTACATGCAGGTGGCTCCCATCGACTGCATGTCCGGGCTTCGCTCGATGCTCCGGACCATGGTGCGAACGTTGATGTCGTCGCAACCGATGAGATGGTTAAGGAGCGTGCGACGTTGTTGCGCGTCGGAGACTTGTTGATCCGGATTGGTCGCCAGGAAATTCACGTTCGCGAATATATCCTGGATTTCCTTCACATAGGATCCCAGGTCTTGTCTGCTGGGGTTGAAGTCGTGTACCCTCTTCATCAGAGAGTCGACCTCCATTCCTCTGATCCAGTCGTTATCGTAGGTATTGAGGAGTTCATTCCAGAATAGGATACCGTCTTCGGTGAGGAGTCCTCTGGTGGCGAGTCCATGTGCTGGGCCGCCGGCGAAGACGGAGTATAGTCCCGCGAATAGGGTCCTGACATCGCTCGCGACTTGTTCTGGTGAGGTGGTTGTTGGCACTCCTGTCACCGGGTCGATGTGGTCCTTGATCGCGTGGATTCCTTGGGAATGGTATCGGTGCCGAAACTGGTCGTTGATCAGGTATGCCATGTCGTTTCCAAGGAGGTGGGCATGGATTTGGTGTTTCACCACTTGGAAGGATGCCGCGTCACTCGTGAATTTGACAGAGTCAGGGATGGGGCGTCGCTTCGTTAGCTTGGCCTGGGCGACCGGTGGTTCGCCGCGGGTGGGTCCACGATGGGGTGTATACCCGGGATCGTGTTGCCCGTGTGGGGTGTTCGGGCCCATGTTGCGTGGGTCATGTCTTCCGAAATCTCCATTGGGATCGGTTGGGCGGTACCCATACGCGGGTGGTCGTGGTGGATACCCGGGGTGAGGGTGTCCAACGGGGGTGAAGGCTCCTTGTGGCATTGGAAAACCTCCGGCTCCATGGGGAAAATGTCCCATGGGGATAGGGATTCCGATGGGCGGGAATCCTCCTGGGTGGGTTCCGTGGTACATCGGAAGCGGTGGACCATGGGGAAATTGGTTTCCCATGGTAGGGGGATGTCCATACGGGTTGCCGCCGTGGTGTCCATGGTTAATTGGAGGTCCATGGTTGTCACGATGCGGACGGTTTGTCCCATGGCTCGCGGGTTGGTTGCCGGCAGGGTTTCGGTTCACGGGTTCGTGCCCGTTGTTGCCTCGGTAGTTACCCACGCCGTGTGAGGCTGGTGTATCCGCAGTACCGTGGTAGGGATGCGGGTTCCGATTGTGGGGTGGACGGTTCCCATCGTTCTCTGGGTAGTTCGTTCGAGGTGCATTGGTACCTCCTGGGTCTCTGGCGGTCGTTTCGGGGGCGAAGGTTACTACCTTGGCGCCGGTTGGGTTGCGGTTGTAATCACCGATCGTCGCGGGGTCTACGTTGGGGAAGAGTCGGTTCCGTCCTGTGGGACCGCGGTTGTCGGGTACGTCTACGGTTTCGTCATTACCAGGGTGTTGGTCGTCGTCAGTGCCTGGTTCGGTGTCTTCGTTGGGTGGGGTGGTACCACGGGTATCGATGACTACTGGCGATGTGTTTGGTGATCCTTGCTTGGCGATGCTGGAAAGTTGGGTATCGTTCCGGAAGTCGGGTGGAGTACGGTTCGGGGTGTTCCCTCCAAGCATGAAGGAGAGCCCAGAAGGGGTTCCTCCTGGATGGCTGTCGTTGTCGCGTCCGGTTCTACGGGTAGATGTTTCTGATCCGGATGAGACGCTGGTCGCGGATGCATTGGAAAGTGCCTTCTTGTGTTCTCCGATGGCATCCAACCACGCTTTGTGGTGGTGGCGTTTGCCGCATCGTTCGGAACGGCAGAAGTCTGCCATGGCTTTGGCGGTGGTGGCCGTGTCGACGAACATCGCGTCAAGGGTGGATTCGAGGGTGGATTCCTCTTCAACTTCGATGGATCTGACCCATTCTCCGATGTGGTAGATGAGGAGTCCTGTCTCGTAGTTCCTTGCTATGTCGTCCGGGTGCTTGAGGTTGAACATGACTAATGCCGGGTCCATGTCGGTGGCCTCTTCGTGGATGGTGATCAACAGTTGAGAGATGGTCTTCTCTTCTGCGAGGGTCTTGGGTGGGAAGAGATCAAAGATCATGGCGGTTTCGATGCTGATCCGAAACTCCTGTCCAAGTTCCGTGAACGCGTTCCAGGTAGTCTTGTGGACGTGGCGCACGATTTCGGTTTCGTTGGTTCTTTCCTTTCGGTTCCATGCGTCCACGATGATGGGGTGTCGGAAGGTGACTTCGATGAAGCTATCTCCGATGTCCTCGAAGGAGAGCGAAGATGGCCCGGCCGTTGGGTAGCCTGGCGTGCCATCAAGGATGGCAGAGAGGCTTGGGTCCTTCGGGTCCGCGGGAAGGGTCTCGAAGGCTTCGGTCCTGTCTCCTGGGCTCCTCTTGGGAGGTGGCCGGTTGGAGGCTTGGAGGCGTTGGGTGACGGTCATCTTGCAGAGGTCTAAGAGCTTGACAATCTTTTGCGACTGTTAATCTAATAGAGCCCAAACGTAATGGCTGTTGTCTTGTTGGCTGTTCTTTAGCTGTAGGCAGAGGCTTGACTGGCAAGCGATCCGGACGAGAGTCTTCTGTTCCACAAGTAGTCAATTTAGAATACTGGTAGATGGTGAAGAAACGTGCGGATTATGAGATTAGTGCTATGGTTCTTCCCTTCGATGGGGATCTCCTGTGGTGTCCTGAATGACAATGCGTGTGGGTTGTGTAGCCCAAGTACCGTGGGTCGAGATCCGTTGTCTGAGTTCTGTGAGAGACAATGGGCGATGGCGCGTGTTGTTGTGGCCTTGGTTCCGTGTGTCGGCGTTTTGGCGATGGTGGGTGTCAGAAACTTGGTTATCGGAACCCTATTGGTTCCCTGACATGAATTCCGAAGATCTGCTTCAAGGTTCTGGATCTGTCTCCAAACGTGGGGTCCGGCGAAGTGTTCGTTCGATCTACTGGAATGCTGACGAGTCGGATGATTCGTAGTCTCTCTCACTAAGGTGGTTACTAGTTTAGCTCTATTAGGTATATTATTGCATTTGGCCAGCAGCAACTCACGATCGATGGTCTGCGTGACACAGCTCGTACTAGAGTACTATGCAAGTTTAGGTATGTGCGTCCTCGTTTGTGCTCCAGCGACAACTGCCAGTACTTTACTGTCCCGGAATAGAGACCTTTGATGATCCCTTTCGTCTCTTCCGAGCTGATACGATCATCTTCTTTGAAGAAATGGAAGCGGCTGCGGATCCCGAGGGTGAGCTGATGGTAACGCTTGGCCTGCTGCTTTGCGGACCTGTTGCTCTGCTGCCGGTTCGTGCATCATCCTGCCGCATGGATTGCTCCCATGGTCTGACGATCGTGGTTGCGGAAAGCAGCGAATGTGACGATGATGACTTCGTGCGTTTCCTTTTCTGAGAGCGGCCACGACGAGTGGACGAGGATGAGGAGATAGCGCTGCTGGTGTTGGCATTCGCATCCGCTGAATCTGCCGAATCAGACCGCTCTCGTCGTGGGTCCGGTGCTCTGCTGGTTGCTCTTTGCGATGCATCATGTTCCGGTGCCTGAGCCTTGGCTGCTGATTGTCGCTGCGCCAACTCTATCTCAGACACTTCTTTTGGTTGCGATTCTGATGTTTTGCGCTGTTGTTGCCGTTGCTTCTTCTTTGGTGTCTTCTTGGGAGATGATGGAGGTGATCGCAACGCAACGTTGGACGACTCAGATGTCTTAGCCGCCGCCAGCTCCATCTCTTCAACTCGTTCCTCCCTCCGAAGCAGCTGTCGCATGTGGCTTTGCATCTTTCGTGTCTGCTCTTTGAACAGGGCCTCGCGGTGCTCCAACTCTTTCTGTTTCTGTTCAATGCGTTGCTCCGCTTCTCGCAAACGTTGCGATTTCCTCTTGACATCATCGTCATCGTCATCATCTTCTTCATTTGCCGCGACAGGAGCTATGCGGATCTTCGATCGTGCCTTCCTCTGATCTTCGCGCGCATCGCGGTGCTCGGACTTATCGGATTCTAAATGATCGTCGATCTCGATCGGCCGAGCGCGGCTGTTGCGGTTGCCTTCATTCTTGGGAGATGTTGGGGATAGCCGGTTCCGCAGCTTCGCATTTTCTGCCTTCAGGTCCATAACAGTCTTCTGGCTCTCTTGCACAACCTCTTGGAGGCTCACTATTTCGGACAGCAGCATCCCTTCTACATCTACCGTATTGTGGAAGAGCTCCATCGCAACGTCATTGGCGTCACTGTTGCTGCTGTTGCTGCTGCAGGTGTCCTTCAAGCTCTTCTTGGAGGGGGTGGCGACATCTCGTTTGGATTTCTTCGTTCTCTTCTTGTCGTCGTGGCTGTTTTTGCTGTTACTACTTTGTTGCGCAGTTTGATCATCCTCGTCCTCTTCGACGCGCCGACCATGGTTGCTTCTGGTGTTCTTGTTTCTTGCCTCCCTATCACCTTGCTCAAACGACGGCGATGGCGACGAAGACTGATGAGCATCTTTATTATCGTGGTCGGCATCATCGACAGCAGTCAGAGACTGATCGGAGACCATCATCCCATGCGGAGACCTTGTATTCGTGATCTTCGCGTAGATCTCTTCCATCATTGATTTCACCTTGGGCCACTCTGAGAGCATGGTCTGAAGCCCTTCAACATCCAAGCCGTTCGTGAGAATTGATGACGAAGAAACGCCTCCAGATTGTTTCGGAGACGACGACGACCATGATGATTGCGGGGGCGTCAAAGAATGAGGTGCCATGCGCTCTTCATGTTGCGCGGTCGCGGAATCCACTTGTGCTGCATCCTTTGCTGCTGGTTTGGACCTTGTCTTGTTTGCGGCTTTCGAATTGGCATGGTCAGGGTCGGCGTTGTTTGGCCTGGGAGTGCATTGGGATGGCAACCGCTTTGCGCTCTTCCTTGCTTTCGGTGTCGATTCATTTTCAGTTTGATTCGTTTGCTGCGATGTGCTGCTCTGACGCCGGGATGTGGGACGTTCGCTGTCACTTCCATCCTCCTCATCCATGCAATCCATCGTATCAGCCTCAGCGTTGTCATCTTCATTTGTATTGGCGTCGTTGGCACAATGTCGCGGTGCAGCTGGGCGTGAATTAACCACTTGTCGCATCTGCTTCTGCTTCTTCCCCTGCTCTTGCTGCGAGTTGGCAGATTCGCGCAGAGCATCTGAAAACGTCACATGCCTCCTGCCTGTCTTTGCTCTCGCAGATTTCGTTTTCGATAATGGCGCAGGCGTTACCAAAGATCCGTCGTTTTCAGAGATTTCTTCCGCTGCATGATTCGTTGCTGTCTTCGTTTTGAATCCATCGCGGTCACGTTGACTTGATTTGATGTGCTTGTGTTGCGAGATCGTTGAGGAGGTTCTGAGTATGGATTTTGGCCCGTTCCTTGTCGTGTCCTGAGCGTGGATCTGCGTCTGCGTCTGCTGCTTCTGCTGCTTGTGGTTGTCCGATTTATCCCTGTGCTGGCGTTTGGGTGGACTCTTGCGTTGATCCGTCCCGTCGTCTTCATCTTCATCACCGCAGATATTCGCGCGCATACTTCTGCTCTGCTGCTGACTCCTTCGGTCTTCCTTTCTCTGACGTGGCTGCAAATGAACTGGCTGCGACACCCGTTGCCTGTCGTTCTTCGACGAGTCTCCAGGCTCTGATGCAAAGATTTTCTCCCAGCACACCATTCCGGTCCCCGCTCTTGCGGGTATTGGAATTGTTGATGTTGCTGCTGCTTCCACAACTGCTCTTTCTTCTGTGGATGTGACTCGTTTCGTCGCCCCGGTCAACACCTCCGTTCTTGATGGCCTTGCTGCGGAAGGCACCTTCGAATCTGTTGATCCCGACCTTGCCTTGCCGTTCATCCCACGGCCACTCGTTCTGCTTCGGTTGCACGCAGGCGGCATGCCAGGCAAACTCGCGGTGCCACGACGTGGCGTCCCATTCAAAATCCTCGGCATCTTGGCTTGAAGTTAACGATGATGGCGATTGCGATGATCACGATGGTCGTGACAACGGTGGCGGTTGCGACGCAATTGGGTACGTCAAGTTCTTTGAGACAGTGATGGAAGAGTGCAATGCGCTTCTGTTCGTTCTTACTCTGTTCTGCCTTGCTGTGGACTGCCTTTTGTTTTCGCTGCGCCAGAAGTGAATTTCCTTTTCTTGGCGAAAGTGATGCTGGCGAAAGTGATGCTGGTGATGATGACGATGACGATGATGACAATACCATCTGATCAGCTCTCTGTTTCGGCAGTTGCTCCAAACAGGTCGATGTCCAACATCGTGTTGCCTTCCGCAATGCCGATCACAACGCACGCCATTTTTTCTTCATCTGGGCATCACTGTTTTCTGGCGAGTGATAATCGAACGAGTCAACTGGGCTGGATTTGAGCAAACACCAATGAACACACGTCATGTGCTTTTCCCTTGAGGAGTTCATGACAGACACAAAATGCGAAGTCATTTTGTTTTGCCGTTGAGACACAAATCGGACAACAATGTGACAACGCGGCCACTGTTCGACATTCATTGGTAATCGGACAATGAAGAAGTCTAAACTGCCGTTCGAAGATAGAGAAGGATCATGCTTCCACGCGGAAAGAACATGGCGGCCAATCTCTGTTCTTGCGTGGACGCAGAAACAAACAGCACCAACACATCGCACGTTCTCTCGTTCCACCTTCCTGGATGCGCATCTCTCGGCGCAATCGCCAACACTTTCGTCTGTATCCAACAAGCGAGACGAGATCAGACAACAACTACATACCATCAAGCATCCAACGGAGAGCACAATACAGGTTACACATTACACAAGCAACATGGCAACGACACCACGCGAAGACGCCACCGCCGCAGCAGATGGATCGAATGACAAGCTGATGAATGGACCATGCAAGAAGCAATACGCGATGCTGCAAGAGTGCGGACTGCGCCGCCTGGGTACGGAAGCAGCGAGTGCCACTCCAAAGCAGCAACTCCAAGCATGTCCCAGCGAGACGGATCTGCTCATCAGATGCATCCACAAGTTCCCCATCTACTTCCAATAGCTGTGAACGCCAAGACTCATTTTTTGGCGCGGATACTCCAACTCTGCTCAGTATCTTGGTCAGGTTTTGGCGCAAACCAAGCAAGATACCGACTCGCGGAGCAGATCGTGCTCCACTCCGTGTGGACAGCGTGTGAATGGATTAGAGCACTAGAGCATGGTACTCTACTCTATTCTACTCTATTCCACTCAACGATCTTTTCCACAGGAAACGCCACAACAAGACAGCACAACCACAAGACAACACAACAAGACAACACAACCAAACAAACCAACAGGCAAACAAGGAGCACCCGCAAAAACAGCCACAGCAATAACAACACCGTCCATTCTGCAAGTCCCAACGGCGACGAACCTTCCAACATGAACAGCGCAAACCAATCGTCAGACAAGAATGCCAGCGTCGTGTCCTTCAATGTTGGCGGCAAGATCTTCACGGTCAGCACGGCGACTCTGACGAAGTTCAGCAAGAGCACCCTCTTTCGCCTGGCCAACGACGACACGCGCGCAAGCCCGACATCGGTCCGCAGCTTCGTGGGCACCGCCCGCAACGAGAACATCCAGAACAACACGAGCCAAGACGCCCAACCGCCCATCTTCTTAGACGGCAACTCCACCCGATTCGAGTACGTGCTGGACTACATGCGAAACGACAAGGTGTTCCTGCCGCAAACCATCCCGCGCGAGGCATTCCTGAACGACCTCGAGACGTACAACATCGTGGCGAACCACGCGAAGATCCGCGCCGCGTCCAACTTCGGCATCGCCCGCGCCGTGGAGTTCAAGAAGTGCATGCTGGAAGGGCACTTCATGTCATTCGCGCTGTGGTCTCGCACCGTCATGATCCAGCCCGACACAGTGCTGGGCCCCATCGGGACGTTCGTCGTCGTCCTGAACAAGAACAATGAGTACCCCTTCAGCTTCGACAACATCAAGAGCTACAACCACAACAAGGCGCTCTTCGAGGATTGCTTGTCGGAGGTTGGTCTCAGTCTCGTCAAGTTCTCGCAGAACGCCTTGTCGCTGTCCTTCACGCTAATGATCGCCAAGGCGAATTGATCGTGATACCCTACGATACAATGCAATGCGGCATGCTGCAATGTAATGGATTCGATGTGTCGGAATTCAATGCAAGCATGCAAGCGCGAACTTGCACGATGTGGACAATACTGGAGTATATAGGACTAACGATTACAACAGCAACAACCACTACTTCCTTGAACACTTCACGCATTGGAGTTGCTATAATACTCTCTCTAGAATGGATTACGATTATAGCAGGTCAACCAACTCTTGCACGCAATGACTTGGATTACTGTGCGGTTTTGTCGCTGTTTTCATTTCTCACGCCAACGAACATGGTCGATGCGAAAAGAACACAAATGATCGGGATTGAACGGAACTCTCCATTCCCGATTATCAGTCTGTCATTTGACCGCATGCGGCATCCCATCACGACTCATGACCAGCCAAGTCCTTTGATGCCGTCTGCGAACACGAAAGAAACCGGGGAAGATCTCCACAAACAAGCGCAGAGACCACCAGAATCATCACACTCCTCACAACACCGCAACTACCACCAACGACACAACCCACAGAACCAAAACAAGACAAGGAAGCGCACTGAAACCAACACACACACAGACGCAAACATCATCAACAGAATCCAAACGTGCCATCCACCTCCTCGTGTGCAGCTTCCATCCTCCGCCAGCCTGACGCAGCATCAGCAACATCCACACCAAGAGCATCTCCGAGAGCAGCATCAAAAGAAGCAGGGGAAGTGGAGGAAGCCGCATGCTCAGTTGCTTCAAAGCATTCGAAGCAGTTCATCACACGAACGACAACAAAACCCAGCCTTGGCACGTTTGACTCGCAACTCGTGACGCAAGACCGAACCACATCCAACTCTCTCATCCCATCCACCATCACACCATAATCCGCAAGCCGAACCAAACTGAAACCCAAAACTGAGCTCAACAGATCAAACTCGACAAACCAATCGATTATACTACTCCAACAGTACGGAAAGCAATCAGATCAGATCATCCTCGTTATCAACATCCATCATGGCCACTCGTTGCGCATTCGAAAACTCACATGAAATCGGGGTGTTCTCCGCCCTGACGAACGCATACTGCCTGGCAGGAATCGGAGGTTCCGAGAACTTTTACTCCGTGCTGGAGGCGGAGCTCAGCGAGCACATCCCCGTGCTGCATGCCACCATCGGAGGCAACCGCTTCGTCGGCCGCGTCACGGTCGGCAACGTCCGCGGCCTCCTCGTCCCCACCACCACCACCGACCTCGAACTGCAACACCTCCGCAACTCCCTGCCCGATTCCGTGGTCGTGCAGCGCGTTGAGGAGCGTCTCTCGGCGCTCGGCAACATTGTCGCCACCAACGATCACGTCGCCCTCATCCATCCCGACGTCGATCGCGAAACGGAGGATGTCATCGCCGACGTCCTGGGCGTGGAAGTCTTCCGACAGACGGTCGGCGGCCAAGCCCTCGTGGGATCCTACAGCAAATTCACCAACCAGGGCGGCATGGTGCACCCGCGAACGACGGTGCAGGATATGGAGGAGCTGTCGTCGCTGCTGCAGGTACCGCTCGTGGCCGGCACAGTCAACCGAGGTTCCGACGTGCTAGGCGGAGGCATGGTGGTCAACGATTGGTGCGCTTTCACGGGCCTCGATACGACTGGTACAGAAATCTCCGTCATGGAATCCATCTTCAAGCTTCAGAACCAGCACCAGCAGAACATGCAGTCCGATATCGTCACCAACATGCGAAGTTCGCTGATCGATCAGCTGTCGTAATTGCAAGCGGTCCAACATGCTCTCCGGAGAGAGGGTGTAATGGTATTGTAGAATACATACAGGCCTAGTGCAATTTACACGTTCGACTCCTCGTGTGGTACTCGTGCACTACAAGTCTTGCTCTGGGACGACGTTGAGAGCCTACCAATATGCCTGCAGGCTACGAGCCAGAGTTGTGCTTTGACCCAGAATGGATGTGCATGGGAGATGGGACGTGTCCCCAACTGAAGGAGGCATTGTGGTTTCTACATTCCCAGCCGAAAAGTTGTACAAAGCAGAGTACATACTAAACAGCTTGTCATGGAAGCAATGTAGTACTAGTAGTACTGTATCACACATAATTTGATAGGAGCGTTGTCTATTACAGTGATTAGATCGTTGACATTGACAACTGGTGTGGAGTGCCTCAAGTGGAGCACCTCGTGCTGCTGGCAGAGTACGATTGATACCGCGATGTGCCGCCTTAACAACATCCGAAGTTCTGGAGTAACGCCCACCTCAAGTGCTCACTTGCAACCCTTGCAAGCAGACGAAGTGTCACACATCTTCGTGCGTTTCCGTCTCGGAGGCCAGGCGACTCTCATTCGCGTGACCGTCGTCTCGCCGTCGCTGTCATCAGACCCGGATCCATCCTTCCTCATGTCTGTCGTGGTGCTACCGATGCTGCAACCTCCACTGCCAACTCGGTTTCTCATGACCGCTGCCACGGCGGATCCAGAAACAGATGCACCTGTGCCACTTATACCGCTACCATCACCGTCTGATAGATAGGTTTGCGCCTGGATGGTCTTTTCCAATTCCCGCTTGCGTCGAAACCCGTGAGATACTTTCTCTCGTGCGGCCTCGTCGGAAGCAGTCACCCACATTTCATCTTCATCACGCCTCAGAAACTTCGCAGGGGTGGCCTTCACCAGCTTCACAATCTTCTCTGCCAGCTCCGTCTTCTCCTTCCGCCCTCCGTTGTTGTATTCATCGTAATGAGCAGCCAAGATATCGTGCAACCGGCGGTTTCCGGGATGACCTTGGAACGGCTTGCCGCGCCCTAACAGGACATCGCAAAGCGACGGAACTTCGACAGTGTTTCGGTACTTCTCCGGATCTTGATCCCGGAGCTTTCGGCGGGCGATCCATTTGAAGAAACCACCCTTCTTCCATTCACCACGCGTGGTCACCGGGAACGACCGGACAGGCAACCCGAATGACATTAGGATGTAGTGCACTTCCTGATGCGTGCCTGCGAGCCATTGGCACGGCAGCAGGCACGTATCATCATGCATCGCACACATCGCACGCACCGATGCGTTCATTTGAATATGCCAACGGCAAAAACAAGCAGAGAGACATGTGAGATGGCGAAGATTTTGGTACTCGTGGATACTGGAGATCTACTCCGGAACGGTTTTGCGACAGTCTTCGCGACTGGTGCGGATACTATGGTTGCCATTGCCGTTGCCATTGCCGTTGCCAATACGGCTGAAGCCATCATTGCCATGGGATGACCCTGCTCTCTGTCAGGAGTACAAGTATTCGCTACAACCACGGTACATCGAGCAAAGTTGCCCGCGCAGACACCTCGATGCGCACATGCCCACACGCATACATGTCCACACGCATACATGTACCAATGCACCTATCCACCCGCAAAATTCCCCAAACAAGGCAAGCACGTCACGTACCATAATGCATCCTCATGCGACATCGCGCTTCAGTTGGGAGCCCCATGGTGATCAACGATATCAAGGGTTTTAGATTTGGATGGTTGAAGCAGTAGTGGTAGCTTGCGATGCGGAGCGGAACTACATTTGCCACAGCACAAGTACTCCACCAAACATTGCGTTCGTCGGCGTCCAGGGATGGCACGAAATCGATACCATAGCCAACGAACACAATGCCATTCTTCTGAGTTTCTTCGTCCTCGGTAAGTGCCATCGAGAAGTACCAAGTCAATCGAGCCTATTCAAGGCACGAGGAGAGTGCGCCGCGAGGCGAAGCAAGTATAGTCGGATGGCATTTCGCATGGCATGCAAGGTTGATCCCAAGCCAGAGATATGGAACAGCGATCAAAGACACAACACCAATGAAACCGAAGACGAATGTGTTTGGACCAATGGCAAAAAAGCGGTGAGTGCAAGACATTTGTGCATCCAGCTGTCCATCCAGACGCTTTGCCAGGGACAATTGCTCCTCAATCAATCAAGCAATCAAGCAACCAATCAAGCAACCATTCTAAAAATGATAGGATGCATGATACTTCTTGTAACGATGCAACATGACGACAAATGCACGGATCACTTACCATGAATATATGTGGCTTCTTGGTTCGGAAGAAGCGTCGGTGATACCTCTCCCACGAGAAGACGACGGCGCGGCCCGACGAGTCGCGTTGGGGGAGGAGCTGCATGCCAGCACAGCCACACAGCACCTCTCTCGTCTCCTCATCCATATCTTCGAGCATGGAGATATCCTTGGTGAGCTTCTCTTCGCCCCACAGCTCCAGTTTGGTGGCAAAATGCCGTACGATGCGCTTGGCTGCCTGTTGCGGCCGATACGATTCACATCGCAGAAATTTCAGGTACATGCTTTTGACATACGCGTAGTTTTTGGAGCAGGCCTGATCGAATGCGGCTCTGCCATTCGCGCCCTTCTGAGATGATGGCAGGGATTCAGATGTTGCGTGACGGTCGTGCATCAAGCAATGCTCCATTTCTGCAAGCTTGGTGGAAAGGAATTCTTCCGTTTCCTCTGCCATAGGAGAAACCCCATGGATGTCCTCGTAGGCTTTCTCGCGTTCGACTATCGACATGGCGTGCATCTCATCAGCCAGTAGCTTGTCGATCTTCGACTCCTTCAGCTGCGTGTAGTCCGGCGCCATCGAATGGGCCGCTTCGACCAGATCGGCTACCATCGTTTCATTTTCAGAGCCGTCAAGGTGCTGCGCATCGTGTTTGCTCGTGGTGGCCGTCGCTTGGTCGAGCAGTGTTCGGTCCGTAGCTTGACAAGATTTGCGGTGAGTTGGTTTGTGATGGAACGTGTGCTCCTTTTCTTGTATGCCGAAGCCATCATCCTGCTGCCAGTCATGCCGCTGTTGCGTCCCTAGCTTGTGCTGCGATGTAGCGGGAAATTGCAATGGATTGAGGATGGCATCGATCGGAGTCGACGAGAGTCCCGGCGCTTCATGCGGGTTAAGTCGTAGCATAGCCTTTTCCATGTTCACATTCATTGGTGAGCTCGGGCTATCGTTTGTCTGCGTGGTGCCGTCTGCGTTCATATTGCCGAATAGACCTATGGTGTCATCAAAGCTATCATTCACATTTCTGTTTGCATCGTCGTAGATATCAGGGATGTGCTGATTCATGATGTGCTCATTCATCATGTCGCGATCCATAGCGAATCGTTGCCGAACTTGTTGCTGCAAGGGAGACGATGTTGTTTGTGTTGTTGGTTGAAAGCTGCGGGTACCAGCACCTGGCTTGCTGCCTTGCAAGATCTCGTCCGATCGAGCCACGGTTCAACTCTCACGCACGCTTCCCTGATTGGTCGTCTGGGGCCGTTTCGGATGCAGGGAGAGTCGAGTCGAGTCGAGTAGCGTGGTTTGTGCACTTTAGAGATGATTGCTACACGCTCATTCCCACTGTTTCCGCTGTCCCACTCTCGATCGAAAGCAGAGCTTCTCTATATGTGTTCTATGCTGTGTTGTGTTACGTTGCGTTGTGCTGTTCTGCGACCTGCGATCACTTGCGACTACTTGTTCACTTCTGCCTATCTGATGAGTTGCTCGTTGGGTTCGCCGGCTTCGTTGCCTCCTCGCTTGATGGCTCGGCTACCAACACAATGGTACTTCAGCTGCTCGTTGCTGGTTGGGGTGCCGTTATGTTTGTGTCGAGCTTGATTTTGTGTTTGGTGCAGCACAGCATAGCATAACACGGCGGTCCTCCTCTTCTCTCCAATGTCTTGCCCCTTCACCGACTTTTGTGTTTCGCCTGCTGCTCGTCTGCGTGGATGGTCTGCAGCGTCGCCAGGGTATGGCACAAACTATGACTCGCACATCAAGAGAGCAACTCCTCAACCTTTCGTCCAGTTTCTTTCCATGTACACAATCGGAAATCTCCATCGGAAAGGAAACCTGTCACTTGTGTAAACGTCTTCGTGTGAAGGTCCACGAAAGTCCTCCCATCTGTGAATACTGGCATTGCGAGCTGTGGGCGTGAGTGCCGATCACTTGGGTGGTGGTGACCTTGAAGCAAACATCGTCTGTGCCGCCCTTTCTCCTCGGCTCATCCTGTCCTCCTCTTTTCTCTCTCCCTGGTCTGTTCCGATCCACGTGCTCCGCCCAATTGAGGCGTGGTTCTGTCGCAGTCTCCACCAAGTTGCTGATCTGTCTGTTTCGATCACAAGTGCCTCAATACCTATGACCATGCAATGAAGCGCTCATGGAGGACTGCACCAGCGAGGTGGGTGGATCTTTTGGATCGTATCCGCCAACAGGAATGTCGTCTTTGACAAAAAGACGATAAGATGCATCGATTAACGAAATCACAAGACGAAGCCAAGATGCGTAGAATCGTGAGTAAATGGACGTTCGCCGTTCAAGCTCGGCTGCTGGAACAATGGTTCCGACCCGCGCGAGTGTTGCAGTCATCTTCGATGCCTTTGCCCGACGCGGCAACGCATTCGTTGACGAGCAAACCACGATCGATCCCAGGCGACGTATGCGGTTTCCACGACTATGACTCACACAATCGCACAAATTTCATTCTTCCCAGTCGACGAAACAGAAATCTGTGCTTTGTGGATCCCACTCGTGAACCGATAGTTTCCGTGACTCACAACAAGCATGATCCACACGTCATTTTCTGAAACAGTGTCTTTCGTCTGGCATGCTTCCGTCCCAGTTGTTCGATGGCGTTCTGCGCTTCGGAGCATCGCACGCTCTTGTGGAGTTTTTGGTGACATCCAGCGAGACAAAGCAAACGGAACGCAGGTGTGATGGTTGACACAGAACGAAAGATCTACAAGCCGCGACCGAGAATCCGAACCCCAACATCCGCTGCCCTCTTTTGCGAACAGGTTCGTTTATTGGTCTTCAACCCGTTGGCTGCGGATTTGTGCGGAGTTGCGTCAACCTTGCAACTGTGTCACCTTCTTGGCCATGACTGAAGGTGGTGACATGAGATCCTCTCCCACCTATGTCGAGATGTACATGTGAGTATATGTCGAGATGTACGTGTATATGTGCATTGTTCACCCGCTATTCTCTCATACGCACTTGGACGGTACAACTACACTCGTGTCAATAGTATGCTGTGATTCGTCAGAATTACAGCGGAAATGGAACACACGAAAAGGGGCAAGATTTCTGGAGGAAATTTGCAATCGACGATTTCTGAGAGAATTAGAAGATCGTCCGTCCATCCATCAATGGTACCAAGAGAATCTCGAGGTACTTCCCAACTAAACCTCAGATGACAATATCATCTGACAGACTGCTGCATCACCAATGGAACATGACATCTGGAGAGCAGAAGGACGCCTACTGACGTCGACAGGATGTCATCATGTCACCACGTTGACATCTGTCTCCAAGTCAGAGCAGGAGGCGAAGATCCAATGACCCATGAAGATCATGGATACTGAAGGTGAACTTCAAATGGTAAGTACTCATGGAGTAGGAGCCAGTACTGAACAAACAGAATGTCAAATGCGGAGTATGCATCAAACACGGAGTATCGTGTAGCACGAGTACACGATGCTGAGAGAGAGAGAGAGAGAATACAGAGAGGAGCGAGAGAGCATCTCGCGTACCGACTCATAGTCGGAGACCGAATCTACGAAACAGATTGAAGCGCCGAGAGCATCGGGCAAGAGAACGGGCGTACACCGAGAGCATCGGAGTGTCAACGTAATGAAATAGCAAACAGACGACTATCAACCAACATCATCTCCACGATCGTAGGTTACCGTGAGCGGAACTTGCCAACACGTTTATAAACGATAGATCAGGGCAAGCCCGCGGATCGGATCGTGCGAGGAAGACGAACATCATTCAGGAGCAGCAGACTGAATGAGCGAGGAAGAGGAATTGAGAGACATCCCTCTGTCCAACCCGACTATCAAGAGAGAAGAAGGTGCGAGTGAGACTCCACCACGACAAGAGAAGGAAGCAGCTGCGGCTACTGTCCTATCAGGCGCATACGCAAGCGCGATCGACGAGACCGAAGAAGAACGGTCTGCAAGACTACATCGTAAGGAAAAGAGGATTCTCAAGGCGGTCAAGCAAGAGGAGACTGGTGTGACGGAGAGCATTCGCACAGCCAAACAGAGTGGGAAAAGTGAGACACCACCAGGAGGAGAATTTGTGAGCAAATCAATCCTCGCGAAACAACAAGCGAAAATCGAAGAATCGGCAACACAGAAACCGACGGAAATCAAGGGCGCGAGCGCACCAACGACGAAACAACGAATCAACATGGCAACATCAGCCAACATGAACAACCGACGCATCAAGGCGCCGATGTTCAGCGGTGAACAGGAAGACTACAGCGCATGGGAGTCCCAAGCGAAGGCATACGCTCGTGCACAGAAGACGAGAGACGTGATGTTGGGCAAGACCAAGGTCCCAACAGTGAGTGAGATCGCGGCAGCCACCGACGATGCCAAGGAAGCGATGGAGGAGATCTACGAACTGGGATGCGACTGCTTCAGCGATCTGATCCTCATGATGGATGCAGAGAAAGGAAAAGGCAAGCAGGCCATCCAATACATCAACCAATGCATCTCCGACAAGTATCCCAAAGGAGATGCACACGCAGCGTGGAACGTTCTCGCGGAGAAGTTCCGTCCATCCGACGCAGCGACGAAGATCAAACTCAAGCGTCAATTTAACAACGAAAAGATGAAGAGAGACTCGGACCCCGACATCTACATCACGCGACTCGAGGGTCTACACTCGCGTCTCCACGATGTGAAGTACGAGATCACAGACGAGGAGATGATCATGCAGATCCTCAGCACGGTGAGCAGCAAATACAGAACTCACATCGTGAACTTCCAACATCAACTCACGTTTAATCCGGAACTGGTTACCATCAACGCAATCAGAGGAGTACTCCGCACAGCATACGCCACTCATCAAGGAGGCAAGGTGTATATCGACGACTTCCAAGACAGTAACACGAAGAGCAACGACACCGGCTTCACGAGTACCGGTAACTTCAAGGGTACCTGCCACAACTGTGGTGTGTATGGTCACAGATCCGCCGATTGCCCAGAACGCAAGAAATCGAACAACAAGAAAAACAACAACAACAACAACAACAAGATGAACGGAAAGCGCAATAACAACCGCAACAAGGGAAGCGGCTTCAATGGGAAGTGCAACTACTGTGGCATCTTTGGACACCGCGAGGCAGAGTGCCGAAAGAAGAAGTTCAACGAGAACAAGAAGGCCAACGAACAGGCCAACACAGCAACGGAAGGACACGACAAGAGCGGACACGAGATGGTACTCTCAGCGAAAGACATGCCGCTCTGCATGTTGGTGTCCAACGACTACATCGAAGACTCCTTCTTCGATAACTTCGAGTACGTCGGGAGTGACGACGAAGTGGTGGACGATGAGATCGTCCCGGAGTGGCTCAGCGAGGAGCCAATCATCCATGAGGTGGATCCAAGACGCGAAGTGAGCTACGAATGCTGCTTCAACGCGAACGACCTGATCGGTCCATACGGCAACGGAGCCGAGGTGGGCAACGAGGCCAACGATAGCGACATCGAAGAGACCATGAGTGAAGAGGCCGACGATGAGATCAACGAGAATGATAGAGGCCAAGATGAAACGAACGGCGGCGCGGCGCCGCCTCCTCCAGCGGCGGGGAACAACAGATCGGGCATCTTCGATGAAGACGACAGTGACGAAACCGAAGACCATCCAAACGACAGCTTCAACCCAAACGAGCGTGTCGTTTACCCAGGGGATATCGAATTCCCACCGATTGAGAATCCCAACAACTCAAACTACCTGCATCGTCATGATACCATCCCATACGGAACGGCAACAGCATTGATAATCCAGAAGCAGCTCATCTTCGATGCCGTAATGGAAGCAGGAGTGAAACTATTCCCAGGAGTCGCACAAGGAGTGCTCAGACCAATATGGGTGAACATGATGGGATCCATTCTGTCCGAGAACTTCAGATCAATCGAAGAGATTCTCGCCAATTCGGTCGTCATCAATCGCATACTGGAAGCGGCTGATACAGAGACGATCCCAGAGACGGATCTTCATTACATCCTTGGAGGATGTATGCGCGTACTCTTACGCGAACGACCGCGCGTCAACCCATACGATCCAGCCACAGGATCACATCGGAACAGTACGGTTCCATCGGACTACGCACAACTACCCGACGACACAGACGATGAGCATCACGATAATCCATGGAACGAATATGGAGTTCACGTCGACGAAAAAGACAAAGACAACATCATGGATGATACAGCTGCAGCAGCTGTGGAGCAGCTCCATGAGCTGAGCACCAAATACAAGGACAAGGTCAACAAGGACACCTGGCTCGCCGACAGTGGAGCTTCGTGTCACATCGTGAATTCGGACGCCGCTCTCTTCAACGTGCGGTACATCAAGTCCTTCGTCCAAGTGGGAGACAGCACGAAGCTGGACTCTCCCAAGATGGGATCCATTTGCTTGAAGGTCAAGCAGCAAGACAACACTGGCCACATCATCCGGCTCGACGATGTGAAGTACACACCAAAAATGGCAGTGAACCTTTTCTTCACGAACAAGGCTCTGTACAACGGTTACCAACTTGGTAACAACGGCATTCTGATGGACATCATCAACGGATCCGGAACGAAGATCGTGTTCGATCGAGTCTTCCCCACATCCAACGGATTCATCACAGGAGTACAAATGCACCCCATCATGCCATCAGACGACGACAAGGCTTGCACAGCCATCATCAAAAGTCCATCCAAAGAGATCAGCGCGGTGAACCTGCACCGAATGCTCGGCCACGCGCCACTCGAGACCATGAAGCGGACGGCCGCTCAATACGGATGGAAGATCATCGGCGAGATGCCGGTATGTCGCGACTGCGCGGTCGCGAATGCAAGAGTGAAAAACATCTCGAAAGCGACGATCCCGAGAGCAACTCGCCGCGGCGAACGTCTCTTCATTGACATTAGTTCCACTAAACACATAAGCTTCGGAGATAAACGCTACTGGACCCTGATCGTGGACAACTGCACAGATCACTGCTGGAGTTTCTTTCTCAAGAACAAGAGTGACCAACCAGGGTACATCAAACGATTCGTTCAGACGATCAAGTCACAGACTGGTGATCAACAAATCATCTTCCAAGGAGACAACAGCGGAGAGAACAAATCCACGCAGGATATTCTCATCGATGCAGGACTCAACGTGAAATTCGAGTTCACGGCATCGAACACGCCGCAACAGAACGGCAGAGTGGAACGCAAGTTCGCGTACCTCTACACCAAGATCCGCTCCATGCTCAACGGAGCACAGCTCGATGAAGAGTATAGGCATGGCCTGTGGGCAGCAGCTGCAAGCACTGCCACCGCCATCGCCAACATCACCGTAGCGAAGAATCAGAAAGAGTCACCACATCGCCAATTCTTCGGCAGCAATCCACCATATGCAGATGCACTCCGCACTTTCGGAGAGGTGGGTGTTGTGAAGACTACCTACGGCGGGATCACCGCCAAACTCAAGAACAGAGGAGAAGAGATGGTGTTCATCGGATATGCACACCAACATGCATCAGGAGTCTACAACATGTACAGACCATCGACCAAATCACTCATCTGTTCACGGGACATCAAGTGGCTCAACCAATCATACGGACAGTTCCGTGGCTGGGCACCAGCACCGAACATATCCAACGAAGCAGAAACAACGGACGCAGACGGCTTCACAACCATCGGACGGAAGGGAGCAACGCCAAGGACGGCAACGCGTCAAACATTGGAAGCGAAGAGAGTATCTTTCGCTGACAGCAACAGGTACTACATCCTATCAGATAGTGATGATGAGGATGACGAGGACAATGGAACAGTAACTCAACTAATCCATAGCGACGACGAAGATTGGAGCGAATCCAATCAGGAGGATGACGAAATCCAACCATCCGGCGACGAAGCCGACGATGACACAGGCGTCCCTCCTCCGAACACACGAGCGAGGTCTACACATAACACACCATCGAGACCTCCACCAACCAAACCAAACAAGCGTGACATGGCTAGAAAGGAGAGAATCCGACGTCACGAAGCACGAGGCAGGAAGGGAGAAATTAATCCCAAACCGACTACAGGGAAGAGCATTCCAAGAGCTCTGCGTGAGCTCGCAGACTTCAATGAACAAGGTCGAAGGGAGGAAGGCTATGAGAGCGAGTCATCATCTAACGAAGAGAGTGATGAACTCAGCGATGAGATAACTGACGAATCCAACAATGAGACTACAGATGACGAAGAAATTGTAGACGGAGAAGAAGAGATCGAAATCACAGTCTCGTGACCCTTCCCCTGTCGAAGACGTACGTAGAACTGGTACAAAAATTCTTACGTAGAACACGTTAAACCAGTACTGGAAGTGAAGCCGCGACAATGGCGAAACAAAAACGTAGTGACCGCGATCACAAAGCCGACACCATGGCCCCGATACCCCCACCGCCGCCAGGCAAGCCTCCGGCAAAGGCCTACCCACCACCTGTCCAAATCCCAGCTTCGAACGACCCCCATGGCGACGAGGAAGTTACAATGACCGACGAGCAGGCTCCTACACCCAAAAGTTCCAGCACCACGAAAAAAGACGGCTGGATCTGGAGCCACGCACTGGAGCAACAATGGCGAAAAATGCTCAAGGAGCGCAACTTCGCGACGCGCCTGGTCCAACCCTTCAAGGAACTCTTCGGCGAAGGCGACACCATTCACGATGCAGCAAGATACATCAAAGGACTGGCTGGCAACCCTCCATTCGTCAAAGTCGCACAGTGGTCAGACATCTTTCAAAAAGCCACGCAACAGAAACTGGATCCGAACGACAATGCCCGCACCATCGACCTCTACCTACGTCTCATCAAGACGGACAACCTGTTCACCTCCATGTGGGAGAGCGGCAGGTTGAGGGAGACTCACGAATCCGCAGGATGGATCGCAGCTCGCCTGGTCTTCATGAAAGACAAGCAAATCGATGTGGACAACCTGGAAGGGGAGAAAGCAATTTCCCCCAACCCATCGGAGAAGAAGAAACAGAAGAAAACGGAGATGCTTTACCTTCGCAGAGAATCGACGGAGAAAACCCGCAACTCGGTCAACAATGCACTATCTGACTTCCATCGCACCTTTGTAGACCTGCGACTTCCTGCTCCCAGAGATGGGGACAAGACCGCTCCCGCGCAAGCGATCGAAAGTCTCAACGTCGTGGTCGACTTCGTCTTCCAAAATGACGTCAACGCCAAGTTCATGTCCTGGCACCACGGCACCACAAGGCCTTGGTCCAAGCGAGACGGCAAATGGGAATCCAGAGAGACAGTGAAGTTGTTCGTCAAGAACCTCTACGCAAGGACGGGGAACACCATTTTCACACGTATTCTTCTTGCCCACAAGAAGGACTTCGACTCATTCAAGGACGATGGCACGCTGATTGATGAAGGTATTCACATGAAACCATCCGCGATCCAGGAAAAGACAATCGTCTCGGCAGGCTGGCTTTTTGGCAGCCATAGCACCACCAACAACAAAGACTTGGCAGAAGTCATCGGTGGCCACAGCAAAGTGTCTGGAGTGATGGAAATCGAAATACGCCTCAAAGAGATTCGCCTACGGTCTGGACGTCAGGTGAAACGCAAAGAATTCAAAGACAGGCAGCGTGCAGCACATGTCATGTGCGGCCACTCCAAAGCCAAGGAGTGCCGTGCCGCGATGAAGCGAATCTTTAATGACAAAGGTGCCAGTCTGGTCCTCGGCAAGCAGCTTCGGTTCATGCCAGATGCACTCGACCCGCGCTTCGTCCCCTCCCCAAGGAAGCTCCTGGGTCTCGAGTATATGGCGAAGGCCCAGCACCGATTTGAAACGAAGATGCTCACACAAGGTGTCGAATCGATCCAAGAACTGGACGTCCCAATGTCAGTGTACCTGGTCTCACTCCGTGAGGTGATCATGAATTTCCGATCCTTCGCGAGCCCCGAATACGCCCTATTCGTATCCGTGGATACTGACAGAGCAGATCCCTTCCGTACCAACTTTGTGTACCACGAGGACCGCCAAGTCGAGGCGCAAGAGGTGATCTCCAAGCTCCCATTCCTTTGCCTCAAACTACTCGGAGGTAACTGCCACCACTGGTTCACTCCCTCCGGCTGGGCGGACACAGACAACTTCACGGAAGACTGGGCAACAGGTTTTGTCACAGGCATCGACGAAGACGAGATTGAGGAATACACCGAGATTGCTCAAAGTGTCCTTCACTCGGACGTGGAGGCAATGAACTCGGTTCTCGCAGAAGACATGGGTTGGAAAGGCGCAGTAGACGACGAAGGCCGTGCCAAGCGCATCCCCCTTCTCAAGATTGAGATCGATCTGGACAACATTCCAAAGAATCAAACTGGAGACAACCATACCGTGGGGTCCAACACCCTGGCAACCTTTGCGGACATCTCTCTCCATCAGCAGGTGGAATTCGCAGGCCACGCGATGACCAAAACCACTCGGACCAAGGCGGCCCGGCCAAATCAGTTCGCCACCGATCCAACAGCTCTACATGACGTGGAGATGCCGATCACGACCAAGGATGGCTCGTACGCCTTCCCGTCTGTGGCCCTATCCCCTCTCCCCGAGGTACCACTCACTGGCAGCAAAGACGCCATGGATACCAAGGAGTAGCAGTCCCAACACACTCTAAACCGAGAGGAATAAGAACCCTCTCCACCCGGTCCCGGCCACTATAAAAAAAAACAACCACCAACGACGACAACTACAACAAGAACGATTACACCAGTACTCACACCAAAGAACACTACAACTACTACCACGACACAACCAACAAGCACGAAGGCCGTCCCGGCAGTACCACACCACAAAGACTCCAGGACCACTTCCCCACCCGGCCACTACAGCGGCCCCGATCGCATCTACATTGCCAAGACCGACGAACAACCCAGGCGACAGTATCACAACCTCCCCTACCGTACTAAGACCCCAGTCCACACCGGCGTTCGAACATCTGCGACTCCCACTACACACAGCTGCAGGACTCCTCGGCGCCCGGACTCCACTCTCACAACCATTCACTTTCCAACCAGTTACATTAATTTCCACACCACCGCATTCACACCACGCTTACACCACCCAACCCACATCACCGAACGCTCCCCCACACACTCCACGACACTAACTACCACACTAACCACCACACTAACCACCACACCAACCACCACACTCACCACCACACGCACCACCACTCTAACCACCACACGAACCAACCCACTCACCACCACATAATCCCGTACGCACACCAACACGCACACCACTACCTCTGTGCACACCACTACATCCGCGTACCCTCACCATCCCACACATACGCTCACGCAACACTTATACAGGCGCTGTCAGATCCGTACCTGCAACGCTCACACGAGGCCCTCTGGCCACTGCCGTCACTCCAAACTTTCAAGACCGACGTCAAGGCGACCTACCGAAACGCGACGACAACATGCAAACGTCTCAGAAACCCAAGAGGAAGGACACCATCCGCATCGTCTTTCAGAATGTGGCCCAGCTTCCCTTAAAGAAGTACCAAGAGAAAAACCAGGCCATATTCGAATTCATCCATCGGGAGGAAGTCGACGTGATTGCGATGGCCGAAACGAACATTCGTTGGGATAACGTACTGGCGTTCGACCAATGGAAGGAGCGGCTCCCCGGCCCTCTTCGCAAAGAGAAATCCGTCTTCGCCCACAACATGCACGACGTGCATCTCGCACCGCGGCAATACGGAGGTACAGCTGTCTCCGCATTCAACGAGCTATCTCATCGAGTCAACGGGCGCGAGGCCAACCCCTCCGGCATGGGCAGATGGTCCTCTCTCTCCTTCGAGGGGAAACAAGGCAAGCGGCTCCGAGTCGTTTCTGCCTACCGACCCTGCAGATCCGAGCAAGGCGAGCATACGGTTTGGTCCCAGCACCTCCGGGCCCTCCAGGCAACCGGAAGGGATCTTGACCCGCTGTCTGCCTGGCAAATGGACCTCGAAGACGATATTAAGAGATGGAAGGAGGCTGGAGAGGTCGTAGTCCTCGGCGCTGATGTCAATGACGACGCCATCGACAGCCCCACCGCCCAATCCATGTCCAACCTTGGCCTTCCCAACGCGCTTTGGTCCTTCATGGGCGAAGCGTCCAGGTCAGCCACTCAGCAACGTAATCAGAAAGGTGTCCCCATTGACGCAATCTTCCTGTCCTCCGGGGCACACATCGTGGATGGAGGGTACTTTGACTTTGGCGAAGCGATCCCATCCGACCACAAGGCACTGTGGATCGATCTGGACTTCCATGAGGTCCTGGGACACGGCACCAGACCTATACCTTCCCGACCGCCCAGACGCCTCCAGCTTCAAAACCCTAACGTGGTGAAGAGGTACAACGATTCACTGCTTGAGGAGTACACCAAGCACGGCATCATTCGGCGAGCGAATGCCCTCTATCTCGCAGCGAGTAAGCAGGGGTGGGAGCTCAACTCCACCCAGACAGCCAAACTCGATCGGCTGATGAACCAGACCCACGAAATCAAACGGAAGGCGGAGAAGGGCTGCCGCAAGCTGAAGATGGGCGCCATCGAGTGGTCGCCGGAGATCAAGCACGCACGCCTCAATATCAGGTTTTGGACCCTTGAGGTCAAGGCCTTGTCCAAAGTGCACGTCAGTTCTTCTCTAAGGAGACGTCTCCGCAAGGCGACGGGGCTCGACCCACCAGATTCACTCGATGCCGCAAAATCGAGGCGCGAACAAGCATACAAGAAGTACTATGCTCTGCAGAAGCGGCAACGGACACTCCGGCAAGACTACCTGGTCGAGCTGGCCCAAGCAAAACAGGAGCAAGGCCTACTGGAAGCAGACAGCGCCCTCCAGCAACTCCAGAACAGGGAGGCGCAGAGAGCCGAATCCCGACGTCTCAGGCGGGTCTTCGGCGCCGAGAATTCGCTGACGACAAAAGTCTTGTTCACCAACGAGCTGGGTGAAACCCACGAATGCACGGAGCCGGCGCTTATCGCAAAGACTTGCATCCGCGAAAACCGTCAGCGTTTCTCACAGGCCAAAGAAGCGCCCTGCCTGGTGCGACCCGGGCGAGCGTTCCTAGACAAGATCTGGTCTAAAGAGACATCCGGGCAAGTGCTCCTTGGCGCAACCCCTCTCCCAGACAAGATGAATGACCAACTGGTCGCCCTCCTGCAAGCCTTACAGCCGCAGACTCACAGGCCGGACCTTCTGACCGTCGACGACCATCAGGACGCATGGAAGAAGCAGACAGAGCGCGTCAACTCGGAACCGTCCACCCCACACTTCGGGCACTACAAGGCGGCAGCACAGAATTCTACGCTGGCCAAAGTGGACATGCAGCTCCGGGAAATTCCGTACCAGTGTGCTGTGGCCCCACTCGCCTGGCACCGGATCACCGACGTGCAGATACTGAAGAAAGCGCAGGTATACAACATCGAGAGGATGCGCACCATCCAGCTCATGGACGCGCAATTCAACATCAACAACAAGCGTCTCGGCCGTGACATGATGTCCGCTGCAGAGTCGACGGGTTGGTTGTCACAGTATCAGTTCGGCAGCAGGAGAGGCATGTCGGTGATTGTAGCCGCTCTCAACAAGCGGCTCTCGCTTGACATCGCTTACCAGAAGAAGGCTCCGGTCTTCTTCTGCTCCAACGATGCGAAGTCGTGCTACGATCGGATAGTTCCGAACTTTGCTGCGGCAGCCATGATGGCAGCAGGGGCGAATCCCAGCGCGGTGAGAAGCATGTTTGGCACGCTTCAGCAGTCCGAGCATCACATCAGCACGGCGTACGGAGTGTCTCAAGCCAGCTACGTAAAGGACCACCAGTGCCTTATGCACGGCATTGGACAAGGCAACGGAGCCGGGCCCGCCATATGGGCGGTCATCAGCTCAGTCATGTTCAAGGCAATGCAAGCACAAGGCCACGAATCCGTTCTCAGAGCTCCACTCAGTCGTTCCCCACTGAAAGTCCTGGGTTCCGCCTTTGTTGACGATACAGACCTCGTACGAATCTCTAAACAAAGAGAATCCCCTCAAGAGGGTTTCCAGAAGTTCCAAGACATGATCGAGGAGTGGAGCAACCTCCTAGCGGCCACGGGCGGCGCCATAGTGCCCGCTAAGTCCGCGTGGTGGGCTGTTCATTTCTCCTTCGAATCAGGCCAATGGTGGGCGGAGGATTCAAACATGGGCGACGTCATCGACATTCAGTCAGGTGGCGACAACAGAGCCGTTATCCTGCGGAAGCGGCATACCGACCCAGTCGAAACACTGGGGGTGGCCATCTCCCTTGACGGCCGCAATGACGTCCAAGTCAGCACACTCCGGCGTAAGGCCGAACTGTTCGCGGACAAGTTGCGGGTGGCCCAGGTTTCCCCCAGCGAGGCCAGAGCGGCGCTGGTTCTACGGTTTATGAAGTCCATTGAGTACGTGATGGCTGCGGTCCAGCTGACACCCGGTCAATGGAACTACATCACAGCCCCAGCTCTGCAAGCCGCCCTCCCCAAGATGAAGCTGATGCGCACCTTTCCTCGAGCAGTTCTTTATGCACCCGTCGCCGAAGGAGGCCTTGGGATCCCGAATCCCTGGAGGCGCCAAGTTGTTCGACAAGTACAGGCAATGTTTCTGGAAGTCCACGCATCAACCCCGACAGGGAGGATGATCGAGCACTCGATAGAGGCCCTCAAAGACGAAGTGGGCGTGTCAGGCTCCCTTTTTGACCATCCACACCATCTGCTTCGCGATTCTCTCACCCCCTGCTGGGTCTCCAACCTGTGGGGTGATATCCAGGAGGCCGGATTCCATATCAAGGAAACCACCCTGGCGTTGATCCCTCAAAGGCATGAGGACAGAGCTCTCACGGAGATTGCCTTGGGCTATGGATACCACGGGCATCGACTCCGACGCGTGAACATGTGCAGGTTGTCACTCGGAGCAGTGTTTGTCTCAGACATCGCGTCCGCAGATGGCTCCCGTATCATCGCCGAGGCCATGGCCGGGCACGAAGCGTCCACGCTGCGACGATCCTGGCCGCGACTGCCTTCACGGCTGCCAGCGAGCTGGTGGAACGATTGGCGGAAGTTCTGCGGCAGGATGTGTTCCCCCGGTGGCTCACTGTCGGACCCCCTTGGCCCCTGGCACTTTGACGAGCACAGGTGGCGGTGGTGGTACGACCCGCTCACTGATGCAATCTTCGAGGTGACTACGGTCTCCACGATAGCTTACAGGAGGACTCAGGGCCAACGGCGCACAAGGCGAGCGCGATTCCACCCAGCATACACAGACCTTCCCATACCAGCGGAAGCTGTGAGAGTCTCTGTGACGAGGCACGGCCGATACATCACATGGGACAGCGCGAAAGGCCATCAAGTCACGCAGGACGAGGTTCCGCATCACGAGCCCGAGCGCTTCCCGTACATCCAAAGCACGGAAGGCGACCTCACTCCTCAAGATGCCCAAAGGGCGTCCGAGGCGGGTACTCTGGTGGCAGTGAGCGACGGCTCCTACAAGGACGGCAGGGGCACCTCAGCTTCCATCATCTACGACACCCTCACTCAAAAGTCGGTCTCGGTGTTGGCTACAGTCCCCGGATCTCCCCAGATGCAGAGCTCGTATCGCAGCGAACTGGTGGGCATCCTCGCCTCCCTCATCCACGTGTTTCTTCTGCAGCACGAGGTGAGCATCCCTTCCATCACTCTCGCTCTCGATGGCAAACAAGCTCTCAACAGAGCTAGGGACGGCTCTCCCCGGCCTACACACAGGGATTGGGATATCCTCTCGGAGATCGAGCACGTTAAATCCATGCTCCAGTGCTCTATACAGTGGAGGTGGGTGAAAGGGCACCAGGATGATACATCATCCCCACTCGACATCTGGGCTAGGCTGAACGTCCGAGCGGACGCGGAAGCCAAGCGACACTGGGATGCAATCTCGGCGTTGCCAGCGATAGACAAATGGGTCGTTTCGGCCCCGATTTGGCGAATCGGCTGGAATGGGGCTCCCTACTCGCACGTGGACTCCTCCGCCATGGAGGTAGCTGCACAACAGGATGACATTCTTGAGTATTGGCAAGCAAAACATGGCTGGAGTGAGTCAGATTGCTCGTCGGTGGATTGGCTGGCATACTCCAAGGCGCGCAAGTCCGCTTCCGCCCGTGAGTATACCCGGTTCGTGACGAAGCTCTCAACCGGGTTCATGGCGGTGGGCCGAAAAATGAAACAGGCAGGGCAGCAAGGGCACTCCGAGTGTCCTAGCTGCCGTCAAGATGAGACTGTGGAGCATCTTCTTACCTGTGGTGGGTTTGACGATGTATGGGAAGCGTCGGTGGTGGAATTGACGGAGTACATGGTGGCGGTTGGCACAGCCCCTACAGTGGTGGACGGCATGCGCAGTGGGATGCGTCGTTGGCGTTGGAAGGTTCGGCCGCAGGGCCCTCAGCGAGTTCTGGGGTGGCTGCCGCTGCTCCAAGGCTTTCTGCATGTGGACTGGCGCCAGCAACAACACGAATGGATGAAACACAATCAGTCCAAGCACCGAACGGCGGAGGCCTGGGCGGCCGATGTGATACGCCGGATATGGAAGATACCCTGGGCTGTCTGGATCGCCAGGAACCACCTGGTCCATGAAGCGCCAGACTCGGAGGTTGCACGTGATCGCAATTTCGCGCGACGACTCCGCTCCTCTCATCCCCCCGGCCTTACCCTGCGCGAATCGCAGGTTCTTCTACAAGGCGGGGTGGCCGACACTGGCACGCATCGTCAAGTTCTCACATGGATCGAACGAGCGAAACAGGTACGGCGGGACGCTCGAGCCAGACAGCGGCACCAGTCTATGACACAGGAACGCTCGCTGATGGCCGGGTGGCTCGTCAAACTTTGATCGCGCTTTCGACAGCTCGCTCGACAGCGGGTCCTAGAGGGGCCCGTCTAGACGAGGGTAAAGCCCTAGCGGCACGTAACGTAATCACTGAGTTATTATTATTAGAAGAGATCGAAATCACTCATCATAGCACAACAGGACTATACGGGATGAATGCAATCATCACCGAAGCACCAGCAATCGACATCGGACTGTCGATGCAGGACGAGAACAAGGAACCAGAGAAGCACATCGAACCTACAACATTCGATGGAGCCTTCAACCACCCAGATCCCATCCATCGAAAGGGATATCGAGCAGCCATCAAAAAGGAGTTCGATTCCATGGATACACGTAAGGTGTACAGCAAGATCAAACAAGACACCATCCCACGCGGCCGCAGATGCTGCAAGTGCAAATGGGTCTTCAAGTTGAAGCGTGACGGCACACATCGAGCGCGACTCGTTGCATGTGGCTATTCGCAAGTCGCAGGAGTAGACTTCCAAGAGCACTACTCACCCGTCATCCACGATGTGACATATCGAGTCATGATGGTGATCATGCTGATCAAGAAGATGGACTGCGCACTCGTCGATGTCGTAACGGCATTCCTACACGGAGACCTCGACGAGGAGATCTACATGAACTGTCCCAACGGGATGGATCATCAAGCAGACGAAGCCCTGACCCTACACAAGCCAATCTACGGACTTGTGCAGAGCGCCAGGCAATGGTTCAAGATGTTGGTGTCGACCCTCAAGAATATCAACTTTGAACAGAGCGCAGCAGACCCGTGTCTGTTCTACAGAAAGACGAATGAAGGAAGCATGATCGTGGCCATCTATGTGGACGATTGCTTCTGCTGTGGAGACTCCAAAGCACTGGAGATATTCCTGAAGGACATCCAAGGCAGCAAATTCAAGGTGACAATCGAGCGCGGCCTCGGAGATTACCTCAGCTGTAACATCGAACTGAACCATGACAAGACCAGAGCAACGTTGCGTCAACCACATCTCATCCGACACCTCATCGAAGAGTTCGGAACCAAGGTTGAAAAGATGCAATGCTATGGGACACCGGGAACCCCGGGTCAAATCATCGTACGACCATCCGAAGATAACGGACTGCAGAAGGTCGGACCGGAAGAACATGCCGAATATCGCCGAGGCGTCGGTATGCTACTCTTCCTCATCAAGCACTCGCGACCAGATATCGCGAACCCTGTGAGGGAGCTCTCCAAGGTATTGATCGGGCCCACCAAGGCCGCAATGAAGGAGATGTATCGGATCATCAAGTATGTGATCGATACAAAGGACTATGGATTGAAGATCCATCCAGCGCGTCCAGACGACGACGGCTGGGACATGGAGCTCTTCTGCGATAGCGAATATGCAGGAGACAAGAACACGAGAATCAGCGTAGGAGGGTTCATCCTATACCTGTGCAAGGTACCAATCCTTTGGCGATCCAAGGCACAGAAGGCCGTCACACTCAGCTCATCCGAAGCAGAATATGTTGCCCTTTCCGAAGCGGCAAAGGAGATCTTCTTCGTTGTGCAGCTACTCGAGAGTGTGGGCATCCCAGTGAAGACACCGATCAAGGTCCGTGTGGACAACATCGGAGCAATCTTCATCGCCAAGAACCCATCAACATCCCAACGATCGCGGCACATCGACGTGCGCCATCACTACGTGAGGAACATGATAATCAACAGAACCATTGAAATCATTTTTGTCAAATCCGAGCAGAACACAAGCGACGGATTCACCAAGAACATCAAGGCCGACTTACAACGTGAACACGAGAAGTCGTACCTTGACACATCGAGAACATTCGAATGACCGAATGCACACAGGAAGGGTGTCGAGATGTATATGTGAGTATATGTCGAGATGTACGTGTATATGTGCATCGTTCACCCGCTATTCTCTCATACGCACTTGGACGGTACAACTACACTCGTGTCAATAGTATACTGTGATTCGTCAGAATTACAGGGGAAATGGAACACACAAAAAAGAGCAGAATTTCTGGAGGAAATTTGCAGATAACGATTTCTGAGAGAATTAGAAGATCGTCCGTCCATCCATCAATGGTACCAAGAGAATCTCGAGGTACTTCCCAACTAAACCTCAGATGACAATATCATCTGACAGACTGCTGCATCACCAATGGAACATGACATCTGGAGAGCAGAAGGACGCCTACTGATGTCGACAGGATGTCATCATGTCACCACGTCGACATCTGTCTCCAAGTCAGAGCAGGAGGCGAAGATCCAATGACCCATGAAGATCATGGATACTGAAGGTGAACTTCAAATGGTAAGTACTCATGGAGTAGGAGCCAGTACTGAACAAACAGAATGTCAAATGCGGAGTATGCATCAAACACGGAGTATCGTGTAGCACGAGTACACGATGCTGAGAGAGAGAGAGAGAGAATACAGAGAGGAGCGAGAGAGCATCTCGCGTACCGACTCATAGTCGGAGACCGAATCTACAAAACAGATTGAAGCGCCGAGAGCATTGGGCAAGAGAACGGGCGTACACCGAGAGGATTGGAGTAACCAACTAATGAAATAGCAAACAGACGACTATCAACCAACATCATCTCCACGATCGTAGGTTACCGTGAGCGGAACTTGCCAACACACCTACACACGTGTGGCATTGTGTGGTGCACGTACCATACCACAGATCGTACGTATCTGCTGCGGCCTCCGCCCTCGCTTCCTTGTTTGTCCTCTTGCAACCTCGCTGTCTACTTTTGGCTTCTCTCTGGCACAGTGTCTGCGTTTGGTGTTGGTGGTACAGGGTATGATTCTGTTTGGTGGCAGCAGGGGAAGAAGGGGATTTTGCCTTTACCACGATAAGGCAACACTGGTTTCTTCCATATTCAGGTCACTTCTGGACATAATTGAATGGTTGATACAGCCAACCCATACGACTCCAGGGCACCATCTGAAGGAAGAAGACAGGAATGCAACAGAGGTGCAAGTCGTGCGCACGCCTCTGCAACGGAGACCTGAAACGACGGTTTAATGGCCACACATGGGCCAGACTCCTGAGTAGGGATAATTGAAACAGTGAATAATAATGGTCAATTGATGGCAATGCGGAGCTCACAAAATGATTGACTGCAGCAACAAAATTGAAAACAGCAAAACTTGGGAACATGAAACACTCCATTGTTGGCAAGTTCCGTGACAGCAAGCCTACGATCGTGGAAGACAGTGTTGTTGATAGTCATTGTGTTTGCTATTTCATTAAATTGAGACTCCAATCCTCTCGGTGTCCTCTCTCTTGCCCGATGCTCTCAGTGCGTTTATCTGTTTTGTAGATTCAGTCTCCGACTATGAGTCGGTGTGAGAGATGCTCTCTGGCTACTCTTCGTATTCTCTCTCTCTCTCTCTCTCAATATCGTGTACTCGTGCTACACAATACTTTGCGTTCGATGTGTACTCCGCATTCGACGCTTCGTTCGTTCTTTACTGGCTTCTACTCCATGAGTACTTACCATTTGAATTTCACCTCTTGTATCCATGATCTTGATGCCCTTCGGTCATCGGATCTTCGCCTCCTGCTCTGACCTGGAGACAGATGTCAACATGGTGACACGATGACATCCTCTTGACGTCAGTAGGCATCCTTCTGCTCTCCAGATGTCACGTTCCATCAATGATGCAGCAGTCTGTCAGATGATATTGTCATCTGGGGTTTAGTTGGGAGGTACATTGAGTTTCGCTCGATACCATACGTTTCCATTGATGGATGGACGCACGATGTTCCTGATTCTCTCAGAATTCGTTGATCGCAAATTTCCTCCAGAAATTCTGCTCATTTTTGTGTGTTCCATTTCCATTGTGATTTTGACAAATCACAGCATACTATTGACACGAATGTAGCTTTACCGTCCAAGTGTGTATGAGAGAATAACAGGTGAACGATGCACATATACACGTACATCTTGACATATACTCACATGTACATCTCGACAAGGACGGAGTTGAAATTCGTGCTCTGTTGGTGACACAATTCGGTGGAAAAGCCTCGTGAACTGCTGGTTTCGAGATAACTGTGCAATGCAGTTCAAGAGGTGTGAACTTGTCGAAGATGTGGTACTGTAACGATGAGTAGAGTAGTGCTGTTTGTACTATTCTTGGCTTGTGTTATTATGAGTTAGTTTATAGTCTTGGTAGGATGAAGAAATGATGCCACAAGTTGATTCGGCTCTGCACTGATCCGCATGGTTCAGTGTTGAGGGCGGACGTTGCTCCCTGTCATCGCTCATCTCTCCATGTGCTGTTGCATTGTAGTGTAGAGCATAACAGCTCAGTTCTTTTATAGAAGTTGATGATGCAGCAGCAGTTGCAGTTGGAATTCACCATCAGATTCCCTGCTTGAGTTGAAGCAGGTTGGATATCCATGCTATGACTGTGACGACAAGGCGGTTGTCATAGACAAGGAGGGAATCGAGGCGAGTCTCAGTCAGTAGGATCTGGAGAGCCTGTAGTTCCCAGGATGATTGGACTCAGGTCAATGCAGGCATTGAGTCAGCAATGGTTCGTGAATGAAAGAGGAGGGGGGAGAAGAAAGGAGGGTGTTGCGTTCGTTGAAGTCAGGAAGTTTCGTGCCAAAATGAATTTCAGGCATCGGCGAGGGACACCATAAAATGGAGATAGTCTGTCCCTAATTGAACGTCAACTTACTTCTTGTGTTGCGAGTGGCTTTCATGACGTGGGATCCGTGTCCTCTGACGTTGAAGACGGATCGGGAAGCTACGACACGAAATAGATATAAATATTCAATCCCCGCTTCTCCCAATTGCAAGCAAACCAGTGGAAACAAGGGGCCAAAACTCCGCAGCCACTGTTGTCGTGAACACCGTTCCACATTTGGTGCAGGTAGCAGGCCAGTACCATGAGAAATTTATGAGGGATATGTCTGCAGGCCACGAGCCAGAGTTGCGCTTTGACCCAGGATGGATGTGCATGGGAGATGGGACATGCACTCAACTGAAGGGGACATTGCGGTTTCTGCATTCCCAGCCGGAAAAGCTGAGTACATACTGAACAGCTTGTCATGGAAGCAATGTAGTACTAGTATAGTACTGTGTCACACACAATTTGATAGGAGCGTTGTCTATTACAGTGATTAGATCGTTGACATTGACAACTGGTGTGGAGTGCCTCAAGTGGAGCACCTCGTGCTGCTGGCAGAGTACGATTGATACCGCGATGTGCCGCCTTAACAACATCCGAAGTTCTGGAGTAACGCCCACCTCAAGTGCTCACTTGCAACCCTTGCAAGCAGACGAAGTGTCACACATCTTCGTGCGTTTCCGTCTCGGAGGCCAGGCGACTCCCATTCGCGTGACCGTCGTCTCGCCGTCGCTGTCATCAGACCCGGATCCATCCTTCCTCATGTCTGTCGTGGTGCTACCGATGCTGCAACCTCCACTGCCAACTCGGTTTCTCATGACCGCTGCCACGGCGGATCCAGAAACAGATGCACCTGTGCCACTTATACCGCTACCATCACCGTCTGATAGATAGGTTTGCGCCTGGATGGTCTTTTCCAATTCCCGCTTGCGTCGAAACCCGTGAGATACTTTCTCTCGTGCGGCCTCGTCGGAAGCAGTCACCCACATTTCATCTTCATCACGCCTCAGAAACTTCGCAGGGGTGGCCTTCACCAGCTTCACAATCTTCTCTGCCAGCTCCGTCTTCTCCTTCCGCCCTCCGTTGTTGTATTCATCGTAATGAGCAGCCAAGATATCGTGCAACCGGCGGTTTCCGGGATGACCTTGGAACGGCTTGCCGCGCCCTAACAGGACATCGCAAAGCGACGGAACTTCGACAGTGTTTCGGTACTTCTCCGGATCTTGATCCCGGAGCTTTCGGCGGGCGATCCATTTGAAGAAACCACCCTTCTTCCATTCACCACGCGTGGTCACCGGGAACGACCGGACAGGCAACCCGAATGACATTAGGATGTAGTGCACTTCCTGATGCGTGCCTGCGAGCCATTGGCACGGCAGCAGGCACGTATCATCATGCATCGCACACATCGCACGCACCGATGCGTTCATTTGAATATGCCAACGGCAAAAACAAGCAGAGAGACATGTGAGATGGCGAAGATTTTGGTACTCGTGGATACTGGAGATCTACTCCGGAACGGTTTTGCGACAGTCTTCGCGACTGGTGCGGATACTATGGTTGCCATTGCCGTTGCCATTGCCGTTGCCAATACGGCTGAAGCCATCATTGCCATGGGATGACCCTGCTCTCTGTCAGGAGTACAAGTATTCGCTACAACCACGGTACATCGAGCAAAGTTGCCCGCGCAGACACCTCGATGCGCACATGCCCACACGCATACATGTCCACACGCATACATGTACCAATGCACCTATCCACCCGCAAAATTCCCCAAACAAGGCAAGCACGTCACGTACCATAATGCATCCTCATGCGACATCGCGCATCAGTTGGGAGCCCCATGGTGATCAACGATATCAAGGGCTTTAGAACTGGATGGTTGAAGCAGCAGTGGAAACTTGCGATGCGGAGCGGAACTGCATTTGCCACAGCACAAGTACTCCACCAAACATTGCGTTCGTCGGCGTCCAGGGATGGCACGAAATCGATACCATAGCCAACGAACACAATGCCATTCTTCTGAGTTTCTTCGTCCTCGGTAAGTGCCATCGAGAAGTACCAAGTCAATCGAGCCTATTCAAGGCACGAGGAGAGTGCGCCGCGAGGCGAAGCAAGTAAAGTCGGATGGCATTTCGCATGGCATGCAAGGTTGATCCCAAGCCAGAGATATGGAACAGCAATCGAAGACACAACACCAATGAAACCGAAGACGAATGTGTTTGGACCAATGGCAAAAAAGCGGTGAGTACAAGGCATTTGTGCATCCAGCTGTCCATCCAGACGCTTTGCCAGGGACAATTGCTCCCCAATCAATCAAGCAACCAATCAAGCAACCAATCAAGCAACCAATCAACCAAGCAAGCAAGCAAGCAACCAACCAAGCAACCATTCTAAAAATGATAGGATGCATGATACTTCTTGCAACGATGCAACATGACGACAGATGCACGGATCACTTACCATGAATATATGTGGCTTCTTGGTTCGGAAGAAGCGTCGGTGATACCTCTCCCACGAGAAGACGACGGCGCGGCCCGACGAGTCGCGTTGGGGGAGGAGCTGCATGCCAGCACAGCCACACAGCACCTCTCTCGTCTCCTCATCCATATCTTCGAGCATGGAGATATCCTTGGTGAGCTTCTCTTCGCCCCACAGCTCCAGTTTGGTGGCAAAATGCCGTACGATGCGCTTGGCTGCCTGTTGCGGCCGATACGATTCACATCGCAGAAATTTCAGGTACATGCTTTTGACATACGCGTAGTTTTTGGAGCAGGCCTGATCGAATGCGGCTCTGCCATTCGCGCCCTTCTGAGATGATGGCAGGGATTCAGATGTTGCGTGACGGTCGTGCATCAAGCAATGCTCCATTTCTGCAAGCTTGGTGGAAAGGAATTCTTCCGTTTCCTCTGCCATAGGAGAAACCCCATGGATGTCCTCGTAGGCTTTCTCGCGTTCGACTATCGACATGGCGTGCATCTCATCAGCCAGTAGCTTGTCGATCTTCGACTCCTTCAGCTGCGTGTAGTCCGGCGCCATCGAATGGGCCGCTTCGACCAGATCGGCTACCATCGTTTCATTTTCAGAGCCGTCAAGGTGCTGCGCATCGTGTTTGCTCGTGGTGGCCGTCGCTTGGTCGAGCAGTGTTCGGTCCGTAGCTTGACAAGATTTGCGGTGAGTTGGTTTGTGATGGAACGTGTGCTCCTTTTCTTGTATGCCGAAGCCATCATCCTGCTGCCAGTCATGCCGCTGTTGCGTCCCTAGCTTGTGCTGCGATGTAGCGGGAAATTGCAATGGATTGAGGATGGCATCGATCGGAGTCGACGAGAGTCCCGGCGCTTCATGCGGGTTAAGTCGTAGCATAGCCTTTTCCATGTTCACATTCATTGGTGAGCTCGGGCTATCGTTTGTCTGCGTGGTGCCGTCTGCGTTCATATTGCCGAATAGACCTATGGTGTCATCAAAGCTATCATTCACATTTCTGTTTGCATCGTCGTAGATATCAGGGATGTGCTGATTCATGATGTGCTCATTCATCATGTCGCGATCCATAGCGAATCGTTGCCGAACTTGTTGCTGCAAGGGAGACGATGTTGTTTGTGTTGTTGGTTGAAAGCTGCGGGTACCAGCACCTGGCTTGCTGCCTTGCAAGATCTCGTCCGATCGAGCCACGGTTCAACTCTCACGCACGCTTCCCTGATTGGTCGTCTGGGGCCGTTTCGGATGCAGGGAGAGTCGAGTCGAGTCGAGTAGCGTGGTTTGTGCACTTTAGAGATGATTGCTACACGCTCATTCCCACTGTTTCCGCTGTCCCACTCTCGATCGAAAGCAGAGCTTCTCTATATGTGTTCTATGCTGTGTTGTGTTACGTTGCGTTGTGCTGTTCTGCGACCTGCGATCACTTGCGACTACTTGTTCACTTCTGCCTATCTGATGAGTTGCTCGTTGGGTTCGCCGGCTTCGTTGCCTCCTCGCTTGATGGCTCGGCTACCAACACAATGGTACTTCAGCTGCTCGTTGCTGGTTGGGGTGCCGTTATGTTTGTGTAGAACTTGATTTTGTGTTTGGTGCAGCACAGCATAGCATAACACGGCGGTCCTCCTCTTCTCTCCAATGTCTTGCCCCTCACCGACTTTTGTGTTTCGCCTGCTGCTCGTCTGCGTGGATGGTCTGCAGCGTCGCCAGGGTATGGCACAAACTATGACTCGCACATCAAGAGAGCAACTCCTCAACCTTTCGTCCAGTTTCTTTCCATGTACACAATCGGAAATCTCCATCGGAAAGGAAACCTGTCACTTGTGTAAACGTCTTCGTGTGAAGGTCCACGAAAGTCCTCCCATCTGTGAATACTGGCATTGCGAGCTGTGGGCGTGAGTGCCGATCACTTGGGTGGTGGTGACCTTGAAGCAAACATCGTCTGTGCCGCCCTTTCTCCTCGGCTCATCCTGTCCTCCTCTTTTCTCTCTCCCTGGTCTGTTCCGATCCACGTGCTCCGCCCAATTGAGGCGTGGTTCTGTCGCAGTCTCCACCAAGTTGCTGATCTGTCTGTTTCGATCACAAGTGCCTCAATACTTATGCACCACGCAATGAAGTACTTATGGAGGACTGCACCAGCGAGGTGGGTGGATCTTTTGGATCGCATCCGCCAACAGGAATGTTGACTTTGACAAAAAGACGATAAGATGCATCGATTAACGAAATTGCAAGACGAAGCAAAGGCGTGTAGAATCGTGGGTAAATGGATGTTCGCTGCCCAACTTGGCTACAGTAACAACGGCTTCGACTCATGCGAGTGTTGCAGACATCTTCGATGCCTTTGCCCGACGCGGCAACGCATTCGTTGGCGAGCAAACCACGATCAATCCCAGGCGGCGTATGCGGTTTCCACGACTATGACTCACACAATCGCACAAATTTCATTCTTCCACGCTTTCTGGATCCCACTCGTGAACCGATAGTTTCCGTGACTCACAACAAGCATGATCCACACGTCATTTTCTGAAACAGTGTCTTTTGTCTGGCATTCTTCCGTACCAGTTGTTTGATGGCGTTCTGCGCTTCGGAGCATCGCACGCTCTTGTGGAGTTTTTGGTGACATCCAACGAGACAAAGCAAACGGAACGCAGGTGTGATGGTTGACACAGAACGAAAGATCTACAAGCCACGGCCATGAATCCGAACCCCAACATCCACTGCCTCTTTTGCGAACAGGTTCGTTGTTTTGGCCTTCGACACACTGACTGCGAAATTGTGTGGATTTGTGCAGAGTTGCGTCGGCCTTGCGACTGCGTCGCCTTCTTCCCCATGACTGGAGGTGGTGACGTGAGATCCTCTCCCACCTACACACATGTGGCATTGTGTGGTGCACGTACCATACCACAGATCGTACGTATCTGTCACAGCCTCCGCTCTCACTTCCTTGTTTGTCCTCTTGCAACCTCGCTGTCTACTTTTGGCTTCTCTCTGGCACAGTGTCTGCGTTTGGTGTTGGTGGTACAGGGTATGATTCTGTTTGGTGGCAGCAGGGGAAGAAGGGGATTTTGCCTTTACCACGATAAGGCAACACTGGTTTCTTCCATATTCAGGTCACTTCTGGACATAATTGAATGGTTGATACAGCCAACCCATACGACTCCAGGGCACCATCTGAAGGAAGAAGACAGGAATGCAACAGAGGTGCAAGTCGTGCGCACGCCTCTGCAACGGAGACCTGAAACGACGGTTTAATGGCCACACATGGGCCAGACTCCTGAGTAGGGATAATTGAAACAGTGAATAATAATGGTCAATTGATGGCAATGCGGAGCTCACAAAATGATTGACTGCAGCAACAAAATTGAAAACAGCAAAACTTGGGAACATGAAACACTCCATTGTTGGCAAGTTCCGTGACAGCAAGCCTACGATCGTGGAAGACAGTGTTGTTGATAGTCATTGTGTTTGCTATTTCATTAAATTGAGACTCCAATCCTCTCGGTGTCCTCTCTCTTGCCCGATGCTCTCAGTGCGTTTATCTGTTTCGTAGATTCAGTCTCCGACTATGAGTTGGTGTGAGAGATGCTCTCTGGCTACTCTTCGTATTCTCTCTCTCTCTCTCTCAATATCGTGTACTCGTGCTACACAATACTTCGCGTTCGATGTGTACTCCGCATTCGACGCTTCGTTCGTTCCTTACTGGCTTCTACTCCATGAGTACTTACCATTTGAATTTCACCTCTTGTATCCATGATCTTGATGCCCTTCGGTCATCGGATCTTCGCCTCTTGCTCTGACCTGGAGACAGATGTCAACATGGTGACACGATGACATCCTCTTGACGTCAGTAGGCATCCTTCTGCTCTCCAGATGTCACGTTCCATCAATGATGCAGCAGTCTGTCAGATGATATTGTCATCTGGGGTTTAGTTGGGAGGTACATTGAGTTTCGCTCGATACCATACGTTTCCATTGATGGATGGACGCACGATGTTCCTGATTCTCTCAGAATTCGTTGATCGCAAATTTCCTCCAGAAATTCTGCTCATTTTTGTGTGTTCCATTTCCATTGTGATTTTGACAAATCACAGCATACTATTGACACGAATGTAGCTTTACCGTCCAAGTGTGTATGAGAGAATAACAGGTGAACGATGCACATATACACGTACATCTTGACATATACTCACATGTACATCTCGACAAGGACGGAGTTGAAATTCGTGCTCTGTTGGTGACACAATTCGGTGGAAAAGCCTCGTGAACTGCTGGTTTCGAGATAACTGTGCAATGCAGTTCAAGAGGTGTGAACTTGTCGAAGATGTGGTACTGTAACGATGAGTAGAGTAGTGCTGTTTGTACTAATCTCGGCTTGTGTTATTATGAGTTAGTTTGTAGTCTTGGTAGGATGAAGAAATGATGTCACAAAGTTGATACGCCTCTGCACTGATTCACATGGTTCAGTGTTGAGGGCGGACATTGCTCCCTGTCATTGCTCATCTCTCCATGTGCTGTTGCATTGTAGTGTAGAGCATAACAGCTCAGTTCTTTTATAGAAGTTGATGATGCATGTCGAGATGTACATGTGAGTATATGTCAAGATGTACGTGTATATGTGCATCGTTCACCCGCTATTCTCTCATACGCACTTGGACGGTACAACTATACTCGTGTCAATAGTATGCTGTGATTCGTCAGAATTACAGGGGAAATGGAACACACGAAAAGGGGCAAGATTTCTGGAGGAAATTTGCAGATAACGATTTCTGAGAGAATCAGAAGATCGTCCGTCCATGCATCAATGGTACCAAGAGAATCTCGAGGTACTTCCCAACTAAACCTCAGATGACGATATCATCTGACAGACTACTGCATCACCAATGGAACGTGACATCTGGAGAACAGAAGGACGCCTACTGACGTCGACAGGATGTCAACATGTCACCACGTCGACAGCTGTCTCCAAGTCAGAGCAGGAGGCGAAGATGCGATGACCCATGAAGATCATGGATACTGAAGGTGAACTTCAAATGGTAAGTACTCATGGAGTAGAAGCCAGTACTGAATGAACAGAGTGTCAAATGCGGAGTACGCATCGAACACGGAGTATCGTGTAGCACGAGCACATGATGTTGAGAGAGAGAGAATACAGATAGGAGCGAGAGAGCATCTCGCGTACCGACTCATAGTCGGAGACTGAATCTACGAAACAGATTGAAGCGCCGAGAGCATCGGGCAAGAGAACGAACGGACACCGAGAGCATCGGAGTGTCAACGTAATGAAATAGCAAACAGACGACTATCAACCAACACCATCTTCCACGATCGTAGGTTACCGTGAGCGGAACTTGCCAACACGTTTATAAACGATAGATCAGGGCGAGCCCGCGAATCGTATCGTGCGAGGAAGACAAACATCATTCAAGAGCAGCAGGCTGAATGAGCGAGGAAGAGGAATTGAAAGACATCCCTCTGTCCAATCCGGCTATCAAGAGAGAAGAAGGTGCAAGTGAGACTCCACCACGACAAGAGAAGGAAGCAGCCGCGGCTACTGTCCTATCAGGCGCAGACGCAAGCGCGATCGACGAGACCAAAGAAGAACGGTCTGCAAGACTACACCGCGAGGAGAAGAGGATTCTCAAGGCGATCAAGCAAGAGGAGACTGGTGTGACGAAGAGCATTCGCACAGCCAAACAGGGTGGGAAAAGTGAGACACCACCAGGAGGAGAATTTGTGACGAAAACAATCTCCGCGCAACAACAGGCGAAAATCGAAGAATCGGCAACACAGAAACCGACGGAAATCAAGGGCGCGAGCGCACCAACGACGAAACAACGAACCAACATGGCAACATCAGCCAACGTGAACAAGCGACGCATCAAGGCGCCGATGTTCAGCGGTGAACAGGAAGACTATAGCACATGGGAGTCCCAAGCGAAGGCATACGCTCGTGCACAGAAGACGAGAGACGTGATGTTGGGCAAGACCAAGGTGCCAACAGTGAGCGAGATCGCGGCAGCCGCCGGTGAAGCCAAGGAAGCGATGGAGGAGATCTACGAATTGGGATGCGACTGCTTCAGCGATCTGATCCTCATGATGGATGCAGAGAAAGGAAAAGGCAAGCAGGCCATCCAGTACATCAACCAATGCATCTCCGACGACTACCCTGAAGGAGACGCACACGCAGCGTGGAACGTTCTCGCGGAGAAGTTCCGACCATCCGATGCAGTGACGAAGATCAAACTCAAGCGCCAATTCAATAACGAAAAGATGAAGAGAGACACGGACCCCGACATCTACATCACGCAACTCGAGAGTCTACGATCGCGTCTCCACGATGTCAAGTATGAGATCACGGATGAGGAAATGATCATGCAGATTCTCAGCACGGTGAGCGTGGAATACAAAACCCACGTCGTGAACTTCCAACACCAACTCACGTTCAATCCGGAACTGGTTACCATCAACACGATCAGAGGAGTACTCCGCACTGCATACGCCACGCACAGAGGAGGCAAAGCATATGTCGACGACTTCCAAGACAGCAACACGAAGAGCAACGACACCGGCTTCACAAGCACCGGTAACTTCAAGGGTACTTGTCACAACTGTGGCGTGTATGGCCATAGATCCGCCGATTGCCCAGAACGCAAGAAATCGAACAACAAGAAAAACAACAACAACAACAACAACAAAATGAACGGAAAGCGCAACAAGGGAAGCGGCTTCAAGGGCAAGTGCAACTACTGCGGCATCTTCGGACATCGTGAGGCGGAGTGCCGAAAGAAGAAGTTCAACGAAAGCAAGAAGAACAACGAACAAGCCAACGCGGCTACGGAAGGACACGACAAGAGTGGGCACGAGATGGTACTCTCAGCAAAGGACATGCCCCTCTGCATGTTGGTGTCCGACGACTACATCGAAGACTCCTTCTTCGATAACTTCGAATACGTCGGGAGTGACGACGAAGTGCAGGATGATGAGATCATCCCGGAGTGGCTCAGCGAGGAGCCAATCATCCACGAGGTGGATCCAAGACGCGAAGTGAGCTACGAATGCTGCTTCAACGCGCACGACCTGATCGGTTCATACGGCGACGAAGCTGAGATGGACAACGAGGCCAACGATAGTGACATCGAAGAGGCCATGAGCGATGACGACGACGACGCCGACGAGGACGGCGCAGATGAAGACGATGAGGCGGACCGCGGCGCGGCGCCTCCTCCCCCAGCGGCAGGGAACAACAGATCGGGCATCTTCGACGAGGATGACAGCGACGAATCCGAGGACGGCAATCATCCAGACGACAGCTTCAATCCAAACGAGCGTGTCGTGTACCCAGGGAATATCGACTTCCCACCAATCGAGGATCCCAACAGGTCCAACTACCTCCATCGTCATGACACCATCCCATATGCAACAGAAACAGCATTGGTGATCCAGAAGCAACTCATCTTCGATGCAGTGATGGAAGCAGGAGTGAGCCTATTCCCAGGAATCGAACGAGGAGTACTCAGACCGATATGGGTCAACATGATGGGATCCATCCTATCCAAGAACTTCAGATCGATTGAAGAGATTCTCGCCAATTCGGTTGTGATCAATCGCATACTAGAAGCAGCCGAGACAGAGACGATCCCAGAGACGGATCTTCATTACATCCTTGGAGGATGTATGCGCGTACTCTTACGCGAACGACCACGGGTCCATCCATACGATCCAGCCACAGGATCTCATCGGAACAGTACGATTCCATCAGACTACGCGCAATTACCCAATGACATGGATGACGGAGATCATCATCCTCCATACAACGAAGATGGAGTCCACGAAGACGATGATGACGGCAGCTTCAACGACGAGATAGCTGCGGCAGCTATGGAGCAACTCCACGAGCTGAGCACCAAGTACAAGGACAAGGTCAACAAGGACACCTGGCTCGCCGACAGCGGAGCTTCGTGTCACATCGTCAACTCGGACGCCGCTCTCTTCAACGTGTGGCATATCAAGTCCTTCGTCCAAGTGGGAGACAGCACGAAGCTGGACTCTCCCAAGATGGGATCCATTCGCTTGAAAGTCAAGCAGCGAGATAACACTGGTCACGTCATCCGACTCGATGATGTGAAGTACACACCCAAGATGGCGGTGAACCCTTTTCTCCACGAACAAGGCTCTGTACAACGGTTACCAGCTTGGTAACAACGGCATTCTGATGGACATCATCAACGGATCCGGAACGAAGATCGTGTTCGATCGAGTCTTCCCCACATCCAACGGATTTATCACGGGAGTGCAGATGCATCCCATCATGCCAACAGACGACGACAAGGCTTGCACAGCCATCGTCAAGAATCCATCCAAGGAGATCAGCGCAGTGAACCTGCACCGAATGCTCGGGCACGCGCCACTCGAAACCATGAAGCGGACGGCCGCTCAGTATGGATGGAAGATTATCGGCGAGATGCCGGTATGTCGTGACTGCGCGGTTGCGAATGCAAGAGTGAAGAATATTCCGAAGGCAACCATTCCGAGAGCAACTCGCCGTGGCGAACGGCTCTTCATTGACATTAGTTACACTAAACACATAAGCTTCGGAGATAAACGCTACTGGACCCTGATCGTGGACGACTGCACGGATCACTGCTGGAGTTTCTTCCTCAAGAACAAGAGTGACCAACCAGGATACATCAAACGATTCGTTCAAACGATCAAGTCACAGACTGGTGACCAACAGATCATCTTCCGAGGTGACAACAGCGGAGAGAACAAATCCACGCAGGATATTCTCATCGATGCAGGACTCAACGTGAAATTCGAATACACGGCATCGAACACGCCGCAACAGAACGGCAGAGTGGAACGCAAGTTCGCGTACCTCTACACCAAGGTCCGCTCCATGCTCAACGGAGCACAGCTCGACGAAGAGTATAGGCATGGCCTGTGGGCAGCGGCTGCTAGCACTGCCACCGCCATCGCCAACATCACTGTAGCGAAGAACCAGAAGGAGTCACCACATCGACAATTCTTTGGCAACGATCCACCATATGCGGATGCACTCCGCACGTTTGGAGAGGTGGGTGTTGTGAAGACTACCTACAGCGGGATTACCGCCAAACTCAAGAACAGAGGAGAAGAGATGGTGTTCATCGGATATGCACACCAACATGCATCAGGGGTCTACAACATGTACAGACCATCGACCAAGTCACTCATCTGCTCACGCGACATCAAGTGGCTCAACCAATCATACGGACAGTTCCGTGGCTGGGCACCAGCACCGAACATATCCAACGAAGCAGAAACAACGGATGCAGACGGCTTCACAACCATCGGACGGAAGGGAGCAACGCCAAGGACGGCAACGCGTCAAACATCGGAAGCGAAGAGAGTATCTTTCGCTGACAGCAACAGATACTACATCCTATCAGACAGCGATGATGAGGATAATGAGGACGATGGAGTAACGACTCAACTAGTCCACAATGACGAGGAAGATCGGAGCGAATCCAATCATGAAGATGATGAGATCCTACCATCCGGCGACGAAGCCGACGATGACACAGGCGTCACTCCTCCGAACACACCAGCGAGGTCTACACATGACACACCATCCAGACCTCCACCGAGCAAACCAAGCAAGCGTGACATAGCTAGAAAGGAGAGGATCCGATGTCACAAAGCACGAGGCAGGAAGGGAGAAGCTAATCCCAAGTCAACTACAGGGAAGAGTATTCCCAGAGCTCTGCGCGAGCTCGCAGACTTCAACGAACGAGGTCGAAAGGAAGAAGGCTATGAGAGCGATCCATCATCCAATGAGGCGAGTGACGAACTCAGTGACGAGATGATCGACGATTCCAACAACGAAACTACAGATGACGAAGAAATCATAGACGAAGATGAAGGAGAGATCGAGATCACTCACTATAGCACAACAGGACTATACGGGATGAATGCAATCATCACCGAGAGACCAGCGATCGACATCGGATTGTCGATGCAGGACGAAAACAAGGAACCAGAGAAGCATATCGAACCTACAACATTCGATGGAGCCTTCAATCACCCAGATCCTATCCATCGGAAGGGATATCGAGCAGCCATCAAGAAGGAGTTCGATTCCATGGATACACGAAAGGTGTACAGTAAGATCAAACGAGACGCCATCCCACGCGGCCGTAGATGCTGCAAGTGCAAATGGGTCTTCAAGCTGAAGCGTGATGGCACACATCGAGCGCGGCTCGTTGCATGTGGCTATTCACAAGTCGCAGGAGTAGACTTCCAAGAGCATTACTCACCCGTCATCCATGACGTGACCTATCGGGTTATAATGGTGATCATGCTAATCAAGAAGATGGACTGCGCACTCGTCGATGTCGTAACGGCATTCCTACACGGAGACCTCGACGAGGAGATCTACATGAACTGTCCCAACGGGATGGATCATCAAGCAGACGAAGCCCTGACCCTACACAAGCCAATCTACGGACTTGTGCAGAGCGCCAGGCAATGGTTCAAGATGTTGGTATCGACCCTCAAGAATATCAACTTTGAACAGAGCGCAGCAGACCCGTGTCTGTTCTACAGAAAGACGAACGAAGGAAGCATGATCGTGGCCATCTACGTGGACGATTGCTTCTGTTGCGGAGACTCCAAAGCACTGGAGACATTCCTGAAGGACATCCAAGGCAGCAAATTCAAGGTGACAATCGAGCGCGGACTCGGAGACTACCTCAGCTGTAACATCGAACTGAACCATGACAAGACTAGAGCGACATTGCGTCAACCACATCTCATCCGACACCTCATCGAAGAGTTCGGAACCAAGGTTGAAAAGATGCAACGCTACGGGACACCGGGAACCCCGGGTCAAATCATCGTACGACCATCCGAAGATAACGGACTGCAGAAGGTCGGACCGGAAGAACATGCCGAATATCGCCGAGGCGTCGGTATGCTACTCTTCCTCATCAAGCACTCGCGACCAGACATCGCGAACCCTGTGAGGGAACTCTCCAAGGTATTGATTGGGCCCACCAAGGCCGCAATGAAGGAGATGTATCGGATCATCAAGTATGTGATCGATACAAAGGACTATGGATTGAAGATCCATCCAGCGCGTCCAGACGACGACGGCTGGGACATGGAGCTCTTCTGCGATAGCGAATATGCAGGAGACAAGAACACAAGAATCAGCGTAGGGGGATTCATCCTATACCTGTGCAAGGTACCAATCCTTTGGCGATCCAAGGCACAGAAGGCCGTCACACTCAGCTCATCCGAAGCAGAATATGTTGCCCTTTCCGAAGCGGTAAAGGAGATCTTCTTCGTTGTGCAGCTACTCGAAAGTGTGGGCGTCCCAGTGAAGACACCGATCAAGGTCCGTGTGGACAACATCGGAGCGATCTTCATCGCCAAGAACCCATCAACATCCCAACGATCGCGGCACATCGACGTGCGCCATCACTACGTGAGGAATATGGTAATCAACAAAACCATCGAAATCATTTTCGTCAAATCCGAGCAGAACACAAGCGACGGATTCACCAAGAACATCAAGGCCGACTTGCAACGTGAACATGAGAAGTCGTACCTTGACACATCGAGAACATTCGAATGACCGAATGCACACAGGAAGGGTGTCGAGATGTATATGTGAGTATATGTCAAGATGTACGTGTATATGTGCATCGTTCACCCGCTATTCTCTCATACGCACTTGGACGGTATAACTATACTCGTGTCGATAGTATACTGTGATTCGTCAGAATTACAGGGGAAATGGAACACACGAAAAGGGGCAAGATTTCTGGAGGAAATTTGCAGATAACGATTTCTGAGAGAATCAGAAGATCGTCCGTCCATGCATCAATGGTACCAAGAGAATCTCGAGGTACTTCCCAACTAAACCTCAGATGACGATATCATCTGACAGACTACTGCATCACCAATGGAACGTGACATCTGGAGAACAGAAGGACGCCTACTGACGTCGACAGGATGTCAACATGTCACCACGTCGACAGCTGTCTCCAAGTCAGAGCAGGAGGCGAAGATGTGATGACCCATGAAGATCATGGATACTGAAGGTGAACTTCAAATGGTAAGTACTCATGGAGTAGAAGCCAGTACTGAATGAACAGAGTGTCGAATGCGGAGTACGCATCGAACACGGAGTATCGTGTAGCACAAGCACACGATGTTGAGAGAGAGAGTACAGAGAGGAGCGAGAGAGGATCTCGCGTACCGACTCATAGTCGGAGACTGAATCTACGAAACAGATTGAAGCGCCGAGAGCATCGGGCAAGAGAACGAACGGACACTGAGAGTATCGGAGTGTCAACGTAATGAAATAGCAAACAGACGACTATCAACCAACACCATCTTCCACGATCGTAGGTTACCGTGAGCGGAACTTGCCAACAGATGCAGCAGCAGTTGCAGTTGGAATTCACCATCAGATTCCCCGCTTGAGTTGAAGCAGGTTGGATATCCATGCTATGACTGTGACGACAAGTGCCTTATGCCGGCGTACGATTGAAGTTGTATTTTTTTCTACGATTGATTTTGTACTTGATACGATTGAGGTTGGTGTTGATGATGTAATTCCAAAAATTATGATTACTTGAGCTATCTCTCTCTCTTCTGCTGTCTGCACCTCTTGGTCGATCGTATCTCAAGATGATTCGGTTTGCACCTCTTGGTCAATCGTATTCATGCATTTCGAGATTATTCGGTTTGCACCTCTTGGTCAATTTCTATTAGCCTTCTTGTTTTGAATGGAGGTCAATGGTTGGTTGAAGAGGTGTCTTCTCATATCCATGAGGAAATTCGTCCACGATAAAAGTCCAAAATTGTCTCAGGAGACAAAGTGAATTTGAGGAGTGCCAAAATTGGTCTCCTCAGACCAAAATCAAGTAACGCGACGTTTTATCGCGATGGCATTTTCTTCGACCACCTCGACTAAAACTATTTGTTCGCGCTCACTTTTTCCCCCCCTCATATCGTTTTTTCCGATTTCTCAATGTCCTGGCATGCCCTCCTGCTTACTATGGCTCAATGCTTCTCCTGGATGCATTGAGCCACTTGCATCTCATCACAGTTCTTCGTATACATACGTTCATTGCATGCTTATCCACGTCCTCCACGCTCTTCACAGGACATGATCGTTCCGCAGCGTTCTTCCTTTTGCACCACAACGATTTGTGGCCGCACCTCTTTGCAGGAACGATACACACGCCATATTTGATGGACATTTGTGTGTTATTACTTTGCTATATGTTACATCTTGACCCATTCCCATGGCTGTACTTTCCTTGTTGAGCAGCTGCTCGTGTTCGCGGTCGTTGTGGAGTTGTCTCCGAGCGCATCTGCGGTCTCTGTGGTGCTGGTGCATCGGTGTTTCGCACCACCCCCACTTGGTACATCGCCTTCACTTGCCTTCCCTCACCGCCCACTCCAACACAGTGGAGGGCCTGCTTCATGAGGGGAGCTTCGTTTTTGTGGCCCAGCTTGGCGAGCTTTTCAGCCTTGCCCCGAACCAACTTCATGAACCACGATTGTAACATGAGAGTCGTGAGGTCGTGGTCAAGCTTGTGCATCCACTCTGAAGTGGTGCTTCCTGCCTGGAAACTGGATGGATGGTCAGGCTCCTGCTCGATCTCCTTCATCGCCAGGGCAACCAATCTCTCCACAACCTTCTCTCGTGGCATTTTTGTTATGTTGGTCTTGGGGAGACGAGCCTTGAGGTCTTTCTTGAGGGCGTCGTTGATGGCCAGGAATCGCCGTCGAACCTTGTCGTCATCAGCAAGGATGGTGCGGAGCATTTTGCATCGTGTGACTTTGCTTCGCTGGGCCTTGCTGCGGTAAAAAATAGCCATGAGTTCGATGAAGTCTTTGCCTGAGAAGGTATCCTCTTCAGGGGCATCGTCGCGGAGAGAAGAGAGAAGTGCAATTTCAACATGACGGGAATTGAAGATGGGAGATGTGAGTTTGGAGTATAAATCAAGTGCACGCAATCTCGCCTTTTCTGCTTGCAATGCTTGGAGGTACTTCGCCTTCCGACCAAGCACGTCATATCCCAAGTAGCGGCCAATGCACTCCCATGCAGGTTGATTGAATATGGTGGTGTTGTCAGTATTGCACCACTCTCCGCTTTCAAGCACCTTCTGTATCATGCTGTAGGTGGAGGTGCTCGTGAACGCGAAGCGGCGGTGGACGAACCACAGATGGTCACCCTGGCCACAGGTGAGTCCATCCACAGGCAGATCCCACACCATGTCTGCCCAACGCTGTTTCACATTCTTGGATGCGGCAGCCACAATGCCGGTTGCGCCAAGGGGAGTTTGGGATATGGCAGCTCTGACTGCCAACGAGCGTGTTGGATTGACAGTGCATGTTTGGAAGAAGTGTGGGTAGTGTGGGGATCTTCGATTGTTCCCATGCTTGTCCTCCACCATGTCTTGGTACTTTTGTTGGTCACTGGCGTTGGTGAGGGTAAGGTCTCACTCAAAGCCACTCAATCTTGTGGAGAGTGCAAGTACAGTTTGTTCGTTGAGACGGTATCCATAGCATGTCAATTGTCGTTTGCCGATGCTGTTGGTGACAGCGCAATGCACCATCCTTGGCCCCTTCCTCCCAATATTCATCTGGAGTGCACCCTTTCCAATGGATGGGCCAAAGGTGAATGGTAGGCATCCAGCTTGCATGTGTGTACCCTCCAGATTGGCACCCCTGGTAGTGAGGAAGACGGTGGTGCTGCGGCAGTTGTATCCTCGATCTGTCATGAGGGTTAGATTTTGAACAGAACCATCTGGTTCTTTTAGTTGGGTGAACAACCGATAGGTGTCGTCATCCAACCGATCTTGGCAAGCAGCCAACCCCACAACAAGTCCAGAAGCAGACTGGACAAGAGTGTTCAGGGTTAATCTGAAGGAACGCAGAAGACGGAAACGAGACGGAGACCTGGGGTGAGGAATTGAAATATGAAATGGAGATGCCACCCCTCTGCAACAAAACACACAATGCTGTTTGTCACTTACCCATTACGATTTGCATGAGTATGTCTCATGTCAAGCAGATAGCTGCTCTCTGCATGGCTGCTGCAATGGACCTTGTCATCATCCAATGTGACAATCTGATTCGGGCAACGATGCTGAAGACAAAGAATCTCAAGTGTCAAGTTGAAAGCACTTTCCAATTCGGTCCAAACAAAGCGATGGCCATTCTGAGAGACAGGGTTTCCATTACGTTGAATACGATCCCAGAGATTGACGTAGTGCTGTCTGGCAGGAAAGCTGGGAAGTGTGGAAGCATTGCCGCCATCGTAGAGCCGACGAACGGTGCAGCCTTCCACCATCTGTGATGTGATGGCATAGAGGAACTCCATGTACTCAGCATATGAGAAACCCAGCCCGCTTGGGCCAAATGCATGGATGAAAATGGGAGATGTGGGGCCCAGCACATCGTAGATCAAGTCATGGGGTGTTGGCACGTATGGTGGAGACCCAGGAGGACTCCTGGGGAAGCGCTGCAAGACAGCTGTTCACAGTGAACGAATCTCTTCCTTTGCATGGAGGAGAGCAAGCTTCTGGGCTTCTCCAACAGTCACTTTTGTTGCATGCTTGTAGGCCGAGAGCACCTTCCACTCCACAGAGATCTCCCGACTCCCTTTCTTGGGAGGGAGGACGATGCGATGGCTGTAGCCAGGAAGCGAGCACGGTTGGACTCCAAAATCACCAACCGGATTTCGAAGCACCAATGTTGGCACCGCACCCTTGTCATCACTGTTGACACAGATGCCATCTCCTTCTTCTTCATGGGTGTGCTTGCCTGCATCACCCATTCCATCATCCAAAATGTGTCCAAAGGGATGAAGCTGCTGGGATGGAGAGACATTGCCATGGCCGGTTGTTGCAACTGGAGTGGAAGCTGTGGGCAAGTCGTCATTGGCATTGGGAGCATCAGGTGGAAGAGAAGATGCCATGATGAAGGTGACGTATCGAAGAAGGCAAGCTGGAAGAAGAAGGCAGTATGGGGGATGCTGCGAATGACAAGCAAGGAGGTGCGAAGTTGGTGATGGAATGAAATGAACCACAGCAGGCAAGGAGGTTGGAGAGGGAGGGTTGTTGCCATCTGGAGGAAAGCGAAGAAACAATGACGATGAAGAAAATCTTGGAGGAGAAGATGTCAGAACGAAGAGCTGGCAGAGTTTCTTTTAGTCGAAGTATTCGACCGAAAAATCCTATCGTGGAGATTTATCACGTGGAACTGAAAATTGTCTCCTCAGACCGGATTTTGGCGAACCTCCGGGTAACTTTGTCTCCTGAGCCCAAAATGGCCATTTTTGGTCTCCCCAGACAGAATCTGTCCTCATGGATATCCATGAGGAAATTCGTCCACGATAAAAGTCCAAAATTGTCTCAGGAGACCAAGCGGATTCGAGGGGTGCCAAAATTGGTCTCCTCAGACCAAAATCAAGCAACGCGACGTTTTATCGCGATGGCATTTTCTTCGACCACCTCGACTAAAACTATTTGTTCGCGCTCACTTTTTCCCCCCCTCATATCGTTTTTTCCGATTTCTCAATGTCCTGGCATGCCCTCCTGCTTACTATGGCTCAATGCTTCTCCTGGATGCATTGAGCCACTTGCATCTCATCACAGTTCTTCGTATACATACGTTCATTGCATGCTTATCCATGTCCTCCACGCTCTTCACAGGACATGATCGTTCCGCAGCGTTCTTCCTCTTGCATCACAATGATTTGTGACCACGCCTCTTCACAGGAACGATACACCACCCTGTATTTGATGGACATTTGTGTGTTATTACTTTGCTATGTGTTAGATCTCGACCCATTCCCATGGCTGTACTTTCCTTGTTGAGCTGCTGCGCGCGTCCGCGGTCGTTGTGGAGTTGTCTCCGAGCGCGTCCGCTGTCTCTGTGGAGCTGGTGCATCGGTGTTTCGCACCACCCCCACTTGGTACATCGCCTTCACTTGCCTTCCCTTGCTGCCCACTCCAACACAGTGGAGGGCCTGCTTCATGAGGGGAGCTTTGTTTTTGTGGCCCAGCTTTTCGAGCTTTCCAGCCTTGCCCCAAACCAACTTCATGAACCACAATTGTAACATGAGAGACGTGAGGTTGTGGTCAAGCTTGTGCATCCACTGTGAAGTGGTGATTCCTGCCTGGAAACTGGATGGATGGTCAGGCTCCTGCTCGATCTCCTTCATCGCCAGGGCAACCAATCTCTCCACAACCTTCTCTCGTGGCATTTTTGTTATGTTGGTCTTGGGGAGACGATCTTTGAGGTCTTTCTTGAGGGAGGCGTCGCTGACAGCCACGAATCGCCGTCGAACCTTGTCGTCATCAGCAAGGATGGTGCGGAGCATTTTGCATTGTGTGGCTTTGCTTCACTGGGCCTTGCTGCGGTAGAACATAACCATGAGTTCGATGAAGTCTTTGTCAGGGAGGGCATCCTCTTCAGGGGCATCGTCGCGGAGAGAGGAGAGAAGTGCAATTTCAACATGACGGGAATTGAAGGTGGGAGATGTGAGTTTGGAGTATAAATCAAGTGCGCGCAATCTCGCCTTTTCTGCTTGCAATGCTTGAAGGTACTTCGCCTTCCGACCAAGTACGTCATATCCCAAGTAGCGGCCAATGCACTCTCATGCAGGTTGATTGAATATGGTGGCGTTGTCAGCATTGCACCACTCTCCGCTTTCAAGCACCTTCTGTATCATGCTGTAGGTGGAGGTGCTCGTGAACGCGAAGCGGCGGTGGACGAACCACAGATGGTCACCCTGGCCACAGGTGAGTCCATCCACAGGTAGATCCCACACCATGTCTGCCCAACGCTGTTTCACATTCTTGGATGCGGCAGCCACAATGCCGGTTGCGCCAAGGGGAGTTTGGGATATGGCAGCTCTGACTGCTGACGAGCGTGTTGGATTGACATTGCATGTTTGGAAGAAGCGTGGGTAGTGTGGGAATCTTTGATTGTTCCCATGCTTGTCCTCCACCATGTCTTGGTACTTTTGTTGGTCACTGGCATTGCTGAGGGTGAGGTCCCACTCAAAGCCACTCGATCTTGTGGAGAGTGCAAGCACAGTTTGTTCGTTGAGTCGGTATCCATAGCATGTCAATTGTCGTTTGCCAATGCTGTTGGTGACAGCGCTATGCACCATCCGTGGCCCCTTCCTCCCAATATTCATCTGGAGTGCACCCTTGCCAATGGATGGGCCAAAGGTGAATGGTAGGTATCCAGCTCGCATGTGTGTACCCTCCAGATTGGCACCCCTGGTAGTGAGGAAGACGGTGGTGCTGCGGCAGTTGTATCCTCGATCTGTCATGAGGGTTAGATTTCAAAAAGAACCATCTGGTTCTTTTAGTTGGGTGAACAACCAATAGGTGTCGTCATCCAACCCATCTTGGCAAGCAGCCAACCCCACAACAAGTCCAGAAGCAGACTGGACAAGAGTGTTCAGGGTTAATCTGAAGGAACGCAGAAGACGGAAACGAGACGGAGACCTGGGGTGAGGAATTGAAATATGAAATGGAGATGCCACCCCTCTGCAACAAAACACACAATGCTGTTCGTCACTTACCCATTACGATTTGCATGAGTATGTCTCATGCCAAGCAAATAGCTGCTCTCCGCACAGCTGCTGCAATGGACCTTGTCATCATCCAATGTGACGATCCGATTCGGGCAACGATGCCAAAGACAAAGAATCTCAAGTGTCAAGTTAAAAGCACTTTCCAATTCGGTCCAAACAAAGCGATGGCCATTCCGAGAGACAGGGTTTCCATTACGTTGAATACGATCCCAGAGATTGACGTAGTGCTGTCTGGTGGGAAAGCTGGGAAGTGTGGAAGCGTTGCCGCCATCGTAGAGCCGACGAACAGTGCCGCCTTCCACTATCTGTGATGTGATGGCATAGAGGAACTCCATGTACTCAGCATATGAGAAACCCAGCCCACTTGGGCCAAATGCACGGATGAAAATGGGAGATGTGGGGCCCAGCACATCGTGGATCAAGTCATGGGGTGTTGGCACGTATGGTGGAGACCCAGGAGGACTCTTGGGGAAGCGCTGCAAGACAGCTGTTCGCAGTGAACGAATCTCTTCCTTTGCATGGAGGAGAGCGAGCTTCTGGGCTTCTCCAACAGTCACTTTTGTTGCATGCTCGTAGGCCGAGAGCACCTTCCACTCCACAGAGATCTCCCTACTCCCCTTCTTCGGAGGGAGGACGATGCGATGGCTGTAGCCAGGAAGCGAGCACGGTTGGACTCCAAAATCGCCAACAGGATCTGGAGGCACCACTGTAGGCACCGCACCTTTGTCATCACTGTTGACACAGATGCCATCTCCTTCTTCTTCATGGGTGTGTTTGCCTGCATCACCCATTCCATCATCCAAAACTTGTCCAAAGGGATGAAGCTGCTGGGATGGAGAGACATTGCCATGGCCGGTTGTTGCAAGTGGAGTGGAAGCTGTGGGCAAGTCGTCATTGGCATTGGGAGCATCAGGCGGAAGAGAAGATGCCATGATGAAGTTGACGTATCGAAGAAGGCAAGCTGGAAGAAGAAGGCAGTATGGGGGATGCTGCGAATGATAAGCAAGGAGGTGCGAGGTTGATGATGGGATGAAATGAACCACAGCAGGCAAGGAGATTGGAGAGGGAGGGTTGTTGCCATCTGGAGGAAAGCGAAGAAACAATGACGATGAAGAAAATCTTGGAGGAGGAGATGTCAGAACGAAGAGCTGGCAGAGTTTCTTTTAGTCGAAGTATTCGACCGCAAAATCCTATGACCCGGTTGTGTGACGGGACCTGCAGTCGGTCCTGGAGGGGTGGCAACTTGCGGGGATTTCAACCAAACCACCCACATATTCATAAACTAGAGAAAAATATAAGAATCGCAGTGGACGCCGATTTTGCTTTAATGCCTTCTTTTAATTGTTATCCACCTTTGTAGATTTACGGTCCTCTTGGTCGAATATGAACACTGCTCCGTGATGATCGCAAGGCATTGATTAGCTTTTCCGATGCAAACAACGCAATGTGCGCAGACACGTTCGGGAAAGAACTTTTTTTGACGGGTTGCGTACGGAATTTGACATTTCAGCGACGCCATTGTTCAACTTGTCCGAGCACGTTTTCGAAATAACAAACCGTTAGTTGACGTTACCATTCAAATTCAAATTTGACTCTCGTCACATGTCACCAATCTCCTCACATTTTGCCGCCAAATCGAGTTTTGCTTTTCTGCGGTTGTCACCTTCTTGCACTCCTCCTGCTCAGTTCATTTCCATCATTACTAGTTTTCTCTATCCACCCATCAGTACCAATCAGCATCATGCCCGTCTCTACCACGAAAGCTGCGTCGAAGGACGCCAATCCTTCTCCCTCCAAGAAGCAGCGTTTTCCCTCCTCTCCATCCGTGCGTCCCTTCCCATCCGATCCGATTGATTGCAAGGAACTCTTTGCACCATCTACTGCTGAGAAGCTCTTGCCTCCATTGGATATGGATGGTAAGCAGCACAATCCAACTTCTGCAACAGACAAGCTCCTCCCTCCTGTGCTCGAAGGCGCGACCTTCAACAACGAGTGTGACATTGAGATCCTAGGCAACCACGAGCAAAATTGCACACTCAATGCAACCAACGAGAACCTCTTCGTCTGTGTGCACATCACCACCGATAATGGCATGATTCTTGACACCTCCAAGGTCACAGTCCAGGCCTTTGGACAGGGCTCCAATGCTGGGACAAAAGTGCATGTCAAAGTCTGCGTCCCGACTCCTCCAGCTTTCCCCGCACCCCTTCCCGCACCGACTATCCAACCAGCAAAGATAGGCAAGCGCATCCAATGCCGCAAGGCTGGCGACAACGAAGCCTTCCGCCCCAAGGGACGCAACAAAATCAAGAGCAGGAAATCAAATGCGGGAAGATTCCAAAACAAGCACAACACGAACAAGAGAGATGCGTTTGAAACCATCCACAAGGTTTGCAAGAGCTTGGAGTGAAGAACCTTGCGACTGTGCTGGCCGACTTGCCGCGTTACGGGTTTGTGTTGGGGCACAATTCCGACAAGCAAGTGTGGAGCAAAGCGAAGAAGATCTTCGCGGTGGCCTCCAATGCGCTGTGGAAAGCGCTGATTCTGGCAATGAACTTGCCAGTTCCTCAGATGGAACAGGTGGTGGTGTTCGTGCGCGCGGGGGTAGACTTGCCGCCTATCAAGCTGGCTCCCAACCTCTACGCGATTTGCCTCGTTGGCAAGAAAAACATTGCACGCAAAGCAAGGTGCATTCTCGCCATGTCTGTCTCTCCACGCCAGTGTACTAACCTCCTCTCGCGACACAAGAGCGAACTTCCTGACGATCAGCGTCTTCGCCTCTTGCCAGAGCAATACACCATCACACGAGGCCAGCTCCTCACTCTGCGCAACTACTACGAGCTCTTGCGCGAGGGCAATGTGCTTGGTGCTGCTGTTCACGACTATCGTGTCAGCACATACAGCTTGGCTGGCATGGTGTCCTTCATCAGCAACACAACCACATACAAGGTGGGCCTTTGTCACACTATCAAATTGGGAGGGGTGATATTTGAAAACGTGCCAGTATTCGAATGTGGCAGAACGAGCGTAGACAAGCTGTTCCACATGTACAAGATTACGACGAACAATCCAGTCAGCAAGCCAGCATTCCAAGCAATGACGGGCCTGCTCACACGCAGAGGCAAAGTTATTACTGGTCTCTCCTCTTTTGAAAACTACTTCTGGATGGCAACCAAGACGCTGAAGGAGATGCTCGTGCGCTTGAATACCCTACTCGAGGATTCATTCAACAGTGATGACGGACACGACGACCTAACCGTGGAGTATATTCAAACCTGTGAGACATTGGTGCGCGATCTGGACCTAATGATCACATGCCTCAAGTGGGAGTATACTGCGTCGCACATGCAGATCAAGTGCAAAGAAGACTGCATGCACTGCGCTCATTTCGCGCTTCGCCGCGATCCAAAAACGCGACAGGCTAAATCTACACTCAACACCACCACCACAACAGCACCTGCCAGCACCGATATGACATGCGTGGTCATTCATCCTCCCACAACAACAACAGAGTGTGATGCCAATGCCATTCCTCCCATCGCTCATGATCAACAAGGCAAAGTATGCGACAGATGTGGAGACGCGATGCGATTCATGGATGTTCGCGTCGCACCATTCATCGAGACGCTCAAGGCCGATCATCTTGGCGACCATGAGGATGAATTAGGCAGTATGCTGGAGGCGGTACTGGGCTTCTACAATTAGATCACTGTGTACATGGCACACCAAGTGAGAGCAAAGGTCCAATTCAATCAGATGAACAAGTACAAGGCCAAGCTCAACAACAATGACAAGTGCACCTATGTCGTCATCAACCATAAGCAGAAGATTCTGCTGACAGCGCAAGGAGAATTGCAGACAGAGTACTGGGGCAAGAAGGGCATGTCGCTCCTTGGTGTTATGATTGTCACTTGCAAAGATGACGAATTCACGTATCGCTTTGTTGATATAATTGTTCATGACCTGCCAACCCAAGACACACTTAAAGTTGGTGGGCTTCTCAAAGCCATCCAGAAGAAGGTACGCGATCTCCTACCATCGGTGACAGAAATCATCCTGCAGTCAGACAACGCTGGCTGCTTTGCCAGCCACGAGCACATTGCGCTCGTCTCATCACGGATCAACAAGAATGCGTCATGCAACGGACTTCCCCAATTTGTTGTTTGGATCTACACAGAAGCCCAAACAGGCAAAGGGCGAATCTACACTCACTTCGCCTACATCACTATTGTACTACGATCCTATGTGCAAAGTGGCGGCAAGATTCAAACCGAACACGAAATTGTCGTCGCGATGCGAATGGGAAATATCAGAGGTACTACCACCGTCTTGGTTGACGCATCGGGTTTGAAAGGTCGCTGTGTGACGCACAAGACAAATACACGCATCAGGTTCCGCGCGAAGGGCATGAATATACGATCAACGCACGAGGTGCAACACAGAAACGGCTACGCAGACGTACTTACAGCTTCAAATGTTACTGATCCAGTGCATGTGGAGGAAGCTGAATGGGAAGACTATGACGTCATGAATTCCGAGGTTCCTATCATGATAGAACACCAGTCCACACAAGAGCCACTCGCAGCAACATCACCACGGAAGCAGAAAAAGACCCTCAGGTTCGCGAAGAGTGCCACCGAAAGCAAGGCGCTGACGTACCTCGAAGGGATCAACATGGCAGCCTTGGAGACACCTGACGTAAGTAGTGTGCTGCAGGACACCACAGCAGCAACAGAACATCCGCGATTGACTGAACCTGGCTGGGCTGCGAAAGCCGTACGACGTAACAAGCCCATTCGCCCATACCTGGTGGAAGTGTTGGAGGAGGTGTGCAGAGTGGCACGCGCGAACCCGAAGAACAGACCAACTGAGTACGAGGCATTCAGGCGGTGCATGGAGACGACCGAAATGAAGACTGACTGGTATGCGCGGGTACACGTGAACCCAATGCGAGTGAAGCAATACATGTCCGCGTCGTACCAGCGCACGAAACCGAAGCCCACGAACACGAGTACCCTGGAAACCACGATCAACAAAAACGCAACGAACACAACGAACACCCCACCACCGACGAACGCGAACAGCACCCACACAGAGATCGTGCCTGCACAACACACAACAGCAGATGAGGAGGAAATCGCGCTGCAACAAGAAGAAAACGAAGCATCGGAGCAAATTGCGTGCGAGACACAAACAATGAAGGAGAATACGGAATCTCCGGAGTTGGTGGAACAAAATGTGAGAACACAATTGTTGCGGCGAGTCAGAGCTGCAATGGAGGCAAGTTATTACACACGTGAAACCCAATTAAGATGAAAAGGGGTAAAGATGCAGATTATGAGTCTTATCGATGTCGTACGAGTCTGTGCAACTGCTTCACTGCTGGATCGTCCTTGATTGGTGCACGTGTTCACAGCGTAACGCCAATTCAACGGTTTCACATGTATCACGGATTGGAGGGACTAAGAAAATAAATTAGCACTGCAATTGACATCGATAATTCTTCTTTTGGCGATACGAATCAAGGTACCAAGACACCGAATCTGGCCGTAGTGCGCTAGTCGTGTCTAGATGAGCGCGAAATCGATGGGTCCATAAAACTTAAAATAAACCATTAAAACAAAATCGGCGTCCACTGAGATTCTTATATTTTCCTCTAGTTTATGAATATGTGGGTGGTTTGGTTGAAATCCCCGTAAGTTGCCACCCCTCCAGGACCGACTGCAGGTCCCGTCACACAACCGGGTCCTATCGTGGAGATTTATCACGTGGAACTGAAAATTGTCTCCTCAGACCGGATTTTGGCGAACCTCCGGGTAACTTTGTCTCCTGAGCCCAAAATGGCCATTTTTGGTCTCCCCAGACAGAATCTGTCCTCATGGATATGCAAATATTTCTTTACGATTGAATCTTGACTCGTCTGACTTCAGTTTGAGTCTTGACTAATACGACTTCAGTTCGAGTCTTGACTAATCCGACTTCAGTTCGAATCTTGACTGATCCGACTGGATGGATTGTTAACACGACTCGTAGGTGAGACTAACAACGTGATTGCTTGGGTGACTTATTGTTGACTAGTATCTATTGTGCACAAGTCTAGGTCTTGTGTCACCAATAGTCTATCTAGCCAGCCGTCTAGGGCACTCGCTTCCCGATGGTCACTACTCGAAGAATGGGATGATCCGACGCAGGTTGATGCGTTCAGTTACTATCCCTTTCTGTACTAGGAGTGTGCCATTCGTAAATACGTCCTTGACGGTGTATGGTCCTTCCCGTGGCTGTGCCATCTTTGGAAGGATGCCTGGCTTGGTCACTAGGACTTTGTCCCCAATTTTGTATTGATGTGCAATCCTTTGAGAGTTTTCTCTTTGGTTGGATCGATTGATAGCATCCTGTTTGCGTTTTGCGATATGAGCCCAATCTACTTTGAATCGGACTGGTAGGAGCATGTCTCGTCCAAACACCAATTGTCCAGGGGTTGCTTGGAGTGTGGTGTGGTACGTGGTCCTTACTGCATAGGCAACTGCCGTCAGGAAGGGCTCCCAAGGGTCTGGACCCTCATGTTCCATCGCATCTAGTTTGAACGTGCGGAACGCATCGCCCAATACTTGATGGATTCGCTCTACGATGGCATTCCCTTGTGGGTTGTAGCTACTTGTGGTTTTCTTCTTTATTCCAAAGTTATCGCACATCGTAGAAAACAGGAGTTTGAACTCGCTTCCATTATCGAACCCGCATTGGCTGGGTCGTGGATATTGTGCGAGCCAGTGGCTATCAAAGGCCTTCTGGGTTTCATCACTGTTTGGTTGGCCAATTGCGGCTATTTCGAACCATCCAGTTGCTGGATCGATCATGGTCATTGCTCTCATCTCGTGTTTCTTCTTGGATGGAGTGATGATCGTGTATGGCCCAATGAGGTCGACGTTGACTCTTTCCCATGGGGTGACTTCAGCTTGTTTTGCTGGTAAGTGACCATACTTCTTTCGGTTCTTTTTAGAGAGTTGGCATTGCTTACAGGATTTGCAGCGGTCAGCGATGTCTGCTTTCAATCCTGGCCAGTAGAACAGTTGTCTAATGGTTGCCTCCATCCGGGTTTGCCCGGGGTGTACCAAGTAATGGTGGTACCAATCGGCTATTTTTGCGCGCAATTCTGTTGGTACGAATATTTTGTCCTTGTAATGTACAAGTTGGACTCCTTCGACCTCTTTGGTCTGGTATTTTTCATCCGGACTATTTTTTATTGTTCGTTGCAACGATTTGTCCTTTTTCTGGTACTTCTCGACCAGTGCTGGTTTCATCGGGAATTCTTCATTTTCGGTTTCCCGTGTTGACATGTACGAAAGTGGGACACTCTCGTCTTCGTTTGTGTTGAATACATCGTCGTCACGATGTTCCATTGGGAGTCTTGATAGTGCATCGGCTACTACGTTATTTTCTCCCTTCACGTGGACTACGTTTGGTCCATATTCTTCCAGCAGGATTCGCCACCTCTGGAGTCTGTTCGAGGATAGCGGTTTGTACAACAGATTGAGATGATCTGTGTGTATTGTTATTTGCTGACCAAGGAGAATATTGTTGAATGCTTTCAGCGTTTCGACTATGCTGAGAAGCTCCTTCTCTCCTGTGGTATACCGCGTTTGAGCGGCATTAAGTTTACGAGTATAGAATGCCAGTGGCCTTCCTTCCTGTGCTATCACGCCACCAAGTTGGTAGTCGCTCGCATCGGCGTGCACATGGAACTCTTTATTAAAATCTGGGTATGCAAGCGCTGCCTCTCGCATTACCATTTGTTTGGCTTCATCGAAGGCTTTCTGTTGGGGCTTGCCCCAGTGCCATTTCATGTTCTTGGCGGCGAGGGAGGTAAGCGGGGCCAACACATGGCTCCTGCGCTTCCACATATCGCGGTAGTAGTTGACCATGCCTAAGAAACGTCTCAGCTGTCGTTTTGTCGACGGCGGCAGCACTCGCTGTATCGCTTCCACTTTCTTTGGCTGAGGCTCGAGGCCGCGTTGCGTCAGTTTGTAACCTAAGTAGTCCAGCTCCTTCATCATGAAGAATGACTTGCGCAGGTTCACAACGAACCCAGCATCTTGGAGACGCGCGAGTACAGCATGACATTTTGTCAGATGATCGTCGTCACTGTCATTTGTATCCGACAGGACGAGTATGTCATCGAGGTAGACCAGTACGAATTCTAGGTCTCCAAGCAGCTCATTCATGATGCGCTGGAATATGTCAGGGGCTGTGGATATACCCATTGGCAGCTTTTTATATCTGTACTTTCCCCACGGTAATACCGTAGTGCACAAGTTCTGGCTGGGGGTATCTAATGGAATGTGGTAGTACCCCATTGACAGGTCGAATGCTGTTGCGTACTTGAACTGTTCCAGCTTCTGGAGCATGTCCTGTATTTTTGGCAACGGATACGGTCGCTGTTTCAGGTGCTTATTGAGCTCCCGAAAATCAGTTAGTACTCGGACATCTCCTGTCTTCTTTGGCTGGATGAAGCTGGGTGCAGCCCAGTCACTATTGGAGAACTTCTCCCACACTCCGATCGTCTCAAATTGTTTGCTCTCCTTCTTTGTTACCCGCTCATAGGCTTTGGGCACTGGAAAGGCTTTGCCATGGAATGGCTTTGCATTTGATTTGAGCTCCAGATGTACTGGACTGATCTTCAACGTACCCAGGCCTCCTTTGAAGGTCTTTGGTGTATGTTGGAGTGTTGCAAGCAGCTTTTGTTGTTGCGCTTCGCTGAGATGGCTCAGCTTGGACACGTATTTATCCAGCTCTATCTCGCTGTAGTCAGCATCCATGATTCGCTTCTGCCTATCTTCTGCTTTGTTGAGCAGGGTAGACTGCATCGCTATCTGGTATGCGATGTTGAGTGCTTCCTTGTTTGTCAGCACTCCACGATTCTTCATTGGGATCGTGCTATTATCCCATGTCATTGTGTTATCTGAGAATGACAAGTCTATTCCGAGCTCATGCATCAAGTCTGTACCCACGATCATATCGTATTGGGCATTCTCAACTTGCGTTGTTTCATCAACGTGCATGGTCCAACGGATTGACTTATGTAGGTGGAATTCGGGCAGCACTAGGTTAATCGTGGCCAGGCTGGACGTATAGAAGTTGCCGCCCATTGTTTTCCACTTCATGAGTCCACTTTTGTGTCTCAGTGTGCGAGGAGCATACTTTCTCAGTATCAGGCAGCTTGATGTGCCAGAGTCTAGCAGGACACGCATTCGTACCAATTCGCCTTTGCTATCAACCGTTTCACCAATAATTTCGGTGGACATATGGTTATGCTTACTGCGCTTGGCCTTTCGACTAGCCAGACTATAGCAAATTGCTGCACATTTGTGTGTAGGCGTTGAGTATTCTGTAGATGCGCTGCTACTAGAGCGGTTATCATTATTGTCCTGGTTCAATTGACGCAGGTAGTTGGCATTTTCATCAACTACATCGGCAATGCGACGCTTCTTCTTCAGATTCCTCTTGCTTGGTAAGGATCGGACGAGTTGATGAAAGACCTCTTGGGTCAAGACCACATTGAGGTTCTCATCACTCTTATTGGAAGCCTTTTTGTCTTCGGACAGGACGCGCCAACCGCTTGGGCGGAGGCTTGCGTTCTTCGGATCATTCCAGCACTCACTGGTTTCGTGTCCGATTCTGCCGCATCTCCCACATTTGGGAATGGATTTGCCGTGACTGAATTTTTGGCGTTTATTGTCGTTATTCAGGCGTTTACCGCGCCTTTCACGACTACGTTCGTCGCTATGTGCAGATTTAGTGCCAATTCCCGAATCTGGCCGAATCCGAACAATGAGTGTCGATGGACAGACGATACCGCACAAACCACGCGTAGGATCCACGTTGAGCAAATGACCGCTCCGCACAGTCATAATTTTTCAGAACAGACAGGTTTCACCCCCCCCCCCCCCCCCCCCAACACCTCCGGTCACGTGAAAAACCTGCACACGCTTCCTCTGCGCAACGTGAAACACGCGCTCTGATCGTCTGGTTTGGTCGCACGCACCAAAACCAACAACAACAACGAAACTCGAAGAGCGACCATGGCGGATCAAGGCAACCAACCCAACGACGCCACAGCCGCAACCGCACCTGCAGGACAAGCAGCTGCACAACCACAGGCAGCACAGCAACCACCACAAGCAGGAGGACAGCCCATCGCTCTGAACATGGCACAGCTCGTCCAAATCATCCAGCAACAAGTGGCAGCACAAGTCCAAGCAGCAGCGGCTGCACAGCCAGTTGTCCAAGCCAATCCGAATCCGCCAGCCAACCAGCAACCAGCACAGTTCGCTGTAACTCCATATGGATCTCTCATCGATCCAACAACAAAGACAGGCGCTGCTCTCATCAAGACAGCACAAGAGAAGCTCAGCGACGACAAGTTTGAAGGCGCTCCAGAGAACATCAATGTCTTCCTCGCCAACATCCGCACTCGCGCGATGATGATGCAATGCATTGACATTTTCCAAGTCGCCACAACAACAGGCATGTACAACATCCTCGACAACTATCCACTCACCACCATCGACCATGTGCGCACCAGTGCCACATTGCGTCACATCAATGACAGCGTCGAGAAGCAAGCTGCGCACCTCATAGGTGTCGCCATCCTCAACTCGCTGAGCCCCAACCTCGTCAACCGTATCCTGCCGCAGCGCAGCACATACGAGATCAACGGACTCATGGATGGACCAACGCTCCTACGCGTCGTCCTCTCTCATGTCAGCATCGACACAGATGATCTCAGCACGAGCATCCGCATGAATCTACATCGGTTGAAGCTCAAAGACTTCGACAACGACATCAAGAAGCTGAACGACCACGTTCGCAATCAAGTCTTCACTCTACAGTCCAAAGGCGAAGCAGTTGGCAGCAAAGTGACCTTCGCACTCATCACTGCATACAACACAGCAGACAATGAGGAGTTCGTCAACCGCATCCAGCGATGCAGCGACTCCGGCACTCCGGACTACGTCAGTCTCATGAACACTGCTGAAACCAAGTACCAGAGCTTGGTCAATGCCGGCACATGGAACCGCCTTTCCCGCGACAAGCAGCTCCTCGCCCTCTGAGCCGAGACGAAGCAGCTCAAAGCCTCGCTCAACAAGTCATCCGGCAAGCGAGCAAACAACAAGAAAGACAACAAAGGGACGGCTCGCCACAAGCGCGGCAACCACCCTCTCGCCAATCGCGATCCGCCAAAGGGCAATGATCCCAAGCACTTCGTCCACCAAGGAACAACCTTCCACTGGTGTGACAACCACAAGGCATGGGGCAAGCACAAGACATCCGACTGTCGCGCCCGATCCGGCAAGAACGCTGACTCCTCTGGGAAGAAGCGCCAGCACGACAAGAAATCGTCCTCGTCCAAATCCGTCAAGGTCCACGCCAAGTCAGCTCCTCACGTCCACTTCGACGACAGCGATGGCCACTACGACAGTAGCCAGCATTCCACTCCCAGCGATGGAAACATAAGCGAGAACTGACATGAAGGCACGCCCATCCAATCAATGCTATCAGTCACAGCACTGCAAGGCATCTCCGCGATGCAGACGACATTGCATCAGATGGGTGATGTGCCAATCGGAATTGACACCTGCACGTCGGCCACAGTCTCTGGACAACGTGGTGACTTCAGTAACGATCTTCAGCCAGTCCGCGGCATGGCCATACAAGGAGTTGGAGGGTCCATCCCCATCCAATCCAAGGGCACACTAACCTGGACAATACTCGATGATGACGGCCAGCCACTGCGGATAAAGATAGCCAACGCTTACTACGCGCCACGGCTTCGTATTCGACTGTTCTGTCCACAACAATGGTCAGACCAAGGTCCCCGCGATCATCACGGCAGGCACTTGCGTACCTGCACAACCTACGGCAACCACACAGTCCTGCGCTCTTCGCGTCACAAGGTAACCGTCTACCATCATCCTGGCACCAACCTGCCTCTGATGTCCGTCATCCACACCAAGCGACATGCGCCAGCATTCCTCGCTACCTCCAGTCCTTCAAGCGATTCTGAACTTCTCAACATCACCGATGTCCCCGACGACATGATAGAGGTTCATGAAGACCCCAAGCTCGCCGAGTTGAGGCCCGATCCTCTCCAAGACAACAACACACTGGTCCGCGATCAGTCGGCAACACATCCTGTTGGTGCATCCGATGCACAGGGACAGCTACTCCGGTGGCACCATCGCTTGGGGCACCTTCCCTTCCGTGTCTTGCGCAACATGGCATCACACGGAATCATACCACGGCACTTGGCCAAGGCCGAGTTCCCTCTCTGCTCTGGGTGCATCTATGGCAAAGCCGTCCGCCGGCGCAAGCCAAATCGCATCACACGCGTCGTCAAGCGAGCGCGATTCCCAGGGCACATCGTGTCAGTCGATCAGATCGTCTCTCGCCAACCTGGGGTGCTTCCGCAGCAAAAGGGCACGCACACCTGGTCGCGATACACATGCGCGACAGTGTTCGTTGATCAATACTCCGGTATTGACTACGTTCACTTGCAGCTCACCCAGTCTGGTGCCGACACACTGCAAGCCAAGCAGGCTTTTGAGCGCTATGCTCACTCCTTCGGTATCCGCATACACCACTACCACGCCGACAACGGCAGATTCGCTGAGCAGCTGTTCCGCACAGCTGTCGCATCAGCCAACCAAACCATCACATTCTGTGGAGTCAATGCTCATCATCAGAATGGCGTCGCCGAGCGACGCATCCGCGACCTCCAAGAGTCCGCTCGCTCGATGCTCCTGCATGCACAGCACCATTGGCATGATGCCATTCATCCGTCTCTGTGGCCGTATGCTCTGCGCTACGCCTCCGAGATCCGAAGGAACGCTGCTCGAGAGGGAGGTATATCGCCACTCCAGCAATTCGCGCAGATCGAGGTCCGACCCTCAATGCAACACTTTCACACATTTGGATGCCCTGTATACATCCTCATGGCCGCACTCCAACAGGGATCTCAGGTTCCCAAGTGGAGCAGCCGCGCCAACATTGCCATCTTCCTTGGCATGTCAGCTGAACATGCGAGCAGCGTGCCTATCGTTCTCAAGATCGACACAGGGTACATATCGCCACAGTTCCATCTGAACTTCGACGACAGGTTCCAAACAGTCAAGACCAACCCGCTAATGCGTCCTGGCGCATCACAGTGGCAGCGTCTCACGCACATCGACGAACCAGCCAAGCCCTCGCAGCAGATGCGCTCCGAACGCATCACACATGCTGTTCAGCACCAGCTTTCCGCAAGCACACGTCCTCCGGGGACCACACACGCTGCACCTGACGCCAAGCCATTCCAGCTTGACATGCAGCACAAGGGGCACAGCCTTCCGAGGCCCAGCCTTCCGGGGCACAGCCTTCCGAGGCCCAGCCTTCCGGGGCACAGCCTTCCGGGGCACAACCTTCCAAGGTCCAGCCTTCCGAGGCAAAGTCTTCCGAGACAGCCAGCAAGCTCACCTTCAGAGGGAGCTACACCTACACACGCCATCGCCACGCAGAACGCATCACGATCCGCTCCATCCGCAACAGAACGTGCAGAGACCAACCAGCTTACACTCCAACTCCAATCATACCACACGCACACAGCTCGATCCTTCCATGCATCTGACATCCTCAACATGAACTCCGGCGACCTGCACCCCATGTCATTCGCGGCAACACTCGCAGACGATGACACCATGTACTGGGGGCAAATGCAGAAGCAGAACGACCGCGACAAGTTCATCGAGGCAATGCACAAGGAGATCGAAGACCACCAGTCCAGACAACATTGGGAGGTCGTGCAACGCAATCAAGTGCCAAAAGGGCACAAGATCCTGAAAGCCGTCTGGTCATTCAAGCGCAAACGCAGACTCGCAACCGGCGAAATCTACAAGTGGAAAGCACGGCTATGCGTGCATGGAGGAGAGCAACAATATGGTGTCAACTACTGGGAAACATTTGCTCCAGTCGTGCAATGGTCCACCATTCGGACATTCCTCACCATGGCCGTCCAACGGCGCTGGCACACTCGCCAAATCGACTTCGTTCTGGCGTTCCCGCAAGCGGATGTGGAATGCGACATCTTCATGCAAGTACCTCAGGGGTGCAACGTGGACGGAGACAGCAGGTCTCACGTTCTCAAGCTCAAGAAGAATCTGTACGGCACCAAGCAAGCAGCTTTGGTATGGCACCGGCATGTAGTTGACGGCCTGATGCAGCATGGATTCCGACAAAGCCAAGTCGACGAATGCCTTCTCTACAAAGGCAACACATCCATTCTGCTGTACGTTGACGACGCCATCATCATTGGCCCACACAAGCACGAGATTGATGACATCATCGAGCGCCTCAAGGCACGGTTTACGCTAACCGACGAAGGCAACATGAGTGAATATCTGGGCGTTCACACTCAACGCACCAATGACACCATCATACTCACACAACCGCAACTCATAGACCGAATCATACGAGCAATCAAGATCGATCCTAATGCACCAGGACGAACCTATTCGACGCCAGCCGTCAAACCGCTCCTACACAAAGACACCGGTGGCCCCGCTGCCACTCGACGATTCGATTATCGATCGGTTGTGGGGATGCTCAACTTCCTCACACGATCGACGAGACCTGACATCTGCTTCGCAGTCCATCAATGCGCACGCTTCATGGCTCATCCGATGAAGTCACACGAAGATGCCATCGAACGGATTGTACGATACCTCGCTCACACACGGGATAAGGGACTCCGCATCTCACCTACCAACGACTCCATTCACTGCTATGCTGATGCAGACTTCGCAGGAGGCTTCTCACAAGCCAACAACGACCCCAACACGGCAAAAAGTCGCACTGGATACGTCGTCCTGTACGCAGGATTCCCCATCATATGGAACTCCAAACTGCAAACAGAAGTTACGCTCAGCACCACCGAAGCCGAGTATGTAGCTCTCAGCCAAGCTTTACGAGAGGTTATACCCATGATACACCTCATCAACGAAATGAAGCAACACATATCGTCATTCGACACTTCGCCACCAACAGTTCACTGCACAGCATTTGAGGACAACTCCGGTGCCCTCGAACTCGCCAACGCACCCAGAATGCGTCCTCGTACCAAGCACATCAATGTCAAATACCATCACTTCCGTGAAGCTGTCAGTAAAGGGCTCATCACCATCGAAAAGGTCGACACGTTGGACCAGATGGCTGACATATTCACCAAGCCCTTGGCACGCCCACTATTCGAATCCCTGCGATTGCGACTACTGGGATGGTAAGCGCGGTCCGCCCGTGCCACCGACAAGAGGGAGTGTGCAGATTTAGTGCCAATTCCCGAATCTGGCCGAATCCGAACAATGAGTGTCGATGGACAGACGATACCGCACAAACCACGCGTAGGATCCACGTTGAGCAAATGACCGCTCCGCACAGTCATAATTTTTCAGAACAGACAGGTTTCACCCCCCCCCCCCCCCCCAACACCTCCGGTCACGTGAAAAACCTGCACACGCTAGCATTACGCTTGCCTTTCTTGGCACCATTGCCCTTTTTGGTGGGGCGATAGCTGTTTGCCACATCAAGGAGGCGACGATAGAGCTCCTCGAAAGAGTGCTCATACACCTGATACCCACTTTGGAGTAGGGCACGGCTGTATTGTTCTGGACTTGCTCGGTCCAAGATCTCGACCAGCTCAAAGTCTGGGAATGCCGTTGGTGTAATATTAGCTCCTGGCTTGGGCATGAATGGAAGGTACTGATTTAGTTCCAATAGCCGAGCACGGAAGCTTGCTAGTTCACCATGCTTGAATGAAGCATGTTGGCGCATGTAATTGCGCTGGCGTCGCCAAGCACTCGTTGGGTGTCCAAAGAATGGAGCACCCACAGCATTCAGTCCCTCCTGGAGCTTGCTGCTGGCTGATGAGGTGGTATTGCCACTGACTGCTTGCACTGCTGTCGCAAATCGATTCTGCGCATCCCCCATCAACAAGTTGTTGAGGTGGATCATCTTCTGTGCTGCAGTGGTCATTCTCTTTGCTGCCATGAGAGTATCAAACTCACGGCGGAACCTCAGCCATTCTTCTGCGCTCCCATCGTTGAACTTGAGGACTGATGTCTCCACTGTGTCGATATTGCCCTGATCTGATGGATCTTCATAGACATCCATTTTGAGGTACATGCTTTGAGGGTACTTCTTCTCCTTTGGGCTCTCCCAATAGAGGACAGGCTCCTGCCCTGGCTTGACTTCGCTCATCTTGCTTGGACTTGGATGCTCAACCGCAAGGAGTGATATCACTGTGCCTTATGCCGGCGTACGATTGAAGTTGTATTTTTTTTCTACGATTGATTTTGTACTTGATACGATTGAGGTTGGTGTTGATGATGTAATTCCAAAAATTATGATTACTTGAGCTATCTCTCTCTCTTCTGCTGTCTGCACCTCTTGGTCGATCGTATCTCAAGATGATTTGGTTTGCACCTCTTGGTCAATCGTATTCATGCATTTCGAGATTATTCGGTTTGCACCTCTTGGTCAATTTCTATTAGCCTTCTTGTTTTGAATGGAGGTCAATGGTTGGTTGAAGAGGTGTCTTCTCATATGCAAATATTTCTTTACGATTGAATCTTGACTCGTCTGACTTCAGTTTGAGTCTTGACTAATACGACTTCAGTTCGAGTCTTGACTAATCCGACTTCAGTTCGAATCTTGACTGATCCGACTGGATGGATTGTTAACACGACTCGTAGGTGAGACTAACAACGTGATTGCTTGGGTGACTTATTGTTGACTAGTATCTATTGTGCACAAGTCTAGGTCTTGTGTCACCAATAGTCTATCTAGCCAGCCGTCTAGGGCAACAAGGCGGTTGTCATAGACAAGGAGGGAATCGAGGCGAGTCTCAGTCAGTAGGATCTGGAGAGCCTGTAGTTCCCAGGATGATTGGACTCAGGTCAATGCAGGCATTGAGTCAGCAATGGTTCGTGAATGAAAGAGGAGGGGGGAGAAGAAAGGAGGGTGTTGCGTTCGTTGAAGTCAGGAAGTTTCGTGCCAAAATGAATTTCAGGCATCGGCGAGGGACACCATAAAATGGAGATAGTCTGTCCCTAATTGAACGTCAACTTACTTCTTGTGTTGCGAGTGGCTTTCATGACGTGGGATCCGTGTCCTCTGACGTTGAAGACGGATCGGGAAGCTACGACACGAAATAGATATAAATATTCAATCCCCGCTTCTCCCAATTGCAAGCAAACCAGTGGAAACAAGGGGCCAAAACTCCGCAGCCACTGTTGTCGTGAACACCGTTCCACATTTGGTGCAGGTAGCAGGCCAGTACCATGAGAAATTTATGAGGGATATGTCTGCAGGCCACGAGCCAGAGTTGCGCTTTGACCCAGGATGGATGTGCATGGGAGATGGGACATGCACTCAACTGAAGGGGACATTGCGGTTTCTGCATTCCCAGCCGGAAAAGCTGAGTACATACTGAACAGCTTGTCATGGAAGCAATGTAGTACTAGTATAGTACTGTGTCACACACAATTTGATAGGAGCGTTGTCTATTACAGTGATTAGATCGTTGACATTGACAACTGGTGTGGAGTGCCTCAAGTGGAGCACCTCGTGCTGCTGGCAGAGTACGATTGATACCGCGATGTGCCGCCTTAACAACATCCGAAGTTCTGGAGTAACGCCCACCTCAAGTGCTCACTTGCAACCCTTGCAAGCAGACGAAGTGTCACACATCTTCGTGCGTTTCCGTCTCGGAGGCCAGGCGACTCCCATTCGCGTGACCGTCGTCTCGCCGTCGCTGTCATCAGACCCGGATCCATCCTTCCTCATGTCTGTCGTGGTGCTACCGATGCTGCAACCTCCACTGCCAACTCGGTTTCTCATGACCGCTGCCACGGCGGATCCAGAAACAGATGCACCTGTGCCACTTATACCGCTACCATCACCGTCTGATAGATAGGTTTGCGCCTGGATGGTCTTTTCCAATTCCCGCTTGCGTCGAAACCCGTGAGATACTTTCTCTCGTGCGGCCTCGTCGGAAGCAGTCACCCACATTTCATCTTCATCACGCCTCAGAAACTTCGCAGGGGTGGCCTTCACCAGCTTCACAATCTTCTCTGCCAGCTCCGTCTTCTCCTTCCGCCCTCCGTTGTTGTATTCATCGTAATGAGCAGCCAAGATATCGTGCAACCGGCGGTTTCCGGGATGACCTTGGAACGGCTTGCCGCGCCCTAACAGGACATCGCAAAGCGACGGAACTTCGACAGTGTTTCGGTACTTCTCCGGATCTTGATCCCGGAGCTTTCGGCGGGCGATCCATTTGAAGAAACCACCCTTCTTCCATTCACCACGCGTGGTCACCGGGAACGACCGGACAGGCAACCCGAATGACATTAGGATGTAGTGCACTTCCTGATGCGTGCCTGCGAGCCATCGGCACGGATGGGGAAGTGTGTACAAGAAAGTACATTCGTGGTTGCAACCATGATCCAGTGCCATGAATGATACGGGAATATGTGCCATACAGCAGGCACGTATCATCATGCATCGCACACATCGCACACATCGCACACATCGCACGCACCGATGCGTTCATTTGAATATGCCAACGGCAAAAACAAGCAGAGACATGTGAGATGGCGAAGATTTTGGTACTCGTGGATACTGGAGATCTACTCCGGAACGGTTTTGCGACGGATACTATGGTTGCCATTGCCGTTGCCAATACGGCTGAAGCCATCATTGCCATGGGATGGCCCTGCTCTCTGTCAGGAGTACAAGTATTCGCTACAACCACGGTACATCGAGCGAAGTTGCCCGCGCAGACGCCTCGATGCGCACATGTACACACGCATACATGTACCAATGCACCTATCCACCCGCAAAATTCCCCAAACAAGGCAAGCACGCCACGTACCATAATGCATCCTCATGCGACATCGCGCATCAGTTGGGAGCCCCATGGTGATCAACGATATCAAGGGCTTTAGAACTGGATGGTTGAAGCAGCAGTGGAAACTTGCGATGCGGAACGGAACTGCATTTGCCACAGCACAAGCACCCCACCAAACATTGCGTTCGTCGGCGTCCAGGGATGGCACGAAATCGATACCATAGCCAACGAACACAATGCCATTCTTCTGAGTTTCTTCGTCCTCGGTAAGTGCCATCGAGAAGTACCAAGTCAATCGAGCCTATTCAAGGCACGAGGAGAGTGCGCCGCGAGGCGAAGCAAGTAAAGTCGGATGGCATTTCGCATGGCATGCAAGGTTGATCCCAAGCCAGAGATATGGAACAGCGATCAAAGACACAACACCAATGAAACCGAAGACGAATGTGTTTGGACCAATGGCAAAGAAGCGGTGAGTGCAAGCCATCTGTGCATCCCGCTGTCCATCCAGACGCTTTGTCATGGACAGTTGCTCCTCAATCAATCAATCAATCAACCAAGCAATCAAGCAACCAACCAAGCAACCATTCTAAAAATGATAGGATGCATGATACTTCTTGCAACGATGCAACATGACGACAGATGCACGGATCACTCACCATGAATATATGTGGCTTCTTGGTTCGGAAGAAGCGTCGGTGATACCTCTCCCACGAGAAGACGACGGCGCGGCCCGACGAGTCGCGTTGGGGGAGGAGCTGCATGCCAGCACAGCCACACAGCACCTCTCTCGTCTCCTCATCCATATCTTCGAGCATGGAGATATCCTTGGTGAGCTTCTCTTCGCCCCACAGCTCCAGTTTGGTGGCAAAATGCCGTACGATGCGCTTGGCTGCCTGTTGCGGCCGATACGATTCACATCGCAGAAATTTCAGGTACATGCTTTTGACATACGCGTAGTTTTTGGAGCAGGCCTGATCGAATGCGGCTCTGCCATTCGCGCCCTTCTGAGATGATGGCAGGGATTCAGATGTTGCGTGACGGTCGTGCATCAAGCAATGCTCCATTTCTGCAAGCTTGGTGGAAAGGAATTCTTCCGTTTCCTCTGCCATAGGAGAAACCCCATGGATGTCCTCGTAGGCTTTCTCGCGTTCGACTATCGACATGGCGTGCATCTCATCAGCCAGTAGCTTGTCGATCTTCGACTCCTTCAGCTGCGTGTAGTCCGGCGCCATCGAATGGGTCGCTTCGACCAGATCGGCTACCATCGTTTCATTTTCAGAGCCGTCAAGGTGCTGCGCATCGTGTTTGCTCGTGGTGGCCGTCGCTTGGTCGAGCAGTGTTCGGTCCGTAGCTTGACAAGATTTGCGGTGAGTTGGTTTGTGATGGAACGTGTGCTCCTTTTCTTGTATGCCGAAGCCATCATCCTGCTGCCAGTCATGCCGCTGTTGCGTCCCTAGCTTGTGCTGCGATGTAGCGGGAAATTGCAATGGATTGAGGATGGCATCGATCGGAGTCGACGAGAGTCCCGGCGCTTCATGCGGGTTAAGTCGTAGCATAGCCTTGTCCATGTTCACATTCATTGGTGAGCTCAGGCTATCGTTTGTCTGCGTGGTGCCGTCTGCGTTCATATTGCCGAATAGACCTATGGTGTCATCAAAGCTATCATTCACATTTCTGTTTGCATCGTCGTAGATATCAGGGATGTGCTGATTCATGATGTGCTCATTCATCATGTCGCGATCCATAGCGAATCGTTGCCGAACTTGTTGCTGCAAGGGAGACGATGTTGTTTGTGTTGTTGGTTGAAAGCTGCGGGTACCAGCACCTGGCTTGCTGCCTTGCAAGATCTCGTCCGATCGAGCCACGGTTCAACTCTCACGCACGCTTCCCTGATTGGTCGTCTGGGGCCGTTTCGGATGCAGGGAGAGTCGAGTCGAGTCGAGTAGCGTGGTTTGTGCACTTTAGAGATGATTGCTACACGCTCATTCCCACTGTTTCCGCTGTCCCACTCTCGATCGAAAGCAGAGCTTCTCTATATGTGTTCTATGCTGTGTTGTGTTACGTTGCGTTGTGCTGTTCTGCGACCTGCGATCACTTGTGGCCACTTGCTCACTTCTGCCTATCTGATGAGTTGCTCGCTGGGTTCGCCGGCTTCGTTGCCTCCTCGCTTGATGGCTCGGCTACCAACACAATGGTACTTCAGCTGCTCGTTGCTGGTTGGGGTGCCGTTATGTTTGTGTAGAACTTGATTTTGTGTTTGGTGCAGCACAGCATAGCATAACACGGCGGTCCTCCTCTTCTCTCCAATGTCTTGCCCCTCACCGACTTTTGTGTTTCGCCTGCTGCTCGTCTGCGTGGATGGTCTGCAACGTCGCCAGAGTATGGCACAAACTATGACTCGCACATCAAGAGAGCAACTCCTCAACCTTTCGTCCAGTTTCTTTCCATGTACACAATCGGAAATCTCCATCGGAAAGGAAACCTGTCACTTGTGTAAACGTCTTCGTGTGAAGGTCCACGAAAGTCCTCCCATCTGTGAATACTGGCATTGCGAGCTGTGGGCGTGAGTGCCGATCACTTGGGTGGTGGTGACCTTGAAGCAAACATCGTCTGTGCCGCCCTTTCTCCTCGGCTCATCCTGTCCTCCTCTGTTCTCTCTCCCTGGTCCGTCCGAATCCACGTGCTCCACCCAATTGAGGCGTGGTTCTGTCGCAGTCTCCACCAAGTTGCTGATCTGTCTGTTTCGATCACAAGTGCCTCAATACTTATGCACCACGCAATGAAGTACTTATGGAGGACTGCACCAGCGAGGTGGGTGGATCTTTTGGATCGCATCCGCCAACAGGAATGTTGACTTTGACAAAAAGACGATAAGATGCATCGATTAACGAAATTGCAAGACGAAGCAAAGGCGTGTAGAATCGTGGGTAAATGGATGTTCGCTGCCCAACTTGGCTACAGTAACAACGGCTTCGACTCATGCGAGTGTTGCAGTCATCTTCGATGCCTTTGCCCGACGCGGCAACGCATTCGTTGGCGAGCAAACCACGATCAATCCCAGGCGGCGTATGCGGTTTCCACGACTATGACTCACACAATCGCACAAATTTCATTCTTCCACGCTTTCTGGATCCCACTCGTGAACCGATAGTTTCCGTGACTCACAACAAGCATGATCCACACGTCATTTTCTGAAATCGTGTCTTTCGTCTGGCATTCTTCCGTGCCAGTTGTTTGATGACGTTCTGCGCTTCGGAGTATCGCACGCTCTTGTGGATTTTTTGGTGACATCCACGCAGGTGTGATGGTTGGCACAGAACGAAAGATCTACAGGCCGCGACCGAGAATCCGAACCCCAACATCCACTGCCTCTTTTGCGAACAGGTTGCTTCAACCCGTTGGCTGTGGAGTTGTGCGGAATTGCGTCGCCTTCTTCCCCATGACTGGAGGTGGTGACATGAGATCCTCTCCCACCTACACGCACGCGGCATTGTGTGGTGCACGTACCATGCGATACATCATACTAATCTGCCGCGGCCTCCACGTCCGCCTTCGCTTCCCTGTTTGTTCCCTTGCGACCTCGCCGCCTGCTTTTGGCTTCTCTCTGGTGCGGTGTTTGTGTTTGGTGTTGGTGGTACGGGGTATGATTCTGTTTGGAGGCAGGGCAATGTCTCTGTCCGCTCCATCAACCACAAGGGCGGTGAGGGTAGTACTCTGCTCTACTCCGACTAACATTATTGCTGAGGTTCTGCTCTGAAGTCGGTTGTTCATAACTTCTATGATTAGCACCGTACGCCAACAAGAGCAACCAAAGCATGGATCTCGCAATGAGCTCGCCAACCACATCCGGCGATGCGCGTCACAAGTACCGTGCGCGGACTCCAAGCCAGAGCCACGGCATCTTGTACGATTCCTCTGATCATCTCTCCATCTTGACACAGCTCAATGGCAGTATCTGGAAAAGCATCATCGGCTTTTGCGTGCTGAATGTTGGGCTGGCGATCACTGTCCATTTGTTGCGAGACCATTACTTCGATAGAATCGAGGTGTCAGACCAAGGCCATGGCTTCATGGGCGCTGTGGTGGCCTTCCTGCTGGTCTCTCGCGTGAACACCGCCATGGCGAGGTACAATGAATCCTGCACCAACCTCGGGATCATGTTCAACGAAAGCCGTGAGTACTGGTGCAATGATCCAACCCTAATGTCACGCTCATCTGTGCATTGAGAATGTCCAACAGCAGCTTCGCCGGAATGCACCTCGGCCTATGAAAGTCTCCTTCGTTTCGCTCTCGCCCACACCCATATATCCTCACACTTTCTCATTTTTGATAACATGTTCATGCTCGGCGCGCCTCAATCGCGTTCGCCACTTCCCTAATGCTTCGGCTGTCGATAGGCGAATTGATCACCGTCATGTCGATCTTGTCTGCCGATGGCAATGCCGACGAGGAATCCAAGAAGTGGAGGCTGGAGGTTGCGTACCGCACGCTCCTTCTGCTCCGAACATGCATGGCGGTCGTGGATTACCCCACCGCCGGCATCCCTCCATGGGAGTTGCCAGAGCTCAATGGCGAAGAGCTTGAGGATGTGCGGAGCAACACCTACCTCAACCCGCAGACCCGAAATCTGGTGCACCATGAACGGACTGAGTTTGAAGAGTCGTTGAGGGTGCCCACACGCATCGCTTTCCTGCTGAGGCAGTCCATCCACTCGCACAGCAAGCGTCTCCAAGTCCCTTTGGAGCTCATCTTCGAACACAGATGCTTGACCAACGTCGATGTCTTCCTCAACGCATATGCTGGGTGAGTTGCTCCGGTGTGCACCGTAATTGGAGAGGCCGTAGTTGCATCTCTGCTAATTTCTTTCTGCGTTCGCCTCTCGATTGATCCACCCATCCAGCAGCTTGGCAGAACATATTGCGACGCAGAAAACTCGCGGTTCGATCACGGCATGAAAAAGCTCACACAGCCAAATGGTGTGCTCTGCTGTGACTCAATCGGAGTCAACCCCACCCAAACCTCAATCTCACCCTATTTTCATCCATCCAACCATCCATCCAACCTTCATCCTTTGTTGCTGTGCCATTCGCTTGCTTCTTTGCCGTTGCATCAACGCATCATCGAACCATCGCCCAAATGTACAATTGCAATCCACCATGCATCATCATGATGTCAGAATGCGCAAGTTCTTGACGACCCCCGTGCCATTCCCACTCGTTCAAATGACGCGCACCTTCAACTTCGCGTACGTCTTCACCGTCCCATTCGTCCTCTTGAGCGATGATTCCTCGATCTACGCGCACTGCCTCCAAGTCTTCATCCTCACCTACGGTTTCGTCGGATTGGAATTGGTCGCCATCGAACTGGATGATCCATTCGGTGACGACGCCAACGACTTCGACAACCTCGTCGTGGCCGAGACGGTGATGGAAGACGTGTACCTGACCATCAGGAACATCGATGGCGAGGAGGCCAGCCGCAAGCTGCGCGAGAAGATGGGACACGTGCGCGTTGCCAACAGGCCCGAAGAGGCCGCGCCCAGCGAACCCGAAGCAATGGAAAGCGACGTCGAGAATCCCAGAGAGTCAGAACCTTTCGATTCGTTGAGATCAGATCGTGCTGAGGAGTCCGAGCGTTTCCATTCTCTCCGAGCAGTCGGTGTCGAGGAATCTTCCGACATGACTGAAACTTGTTGAGCATTGTCGCATCATCAGCGGCAAGGCTGGTAGCATGGATGATAGATCACACGGGTCTTCATACTCAACTATTTGCAGTATGATACATATTAATACACTTTAGAACAAGCAAAGAACAACCAGGCAGAAGAGAGAGAGAGACTTGAGTTGATTGATGAATACATGCATGGTGCCCATGACGGATTACATATGTAGCACTGGTGGCACTGGTTCGGAATCAATACTCTCAAGCCAGTCGCTGTTGGCAATGAGCATGTCTTACTTCGCTCTGTTGCATTTGTATCGAATGCATCTTGAATCATTGAACCATTGGATTGTGGTCTCGCAGTCAGGGCCACCATCACCACTTTCGTCACCGCAGGTTCCTGCAGAAACAAGAGGGAGGCAGATTGTAGCAGATCTGTGGATCGTAGCAACGAGCATCGCCGCGAATCAATAATCCCCCACACTCCACCCGTTTCCGCATTTCTTTGAAACGCCCTACCACCAGCTCTTGTTCTTCACCAAAGCCGCATTGCGCTCATGTCGCCGTTCATTCTCGGCTTTGCGGCAATCCTTGTAGGCTTGGAACAGCGGCTGGCAGGCCCCGCGGTTGTCGTAGTTGCGTTCGATGCACTGCAGTGATGCCGCGTGCTGCTTCTTGCAATCCGTCATGAACAATGCCGGAGAATCCTTGACTTCGCCGTTGGAACCGATGACGGCACCTGCACCCTGCGTTTCCCTGCCGTGCGGCGATGGCTTGGGTCGTCCGTGTCTGTGCGTGGGTTGTTGTGCAATCGCATCGGCATCTCCCGTTGCCGCAGTCCCATCGTTCGAACCCACGTTGAGGTTTTGCGCAATGCGCTCGTTGGCCTGATTCATCTTGGCTTTCGTGACCGCGTCGATGTCATCGAAGGACCGCTTGGTGGTCTTGGCGGTTGTCACGTCCGCTGGCGGTAGCTGCGCTGCCGTGTCGGTATCAGCCGCAGCCGGTTCGGCCTGTTTCTTCCAGAAGAGCATGATAGAGTGCGTGCGTGCGTGCGTGCTTGCTTGTGCTAAAGAGGCCTTTGCGAGGAAGATGAGCGATCTCGTTGCTGATACGATAGATGTCGCGAAGTAGCGGTTTCTATGTTCATCGTCGGCGTCGTCATGGTGATGGTCAGCATCCTCATGACAGCAGGCGCCGTGCTTGTTGTTGTTTGTCCACGATGTCGTTGTTGCTTCGTGTGGTGCTTCGGTTTGCAACAAAGTACATCAACTCGCTGACTCATTACTTAGTCCCGCGATCAGAACAGCTCGGGAATGAGAACAACACAACGACAACATCGCACGCATTCTATTCCGACGAAGCTAGACACATTTGCTCACAAAATCACTCCAAAATTCTTCTAGCAGCATCCATCATCTGGAGTACTCTCTATTGAGAGCAATCGTCTGCATCTCTGGAGGCATGGTCTATTAATGGTATGTCATCATTAGATGTGCTTCTTGCTCGTCCGTTGGCTGCCGTTCATGATGACCTTCCTCCCGTTATCGTGATCGTCGTCGTTGCCTTCTGTCATGCATTCGAAACAATCACCAAGACTCTCGTCAAATTCGGCCGTATCCAGAATCGTCCAATGATCCCCAGACACCAGCACCTTGTGGATGCACGTGATGCCACGGTCTGCCAGCATCTGCGCGTACTGGGTTGAGGAGAAGAAGACTCCCAAGATGGGCCGCAAGATCGGAAGGGCCATCTCATTCTCGCATTCCACCAAGTAATGCGGGATGTTGGGGATGTTGTACTCGAAGAGCGGCGATGGTATGGACGCGGACGTGTGGCCGAACACTTTGCTCACAAGCCACTCCTGGAACCATGCGAACGACGTATCCACACCGTAGTCTTTCACGTCCGCGCTGAGCTTCGTGTCGGGATCGATCGTTGGACTTGATGCGTTTGCGTTGGCGATCATTTGTTTTTGCTGCTGCCATTGCCGTTGCTGTTCGGCGGAAGGCGTCGGAGCCACCGCCAGGACTCCGGACAGCATTAGCACGCTATCCATCCACAATTCTGGAATCGGCAGGCCGTGCGCCTTCCATCGCCGCTCCGGAAACGACAGCACGGATGCCGCTACATGACCACCCGAGCTGTATCCGCCGAACACGATCAGCGGTTTCTGTGCGTCTCCTTGCGTCGTCGCATCTTGGTGCAAGACGTAGTGCGTGTTTGAGTGCACCCATTTCAATGCCGCGAGGACGTCGCTCGTCATGTCGTCAAAGTTGGCAGCTGTGGATGCGAAGTATCGCATCAGCAGGAGGACTGTCACGCCGATGACTTCGCCCAGCGCCACCTTCCCAAAATGAATGCTCGGTTGTTCTTCGCCGGCATCACTGGTATCGCCCAGCCGCTGTTGCTGCAACAGCACAATGGTCAGGACCAGCATGATCGTGATGCATTCCGCCAGCGACAGATGCGGGAATGCGCCGCGATGGCGGATGCAAACGCACGGCACGCCGTGCTTGGACGTGATGACCTTGGGTCCGGAGGAGTTCCACCACGATGTCATCCAGTACACAGGCGCGATGCGCCCCATCCAGGCGGATCCGCCGACCAGGACCACGATCATCGGTGGCTTTCCTTCTGCATCTGTGGAAGCAACAGCAGCAGCATCAGCAGCATTGTCTGTGCTGTCTGCTTGATAAGCTTCTTCTGGCCGATAGATGTCCAGCGCCTGCTCGAACCCATCCGTTCCAGCGTACTGCACTTGTTCGACATTGTATCGGTACTTCTTGCGTTGCAGCGTCATGGTGGATTGTCGCACGCGGCCGAGTGAGAGTGCTGATGATGGTTGTACGACTATGGCAGAGTGGTTGGATGGCAGAGCAGCGGAGAGCTGAGTGCGCCTTGTTCAGATTCGATCAACCTTTTGTGCGCTGTTGATGTCGGCAGTGCTTCTGCTCCTATTCGCGACACTCGACAATCTACACCAATACTTTTGTTGTTGCTGTTGTTGTTCCTGCGACCCATACGTGTACGACCTATGCATGCACTGGTGGTGATGTCGTCGTTGCTGTTGTGCGAGTAGGAGCCATCAATGCAGATTTGGACCGTTCCTTCACGATGTGTGACGGCGTCTTTTGTGTGACAATTCTCTCAAGAACCAATTGGACGAATCCTGCATCGTTCCACACCTGCAGACAGAAACCAACCGTTCTCAGCATGTCTGGTTGGCGAAACGCGCATTTCTCACGAGTTCGTCACTTTTCGCTTCTGTTTGTTCTCTCGTTTGTGCAAAAGAAGAACAACATGGTTCGGTTTTGGATGGAGTTCGGTGGAAATATCGATTTACTTCGAATATTATCGACTCATTCGAATACTCCAGTTCTGTTTCGTTGTCAGCCTTGTTGTATCTTCCACATCCAGCGGTGTTTCTACACCTACAATTCACAAGGAGTTCTCATTCCAGAATTCCGTCGCAATTTCTGCTCACCAACGTCAGAGCAGAATCGCGTTTTCCATGGCGTGAAGCGGAGAGGCGTTCTCCTGTTTGCCGACTCCGATCCATCATGTGGATCGTACCGCACCACACGCACGTACTATCAGATACCTGCACTCACGTGACAACATCAACAACCATCAATCCATGGGCGTTCTCACCAAAAACGAACCTCGTCCGTGCGCAGAATGGGGAGGCGCAAGGCGCCCAAAGCTGCTTCAGCGTTGTTGCGAAAGAGAGATCCATCTGAATTCTCATGGTGGTGACACGTCTCTGCGATTGGCCAGGGCACGGCACGAGCATGGTCCCCTGCGAGAACAGCAGCACTGCTGCGACGGGCAGCATCAAACGACGGAATTGAGTCAAAAGCGTACGATCAATGGTATGTCTGGTACGAGTATGTGCAAAACTGCGAGAGAGGAATCCCACATAAATTGCAAACACCAGAAACGGCCGCAGTAAACGAGTATTTACACTCGCCTTCATTACCACGTTCACCACCACCATCACGCCCGCGGCCCGTCCATCCCGCTCGCAAACCTCTCCATCTTGAGCAGACCAGTCCATCGCGAGCCAAGATCGTGAAGCGTCACCATTGACGAGAATCCTGCGGAACCGCAATGACTATGCCGGCGTCAACTCGTGCCCCCCGCTCATATCCAAGAGCAAAGACTCCTTCCCAAAGCCACGGCATCCTCTACGATTCTTCTGATCACTTCTCTGTGTTGACGCAGCTCAATGGGAGCCTGTGGCCACGCATTATTGTGTACTGCTTCGCCAATGTTAGTTTGATGGTGATCGGCCGCTACCTACAGGAAGAGTACTACAAAGATCTCGAGATCTCGGACGAAGGGCACAACTTCATCGCCGTGGTGGTTGCCTTCCTCCTGGTTTCTCGCGTCAACCTTGTGCTCAGCCGCTTCGACGAGGCTCGACAGCATCTTGGAGTTATGTATCGCGAGACCCGTAAGTACCATACTCCATGCTTTCGTTTTTTTCGATTCTGCTCCATCATTCCATGCCTTTCCACACCATGCCTTTTGATCATCCTTCCCAATTGCTGCTGTGCAACGATCTCAGCTCTGCACTATTTCACTTTGCTTCATCTTCGCACGCCGTCGCTCACCTTGCTTTGCTTTCACTTATGTACCATCTCCTGCCACGCCGCACAATTGCACAACTAAATAACAGGCGAGCTAATCTCGTCAATGGCAGTTCTATCTGCGAAAGGCAACGATGACGAAGCCTCGAAAAAGTGGAGGTTGGAAATCGCGTACCGCGCCCTCATCCTTCTGCGCACCAGCATGGCGGTCGTTGACTACCCGAGCGACAACATCGCTCCCTGGAACCTGCCAGAGCTGAGCGGAGAGGAGCTGCAAAACATTCGCAACAATTCGTATCTCAATCCAGACGTCCGTTGCTTGGCTCATCAACAACGCACCGAGTTCGAAGAGTCGATGAGAGTCCCAACTTGGATTGGCTACCTTCTGAAGAAGTCGATCTGTTCCCATTCCCAGCGCTTGCAAGTCCCGCTGACTGCGATGCATGAGACCGCACTGTTGGCCAGCGTTGATGGATTCATGGGCGGGTATTACGGGTGAGTCCTGTGCCTGCTTCGTTGTTGTCGTTGGTGCCGTTGGTGCGAGTCCTTCTGTGGATAGTACAGCCCGACGATCAACATTCGAGTCTCGGCACTCACTGGTAAATGGGCTCTGCAATATTGATCTTTGCATGCTTCCTCATTCCGATCACTTCGCCTTCACTGCACCGTACCGTACGGTTATACTCTGTCGAATGTTGGGATGACGTCCTTCTGCGTCCTCTGATTCTTCATTGTTCGGACGCAACCAACACTCTCCCCCCCCCCCCCCCCCCCCCCCCCAATATTCTGCTACGCAACGCCACAGAATCCGAAAGTTCTTGACAACCCCGGTGCCGTTCCCCTTGATTCAAATGGCGCGCACCTTCCTCTTTGCGTACGTCTTTACCGTGCCGTTCGTCCTTCTGGGAGACGAGTCGCCGCTCCTCGCCCACTGCTGCCAGGTGTTCATCCTCACCTATGGCTTCGTCGGTTTGGAACTCGTCGCCATCGAGCTTGATGATCCCTTCGGCGAGGATGCCAACGACTTCAACAACCTGGCGATGGCGTACACCACGATGGAGGACACGTACTTGACGATGAGAGACGTGGACGGACCGGAGGCAAGTCGCAAGCTGCGCGAGCGACTTCGTGAGGTCTCACCCAACGAAAGAGAAGAGGAGAACCTAATTTGGAACTCGGAGGTCACGGAAGCCACCGAGCTGTTGGGCCGGGCTGACAGTTGCTGAGCTGCCAGGAGCACCATGTTCGTGCCACTCACTTCGTACTCGTATGGCGTAGAGGAATGTATGAATCCATTTTTAGAACATTTTATAGATTTTGATTCGACCCAAATCTGTTCCCAATGAGCTATTGATGAGTGATTGCGGTGTATTGTATCTCACATTCACACTCACGCTCACATTTACCATGTGTTGGGCATTGGCTGGAAGGAACAACACTGCTGCTGCTGCTGCATCGGAAATTGAACGTTGTTAACCTCGTTGTTGCTGCCAAACCCCATTGCTGGGAATTGCATGCACTTGCCGCTTCCAATCCCTCCATTGCTCATGTCCGCGCCCCCTCCTGCCGCCATGGAACCAAAGGCGCGCTGCATCAACACCTGCTGCTGGGCTTGCTGGCTCATGAAGTTCCACGATGCTGCCGATCCTGTCATTTGCGGTAGTAGTGTCGTGGACGCCAGCATCTGCTCATGCTTCTGGCGTAACCGCTGTTGTTGCTGTGCAGCTTCGGCCATGGCGGTTTGCTTCATCGTGATGGTATTCACCTCGCGCTTTCTGCGGAAGCCGTGGCACACTTTCTCCCTCGCAGTGTGGTCATCCACCTCCATCCAGATGTCATTCTCATCACGCTTGAGGAATCGTCCAGATGCATCCTTGATCGACTGCACTAGATCCGTGGCAATCTTTGTCTTTTCGCGCCGGCTGGACATGTCGTACTGTTCGTACTTGCTGGCTATCACATCGTGCAGGTACTTGTTTCCTGCGTGCGCCTGGTTTGGCTTGCCACGGCCGAGCAGAACGTCCGAACGCGAGGGTAGCTCCACGGCGTCCTTGTACTTTTCAATGTTCTGCTCCTTCTTGTATCGGCGCTGGGCCCATTTGAGGAAGCTCGTGCGTCGCCATTCCCCGTCAGTGTTGATTGGCAAGGCATCGTACGGTATGCCGAAGGTCATCAATGAGTACAGGCATTCCTGGTGCGTTCCTGTGGTGGACATTGTGACATTGCAATAGTGTGGCAGTGTGATGTCGAATGGAGCGAGAGGTTTTGTGAGTGTCGCAGAGTTGGCATCACGAGAAAAAGGCAGACACACCGTATACACCGTAGGCATTACAATCGAAAGCACAGCAGAATACTGCGCACGGGTCAATCAACACTGGAACACATTCACAGATGTTCAATGCGATCCAATGCAACGCAATTTCACGCAATACCGTGAATAGGAAAGGCAACGTACCGAGATGAGTTCGAATACGGCAGCGCACTGTGCCGACGACGCCGAGCGAAAGCAGGGAGATGATGGGCTGCAGCTTGGGATCGTTGTAGCAGTAATGGAATCCCGTGATGCGGACCGGCATGACGTTGGCCACGCCGCAGCATCCCCACCAGACATTCAATTCATCCTCATCCAAGCGCGCAACGAAGTCGAGACCGTAACCGATGTAGACGATGCCGTTGATTTGCGTCTCGACATCCTCCGAGAATGACATCATGTAGTACCAAAACAGACGGTTCTGTATTGAGTGTAGTGAATCGTAGTGTTGCAGTGTATTTTGTTGGATGCATTGCGTTGAGCGTGTTAGGATGTGATACGACGAGCAAGGTTCGGTTCATCGTGAGAAGATGGCAATGCATACATACGCTCGAGGCACATAAGGTTTACAGCATATCACAGCATATGACAGCATATTACCCCACGCCTTGCCACGTCACACCACGCCTTGCCGCGATAAAACACGATACGGATACTTCACATGAATTAACATCATCGATTCCAAAACACGCACCATGAAATGCTTGGGATCGTCGGTGCGGAAGAATTGGCGTTGGTACTTCTCCCACGACAGCGTGATCGCTCTTCCCGACGTGTCGCGACATGGCAGCAGCTGCATGCTGCCACCATCAAAGAAGAGCTGCTTCATTTCGTCGTCAAAATCGTCTATGGTGATGTTCTTCGTGAGCTTATCGGCGCCCCACAGCTCTAGCTTGGTCTCGAAATGGCGCACGAGACGATGCGCCGCGTCCTTGGCGTTGTGCGCTTGCGAACGCAGGAACCGCAGCTGGAAGTTGCGATCGAGGACGAAGTCCGCGTTCTGTTGCAAGGCCTGCAGGTAGGCCGCTTTGCGCGGGATCTTGTCGATGGCCGTCTGCAGCTGCTGTAGCGCGGTCTCGAGAATCTCAGGCGTCTCCTCGAGGGCCGTCGAGACGCCGTGGATCTCTTCGTAGACCTTCTCCCGCTGCTGCATGGTGAGGGACTTCATCTCGTTGGCGAGGATGCGATCGTGATTCCAATGCAGCTGCTCCGTGGAGGGTGGCGTGAAGTCGACGAAGTCCGCATCGTTCGGGATGATGACATCCATTCCATGCCGCGATGGTGGATTGGGATCATTCGAGACCAGTCCGAGGGGTGCGGCTTCGGAAGCAGACTGCGGCGCGGAGGAGGATGCGGCGGAGACCACCGTTGCGGTGTCTTCCGTTAGCTTGGGTGTGCCATCGCCATGGTGCTTCCTCCCTGTCACCTGCGAAGGTTGCGGAGGGGTGATTGGTGTCATGGCTGGGGGCATCGTCTTTCAATGTCTTCCGGTTGGACTCGGAGGTGGACAGTGAGATTGTTGTGATTGTTGATGCTGTTGTTGATGCAGTTGTTGACCAATGCGAACCAGCGTGGATCAATGTGGACTGTGACACAAATAGACGCAGGATCACAAGCGCGAGAGCGAGCTTGAGAGTGGAGCCGGATACTCTGCGACCTACGACCTATGGGAATTCTCTTGGTTTGCAGGCCTGGCCTGAGCTTAGGTTGTTTGTGTTTGTGTCTGTGTTTGTGTTTTTGCTCGTATTATACAATACTATACTCTCCCTCGCACTTGTGTGGAAGGTATCGTTGCTGTTTGGTCTTGCTCTGGAGGTGGAGTGATGTGATGTGGGGCGATGTGAGAGTGAGAGCGAGGTGAAGCTATTGTTGTGTGAGAGTGAGAGTGAGAGGGAGAATGAGGAAGTGGGGAAGTGGATGATGTTGGTCTCTGCAACCGTAAAGGCCCTGCAAACTTCGTGTTGTTGTTGTGTTCGTCATCACCTTTGGTCTCTGTTTCGGTGTTTCTGCGTTCTCGTTGTGTTTTCTTGCCTCTTCAAAATGGCATCCGCTGCTATTCGTTGTACGTACGTATTAGTAGGGAGAGTACACGCACGCGTACCTTACTTGAAGGCGTGTCGATGTGGTGTCATGCGCTTGAATGTGTGCAGCGCTTTTCAATTTTGGGTGGATGGAACACGAGGTGCCAGGAACTGTAGCTCGTAGTTAAGCTTCATGAACAGGCCAGGCCGCCTTTTCCTCCCTATGGTAATCTGTATTATAGTTGGGAGTTATGTCATCACTTAGACAAGGAGGACTTTATCCATCGTCACAACGAATACACATTAAAACGTGTCGAGTCGGCAGCAAAGACCTCGAGCTACCATCGTGAAATTAGGTCCTTCTAACAGCGTCCGTCACGTCAGCACACGAGGAATGTGCCCCATGTGCGTACTCAATGCGGTGGTTCAGCATGTATTAACCTTCAACATTGCTCAGCCAGTGCGAGTATGTGGCAATGCGGTCGGTGAATCTGCACTGGCCACAAAAAATCAATCTCCAACCCCAGAGAGGGTCGAGAACAACGACCTACTATACACACTTGTACTCTCAAGCACTGTCTATTGGTAGTCTGACACACTCCGCAACTGAAGATGTGGTCGTATCGAGGCTTACAGAACATAAAACTAGCATAGTACGACTAAGTGACTCCTATCATTCTCGTAACATCATCAAAGTTGTTGATCGCCTTACTGATGGCCATCGGCGGTGGCGGACTCTGCACTGCTTCTCTACTGTCGCGCATTGCCATAGCGCGCCTCACTGGACATAGCGTTCTCATTGTCTGGGCTGCCTCCGTCTCTGTCTCCCTCTCTGTTGTGTGCGTGTCGGTCTTCGCATCACATCATCTGGTTTTGCCTTCTCTTTTGTCGTGGTGATGGGCACCTTCGGGTTCGCATAACCGCAATTCCTTCGGGAGTGGGCACCCATCGCCGACAGCAGCTGCCGGCGCAGCGGCAACATCCACAGCTCTCACGTTTCATCATCCGCATCATTCTCATCGTCGCCCATTCCACCATCGGGGTGCTCCTGCCTCCATTTGCGAACGAGCTCCATTTCGTTGTAGTGACGCTTGCGATGTTCCTGGAACTCCAGCTTCTTCATTTCTGTTCGTTGCTTGTCCACGCCCTCCATCTTATCGCTCTCCAGATCCATCTCACCCTCTTCTCCGCTACCGGCGGCGGCCATCCCCTGGCTGCTTGGCGAGGACGGGTACTGCTCGCGCACAGCAGCGACGCTGTCGAGCTTGTTTTGCAGCGTGTCCCACGATATGGTCGGGTGTCCGCGGTTCGTGGGCGATTCCTTCATCCGCATCTCGCGGCGTCCGCTGTGACTGCCATCCGTTTCGCTGCCGCTGTCGTACGAATGGTGATGGTACGGTGTGTTGGGCTCCTCGATCTTCATTCGGGTCCCCCGCAGCTGGTCATGCTCTTCGATGGCGACCTCGTCCCAGGTCAGCTCCTTCGGATCCTTCTTCCTCGTCTTGTCCTTCACCAGGGCTGGCTTGGGCTTCAGCAGCGCCGCTTCCGCGGCCTCCGCGCTTGCCAGTGATGCGGCGTTGCCTGTTTGTGTGAATCCTGATGACATGGTGCTGTTGTGAAGTATGGGAGCTGCGACTGTCATGATGAGTGCGCAAAAAAGCAAAAGGGAGGGCAGAAATCAATAAGGTTGCGATGTGGCGTGTCAATTGAGGGGCGGCAGGCTTCGTCGATCTGCTTGTGGAGACTGCCGTTGCTTGTCTTCAAGTGCTGATGTGGGCAGAGATGGTCCGTTCGGATTGGTTGGTTTCTTTGTTGTATTGCAATTTTGATGGATGCTATTGGTTGGCGTTGTTGGTTGTGATCTGATTGTTTTGTGTGTATGATTTCGCGGAGCCTCAGCTCCGTTTCGATTCCTCTTGTTCTTGTCCTCTCTGTCTCTCTCATTGCTGTGTTGCATGCGGCGCTCCGGGATGGAGTCGCGGACCACACCACGAGTCAACGGAGAGAAACGATCCGGACAGGGCTCATCCGTTGATCAACCGATCTTCGGAGTCTCGCTGCGTGATCGTGCAGTTCTCATTTCCCACCCTGCCCACTTTGTCATCTTTTGTTTGGTATCCGCGTTGGTGCCCTCCGCTGCAGGGACCTCCCACCCACATCAACAAGACATCAAAACAAAAGCGAAGTCTCCGCGTGTCAACGTCGCGACACATCAGCCGCTGGGCACCCTTCTCATCTTTGATGGAATGAGTCTCCCAGGCATCATCGCTGCATCGCCATCGCTGCATCACCATCACAATCAGCAGAGAGCAAGGGAGTCACTCGAAAACGCCACACCACGCATCAACGTCACACCAAGAGACACGTACATGTATAGAGAGCAGGGGAAGACTGTTGTCTGCTGAGCGCACGTACAAGTCGTCCAACCAGCTTGATGATCTCCAGCGATCGTCTTGCTGCTGTTGCGTCCGTAATTTATCGTCCAGAAGTATCCGCAGACGAATGGTGGGAAAACAACGTTGACCATGGCGCCAACAGCAGAAACAGCCACAGCGGCAGCACAACCGAAACAACAACATCTTCTCGTGCCATCGCCGAGAACATCAAATCCAGAGAAAGTGGATGATTTGTCCATTCTGGTCGAGTTGATCCATTATTCCATTTGTCACTCAGTCACGAATATCAGCCACAATACGTGAACCAAGAACGAGATGAGAACGCTTGGCGCCGGATGGCGTCGTGGGCGTTAAAAACGTTACCGCATCGCGCCCAACAGGTCACCTCAAACCAAGTCGAAGAAGGCGGTTGAGTCGTGATTCATCCGAGGATTCTTCTTCAGTCATCCCGTTTATTGCCCAGTGATCATGTGACACGTTGTGCCTCGTGCCGATTTTGGACGCACACAATTCTACACCAACATCGTGTTTTTGCGAACCGGCTCCTACAGGGTGGAAACACACGATTGTCGCAGACGCGGTTCGAACCAAGGGCGAGGCAATCCGCGACCCTTTTCAGACAAGCGAGAGGCGTTCATGGAGTCTCGGACCCCTCTTCGTTCCACATGCATTCCCCAGCGTGGTGGAGGTTGCTGTGTGGTGGCAAGGATGTCGCACATGAGAAGCGTACGAGCGTTTGGCCCTTGGACGCATGCTCGTCTGGAATCCCCAGAAACAATAATGCGCTGCTTCGCTTTCTATTAGAGAGTTTTCGCACTCAGCTCACCCAGTCACGACCAGTCCCACAAGGGAGTCATAACCTGATAGAGACACTTTTCGAGGGGCGGGATGCGAACTTCCCCCTCGGCGAACTGATGAGAATTCAGTTCGGGCGCTCTGAACTGAAATGTTCTCAGCTCGTACAGTCCCGGCAAAAAATATCACTTCCACGCGTAAACAAGAAACAGCCAATCATGATGCTTCATTTGTAAGGTTTTGGTCGTTCTTGTCGTTGATTGATATCTATGTTCGTAGCGATGCTACGCCGTATGCATTCAATTTCGAACAACAACATCCAAGATAACAACAACGACAATCCCATCACAACGAATTTTTATATATTTATATTCCCTGGCCATTATCTACAATATCATAACAGGCATGACCAGAATAGGATGTTGCCGAACCGGAAATGCATCGAACTTGTCTAAACTTGATACATTGGTCATAGGATAGACTCAAATCCGCTCGAATTAATCCATGCAGGATTATGTCACGAATCAGTCCTGTGTAATTTCTCTACTCGAGAGTCAATGCGAACTGTGACAATTGACATCGACTGAGGGAGCTGAATGCGAAAACTCTCTATTCTCGCCGACAGAAACTTCTTCGCAACGGCACGCCTTGTGGCAAGGAAGCGAAGAGCAACACTCGACTTGAAACGTTGTGCGAGAAATGATCTTCATCTCTGCTATGGCTACAGCTGTTGTGGCCGCCGCGATTGCGATTGTGATTGTGGTTGTCGCTCTTCTGATCAATACGGGTGAAACCACTCGAGCTCCACTTGGTGAGATTTGCTGTCGACCACTCTCTCCTCGTAATGGGATGAGTGTTTCGCTGTTCGGGCATGGCCTTGGATGGCTTGGTATGTCAGGTTATGCTAGAGTTATCGTTCTGTGGACTCGTATCTGTGGTGGGTGTAATAGAGGGGCAAGCTCCGTCATTCTTCGCGCTCTCTCCATGTGCCTAATACAGCATCAACTAAAACGAGAGCAGAAGAAAGAGAATGGCATGGAATACTCTATCCATGTTGTGTCAAGGTTGGCCACCGCGTAGGATCATCTACTAGTGATCTCGTGATCTGAAACGTCGAAGATGTGGTCTATTGAAACATGTTGTAATAGTATAATACGAGTGTGATAGAGTTGACGAATCGCATGCGCTTGGCTTGCCGTCTGGTATTGGCATGACGCAACGCGATGTGGGTTCGGTGGTTGCGTTCGTCGATGATTGCATGTACTATACGAAGGGAAAGAAGGGGATACGGGGATATATCACTTGCATAGACGAGTATGTATGTGTGTGGAGGCTCCTGCACATTGCACAAGTCGATGATGTGTAGAGACATGGAAGGATGGTTGGTCGCCTGACTGCGGTTGCTGCCTTCTCTTACTCTCTCTTGTTGAAAAAGTTGGGCGCGGCGAGCGGCGGATCACATATTGTGTGAAGACACTGCTGCGAATCAGCGGTGGACGAGGATTCGCAAGCTTCATCTCGGGTCACTTCACGTTTACTTTGTGTAGTCAAAGGTCGAACGGAACGAAGGGAAGTTCATGCGAGGCTCGGTGAATCGTTGCGAGCCATACTCCATCTGGTGGTGATGGTGGCGGTGACAGTGTTGCTGTTGCTGTTGCTGCTGCTGCGGAGGAGGAAACCGCGGCGTCACTCTAGCAGGTGAAAGCGGGTATGGGCGGGCAGAGTAGCCGACATTTGCATGGTCGAATGTTCTGTACTGGCTCTCTCTGATCGGAAACGCAGTGCTTTCGGCTGCGAGATGTGATGGAAGCAAAAGCCGGTTCGATCGCGAAAGAAGAAGAATGAAAGGTGAGAAGCCATCAACAATCGGAGCGTATCATCGTGGAGTGAAGTCAAGTGAATCGGGGCGTGTTGATTTGATTTGATGGTGTACATGCGTCACAAATGAGTAACTTACCGAAGTAATTGCTTCGTGCGAAGGTGCCAAAGTCATCGTGGTCCTGGATGGCTGGACGATAGACGTGTCGACGAGGGCTGAGGCAGTTCTTGGTCGGAAAGTCGTGTCCTTGGGCCACAGGGTCCATGCCAAAGGCATGCGCGTCCGTCTTGCCGAAGCTGTCGATACTGCGGTAGATTGCGTGCGACTTGGTGGAGGACGGGCTGTCAAAGAATGGAGAGCTCCTCATGGGCAACGCCGAAGAGAGGATATTACCTCGTCCAGGCGACGGGACATCGATGAAGAGATCTTCCAATGTTGGGAGTGGTGCAGGCGCGTCCTCACGCGTGGTGCTTTCGAGCTTGATTGCTGCTGCTGCATCGTTTCCGGTTGCGCACATGGTGGCAGTTGCTGTAGCTGCGCCTGTGGTCTCGGTCTTGGTGGTTGCGGCAGTGGCGGCGTTTGATTCCACGCTTCCTCCGGTCAGCGGCATCCACTCGGAGCTCGCGGAGCCATGAGAGAAGGATGAGGCAGGAAGGCCGCAGCGAAGCGTCTTGTAGGCGCTGTGGTAAGTCGGCTTGGTGACGTCTGTGACCATTGGACAGTTGCTGTTCAACGGCAGCACCTGCACGGTACGTGCGCTTGCGTCATTCGCGCTGCTCGGGGTGACAGCCCGTGCCGTGGATGAGTTGATTGCGTCTGGCTTAGCAGCACCAACGACAACGGCGGCAGCCGCAGCAGCAGCAGCGGCAGAAGCCACCTCACGCCGTCTGGCTTCCACAAGCTGCTTGGTGTTGGCCTCTTGCTCACGCCGCTTCAATTCCTCCCTTTCATGCTTGTGGGCGTTGAACTCGGCCATCTTCTGGTTGTAGACCGCATACTTCTTGGCCACCTCGTCTCGGTACTTGTTGCTGACGTGCGCAGGCAATGCGGACCATTTCTTGGAAAGAAGTCTGGAGATTCCCTTGGCATCGAGCTCGGGATGCAGCTTCTTCACCTCGCCACGGATCCCGTTGGCGTACGCCAGGTAGGCGGAAACGGGGCGTTTGGGAGCGTCCGGGTCCTTTCGCTTTCTGGCGGGCACTTCGATCTTCATCGGGCCATCGTACAGGGACATTTCGACGTCGTACCTCTCCTTGTCCTGTGCCGCCAGATCTTCCCAGTGCCTCTTTTCCTGCGGACTGAGGCTCTTGAATTGGGTGGAAACGACCCGCGAAACATCGGTCATCCCGGACTGTGTCGGTTCGATGAAGCCGATGGATATTGTCGCACGAACGCATGTGTGCGTGTATGTAGGTATGTGTGGACAACACGCACCAAGACGAAAAACAAAAGCAAACGGAGAGAATGGTTCGAGAGAGCAATCGATGGGGGGTCAGTTCTCGAGCATGTTGCATCGATCATTGATCATCGTGCACTGGGGGCGCTCGTCGAAAGGGACAGAGAGTCGTGGCACCACTGTCCGTGATGGACGAGCAAACCGAGGTTCCGCTTCCAATAGTCGCACATTCCCACGGTGTCCGACAACAAACATAGACGTTGGATGTGGCGCGAGCAGACACAGCATGCGATCGCAACCACTCACCTTCAATCCTTCCGCTTCGAGTTTCTGTCTAACGGCCGCGTGCGCCTGCTGCAAGTAGTAGACGAAAGCTGGCTTGAAGCGTCGTGGAGCATCGGGATGGCGCTTGGTCTTCATGGCGGATGAGCTGGTCTTGGCGGCTTTCATCGATTTCGCTGATGCCTTGGTACTGCCCTTCAGCTTTTGCTTTTGCATCTGCTTCTGGCTTGATTTTGATTTCGTCATGATCTTGGCTTCGGCTATGTAAGCTCTTGACGGCAGGCTAACCAAATACTCTGCGTTTACGCTGTGCGTTGTGGAGGAATAGTGCAAGTGGAGTTGATCTACGAGCATGAATACGACCAACACGTCCAACGTGCAGATGGTTGGGATTGGTTGGAAGTTGAAGCGGATCGACAACGATTGCGAAAGGGTCAACGCTTGAGTGAGTCAGTTTGTAAGTTGGTTGAGCATCTGATGGTTGTGTGGGGGGGGGAGGGAACACACAGTAGTCGTGGTCTCGCAAGTCAATGATTGCGTGTCCGGAGGCAGCGATGTATCGGGCACAGAGAGGCTGGCCAACATCCCACGAGTATGGTGCAATTGCGAACGTTCAGACACTCCAATGACATGCTGTCTTGATCGCACGCATCGAAAATCGTGCTTTGCACACCGCGCTTTGTGCGTTGAGAGGACGGATGCGGTACGCATGGTATACGAGTATGCAAGTGCCGTGTTGCGTTGCGTTGTGTTGCGGCCCGTTTCACTTCATCATCTTCCGGTGCAATCCGTTCCGCTCGACCGCACATGGTCCATCACCCGAGTGTGCTCACAGAAGTTTTGCCAGCGCAACGGTAGCAAGCCCTGTAGAGACAGTCCATGGTGGATCAGTCCGTGAATGGCCCAAACTCCCCAACCATGGTGATGATGACTGTGGAGTATTCATAATGGTTGACTGGCAACTTCGGACAAAGGTTTTGGATGGAGAACATCGTCGCTCTGCGGGTTTGCTGAAACAGGAACGCAGAGCAACAGCAGCAAACAAGCAGAGCATTGGAATCGTCGACAACACTGCGCATCATGTTCAGCCGTATCATTTTGTGAGATGTCAAACTTACCAGAGGTGATGATATTGATAACGAGAGTGATGCTGCGCGGCGTGGTGCTCGTTCCTCGGATGGTTTTCGTCGTTCCTGGCTTTGATCGAGCAGAGGTGCGCCAGCCGATGTGGTTGGTGGGAGGGCGAGGTGTTGCTTCGGTTTCAGTTGCGATTGCGGTTTGCAATTCTTGCGAAGTCTTGTCCAAACGGTCGACAAAGGATAGCTGGGCGTCGGTGGCGGTGGTCGGAGCTGGACAATGATGGAGGAGTGTTGCGAATTGAGTGGAGTTGCGTCGGTTCTGTTTTGGAATAATGGCGTGGAGGAGTCGTGAGCAAAGCCACAGTGTCAGATAATGAGAGGAAGTGTAGAGTAGCCAAAAAAGCATTCTTGTATTGCGCAAGGAGAAAGGGCTGCTCCTCCCTCTTGTCTCGCCAACTCTCGCGCTCGCTTACTCATCGATTCCCTCACTGCGACTCTCTCTCTCCCTGTCTGTTTTTCAGTGTATTTTGCGCACCTTTTCTGCTGTCGCCATGTCAGCTCTGCTCTGCGAAGAATCCCAAACCCCTTTGCGTAACACTTGTGTCCACCTCTGCAAGAGCTGCGATCATCCCAGACACTGCGAAGAACAAGGAGGCTGCACGAAGGGGTCTGATGCACCTTCGTCTTCGTCCTCATTCTTTGCATACGAGCCCATTCCGTCTACGAGCATTCCGCGATTCTGCCCTTCCTTGCTTGCTTCCTTGCTTGGGTGGTGCTCTCTCACCACGTTGGTACCTGTTGAGGTGCAGAAGGCGGGATGGTGATCTGTTGAAAGACCATGATCTGTCATACACAAACACGCATAGTGCATGCGAATAAGTTTCCTTGGCTTGGGTCGCCACATTTTCTGCGCTTGGTTGGAGAAATGGCATCGTCCAATGTGATGATGGCCCGGCGATTGGTGACGGTTGATCCATGTGCCTCATTGCGAGAATTGTATGGATTTGATGCGTATCCGGGCGTTGGATGGAATTCTGCACAAGCGAAGCCAAAAAATGAGCCATCACCCCAAGAACATTCCGGATGGTGACTGTGCGTCAAGAAGGAGAATCCTTTTGGATGACGTGACTGTTCTTTGTTCCTATGTGGGCACATGCATGAAGATGGTGTGGCCGGCCCCACATAAATCCACACATGATCAGGAAACCTCAATTCTCGAGGCAGACGATTTGGAGCATTTTCCTGAGTTGCGTTCCGAAACAACGACGAAACGGCCCTTCCGCGTCTGCATCTTCCCGTGAGTAGAGTGCGGGTACGAGAACAAGAACGAGAACGAGCATGCGTCAAGCAAGCAGTAGTCTTCCATGTGTGTGCCTCGTAGCTGCGTGCATGTATGGGTGAGGTCTGGGATGTGTTCGCACGGGTGTGGATAGCCCTTGGCCCACTGCCATCATTGCCATTTCTCCACATTTTTTGTCAATTGATGTGATAGTGGCAATGCCAGCGACGGTGGCAGTACCAGAAAGGCAGAAGCGATGCAAGAAGATGTCTTGGGGATGCGTCTGCGCCGATGTTGTTTGTACGCGACGCGACGTGATATGATGTCGTGATATGATGCCGTGATGTGGTGTTGGAAGCGATGCGAAAGCTGGAAGAGAAATGTATCCATCGAAGAATGTTCTGCTGCAGCAACGTCACCGTCCTATGTCTTGCTTGTGTCATGTGGGAGAACCTCTGGACTGGGGCGCCACTTTGTCGCAAGGGTGCTCGTACTCGTACACGTACGCGTACACGCACGCGTGAGGATCATGTTCTTCATCCCATGAGCATTCCCCGTTCGCTTGATTCGATCGTGATGTTGGCGGTTTCCTCCCCTTTCGGAATGAATGCGACCTCTGCTTGGGTGCAGGAGGCATCAGTTTGGTCGACACCGAACAGATGGCGGAAGCACCCGTCATGTGTACTCGGCGGGATTGTGCAAGGGTCGCTATGTATCGCATTTGTCCCCCGCGTGTGCGCTTGCCTTTTCGCTCTCTTGTTCAGTCGTGCATTACATGTGACAGAGATGTGATGGTCATGAGGGGACATGAATGTGCCATAGATGAGATGGCCATGCGTTGTACCCACATGCCTCTCCTTTGTATGTGCGTGCATGTGCGCGTGCCTGCGCGCGTCTCATGATTGCATGTGTTTGCGACAGGATATCTGAATCTCACAAACCAACATGGCATGCAAACTCATCAGTTCTCCACAGCACCTCACGCGCGTGAGACCATCGCTGCTCATGCGAAGGATTGGGAGCGGTGCGAAGTTGACGTCAAGCCGGATACGACGCAGAGGCAGACCTGTTCGATCCTTCTTGCATTGTGGGCAATGGTCGTGGCAACAACCCGCGTAGCTTGCCATGCCATCCATTCTGACGCAATAGATCCACAGGATGGGGTCATTCCATGTCGTGCCATGCCATGTTTTTTGCCACACCATGTTGTTTCTTGTGTCTGGAGTCCCAGCAACAATCAACATGAACCATGCTCGCAGGGCATTGTCGGCAATTGCCAAAGCCCCATCGCGGAGACTCACTCGTGTTGGATCTGTATTCGCACTGTTTGTACCGTCTGGATGTGGAAGAAATCGACCCATTGGCATACAAATAATACCAATAATGTAAGAGGCGCCATGTTGATGCTTGGATCGTGTTGATACGTCTATTCGTCCCCGTATCCGCATGATGTCTTGACTTCCGAGTGCACCCTTCAGCTGGACTCGCAGTGTCGTGGATAATGCGTCTCCGAGGATGCACGGGTGAGGGGCAAAGTTTAGTGTGTGCTTGCGTTGCGCCCTTCCCGTACCATATCACGTTTATGCCATGTTCATGCCATGTTCATGCCATGTTCGCACCGTACCGTACCTTGGCCCATACGAGAGAACACGGCTCTCATGGAGACAGGAACTGGCTGAGTCGGAACATGGCGACTCCGATGGTAGTCCCGACCGCGTACCCGACCACTCCCCAAACGGTGGCCGCCATGGTCCATCCCCGTACACGTGGGCCCTTCATGCCTCTGCAGAAGACTGCGGCCGTGGCGGGGCCACCGATCGCCGCGTTGGATGCAATGAGCACGTCCTCCAGCTCCATGTGCTTGCGCAAGTACGGCGTCATGCGCTGGGCGATGTTGCAGCCGAGGAAGGTGCCACCGACATGGATGGTGACGGCCAGGGCCACGAAGAGCAGACATGCTGGTCCCGTGATGAGAGCCTGCTGGATGTTGGCGCCTGTCCCGATCGCGGCGAAGAGCCAATGGAAGCATAGATCGCCGACGGGGCCTGCTATTCGTTGCATGGTGGTCCAGGCGGAGTCCTCACCTTGGAAGCGGTTGGTGAAGTAGTTGTTGATGAAGGGAGCGACGACGGCGATGACAGCGCATGCCATCCCAGGAACCTGAGGGATCAAGCGTTCGATGAAGTTGGCGCATCGAACGATGATCACCGCCATGGCAGAAACCGAGATCCCCAGGTACGTATTTCTCGTTGCCGACCGAAAGATCCGTCTCAATGACTGTCTGTGCACAGTGGGGTTTGTCTGTTGCGCCTCTTCATGCTCTTCTGCTGCTGCTGCTGCTGCTGCTGCTGCTGCTGCTTCTGTCTTGTGTAGGTCCTTTGCCAAGTCGGATGCGGTGGAGGGTAACGGCGATGATATTGCTCCAATGATTGAGTTGTTGTTGTTGTTGTTGCTGCTGCTGCCATCGTTGCATACATCATCGTTGGAATCCTTTCCCAGCTCGCTTGCTGCCACTTCGCGACTTTTGGAACGCCCATCGCTTGGCACCACGAATAAGTTTCGGAAGGACGGCGATTGCAATGCCGCCGTGAGGAAGGCGAAGTACACGGCCATGATCATGAGATCCGCCGTCGCCAACGACCCCAGCAAGGATGCCGGTGCAGCCACCAACCTGGCCGTCGCGAAGAAGTTGACGCTGCCTCCCACCAACGACGCCGATAGACAGCCCGTTGCCACCTGCGCATCGCGCATTGGCAATGCGATCGATGGGATGCGCTTGATGAGAAGGTAGGATACCAAGCAACCGAGCAACGACGAGACCGAGGCGACGAGGAATGGTATGGCGACAGCGCGGATGGAAACTGCGATGGGTTCTTCGGCTGGTGGTGCTCGGGCGTTGACGTTATCGCTAGATTCGGATGTTGTAGGCTGCGGTGGCTGCGAGGCGAGATCCTTGCTGTCGGGCGTGCGAAAGGCCAGCAACAGCAACGCCAGCGACGCCGGGAGGAAGAGCGTCCAGCACAGATCGTAGAGGAAGTGCGCAGTTGGGATGAGCCCGAGGTTGGAGAAGAAGGCCGCAGTGAGCAAGGTCCCGAGAATCCCTGCACCTGGAACCACCGCATCGAACCGAATGCCAACAGCCGATGAAAGGAGCAACGCCAACGCCGCTCGCAGAGTCTGAGATGGCAACGACACGGTGGCGAGGCCAGCGGGCAGCGCATTCAATTGCGACGACGTTGCTGATGTTGCGGCTGCTGATGGCAGCAATGATGATGCATGCGTGAAGGTGGATGATCGCGTGCGTGAACATCGATAGACAGGATGCATGGCATTGCTGACATGGAGGGAAGCGCCTGGACTCGTAGTTGGCAGAGCTTGGCGTGCCAAGGGCTGGCGAACGGTGGCAGGTCGATTATTTGAGGCTGCAGCTGTCCCATCGAAGGTTGGATTCAGAAGGCGATGTCTCGATGCCTGCGCAGAACGAAAGGCATTGGCGCCATTCAGAAGCAGGAGAGCAACTATGAACAAGCACCGCATTGCACGCATTCGTAGCGCACGAGTTGTTGGCGCCGCTTCAAGCCCCATCGTGTCTCTCATGGTTGGCACTGCGATTGCTTCATCAACGTCTGTTGGTTTCCCATGCATCCAGCACACTGGTACTCTGGATGTCCGTGTATTGGTAGGTCGTAGTCGTATGGCAGCGTCCTCCCTCTCTTGGTGGTGCCATTCGCGGTGGTGCCATTCGCGGTGGTGAACATTGTTGGCATCCACCCCTTTCCCGACCGCAGAGATCGTGGTTGTTGGCACGCATCTTGGTTGTTCTTTGGCAATTCTCGGACTTCCACAAGGTTCCACGTGGAAAGTTCTGATCGGTTTTTGGCGCCACTGCGATCGTGCTGGTACCATCAAACAAGCCCTCAACCAAATTCCATTCACAGTTCTCCTTCTCACACGATCGAAGTTGTTCTGATCGAAGTGGTCCAATCGTGGGAAACAGAGCGAAAGATCTCCCCCCAACGCACGAAACAGGTTTGCGGAGGAAGAACAGCAAGGAGGGCAGCGCAAAGTGTCGGGAGACAACAAGAGAGAGGCTTCCTTTCTTGGTGGCCCGTTGCTGCCATAGACACACAGAATCAGCACCAGCAAGAGACGAAGACGAAGAAACGCAAACGCAATCCAAATACATTGACAAGTGACAGCAGCAGCAGAGGCGCATCCATCCATCCATTCATTCCATTCCTATCAGCAGACACCAAGTTCCACCCATTAACGAAAGACGAGCAAGATGACGACCTACATCCCAGCCAACGCAATGTTCGAATTCCCCGATGGTGAAATAGTGACCGGAGCCCCGGGTGGCGGCGGCAGCCCCAGCCCACGAATGAAGGAAGGACAGGTGTGCTGCGGCAGCTGCTGCGACATGCGACGCGCCGTCATCATCGTCAACATCGTCATGGTCACGTTCCTCACCTTGAACGTCTTCCTGCAATTCCTGGGATACGAGTTGGTGGAGCTCGCAGCGAGGGAGAGCGATGCCAGCGAGGACACAAAGGAAGCCGCCAAGGAGATGGAGAGCCTGCATATCGGCCTGCGCATCCTCTTCCACCTCCTCGAGATCGCCGCGTACAGCTTCGCCATCCGGGGTGCCATCAAGTTCGAGCGCAACTTCGTCCTCATCGGCTTCTGCGCCTACATCTTCTCCTTCGGCGTCAACCTCCTCATCCTCCGCAAACTCGTGGGCGCCGTCCTCACGGCCTTCTTCGCGTACCCGCACTACTTCCTGGCCAAGGAGATCGAGGACAACATCATGACGCCTGAGAACTATCCCAATGAGGTTCATTCCTGCTGCTGCGCCTAAATTTCGACGTTGCGGCGTTCGCTGTGCAGTACGCGTCCGTCCACGCGCCGACGAGCATGCAGATCAAAGACCAGCGCGTCCATGGTGCGTGAAGACAGCAGGTCGTTCCCATCGGCGGGTTCCCGATGGATCGGTTGCAACCAGGCGTGCGTGTGTGCGAGCATCGACGGCAGGCTGCCGAGCGTCATCCAGCGCACAGCAGGAGCTATCCCTGTTGCAGTAGAAGGAGAAGTAGCACGGATATGCATGGCGACGGTACACTTCTCAAAGAAATACTGCAATGTAAGCCTCTACCACATGAGAGTACAATTACACATAACACAACACAATGCACAATGGATAATGATTCAATTAACTTGCGCTTTACCGCACCATGCATGCGTTTACCCCGCGTGTGCTTCATCATGAAAATAGTTTACGACGATTATGTTGTGCGATACCTATTCTATGTTCAAACATGATAGCTTTGTTCAACTCCACGGATGCCAAGTGCTTCCCCCGAAGAGTGGAACAGAGAAGAAGAAGGGAGAACACGCGCGGCGTTGGTGTTTTGGCGATTTGAATGAGTGGGAGAAGCATCCGGAATGGGAGTAATGTTCGGGACTGCGGAGAAGGCATTCCTCATTCCACCAATTCGGACGGCTGTTGTTGTACTCACGTCTGGCCACGAACATCGCGGAAAAGGAGCCTCGGCCAGTACCCTCCAACGCGATTGGAGAATGCCTGAGAACTCCACGACAGATTGTACACAGCCGGTGTTGGGTGGTGGGGATCGCGGTGCCACCAACGAGCTCTCCTGTTCAACTCTCACCATGCTTCTGCATCGGGCGCCAAGTTGCGTTGTCGATGGCCGTCGTACTGCGGTCGCCCAACTTGAAAGCAGATGGGCAGCAACATAGTGTCATGTAGTACCTCGTCTTGTGGTTTAGTTCAGTGGATAGTCGCGTGGTGTGGTGTTCACGGTTGGCTTGCCTGATGGCACTTGGAAGAAGCAGTGACGAGAAAAGGGCGAACGAGGAGGCCAAGGGGCAGTTCGTTGCAAGAACACCAACAGCAGCAGCAGCAGCTGGATGATGGTGTCAACTCATCGACAACGGCATTCCTGCGACGGCAGCCAGGACTCAAATGCAAGCGACGTCAACCGAAACGAGCATTGAAGCGCCATCGCAGACATGAGTGTGCGATGAAACTGTCGGCAACACGTTGCCATGGTGTCGGTGCTCCCGTGATGAAGCCGACACCAGCGAAACGCAAATGCAACCGAATCCATCATCGTTGCTGTTGACGATGTCCTTCTTTTCGCTTTTTGCTGCTCCAGCGCTGTTCGTCACAGAACAGGATCTTGTGAAGGGAGCCGTGCGCCCGTCGCCCGTCTCCACATTTCTTTCGAAGTCTCGTCAACGCAGATCACATGGCATGAGCCGGATCTTGTGGTTGCGTTCACGAGAGTGCAGCTTCCGGATTCCCATGTATAGTGTTGCTTGAAGATTACACTCCGGTTGAATGAAAATTCGACAGATCGCCATGGCGCCTACTCGTACACGAAGTTTCGTGCAAGGCACAGCATGGCACGGAATTGTGTCGTTGATGCTGGGACGAACCGTTCCTTGCCAGAGAAACAACAAGAAGCCAGACGGCCTCCGACGTTGTACGTTCGGCGCGTTGCGTTCTGTCCCTTTACGTAGAATCTTTCGTTCAAACTTGTACCAGCATGGGAAGCGCGGTAAAGACACCACATGTATCGATTTGTACTTTATTCACGCTTGAAGCGTATTCTGCCGTGCTATGTTCGTTGGGATCATCGACTCATGCGACTACTAGAGCACGCCTTTCCCGTGTCGGCGTGACGTTGCGCTTATTAACGTGAGTGCCTGGCGATGTCCAGCACCCATGTGAACGTGCCAATGACGTCCGCTTTGCTCTCCTTCCATCCCCTCGTGTCTGCTCCAAGACATCCCCACTCCCATACACGCGACGTCACATTGCCTCCTTCCCGCCGTGACAGCCCTTCGGCTCAATCGCCCCTTGCTTTTCAAGAGGGTCCTTGCTTCGCATTCGTTGTTCGTGCTGGTGCGTGTCTTCGTGCCGGAACAACTCTCGAACGCGTGGGGGTGTTTTTTTTTTCGCGCCACAATTCATTGCTGCGCAGCACTCCACCAAACATGCATTGTCTCATCATACTCTTGCCCAGTGTACTTTGGTTCTTCACTCGTCACTCTCCACACCCGTGACGAAAGTGAGCATGTTCGTTCGCAGGGGGGTAGGCAGCATCATGTCCTCCCTTTCCTGTCCTGATAGGCACGCGTCATTGCGTGATGAACCCTGCTCGTGTCGCTCCCTGCTCGTGTCGCTCCCTGCTTGTGTCGCTCGTGCTGTGAACATCCTCGCTCCGCTCCGCTCAACGTGCGTGTGATTGCACAGTCCAGATGTTTCCCTGGTGTTTTCGTTCGTTTCATTAGGACACACTCGGATTGTTTTGCGCAGGCAACAGTGTCTGGTTGCCTAGTCCATCCTCTTGTGATCCAGGAAGGATGTCACCCCACGTGGACGAAGCTCCTTGCCCATTCTCCACCACGGCTTTCCAGTGGGTCCGAGATGCATCGTTGGCAAATAGTGTTCCCCACAGTAAAGCATAGCACTTACACGATGAACCAGTCAGCGCGATGCTGTGCTTGCCTTTTTCAAACCAGGACACCAAACACGAACTCACTACAACAGACAAGGGAGGACATCAACGATTAACATTTTATGCTTGTTAAAATCTGGCTATTTGTTACTGCTACGTGGGACGGCCTAATTAGTAGTGTTTGTGTGTTGTGCATCTGCTTGGGCGATGGCACGTTCGCGTGCTTCTTGCATGGCGACAAAAACGTCAAACGAGGGGAAGCCGTTGCTCAGTTCAATTTGGGTGAGGATGGCAACCGTGTTGAATGCAAGGCGATGCTTGTCCACGTGGTGCCGTCACTTCAGGTGCATGCATTGCCAGTGCTTGATTCGCCTGTTGACCGTTTCGTGGCGGCACCGCATGATCCCATCTGCACGAAATGTTGGGGGAAAGACACACGGGTCCCCACGGTATCCGGCATCTGCAACGACGACTTCGTGCTGCACTAATTTTGGTTTTAGTCCCAGACGGAAGATCGAAAGATCGTTCAACAGGCCACACGGGAAAGGCCCATTCGCCCAAACAATCTCGCCAGTAGAGATCGCAACAGCCAACTCGTAACGCACGCCAGCAGCGCGAAACTTGAACGAGTACCACTTCTGGCTAAACGGTTTTGGTTCGGTGATTCGCATGTCGGTCCCGTCAACAGTGACAAGAGCTTTTGCATCGTGACTTGCGCCAACGAAACGACGGTTCCAGACAATCTGCCAATTGGAGCGGTACCATGAGGAAGAAAAAATGAGAAGCTTGTGTGAGTGAATGGAGTGAACAGAATTTTGTGTCGCAGTTCGGATATGAGATTTATTTAGTACTTACGATTCGATCTGTAACGGTTTCAACGGCTGCCATCATAAGCCACATCCATTTGCGCAGTGTTTTTGCCGAACACTTGCACACAGCGGCTAACGCAGTCTCAGACACGTACAGACGAAGAAACGCGCACGTCCAAAGTAGATGTTTTGGTTCGGCCGCGCGCGGCAGAGCTTGAGCGTCTGTGAGCTCGTTCCACAAGATGTGCACGATGTCAGGATGCGTCCCAAACACAGACGCGAACTGTTGCAATGACTCCATGGAAAGATTGTTTGTAAGCATGCCTCTTGGGCGAGACCCAATCAGCCCGAAACCAACAGTCGCGAACGTTCCATGAGGGAGTAACATGTTTGTATTGTTGCGAATTGTGAGCTCTTGCGCCTCCTTGAATTATCAAAATGAAGCGAAAACCAACAATGTCAACAAGTAACCGTTGAACTAGTACTAATTGTGCGCAAGTCAACTGCGACTTGGCAATGAGGAACCAGCGTTTCTCCACGAACTCTGCGTGTCTCCTGGTAGACCAGTTGTTGTCGCCTGTCGCTGTTGGGGAGCTGATCACGCGCTGTGTTCACCAGGGGTGCAAGTCGCAGAGAAGGCAAGACAAGCGTTTCGTTGTCCCGCAATGTCACTGTCAATTGCGCTTCGTCGCGCCCAAGGGTACCAAACAAGCCACAACCCAACGGAAAGCAAGGGCATATTCTTGTATCCGTTGCCGAATAAAACATCATCATCTTGTGTGTATCCACGACTTCTTGGAGGAGGGCGCGTGCGCGGTTCTGTTCGTCCTCCACTGTAACCAAGGAGCACTAAGCGCAGAGACATGTTGTTTGAAGCGGTTGGTCATCCTGCGCGATGGCTCATCCCTGACTGCGCGGTGCTGTCCTCCTATTTACGGATCTCAGCAAACAGTTGGGCGCGGCATGATGAATGATTGACCTTCATTCATGAGTATACAATTATGGACAGCAGGCTTCGCCTTGAGATCCAACACATGTCATGTCTAGGTCTTGTGCAAGTCGCGCTCCCGTCGAGCTCGTGTCCATGTCGGTTGCTCGTCGGACGCGCCTCGTTTGCTCGTCGACTCCCCCTCGTTTGCTCGTCGACTCCCCTTCGTTTGCTCGTCGATTCCCCAAGTTTGCTCGTCGATTCCCCTCAAGTGTGGACTATTTCTGTACTTTCGACACGTCCCATACGACAAAATCATTTACAGCGACATGTCGCAGTATCGTAGATGACAAGGTTGCGATACAAAACTCTCATGTCAACTGTGTTTCCGAACGCAGCTTTCAATCAACATCAACCACTTGAGCTGAACAACACAAGCTGCATGTCTCATCTGTCTTATCAATTTTTCATTTATGCATCATAATGCAGGTAAAAAGACAACTATACTCGATGCATTAGTTTGATCAACTGCCACCCCCTTGTCGCAGTGCCAAATCCGCGGTATTTTGGGCTGATTTAGTGTCCTTTGCTCGTCGATTCCCCAAGTTTGCTCGTCGATTCCCCTCGTTTGCTCGTCGGACGCGCCTCGTTTGCTCGTCGACTCCCCTCGTTTGCTCGTCGATTCCCCAAGTTTGCTCGTCTACGCTGATCCTGTCTCATGCGTGTCGCACATACATGTCGTGTCGTTGTCTATCCAAACACATTCCACTTAGAGGCACATGGCGACAAGCACGCGAGCCTCACATCATTGTCTCAACGGATCGAAGCACATGGTGAAGAGCCAAAGCGTCACAGTGTTAGTGACACGTGCATGCTCCGAGCGAGTGTGGCGCAGGCAAAGAGAACCATGTGTATCCCAAAATTTCGACTCATAGGAGCTGTCCCAAACCGTACGTTGTGCGTTGGGTCTAGCCTAGTATTGTACATACACTCATCTTCGAAGGTGTATATTTATGTAACGTACAAATAGACATGTACATATTGTTATAAAATATCTATTCCTTTTATAATATATAATCATTCCTCCTCGAACGTGGGATCGACCAGGCTCGTAGCATGCGTTGAACGCTAGTGGAGGGGAGTAGCTCCACATGGGATGATCACGCTGCAACACGGTGATGGATAGTGCAGATGCTGTGCATGACAAGCTTGTTGATCACCACATGATGAAAACGAACACAGGAGGAAGCCTCGGAATGAAGCAACACTCTTCGTTTCATAACACACATCCAGATAGCATTTGCATAACTGTCGCAAACACTCCCCTGCCTTTCGCCAGTAAGTAACAGTCAAACATGCCGAGGAAGGCCTGTGTTGCAAAGCTGGATGACAGCGATGGAGCCGAATGGAGCGAGCGACTGTATTCGCAGATCCGTGACCTGCGGGCGAAGATCGAGAGCGGGGCGATCCCCATGACAACACCGGCAAGAGTCGTTTGGGAGGAAAACTCGGAGTTGCGGTTCTTGTCGAAGCGCAATTTTCCTCGCAACCTTCGGAACCTCCGGAACTCTGTGAAGAGGAATCGCGCGAAGAAGGCCACCAAAGACAGTACGTGTCTGGGTGGTATCGCCATGCAGAATGTCAACCATGAAGCAGGAGTTCTCATCACCCGTCACTCATCTTTCTCAGTGCGCATGGACACGAAATTCTCCCCCAACGTTTCCGATCTTGTTGCCAACGCCACTGAATTCAACCAACGATTCGACGAAACCATCACGAAAGTCGCAAAGCAAAAGCCGGAAGAAGCGAAGGAAACAATGAGCGCTTTCTCTCGTATGGCTTATGACCGGGAACCATCCAACGAAATCCCGATGGCGACAACTGTCTCTCCGCCCGCCCCGCCGATCGCGGCGCACATCCCCACCCATCTGTCCCCAGCCCCCAGACCTGTGTACAATGCAGTGAACAGGATGACTGCTGCTCCTCCTGAGCCCTCATCTGTTCCTGCTCTTCCGCCACCCGTGCCTTCTCCCCATGCTGCTGCTTTTTCTGCCTCTGCTGCAGGCCGCATGCTCATGAACAACGCTGCCACTGGGACACCCTTGCAAGAGGGTCCCAGTCATGGGCACGCGATTTCAGCTTGGATGAACAGAAACAGTGACATTTTCTTGCCTGCTGTATGTCATGCCTACTGTCCAGAAGGACTTGGTGAGGTCTTCGAAATCACTTTCGAACTCCCAGGAGGGACATGCTACGGTGACGTAGACGTGGCAATCAAGGAGCGCGGGCGAGTGCTGGAGGTCAGGATCCGTCAGAACCAAGAACTTGGGTCATCCAGGGCTATTGACAAGGAGCTGGTTGACCTCCTAAATGAGTCGCGTCCCTCCCTTGCTCATGTTCGGTCTTTTCGCGGGCAACGCGAGCGGAGCGAGTCGTACGCGCTTGCCGTCCGCAACATGTGCCGCGGATGCTCGCAGCCTGTTCGCGTACACAAGGAGCTCCTCCCCATCCAAGTGAGCGACAGATTTGAGATGACCCCCGATAATGCCATGCATGGGATCGACTTTCTGAACCCATCATTGAACATCAACGACCGCGAAAGCGATGTGCGCGCTGATGCGCCTCTGCTCATTGTTCGCTTGGTGCCGGTGTACAGCACAAATCCTGTGACACACACAGCAAAAAACTTGGCACGCTACAGACGCAACCAAACAATGAACCATAACGTAGGAGTCACGAAGAGCGACGATGGCTTTTCTTCATCTGACAATGACGAGTTGTCGATGGTCCCCTCTGCTGCTCGTGCGCCACCTGCTCGTGCGCCACCTGCTCGTGCGCCACCTGCTCGTGCTCGCCGAAGAACCCGATTTGGAGGATCTGCAAAGGTAAGTAAGTCCCTTCGAAAACAAAATCGTTTGTTGTGCATGACTCGATCATTTTGACTCACGCATCTTTTTTCTTTTCCACCGCGCAGCCGACTCGTAAAAAAGCACTCATGTGGCTGTGAAGATGACGAAGACGGCTGCTCGTGCTTCGCGCCGTTCTGTTTCTCGCGGACACGCTCGTCGCGCTCCAGAACGTCCTGTTCCTTCCATCCCGGCTTCTCTCCAGATTCCCTCAGCTGTTCCCTCCAGCGTCCGCCAACCACGAATCGCAAAAACCAGGCGCCGCAGACGTGCTCCAGAATTGATTGACCTGATCGCCGCTAGCGATAGCGACAGCGAAAGCGAGGACGAATACGAATACGAAGAAGAGGAGAACTTCGACAAAGACGAAGACGAAGACGAAAGCACACAGACCGAGTAGATGACCCCCAAAACACACACAAACAACAATAACACATTTAGCGAATACATGGATTAGCCGTGATCAAACAATGCTGATGGGATGACTATGGTAGTACCTTCTATCCAATGGACGTGACAGACACGGACTACTTGGACTACTGATGGAGTCCCATAGGAAAACGACGCCAAAAACGTATTTACCGCGCTTCCCATGAAGCATCCGCAAGGAATCAACAGAACAACCCTGCAAGCTTGGTTGTGTGTTGGGGGTCAGATCGCAATCTCTCCCATGCGCAAAAACGCTGCAAAACAGCAACAAATGGACAACAGCGCCAACGGAACGATGAATCCATCCAAAAGATCATAATTAAGAAACAGCAAAGGAACAGCACCAATAGCAACAGCAACAGCAACAACAACACAAACACCCTCGTTCAACTCACAACCAACGTATTATACAAAGATGCAATCCAACAACACCCAAGCCAACGATCCAAGCGCATGGCAACACAACAGAGCGGCGCCGCCAGCAGCGCCCAACAACGCGGCGAGGGACCCGTCCTTCGCCGAACCCTACACCAATCCTCCTGCTGGAGATGACACCCCTTCGGTGGACGAAACACTGGCGCAAGCCATGGGACGGCTGTCTGTGCAACAGAAATCCACCATCGGCGAGGAGATCATGGGCAACGTTGGGGTTCCTCCCGAAAATCCACAACACATGAACCTCCTGTTGCAGCAACTGTGTGGACGATTGCAGTCCATCAGGCACAAACCAGCCTTTGACCTTGCTATGCAACAGAATCCTGCCTTCGTGAATAGTCCGCAATTCCTTCGCATGTTTTTGCGCGCAGAAAGGTACAACGTCAACCACGCAGCAGACCGACTTGTGCGGCACTTCGAAGCCAAGCGAGAGCTCTGGGGTGATGCCAAGCTCACCAAGAGGATCACCATGGACGACTTCACCGCAGAAGAGAAACAGTTCTTCACCAAGAATGGCGACAGCATCCAAATGTTGTCAATACGGGATCATGCGGGAAGAGCCGTGTTCTTCTCCCACGAAGGAGAGAACGCAAAGCGCCTCGTGGACCAGAATCCTGAGATACACAACGTAAGTTCCACACCTCTGCATCAGTCAATGTCTCCGATGTCCATCGGTGGACGATGTCTGTGAAGCTCGTGTGCTTGGCTCGTAACAGGTGTTGCAATACTAGCACGTGCATCCGCCAACGCGAAGTGCAGTTGGCATGTATTCTGATGTAGGTATGCAAGTCAATCCGCTGCTCACCCCATCTTTCCATCACTTCCTCCGACTCTGCTCCAACCCTGCTCCAATCCTGCTGCATTCGTTCGTACCCTCCTCTCTCCCCATTCCACAGATCCGATTTCTGTGGTACCTTATCATGGCACACATCGAAGACGATGATGAAACACAGATCAATGGAATTGTGTACGTGGGATATGGAGTGGACTCCACACCCAAAGGAACCAAAGCCGAGTTCAACGTATGGTGGGCGGGATGCAAGGCTGCCAACGCCATGCCCGTCCGAATTACAGGCTTCCACTACTGCTACCAGGGACCCCTGATGAAACCGTTGGTCAGCCTCGTGGCGTGGGGCCTGAGTCCCATCACTCGTTGCCGGATCCAAGCAGTCTGCGGTAAGTCAATCCACCCATGCATGCCTACATGTATTCATGTATGTATGCTTTAGCGTTCAACCATTCGCGTAGAGTTCGAACAGGCATCCGTTCGATTAAAGCGCAACCAAGTTCTCATCTTTCTGCACGTTTCAAGCACACCTTCACTCACCGATCGTTCTTTGTTCGTTTGTTCGTGCTGTCCCTGCTGTTTGCTTTCAAATCGACATCACATCGCAGGAAACCATGCCAAATGCGTCAAGCACTTGAAGACGTTTGGCATCCCTGTGCACGTCCTTCCCCTCGACGAGGACTACGCCGCATCATTCAAGCAGAGAGGCCAAAGCAAGAAGAAGTACCTTCCCATGAAGCTCAATCGTAAGGAATTCGAGAAGTTCCTGAGGCGCCGCAAGCAGGTTGAAGGGTATCCGATGGAGTACGCTCGCCGCATCGAGCTGCTGACAATTACCGACGTCATTGTTGGAAAGGGACAGAACCATCAGAAGCATCACGGAAACCTCGAATTCGGCAGGCTTGTGACTGAGAGCGTGACAAGATTGGGCGCGGGGCGAAGCAACAAGGAGAAGGCTGATATTGGCATGAAGGTGGCCATTCAGATGAGACAGAACGGCATCCGATTCGTCCAACAGGTGGAAAAGTGTGGGATCTGGTGGCTTGCCAACTGGCAAGCTGTCGAGAACAAAGTTCGGAATCTTACAAATCGCATCAAGATCAAGGCCAACAAGAACGAGGGCGAGGGCAAGGAGGATGATGGTTCAACCAGCGTTGCTTCCAAGAGAGCGAGAAGCATGCCACCACATCCTGGCTCATCACCAACTGCAGACAATCTTGAGACTGCCGGCATTCCCGTTGCCAACGAAGATGAGGACGAAGGCGACGAAGGGCGCGTCGCCACCACGAGCAGCCACCAAACCAGTACGGGCAGCGACCAAGATGCCAAACCAGCCGCCAAACGAAGAGCGACACCGGCAAGCGCACCCGCAACAGTTCCGGCTCCCGCTGTATCGTCGCCAGCGATGCAAGCAGGAGCCGTTGACGATGACGAAGTGCAAGTTGTCCAAGTCACCCGGGCCCCCACTTCCATGCAGCTCACTACTTCTGCTGCCGGTGCCATTGCCCTACAAGCATGGACTCTAACGCCATACGGAGCCGTGCCTTCTCCCAATTTCCCTCAATATCCGGCTCAAGCACGAGCTCCAATCTTTGCCGCCTACCAACAAGCGGCAATCCAAGGAAGAGGCGTGCAGATGGGTCAGGTTGGAATGCCAACAGGCATCATCCCGAACGCCCCGCAGCTGCCGCAGAACCTGCAAGCACAACAGGCGAGACCCAACCTACAGGCGTTTGGTCAGCCGCAGCAGCTCCTGGCAGGTCCAGCCAGTGGCCTCCCGAATGGCACCATGCCTCAGAATGGTGGCTTTCAGGGCACTGGTGCCGTCCCGTTCCAGACTAGTATCGCGGGAGGGAACATGGTCGGTGGAATGCCGGTGCCAATCAATCCAAATGCGGCTCATCCGCGAGATCCAACCTTTGCCGCCTACCAACAAGCCGCAATCCAAGGAAGAGGCGTGCAGATGGGTCAGGCTGGAATGTCAGCAGGCATCGCCCCCAACGCCCCGCAGCTGCCGCAGAACCTGCAAGCGCAACAGGCGAGACCCAACCTACAGGCGTTTGGTCAGCCGCAGCAGCTCCTGGCAGGTCCAGTCAGTGGCCTCCCCAATTTCACCATGCCTCAGAACCTTGGCTTTCGGGGCACTGGTGCCGTCCCGTTCCAGACTAGTATCGCGGGAGGGAACGTGGTCGGTGGAATGCCGGTGCCAACCAATCTATATGCGGCTTGTCCGCGAGATCCAACTTTTGCCGCCTACCAACAAGCGTCAATCCAAGGAAGAGGCGTGCAGATGGGTCAGACTGGAATGCCAACAGGCATCATCCCGAACCCCGCGCAGCTGCCACAGAACCGGCAAGCGCAACAGGCGAGACTCAACCAACAGGTGTTTGGTCAGCCGCAGCAGCTCCCGACATCTCCAGCCGGTGGCCTCCCGAATGGCACCATGCCTCAGAACGTTGGCTTTCAGGGCGCTGCTGCAGTCCCGTTCCAGACTAGTATCGCGGGAGGGAACATGGTCGGTGGAATGACGGTGCGAACCAATCCAAATGCAGCTTCGGTCGCGCAACCGAATCCGGCCGCAGCCGCTGCTCCCAATACCTTCATGATGCCAGCGAATGCCGAGACCGTTCCCAACCTCATGGCAGGAGGTGTCGGCGGAGCGATAGCATTCAACCAAGAACTGCGAAGGTGCTTGTCCGACGACCAAATTGGCGATTTTGTCTGGGTAGACGAGACGCGCCAGGATAGCTCGCCGGTGGCCGTTGAAATGGCTGCACGGATAGAAGACCGCCAACACGAAGTTGGTGGCAAGCCGACTCCCGGACCCCCACGGAATGAAGACAATTCCCCCTTGCCTTGGAGGTAACCAGGGCAAGACAATTCACCGCAAGCAATTGTGAGTGCGATACAGAGCAAGTCTCCGCACGTGGGAGCACTGGATGGATACGACCTACACTTGGTCTGCTGTATGCCAACCACTCCTTCAGGTTCGTGCGATCGTAGAGCTCGTACCGATGCCATAGTCGTACTCATAGCCGTACGACCAACTATGGCACTCCACAAACATACATACAATTCACACACATTCATGTACCATGCGACAGCATGTGCACAGCTCATAGATAAACAGTTATGGAATAGCTTGCAGCGTGTTCTCAGGTGCGACTTATAATACGATCTAGTCATTGAGCAACATCCATGCCTGCGCCTCGTGCCTCATCCAGACAAGTCCAATCACCCAGACATGACCGAGAGGGACGGAGCCGAGGACGATCCACAAGGATGTATTCGTACGATCCATGGAGGTGCGATCTATTCGTGGTTTGCCGTCCTGTCGAACGGCTCACACTCATGCTGGTGTCTCTGCAGCGAAAAGCGAAGCTGTCGTTGGGGATTGCGATGATAGCAATGACATTGACACAAGAGGTGCCTAGTAGTAGATTGTGAGGAACCGTGGCTCAAGTAGCTCGCTGCCGTCTCCTTTCCATCAACGTGCGCGGCGATCGCAAGGGGAGCGCAATGATCGCAGAGCAGAGCGGAGTAGAGCAGAGTCGGGCATTACATACTCGTATGCTTGCCCGTATTCGTGGTTCCTTTCAACCTGTTCCATACGAACTCCCAATACTCAACTCGTAGAATAGATGGTCCAACACCGGTTAAAATGCTGGGCAAGAATACATCAGATCCCACCCTCTGTGGATAACTATCGCACTCGCAGAGTGCAGACGTGAATGATTCCATCCAACTCAGTGGCTCGCATCGCATGAGTCCAACAATGCAGCACGCCACATTCCAGAGTGAGACAATCGCACAAGCGTGGGCGGCTCAGGCTCACATTTTCTGGTCTCTTCTGGCTGTGCTGATGTGCGACACGTGCGTACTCCAAGTTTATTGCATGGGTTCATGGAGAACACCGCAATTTGGCGATACGCCGATGCGCGCGAGTGTCGAAGGTGACGATTTGCTCGTGGATAATAGCACGACAAATCGTGTCCGCGCGCTGATCGTAATACGCCCCTGCCCATAGCACGACTTTGCTCGTATTGCACCCATTGGTATCGTGGTCACTCTACTCGTGTTGTATTCGTCCTTTCTGCCATGTGAGTTTGTCAACGACATTGATGCTGGCAGCACGTGAATGGTTGGAGGTGACAACAGAAGGCGCAAGCGAAGAGAGACAACGAGCATTTATCAAACGCCTTCGACGATGTCACCCACGAGGGCCGGCGAAGTCGGGGATGCCGTCTTTCCAGTGTGGAGCGGGTTTCGCCCCGTTGAACCCGCTGTTGTGACAAAAACCAAGAGTGAATGATGTTTAGGTAATCTGGTCCATGACCATAGATGGGGCGAATAAAACGGGCAAATTGACATTTTGCTATTTGGCATGATGTGAATGGATAGATGATACATGGACCCAGTCATTGGTGGTTGTGACATTTCATGGTCATCAAGTGCGGCACTCACACCTATCCTTGACATAATCTAGAATGCCATACGAAGATCCCAAGAAGGAACGCATTTATGTCGACAAGAATTTCGGCGCAGAAACGAAGCGTGAAGGTTAATTGTGAATCGGGTTCCGGGAAGCGAGCGATACCAATCTAGCAACAGACAGGCAACTGATACATGTGGGAGCCTAAGCCCCGAGAGCGAAACGTAAGTGGGCGGTTCAAGCGGTATGGATGCGCTTTCCGATTCGGACAGACATCACGACGAAGAAGCGTGCCAGGACAAGATCACGGGCTTTCGCAACCAGTCGTTGTTGCTTTGCTGTTCGTGTTCGTGGTGGTGACAGAACACGAGGAGGCGCCGATACCGCTCACACTCGTGGACTGCTGGTACTCCGGCTACGAGGAGGTTGCGTCTTGCCACCCTTGGCACAAGCTGCCAACACGGGGCACAACAACACGACCAACAATAAGACCAGCGACAGGTTCCGCATTGGGGCAGCGCCGAGGGCGTACAGGAACAATGTTTACGAGGTAGCAGCGCGGGAACAGCCGTGACGCTGTTCGGTCAACCCCGCAGTCAAGGCGGGATAGCACTGTCGCCAGTGCGTCCTTCAGTGCGCAAGCGCGCGACACAGCGCATGGTTTTGTGCGTGTTGCTATCGTGGTTTCGCCGCAACAAGACCAACACTTGACAAGACCAGCCTTCGAGGAACGGCACCAAGAAATACGGATACTGGGACGGTGAGACAGACGGCGAGACAGAGGAGGACAAAGCCCGCAAACATCCAAGGCTGCACGATCTGTTCTGTTCATTCCAAGGGGGAGAGGCATCAGCATCGGCATCGTCGTCGCCATCGTCATCATCATCCACTGCAACAACAACAACAGCAGCAATAGCAACAAAAACAACAACAATTATAACAACAAGACCATCTTGATCAACACCAACAACATCGACAACATCAACAACAACATCGACAACACCATCAACAACAACGACAACATCGACAACCTCAGAAACTGTATCTCCGTCTCCGTCTCTCTACCTCTCCGCCTCGCTCTTTTCGCTTTCCGACACATCAGCAACAACATCGCCACAAAGCAGAAGGCAGAACGTAGAACGTAGAACACGGAAAGCCAACACTGCACAGGCATCAAGCGTGGATCACAGACAGAGCCATCGTCGCCGTTCTTGGAAGCAGAGTCCGCAGAGAGTCGAGCAGAGCAGACTAGTCACCTTTCGCAGCAGCAACCCACACTTCCTCACTCACTCACGAACGCAGCAGCAGGTACAAACACAAACACAAATACAACGCGGGCAGCTTGTACAAGTACAAAGGCAACAGCATCACCAGGATCAATCTCGGCATCAATCTTTCGCAATCGAGTCCACCCTCCACGCTTTCGCGCCTCCAGCTCGTCTTGCCATAACTCCTCACACATTACCAACGGCAACAGCAGCAATACCAACAGCAGCAGCAGTAGCAACAATAGGCAACAGGAAGCACCATGGCGTCCCTCCTCGAAAGCACGATAGAGCAGCAGAACTCGCTCGCCAAGATGGACGAGATCAGACAGAGGGTGCATGCGCGGCGCAGACAGCAGCAGAGCCGCCAGACGCAGCAGAAGACCAGGAAGAAGGAGCGCAAAACGTCTGTCCTGTCCAGCCTCGACTTCTGGGAGTCCGACTCGTCTCTCAAGACCGCGATTGATGGTGCTGCTGCTGTTGCGGAGGCCCAAGACGTCATCGATGGCAGCAGCCGCAGCAACAGCCGTGGCAACAGCAACAGCCACACCCACAGCAACAACGGACGCCCTCCTGCCAGACGCAAGGGCACCACCAAGAAGGTCAGGTGCAAGAGCACCAGAGCCAGCTGGAGTCCGGATGTCAGGCATTCCGCATCACGCTCCTCGCAGCAACAACAACAACAACAGCAGCCTACCATGCTGGGGCTAGCCAGTCCGGACGAATGCAACGACGCTGACTCCAGCTCGCAGCACGGCATGATCCACAGCGCGCCACTTGCCCCACCCTCGGATAACCAGACGCAGCGCAAGCTTCCCGGTCGATACTCGCGTCGTGGATCCGTCATCAAGACTGCCCGAACCACGGACGACATCAGCCTGCAGCCCCGCGCGCGCCTCTCCATGGCCTCCACGGCTTCCACGGCCAGCGACGATTGCACGGTCTCCTCCATCGACACCTCCGGCTCCAATCACTCCAGGCATTCCACGCACTCCAATCACTCCACGCACTCCGCACCTGCAGCACCCAGACGATCGCGAGGATCGAGGTCGCAACGTCGCGGATCCATGGTGGGCAGCATGAGCACGGATATGGTCACGCCGGGAGCCAAGAAGCCCACTGACAACGCACCATCCCAGCCACCTACTTCTTCGTCAATGCACAAGCGCATGTCCTCGAGGCAGAGACCGCCGAGGGCCTTGTCCAGGGCAAGCCCAGCAGCGGCGGCGGAGGCCGCTGCATCCGACGTCCCACCGCCGCCGCCTCCGCTGTGCATCGACCAGGCACCAATCGGATCGCTGCTGCCATCGCCGGAGCTGCGCCGCAGACGACCCAACAGACGCACCGACGGCAGCAAGTGCGCCATCCGAAGCTCCTCGTGCCACGCCACAGTGTCTCGACCATCAACATCCTCCGTGTCATCGTCAACGCCGAGCGCGTCCAAAGCCCCAGCGTCGCAGGACTTGCGGTCTCCCCAACCATCCAAGGCCACCACCTCCAGATCGAAGCCAAAGTCACGTTTCTCACTCAGCAAACTCTCCAGCCTCCCCACCGTCAGCCCAACCCCGGGCTGCTCGGGAGGCCGAGCCGACAGTTTTCGATCCCAACGCCCCTCTTGTCCATCCTACGCGTCGCCCTCCAAGCAGGGCCAGCTCAGGCCTGGGACAGATGACGGGACCGTCTCCACCGCGGAGATGTCCATCACCGACACCTCCATGATCTCGGGAGATTCCTTGTCGTCCGCCTGCAGTAGCGGCGAGCACCTCGTCGTGTCTCCCGTCACCAACGGCAACAGCGACACAGACACCGCCAACACCAAGAAGCCCCGCGCTTCGCGTTCCACCGAGATGCCGTCCCTCAGCGCGCACGGCCGCCTCCAGGAGCACTCCAAGTGTTCCAAGTCCACCAGGAGCTCCCGCACCCAGAGGAAGTCCTCCAGGAAGAAGCGCAACGCCAACCGCTCGGTCAGGTTCGGTTTCGCCATGGTGCAGGAGTACCCGATCATGCTAGGCGACAACCCCTCCGTGACGGCCGGAGCGCCTCTCACCATCGGCTGGGTCCCCATCTCGTCATACGACATCAACGTCGACCTGCATCAGCACATGAAGAAGAACAAGAAGAAGCAGGGCAAGGATTCGCACAAGAAGTCGTCGTCCAAGAGAAAGAGCCAGGATTCGCCGTCCGCCGACATTAACACCGCCCCGGTAGCGGAAGCACCAAGCAACTCCGCCACAACCACCGCAGCAACCGCGGTGGTCCCCGTCAACGGAAGCACCACGGGATTGCCAAAGTCCACCAAGAGGCATCGCCACAACGCGCGCAAGGAGATGTACCTCTCCGAGCACGTCCGAGCCCAGATCCTCCTGCGCGCCGGATACTGCCTCGCCGACATTGTCGACGCCGGGTTGGAAGTCCAGCGCATCCAGAAGGAGCGCGCCGAGTCCCTGCGCAAGCAACAGTGGGAGATCGTGCGCGACGTCTTCTCCAAGGCCGGCAACGCCTTCTCCCGCATCCTGTCGGTCGACTCACACCTGCAGAACATCCTATACCCCAACAGGATCAACACGCCCTCCAGTCCCACACCCACCAGCATGTGCCCGCAGATGGCATAGATACAAGCATGCAACTTACGTTCATTATCTTTATAGAATATTATATCACCATCGTCTTCGGTTGTTAAATCAATTCCCAGTCAAACGCAGTGCCATGCGTGCGTACATTGCTCTCCAATGGTGTCATGCTCTCGAGCCAGAATGGTTCACTCGCGCGTGAGCGTACAGATACCACACCATGTCCTTGAAGGGTGAACGTGGTGTTTGCATCGTCGCAGGGCAACACGTTGATTGGTCATGTCCGTACTATTACTGCGGCCAGTGATGCAGTGGAGCAGAACAAGGAAGAGAGGAGCACTTCGGCATGGCACAGCGGAGTGAAGTGGGAAACCATACATTATCGAAAACGGATTACTCTACCACTGCTCATGCATGCACTAATGTATGTATGGATCCATGTACGTATGTATGCATGTACCCAAAGTCAACAAGGGGACGCACTCAACGGGACCGTCGCTACGGCGAGCCATGACAACAACACCGCCCGCGCTGAGACCAAGCTACTTCTCGAGTTCTGTGTACCACTGCACCGTCACTGACGAACGGCCCGCGCCACGCAGGATCGCTTCCTGCAACGGCGCTTCGTCCCGCAGCCGCAACACCATCCGCAGCAATGTCTCGTTACGCTTGTTGCAGACATTGACATCGACCTTGCCCGACGACACCAGAAGGTTCACGATGTCCAGCGCGCTCTTCCTGCACGCATACCAAATCGGCACGTTGCCGTCGTCATCGCGGACGTTGCAATCGATCGCCTCTTGGTTCATCAGGGTCGCCACGATATCAAAATGGTCCTGCTGGCAAGCCAGGTGCAACGACGTCTGGCCGTCGCGATTTTGCAGGTTGACGTCGTCGCGATTGGATTGCAGATTCAGCAGCAGCCTTGCGATCTCGGCATGACCAGCTTTGCTGGCGTGATGCAACGGGGCCATGCCGTTCATGTTCTGGATGCTGACATCAAGCGCGAAGGTTGATAGCATGTACGTGACGATTTCCAAGTGTCCTTCGATGCAGGCACAGTGGAGCGCCGTGTTGCCTTCGTTGTTCTGCACGTTCGCGATCGTGTGCATCCCCGCAGGTCGGGCTGGCGACGGTGTTCGCGGTTCGTTCATTGGTTTGGGTTGGGGAGAAGCGTCTGGCGCGATCGCGGGTGGCATATCCCTCTTGTTGTCGTCGTTGCTGCTGTTGTTGTTGTCGCTGTTGCCATCGTCGCTGTTGATGCCATTTTCGGTATTGCGGCTGATGTTGCTCCTGCTTTTCGGGTCATCAACTTCCGCAGATCCCGAACCGTCTGTCAACCATTGCAGAACATCGAGATGACACACTTTGCAGGCATCATGGAGCACCGTGTTGCCCTTGTGGTTCTGGATGACGGTGTCAACTTTGGGAGACGACATCAGCAGCTTGATCACATCCATGTTCCGGTGGCTGCATGCATGGTGGAAGGGTGAGTCGCCCATGATGTTTCGAGCGTTGACATCAACCTGAAAGACGTCTGCATGGATCAGAATCTCGACGCATTGGCGACATCCAACTGCACATGCCACATGCAGTGGGGTATCACCACTGTTATTCCCGGCGTTGGCATCGACGCGCTTGGACTTGATCAACCGTCCGACGATATCTGGCCTCGCATTGACGCAAGCAATATGGAGGATCGTGTTCCCATTGGGATCTCGTTGTTGGATGCCGACCTCAGTCCCTTTGAGAAAGTAATCGATGATACACGTGTGGCCATTCTTGCAGGCGCTGAAGAGGGGTGTGGACCCATCAATATCGTGGATACTGAAGGTCTCGTGATCGATGATAGTATCATGGTTGCCGCCACCAGTCAACGCCTTCACCATCTCCAAGTCCCCTTGCGCGCATGCATAATAAAGTGCCACGCGACCGCTGTGGTCCTGGATGCTCACATCGACACCTTGTCCACTCGGCAGATCCAAGAGGTACTCGACCACATGCACGTGTCGCTTCTCAGATGCAAGGTGCAATCCTGTCTTTCCAAGGCAGTCTTGCGCATCGATCGGAGACTTTGCCGGGGCGTTCCCGTTCGTATTCACGCCCATGCCCATGTTGATGACTGCGTGGTTCCATGCGTCAGGATGCGTAACAACGCCTTGGCTGTCCACTTGACACGGCGACGCTGTGGTTGCGTGATTATCATCGATTCCGACAGGCAGTTCGGCTTCCGAGCCGCTGAACACGAGCTGCTGTTGTGCTGACAATGGAATTATTGGATGAGGACGACTCCGGTTTGGGTACACGGAGTATCGCGTGGACGCTGATCCCGCCTGGGTCCCCTGTTGCATCAACGCAGAAAGTACCTCGTCCCGCTCCGTGAGAGGTTGGGAGTTGGCGAATTTCTGGTCTTGGACGCTCATGACGTGATGTGGCATGTGGTGGGTTTGCTGGCGCAGGTTTTGAACACCGGCAGCTTTGACGTTGGCTTCGACCAAGTACTTCACCACATCCAAGTGACCATTCTCGCACGCCATGTGGAACCCAGTCTTGCGCGATCGATCGTGGCGGAGGACATCTGCAGTGGTGTGAGATACCAACAAATCAACGATGCGTGAACGCCCGGTTTCGCAGGCGTAATGGAATGGTGTCTTGCCATTCACATCGTAGCAATTCATGTCGATGGAAAGTTGGACCTGACCGTGCGGAGTGGGAGACGGCATCACCAGCTGCTCCAGGAAATCTAGGCAACCGTACCAACAAGCAAGATGCATCACCGTTTGCCCGTTTGAGTCGGAGACGTTCGGTAGCACCTCCGCGAGCTTGAAGCACGTGAGCAATGGCTTGCACTCGTAGCTCTGTGCGAATCCTTGAAACGCTGCATGCAAGATTGTCTCGTTCCGATGATTCCTGGCGTTGATGTCGAAGTTGAACTCAGGGCCCGCGTCCTCCAGGAGGAACTTGATGAAATCCCAGCTTCCCTGCCTGCAGGCGAAGTGCAGGGGAGTGTCTCCGTTGTTGTCGGGGATGTTGACATCGATGTTGCGAAAGAAACCGCTGTTATTCACGTGGAATGTGAGCATGTTGGTGATCAGCTTCATCTCATCCGCCGCACACGCGAGGTGAAAAGGTGTGGCCCCAGTGTGGTCCTGGACGTTGCAGTCGATGCTGTTCGAAGCGCGCAGCTTCTTTAAGATGGGGTAGTTCTCTTCACCGACGGCGAGGTGCAGCACTGTCTTGCCGTCGTTTCCGGGGATGTTCACGTCCACCCTCGGGTCCTGGATCAGCAATTCAACGATATCGAGATGGTTGCCGAGCACCCCGTCATATTCGACGCAGGCGAGGTACAGCGGCGTCTGACCTTCACTGGCCCGAACGTTGGGATCTGCGTTCGTATTGGCAACGAGAAATGACGCCACCTCGAAGCGACCTTCCTTGCAAGCGAGGTGCAACGCTGTCTCCTGCTTGTGGTTGCGAGCATCGATGTGAACTTGAGGGCATCCCACAAGGTACTGGGCAACATTTTCGTGGCCGTAGAAGCTGGAAAGATGAAGCGGCATATTGCCTTCGTTGTTTTGGGCCGAAGGATCTGCGCCATGATCATGAACCAAGCGCCGAACAATATGGACATGTCCCCTTTTGGCGGCATAATGCAGCGCTTGTTCGCATTCCTCATTCCGGGCGTCCATGGGTAGCCCGAAGTTGGCAATGATGTGATCGACGATTCGAAGATGCCCAGCGAATGCCGCGAGATGCAGCATGGTCTCCTGTTCTTTGGTGCGCATGTTGGTGTCGGCCGCGCAATCCTTCACAAGATGATTGATGATGGGAATGCAGTCGTACAGACAGGCGATGTGCAGCAATGTCTCTCCCTTCGCATTCTGTTTGTCGATGATCAGTTTGTGCCATCCTCTTCCTGACGCCGTGTCGGCTGATTGGATTGCCCTCGTGTATTTGATGAGGCCATTGAGATCACCATTTCGAACAGCAAGTTGGGCTTCTGCGAATTTCGGATCTTCTTCTGCTGCCGTCGCCGTTGCCATGTTGTACCGTTGATACCGATGAGGAGGAGGAGGAAGGTGTACGGCAAGGTCGAAATACAAGTTCATCTTCAGTTGATCCGAGATGGTCCGGGTTGTATGTGGTGGCGATAGCGATGCGAAAGTGATGTGATTATTGCTGTCTCGACCGATGATGGTGTTCAACTCGGAGCTGGTGGTTTCGCAGGGTTGATGGGTAGGATGATATGCACGTACAACTACTTGTATGTTAGGATGTGAAGTAGGATGTTGGTGGAGAATGCCATTGCTGTCACAGCTAAAGGCGGGTTGCTACGGAGAAAGGGGGAGAGAGAGAGAGAGAGGGAAAGAGATGTTTCATGCTGATGCTCCTCGGGGTGGATGCGCACGAGGGTATTGCTTCCGCATGGTAAGTTGGGATCGATGACATTCCATGATTGGAATACAATGATGTACATGGTATGATTGGGAAAGAGCAGCATGTGTGCAGACGCAGATGCAGATGGAGGCGAGGTCCACTTTGATTCGATGGTGAAGTCATTCGGGAAAAGAGTCAAGGCTTTGTGGCACGATTCAAGATTGGCCTTCCGCATGGTCCTTCTCAGACATTGCCGCTGTTGGGACATGATGTCAACGCTCTGTCGTGTCTTGTGTTGTGTTGAAATTGTGGCGTTTCTTTGTCGGCTGCGCTATCACCGCGAATCGAGAGGGGTGCGACCAACAAGATGTGGAGTCTTTTGCAATTCATGAACATCGAGGGAGACATCATGGGAACGCCACGGGGAGCAACGGGAGGGGTGACGAAGCCGCCCGCCGCACCCTGGAAGAGGGCTTCTCGAAATGGTGGTCGGTCGAGACACCAGTGGCAGGGTATTCTGCTCTGGGGTGTACTCTATAACCACGGAAATCCGCCCAGCTCTCCACCCACAGTTTGTACAGAGTCTTCATATCTTCTTTGAGGACCCCAAGCAAGGGAGGATAACAATTGTGTGAGTCGTTCAATTACTCTGTCGTTGCGACGAATGCTCTCACCTGTTGTTTTCGCGTCTTTGTTCCAAGCGAGGCCAGAGGGCATGAGATGTGGTGGCGTGGGATGTTTGTCAGGGGGTTGTTGCTGTCTTACATGTTGATGCGGATGTTACTTGTTGCTGTCTGACGGGTTGTGGTTGCTGTTCCTCTTGCTGTTGCAGTTGCTTCGCGATTCAACGCACAATATGAATTATAAGTACCATATTCGGACATGGTACCGGGCACAGAAGGACAGGGAGTCCGTGTTGCATCAGGTTGCTAACCACCTCATCGCATCCTGTGCAGTTTGTTCTCTACTGTCTTCCATGTGCACTATTAAATGAATGACATATTTGTGGGCTTTGCATTAGAGAACTAATAACATCTTCGAGCGCGTCTCTATTCAAAAAGATATACCCTGTAGACTTGTACGTGCACCAATCAGTCACGCTGGACAACGCGAACAATCATCACTTTTTGTGCGTCGCAAAATAATGCGATCAGAGCGGCGAACGACTCACAAACGGCTCAGTCTCCGTCTCTTCCGACTCTGCCGGGTCCTTGTTCGGCTCAGGGTATTGAGCAATACTGAGATTGCATCATCCTCAGCCTTCCTCGCGCAGTAGTCTTGAGGTACGTGGTAGAATAGTACAATGCAGCTCTGACCATGACAATGAACACCATGAGCACCCATCATCTGTCTGTGAACTGATCTCTCTCCGAGTACACGTATGAGTATGCAGGAGAGATGGTGTCTTCAGCGTGGTATTGGAGTTGTGCGTGGCATGATCGCATCGCGCAACCGGAGGCGTGTCGTCAAGTTGCACGATGATTCACCTACGAGTACTGCCAGAGATGAAAACACCCATCTCCGTATGAAGGCATTGGTTGTGATAGCTCCATTCATGTCTGCTCAAGCATGGTATTGTCCTTCTTGGGATGGCAAATCGAGGTTCGGACGATTCCTGTGGCTGTCCCTGGAGTGCTGACAATGAAAAACGAATGCGTCAGATGGCGTTGCTCATGATGTTGCCGATCATGATGTTGCCGATCATGATGTCAAATACTTTTGGATGCCGCCATGGTTGCCGTAGTCGTGACGTCCTTCGGAATGTTGCCTTCCAGAAAGATTCCTCTCTCGACCATGGCGCAAAAGTTGGAGAGTGGGGATGGCTACGGTTTACTATTTATCTGTCGGCGTCATATATGTGCATGAGAAAGTGCGATGGACTAAAAAGCGCCGGCTTGCCTGCACGGCCGTACCCACAGCATTTCTCATCCACCAAAGTCTCGCGTTTTGGCAACACAAGACAGAATCGAATGAAGCAGAGCGCCTGCATTTTGTTGTGGAGTACGGCATGTCGGAGCGAATGGTCAGCGCGATTGGAGGAAGGTGCTGCCGAGCATCGGGGAAGTTCTGTTTGTGTTGGCAACGTGGTTTCGATAAACTGCACATGAGTATGAATCCCCTGGGCTGAGGTCGAAAGTGCCTGGGTATGGCGTAGTCGCGTGGAGACTCAGAGGTTGGGGCTTGTGCGACAGGAAAGCTGCATACGACCATACACCATGCAACAAGGTTCCGGAGGAGGCAGGGCACATGCCATACCAGACGTGTGCTCGTCCTCGTCCTCGTGCCGTGGTCGGACCACACCCGTTTGTGGACCGAAACAACCATGATCTGGTTCTAACAGACAGCAACAAGAGGTGAATAAATGTACCATACCCCAACTGTCGAGTGCAGGATGACGGTATGCTCTGGATGGATGTGAAGCCATCCATTGGACTGACAAACCGTGTTTCCTTGCGCCACGCTCGTACTCGTACGAATAGTATGTAGTTGTATGGTATGGTAGTCGTACGAGAACTATACATGCGCAGCAAGACATGGCGGCCCTTTGCGATTAGTGAAACAACACAAGCGATTCCAAACCAGATAGAGAGTAGCTGCGATCATTCATGATGCGGCCAGTCCATAGCGCATGATACGAACTACCCCGTGCCAGCGTGGTACACACCTGAATACGGGCACGAGCAGACGTTCGTCACCATTCGTGAGATCCTCTGCGGATACGATCGTACTCCTGCGTGCTCGCGTGTGCTCCACCACCACAGAACAGAGCACCAACATGTAGTACTGTACTCTCGAGCACCAACATGTGGGGAATCAACGAAATCAAAACTGCTGTGCTTTCCTACGATTATATAATATTATACATTTGGCATGTGTAATATACATAGTCGTGATAGACCACGACATAGTATACACGCACATGCAAGTATGATGCTCGCATTATATGTACGAGTATGGTACAACATGTCGGGGCTCTGGTTAGGTCGCTTGCAAGGCCATCGGGAATCCGAAAGTGCGCTGAATCTCCGCGACGATGTCAGGTGTGCTGGTTTCCATCATGTTCTGCGTTGCGATTTGGAAGCGTGGTCCAAACGGCAGTTTGGTTGACCCGGTTGGCTTGGGCATGTTAAGACTCTGGACGGCGCTGAGCATTGTAGAAGAGAGCTTGGTGGTGTTGTCCGTTTGGGAGACATCGCCGAAGGATCCCATGGAGAGATCCTCGACGTCGTCACAGGATGGAAAGTAGCTATTGCTGCTGTCGTCATCGCTGCCTTGGCGCCCTTTGTGGTTGAGGAGGGTATCCCTCCGTTGTCTCTGTGACCCATCACGGCTTGTGTTTGAAATTTGAGTGTGGTTGGTGGTATCCATTGATGTGGTTGGTTCCAAGCCGTGACTAGTGATCATCCGCATGTCCATGCTGATGGGTGTGCCCATGTTTGTGCCTGTGGTGACATAGAGGTTCATGTCGGTGCCCATGCTCAGAGTCAGAGCACGGCTGTTCGATTGCAGTTCATGCAGGGGCAGCGTGTTGTTGAAAATGCTGATTCTGCGATCGGGATCGGTACTTTGGAACCCAGCGCCGCTCATGTCCTTGAATCCCTGCTGTTGCGACTGGAATGGGTTGGCACGTGGGGATATACTATTTGCCGGCTGCATGGAAGTAGCCGTAGCCGTAGCAGTAAGAGTAGAAGCAGTCGTTGTTGTGGCCATGCGGTTCTTTCCAAAGAGGTCAGACGCACTGGGTTGCGATGGCGGTGCCGTTGAGCAGTCGTTACCCATGAGGGGCATCATGTCCGTTGGTAGATCCATGCGGTTGATCGCCACCTGTTGCTTTCCACTGACGCAGTGAATGCTCCTTGTCTTGGCAGCCCCGTCGCTGCTGTTGTCCTTGGTGGCATATCTATTGGTGGTGGCATTGGTGAATCTTGTCTTGCTGGCATCGTTGCTGGCATCTTTGTCCTTGCGGCCGCTCCTGCCGGTGCTGGCCGCAGAAGGCTTTCGCTTGCAACGCACTCGGGTCATGGTGTGCGACAGCTCGACCTTGTCGCGCACGAAGGATGGATGCCCGTATGCTCCGCGATCGGGGCCACTCGGGGCTCGGTCGAAACCGTAGAGGTTGAGCTGCCGCGTGAAGGACTTGTACTTCGATGTTGTGAAGTAGATGGGTAAGATCTCCTTTTCGAAGGCCTTGCGCTGGTTGATGCGGAACTTGGTGCCGCTCTCTGTCCATGAAACGATGTGGCTGAAGCCTTTCCTCTTGGCTTCCTTGAGCATGCCGTGCAGGCGGAGGGGGAAGCTGAACATCAGCTTCTTGGACTTTACATCGTCTTCGGCGGTGTTGGGCGAAGTTTGCATGGCCATCTGGCTTCCCGCTCCGACCTCGTTCGGGCTTCCATTCTCGGTCTTCGTCGTGGCGCCTGTCTTGTTCAGCTTTGGTCTGCGGTTAGGCCTCTGGTTAGGTCTGTGCTTCGGCACCTGGTTGGGACGACGCTGGCTGCTGTCATCTCCGATCAAGTCCTTGGCGTTGAAGGTCATCTTGGCGTTGGGGCCGGACACGATGGGTGAAGGCGAGGACTTGCGGACCTCCGACATGCTCGATGCCTCCGATATGAGCGACGCTGAAGATACCGTGCCTGCTGGTGGCGCCACTGTTGTGTTTGGGGCAAGGTTGGGCCAGTCTGTGTTCATCATTGGATGTCTGTGATTGTTGCTCTGATGGCTTGACCTCTGGCTCGTGCGGAATGGAGTGGAGTGAAATGCAGTGAAATGGAGTGGAGTGAAGTCAAGTCAAGTCAAATAGAGTCAAGTGAAGTCAAGACTATGGCTGCGTACTCGTACAAGTGTGGGGATGAAGGAGGCAGCTGAAGATGCAGACGTCTGATTTGTGAGAAGAGTGCGAGGAGCAATGTGGTGACAAACCACGAGTCCCACACGCAACCCAACACATGTCCTTCTTCTCGCCGACCTGCAGAGAGAGACGACGCAACGTGGCAGGGCCCGCACGGAACGGAGCGGTAACACATACTCAGACGAGGCAAGGCAATAGCCACCACTGTGGAACACAAGCACAGCAAACACCACGCAAATAGGTTCACCAACCGGACACACCTCACCCCTCTTGTGGGCGGACTCTCGCACAAAGGCTTATGGCGAAATTGCACCAAGACAGTCTCACCCACAGTACTCGAACCAACGGTATGGTACTGGAGTGTACATGAATGCGTACAAGTACACGCGAAAAACAGAAACGGCCGCTCTCTTCCAGGTGTGTATTGCAGCGGAGGGACAGCTTCCCCCTTTGGGTACTCGCGTCACGACGGGCCAGTGTTACTCGCAACCACGCCAGTACAGAGAAGATTCAATTCCCAAAGCCCTTGTTGTTGTGCGCTTGCCGGTTGCTGGGCAACGATGACATTTTCTGTGAACGCCGTATGGACAGTAATTTCGGAAGGTTGGTAGCATGAAATGTTTAACAGATGATTGGTATCACAGCACGTTAAGTAAGGAGGCATGCATATTCGTTGGAGTTCCACCATGGATGAGTTCTTGTGCGTGGTAAACACTGTGTCATGATGGGAAAGAGGTACAAACGCCAGTCAGCAATTCACAAACGATCGTTCAGTCTATGATCAGGCGCGAAGGCTAATGAGTCGGGAGATGTCACGACGAAACAAGATGGTCGTGTTCCTTGTGTTGGTCCACAAAGATCACGCCCAACGCATCAGCAATGCACAAAAGCTCGCACTGGACGAAGGGCGCGCAAAGCAGCTCAGTTCCATTTCGCCACCTCTGTGTGGTTCCTCCGCACGCGGAGAGATCCGTGGCCTTTGACATACGGTTCACCTCTCATCGACAACGAAATGTCCCTATGTAACTGGAACCTCTCAGTACCACAGTCCTACGTGCGCATCGGTGCCCTTCCTCAAGGTTGGAACTCTGTTGAGCAGAACGGACGCGCCTGCGAGGGAAGTGTGTGTGGGGCTTTATTCTATCATTGTTCACTCAACAGAATGAAAAACCGTATTCGTGAGCCGTGAGTGGTCAGCAAAATATCCATGAGGACAGATTCTGTCTGGGGAGACCAAAAATGGCCATTTTGGGCTCAGGAGACAAAGTTACCCGGAGGTTCGCCAAAATCCGGTCTGAGGAGACAATTTTCAGTTCCACGTGATAAATCTCCACGATAGGATTTTGCGGTCGAATACTTCGACTAAAAGAAACTCTGCCAGCTCTTCGTTCTGACATCTCCTCCTCCAAGATTTTCTTCATCGTCATTGTTTCTTCGCTTTCCTCCAGATGGCAACAACCCTCCCTCTCCAATCTCCTTGCCTGCTGTGGTTCATTTCATCCCATCATCAACCTCGCACCTCCTTGCTTATCATTCGCAGCATCCCCCATACTGCCTTCTTCTTCCAGCTTGCCTTCTTCGATACGTCAACTTCATCATGGCATCTTCTCTTCCGCCTGATGCTCCCAATGCCAATGACGACTTGCCCACAGCTTCCACTCCACTTGCAACAACCGGCCATGGCAATGTCTCTCCATCCCAGCAGCTTCATCCCTTTGGACAAGTTTTGGATGATGGAATGGGTGATGCAGGCAAACACACCCATGAAGAAGAAGGAGATGGCATCTGTGTCAACAGTGATGACAAAGGTGCGGTGCCTACAGTGGTGCCTCCAGATCCTGTTGGCGATTTTGGAGTCCAACCGTGCTCGCTTCCTGGCTACAGCCATCGCATCGTCCTCCCTCCGAAGAAGGGGAGTAGGGAGATCTCTGTGGAGTGGAAGGTGCTCTCGGCCTACGAGCATGCAACAAAAGTGACTGTTGGAGAAGCCCAGAAGCTCGCTCTCCTCCATGCAAAGGAAGAGATTCGTTCACTGCGAACAGCTGTCTTGCAGCGCTTCCCCAAGAGTCCTCCTGGGTCTCCACCATACGTGCCAACACCCCATGACTTGATCCACGATGTGCTGGGCCCCACATCTCCCATTTTCATCCGTGCATTTGGCCCAAGTGGGCTGGGTTTCTCATATGCTGAGTACATGGAGTTCCTCTATGCCATCACATCACAGATAGTGGAAGGCGGCACTGTTCGTCGGCTCTACGATGGCGGCAACGCTTCCACACTTCCCAGCTTTCCCACCAGACAGCACTACGTCAATCTCTGGGATCGTATTCAACGTAATGGAAACCCTGTCTCTCGGAATGGCCATCGCTTTGTTTGGACCGAATTGGAAAGTGCTTTTAACTTGACACTTGAGATTCTTTGTCTTTGGCATCGTTGCCCGAATCGGATCGTCACATTGGATGATGACAAGGTCCATTGCAGCAGCTGTGCGGAGAGCAGCTATTTGCTTGGCATGAGACATACTCATGCAAATCGTAATGGGTAAGTGACGAACAGCATTGTGTGTTTTGTTGCAGAGGGGTGGCATCTCCATTTCATATTTCAATTCCTCACCCCAGGTCTCCGTCTCGTTTCCGTCTTCTGCGTTCCTTCAGATTAACCCTGAACACTCTTGTCCAGTCTGCTTCTGGACTTGTTGTGGGGTTGGCTGCTTGCCAAGATGGGTTGGATGACGACACCTATTGGTTGTTCACCCAACTAAAAGAACCAGATGGTTCTTTTTGAAATCTAACCCTCATGACAGATCGAGGATACAACTGCCGCAGCACCACCGTCTTCCTCACTACCAGGGGTGCCAATCTGGAGGGTACACACATGCGAGCTGGATACCTACCATTCACCTTTGGCCCATCCATTGGCAAGGGTGCACTCCAGATGAATATTGGGAGGAAGGGGCCACGGATGGTGCATAGCGCTGTCACCAACAGCATTGGCAAACGACAATTGACATGCTATGGATACCGACTCAACGAACAAACTGTGCTTGCACTCTCCACAAGATCGAGTGGCTTTGAGTGGGACCTCACCCTCAGCAATGCCAGTGACCAACAAAAGTACCAAGACATGGTGGAGGACAAGCATGGGAACAATCAAAGATTCCCACACTACCCACGCTTCTTCCAAACATGCAATGTCAATCCAACACGCTCGTCAGCAGTCAGAGCTGCCATATCCCAAACTCCCCTTGGCGCAACCGGCATTGTGGCTGCCGCATCCAAGAATGTGAAACAGCGTTGGGCAGACATGGTGTGGGATCTACCTGTGGATGGACTCACCTGTGGCCAGGGTGACCATCTGTGGTTCGTCCACCGCCGCTTCGCGTTCACGAGCACCTCCACCTACAGCATGATACAGAAGGTGCTTGAAAGCGGAGAGTGGTGCAATGCTGACAACGCCACCATATTCAATCAACCTGCATGAGAGTGCATTGGCCGCTACTTGGGATATGACGTACTTGGTCGGAAGGCGAAGTACCTTCAAGCATTGCAAGCAGAAAAGGCGAGATTGCGCGCACTTGATTTATACTCCAAACTCACATCTCCCACCTTCAATTCCCGTCATGTTGAAATTGCACTTCTCTCCTCTCTCCGCGACGATGCCCCTGAAGAGGATGCCCTCCCTGACAAAGACTTCATCGAACTCATGGTTATGTTCTACCGCAGCAAGGCCCAGTGAAGCAAAGCCACACAATGCAAAATGCTCCGCACCATCCTTGCTGATGACGACAAGGTTCGACGGCGATTCGTGGCTGTCAGCGACGCCTCCCTCAAGAAAGACCTCAAAGATCGTCTCCCCAAGACCAACATAACAAAAATGCCACGAGAGAAGGTTGTGGAGAGATTGGTTGCCCTGGCGATGAAGGAGATCGAGCAGGAGCCTGACCATCCATCCAGTTTCCAGGCAGGAATCACCACTTCACAGTGGATGCACAAGCTTGACCACAACCTCACGTCTCTCATGTTACAATTGTGGTTCATGAAGTTGGTTTGGGGCAAGGCTGGAAAGCTCGAAAAGCTGGGCCACAAAAACAAAGCTCCCCTCATGAAGCAGGCCCTCCACTGTGTTGGAGTGGGCAGCAAGGGAAGGCAAGTGAAGGCGATGTACCAAGTGGGGGTGGTGCGAAACACCGATGCACCAGCTCCACAGAGACAGCGGACGCGCTCGGAGACAACTCCACAACGACCGCGGACGCGCGCAGCAGCTCAACAAGGAAAGTACAGCCATGGGAATGGGTCGAGATCTAACACATAGCAAAGTAATAACACACAAATGTCCATCAAATACAGGGTGGTGTATCGTTCCTGTGAAGAGGCGTGGTCACAAATCATTGTGATGCAAGAGGAAGAACGCTGCGGAACGATCATGTCCTGTGAAGAGCGTGGAGGACATGGATAAGCATGCAATGAACGTATGTATACGAAGAACTGTGATGAGATGCAAGTGGCTCAATGCATCCAGGAGAAGCATTGAGCCATAGTAAGCAGGAGGGCATGCCAGGACATTGAGAAATCGGAAAAAACGATATGAGGGGGGGAAAAAGTGAGCGCGAACAAATAGTTTTAGTCGAGGTGGTCGAAGAAAATGCCATCGCGATAAAACGTCGCGTTGCTTGATTTTGGTCTGAGGAGACCAATTTTGGCACCCCTCGAATCCGCTTGGTCTCCTGAGACAATTTTGGACTTTTATCGTGGACGAATTTCCTCATGGATATACCTCCTTGTACGACCACGAAACCATTCTAATACCGATCGTTGGAAGGGTTAAGAACCGCAGAACCACAAGGATCACGATGATGACGGTGTGAACACAATGGCCGCGCGGTGAGCGCAATCGCCATTCTCTAGTGCACAAAAGGCGACGCGACCATGGTATCACGATGGAGAGTACGCCAAAGAATCAGAATGAGTTGTCATTGGCTACACTCCTTTGTGGATCCCGCGGCGTGATGCCCCATTCCTTTGTCGACATCCATCGCTCGCATCACACATGGCTCGTACTCGTGCGATTGTCGTCTCCGTATCATGTCGTTGCGCAAACGATTAACGTGATGCCCAAGGTTGGTCTCAGCTCTCTGCAATCAATTTAGCCACAGCCCTCGTGGACGCGCAAGATGGTGGTAACCATACGATCGCACGTGTACGAGCAACGACAGTGAATGCCAACAACGCGATGCTCGACCCTTTGGCTCCTTGCCCCTCTTATCCTTCTTTCCCGCCCGGAGCAGTAGAGACTGAAGCACAACCGCACTTTGATCACTCGAGGAGGCTTCGTCCGCTGTGGGTGTAAATGTCAGTGTGGGCGTGGATGTACTCGTGCAGCGAGGCTGATCACATAATCCGTCACTCTATGCAAGACACATGAGCCCATCATGCCCGCGCCCCACACATCTGCTCCGTGGATAGAAAGAGAGAAGAAGAGAGAGAGTAAAGGCGGTTTCGTTTCCTTGGCCCAAGGCAGCACACTTGCGGCAACGGAAACTATTCTCAAGCCACGAGTCATGTGATGTTCTAAAATACGAGCATGATCTCGTCACAAATTGTCCATGGGGATGGATCGCCTCCACATTGTCATGCTCACGAGACGTCTTTCACTTCCCAAGCCATTCACCAATCCTCCAGGTCGCACGAGCTGGTCTTGACCTTGCTCTGTGCCTGAGCAATAATCGATGATGCTATCCGCCTGCACGATCATCAACGAGAGAGATCGGCTTCACGAAGACCTTGAAGCCTCTCATGGAACAAGGCTGATGGAACTGTCCTTGGACCTGCCTGCTCTGTTGCATTCACTCTCTCTCTCTCTAGAGCCCATACTCAACGATCAGATGATCGCTCCGGGGAGGCTTCGATCCAAGGAGGAGGAACAGCGACGGCGAAGTCCCACAAACGCAAGGCCCAAACAAAAAAGTTCGGTCAAGGCACATCGCTTCGTGTTTGTGTTGGGGTGAAAGGATGAGAAAGCTCCTTGGACTACGAGTAGTAGTGTGGTGCAAAGTGTGAGACTCTTCCATATTTCAACAGCATCTGTGTGTGGGGATGCACGTTATTATTGATCGTACACGGCTCGGTCTCGCAGGGCGCAGGGCGCTTCAAGTCACATCCGGCTGCGCCTCCACAGAGAGGGGGTGAAAATACTCCAAAGTATGTGCCTTGGAGGCGGTTGTGTTTACCATGTTGTGATGGATCGCAGCAGAAGCATTCTCCAATCGCCGCGCCAATGTACGATGTACTTGTACCGTCCTGGCTGATCTTGTTGATACGAATAGCTCGTAGAGTCCTGAGTCGAATGGAGCCGATCGTAACCACCAGAATTCAAGTTGTCCCATGGCATCGTGCCCGTACGTACATGTATGGCAGGAACGGTGGTTATGGATGTGTGACACAGTCGTCGATCAATGCCGTGCAGCACAGTTGGGCATGCTCGCCGCAGAGAAATGTAACATCAGCAGGATTACGATCTACTCTACTCGCAAGCTCGGTAAGGACGCACGATGCAAAGAGAGCTGAGCCTGCCGTTTTGGTTACGCCACGGAAGTTGCCTGCGATGCTCCACAAGGCTACTCCTTGTTCTCGCCGTCAACGAGGTCCGACCACGTCTCTCGCCAACGATTGAGCATGACGTCGGCCTGCTCCATGGCCGTCTTCTTGAGGCCGGGGCGATTGCGCTTGCTTTCGGTACACAGCCTCGCGAGCTCCTGGTCCAACCGAAGGCCGGGAACTGCCATGCGGTCTCCTGCCGCAGAGATCGCTTGCTCGTCCGTCGGTGCGATGGCCTTCAGCTCGTCCTCCATGGAGTCGATCAGCTCGTAGATGCCCTTCTCCTCCTTCGGGTTCACCAGGTGCCACAGATCACCAACGACGAACTTCGTGATCGGGATGTTCCGCACTCGCTTCTGCAAGAACAGGATGAAATCGCGTGTGCTGGACTGCGAGACGCCGGCTGCGATGGCGACCAGCTCGTACACAGTCTCCAGCACTTCGAACTCGTTGTCGATGCCGCGATTGAGAGACGGGAACTCTGGAGCGATGCCTGCGAAGTACTCCTTCATCGTCTTGATGTCACCCATTATGCGATTCAGGGCGAGCTGGTTGTCGCTAAAGGCTGAGTTTCTGTTGTCCTTGTGCGCCGTGGCCTTCTTCACAAGGCTCTTGATGTAAAAGTTAATGGTGGCAATGAGCATGGCATCCACGGTCTTGCCAAGCATGAGGTCGTCGAGGAAGTCTCCGAGATCGCCCATGAAGTCCTCCAGCGTTTTCACCAACGTCATGGCAAGCTCGTTGTGCGTCAGATTGTTCAGCCACTCATCGCCAAACAGCTCCTCCGTGATCGCCTCTTCGATGGGCTCAAAGATGTAGATGTGGCACTTCTGCGCGGCGTACACGGCATCCGTGGAGTACAGACCCAGCAGGATGGCGGACTGCTCCTCCAACGCCTCGGTCGCCGTGGCGCTGAGGTTGCATTCGGCCTGCAGATCGGACAGGATCTCCTCGCACTGATCGCTCATTCGAATGAAGTCGTTGGCCGACGCGCAGCACGTTTCGAAGTCCAGCAGGAACTGCTCCCGGCAGGCCATCTGCTTGTCGTAGAGGTTCTTGAAGATGACTCCGACGGCCTGCACCAAGGCCTCGGAACGACGCGTGAGACGCTCGCGGATGGTGCGCAGTTGGACGCCAGCCAGAGAGAACACATCCTCGCACAACGATGTCGTGAGCAACCCCTCTGATGTTTGATTCTTGGTGTGCTCGGTGCTGCGCACGAACAGTCAAAAGTGGCGGGAGTATCGACGGCGGATGAATAGAATTGATACACCAAGGTTCGTTAGAACAGAGGCTGGAAATTGACCAGACAGTATGAGCCAAGCATCTTGGCTATTGTGTTCAACCATGCAATCACCAGCATGACACATACACATACACATACACATACATACACACGCTCCACATCCAATGCAACATATCATCCAAACGTACCCGTAGACTCTGTCCAGCCACTCGTCGGTCTGCTCCTTGGTACGGTAGAGGAATTCATCCTTGGCCAAGTCATGGACCTCCCAGAGCATGTTGTTGGCCCACGCCAGCGAGTCCTTTGCCACGTCCATGTCCACTTGCTTGTTGTTATCCATGAGAAGTTCTGGACGCTCATTGAAGTACGTCTTCTTCGCCGAGTGCTTGCCGATGTTGGGGAAGGATTCTTCGATGGTTTCGCGGAAGTTCTCCACCCAGGCAACAAGGTCCAGCAGCTGCGTCACGGTGAGATCCTGCAGTTTGTGACCTTCCGGACCACCAATCTGTTCCAGGATCTGCTTGGAGCAGACATGAGCAACGCACGTGCTCCATAGCGTTTCGAGTGCCCAATAGGGTGGGAAGCAGGGCGCCATTTGATTCTGGACGAAGCCAATTTCGGATGTGAGGCCGTTGGCTGCTCGAAGGACGGCGCTGAATTCCGCATTGTCCGCCTGCAGGTCGTCCTCTGCAGTTCGTTCGATCTGTCGGGTGAGGTGGGGCGACGTCAAGTTGTGCATCGTTGTGGTTGTCGTTGTGGTCGTCACAACAGCAATTTGATGTGAGATGAAAAATAGAGTAGAGCAAATGGAACGCAACACAATTTGAATGACCTGCCATTCGCGACGATCACCATCCAAAAGCTGCAATGTGCAACGCAGTACCGGTACCAGCGCGAGTATCAACACCCAAATCACACTGATATGACTACCGACAAAGCAGGAGCACTCACCCTTGACGTGGCCTCACGAAAGACCTCTAGACTGCGCATCTCAAAGTCCTGGAAGATCTGCTTCAGGGCGGAGGCGCGCATGTCGGTGAAACGCAGCGTCTGATTCTCGCCGGCCTCCTCACCGTGCACCGTCTTGTACTCTTCGTTGGCGGTCTCGTAAACCTCCACGGCCTCGACCAGCGCGACCATACCGGCCGGGTTGTTCATGGCCAATTCAAAGGCCGTGCCGATCCCGGACATGATCCGCAGACGGATCTCGTCGCCGAGCTCCCAGACGTTCTTGACGTGCTCGTGGAGGAAGTTGTCGACCTCCTCATAGTTGTGCGGCAGACCGGCGCCCGACGAGAAGGTGGAACGAAAGCGCGTCGAGGCGCCGCCCATGGAACTGCGCCTGGAACGCAACTGCTGCGAGCTGTTGCCGTCCTTGCCGCTGTCGCCGCCGGCGCCGCCGTTGTTGTTCTCCGCCAGCTCGTCGTCGATGCGCTTCTTCATGCCGGCCTCGGCCTCGACGAGGAAGATCTCGAGCTCCACGTGCTCGCGGCTGACGTTGCGCAGCGTGGTCCATTCCTGCGCCGTCCATTCGCCGGCGTGCAGCTCCTCGCGCAGACGGTCGCAGGTGACGGGGATCTGCGAGTAGAAGTCAAGCTCGCGGAAGCACCTGGCGAGGTTGCGGCGCGCGTTGATGGCCTTCTTGAGCTTTGGATATCGGGTGAGGAGGAACTTGCTGGATCGCTTCTGGCCATCCTCGTCGCCGACATCGCCGACGTTTGAAATGTAGGTGGAGAGCTCGCGCAGCTTGCCTAGATCGTCCTTGACGGTGGTGACGGCGTTGACGAGCTCCTGGACCTCGGCCCCCGACGCGGCGACTCCGTCGTTGAGACGAGCATTGATGAGGGCGAGCTGACGTTGCGTCTCGCCGCGCAGCTTGGCGATCTCCTTGTCCATCTTGGAGGCCCCCTCGATGGGCAGACCGGAGATGATGCCGATCTCCACGCCCTCCGATGACTTGACGGAGGGGTCGATGCTGTCCGCGGACTGGTTTGCCGGCGAGTTCGATTTGATGAGGTCCGATGCCGCGGCCACGGCCGTCGTCTCCTGCCCCATGCCGCCGTGCACGAGGAGCTCGTCGATCAATCCCGCGTCGAAGAGCCAGGTGGAGACGATGGAGATGGATCGCTCCTCGGCCTTGTTCTCGAAGTCCACGAGCGAGAGGCCCATGACGGCCGTGGGTATGTCCGGGGGGTCGGCCGGTCTCTGGAACAGCGGCATGGAGGAGGCCCCGGCCGCCATCCTCTTGTTGCCGTCGGCGTCGGCCCTCTTCTCCTCGTCCGACCTGGGCCCGTCCAGCCCGTCCGCGATCTCCGCCACCTTCGTGTAGTACTCCTGCTGCACCATGTGGAAGTCGTCGAAGGGCCACTGCACCACGCGCTTGCCTCCGTAGAGGATCTCCTTCTTCTCCTCCTCGTCCACGTCCTCCGCCTGGCGGTTGCGGCGGAACATCTGGAGCATGCGGTTCTTGGCCGAGGTGGTCCCTATGGTGGAGGCCGCGCGCGTCGGATCGCGGTTGGCCAGCGCCGCCACGCTGCGTCCGTCGCCGTCGACGTCCATGCCGCTGAGGAGGTTCTGCGCGGCTGCGGCGTTGGCAGTGGCGGTCGCCTGCTCGCGCTCCTTCAGCTGCTGCTCGCGCACGCGGCGCCGGTTCTTCACCTTCTCGAAGTCCACATCGAAGTCGAACGGGTTGTTCGCGTTGCCGGCGTTGTCGCCGTCATCCAGGTTGTCGGCCATGTTGGCTCTAATTGTCGTTGGCACTTTGAGTGGCACTTTGAGTGGTGGCACTTCTCCCTTGTTGGCTTTTGGTTCAGTGTGGTGGAGCAGACCAACTCTGCGATGTATCCTACGACTGAGAGTACCTGCACGAGCTGCAATGGAATGCTACTGCTAGAATAATGTAATGCCACAAGCACAACACTTGGGCTCGTTCAGCTGTGATTCCCACACAGAGATGTGCACAATCGTTGCAGCACACGAAGGAAGGAGCAGCGTCTCTCCCGCTCTCGTTCTTCACGTTTCTCTGGATTGCGAAAGAGTGTGTCTGCAGCAGTCCTGTCATTTTCTTGGTTGCTTGTTTGTTGGTTTTTGGCGTTGTGGTTGTTTTGGTTGTCTCTTTTGCTTTCCCTCCGACAATTGGGGATCTTGACTCATGCGAGTGGATATGTATGCTTTTGTTTTATATTAATGACCGAATATTATGGAATGATAGTTTGGGTCCAACGGCTGATGCTTCCCCCTCAAGAACAGTTCCCCCCTTTCAACCACCTGTTCGATTTGGCGCCAGAAAAATGAAAAAGATCCGGACACCGACATGATGCGAAGCGAAGCTGTGTTGTGGAAGGTCTGGAGCGATGTTCTGTCCATGACAAACCTCTCCACGACAAGCCATCGGGATTGTCCAAAGGGTCTCTCTCCATCAGTCCACAGCACATCAACCAATCAACCGACCATACCTTTAGCGACATTCCAGGAAGATGATTAGTAGGAGAATGAACACGATCGGGACAAGACTTCCCGCTGTCCGCATTCGCACTGTTGCAGGCGCATTCGCATCAGACTGCAGGCCTTCCACACGCGATGCAAACACGCCCTACAATGCATGCCAACTACCGCTGCGGGGGAGCGTCGCACGTTCCTTCTCATCGACAGCAGGCACCCCATTGCTGGCCGCCCAACGCAGTGCTTTGCAAGACATGCGCGCACGCATCCATCACGTTCCACGCCCGGATTGCTGCAGGATCTCAAACCCGTCAATCGCATGCCAAGCCTTGCGCTCTGCCTCCACATCCAACGACAACAACGGCAACAACGATGAGCCTTCGCAAGCACTCGAACGAGAAGAAGCCGGCTACACGGAACCCGTCCCCATCCGCATGCCGCATCTGGATCTCAGCATGGACGGGGAGCAGTTCGGCGACGTGCAGCATCCCAAGCATCACACGCGCAACCGCATCCTCAAATGGTACAAGCGACCCGGAGACATCATCCGTCGTGACGACACCCTCTGCGATATTGAGACGCCCCTCTTCACCTTCGGGATGGTCATCGATGATGACGATCACGAGGAATCGATCATGGGGGAGATTCACGTTCCGGCTTCTCCGCATCCCGGCGATCAAGATGGGAAGAATGATGACGCAGAGACGGCTCATGAAGTCCAGACATCGCAAGACGGTCATGGAGATCCTGGCACCATTGAAGCCAAAGACGATGCGGTTCGGTATGTCGAAGATGGTGAAATTATTTGTATGACGTATCACAAGCCATCCGCCACCTGAGCGACTTTGGCGGTGGCGGCGTATGCTACATACGTGCCTACAGGCTGGCCATAGGAGAGATCCGTTCTTCATCGTATCCATCTGCGCCTCGATCAAATGACAACACACAGGGTACTGCATATGATACTATACACTCCTAACCATAGGTCGTAGCATCAGAAGTGGAGTTCGTGGAAGTATGTAGAGCCATGCTTGGTGCATCTAGTTGTTCACGGCAATACGAGCACTATTGGGTTGTGCCCCCCTGTTGCCGTGGTTTTCACGACGACCAGTTGAACTTCGTCAGCAACGAGCTGGTGACGACGTCCACAACCCTAGAATCTTCTTCGGACAGCCGTTTCATCACCCGCGTCTGCTCTTCCGGTGTCAGACACAGCACTGTCCCAATCACGGGCAGCAACGTCTTGCGTTCCTGCTTCGTCTTGGCATTCAAGTACGAAAGCACGATGTTCTTCAGGTACTCCAAGTTCACGCTGCCGTCTGACGACTTTGCTCCACCATTCGCTGCGCCCGCTGCTCCATTCGCGGTTCCTGCTACCGTGGCACTTGTGGCAGTGCCATTCCCAGCGGCACCCTGCGACGACGACGCTGCCGACCCTCCAACGCCGCCCAGCTGCTCCATGCGCAGCAGTCGGGACTGAGCCTGGTGCAGCTCCTCTCGAATTTGCGAGGCCTGCTCCAGCGCTTCCTGCTTCTCGCCCTTCGCATCGCCCACCAATCCGGCCAATCGGGCGATCTCATTGCGCGCTTGTGTAAGCTCGGCCTGCTTCTCCATCGCGTAAAACAATGGCATGGATTCGGTGCCTGCCGTCGCATTTGCGGAAGCATTCGTCTGGTTTGAACCAGGCTGTTGAGACGCCTGCTGTGATCCAGCACCTGACATGGCTTGGTCGCGTTCGCTGATCGTCACCTTCAGCGTTTGCTTCAAGTCCCGGATGGCCTGATCCGCCACCTGTAGCTCCTGTCGCAGCATGGCGATCGTGGTCTCTGCTTCGGAGCTGGGTGCGCCCGATTGGCTCGCGCCCGCGGAGGAGCCAGGACCTGCAACTGCGCCAGCGGATGACAGCGATGGCACGGAGTACCCATCTGGAGACTTCTCCTGCTGCTGTTCCACGAGCTTCTTCTTTTCGACGTTAGAACGTTTCAAATCATCGCGCAGTTTTGACGACTCCATCGAAAGACGGTCGACCTCTTCCATCAATTCGTTGCACCTGTCCTCGCTGTCTCGCAACGACTTGGCAACCTCTGCCTTCTTTGATTGCTCCGTCTTGAGCTGCTCGTACACTGCCTTCGAACGGGCTTCCAAGGTGTTGTGGGATGTTTGCAACTTAACAATTTGTGCCTGCAGCTCCGCGGCCTGCTTGTTCTTGGCTTTCAGTTCGTTCGCCAGATCTTCCATCTTCTTCGCCTTGCCCTCCATCTCCTGCAGCTGCAGTTTGGCCTCCGCAGTCTTCTGCCGGGCTTCGGATTCCGCCTTCACAGCACGATCCATCGCGGTGTCTGCACTCGATCGCGCAGCTCTGGCTTCCAGCTCGGCTTCCTCCTTGGCTTGCACAGCGGACGCGATCCTGCCATTCGCGACAGACAACGAGCTCTGTGCCTTCTTCTTATACGTGGCAAGCGCATCCTCTCCTTTCTTCTCCACGTCCTTGATGGTGCCTTGCAAGCTCTTCAGTTCTTGTTCCCGGTCCATCAACTGGCCTCGCAGCGTGTTGAGCTCCTGCGAGACCTCCGTTTGCGACTTATCCTTGTCCATCCCCTGGGCCTGCAGTTGCACGATCTGGTCTTGCAGCTCTTCGTTTGCCTGCTTCAGCACATCGATCTCCGACTGCAGCGTTCTGCATTCGACTCGTCGATCCTTCAGCTCCGATGCAACTACCTTCACTCGTTCCTTCAGCGTGTCATAGTCATCAGCCTTGGCGGATGTTGCATTTGTGGCCTTTTCAAGCTCGGCCTGCAACAAGCACAGAGCAGAATGGAGAGTATGGCATGGAGTATATACGTGCGAAGTGCCAATCGATTGAGTGGAATAGCATGGGATGAGATACGTGATGTATGGTTAGACAGCAGGCTCCTGAGCACCGGATCGACTGGAATCGAGTCTCGAAAATGCAATAAACAAGCAATCAACATGAAACAAACAAAAAGAAGCAAGTGAGGGGGACGTACCTCAAGTTCTTTGTTTCTGGCCTTGGCCTTCTCAGCCTGCAACTCAATATCGTTCATCTTGCTTTCCATGGCACGAAGCTCATTCAAATGAGAATCTTGAGTTTTTGCCTTGGCCTTTTCACTGCTCATAGAAATGGAGGAAGAGAGGATAGGAGGGGGGTAGCGAATGATAGTAACAAGCGCAAGGAAGCAACACGCGTGAGGGCAAATTCCATGCATCCATGTACGTGGGCATTTATTCAACATCCGCGTTGAGAAGCAAAGAGCTGAACGATAATCCAAAGCACCAAAACCATGTCCTTGCATCACAACGCAGAGCAATATATCACAACGCAAACAAACGATTGCACCACACGTACCGTTGAACAAGCAAGACCTTTGTTCCCTCCAATTCCCGTTCCAGGCTCCCGATGCGCAGCTGGAAGTTCTCGCGCTTCCTTCCCCATTCCCGCTCCATCTTGCTCTTGACTTGGTCCTTGACAGACTTTTCTGCTTCCTGGATCAATCGGACCTGATCGGCCTGCCATTCTTGTCGTTTCTGTGCCAGGTAAGCTTGGAACTCTCGTTGCAGTTGCAGTTGCTCGGCCTCGTGATTCTGCTCCAGCCGTTCGATTTGCTTTGAGAACTGTTCGAGGACATGATCAGGCACCGCGTTGCCACCTCCGTTGGTTTTCTTTGCATCCGTCCCAGCTGGCGGCGTTGGCAGTTTTGGTTTTGTCACAGGCTTGCTCTTAGAGATGCTTGGGAAAGGAATCGGTTCAGCTGGCGATGGCTGCGCGTTTGGTTGGTCGGCAGCAGCTGCTGGTTGTTGCAAGGCTTCTGCGGCATTCCCAAGAGCCTTCGTGAGGGAATCTGTCGCGACCGCAGAAAACATGTCCATGAACTGGGCTGCGTTGGCCATGTTGTCATTTGTGCTTTGCGCTGACGCCTTTGGTTGTATTGATGGATTGTCTGCTGTCATTGACTTTGGCGTTGCATCAGGTGCGGGTGCCTTTGTTGCATCCGTTGATGGAACAGGTGCAGACGCTGGAACAGACGCTGCGGCTTGAGTTTTCGTTGGACTCTTTTCCACAGGTGCTTGTTTTGACGACGCAGAGTCCGTGACCGCCTTTGACTCTTCCTTTGTTGTCTGAGAAGCTGGCTTGTCCACAACCGCCGGCTGCGGTGGAAGCTGATCAAGAGATGGCGCAGGTGGTCGCAAGAGCGGATCCGACATGATAGATTGCTTGCCGCTTTGGGACGGCGTATCCAACTGATCAAGCGTGGGAGGCGGAATTTTGGATTCGGTTGCTGCTGGTTTGGTTTGCTGGTTTGGCAGCTGGTCCAGAGTCGGCTGAGGCACGACGTTGAAAGGATCCACCGAAGCTGCTCCTTCCTTTGGCGTGGCATCATTGGATGCTTGATCCAATGCAGCGAGCATGGGGTCAACTGGCATGTCCAATGGAGCATTCGCATCCTGTCCATCTTGCTTCGGAATGTTGTCAACACTGATCGGTTTGTGCGTTTCAGCAGATAGGTGAGGTTTCGATTGTTCTTTCTTGTTGTCATTCATTTTTGTGGGAGTGGCAGTAGGAGCAGCAAGCGCTGCGAAAGGATCGGGCGCAGCAGCCTGTGGTTTGGCCATCACATCGGCTGGTTTTGTTGTTGTCGGCTTTGCTGCAGTGTCCGTTTTCACCGATGCTTCCGCTTTATCTGCCACTATTGGCGCTTTCGTGACCTCTTCTGTTCTGTCTGCTGCCTGGATCGGTGACTTCATAACAAGCTTGCTGGGCTGCGACCTTTGCGTTGCTGGTACGGGTTGGCTGTTCGGAACGCTCATGTTGAGACCCCCCTTTGGCATGGACTTTGGTGGTTGCTGCAGCTTCTTGACGACCGGCTTCTTCATGATGGGTTGCGTTGTGGTTGCAGCCGTCGCGGAAGCCTTGTTGGAGGGCATGACAAGTTTGGTGGCGCTGCCGGGCTTCGGCCTGACAGGCGTGACGAGAGGCGTGGATGGGGACGTGAATCCGTAGGCCATGCTGTTGAGATTGACGGGCGATGCCAACGATGTCGACGCCGGTGCAGGTCCCGCAGAGGCGGCCGATGGATTCGGCATCGACTGGCCATGCTGCTGCTGACTTTGCGTTTGATTTGATTTGGTCGGTTTGTCGGACTTGTCTTGCTCCTGCATGGAATCCAAATTGAACATCCCTGCTGCGGAAGAGAAGTTGGTGCTGATTGATGGAGACTGTTGCCATGAGTGTATGTATGTTCATGCATTTGTATTGCATTTGCATTGCATTGCATTATACATGTGTAGAGTTCGGAGTGCGGAAGAGTAGAGAGCGATAGTGGGGCGATCCGAGCATGATGGAGGATGCAGGATGGACGATGTGAGCAAAGAGCTGACAACTGGCATTGGGGCCTCATGGTGGGACCTCATGGTGGTCCATCGTGTATCTTCCATTCCAAGCCAAGATGCCCAAGCAAGATGCCAAAGCAAGTTGTGAAGCCAAGGAATGTGACAAGAGAGGAACACACGTACCGCAATGGCAGACGTCGCTGCTTCTGCCTGTTCCTGCGCCGCCTTGGCGAGATTCGCGAAGGAGGAACCCCACATGATTCCGAAGCCCGCTCGGCTGCTGGAAGGAAGTTGTGATCAATGCAAAGTCGAGCGCTCGAGATCGTATACAATGTAGTGACTCTGTGTAGTGACTCTGTGTAGTGACTCTGTGTAGTGCAAAGAGGAATGCCCGTTGCGTTGTCGCCGACGCAGGGCCTTCTTCGAGTGACTCTCTTCCTGCCCTCCGGATTCTGCCTCTCTCTGATTCTTGCTCGGGGGATGGGGCCGTTGGCGACGAGTTGCGAAACACCAGTCTTCTCTTGTTGGGTCTCCGCCACGATAGTCACGGTTTCTCGTGTTGGATTTTTCGTCTTCGTTGTGCGCTCAGCGGCACGAATCGATCCTCCCGAATGACCATTGTCGATGTTTTGATCAAGTTACTCAAATTGATCAGACCGAGCATTCCAAAATCGACCAGTGTGACTAATGAGCAGAAACCAACCACATCCATTCCCATTTGGGTCACGAATACATGGTCGTGACGTCAAGAGCGCTTCCTCCGCGATCCTCTCACTTCAACCCGTGCTTTCTGGTCAGGGTTTCGCTTTGCCCATTACGGTTCTTTGTGTTGTGCGTGTCAAGCACGTTGAGTGTGTTGTACGTGTTGCGTGTGTTGTGCGTGTTGTGGTTGGCAGCTGTTTTTGATGTGTGTTGATGTGGGCGTTGATGCGTTTGTGGGTGTGGATGATCCTTTGCTTCTCCGCCTCTTTGCTGACCCCAACAGCAACACCAGCAAGAAAAGAAGACGAATTGGTCATCTCTCCCAGGTGTGTCCGAATGCAAGCCTCTCTTGATGTCTGTGGATGTGGGTGCGGATGTGGATGTGGCTTTGATGTGACCATGGCCAGCCGATGATGGAGCGCTGATCAAGGAACGGCGGAAGCCCTGGTCGAAGTCGGCGGACGGAGCAAGAGGAGATACTTTGGGGCACTCATGCTCTGGAGGATACTGGAGTGTTGAGCAACATGTCGGCAAGGATTTCCATCAGGATGTCCATCAGGATGGCCGTGCCTTGAGGTATTTGGTCTGCCGGCCAGGGAGAGACAAGGGAAAGATGATGTGGTGGCGACGCTCCAACAACTCCAGCATCTCCATCGAGCGCGGAGATGGATGCACGATGAGTGGCTGTGCTAGCGCGATGGATTGCATCTGATCATCTCTCACAAAGTCCCCCCTCTCCATCAATTCTTTCCCGACCAATATCAATGTCGCACGCTCCTACCACACCAGTACTCCACCTCTACTCCACACGCACACCATACAACATGTCCAAGCTCAGCTTCGTCATCCTCTCCCTCTACGTCGCCGCCGTCTCGGCCTTCGTCACCCCAGCCGGACGCGCCGCCAACAAGGTCGCCTTCGCGCCAACCGGCTCCGTCAGCTTCGACACCAGCCTCAACGCCGAGGACATGTACTGGGAGGACGAGTACCCACCATCCAAGGTCCTCGGACCATACATGTCCAAGATGCCATCCGGTCTGCTCGGAATCATCTCCCTCGCCCTTCTCGGAACCTGCGTGTACTCCTGCGCACAGTCCGGCATCCTGCAGCAGGAGCCAGGCGCCATCGCCTCCGGAGCCTGGGTCAAGTGGTACTACGTCCTCGGATCCTTCATGGGACCACTGGCATGGGGCACCCACGTCGCCGCCTGGATCCAGCGCAAGAACGGAATGTAAATTCCCTCCTTCTGCAACACCGCTCCTGCATCATGGTATTATATAATACTCGTACGACTATTATACGAATGTGTTTTATGCAACCATGGCGCGAGTACGACTATGTTAGGACTGCGATCCACAACTTTGCTGGCTACCGTACAAGTGCTCCGCACAGCATGAGCTGCTAGTACTATATGAATGCCACAGACGCAGGTCGACCAACCGGATCATTCCTTCAATGCAATGCATGCACAGATGGAATGAGATGACACAACCACACCGGGCGAATGCATGTCGTCGATCATGAGACAAATCTTGAGATTGGCATTGGCATGTATTCCCCGACCACGCACAACAATGATATCTTTTGCGACGAAGATATATCTGGCGGGCTGCATCTTCATCCTGCTTCATGGTGGTATGAGGAGTCGTTCGTTGGACGATATTGACCGATAGACTGACTGCCTGTGGACAGAGCCTGCTGCGCCAACCAGAGCACGGTGGACTAAGGCCTTCAGAACAGTAGACTTCAGGTTGAATCGAACACAAAGTCAAGTCTTGGTGTCTTTGTTGTTGTTGTCAGTATCGTGAGGGTGATAGTGTGATGCTATGATGTTATACTGTGTGTAGGATGAGGATCGGAGAGGATTATGAGGACAGGAGACGGATGGCTCTGTGTCTCCTCCTGTGTGAGGGCCTTGCGGACTGTCTGTCCTTCGTCAGGCCCATGGGTATGCCAACAGTTGTTGTTGAGTACTATTCTATTAGTAGAATGCTAGTGGAGCAGAGAACTCTGCCATGGTTTGCATATGCCTGACCATCGCTCCCCTGCCCAAGAAGCAACGAACAGACTCCCTCCTCATCTCACTTCTCCCTCATGCGAATATAAGCGAAATATGCGTAGAGTACATACTATGCGTCTGGATGCATCACGATCGCCCATGCTTTGGCTCGTGCCATACGCTCTGCTCCGCTCTACCAATACTCAATTGTACTGTCGTTGTCTGCTATTGCGATTTGCGTCAAGCATGTGGAACTACTCTCTGTCGACAAAAGTACTCTACTGTATTGGTACTGCGCTGTACTGCGCTATACTCCTATTCGATAATGTGGTGAACGCTATTCGTTGAGCAGTGTTGTATCTGGCCTGTCTTCCATCCCTTCCGTTGAGTGATCATGGTCGCGGCACGATGCACCTACTTCTCGTACACCTCGTATACGACGAGGAAGTTGGCAGACGACCATCTGCTTCCCATGGTGTCGGCCTTGACCTTCAGCGTCACGGGGCCTTGGATTTTGGTTGGTGTTATGATCTTGTTTGTTGGCCTGTCAGTCGCAGAGTCTCCACCCTCGTGCTTGAATGCAAAGTCTGTGACGAATGGCTCGGCGCCCTTGGCCTTGGCGTGGGCGTTGACGACGGTGAACTTGGCTCCGCTCTTGGACTTGGAATAGATTGCGATCGTCACTTGCTCATCAGCGGCGATTTCGTGTGTGGAGGATCCGTGGCCACTGCGAAAGCATCGAACGATCGATTGATTCATGGATCGTGGTGTGCAACACGATCGTGGGTTGTGGAGGGTCGTCAAAACAACGCGAAAAAGCGAAACGGGGAGGACGTGAGAGGATGGTGCAGGAGAAGAGGAAGCATGGTGCTCTTTCGATCAATGTGTTTGCCCACTTCTGCTGATATTCTGGTTGTTGTTGTTTTGTTGCTGTTGCTGTAATCTCGAATGTTCACACCCATAGTATCATGCAGCACAAAACAGTGTTGCTGTAGCGACCGTGCTAGTTCTGTGGAAGTAACGAAAGATGTGTAGAGTAGAGTATCTCCCGTCACATTCCACATCTGCAGCGCAACATATTTATGCATGCACTCGAAAGAACAGCAATGGCCATGCATCAACATCATGTGCACGTACCGCAGAGCGATGATTTCGGAGTTGATGCGCTTGATGTTGCCTGGGACCTCCTTCTTGAGCGTGACGTCCGTGGCGACGCCTGTACCGCCGTAATCGGATGGAAGCTGGTGCGCATCGACGTTTTCGAGCAGCTTCTTTTCCCAGGTCTTGCGGTCAGAGATGACCTCGACCTTGGATGCGGTTCGTGGATCCAACCATCCCTTGATAATCTTCCAGGTGGCGCCGAAGAAACGAGGTCCGTTGACAATGTACATTTTGGACATGGTTTCTGGGAAACATATCGAATCAATGGCAGCCTGCTCCTTGATGATGGCGAGAGTGCGGGAGTTGAGCTGCGACAGGGCAAGCCCTGACAGATCCAGCACGCAGCAGCATTCGAAGCTGCATCGATGCACGGTCGCATTGTCATTTGGCGCATGAACGAATTGAATTGGCAAAACATGCGTTTGTTGGTTTGTTTGTTTTCACATTCATCGCGTTGATGATTGCCAATCGGGGAGTCGTTGAATCGGTACGCAGCCAAATGAAGTTCCGTTGAGCACAAACGTGGTTTGTTCATGGGTGAGTACGAGCATTGTGAATTCTGTCGTCGGCACTGTCTCAATGTCGAAGTAGCACTTGGATGCGATGCAACAACAACACCCGGAAACATGCAAACATGCAAACAGCAGACACCGTTCACTACTGCAGTACAGCGCAGCACGTTGCGACTCACCGATTGAACTTGTCGTTGCTCTTCTTTTGCTCTCGCAGACGCTGTGCGAAGTCGTGCATCATGATGTACCAATGGAATTTGACGATACCGTCGAGGGTTGTGATGCACTCCACGGCATCCACATTGAGGATGCCCGGCTTGGAGATGAAGAGGGGGCAGCCGGTCTTGGCAACTCCGGAATACAACTGCGGGTACTGGTCGTAGTAGAGGGACAAGCCGCAGCCAAGCGAATCTTGGTGGTTTGGGTAGAATCCTGTCTTCTTGGCCTCGTCTCGTGTCTTGGTTGCCTCCTCGATCATGGCAATGACATCATCGTAGACGAACTTTCGCGCGCGCAACCAACGGCACAAGGCCCAGACCTCGCCCTCCTCGAGGCCGAAGCTGTAGACGGTGTCCTTGAAGGCCTGATCACGCTTCAGGAACTCCTCCTTGAATCTGACCTGTATCATGAATTATGCATCGCATTCAGTTGTTGGGTTCACATTGTGATTGTCGTTTGGCGTTGTGCGTATGATTCAATTGGAGTATATTGCGTCACGTTTCTCAAACGAAGAGGACGTACATGAGGTCGAGCAGAAACGGTGTGAGCAATCGGTTGTGATGGAAATTCTTCGTTGGGCAAACCTACGCGTATGATAATGGCTTGCAGCGCATGCATGCGTGCATGTTGGCTTGTTTGTTTGAATGCCTGCGGGGAGTGTGTAGTGGAGGCGCACAGGTGGAGGGTGCGGGCGCAAAGCGTTGACTGGATGTGACGATGTCCATGGCGGTGACGGCGATGATGTTGATGTTCGTGGTTGGATTGATGACCAAAGGGCTTTGAGTTGGTGGCACTGGATCGCGCGATGCATTGCTCCGGGTCTTCTCGATTCTGGTCACTTTTTGCAACGAGAACTGCAGAGACTGATGGGATAACAGCGAGGGATGGAGAAAGCGTCACCTCATGGCGTGGCATTCCTGCTTCTGCGGTGGAATGCGATGCACCAATGACGGCCAAGCCCATCGGCGCCTTCTCCAATGCACCAATGCTTGTGTGCATGCCCTTGGTTGCTGCTTCGCCAGCCATGGAATGCCAGTGTCAATGCCGATGCCACTTCGATGATGGCATTGCCTCCCTCGTATGTCTGTCAGCATGAAAGATTCCATTGCCACCGCTGTGCCTTCTTGGTTCGCCGTGCCTCGTTTGTGCTTTCATGTGGTGACTGATGGCATTGTGAAGTGCGTTGCTCTGCTCTACTCCAGAGCGTGGAGTCGTCGAAGTAGAGTAAATGCATCCATCCATCGTGCGTGCATGCGATTGCTATCATCCATACCATCAATGCCATCAATGCCAATCCAATAGCCAAGAAGCATCGGCGGTCATGGTCACAACCGCGCGAAACAGCAAGGAATTGGCGCCAAACATTGCAACCAGGCGCACAACACAACCAAGGAGACAATTGAACAAGCGAAACAGTGATGCGCACTTACGAAGGTATCGGCTTCCTCCGCCGTCAAGTGTCCTGGCACTCCCCAGAGCATGGGGTTGCTCTTGATAGCCTCCGTTCCGCCATTCTCAACGCCCTCTCCCATGAGCTTGGCCTTGTCCCAGACCTCCGTGACTTCTGTCGCCATCTTGCTTGTCGCCATCTTGCTTGCTTTCTTGCTGTCTTGGTTGGTACTATTTCTCGTTGCGTTGTGGTTCGTCGACGTGCTCTTCAACTCGTCTGCTCCACACTTGTTGTTGTTGTTGTTGATGGCGGTGTTGTTGTTGCTTCACGATGATGGTGAAGGCGATGTCGGAGGCGATGGCGGAGAGTTGCTCGTGTTGCCTGAATGGTGCGATTGTTACAGTTGCCGATCAACGCCGTTCCTCCTTCGCTATCTTTGGCAGTCTGCGTGGTGTTGCGCAATGCCGTTCACAATCGTCCGATGGCAATGAGAAACTCCACCACGCAGCAACGGTAACATCGCGATGCTCATCAGCGCGAAGATTCGGTGTGGTCTTTTTGGTTCCAACGCGTCTCACAAAGAGCGACAATGACTAGGAGGCATTTACGGTTACTTGGACGTTATGACCAACATGCTGCGGTTGTTTCGTTGTCCGTATGAGAGATGTGTGACACGGTTTGAAAGCAGACGAAAACACGAATGAAATGGCTGCGTCGATTCTTGGCGACTGGAATCGACCAACCAACAGAGAAGGGAACGTGGCAGCTGGCGGAACATGCGACATTCACAGAGATGGATGACGGACAGACGGTGACGCGAAAATGTCATTCGAGTTGTGCACAAAAGAGTGGCGCCCGCAACGCTCGGTTGAGTTTTCGCTCTTGTGTTGACGCCTCCTTCCACCACGACAACCGTGACAGGAACAACGAGAAATGAAGGCAAGAGAGCTTCGCTGCGACGGAATCACACAAAAGGGGAAGCACCAACACATGGTACATACCGATAGTCGTAGCATACTCATAGTCGTCGCATACACACTCATAGAATAGCATAGAAATATAATAGAAATAGAAGCAGAAGCAGGAGGAGAAGATCCAACCGAGTCCCCACTTGCTTTCATTCCTGCTACCGTTCCACCCTCCATTCCGTTGCACTCCGCGATCTCAATCGAGGCGAAGAGGGGAGTCACAGGCAGCCATTCCAGCGCGGACGATCAGCAAGAAGACAGCAGATCCGTGAGATCAACAAGAAGGTAGAAGGCAACATGGCGAGCAAAGGACCAGGACGGGCGAAGGGACCGAGGTCCCCGGCGATCACGCCTCTGCTGCGCACCACGCACTCGGAAAGCCCGACCCCGCTGCGCATCGACAACCCCATGCCCCATACTCTGCCGGAGGGAGAAAACGCGGCGCCGCTGGAGGTCATCGGCAGCACGGCCTCCGACAAGCTCGTCATCATCATGGTGGGTCTGCCGGCCACCGGGAAGACGCACATCGCCAAGCGCATCTGCCGCTTCCTCTCCTTCTTCCACGACATCCCCTCGCAGATCTTCAACGTCGGCGAGTACCGTCGTCAGCTATGCGGGGCGCAGCAGCCCGCCAACTTCTACGATCCCAACAATGCGGAGGGACAGGCGGCGCGCAGGGTCGCTTGCGATGCCGCTCTGCAGGACCTCGTGGAGTACATGAAGAAGGACGGGGTGAGGGTTGCGGCTCTCGATGCCACCAACTCCACCAAGGAGCGTCGCCAGTACATCAACTCCGTCCTCGAGCAGCGCGGCATCCGCGGGTCCAAGCGCATGTTCGTCGAGTCCATCTGCGATCAAGATGAGGTCAGTTGCATCATGTTGGGTTTGGTTCAGTTGGGTTGGGTTCGGTTGCTATTCGAGTGGTTCATTTTGATTCGTTTCATGCCGTGTCATTCCAATTTGATATGCTCAAAGTACGTGCAATCATGATCTCACATCCTCTTCCCTTCTCGTACACGCATACATGCACATGTACATACACATGCACACCTGCAACCACTTCGACATACTATCGCAGCTGCTGGAGGAGAACATCCGAAAGGTCAAGCTCTCAACACCCGATTACCGTGGCATGGATCCTGAGGAAGCTGTCAAGGACTTCAAGGCGCGTCGTGCCAACTACATGACTGTCTACGAACCAGTCGATGCATCGGATGGACCGCATGTCAAAATCATCAACTCAAGGCAGTTCGTCGTCACCAACATTCGCGGTTATCTGCCCCTCAAGGTGAGCACTGGCCATTCTTCTCTCACTTCATCAAACTTGGTGGCATGTTTGCTTCCGCGTTTTCTTGTTCTGTGCCTCGTATCTTTGTTTGACTTTCTCGTTCCTCACATGCATGCATTTTTGCATGAGTGAGTGAGTGAGTGAACCAATGAATTGCGTGGTTTCTAAACAATTCACATTCAAACCTACACCAACCATCACATTGGGAATTGAACGAAACACGCACAATACGTGCCTCCACGTTGCACTTTTGCGATCATCGCCACCACTACATTCATGCGAAACCAATATTCGCATGTTTATCTGGTGACAGGTTGTGCACTTCGTCATGAACTTGCACACCTTGCCACGAACATTCTACTTGACCCGGCACGGTCAATCCGAGTACAACCTGCTCGGAAAGATCGGTGGAGATTCGGGGCTGTCCCCTGCCGGCGTCAAGTACGCGCAGCGCTTGGCCCATTTCGCCAAGGATTACATCGCGGTGCATCCACCGGACGAGGACAATCCCCATCTCACGGTATTCTCCATGAACCAGACGAATGGTCAGAAGGCGGCTGAACATGGTGCCAGCAAAAAGCCAGCTGTCACGACGACAGTGCAAATCCCGAACGGCGATGCAAGCAACGAAGCAAAGAAAGAAGGGGGGAAGGAAGACGAGAGCGCAGAGCAACACAAAGTCCGGCCCTGCAGGTTGTGGACGTCAACCCTGCGTCGCACCAAGGAGACAGCGCAGTTCATCGAGCACGATCGGTTGCAGCACACCTGGGACAACGGCGACGTCGGCGAATGGCTTCAATTCCGTCCGCGCGCTCGACGCAACCTCGATGAGCTGTACGCCGGCGTTTGTGACGGCATGACCTACAAGGAAATTGAAGAGGTGTATCCCGATGAATTTGCCAGGAGGCAGGATGACAAGCTGGCGTACCGGTATCCAAGAGGTCAGTGTGTGTGTATATATGTGTGTGGGGTTGGGTCATGCCTGCGCATGTATCTATATGTTTTTTGTTGCATGTGATGGTTGGTTGGTTTGCCCTCCGTTTGTGTGTGTGGATGGATCGATGATTGGAAAGATCCCCTCAAAGGAAAGCATCCAAATCGATCCATGCAATTTGTCGAAGAGGTCTGCGCCGGTCCAATCTGTCCTTCAGTGCGCGTGCAATTCCTTGTACTCAACTCTTCGCGAATGATTCAATACAACCGTACTCTGTGCGATTCACGTTCTCGACAACCCATGGCGATTGCGATGGAATTATTGCGATGACATTGCACGATCATGGCACCGATCCACCATCCGTACTCTGCTACGTCGGACTGCAGGCGAATCTTACATGGACGTCACTTTGAGATTGGAGCCGTTGGCGCAGGAATTGGAACGCGTCCGAGAACCTGTGCTGATCATCGCCCATCAGGGAATCCTCCGCATTCTCTATGCGTACTTCATGGGACTCGATCGCAAGGAGGCGCCGTACGTGAGCATCCCCCTGAACAACGTCATCGAGCTGGCGCCGCACGCCTACGGGTGTCACGAAAAGCGCTTCTGCTTGATGATGAAGGAAGAGATGGTCGATGATGGGCAGGATGAACCCGTGACGTCCATGCCAGTCCGTCGAGGCAGCAGCCACCCGAAAGGCGAGACCAATTATCCCGCCATGATGCTTGCCAACAGATCCAGTTCGAGAGATCTTGCCAAGGCAGCCGCGACGGAGCAGGTTTACTCGCCCACAGATCCAATCATGAATGCACCCAGTTGCTAACTAGGTTGAGGTGAACGGAGGGAGACGCGGCTCTTGGTGTCCATGGATACACGCATGAACAGAGACGTGGATGTACGCAAGCGAGTACCCTGGTGCAAAATGATGCAGGTACGTGGAGAGAGCGGTGCAGAGACAAATGAAGATGCCGATGCGGTCTCCGGCGATCAGAGTCCCATTCAAAACGAGTGCAAGCTCGCACACTTTGGAGCCAAGCGCATACGAGGGTAGTACACGTAGTACGAGAAGGAATAAAACGACGGTCTTTGCAACACATATCGATGTATTTGGTAACTTTCATGGATCGATCTGGTTGAGGCTCTCTCTCTCAGACGGCGTTTGTATGTTGTATGGTACCAACAGCGCCGCGTTGTCTTTGTTGGTGACGCCTACACGCTGTCATCATGATTGCCGATCTCGGAAGATACCTTTCTTGTAACAGTCGCGTTTGGTCAGAAACGCCAACACCAATCACGTCATTTTCTTTTGGCGCCAAATTGGTTGCGCGCACAAAGGGTGGTTTGTGCTTTCGAGACCCAACAAATTGGCGCGGACAAGCCACAAGTTCAACAACACAACCATCCACGCGCATTATATGCATCAGATGCATGATCACGGGTCATCTGATGGGCATTCCACTCATCTCCATCGGTCGTACCATAGAAATACTCGCATGAGATCATGGAGCTCCTCGACACCAACGGAGTCTGTGCACAGAATCACCATGAACGCCCGTTTCTGACGCTCAAGCGGATCTGTGTTCCGGCTTCTCGAGCCTCCCAAGGCCTTCCTGACCTTGTGGATCGATTCATCGCTTCACAAACCTTTGTGCCCAGACCCAGGATCACTCCAGGTCAACCAAGAACGAGCTCAGAAAATTCAAACCCCAGTTCCGACCTGCTCGTGGAGAATGAGCACGGACGAATGCATCACCCTGTCCACGTGGGAGGCTTCCTCCAAAGCACGACAGGGACGTTGCATCGAAGAAGTGCAAAGAGATCTCGAGAGAAGCAAGGAGGCAAAAAGAATTGGAAGTGTGCGGGGGACCTGCACGAATGAGTGCAGGTACGTGTGCTCGGACATCATACGTAGGTCGTACAAGTACACTCTCGTTCGTTCGTTCGAGAGAGAGAGAGAATACAGATGAGAAGTGACCTTTCCGACAAGTCCTCAACAAGAATACGCAACAGCAACGATCGATATCATCCATTGGCGGCATCAGCTACGGTCAACGTCATCGCGTTGGAGATGACGAACGCCGAGGCATGGTGCATCACAGTTTTCTGATTCAACCAGTCCCCAGCCAATGCTATCCAACCGGCAGTCGCGATACCTCCTGATGACGAACTGGAAGGAAGGATGTTTGCTTCTCCTTGAAGACCCAAAGGGGCTTCACAAATCTCCCCATGTGGGAACTCACCCAAGCCACCCATCAGCCGACTACGCGTGTCCTGTGTACACCCAAGACACAGCAGCCGCCACAACCCATCGGCAATGTGTGGTACTGTTTCGTTCCATTGCACATCGCTTTTGCCCAAGAACGAAGGAGAACCTGTTCCAGACAGCGCGACATATTATTCCAGGGGCTTCATGGTACTCTATGCATACGAGTATGGAATAGAACGAGAGAAGTGGTTGATCCGCAACGATCCTTCCGGTTCCATTTTCGTAGAGCAGTACGAGTAAGATATCCTCGTCCTCTCCAGAGAGAGGGAGATTGGACATGTTATCAACTGCTTCCTCGTACCCATCTGCTCCTGCGACTATTGCGATCGTACGCTGTGGTATAATACTTGCATCGCCGAGCTCCGTCTTCGGTGGAGCGATGATTCCCCCGGAGAGTTCTGAAGGCGCCCTCCGTGCAATGTGGTTCGCATCCATCCATTGGATCCGGCGCCAGAGAGGGCCTCAGAGGATCGGCGGGAACGGATTCGTCCTGATTCGCAAGATCGCCAAGGCGCGCACGATGACGAATCTGCTGGCACTTTTGCATTGGAGTGCTCTGTCTTGCGTTTCGGGCACGAATGTTCGTACGAATACGGGTCCGATTAAAGGGTATGTGTGGCACCTCTCTCATTTCTGAGGCATTGTCACACTTGTAGATCGTGATATACTCGTTTGGTATCTAATAGAATATAATACATCGAGGCTAATAGAATCATGACTGATGAAGGCGGTACTGCGGACGGAGCGAAACCGAGGACTGAGATGAGGGGTTCACTCGCTGCGCTCTCTTCGCTTCATGTGTCTTGGCGTTCGTGCCTTGGGAATGGAGGCGAGCGCCAATTTCTGCAGAGTTCCCTGTTCTGCTCCGCTGCAGGTACGTCGCGTGCGCACCATGCATAATCGTCCTCTACTATGCGAGTGTGAATCCATATAATAGAAGAATATTCCCGACGTCCTCATCATGGACTGTTCCGGTGCAGTCTTTGCTGCAGCTGGCGCTTGCGAAATGACCCACTTCCGCTCATGCATTTGTAAGTATAATACGCACCATGTTCTGCCTTTGTGATGCACTCGAGGGGGGATTGGCTGACAATCGGCTTCTGTCCAAGCACATCGAAGCTGAGTACGTAGACGCGTCAGAGTATTGGTGTAGTTGGATGGAATAGAATCCCCCACTACAAAATGCAGGAACATGGCACAAGGAGAAGATAAAGACCATGGCAAGAGTGAGAGCCTCCATCCCACGATACTTGTGGACGAGCTCGCACGACTATGTGCTATATGTTGAATGAGTGCAGATATATTCTTCTGCCGATTCTTCTGCCGATTATGCCCGTGATCCGTGTCTGCAAGAGAAATGGAGCGCCCAACATTGGTCGTACTTCACGGGTATGACAAAGGACGAGCCAGAAGAACTTAGCGCATCATTCCGTGTCCGTTCATCATGGTCGGACTGGAGTATTGTATTGTATCAGAACGCAAGAGGAGGCACGAGCGTCGACCCAGCTCTGCAATCAGGGGCATTATGAAACAGTCTCCACGACCGTGCGTACCATCGCGAAGAATGAAAGTTCAACATGAGGTTCTATAGCGCAGGGTGAGGCGACCCTTGGGCTTGTCCAACTACTCAACTCCATTCCACTTGGACACCACACGACGAACGCAGCACTTGACTGCAACCTCGCATGGATATGTGTAATCGTAGAGTGATGCTCGTACAACACAACACTTCAGGAACAGTTAAGATGTCACGGCCACGACAGCCGATGAATTTGTTCGCCCTTCACATGCTGCATGGGCACGCGACACTTTACCCCAGGAACGGGGTGGAAACCAAGCAAAGAGAGTGAGAAAGGTTGCTTCGAACTTGTGAGCGCTGTGGCCCAAAGCTCCGAGTACTCGTGAAGTGACCATGGCACGAATGAGTATGTCGGTACGCAACAAGAGGATGACAAGTGATGAAGAGAGTGAGGGGGGGAGGCGGAGCCAGCGAATCTGGCCCGCTCCTCTCCACTCCACTCTGCTCAGCTTTTCCTATTCTCCTCTACGATTACGGACAGGTACGAGTACTACTATGTTTGTACGAGTACTCGTTCATCGAAACCGCGAATAGATCTCACAGGACAAGAGAGCGAGGAGCGGTTCCCGCCAGAAGCAAGATATCTTCTTGTCACGTCTCCCGCCTCCAGAGAAGTCGTGTTTGGCATGAATAGTGTGCCAATCTCCAGAGAGAGAGAGAGAAAGGCAGAAGGAGAGTTGTGTTGTAGTGTCCATCAAAAACTGTGTTTCGTTCGAGGTGGAGGTGGAGGTGAAGGTGGAGAAGATCCCGGGTTTGGATACACAAGCATTGCGAGGCCACCTCCAAGGATTTCGAGAGTTGGTCAGAGTCCCTTGGCAAGAACATTTGTGATTTTGTCACTGTTGCCTCGTTGTGTTGGGGCCACCCCGGAAAAAGTGACCAACACTCGACAGTGTTCGTATTGGTCGCATGACCAATAACGAAGATCCGTTACGCCTTCCGAAGTGGGAACGCCGGGATGGGGTCAAAACAGCGCCGGAAGGCCAGTTCCTTCCGTCTCGAATCTTGGGAAGTTTCCACTGTGGACCATCAGAGCCTCTCCTCCGTCATTGTTTCTGCAGTTCGCGAATCCTCCCACGGATCACGAGTCCGTGAAACAATGACAGAGACGGTGAATGTGGGGGATTCGGCTGTTGTCCGCGTAATCGAGCAGGCTGGTGAGAAGAAGTTTGCGCACAATTGCTTCGTATTGCCCAAGAAAAGAACGGAAGTTATCGGATAATCGCTCAACCGGGAGAGGCTGAACGCTGTGACGTTGGTTGCTTCTGGGCACTACTGTACCTACACCGATGAGGTCATCATCAGACAACTGCCTTTTCGTCCCCTTTGCTCCGCCTTGGTATAGAACCAGGAATGTCAATAAGACAACGTCACTGATATCATCACCATCGACAGTTGCTGACATTCTCTGATCCCTTAAATGGAGCCTATCTACTATGTAATTCTTGAATCTTGGCTTCGATACGACACTAGGCGCGATAAGACAATGCTGTCATCAAGTTGGACGAACGGCCCAAACCTCGATTGCCGAATGGGAGGTTGTGTTCTCCGATGATGCCTCATTCGTTTCCGGCAAGTGATGGGGCCAAGGAGTTCTGCGAACGCTTGTGTGTAGCAGTATACGAAGGAGCGGTATCTGGCCTTGGCGAACGATTCGTCTTCAATTAATCTGCGCCATCCTCGTCATCGGGGTGTAGTGGACGCCATCATCGATGGCTCGTGGTCGGGGGCGGGGCACAAAGAACCAGCGCATGCGCCCAAGACGAATGACAAAATGATCGACGGGGCAGGGAAGGAGGGAGATGATTGACAGGGAGACGCCGCAACAGCAACTGTGGATCGTATGTCCCGGACAGGGGCGTGCCGCCGTGTGGGTTTTGTTACCGTCATCTGGTGATCCCAGACATCGCTGACGACCACAACGCGGGCGATTCTCCCATGTCCGCTGCCAAAACCGAAGCATGGCTGGCGTTGTGAAAGAGAAACACGGCAGATGCAAAAAGCCCAACCTTGGCGCCAACACTGCACGAGCGGTGTGCGCGCACTGCACGGGCACCTGGTAGAACGGATCGCCGCGTCCACAACGCGTACCTTGTGGAGCACAATGCTCTACCAATACATAGTAGGTACGTACGCAGAATAGAAGCGAGAGTGTGGTACGGCGGAGCACCAATACTCTACCAATACTGGTGTGCGGTGAGAATCGGGAGCGACACGCAGAGGGCCTTTGCTCGTGATCCTTTGATCCATTCCTTTCTCTCTCTGTGATTCCTCCTTGTGCTCATAGATTCCATTCATCACTGATTCATTGCCACCAACAACGACAACAACGACAACAATCACCATCAATCACCATCAATCATCAGCAATCACCAGCATTCATCACATCACCATCAACTCATAAAAAGATTCCAACCACACCATCATCCCACAACGATACTTGCCATAACTAATATCACGCTTACTCTCGCCCAGAGCAATCACATCAAGAACACTCCCATCTGCAATCATGCAACGCATCATCATCCACTGCGCGAAGCTCAACAACCAGGCCGCATGCCTCGTGCAGAAGAACAGGTTCGCAAAGGCCAGCCGCCTCCTGGCAAGCGCCCTGGAAACAGCAAAGAAGGCGCAGGAGTTCGAGCCCATCTGCATGTCCGAGACCAACATGCTGGTCGAAGGAGATAGCCATCTTTGCGACGCCTCTGCCCAGTCTCAGTCCTTCCCATCGCCAGCAACGACACCCGACGGCTGCGACAGCTCCTGTCCCATGGAGCAGGATGGCATCAACAGCCACGGCGAGCAGCATTCCGCCTGCGTCCGCAACGACACCGTCACCCAGGAAGAGCTGCACGAGCTCAACATGACCGCATGCGAGGACTACGACTTCGGCTTCGACGACGACGCCGAGAATGACATCAGCATGGCATGCACCTCCACGAGCAGCAGCAGCAGCGCTGGACAACCATCGTCCTCGCTGTCCTCTCTGTCGCCATCCTCAAGACACCAGCCAGCATCACCCTCCGCGCTGACGGGCTCAAAGATCGCACCAGCGGCAACGACTGCCGCGTACGTCTACAGACGCCCAATGAGGCTGAGCATTCACGACCTCCAGGGATCCCAGCACGAGGTCTTCTCAACCCTGTCCTTCGTCGTCATGTTCAACCTCGCCATCTCCTACCACCTCATGGCATTGGAGGGCAACGACGGATCCGGCATCCACACGAGCAACGACCGCGCGGTCGCCCAGAAGCGCATGAGGTCCGCCGTCAAGCTCTACGAGCTCACCTTCCAGGTGCAAGGCCAGGGCCTCGTCCCCCACGCCATCGTCACATCGGCCATCCTCAACAACCTCGCGCTCACGCACAGGGCGCTGGGCAACCATGACAAGTTCGAGGCGTGCAGCGAGATGCTGCTGTCCGCCGTCCTCCTCCTCGTGGATCTGGGCGTCTCATCCGCCGCCACGACCAGCACTGGCATGCCAGCCTCCGACGACGTCCGCAACGCCGCCATGGTGGATGGATTCCTTGGCAACGTCATGCACCTCATCGTCAAGGATCTGCATGTGGCATCCGCCGCCTAAGAGATGCATCACTTCTTCTCACAGCACTGCTGCTGCCCAGCGACAATTTTTTAACACAGGCGCAGGCAGCAGCGGCGGCACGTACGGACGCCAACAGCAACAACAACAACATCATCATCGTCATACCCAACACACATACATACACACACAGGCTCTCGCGCAGATCCAACAAAACCGATTTTTGTTCTCTACATCACGACACAGCACAACGCAACACGCCCAACTTCGCCGTCACCATCCCTTTTTTTCCACATTTTCTCCACATCATTCATGGTTGACAGGAGGAACGCAACATTCACAACCTTAACACAACATCACTAACAAGCAATTAGCACTATCAATATCATTATCGCTCTAGTATTTCATTTGACATGCTGAGACGATGCGGCCAATGTTGCAAACGACGTGAATTACGTCATCGTTGAATGATGGGATGCACCGTACGACACGGGCACATACGATCCATTCCACCATGGAGCCCTCGTAACGCAACGCAACGAACAAGGATCCACCCTCTGCTGTCTCCAGTCCAAACATGGTTGCTACCGCCACCGCCACCACCACCACCGAGCCCATCAACACATCAGACCCATGCCGACAGAACGAGAAAGGAGACGAACTTTGTGAGAATGGTCCACAAATTCTCACTTGTGTCCCAGCAGTAGTCTCTTGCTGTGCTTGAAGGAGGCCACCAAGGGGGCCTATTTGAGTTAGGTAACCTGTATTGGGTATTAGGACGCGCCAGCACTGGACATGGGTCATTGGGATTGCCGCTCCGCACCCTGTGTTGCGCCCTTCACTTCGTTTTCTCGTGCATTGTGCATCCAATGTCCTGTTCCATAATGACCAGCGAGATTCAGCAACACTCGTACATAGCAAGCTTGATTCTCTTGTTCAATGCATGGCAGAGCGACATGACGCGATGCGATACAATCAACTCGCTGCGGCTTAGATTCTAATCATGGGCAAGGCGTTGCGCAAAGGCAATGTTTGTGCCTGTTGGTCTTGCCCATCGAGATTCCAACCTTCTTTGTGCTTGCTCTGTCGCAACGGCAGTTGCGTCATCCTCCGCCTATTCGGCGTTCTCTCTTCGCATTTTGGCAGTTCTGACCATCCGAATTCTTCGTCTTTGGTGCCGTCGTCGGTGACAGTGGCAAACATGACACGTGTGCCACCGTACTATAATAATAGAGTACTTGGTAGCAAGAAGAAGAACAGTGGGGCATGGCCATGGTGATGGATACCGATGAATCGTAGAGCACTGCAGAGCAATCCAAAATCATGCTACATACCTACGAGGATGTATGCCTCGAGTTACAACATGAGGCCCTGGACGTCCGACAGCAGGACACTCTTCGGAGTTTCCTTGTAATCGGATTAGTCCAATTTGACAATTTCCCCCCAAAAATATTTGGTCTTGGTTTTCTCACGACTGTCCGCCAACGCGAAGCGCGTACCCCTGGGTACGAACCAAGACCAAGTGAGAATTATCAAGCTACAAGGGATTGGAGACTACCAATCACAGATGCCTGTCAAGAGGTTCATTGCAGCTTATGTTTGAATCACAAGAGTGATTGCATCGAACTGCAAAGACTGCTTGGCTGTAAGATCCCAGCCCTTGACATGATTAGCATGATAGAAGAAAGAGTCATGCCCAACAGCTCTCTGCTGCTCAGCAACGAACCAAGATCAACAGGAGAACATGGGATGATCAAGGAGTCGATACACTGCAAGAAGGGAGTGAAACAAGGCACACAACCAAGTGTCTTGCCCCACAGAAAACACAAGGATGTCTGCAGGAAATCTCCTGCAAACAACACTGCCAAGAAACATGTCCTGCATGATTGTTGCCTCTTCATTGTCTTCATCATCATCTTCATTGTCTTCATCAACTTAATCATAAAATGCAAAAGTTCACAACTCAAAACACTCTTCAAACACAGTACAAATCAATTGCATTCACTCTCGTCTTCCCATCGTAAACTCTGACACCAAACGACTTCATCAGTCGGTCCGAGTTGCGACATTGAACGCTTGCTCAAGGCAACGCAACAAACAATTTTCTCACAGCAACAAAAACACAAAGTCCGTCCCTATTGTCAACAACAACAACAACAAACGATCCAATCCGGATTTGTTCCATCTACGGGGACATCTCGGACACGCGAAAAACGACGCGAACTAACGCAATTTAACTGGTAGCTGCGAGTGGTTCTTCGAATCCACTAACTACGCTTCCTCTGCTACAACGCAACGCAGCGAATACCCCTGACTACCCAAGCGAAACAAGAAGCTGGAGTAGTCCAGACTACCAACCGCTGTTCACGAAACAGCCCACCAACCATCGCCGGAGCTCAGAATCCTGTGCACACCTTCCGCCAGGAAGTTGGATCCCAGCACGCAGCGACAACGATATCGACAACAAGCAGACAAGATCTGCCACCTGCAAGGCAAACGCTCAAGAAGTGAATCAGCATGACTGATGCCAGCAAGGACACGGTGCTGCCTGGCGAGACCGCAGCAGCAGAACAAACCGATCGAACGGAAATCCAACAGCATGACGATGATGGAGTGGATCTCTGTGAGGCCCGTCTGAAGCAAGACGAGGCCCAGCTCAACGAAGCAAAGGCCCAGCTCGAAGCAGCACAAGCCATACTGGCTGAAAGAGAGGCCAATCTCAAGCAACGTATGGAGGCATACGAAGAACTGATGAAGTCGGATCCCGCGACCCCAGGAAGCATCCTTGGTGCCAGCAAGCTCATCAGTGAGATCATGTCACCCATCATGATGAAGGGACTGGATGACGTCTTGGAGCCCAATGACGAAGGCAACCGCAAGAACGACAAACCAAAGAACGACGACATCGACGATGACAAGAGCAAGGACAACGATGCCAGTGACATCTCGGACGATGATGACGATCTCTTTGGTGGAGGTGGCGGAGACGACTCCGGAGACGACAGCGACCCAAGCGATGATGATGGTGGCGGCGGAGGCGGGAACGGACCCTCAGCTGGTCCAGGAGGCAAGGTCGGCAAGAAACCGACCAAGCCCATCATGGGAGGAGTCTGTGCCGAAGAACGTCGGTACATGGCCTGGACTGGTGGAGCACCGAAGGCAGACTGGAGCGGATTGGTGCGCGAGAAGAAGCGATACCACCATCCGTACCAACGACGCCCCGCCAACAGCTGTGCTGAATCCAAGATCCAAGTCACCATGGAGAAAGGAATCAGCCCACGCTACAAGCGCGGCGACGATCTTCTCAACTTCCTCTCCGAGCTGAAGGAAGAGTGTGAGATGAGAGGAATCGATGCCATCACCTACGTCCGAAGCCCAGTGGACAAGACCAAGATGGTGAGCATCTTTGACAACTCAGGTATCTACACCTCAGACAACGTCATTGATACCATCAACGACCACCAGGACCTCTACGACGCGTACGATCGGTACAACATGATGACAGCATACCGTCTCTTCAAGGGATCCGTGGACCAGGACCTCTTCCGCAAGACCAGTGGACGAGCCCAACCAGAGTACAACCATGACATCCGCATGCTCGTGGTTGAGCTGGTGATGGGCAGCGATCCATCCACCAACGACAAGTACGAGCGCATCAAGGAGCAAGTCCGTCATCTCAAACCCAACAAGTTTCCGGGAGAGAACATCGAGCTCATGTGCGACAAGTTGGACACCTGGTGCACGCAACTCGAGAAGGCCAACGCGTTCGATGACAACCTCCTGCTCAACATCGTCAACAACTTCCTCGATGCAGGTGGCCCAGGTGGTCATGGAGAGAAGTTTCGGCATGATCTCCATGACATGTCATCGCTCCTCAACGATCTCCTGATGAAGACCAGGCTGATGGACCGAGAACCAGCAAAACATCTCCTCCTCCAACACAAGATGACATGGCGCAACATTTGCCGCAAGGCTGTGGTGCTCTACAACATCGAGGTGGAAGACGGACGCTGGCATGCCCACCAACGCACAAAGGACCGATCCATTCCTCGCCATGGCGCTCATGCGGCAGCAACCTTGGACCAAGACATCAGCCAAGCCTGGACGCGCATCCAGTCCAGCAAAGGCAACTCCCAAGTTGCTGTCAGCTGCTACAACTGCGGCAAGCCTGGTCACATCAAGGCCAACTGTCCACTGCTTGGAAATTGGAAGCCTAACCAAGGGAGGAAGACAAACAAGAAGATTGATCGTGGCCAATCGCGAAAGAACTCGTGGAAGACCACACCACCTCGCAAAGGAGAGCCCCAGAAGAAGCTCATGGACAACAAGACGTATCACTGGTGTGCCAAGTGCAAGCACTGGCGCATCTCTCATGGTACATCGGAACACCAAGAGAACTTTGGGGGCAGGAAGGAGGCCCAAGGCAATCTTGCAATCGACCCTTTGGCATGGATGTGCATGATGGAAACAGAACCAACCAACCAAATTGGATTCTGGAAACATCTGCAACACATGCTTACATGGATCCTGCAATTTGTCCTCACGACCAACCCATCCCTCATCTTCGGCCTGGTTCAGATCATCCTCTTCGGACTCCTCCATGAATGGAAAGCAGTGGCCATCTTCTTGTGGTTAGGGACAGCAACCGCCCTTGGCTACTTACATGGCAGACCATCGGACGATCCCAAGCACCCACCACGAGCACATCTTCGACATGCAAAGGCTCGTTGGAACAAGGCTCAGAAGAAACGTGGACGCCACAACAAGAGACCAGCGTATGTGGATCCGCATTATCTGATGCGCCTTCGCAACGACAATCGTTTCACACGCAATCCATCCGGACTGTACGAGGAGCTCTTCGCAGATGGATCCTTCCAACGTTTTCTTCGCGACCAAGACCGCGAACACCAACACAATGGCCATCACGGATCTTCCACTCCCACATCAGAACAAGCCCGAGAGGATTTTGACCCAGGAGAACCCATCGGCAGACATGACTGGGACATTTCAATCCCAAAAGCCGTCTCTGAGCAAGCCATCAGGCTCATCAGTATGCTTCGGAGCTTCTTCGTCCTGGGACATGAGCGTGACATCACTGACCAACTCTATGGTGCAATGGCAATCAACGTTCCACCCACGTCAAGAGCTGGCAGACTCCTCTCCCTGATGGATACTCCGCATGGCCAGAACGAAGGCCAGTCCACCTTTCAAGTCATCTGGGACAGCGGAGCGTCGGTGTGTGTCACAAATGACATTCGGGACTTCGTCGGACGAGTGGAAACGCCACACAAGCCCATCTTCCTCAGCGGCTTTCTCAAGCGCACGCAAGTCACCAAGCGCGGCACCGTGGAATGGGCCATGTTGGACAAGAAAGGGAACCTTCGATACATCCGACTTCCAGCCTACTACATCCCATCCTCGCGAGTGAAGCTCTTGAGCACCACTTGTCTTCTGCGCGAATACCCCGACGAGCATCTCAGAGCGGACAGCAACTCGTGCACCCTATCAGGATCATCTGGAGATGAGGAACGAGGACCAGTTGTGGCAATCTACCATCCACACAGCGGACTACCAACAACCACCGCATATCGCATGAAGGACCTTGGACACATCCCAAGGGCCCTCAACAGCATTGTGACGACGGTGCCCGAGAACAACCTCAACTTGTCGGAACCAAGCAAAGAACTCCTTCGCTGGCACTTCCGACTCGGTCATCTGGACTTCCGCAAGATCCAGTTCCTCTTCCGGTCTGGAATGCTGGCTCATTCTGAGGCCAAACGCAAGCTCCAGACCGCAGCATCCAAGATCACTGACTATCCAAAGTGCACTGCCTGTCAATTCGGCAAGCAACATGCGCGCCCAGCTCCAGGCATCCGTCGACAAATCGTCCGTGACAGACAAGGTGTCCTCAGGGCGGATCATCTTCGTCCAGGACAACAAGTCTCGGTTGATCACTTCATCGGCCGCACACCCGGTCGTTTATTCCCCGGATATGGCAAGACAAGTGAGAAGGACATGTACTGCGGCGGAGCTGTCTTCGTTGACCACGCATCGGGGTACATCCACGTGGAGCCAGTGACCACGCTCGACACCCATTCGACGCTCAAAGCAAAGCACTCGTTCGAAGACACCTGCAGGGACCTCGGCATCGTCGTGCAGTCCTATCTATCGGACAATGCACGGGTCTTCACATCCAAGGACTATGCGAGAGAGCTGGAACGATTCCAACAAATCAATCGTTTTGCCGGAGCCGGTGCTCATCATCACAATGGCGTTGTGGAACGCAGCATTCGAACCATCGTTTCCATGGCACGGACCATGATGATGCATGCCTGCATTCATTGGCCACAGATCTACGAACCCAACATCTGGCCCATGGCGGTTGTCCATGCAGCATATGTTTTCAACCGCGTCCCCAATCACACCACTGGATTGTCGCCATATGACATCTTCTCACGGGTCCGATTCCCCCACAAGCACTTGCACAACTTGCATGTGTGGGGATCACCTGCATACGTCCTCAACAAGACTATCGCTGATGGCAAGAAGATCCCTCGCTGGGAACCACGCAGCGAACGTTATGTCAACATGGGACTATCTGCACGACACTCATCAACGGCTCCTCTACTTCTCAGCCCTCGCACTGGATCCATCACATCCCAATATCATGTGGTCTTTGATGATTGGTTTGCCACCGTGGCAACTGATCCGAGGGAGCTACCTGACTTCGGATCGGACGACTGGGTGAAGATGTTTGGAGAAACTGAGTACCAATATCCGTTCGATGAGGAAGATCTCCGTCTCCTGGAAGAAGAGGAAGCTCTTCAGCGAACAGACAGAGAGATTCGTCGAGAACAGCAAACGGATGAAGCCGATCACGACAACCGGCCTCTGGTACCACTTGCCGATGACCCACCGGCTGCTCCCCTCACCCAAGCACCGGAGCAGACCGCTGAGCCACCGACAACTCCAAACAATCCATCACCAGACGTCGCTGAGGTCCAGCCACCGATCGCAACGCCATCCTCTGCTGTGCCATCAACGCCGTTGAATTCGAAGCCGCCTTCGCCAATTGCGAACTCGACGCCAGAGACTATCCCGTTCCAAACTAAATCACCTTCGTCACAAAATGAACGTGATGAACCTCCATTGGCCGATGCTGATGACGAGGAGCTCCCACCACTACCGGACTCTCCCCAAGAGGGAGGGACGCCACCAATGCCCATCACGGCGCAACCGTCGCCTAGACGTGCAACAACACCTGCCAAGCCAAAGCGATCTACTCCTCGCAAGCCGTCGAAATCTCGTCAACAGAGGGAGCCTACCCGACGATCGGCTCGTATCATGGGACAGCGTACCAGAGCGCCTCCAACACGCCTGCACTACGATACTCTTGGAGGACGCTACTGCGACGATGATGGAGGTGATATCATCGTCCTTCTCACCGAAGAAGACAACGCATCGACCGCCAACATTGACATGCTTGAGCGACCATCCATTCGCATGGCCATCCAAGTACGGGAAGACATCGCTGAGCAGCTTCACATGAAACCCCATATGGAATCAACCTTCGCGAGGGAGCTCGTTCCTCTACTTCACAGCATCGCCGATGATCTCAGCACCACCTACGGATCCAGCTCTGAGAACCATCCTTTGCCACCAAGCATTCAGCAAGCACCAACTCGTCTTCGACATCTACTCCCCTTTGGACAAAGTCCATTCTTCAGCGTCAATGGAATCGATGAGTGGCGTGTTCAGATGCGCCCGTGGTCGAACCCAATCCAAATCTGCGATCCCAATGAAGCAGCGGAACACATACGAGAGACTGAGAGCGCATTTGACACCATCACGTCGCAGCTACGTGTGTCCATGCTGAGACGACTGGGTCAGCTCTCATCCTCGATTCGCATCGTCGCTCTTGTCATGTCCAGGCAGCTCTATGGACTTGCATCCATGCTTGGACGAGGTGGTGAGATGATCACCACACAGGATGACCAAATGGAAGACAACGACGACGAATACTACGCCCTCATGGGAACATTCGAGATGGACAACGACGAACTCGCACCACTGTCCAACTTCCACATGAGCACATGCTTGCTTCAGGAATGCAGCGATGTCCTCAGTGCCACCAGATCCTCAGCAGAGCTATCCAACATCCTGCACGTCCAGATGGAGATGCGCCCCTTTTTCGAGACAGACGCAACTGGGTACCTTGCCAACACAGCCATCATCTGCAAAGCTTCCAGCAGTGACCCTGATACCCTATCATTCGACGAAGCCATGCGTGACAACGATAAAGCGCAATGGATGCAAGCAGCTGAAGCCGAGATTCGGGAACTCATCAGCAAAGGCACATGGGATGAGGTGCCGAAGACGCAAGCTACCTCACGTATCTTTCCGGGAACTTGGGTCTTCCGACGCAAGCGGCTTCCTGATGGTACGGTCAAGAAATACAAAGGACGATGGTGCTGTCGCGGAGACTTGATGGACACCAACGAGTCCGTGTATGCTCCAGTCGTCGCTTGGTCGTCGGTACGAACCTTCCTCATCATTTCCACCATCATGAACTGGTTTACAATCTCCATCGACTTCTCCAATGCATTCGTGCAGGCAAAGATACACAAGCCTGTGTTCCTACACCTTCCTCGGGGATTCCATTCCACCAACGGTCGCAACACCTGCCTCAGACTCAACAAAAGTCTTTATGGCCTCAACATCGCTCCACGCTTGTGGTACGAACACCTGCTGAAGGCACTGACCGCTGAAGGCTTTCGAGCATGCGATCAGGAACAGTGCTTATTCATGCGCAAGGGCATGATGATCGTCCTGTATGTGGATGACGCTGGGATAGCATCCAAGACCGAGCAGGAGGCGGAGGCATTCATTGCTTCCATGCGCAACCGTGGATTTGAACTGAAGAAGGAAGGCTCTTTCACCGAATTCCTGGGCATTCAACTGGTGCACGATCCAAAAGCAGGCACGGTGCACATGCTTCAACGCGGACTCATCAAGAAGGTCATCGACACGGTTGGCATGCAGAAGTGTAAACCGAATGCCACGCCAACCATCCAGCAAGCTCTCGGAGCCGACGATCACGAGCCACCATATTCGGAAGACTGGAATTACCGCTCCGTGGTAGGTATGCTACTCTACCTGGCAACCAATACTCGCCCGGACATCGCTTTCGCAGTATCCCAGCTCGCCCGATTCAGCAACGATCCCAAGCGCACACACGCCAAGGCCATGAAGACGCTGGTGCGATACCTAGCTGGTACATCCGACCGAGGCACGATCATCAAGCCAACTGGGAAACTGCAGCTGACTTGCTATGTGGATGCCGATTTCGGTGGGTTATATCGATGTGAGGACCATCGCTCAATCAACGCAGCACGATCTCGAACAGGCTACATCATCGAGCTTGGGGGCTGTCCTCTTGTCTGGAAGTCGAAACTTCAGACAGAGATTGCCCTCTCTACAATGGAAGCGGAGTATGCAGCGCTCTCACAGGCAATGCGCGTTGTCATCCCACTCATGCAACTCATCCGCGAGATATCCGTTGCAATGGACTTGGACCAAGAATTGGAGGCCGGCATCAAATGCACGGTGTTTGAGGACAACAACGCTTGTATTTTGCTGGCCAACAACCATCAGGTCACAGCGCGCACGAAGCACTATCTCATCAAGTATCACTTCTTCTGGTACTGGGTGAAACAGTCCTTCATCGTCATCAAATACGTGGCCAGCACAGATCAAGTCGCCGACATCTTCACGAAGGGCCTTGCCCACGACCTATTCATCAAGCTCAGGAAGCTGTTGATGGGTTGGTGACGGTGTGCCTCGCCTCAGGGACTCCCTTCTCACACAACGTATCGAGAGGGAGAGTTACAACATGAGGCCCTGGACGTCCGACAGCAGGACACTCTTCGGAGTTTCCTTGTAATCGGATTAGTCCAATTTGACAATTTCCCCCCAAAAATATTTGGTCTTGGTTTTCTCACGACTGTCCGCCAACGCGAAGCGCGTACCCCTGGGTACGAACCAAGACCAAGTGAGAATTATCAAGCTACAAGGGATTGGAGACTACCAATCACAGATGCCTGTCAAGAGGTTCATTGCAGCTTATGTTTGAATCACAAGAGTGATTGCATCGAACTGCAAAGACTGCTTGGCTGTAAGATCCCAGCCCTTGACATGATTAGCATGATAGAAGAAAGAGTCATGCCCAACAGCTCTCTGCTGCTCAGCAACGAACCAAGATCAACAGGAGAACATGGGATGATCAAGGAGTCGATACACTGCAAGAAGGGAGTGAAACAAGGCACACAACCAAGTGTCTTGCCCCACAGAAAACACAAGGATGTCTGCAGGAAATCTCCTGCAAACAACACTGCCAAGAAACATGTCCTGCATGATTGTTGCCTCTTCATTGTCTTCATCATCATCTTCATTGTCTTCATCAACTTAATCATAAAATGCAAAAGTTCACAACTCAAAACACTCTTCAAACACAGTACAAATCAATTGCATTCACTCTCGTCTTCCCATCGTAAACTCTGACACCAAACGACTTCATCAGTCGGTCCGAGTTGCGACATTGAACGCTTGCTCAAGGCAACGCAACAAACAATTTTCTCACAGCAACAAAAACACAAAGTCCGTCCCTATGGCCCCATTCAGGATAGAATCGTACGTTTTTGCGGATTTGACATCGTAAAACGTGATATATTTAGATAACGATACGTCGCGTTGTCAATTAGGGTTAGATATATTTAGCTAGCTTTTACGACACAAATACCTGGCTGACTTGTCTTCACCGCGGACGAAATTGATGACGTCTTTGACGGTCGATATCAGACGGTGATGGTATTGACGGTGTGGATGGTGACGTTGTCGCAGATTCGGTGTTGCCTTGATTCCTTGCGTTAGGGAGATATCGCATGTAATTTGATGAGTCCCAGGGTCCAAAATAACCTGATAGAGACATTTCTTTGGGGGGGTGGATGAGAATTTCGCTTCTTCAAATTACATGCCATGTCAAACGAAACTTTCGTTTGACATGGCATGTAATTTGAAGAGTCCCGCCAAATACGAACTCCACGCGGAAGTAAACTGAATTGACAATTTTTTATCCAATCATAAGCGTACATGTTTCTTCGGTTCGCATCTTCATTGTTCTTGAATTGCCTTGTTTCTTTCCTAGACTAACGTTGATGTGAACGGTTCGAGTCAGCCATGTTGCAGCATGCACGAAGCTGATCCTGGCCTCTGCGCAGGCCTTGTCCTCAGGCAACCAATTCCACACATGTCGAGACATGTTTTGGAGAAGTCGTAGTTGTTGTTTACCACATAGATTATAGTCTTTAACTATGCGCCGTAGGCGCTTTGTGTCGCCTCGTTTTTCTGCATGAGTCATCCGGCAGGAACGGATGATGTTGGGGAAGCTGCTGTCCTTGTGGTGTATTCGATTGTGTGCATTGGATAGTGTGCATTCGATAGTGTGCATTAGATAGTGTAGGTGTAGTTAGAGCATGCATGTTACGCTAAGCGTCACTGGACGTCAACGGCAGGAGACAGGGCAGCGCCCACGCGGTCAGCTTCGGGGCTCCAGCTCGCAGGCTGGGAGATGCGGCGACACATCCACGCTTTTTGCGCTGGGGAACGGTAGCTGCGATGTGGGACATAGCATGTAGCAGAGTGAACAGCCTACGGTATGGTCCCAGCAGGTGAGAGTACTGGCGGCGGCAGGTCAGGAAGAAGACCCGCACGAGGTGTGGGGCAACAACATGGCCAATGAGATCAGGAAATGGCGAACTGAAGGCAACACTATTACACTGGGGGTCGACCTCAACGACGACGTCCTGGACAGTACCACTACTCGCCTTCTGGAGGCCACAGGGCTGAAGAACGCGGTATGGAATAGAACAGGAGACCAGGCAAGGCAAGCTACCCAACAAAGAAACCGAAACAACGTGCCTATCAACACAATATTCGTGTTGGAAGGAGTGCATCTGGAGAAGGCAGGCTACCTGGGGTTCGGCGAGGCCATACCATCTGACCACAGAGCAGTATGGGTCGACGTTGGTTTCGAGCAAGTCCTAGGTGTGGCCGTGAAGCCCATCTGGACCTCTCAGCCCAGGCGGTTGGTCCTCAGTGGCCCACGTGTCACCCAGAAGTACAATGATGCACTGTTGGAAGAGTACGGAAAGCACAACATATGTGAACGGGTGCAAGAGATATGGCACCTGGTGAAATCTCAAGGATGGCGACTGACCCCTGCCCAACGACTCCAGTACGACAAGCTCTTGGCGCAGACCTATGAGATCAGAAGATACGCAGAGAAGAAGTGTCACAAGCTGAGAATGGCTGCCGTGGCGTGGTCTCCCAACCTGCAACATGCAAGGAACGTGATCATGTTCTGGTCCTTGGAAGTGAAGCACATGTCCAGTGTCAAAGTCAGTTCGTCCCTTCGACAACGCACCAAGAAGTCAGTGGGGCTGGACAGCGAGGCAACGCTGGAGCAAGCGAAACAGAAACAGTCTGAAGCATACGCAGCCTATTACACACAGAAAAAACATCACACACAAGCGCGACAACACTACCTGGTGGAGATTACGAGGCAACGCCACGATGCTCATGATCAAGAATACGAAGCTGCACTACATCTTCTGCTGAACCGTGAGAGACAAAGGGAGCAAGCAGGCCGCCTTCGAGCGATCTTCGGTCAGGACAAGTCAATGACCACCAAAGTCCTGTTCACCGACGAAGATGGCAGGCTTCATGAATGCACTGAACAACATGAGATTGTCACCACGTGTATCCGGAAGAACAAGCAAAGGTTCTCACAAGCAAACGGTGCTCCCTGTATGACAGGTCGAGACAAGCGTGTCATGGATCGTATCTGGCAACCGGAACTCGCAGCCCAACTGGTGAACAAGGAGGGCACGTCTCCAGCCAAACTTGACCCCATGATCCGGACCCTACTCGCAGCACTAGAGCCCATAGCACAGGACGAGACCGAACTCACAGTCGAGGATCACCAGAAAGCGTGGAAGCAACAAACAGAGCTCACCAACTTGGAGCCAAGCAACCCACATTTTGGCCACTACAAGGCAGCAATGATGGTGGATAGCTTGGCTAGAACGGACGCGCAGCTGCGTGATGTCTCATACCAGACGGGACACTCACCCTGACCATGGCAACGGATCACAGACGTTGAGATCCTGAAGAAGGCCCAAGTGTTCAATATCGAGAAAATGAGGACCATTCAACTCATGGACGCCCAGTTCAACCTGAACAATAAGAGATTGGGCAGGCAAATGATGAAGACTGCTGAGGAGGCAGGTTGATTGTCCGGGTTTCAATTCAGCAGCAGGAAATGCAAATCTGCCATGAGTGCCGCCCTGAACAAGAGGCTGAGTGTTGATCTGGGTTTCCAACAGAAGGTGGCGATTGGGTTCTGCTCGAATGACGCCAAGTTGTGTTACAACAGGATCGTCCCCAACTTTGCGGCAGCTGCGATGATAGCAGCAGGCGCAGATGGGGCAGCCACGCGGAGCATGTTCAAGACCCTTCGAGACGCCGACCACCGCATCAGCACAGCGTACGGGGTGTCAGATAGGTCATACCGTCGAGGCGCAGACTGTGAAATGCATGGCATTGGACAAGGCAACAGAGCGGGTCCTGCGATTTGGGCCGTCATCAGCTCCGTGATGTTCAATGCTATGCTCAAGTTGGGCCATGCATCCCAAGTGACGACGCCCAACGGAGAGGTCATTGAGATCCTTGGCTTGGCATTTGTTGACGACATGGATCTGGTCCGACTGGAGGTCACAGGCAGCGAAGGAACCAACACGGAGGCATTCAAGAGTATGGTCCACGACTGGAGCCGGCTGTTGAGAGTGACAGGCGGGGCGTTGGTTCCTGCTAGGTCAGTTTGGTGGGCCATCCAGCCCGAGTTCGTCAAAGGCGAGTGGGGCTGGAAGGACGTCGACACCCGCACCGCCATCCAAATCGAGGACGGAAACGGTGTCAGGTCAGAGATACCCTACAAGACGATGGACCAACCCCTGTTCACACTGGGAGTGTTCATTGATTTCGACAGCGACCAGACAGAGCAGATGCAGAGGATGAGAGCGAAGGCCGAGGATTTTGGAGGAAGAATGCGGACAGCACAGATATCACCGGAAGACGCTAAGTCGGCGCTATCGCTGAGGTTCCTGAAGACGATCGAGTATGCCCTGCCAATGACGCAGCTTTCCAGACAACAATGGCGACTAGTCATGGCTCCGGCGCTGCTGGTGTCACTTCCAAAAATGGGAGTGTCCAGGAACTTCCCACGGGCCCTTGTGTACGGCACAACCTCGCTTGGCGGGTTGGGAATCAATAACCCGGCCAACGCCCAGCTGATTTCACAAATACAGCTTGCGTTTGATGAGGTGCATCAAGGAACCCAGACAGGAAAGATGATTGAATGCTCTATTCTGGCACTCAAGGAAGAGCTGGGAACGGGCAGATCTATTTTCCAGTACCCCTTCGATAGTGTGGGCCACTGTGCCACACAGTGCTGGGTGACGGGGCTATGGCAACAACTCCAAGACACCAGCATCCGGATTTACGAGACGACGACGACAGCAAAGGTCCAATGGGAAGGAGACAGCTTCCTCACGGATATCTGGCTGGAACAAAGCATCAAAGGAGCACAGCTCCGTCACCTGATCATGGTGCGCCAGAAGTTGGGAGTGCTACGCTTGTCCGACATTGTATCGGCCAACAGCACAAGGATACTCGGCGAGGCTCACGACGGCACCATGGCGTCTTGCATACCCAAGCGCTGGGCCAACCAGCTGGAGCGACTACCAAGCGGATGGTGGCAAGAATGGCAACACTGGTGCAAGTCCATGTGTTTTCGAGGCCTTCTCCTACACGAGCCGCTCGGTAGGTGGTACCGCGACGATGGGTCCTGGCAGTGGCGGAAGGATACCTACGGCCATGATATATTTGACACGGGGACACAGCCCCTACAGCGATATTCGCTTTGTCAAAACAGCAGAACCCGCAGGCAGCTCTACTCTTGGCGAGGGACAGCAGACAGTCTCCCAACAGGAGCCAAACGTGTCTTGGTGACTCTCACGGAAACCGGCATGATGTGGGACAGCTTCGTCGGATTGGCACAGTCGATCGATGAGCGCGAAGAACCCTACGACCCAGTGGAGAATCTGCAAGGCGAACTGAGTCTCGAGGAGGCCGAGTGCGCTGCACGGAGATCCCAGCTGCTCGTGGTGAGTGACGGATCATTCAAAGATTCCAGAGGGACCGCGGCTTCTATTCTGTACGACGAGGCGACGACGGCAAGCATGACGTGCCAGACGTTCGTCCCGGGCCCGTCCGAAGTGCAAAGTGCTTACAGAAGCGAACTCGCGGGAATCTGGGCGTCGCTTACCGTGATAGCCAGGATGCGAGGTCTGGACGCCTCGTGTGCGATTACCATTGCACTTGACGGCAAGCAGGCGATGTTGCAGGCCCAAGAGGATGGACTACGCCCGGGCCAACGCGACTGGGATGTCCTGGCTGAGATTCGAGAGCTGCGGCACAGGATTCTGGCGATACTGCACTGGAAGTGGGTGAAAGGCCACCAGGATGACACTGGCAAGCAACTGACAACGCTGAAGAAACTCAATGTAGTAGTCGACGACCACGCCAAGCAGTTCTGGAGCCTGACAGAGAGCCAACGTTGGGTGAAAAGGTGGCACGCGTCTACGAACAGATGGAGGTTACGTCTCCGCAACGCCGACTACTCGCATGTAGACGCGAAGGAGCTCCACAAGCTGCTGCAGTCTGCCAACACAGCTATCTATTGGGCATCAAAGTTCCAGTGGGACGAAGATCAACTGACGCAGGTGGACTGGTACACATACAAGAAGACGCGCGCGGCCAAGAAGAACAAAGAGGTGGCAAAGTTCGTGTCGAAGTGGTCATCAGGCTTTGTCGGAGTCAACAAGAAGCTGCACCAGGTTGGTCAGCGAGAGACGCCGAAGTGTCAGTTCTGCCAGCAGGACGAGACAACGATGCATGTGCTCCGCTGTAGCGAACACCAGGAAGCCTGGCAGACCTCTACGTCAGAACTTCTCGACTGCATGGTGCGGATAGGCACATGTCCGCGACTGGTGCGAAATATGAGAGTGGGGCTGGTGAAATGGAGGCGAAAGCTCCGAGTGGACGGGCTGCAAAGTTACATCGGTTGGTACCCCCTCCTGCTTGGTTTCATCCATAGGGATTGGATCTGCCAGCAGACATAGTGGATGACAACGAACGAGTGCATATATCCAGACGCGAGAGCGTGGGCGCGAGAGATGGTGCGGTGGATCTGGAAAGTACCGTGGACGGTTTGGATTGCCAGGAACGAAAAAGTACATGACGCAGATCAGCATCCGACGATGAAGGACCTGCGCCGACAGGTGCAATGGATGCAACAGAGCACGAGCAGCGACATGACGGCATTGGAGCTTCACCTGCTCAGGGACGGCCGGAATATTGAGTATGATACCGAGCTGCAAATGCAGCAGTGGGTGCACTCTATGACGGCGGTACAAGTGGCAGTGAAGGCCAGACGCAGGGCTCGATCTATGCAGGCAGAACGGCAGGCCATGGCAGCATGGCTGGGAATAGGATGAGTGGCAACTTGACGGCTCGCTCAAAGCCTGGTCCTACGGGGCCGGCGGCGGCGAGGGTAAAGCCTTGAGGCACATCTATGATGTAATCACTGAGTTATTATTATTAGCAGAGTGAACAGCCATTCTGCCTGTCGTGGCTCTGACGTTGGGACCTGCTGGGCGAGCTGGCAAAGGTGGGTGGGGATGGGTCATGGTGGCAGCTCTTGGAGTGTTTGGAAGTAAAATCCCATGCGCTGGGACATCACATCGCGCTCTCCTTCCTCGTGAAGCGCGTGGTTCCGACTAGACCGCTGTTGCAGCATCATGTGCCATAGCTCGTGGATCACCTCTGCCTGCCAGTGGATGGGGCGGCAGCGGTCTGGGGATGGAGGAGGGTTGGGGCTGTGCTTTGGGGAAATCTAGAGCGGGAACACATACAAGGCAAGTGCTACATATGACCTGTATGACAGAAACACGGAAACGGAACAGTAGGCAGTGATACCAACAAGCACGAACATGCATGTGGAAGCGTTGAGCATTCATTTTTGTTTGCTGTGAATGGAAACAACAAGTGGAGAGGAAGGAACTTCCTGTTGTCATAGTCTTCCACCGAGGAAGGCTACTCAACAGCATAGATTAGGCTAGACAGTATTGATGACGTCATTGTATGATTAATTTGATTATTTCAGTCCCTCCAAGATCCAACGCGAACGCGAACATTTGGGGAGAGCTCCCCACTAGTTGTCACCACGACAGGTTCCAGGGGTGGCTTCATTTTACATGCGATATCTCCCTGTTGTTGGTGATTTGGTTCTGTTGTGTGCTTCCTCGTTTGTGTGTGTTGTGTCAAACAGCACAGCGTTGGTGGTAGCGTCCCTGCACGTCCATGTTCACAGCAACAGCAACACTTGCGAATACCACACAGCACAGTATTATATAATGTAATGGATCACAGTGGCTTATCCTGTGGTATGCAAAATATTGTATAATATTCTACTATTTATTGTTAAGCTTAGTTTGTAAATACAAAGTCCTGCGCAACCTGCATCTCTCCCCTTGCTGAGCTGATGGCACGACGCGGAAAGAGACTGGTGGCGGCAGTGTTGTTTCTTTTGTTGTGTTTCAGTGCTTGTCGGTTGATTTTGACCTTTCCTGTTGTGGCAGCCATCATTGTGCAAATAGCAACACGATTTGGGCTGGAAGAAGGTACCAAATTACCACATTTTTTCCAATTCCATGGTTCCGTTTGCATGATCTGGCGTTAGAGCACGTTTTGGTGCTTCTGATCCTGGTGGTGGGACAGACGTTGAATTTGTCATTTTTAGGGATCGAGCAGAGACAAACAACACGAGAATGGGCTCTACTGTCAAACCATTCTGCTGAGAATTGGACATCCAGTGTTGGTGCAGATCAGCCAAAGAGTGTTTCGTACCTGGTTTTGCAGGGGAAGCCAAGTCAAGGGCGGACTGCTACTAGCCGCGACAAGTTTTTTGGCTGCTGCGGTCACATCGGATGATCCGTTCAACGTTTTGCATCTGGTGATCTGTGGGAGTGACAGTTTTTCTCGACTGTTGCCATCCTTGCCTTCGACATGGAATACAGTCTATTCCAGAATTTTCACATGGGCTGGCCTATCCACCCACCAACTTTTCCATGCACCCATGGAAGTATTCAACTTGGCATGCACTGCCAACGTATTGCAATGTTGGTGCTGAGCATGGTATACTCTGGGAAAAGATCCATCCACAGACGCACCTCACATCAATTCTGCTCTCCCATACATGTACAGACCCATCATACTTCTACCAGGCCAGGTCCATGCTTTTCACAGCATCCCGTGTGGGCTTGCACGATACACGAATAGTTGGTGTTGTCCATCCATCCATCCATCCATCCAACCATCCAACCATCAGCAGGCAAGCAGGTGGCCACAAGAGACAACATGGCCATCATGACGACTGCATCCAAAGCTTCCAGCCACCAACATCCTTGGAACATGCACAGACATCAGAACAGTGGAGGTTGCTGGAGAAGAACCAATAGGATTGAGTAGCAGCAGTAGCAGCATCATCTCATCTACTCCTGTTGTGAAGAGCACGCCAAGACATCAACCATGCGCCCTTTTGTGCAGTCTGTACAAAACTGGAGAGAGTTGCTGGCTATTGTGCCATTGGTGTCAACAGAAGACAGGTTCCAGCATAAAGTGTGTGCCTTCGTTGGTACAAATCCTGATATCTTTGGCTGCACCAGGATCCTCGATTACATCAGGATCAGCAGTACCAATTCGATCCGCAACAGAGGGCGTGACAACTCCAGCAGCAGTGGAACGGGAACAAGAAGAGGAGGCAGGAGGCGTTGTGCAAGGTTCCTTGCAGCCACACCTCCTCATTCTGCCACCATTATTGCAGCAGTGGCCAGTGGCCATGCACAATATACGCTCAGGACACCAGATGTCAAAACAAGGTATAATACTCCTGCAACTGGTGATATCATTGTGATTCCAACAACCACAAGGAAGGAGTGCCAATCAAAACGGCTTTGAACCGGCTTGCAACACCAAGTTGGCCGGATTTGAGCGAACTGGGTCCCAGCCTCCACAGCCAACATGGTTGTGACCTTGTGACCATGGCAAGAGCTCACTGCCAATTGGATTCTCCCCCATGTACGACCTTTGAAATTGGTCCATGGGCAATCCGAATGTTGGCACTGTCCGCGATGTTCATTGGCATATGTCGGTAGAATTTTCCACAAGGTTGCGCGGGGAACGAATGCAGATGCCTATCATTGCCAAGGAGGCGGTTTCCTTGAACAGCAACTTGTGCAACGACTTTCCGTCCCAGGTGCATGATGATAAACTATCAGGGACAGTGTTATTCCATTCCACACAGATCCCTGGTCATGCCATCTTCCATGTGAACTGCCAGGATGCATCAGCTCACATCTTCCCTGCTGATCCCAACCTCAATGGTCGCAGCATGGAAGATGAATTCGAATCCTCCCTCCTTTGCCCCTTGTCCAGCACCATTTTCAAAGCACCAATTCTAACAAGCCTATCCTCTTTGAACTTTTTCTCCTTCCAGATGAACCAGCCTTGGCTCAGCAACAACAATCAACACAGAGCGAATTCCAAAAACGTTATGTACCATCTCGAAGGATCCGGACGGGTCATCTGTGGTTGTGTTCACGAGTCCAGCAAGACCGTCCACACACATGTGCGAAAGCATCCGAACACCTCTGTCCACCTTCAAGAGTCAGAACAGCCTGTGGAGGAGCTGTGTTATCCTGTTATTGTACACAGTGAAATCACACAAATCCGTCAAGAGAGATCAAGTCTTTCAGGAAGATGGCGATGAGCTGGTGTAATGAAGGCACTGATTGGGTAAAGTGACTTCTGAATATATGTTATCTTCATTGAGATGTATCTCATGTTGCTGTGTTCAAGGACAGCTCTTGGTCATGCATCTTTGCAATCTTGTTCTGATGTGGAGATGACCCATGATGTGGCAATGACGTCTCCTGTGTCGACGTCACTCATCACCATTCCATGGCTCTGTCGATTCCACATTCCATTGATGATGCTTGAGGTTGTTGAAGGTGGTGTCACTTCAGGTTTAGTTGGGAAGTAGATCAAGCTAAACTTGGTGTCACATGATTGCCAGGTGGTGGCCAGACCGAATCTCTGATGTTCTCTAGTGTGTTCCCTATGCCAAGAATCATGTGTCTGGAGGAAAGAATGTTTCAGCACATACCAGGACGGACAAATCAGAAAATGTATCAGGTGAATAAAGCAGTGTGCTAATAAGCTGAAAGCAACAATCATGAAGAACGTGGAAGAGGAAGTAGGGACAAGAAAAGTACAGGCAGTAGCCCACGAAGAAAGCACAGGCAATGCCCCCAAGGATGCGGATGAACACATGGGGCCAAGGTAGTTGGTGTAAGCGCACCGAACGGAAATGAAAGCTCTCATGATTGACTGGCCATCCTACAAGCAAGTAAGGCAAGATTTGCAACTGCCGTTTGAGTCTATCCTTGCAGCAGTCATCGTGAATCCCTCCATCTATATTAAACTCTAACCCCACCTCATCAGGAGAACAAAGCTCAAGCACCAGCTGTGGTGTCCATTGCGTGAGGAGTTCGCCACAGTGATAGACAGCCGAAAGAAGATGCAGTACAATCAACACAAGAGTTGAGGAAAACACATCACAACCGAGCTCATTCGCATATGTGTGGTGGCCAGATTGCTGATGCGAATCTGCGTGTCGGGCTTCGTGCCCAACCTGCATCATTGGAGAATGGAACATGTCAAATGCGCCATGACAAGGGCAATGGCAACAGTGAAATGGTATGTCATGAGCACGGTCGCGGTTCATTGCTGACGGCCTCTGCACCATCAGAATTGATTCTTTTGGCTCACAATTGTCATCAGTCAATCCGTTCAAATACTTGGCAGAAACTTGGCGACGATCACATGCAACGAGCAACGATCATACCACAAGAGCGCTTTGGCCGCCCAGGGTATCCGGCTTGGCAGCGTTGAACGACTAAAATAGGTGAGATGTGTTGCAACGCAGGCTACGATCATGAGGAGGAGGCAACAATGCATGGGACTAGCGATGCGCCACATCTATATGTCTGCATGGAATGTGCCCAGGTTGCGAGAGCTTGGCTGTTGGCAACTGGGCAAAGATGCTGCCTCTACACACGCGCCGATGTCAGTGTTTTAGTGCATCCAGCGATCAGCATTCGGTACAGTCATGGAAACAGTCATGGAAACAGTCCTGTCAGGCTCTGCGTACACCAGAATATGCAGCAGCGACGTACACAAGTCGGTTGCCACGTAGTTGGAGCTTGGGCCTTGGCCATATAATGCCTTCCTACACCGGCCATGCGCACAGATCCCAGATGGCATATACTAGACTTGAGACGTATGCTGGCTTCATGTCAGGGTGCGCCTGACGATGGATAGAATTGAGGAGAAGATATTGGAAGAGGGGAGATGACTGCTCACATACCCTGTCATGTGGGCTCCATTGTTGTTGGAATACGCCGATCGCGAGATCGGTTGCCTCGTGCAGACGTTGATTCTACAGGTCAGTCGTCCACATGCGCAAGGCGACACTGGAAGAGGGTCGATGGGAGGATTGCAAAAAGCATGCAGAAGATGGGGTGCCCTGCACCAGGTAAGTGCATCGGTGATGGCATTGTGCGTGTATGGGAACATTGCATTCGTGGTTCAGACTCTGACACCACATGGTGTGTATTGCGTTGGAGTTGTTCTTCATCTCTGTTGCATGGCATGCATCATGCTATACTGCTGTGTGTGAACCCTCAACACTTGGACCATCCAGCGACTTTCATGTCATTAAATGCTACTATCGCCATCATCATTGTCCACTGCAATCGAGTCGAGCACTAAGCTCATACCTTCGCTGTCAGTCACAAAGCATGGAAAGAATGAAAATCAAATGGACACTTGTGCTAGGCCAGATGCCAGGGGCAACACCGATCTGATACTTGAGCGCCACCATCTCAATCTGCAAACACTGATCAATCCCGGCGGCACGCACCTGATCCTTCATCCGACATTCCTTGGATGAATGACCCAAGAGAGACCGAAGGAATCACCAACATGTCACAACCCTCGACCGGATGGACTTGTTTTTGCACCAATCATTGCACGCGACGTGGACAATGCAAATCGAAAGTGGTCCTTCGACAGATGTCAACATCACAAGTGTTGCGCGCGCGCGGAGTGCACACATCTCGCACGGTCAAAGGTTTCCCAGGCAGAGTGACAAATTTTGAGTGTGCGAGATGCGTGTTGCCCCCAACAATGAATTCAGTAATGGATGCCGGTTGTGCTTCCAATCGCTTCCATGGAACGATCTCCGATCATGACAACTGGCGGTCACAACGCAGATTCTTCAGGAGCTGCTTTTGTGGTTAGATTGTTGTTGTCATTGTTGTTGTTGTTGGAATCGTAGCTTGTGGTGTGTGGGTGCGATAGAGGTTGGCGAACTTGGAGAGATTGCACCCAACACAACAGGATCACGAGTTGAACTCTCTCCCACCAAGATCCCAACCGCCACTGGTATTCACTGCCAAATACAAGGTCTGTCCCTCTTTCGTGAAGATATTGTGCGACATCGAGAAGAAATGATTGGTCACTGAAAATTCAAATAGTTTCATGGAGAACAGAGGGATATCGCATTTCACATTCACACCCCTCCATTCATGTCACATGTGGCACTCACGTTCGGATTTCACATTGGTACTCGTGACTCGTTCGTGACCTACCTAGAAAGACGACCAATATGACTGAATCGGCTTCTCTTCTGTAAAATGTAGTTCGAGTTTAGACTGATATGATCTGAATGCTTCGTTGCAGGTTATCGCATCACTTGTTGAGACCAAAGGATGGTAGGATCGTTAATGGGTGTGCTCTGAGTTGTACGCAACACACATCCCTCTTTCTCCTCTTAGGAGTTTCGTGTTGTGAGAGGTTCGTTGCCATCTCTTCTGTCTCAACTTTGCCACCAACAGAGGTCCGGCAACAGATGCGCAAGCACTTCGTCCCTGCTAATTCACGGCTTGTTCAAGGCTCTGTTGCCAATGTCGATGGCAGAGACCTCTTGATCACCGTACTATGGAGATAGATCAGCAGTTTGTTGTCCAATAGAAGCTCTTTACGCAGTCTACACAGAACCATTGCGATTGCATGTTGGGGTGATTGGAGACCACCAACGACTTCTGATATGGAATTCAGGATCTCCAAAGGATGCAAAATGTCCGTTGGTCGAAGTCCCTGGTCGTATCTGACTACACTAATCCTCAGAGCATCAGGAACACGCCGCGGATGTTGCATCGGGTGAAATAGGATATGAGCAAAGATTCCTCAGCTGGATCATGAAGGGGGCCTTTGATACTTGCGCGCAGATATCATATGTGAAGCTTACAAGCATATTCGACATCGCAATCACTCTCTATCGCTCCATGCACCCCTCATTCGGAATGCTAGTTTCATCATCATTAGCATCTCATAAAAACTATCATCAGCACGACAAGGACGACTCAACATTGCTGCAAATGAAGAGAAATGATTGGTCGTTGGTTTCGTTCCAACACGTGGAAGGTTGGATTGCCGGGACTGCAATGTGAAACTCAATTGTGTTTTTGGCTCCTAAAACGCAATCGAGTTTCACTTTCCGAGGGGGAAGTTCGCATGTTGCCCCTCTAAAAATGTCATTATCAGGTTATTTTGTACCGTGGGACTCGCAATGTGAAATGCGATATCCCCCTAACACCTCTCGCCGACACATGATCAGAAATCAGAAATTTGGAATCAATATTTGATGGCGTCAGGCCTTTGTTCTCGTCCAAAACGTGAAATACGTTGAGAACAAGAAAATCATGCGTCTCCGGAAACGGGAAAACACACAAAACTGCGTTCAATTCGGAAGAAACAAGTGATTGACACTGAAACAAGAAGCCAAGAGCAAAGCAGATGAACGATGGCCAGAAGCCAACGATGGCTGTGAACAGCAGCAGAACAGAGAACAAAGCAGTGTGGAAGTCAAGCTGGGCATCAAGATCTGGATTACCCACCAACCCACAACTCTGGATTGTGATGCCTGATCCACAACCCAGACGAATCAACAGCCTCATCATGCCTACCACTGCGCAATCCTCGACATTTGTTCGCAACCAACTGCCTCGCCCACGCGAAATGTGAGTGTGTCAATGATGGGCACGACTGGAAATCAACCTGAAGCACGACTGGAGATTCCGAACCCCATTTTCCCCTCGACGTCCGCATGCGCAACGTTTTTAGTTGTAGATTAGTGCGAAAAATATAAACTTTTTAAGTATAAGGCCCAGGATCTTGTAACTTCACTGATATACTCTCTACAACATAATAGGATGATCTAAGTGCTTATCTTAAAAATCCGCAAAAACGTACGTTTCTATCCTGAATGGGGTCCTATTGTCAACAACAACAACAACAAACGATCCAATCCGGATTTGTTCCATCTACGGGGACATCTCGGACACGCGAAAAACGACGCGAACTAACGCAATTTAACTCCTCGCATACGGCCCCATTCAGCGAAGTCGAGTATTATTCTGCGGATTTGAGATACTGAAACGTGATATTTTTAGACATCAGTTTTTCGTGTTGTCCATTAGGGTTAGATATATTTAGCTAGCTTCTACGACACAAATACATGGCTGGCTTGTCCTCACCGTGGACGCGAATGGTGACATCATTGACGGTCGATGCCAGACTGAAATGGTATCCAGCGGCCTCGATGGTGATGTTGTGAAAGGTTCGGTGTCACGTTCATTCCTTGCGTTGTCGATGGTTTGGCTCTGGTGTGCGTTACCTCCTTTGTGCGAGGAATGTCAAACAGCACGGTGTTGGTGGTGGCGTCCCTACACGTCCACTTCCACGTTCACGGCAATAGCAACACTTGCGAATATGACACAGCATAATATTATATCATATAGTATCATATAATAATACAGTATTGTGTTATGGAGCATAACACCAGGGACCAGGAAAACAAACACAGTAGAAACATGTAAAGATAGTATTCTACAAAATGAATGCAAACACCGAAACAGCACCGACGTCAATGGGTGTCAACTGTAGAAAAGATACAGAAGTGAGGCCAACAGCAGCAACAATGGCAGGCAAAGCAATGGTAAATCATAAGGAGACTGCCAACGGCATACATGGAGGAGGACAGTCACAAACAAGGGCTGTCAAGACCATGCCAAGGAAGGCTGGGAGCAAGAAACGGGATAAGATGCTGACACTTGTGGAAGGAGAAAACAAGGCAGGAGTCTCCATTGCATGTAAGACAATGACAAGCATGTGGAAATCTCTGCCAGGAGAAATCCACAAGGTAGCTGTTTCATTCTCCTACCGTGAAGTGATGGCAGAGGAAGGCAGGTCGATCCATATCCTGGCGAAAGGGATGATGAATCAACGATAAAGGTGGACCGGGAAGGCGACTGCGAAAACAGGACACACCATCCCAGTGCAGGAAGTGCAGGTGTTCATCAGCATGGTCATCAATGGAAGAAATAATTCGGTGTAGCGCAAGTGCCCAAAACAGACGAATGACGACAGCAGATCCAACAACTTGCTGCTGACTTGAGCATGACAGATCCCAACATGATGCTGAAAGACATGATGATTCCCAATTCAGGAGGGCTCCTGAGGAAGACTGAGATCACCATTGCGCGGAAAGCGGCTGTGAATGTGTTGGGGTCATGGTACCCAGACATCACGTTCGTTCCCCAAGGCAAAGATGCAGTAATGGGGGAAACCGAAAGCAGCATGATGAGCACAACCACAGAAGGGAGCGGAAAGAAGGGAAAGATGGGAGATAGCGACATCGTCCAACCAAGAAACCTCAAGCAGAAGAAAATCAAATTCATGACCAGCACACCAACCGCGATAGAGGTGGAGGGACAGCATTTGGCAAAGGCGATGGAGCACAACACAAGTAGTGAGAGTGAAGAGTCTGACAAAGATGAGGAGTCATGCAAGAGTGAAGGGAGCACAAGAAGTGCGAAAACGGATGAAGACAATGATAGCGATGCATCCGTGGAGAGCAAGACCACGCATACGCTGAAGGAAGGCATGGTAGCGAAGAGATTTGACATGACAGTACTGGTCAAATCAGGCGGCAATCCAGTGAAGAGGTATCTGAAGCCACTTAAAAATGGCTAGGGGCGCTCAAGGATCACGGCGACATGATCTTCCTCATGGTGTGGAAGGTGCAAGACACCACCGAGGTGATCGGCAAAGCCAACCAATTTCCAACAACTGAGAAGGAGCTGATGATGTACGTGAGCAGGATGAAGGCAACATTGAATGGTCGAACAGTGGCGGCACAAGTGCGTATTGCTATGACATGTGATCCAAAGGACATCATGTCAAAGTCAGGATCGCAGCTGAGTTTCTTCTACCAGTCAACTGGACAGACTCTGTACAAGAGACTGCTGGATGAAGCGGAGTACACAAAGCAAATTGGAATGCTCACCTACATGGGGAACTTTTCCAATGGACCTGCTATATGCGCCATCATCAACAAGCATCTGAAGGCTGCAGGAGTCAAAGGCGAAGTTGAGGGAAGAGTCAGGGCGGACAGAATGATCAGCCAGGAATGGCAAGATGCTCATAAAGCTATGGGGAGGATTTTCAAGGTGCAACCTTGGCAAGCTCTCAGGCTTGAAGCTGACAGCCGCTTCCATGTGAGAATCGCCGAAATCCTCTGTGAGATGTTCAATGACATCTCCAAGATTGGGCCAGGAGAACTCTGCAACAGATTCATCCCCCATCCAATGGCAATGACGTTGGGCCCAGATGGAGTGGCAGCCATGAAAAAGATGCTACAGAAACACAAAGTGGTAATGGGAAGGATGGTGGAAGTGCAAATCAGAGGGGTCGAAGACCTTGATGAGCTGGACACGATGGATTCAAGGAACCACTGAGATCGAACCTTGTCAATCAGGTGCATCTGATCACAAAGAGGCCGGTGTTTATCCACGTTGACAAGAAGGAGGTGCCCTGGAATGGGAAGACCGACATCGTCTACGCATACATGCTCCCAGAGCATCTGGTGAGGGCAGAGGCGATCGTACACACCCTGGCAGCGAGGTGCACATGGGAAGTGGGAGCCACCAGCGCGAATTGGTTCACTCTGACTGAGCAAGCCAAGGTGCATCAGGTGCAGTATGACAAGGAGACTGGGAAGTATGTGGTGCTCCAGATCGAATCGAATCGATGTTGATGGTGGCAGATGAATTTCCGGATGTCGAGATCAAAGGACTCGAAGTGGTGGAAGGATCGTCATTTTGACTGTTGGCGCTTGACGACAAAAATGCAGACTCGTTCACAACGCACACCAGTCAAAAAGGGACGGCGCTCGGCAAGCCTATCAAGTTGGTCATGAAGCGATGCATGGTGGAGGCTCCTGCGAGCATCCTACCAGGCCGTGGCGACAAGTGCAGGTATGATGCGAATCTTCCAGGCGGTAGGAAGCAAGTGGTCAATGGTGGTTCCACAGTCGTGGTGGGCAAGTGTGACCAAATAAGCATCTGCAGCACAGCTGGAAGTGCGAACGGTGGAGGATCTGATACAACCGAGGAGGCAGGGTGATCGCCCAATAATGGAAGCCATTGCAGAGCTGTGCAACAGGGAAGAAATGCGACAAGTGAATCTGTGTCGAAGGTCAATGAAGTTGTTCTGGATGTCTGAGATCGTTATGGCGGACGGAACAGGCATTCTGAAGGCGGTCCTTGAAGATGATGGAGCGATGGTGGAAGCCAGTGAAGTGAACGTGCCTACAGTTGGGCGGCTCAAGCAAGCGTATTGGGCAACATGGAGGTCCAAGCTCAAGGAGATGCTAGGTCGGAATAGTGTGCTTCAGGATCGTTTACAGCTGGGCAAGTGGAGCAGTGCAGGCAGTGCGGCCTCCATGAGGTAGAATGAGCAAACTGGGAGGCTTCAGGTCCATGGCGATGGATGGATGGGATGGATGGAATGGAGAGAGGGAGGTTCCGATGAAGTCAAGAAGGAAGCTGTTTTGGCAAGTGCTGGGAGTGGTGGGAAATGGAGAAGGGTCCCCGTGGATGGCTACAAGCAAGGAGATGGCATACTGATGCTGACAGTTGGCGAATGGGATGATACCATGGTGGCAGATACCCAGGGGATGGAGAATGTCTGGGGAGATCTTGGCAAGGCCAAGTCATGGGCTGGGAACACATCAGATGCGAGGTCGACTGGAGAGATATGGCCCAGAGTATACGAGAAGAGACGGCGGTTGGCAGAAGTGACGGGTCTGCCAGAAATGGCAAGGGAATGGCGGCATGGGCGATGGCCACTGATGAGAGTCTGGAGGTGATGGTGTTTGGAACCTTTGAGGCTTCGTGGAGGGAGGGCCTGACATCGTCCCAGCGAGCGGAGTTGGCGGGAATCTACAGTGCGCCGATGACGGTTTGGGAAATGGAGGAGAGGTTTGGAATACAAGGCAGACGGGGGCGCTGAAGCTGTGACAACCTGTAAGCCCTGAAGGTGCTGGAGTGGGTACATGAACCGGATCTGGCGAGTCCTGGTCATGACATGATGGTGGCTGCCATGAGGGGCCGAAGCCAGCTGAGTACAACGTTTGTGGGATGACACGTGCGTGGGCATCAGGACGAGCACAAGAAGCCTGACGAACTTGATGTGTGGGAGCATATGAATGTCATTACGGACCGGATCGCAGTACAGCAATGACGAATGCTCGAAGAGGGCGATGCGTGAAGCTCTCACCAGAACACAGGGACGTGATCGTGGCACATTGCAAGACAAGGCGTTCGCAGGTCGAGCATCACATATGCCAGTGTCGTTGGAGATGTGGTGGAGGCGGACATGGCGAGGGTCAGGTGGGAGCGAGGCATGAAGGTGATTGGTGGTGATGCCAACAAAAGCGTGCAACAACGGGTGGCGGGCAAGCTCACCAATACACAGAGAGTGCTCACCATGGAGCTCACAATACAGGAGGTGGCTGTGGGAATGCAGATGGTTTGGTAGAAGGCAAGGACGAGTGACAGCTGCCCCAGGTGTGGCAAGATGGAAACTTATGGCCACCTCTGGGTCTGCTGCTCACTGGAATCGATGGCATTTTGGAAAGTGCAGCGGAAACGGCTGAGGATCACGATGTGGAAGATGCCGACTCATCCTGCCATTGCGAAAATACGGTTGAGCAATGTCAAGCAAGTGTTGAGAGGGCTGGGACCTGTTGGACGCATATGCGCAAACTGGGCTGAGGCAAAGCTGATGGACAATCAACAGGAGGCAGGATGGGATTGGCTGGTCACGGGCGTGATCGTGGGGTCATGGACCGAGTTACAGGAGCAGTACTACGCGCAAATCGGTCACAGGCTGTCCACAGCAAGGTGGGCGGCATGGATCGTGCACAAGCTCTGGAAGGTGGCATGGGAGCATTGGCACCAACGCAATCAGGCGATGCATCGCACTGATGAGGGGCCAGGGGCTCACATGAGGCAGGTGGTGCGAGACTACAGCTCAACTCTGCAAGACGCAGTGCAACTATGAGGGGCAAGCATGGCTATGTGGGCCCAACTACAGCTGTCAGGCAAAGGAGCCACAGCTATGGGAATGGTCGAAATATGGTTTGGACAAGTGCACCGAGTGCTGCAGATACCAGGCAATGAAGTTCCCGTTGAAGTCCGAACTTGGCTCCGCCGATGGCGGTAACTGGCCATCGTGAACGAGGCTGTCCCTGGATTTCCCTGCATGAGTACACAAATACATACACCTTACAGATATTACCAGAGAGCCACGAATAGTGGAGAGCAGGATAGGTGGAGGCCGTCATGATCCCCTGAGCGTGCATACATATTGACTTGATAGCCGTTCTGCCTCGTGCCCTACACGAGATAAAAGCGGGTGGCATAAAAAAGTCTACGGCGCAGGCTGGGCACACACAAATAAGCTTAATCCATGGGTTATATATATAGTGCAATGAAGCACAGTGACTTATCCTTTGGTATGTAAAATGTATTTTATTGAACACTTAGGTTTGTTTGTAAATACAAAGTCCTACTGAACCTGCTTTGCTCCCATGGACATGGGATGCCATGGCCATCTACTGAGCCGTTGGCATGGTGTGAAAAGAGACTGGTGGCGGCAGTGGTTTTACTTGTTGTTTCTGGTGTTGTGATGTGAGTGCTTGCAGGTTCACTGACACTGAAACAAGAAGTTGAGAGGAGAGCAGATGAACAACAGCCAGAAGCCAACAATGACTGTTCGCGACGACCAGCAGAGAGGAGGTCCAAGCACACAGGCAGGGAATAGACCTGAAGCAAGGACGAGGCTGTACAATTGAGTGGGTACATGGAGGGAAGGCAATGTGTGCTGAATGGGACATGGACGAAGCTCAACCTGTTGGGCCATGAACGGTGGCAGAACCGAGAACAAGGCAGTGTGACAGTCTTGGTGGGGGTCAGGCTTTGGATTACACACCAACCCACAACTCTGGATCTCGACAACTGATCCACAGCCCAGATAAAGCAGCAACTTCAGCATGCCTACTGCCACTGCCCAATCCTCGACATTGTTTCGCAACAACCCGCCTCACCCACGCGAAATGTGAGTGTGTCGATAAAGGACACGACTGGACATTGGTCGAAACACGACTGAGAATTTCGAATCCAAGTCGCCCCTCTACGTTCGCATGCCTCACGTGTTTAGTCGTAGACTAATGCGAAAAATATAAACTTTTTAACTACAAGGCCCAGAAGCTTGTAACTTAACCCATATACTATCTACAACATAATAGGATGATTAAAGTAAAAATATTAAAAATCCGCATTTGTATACTATCGTATCCTGAATGGGGTCATACGCGAAGTGAAGCGACTTGAGCAAGAAGCGCTAACGTATCCCATGTGTACCATGTATAGCTCACGGCTCGTGGGGCTCGTCCGCTTACATAGCTCACCTTTGTAGGCAGTACCAACCCTGCACATGATGCAACTCCCTACGACTTCGCGAACGAGTGAGAACACAGTATTCTGAACATCGGCAGAGCGTGGGAAGAGCTGGTCTGCTCATGATCACAAGCGGCACCACAGCCATCCGCACTTCACCATAGTAGTCATCCCAACCAAAGCTCTATCAGCCCCAGCAGGCTATCATCACTGAATTTCTCGATGACTATCGCCTTCGTGAATCAGCGCTGTGCACTGCATTGCCTTGTGCGAGGGAGAATCACAGGCGAGCCCCTTCGCACGGCGATGACTCAGTCCAAACCAATGGCACAGACGAACACTGAATTTCATGTCATCTTCCCTCTCTCTGTCTGTCTTCGTATTCTTCTGGCGCTCATCAAAGAGTTGTTTCCTTGGGGAGTCCAGCACTTCCCTTCATTGACCATGTCGCGACAACGAATCTCACGTTCCGATCACCTGCATCACGCTCATCCATGCTCACCACGCACACCACGCACACCACGCAAGGTTCGTTCCACACCAACATCGTATCTATTCTCGGAAGATTGGAGGCCAGTGATGATTCCCATCTCAACGTGCGAGGTTTGTCATGATTCCCACAGAAACACACAACTTCCAACTATCCAGATCAACGAATGATCAAATTTGGTGGACGCATCTGCCATGAGATAGCGCCTCTCCATTCCCAAGAGCAAACAGCCGACGAAGATGTTGCCTTTCTGTTCAACGAAGATTCTGACGCATCGCTCGGACACGTTATGCTGTCCAACATTCAGAGCGCCTCCAAGGAGCTTTTTGCTTTGTCTTTCTGTCCGAATCTCCACGATGTGCTTTATGCATAGTCCTCTGCGAATGCCATACGTGCCTCTCGAGGACTGCTGTCTTTGTCCCTCTAGAGATTACTAGTCGTACTGCACGTATACAGAGTATAGAGTCAGAGTACCAACTCTATGTCAGAGGAGATCACAACAGATTGTTGGGGGAGTGAGAATCCGAATAGTCGTACAATAGCACGTGTGGGTATGTGAGCGCGTGGATGTGGATGGGTTCCCTGGCAAACACCTTCACAATGACCAACGCGTGCCACCGATGGCGACGATGACGACGATGGCGGCTGCGATGTGGACGAACACAATGAGAATCAGAACTTCGTATCTGTGCATTGGAGAGATTCTCCTCAATTGCTTCCTCCTTCACTCGTGCGCTGCTCGTCTCGTTGTTTGACGGTCCTGTGATGTAGTAATACCGGATGTGACACACTAGTGGTAGATGTTGCTGCTACTGTCGCAAGCGTTCCCCAGAGCATCTTCCACCGTCAAAGTCGACAATGCCGCCAGTATGATCAACATCGCCGATTGCTGCAACATCTCCCAAACTCGTACAACCTCGTGTTCATGAGAGTATGGATACGACCATGCATGGTGACGCACTCGCAAGATGACATGCATTTGAAGAACAGATATTGTGAGCAGCTGTTATGTGGTGTGCTATCGAATGTTATCATTTCCCCTTGACTCATTCTGTGCTGTTGTTGTTGTTGTTGTTGCTGCTGCTGCTACTCCCATTGCCACCATCATGTCATTGCGCAAGCATGGTAGTATGGCAGAGCGATGGTGCGATGCAGTTCTGGTTTTAGCTGTGCCGTTGCTGCTGCTGCTGTGCCTTGTGTGATGAATTGTGTGTTGCTGCAATCAAAAGTTTGCCACAACCCTGCTGTTATTGAAGGCCCTCCGACCATGCATGCGTTTGTGCATTCATTGATCGACGGCCCACTTCCCTGCCCTGCCCTGTCATGCTCCATTCTGTGCTTGCTAGCCAGAATACCCGCTGCGGATATGCGCGTAGGTATGCTTATCCGTGCAGACGGCCCCACACCTTCTCGAAGAAGACACGGCGCCACCCTGGCTCCATCCTTGGAGATCGACCCTTCTCGATCTTCAGCTGCACGAGACGGTCCTTCACTTGGTCCGGACACTTCCTGCACTTCAGCACGTGAGCGTGGATGTTCTGGCTCGTGGAGTTGGTCGAAAAGCTCTTGGACGAGACCGGGAAGTACTTGCCAAGACCGGCGTGGCCGTTGCAGTGGCGGCATTGGAAGCCGGGGTATCCCACCGGGCCCTTCGAGCGGGCCACGAAGCGGTCAGCCTCAGTGAATCGGCATGGCTCCACCTGCCGCATGAGGTAGTAGACGTACGGCGGGATGGCGTCGACGTCGGATGGGAAGACGATGTACTCGCCCGAGTCTTCCGCGGATGTCTCCTGGGTCAGGACGTCTTGCATCTCGGACGCGGCCGAATCCTTGGACAAGGAGGGGACAAGGATTGCGGCAGATGATGGCCACGTTCTGTTCGCTTCCGCAATATTCCTGTGCGTTGCCAGGGTTGGCGGTGCGATGGAATTTCTACCCGGAGAGCCGATTGCCATGGTGCGCATGGGGATCTTGGCTCCCATCTTGGCCAGCGCCTCTTCGCGGACGATCTCCTTTGGGTCCTTGCTGAAGCGGATACCATCGGGCGTGTCGATCATGCCCAGCGCCCGGGCCGAATCGGCCCAGTACTGGCGGGTGGTTGGCACCCACTCGTTGTTGTTGACGAGCGTGGTGAGCCTTTCGCGGATCGGAGGCGGCACCATGGGGCAGACGCCCAGGTGGACCTTCTGCCAGCGCTTGACGGACTCGTAGATGCCACCGAGGCTGGTGGGGAAGGACACTGCGGCGATGCCCTTCTCGGTTGGCGGAAGGTGCTTGCAGAAGCAGCACTGGATGCCCACCTGGCTGAGGCTGATGCGGCCGCGCTTGGACGTGCGCGCCACGTGGTCCTCAGTCGCGGTGAAAACTTCGATGCATTCCTTGCGAATGTAGCAGTTCAGCTCGGACAGCCACTCCTGGTCGGGCCCGTCCAGTGCCATGCACATGGAGCCGGAGAAGCATGTTCTGGGGCCCTTGGCCGTCATGACGGAATGGGACGAGGAGGAGGACGTCGTCGTCTTGGCGGATTCCATGGACTCGTGTGACATGGTGTTTCGAATCTCAGAGATAAGCTTGCTCTGCTGACCCATCAGGGGCCGGTGCAACCTGTTCGCGGCGTGTCCCTCCCGGACATTGTCGCGCTCGGATGGCTTGAAGTAGAGCTTGCAGATCTCCTCGTGGACGCAGGCCGCCTCGAAGGTGTGAAAGGCAGCGACGTTGCAGTAGTCGCAAATCCATTGCGAAGGGTTGTGATTCAGCGCCGGTTGCATGAGCCGCGAGGGCGGCGCCATGAATCGCGTTCGCTGCGCCCAACGCTGCGGAGATGCCGATGATGGTGGGATGGCATGGTGGGGGTGCATGTGGTGGTGGGCAGGATGCCCGTTGGGCCGCCCGTGCGGCGGTGCGTGCATGTGAGGATGCTCACCACGGAACGGTTGTTGTGAAGGATGGTGGTGGAGGTGATGCATGTGGGCATGCGGCGTCATTTGGCCGCGCGGGCTGACAAAAGGATGCTGGCGTGATGCCACCATAGACGTTGGCGCAGCCCCTGGCGGAGGAGGCGGTGGGAGGGACATGTGGTGGCCGCGGGGCATTTGTGGTGGAGTCATGTTTCCACGGCCGTGCAGAGCTGCTGCTGCTGGGTTACCCATGAAGCGTCTGTGCGGTGAATGCGTCGCGGCTGTGGGCATGAAGGCACCGCGACGACCAGCTGCATGGAACATGGGGGTTTGCGGCGTGACGAGAGATGGATGAGGCGCGGCGGCGTCGTCGTCGTCGCCACCATCCCTTGGTGCATTGGCGCCGTCGTCATCACGAGATGGGACTGGTGAGTCTTCCATGAGCTGGCCGTCACCTTCCTCCTTGGTCTGGGGGTGGAAGTGGACCCGCCGGCTTGCGGTTGACTGCGCGCATTGGGGCAGCGATTCCACGGACATGTCTGCCTTCGGCGATCTCGTCTCCCAGGATGCTGATGCGGCAACCCGAATGCCATCATCTTCCCCTCGTTCCTGAGTCTTGTCGCGGCTCTCGTCCTCTTCGACCTTGGTGGTCTCCCCGTTCCCGTTTCTAGCCCCCGCTTGCGAGCCGCCGGGCTGGTTGTACTTGCTGTTGGGGCTCAGGGCAGCCAGAGACGCCAAGGCCATGGCCGACGCAAGCTCGATGTCTGGCTTGTTGGGCTTTGATTGCTTCGTGTCCTTGAGGATGACCTCGGACTCGTCGGACACCTTGCGGCGCTTGGTCAGCGGCGGCTTCGGACTAGCACCTCGCATTCGCTTGGAGCTTGCATCCTCGGAGGCCATTCCAACAGCAACGGTGGCGGCATCTGCTGTCATGCTGCTTGGCTGGAGAGAGAGAGAGAGAGAGCGGGGTGGAGTGCAGTGCAGCGAAGTCGAGTGGAGTACGTGGAGGTGATGTGTATGATATGGAAGTACAGAGTAGTAGAGCGGTTGATTCGATGCTCTTATTGTGGACGGTGATCGATGGACGATGGGATCAATTTTGTGCACAATTGGGAGAGAGGATGTGCTCGGTTTGTTTGTGGTTGTGTGGTTGTGTGGTTGTGTGGTTGTATGGTTGTGGAGGTGCGTGACAGCAGCAGCAACGTGGCCTGTACAACGATGTATGGCAGAGTACAAGGTTCGGCTGCAAGCAATGGAGTGTGAGTGTGCAAGAGCTCGCTGCGCTTGTTTTGGAAAAATCTCACACAACGACAACAGCAAACACACCAGCAACAGTGACAACCGAACCCAAACAAAGCCCACACCACGACACGACACGACACAACACATCGCAACCAACCAACATTTGACGATGGATTCAACCGAAGATTTTTGGATTTACGGAAGAGCTGCGCCATCGTCAATCTGGCGAATGCCTGTTTGCCTTGTTGCGATGCGCGTTGTCGGCAGTCAAAGCACGATGGTGCGTTAGATTCAAATTTTGTTGTGCGGTCGTCATCAAGCAACTCCGTGACGGCGATCGCGAAATTGTGAGCTCACAAGAAAATCAATCGCGCACTCCAACGGCCACCGGGCGTGTCGCTGCGACCAATGACATCCTCACGTTTCGTCCTTATTTAGACGCGCGCGGTGCGATGCCCATGGCGCACCCAAAATGATGTGCACCATGATGGGGATTCTCACAAGAAACGACGGCGCGGCGGTGAGCGATGTTGCTGACAAACATGTCTCCCTGTGCGGACCCATCATAAATCTAGCATTCAACTTGTCTCCCATCTTCCGAGTTGTTTCCAACGTCTCAAGGTTTCGACAAAATTCAAGTCCAACTCAGCGCCCACTATGTCACATTCAGCGGTCGGAAGTGCGCAGAAGAAACATGTGACATCGGATTCATGCCAGTCAGCCACACACAACCTTTCGCATCAACGTGCTCCCAGCTCCCAATGACTCATCTCACATTCATGTTTCGGAGAAGAAGACAGGAGAAGGAGTGTCACCGGATGAGGCGCAAGAGGTGTAGGAGTAGGAGCGGATCTCTCTAGCCCGTTTATCAGAGTCGTCACCTGCAGTTTCCTTTCGTTGGTATCAGTCGGCACATGATCTTCGGTATGATGAGTGAGCCTACTCCGCGAGTACTCTATTCCACTCTATTCTACCCCACGCAAATGTGATCAATCTTTGGCATCTTGGCATTGCCGGAAAAGCTCGAGCGGGACCTGCTCGTACGTATCTGCCGATGCGGCTGTCTTCTTTCGTTGCTCCCTCCTGCACGGGTGCGGTGAGCCACCGCCAACCAGGTGGATAGAACTGGCTCCCAACAGCGTCGCGAGTGCGAATGCATGTGCCAGCTACAACTTGAATGCGGATTATGGTCTCGGACGCAAGCATTCAATTGATACGTTGTTGTGGGCAATACAGATGGTACAAGTGATTGATGCTGGGGTATTCGAGTGTTCTATTGCTATTCTTGTTGTTGTTGTTGCTGCTGCTGGGTCCATCAACTGCTATACGATGCTCGCATGTACCGTGGGCATCACAACCAGACAGGAGGCGCTGCAGACTATCGTGCTCCGTCTCATTATGCCGCTGCTGTGGCTGCACCAGCATCCGCTAACGCCAATGTCACCACTTCTTGCGCGGCTGTGCCTCCTTGCGCATCCACGGGTGAAGCCTTGGCCATGGACTCAATGAAATCGAACCAATAATTCTTCGTGAGGCGCTCCCACTGGTATGACTGCGACTCCTTGGCGATAATCTTGGCGTACTCTCTCTCCAGCAATGCTGGCGTGATATCCTCCACGTGTTCCACCCACAGCACCGGCAATCCGTCGAACGTTCGTCGCCAGCCATCATGCGGGCGTTCGTAGCGCTCGATGATGGGGATCGTCATCATCATCAAGGCATCCCATATGCGGTAGGAATCCCAACCCAAGCCCGATGGGCAGAGGATGAATTTGGATCGCGCCAACTCCTCCATGTAGAGGTGATTCCGTTGTGTTTGGCTCGCAGGACAGGACGAGGCCTGGTCTTTGCTTTTGGTCTTGGCTCCGCCGCGGCAGTAGGTGTTGGTCATGTTCGAATATCCCGCTTCTGCGAAGTTGTGAATGACCCGCGCGGACATGGCTGCTCGGTGTTGCCAACCGCTGTCGTTGATCATGAGCAACTGCGTCTTCTTCGGCGTTGGTTTGGTGATTCCATTCTGTCCGTGCAGCCATGTGCCTGTGTAAATCCTGAAGAGCGCCTCCTTCATGCCGAGAGGGATCGAGTGGGCCTTGGGGTGATCGATTCCATGATGCTGCGTCGTGACGAATCCAAGCATGTTGGGGTGATCCAGATACTCCATGGCTTCTTCGCGCGAGCAAAGTCCATCGCGGTTGGCCCATGCATCCGGTCCAGTGCCGTAGTAATAGTTCTTTGTCCGGTTGTGGACATACACGCTGAGCGCACCGACGTTCTCGTCGAATTGGGACAGCATCACGTGTCGCTTGACCGAACCGTACCTCTTGAAGTCTCGGACAGATAGGCACATCCCCATCGAGCCGGTGTAAATGTACGGGTGCATCGAGGTCTTCCAGATGTTCTCCCGCACTGCAGGATCGCCAGGAGTACTGTACCTAAGCTGCTTGAACTCCTGGCGCTCCTTGAAAGGATCGAGGCCTTTGGGATGCTTGGGCCACACGATTCCGGTTTCTTTGGTGATGATGTTGCGAAAGTGACTCCACGTATTGAGGTAGAATGCATCAATATCTTTCTGCGAGACAGACTCGTAGGGCTGTTGCTGATCTTCGATCGGCGCACTCAGGCTCGAAGATATTTGCATGGGAGCTCCTCCATCAACATTCACCTCAGGTGATGACTGTTGATCAGCAACTTCCATGACAGCATCCTCGATCGGTTCACCACTGTTGGCTTGGTGCAGATCCATGTTGTCCACATCAGCAGCAGCATCAGCAGCAGCAGCGGTAGCCGCAGGAACTCCAGTATCCGAATCAAGACTGAAGGAAAGATGATCCGAGCTGCGCGTGCGCGGCTTGGGTCGCAGCGCGGGTGTGTCCTTATCGTAGAACGACGACACGAAGACAAGCAGCGCGCAGATCCCAACAATGAGGAAGAGGGCGATCGTGTTCGGCAGTCGGATCTTGCGCCTAGGGTGCTTGGACTCGTCCGCGGTGCCTCGGGAACCGCCACTGACGGACCCGGACCGACCAGGGGTATCGCCTGCACGTCGTTTGTGGACCATGGGGAACGTCGACGGCGTGCTTCTTCGGTTCATCTGTTTCATTACGCACGCGGATCGTCCCCAAGGTCCCAAGCTAGGCTATTCGGTATGGGGAATGCAGCTGCTCTGTATTCCGGAGTGTCCTCGTGGTATTCGCGCCCTGTCTCTGCACCTCCTCTCTATGCGGCTGTGCTCGCAGAGTAGTCCTAGTGCTTTCTCAGAGGCTTTCTCGGTAATCCTCTCAGCGATTCCCTCAGTGATTGCCTCCAACTGCCTCTCCAAGCTGGCTGCTCTATGCTCTATGCTCTATACCCTACACTCTATTCTAATGCTGCTGGAAGGCAATGTCGAGAGCGATTGAATATAATGCAGCACGAATGAGGAGAAGGAACCGTCGACGACAGATGCACAGCAGCAGGAAGCCTCCTCGTTGATGGTGATTGTGCCTCTGTTTCCTCTTTTGAGTCTGGTGTTGGAGGCAGTACGAACTAACCACGGAAGCAATTTCGCGTGTTGTCGCTGTTCGTGCGGCGATGTCCGCCATGGCGATCGTTGCAACAAGACACAAAAACAGGCATTTCTGTGTCTCCATTTGCACGTGGCGATTGTTGCCAGAAATCAGGCCTCGTTAACGGACGGACTACTACGAGCCTGAAGAAGTACCTTGACAAGGAAGGAAGTATCGAAGTAGTACCTAGAATTCCATAAGGTACCGTAAAAAGTGGAATCACATTGAATCTTAATTTATGAATTTACCGCCGATACAATTATAACGTCTATTGACAAAGACGTTATTTTGAAGACCGGCCGGATCGTTGGAACACGATTGAATCATAGCGTGTCCTTTACAGGACCAATGTGAATTGATCGTATGAGTCGTACGTGCCTCCTCATGACATTCCAAATTTGTCATGACAATGAAGCGCTTCCACAAATGACATTTCGTTTCAATGAGTCCGTTCAGTCGTCTTCAAAACGCTCAATCGTGACTCGACTGGCCAAGCATTCTTGGAAGCGACGCGTTTTCGTGATGCAAAGCGGCAACAAGATCATCTTTCCCGTGCATCACCAAAAGCACAAGAAGCAACAGTTGGATGGAGACCGCAGATCTTTCTTTGAATTCGTCCGTACTCGGCGTGAATGTACATACGACCCCAGGTGTGTTCATTGGACACAACAAAACCACTCTATGGCGCATGCACTGAAAGGCTTGGCATGCTCGTCCATACACAAAGCGATACTGCAGCAACCATGGCATTCAACAACTTCTTCCTTCTTTGCTGCGTCGCGACGGCCGCTTTCCTGCTCGTGCTGCCCCAGGCCGATGCCTTCCAGGCGGCTCGTTTGACGAGCCATCGGGCTGTCGTCCCTTCGGCAATGACATCGGCAATGCCGTCTGCTTCGATCCTTCGCCCACGCAAGGATGTCGCATCCGCCTTGCAGGCCGCCAACGATGGTGACGATGATTCCTTCTTGCCTGAGCTCGCGGAATCCGACCAGCTCCTCTTGGGCGGCCTTGGGACCTTCGCCGCCTTGGTCACCTTCTACTCCGAATTCACATTGAAGACAACAGGATGCGGACTGCCCGCAGGTCCATTCGGGTTGGTCGGACTGGTGGAAGGCCTTAGCTATCTGGGCGTCACCGGAGTCGCCGCATTCTCCTTGGTGACGAAGGTCAAGACCGGAGAAGGATTGCCAGCGGGACCGTCCGGTCTGCTGGGTGCTGCCGAAGGGTTGTCGTACCTTGCCATCGTTGCTGGCTTGGTGGTTCTGGTGTTGCAGATCACCAACTTTGGTTACGTCCCCAACGCCGTGCCGATGGAGGGTGGGATGTGCAGTTAGAACATCCGTACTGCTCGTACGAGTAATGCCGTTCTTGCGGCCAGATGGGATCTTCGAGGCGACGCTGAACCGAGCATGCAAGCGATGGAACACTCAGATGGGCGTACGAACAAAGAAGGGAGTGCATACCGATGCACTATGAAGATGCAGTCCGAATGCTGCATGGACACAGGATGGTACGGATGCGCAGGCCTCGAATCTCGATTGCGTGATGTAATAGAACTTTAGAAGAAGAGGAAGCATTTTGAGCATGGACTCCAGTGTCGCTGCTGTAACATACTATTGTTCTCTCTCTCTCTCTCTCTTGAGCATTCTGCGATGACAGCAGGGACATGCGTGCTGTAATGTGCTGCTTCGAGTCGAGTCGAGCAGAGTGAAGCATGGTGGAGTGCTCTACAACCAGTCTACTCCGGAGTGGAGTCGCGTAAGGTGTTGATTCGAATCCTGTGGAAAACCGGAGATTCGAATGACCCCAACAGTAATGACGCACGCATTGCACCCATCAAAGTTCTCAAAAATGAGGACCGAAACAACAAGGCACACAAGCCGCCCATCCACTTCAGCTCGACCTGACGATAGCGACCCAATCCTCGTTTGCAATACAATCGCACCCACTTGCACGAGTACTCGTAGCTGAACAGCAAGACAATGACAGGAGCCGCACAATCCCACCCGAGAAGCACGGCGGCGATGGCCGCTGTGGCTGGAGCTGCCGTCACATCCATCGCCTGGTACCTGCATCAAAGGGCAGCCAGCGACGCGAACAAGCGATCAGAGACCATCCCAGCCGAGCTGCAGAAATGCAAGTACGCGGCCGAGCTCACGCTGGCAGTCGCCATGGCGATCCGCACAGGAAACAACATGGTGGGCTTCGCCAACGCCAAGGGAACGCTGACAGAGGACACGTTCAACCTGGGCATCGAAACCAAGTCTGGTGATGCCGACTTCTGCACCAAGGTTGACATCGAAAACGAGGAGTACATCATGGCTCAGATCCAAAAGGCCTTCCCCTCCCACAAGATCATCGGAGAGGAAACCACGGGAACGGGCGAAATCGATGCTCTCACACACACGGCCACCTGGATCATCGATCCCATCGATGGCACCACCAACTTCGCGTCCGGCATCCCCCTTACCTGCGTCAGCATCGGGCTGTGTGTTAACAAGGTCCCTGTCATGGGTGTCATTTACGCACCACTCACAAAGGAGCTCTACATGGCGGTCACGGGTTGCGGTGCCTATCGCAACGGCGATCACATCGCGCAGCGATTCACCTCCAAGCCATTGAACCAGGCGGTCATCTGCTGCGAATTCGGATACCCGAGAGACAAGCCCTCCATCCAAAAGATGGTGGGCGCCGTGGAACGGATCATGGAGAACGGATGCCGCGCCATCCGGCAGCTTGGAAGTGGCTGCTTGGATTTGGCGTACGTGGCAACTGGCCGGCTGGATGTCGTTTACGCTGGAGTGGCTGGCGAAGGGTGGAAGCCATGGGACTATGCTGCTGGTGTCGTCCTCCTGCAGGAATCAGGATGCCTGATCGAGGGTATTCCAGAAGAAACGCGCGGTGCTCCATTCGATCTCTACTCCACGTCATTGATCGCCGCAGGAAGTCGCGAACTGTTGGATGAATGTCGAAAGATCGTCACCAACAAGTAGCTCGCAGATAGAGTAATCAATCCGAGCGACGTGGCATGTGAAGACTCTGGCCGATTGCGGTGCACAAGCCAAGGCATAAGCGTCCAGGCAAACCGGCAATTCAACTCATGGTACAACGGTATCAGGGTTTTCTTCGCGTCCAGCAAGTGCTGTGCCATGATAGACACAAGTAATGCGATCGACGACACGGAAACCATGCAACTCTGCCTCGTCTCCACACAAGTGTTTGATACACTCCTATTGTACATTAGTATTGCACATACTAAAGAGTAGTCGTCCGCATGTATCCGTACAGCATCACTATAGACTACTCGCATTACATCTACGAGCTACAATTACGACGGTGCCTACCGCCGTTTTGTTAGCGCGGCGCTTCTGTGATGGCTGTTCGAAAGTGAGTTGCTCCTGGGTGCAAGTTCGATGGAAGGTATCATGGGATCACGTTGCTGCCAGCTGGAATTCGTGGAACTGCCCAAGAAGGGCATAGTTTCGCCGCTGCTTCCACCAACATCATCGTCGTCGTCGTCGTCGCGGTCCATTCCGACACTGGCGTTCTGTGGGTTGCGATCAGCCGCGTTGCTGCGGCCGCGTGCAGTGAACACGTTGCGCCGTCGGAACTGACCCCTAAACGTCACGAGTTTGATCCAACATGTGTGCACGAGGATCTTTGCCGGATGGGCATACTCCTTGCCGGTCTGGTACAGGAATGATATCGTTGACGCGAGAAGCATGATGGAACAGGCTCCGTACAACCAAAGGAACATCAAGGCGTATGGTGAGAAGAAACCAGGTCCGACCAGATTGATGTGATCCTCATACACCTCAGTCCCCACAGTCCACGCAGCGAGCATTTCGCCACGCGAGAATACAACACCAGGATTCGTGTCGCGTTTTCCTCCTTTCGGTACATCGACATGCATTTGCTTGCTGCTTCTGATCAAATCACCCTCCTGGTTCATCTTCTCGAGCAGCTTGCGCATGAAACTGTCTGATTGCAGGATATCATTGGATACTCTTTCCGCAGTCATGGCCAGAGGATAAAGATCATCAATGTTGCATCTGGCTTCCGTGGCTGCACTCAGAACTGCGCCATCCTTCTGATTCCAAGCATCCTCGGTGACGGACGGTGGATTATCTGAATGCAGCAATTTGCGTCCGCCTCTTCTGTTTGGATCGCTTCTTTGGCTTGTCTTGGCTGTGCCATGGGCGGGAGGTGGATGGACTCCACTCTCACCCATACCCATATTCGTACCCTTGCCCCTACCTTCACTCTTGATCTTGACTTTGGTATTGAAGATAGAGATCTGCACAACCACCTTGGTGCCCTCTTCTGAGGACGCCTCCGCGTTGACGCCAACCCCACCGCTGCCTTCTTGCGACACGGGAGCTAGTGGCCATGGCAAGATGGCGATCACATCCACGTCGCCGGCACCGAACAGTCGCGGCTCGTCATTCTGCACGAACTCATCCGTGTGGACAGCAGCCACGATGGAGTTTGCGAGCTGTTCTGTGACGCGATGATCCCACTGTGTTGCTTGGAAGTCGTCAAAACCAAGAATCGCATGCACCAGAAATGGAACGCGACACGTATCCAACCGGCTGCATGCCTTGACGTGACATGGTCGGACATCACGAGAAATCTCCCTGCAGGTGCCATTAGATGATCCAGCAACGTACTCCTGAGTATTGCCGTTGTTCGCTGATCCTCCGTCGAGGACGTGCGGCAACGCATCGAGCGCCGAGGACAAACGCGTTTGCTCGCACGAGTAATCACATCCACTCCATCGATCCGTCTCGCAGATATCATCCACGTCAGCTCTTCGTTCCGCATCGCTGTGAATGCTACCATCTTGCGATCGATGATGGATGCGCAGCGCCTCGTCGCAGGATATCTCGCACTTGCGATGCTCCGTGCATATACCGGATCCTTCGCACGTCACTTCGGATGGATCCAGATAGTACTGATGAGGCTCGCCCGCTTTCGTCGTCAGCTCGGCAGCAAGATCCTGACAACTTCGCCCCTCAGCAATGCCTGGAGTGTCAATCAGCCGCGTCCATTCTTCCGTTCCCACCAGCGCCACGTTGCTGGGCGTATCGGATTCCTGACAGATACGAATGTCAGTACTTTCATAGCAGCTCTTGGTGAGTATCGGAGCGTTGTTGACGAACCTGCAATCCTCATCGAACTGCTCGGATATCTTGGAAAGCTTCTGGGTCTTATTCTGCGCCGCCGTGTCGTAAGCGCAAGAGCTGTGCGCAAAGCCGATGCGGTAGCTGTTCCAATCGAAGAGCACGTTATGCCCTTGCATGGCGTTGGCCCCGAGCACGCTGCCGACCGATTCGGTGAAGAAGAGGCGGGAGTGGTACATATCCAACGGCACCGAGTACTCCATGTAAGACGTGGCAGGAATGGCGATGAGCAAATCGTTGGGAGAGGCTGGATCCAGCTGTCCGACCTGGCCGACCAGATTCTGAGCTCCGACGCCGTTCATCCGTCCCGGGCTTTCGCATTGGATCAAGACGGTCGGCAGCGCCTGGATCTGCTCGTCCGTCAATCGAATCGGGTTGTGGTGATACTGCGATCCCACTGCTTCCTCCCACGCCCGGCTGAATGCGTCCGCGGCCTCGATGGAGAGGTAGGTGTCCGTGGTGCCGCTGTCCACGATAGTTCCCTTCCCTGCGTTGATGACGTCGAGATGAAGCGGGACCTTGGCGATGCGATTCAATTCGTTGGGCGATTGGCCGTCAAATTTGAATTCGAAACCGCCGCCCTTGGCGATGAACATGGCCTTGACGTGGACGGTGAACCATCCGTGCGCGCGTGCGTTTCTTGCGTAGATCATCGGCGACGTGTCGAGGGTGGAGGAGACACCACCGAGAGTCATGATGCCAGCCGTGACACCGCGCTTGGAGGTCCCGAACTCCTTGCGGAAGCACAGGGCGAAGATGCTGTTTTCGAGCTTGCCCGCCTTCCATAGGCGTCTGGCGATGTTGAATTTGTGCGCGGACATGCCCATGATGCCGCTTGCCAGCTGCGTGACGAAGAGTCCCTTGCTTTGCTTGAGGCAGCCGAACATGAAGTTGATCCTCCGCGATTGATCGTTGGTCTGAGCCGCCTCCAGCACATCCTGGCCGCCCACGTAGACCATGTCCCGAGCCTGGTAGGCGTACCAGGACGATCCTTCCGTGTAGGATTGCTGAAACTGGCATTCGTTGACGGCGCCGTTATCTTCCATCCTGCTGGCTTCGTTGGTGCGCGCGCGCGTGTACGTGTGGGTGCGTGTGCCCATGCATCGATTGGTGATGGGCGGAATGCACTCGGAGCAGTTGAGAGCGTGGAATGTGGAGCTGCGCGATGGATCAAAGTAGGAATCCGCATGGTTGTTGCCACAAGTATCACAACCTGTGCACGGGAATGCAGTGAAGTGGCTGCCCGTGTCGATGATGACGCTTTGGCGTTGCGGTGTGGGCGATCCGACCCATAGGTTTGCGTAATGCGTGCCATATCCTTGCGATAATGTGACAGCCTGGTAGTTGTCGTATTGGTGACGACCCTGGTAGACGATGGGCGACGACCTCTGCGTTTTACCAGCCAACGATTTCAACCAACTACTGTGAGAGAGTGCTCTTCTTGACTGAGGAGGCGGGTCGGATGAATGCTGAGATTCGGGCGCAGCACGTTGCGGTGTGGCTCCGCCTTGGTCTGGCAACTTCCTCGTATCGATATCACTGTCAGTACCGTCACCGTCACCATCACCATCATCGTGATCGTGGCCGCCATCGTGATCACCGTGTTCTTCTGCACTGGTACTGGTACTGTTACTGCTACCACTACTGCTACCACCAGTAGCCACATTGGTAGCCACATTGGTGGTCGCATTGATCGTCATGTTGGCATGAAGGGCATTTGAGTAGTCATGCGAGTAGACCCCACCCCAAAACGACTGCAGATCCATTCCATTCCGTTTGCGATACCTGATCTCGTATCGACTCAGATGACGGTATTCATCCCATTGCCTCCTCTCATCGTTGGGCATCGTGGACAGCGTGGAATAGATGCCATTCAAGTTGGGATGCTGCCATCGTTTGGGGATGGTCATGTGGCGCAGGACGTGGTCCTCAGAGTCGCGCTGCGTCGCATTGTTCCTTTGCGCATAAGCGTTATTGCTTGCATTGAACGACACGTCGGGCTTCTGTTGATGACGGAGACGACGACGATGACGACGACGCTTGCCGTGCTGACGAGCAGCCTCGAGGCGCACAGCCGTGGGGATCAAGTCGAGAGAGATGGCCTTGATTCCCGTCGGGAGCCGATGGGCCTCGTTGCTGATGGTGCCATTGATGATGACATCGGCTTCTCTCCTTGTTGCATCCATCACATTGGTTGCATTGGTTGCAGCAGGGAAGGACGACTGATGACATTCCGCAGACAGCTCATGGACCGCCAACATGCAGAGAGGAATCCCTGCAAGAGCAAGAATCCAACCAAGAAGGATCATGGCCGCCATTGCTATGCGATTCATGGCGGCAAGATCATTGGGTGTGAACCTTTGTGGACCGTTGGCGCGAGGAGAGACCTCGCTGTGTTATGCTGTGATGGGATTGATGTTTGCGCTGCTGGGTTGGATGTTGTGGCTACTCTTGTATTGTAATGCTCTATTGTAATAGAATAGAATATTCTATTATTCTATTCTAGAATATATTAATATGTGATGCGGAGATGTACTATCATAGAGTATTTGTGCCACGCCCAGCTCGTGCGAACATGGTTCCACGAGTTCACTCTCTACAACTACACGTACGAGTCCACGTATGATTTGCAAGCCGAAGCGCCTTTCTGTCCCCCAACTGATTTTCTTCCGTTCGCAGAATCGCGAGGAATTGTAGATCGAACTGCTTACGAGCTACTCCATCGCTTTGTGCCACTCTGTCAACTCTCCAGATTATACATAATATATAGTATAGTAGATCGTACGTGTGCGAGTATGCGCAGCGCAAGGAGAATGCTTCTATGCACAACTTCAATGCAGCGGCGTGATGGGCTTAATTCCGCCACTATCATGTATTAATGTTGGATACGATTCACTTCGTAAGAGACCAGGGCAGAGGAGATGAGAGCGCTCGCGAAGTAGAGGATATCTGTATGGACCACGCCGAACGAGCAGGACGTAGTGTGTAGGATACGTCGGCGTGAATTTGGGTGAGGCACCTTGTGCTGCTTGTTCCATCGACTCTTTTGATCGGCGCTCTGCGTTCTGTGGCCGTCCAGGCATGAGTGTGAATTGTTCCAGGTCTGTGCATTTGTACTCGTGAACATGCAGTGTAGTCTTCACGTCGTCAGATCTGTTCCAGATCAGTGGAAAACTGAAGAATATCATTGCCTGCAGAGAGCTAGTTTCTGCATTTGCGTCCACCTTGGCCGTCTGTTTTTAGACTTCTGCGAAGGAGATATCTGCTTGGAGGAGGGTCACTGCCACCGCCACCACCACCTGGACGTTCACCTCCTCTGTCGCCACCTCCTGGACGTTCACCTCCTCTGTCGCCACCTCCTGGACGTTCACCTCCTCTATCGCCACCACCTGGACGTTCACCTCCTCCATCGCCACCACCTGGGCGTTCACCTCCTCCATCGCCACCACCTGGGCGTTCACCTCCATCGCCACCTCCTGGACGTTCACCTCCTCCATCGCCACCTCCTGGGCGTTCACCTCCTCTGTCGCCACCACCTGGAGGTCCATCACCTGTAGGTCCATCGCTGCCTGGACCATCTCCTCCATCGCCACCACCTGGGCGTTCACCTCCTCTGTCGCCACCACCTGGAGGTCCATCTCCGCCTGGAGGCCCATCTCCACCTGGAGGTCCACCACTTCCCGGTCCACCTGGACCATCGCCACCCGGTCCACCACCACCTGGAGGTCCACCACCACCCGGAGGTCCACCGCCACCTGGAGGTCCACCACCACCTGGAGGTCCACCGCTGCCGCCGTCCTTGCAGCCGTCTTCTGGGGTTTGCTGAACGCAAGCGTCGCCGCTGCCGCCACAGCACAAGGAACAGCATGTGCAATCCACTTCATTGGAGTCCCTGCAATCTGCGGCAATGAAGGTCTGTTGATCCTCCCACAGGCCGCAGACCTCGCTGGGCATCGTGATTGGTCCGAAGTTGTTGTGTTGGATCTCGAATCTGTCGAGGTTGGCGAGTTCGCCGTATTCAATTGAAATACCACCGGTCAGTTGGTTGCCGGCAACGTTCAGGGTATCTACGGGTATTGGCACATGAGGTAGAGTATGGTGGAACAGAACAGAACAAAACAGACCAGAAGAGGGTGTTGTCGTGTCGTATGTTTGCGATGGAGACGGGGAATGAAACCAAGAACGTTGAATTGAACTGGAGAGGTGAGGAATGGTGGCTGACATAGAGCTTTGAAACGAAGAGGCGAGCATCACCACGAATCGCAATCGCGACAAACCAGAATACTCGCAGCATGCATGCTCACTAGCGGCACTTACTGATGTTGGTCCATTCCGCAGCGAACCTTGGAGGCAACCCTCCCGTCAACTTGTTATCCTTGACGGAGAACGATTCGATGTGCTTCAGGTGGCTCAGCTCGATCGGCAGGTCTCCACCGATGAGTTGGGAGGCGAGGTTCAGCTTGACGACTTGATCAGGTTTGTCGCAAGTGACACCTGGCCACTCGCACAGCCCCTTGTTGTGCGTCGAGGCGACGAGTGCATTCGACGATTGGCCATCGTTGCGTCCCACGTAAAGGATCATGATACCGAATGCCTGCAAGAGAGTCTCGTCTGTCGATGTGATGCAGGACACCAGAGCGCTGGACGAGGCCTTCAGAACGTCGCCGGGGCACAGGATCAGCATAGCCTGTGCTTGTGGCGTGCTGGGATCTTCCAAGCTTGCCTTGTCCACTGTGCTCGACTTGTTCTTGAGGACTTCCATGAAGTTGAATTGCTCGGGTGTCAGCGCACTGAGAAACTCTTCCCTGGTCTGGCTGCTGGTGGCATCGTTGTTGTCGCCGCTGTCGTCACCAGAACGAAGACCGACCACGACACCCACGACAACGCCGATGACGAGCACCAGGCACATCATGGAGAAGAGCAGGATCATCTGAAGCTTCCGAGACGACTCGCTGTCACGGTTCGCCCTGGCCTTGTTGGCTGCCGCCTTGGAGGGCTTCTTGGGCTTGGGTGCGACGGTTTCCACGGGCGCTGGTTGCTCGTTGACGTTCTGGACATCGATGGGCGCAATGGCCTCGTCCATCATCTGCGCTCGGACTTCGCCGATCATCTGTTCCCGTACCTCGCGGATGAGGTCGTCTCTTGTGACGGCGGTTGCCATTGCCAGGCCCTCGTCTGCGTCGGCGCCTGACGGGTCCACCGCTCCCGTGGAATTTTGGAAGGCGAGCGCCGAGGGAGGCGCGACGGCCGCGGAAGTAGCATCGGAAGTACGCGGTGGGGTAGCGTTCGCGGCAGAACGCTGGCGGCTTTGAACCGCAGAGGCCTGAATGTCAGGAGCTGGCCCTTCCGTCGATTGTCCAAAGAAGTTGATGGTGGCATTTTCATCCTGGTCGTCGTCGTCGCTGTCATCGCTGTCATCGCCAGCGAAGTCCTGCACATGGGTGCTGCCTGCCATGCCCTGGATCGCCACTGCCCCAGCAGAGCCATGCGTCGACTTGCCTTTCTCCTTGTCCTTGCCCCCCTCCTTGTCATCCTCGAACTCAGCCGATGACTTCCTGTGATAGTGCATGGAAGCACCAGGCGTGGACAAGTTCCTGACTGGCGGTGTGGCGCTCTTGGTCCTAACCGTCGCGGTCGCCGAACCGGAGGCTTGCGCCTTGATCTGCTGATCCGTGAGCCCCTGGGATCCTGAGCTCTGTTTGCGTGCTGCAGATGCCGCGCTGCTCCCCCTTTCGGAGCGTGATCGTGGCCGTCGATGGGCCACCGAGCTGGAAGCAGCGGCGGCACCAGCGGCGGCACCAGCGCCAGCATCGCCGGAAGCTTCATTCCCAGCAACCATCTCGCCGGATGGGGTGCCATCAGTGAGGTCGAGGATGGCGCTCTCGAAGTTCCGCAGAGATGTCGGCGGTGCTTCTGCTTGTGCTTGTGCTTCGTCGTTGCTCCTTGGTGCGGATGCCTGATCCCCCGAGACTGGCGCCTTCTTTTTCTTCTTCTTTGCTCCAACCTTCTTCTTCTTTGTTCCGACCTTCTTCTTTCGTTTTGGTTTGGCGTTTGTGGTTGTGTCTGCGTTTGCATCTGCCATAGTGTCCGCCATAGTATCTGCATCTGCGCTCACATTCGCGTTGGAGTCAGCGTCGCCAGTGCCGTTTGGATCATCGCTGTTGATCACCAAGACGTTGGCATCAGCTCCGGTCTCGGTGCCAGCGTTGTCACCCTCCGCCGTCTCCTTTGCCTTCTTCGCTTTGGCCTTCCCTTTGCCTTTGGCCTTGCCCTTGGCTTTTCCCTTCGCCTTGCCTTTGACTTTCTTCTTCTTCTTGGTGGTCGTAGTTGTGCTTGTGGCGGTTGCTGGTGCTTCTGCTTCTGCAGTTACTTCTGCTTCTGCAGTCACTTCTGCTAGTGCTGCTGCAGTTACTTCCGTGGCCGCCTCTGCCGGCAAGCTTGCTGGTGCCTCCGCAGTTGCTTCTGTGGCCACATCCGCGCCCTCAGTGGGGCTCGGGCTTGAGGGGGCACTCAGGTCCGCATCGTTGGCCCGAGCGACTGGCTCCGAATCCGCCTCAACTGCCGTCTCAGCATTCTCTGTCTTGCCATTGCTGCTGCCATTGGAAGCGCTATTGCCATTGCTGCTGCTTTCGTCACTTGCCTCCTTGTTGGGGTCGCTGTTGGTCTCACTGTTCGTCTCGCTGCCGGTCCCGTCGCTGATCCCGTCGGTCTGCTTGTCATCCTCCATGGTGATTCTGTTTGTGCTTCTCCGCTTGTGCTCTTCTTGCTCTTCTTGCCTTGCTCTTCTTGCTCTTCTTGTCTCGTGGAAGGCGGCTCCGCTTCTGCTTCTGCTGACGGTGCTGTCCTGTCGTCCTCCTCCTGATGTTGTTGCTATTGTTGCTGCCGCGCTCCTCTCTTGTGCAGTTCAGGAGGCTCTGCTCTATCTCGATGGTTGGTGTAACCCAAGAGCAAGGAACAAGAACAAGCTCCGAAGACAATCGCAACTGCGCAGGAGGGCGGCTGGTTCCACAAAGAGGGTGGTGTCTGTGCTCGTTTCCATGTTTCTCTCCGTGCTTTCGTTTTCTTAGGTGGAACTGCAACTCCCCAATTCGCGGCTGATCCCGCCCCATTACGAGCACGAGCACGAGCACGATCACGAGTAGACACAGAAGCGTTCGCATCAAATCGGTTGCCGCCATCATCATCGCCACACAGCGCCAAAAAAGACCAAGGCGGAGGAGCCGCGACTGTGTCAGTCCTTCACCGGCTGACGACCACGAACAGACATCTTGCTTAATTCCTTCAAAGACACCAAGCGTGACGATGCGACATCACATACCCAATCAAAAATCTGGCATGAAACCAAGGAGAGGCTGAACTGTCAATCCATGTCACATCACAACACCCATGCCTCTAAATATCCTGGACGCAAGACAACGGAATTTACAGCCTTCATGGAACACCAAAAACAATAAATGGGTGCCATGGTCGTACATTGGGCACCACGTTACCTACACCGGCCGGTCACTCGCTCCCTCGCGTGCAAAAGTGACTACCGCGTCAGACGGCCAGACGAATATCATCTCATCGAAATCGAAGAAATTCATTTCCTATCTTCGTTCTACTAGACGTGTCTCGCGCTGCGTCCGTCGCACTTACGAGCCATTACGTGTTGCTTTACCTATTGCGTTGCTCCATCAGGCACCACATTGATGTTGGAATAATCGTATGTACAGATCTGACAAGTCCCTCGGTACGTCATTGGCCATACTCGTACCCTGCAAGAGAAGGATACGGTTCTGCCGGCAACTGTCTTGGTGCAGTTGGAGTCTGTGTGGGGATGGCTGGCATGTTGCGATGCACAATACAATAAATATTATGATACAATACTCCAGCTCTGGCGATACTCGTAATGTGCCGCTTCTTTCCTGTTGGCGTTAGACACGAAGGCTGGCAGGACTGTGTACAGAAGTGTGGACGAGATCAGGCTCTCCCATGATCTTGGCGACGTCCCGAGGCGTTTCGTGGAAGCGATTACGGGCATTGACGTCAGCATGGCAGGACTTGATGAGATACTCGATGCAATCGCGACTGAGACCCCAGCATGCCTGATGGAGCGAGGTGCTGTGATCGTCGTCCATGCTGTTGATGTCCATGTTGCAGCCCTCCACGAGATACTTGGCACAGCCCAGATGGCCCAGCCGGCATGCGTCATGAAGCGGGCTGTTTCCACCCAACCGGCGAATGTTGACATCGACATTGCACGCCTCCACCAAGTACTTGGCGCAATCCAAGTGGCCGCTGGTGCATGCTTCGTGGAGCAGAGATCGGCCGCAGATATCTTGGCTGCTGACGTCAGCACGGTACTGTTCAATGAGGATCTTGATCAATCCCAGTTTGCCCGCAGAGCACAAATGGTGCAGTGGGGTCTTGCCATCTATGTCTCTGCTATTGATCTCGACATTGCAAGATCCAATCAGGAACTGGATACACTCCATCTGCGCGTTGCTACATGCCGCATGCAGCGGAGTTCCGCGATGCGAATGTCTGACCATGTTGATGTCGCCGTCTGGATTCTGCTTCTTCCATTCCTTCACGACGTCCAAATTTCCTGCCTCCGCAGCGTCGATGAGTTTCATGCCTGTAATAGTTCGCATGGTGATGTGATCGATCTTCCGATGATTGGTTGGGTGTTGGTACTTCGAGACTTGAGAATCAGTGTTTCGGTACTAGATGATAACGTACAAATACGTTTAATCGTTGATTGGTGGTCGCGTATCAATTGTAATGAACGATGAATGCATGGAGAGTGAGTGAGTGAGATGCTCGAAGAATACTATCATGGCAGACATGAGATACGTGCATCTCCAGACAACGAATCGAAACTCAAAGCAATTGAAAGGGAAGTGCCAACTCGCATGGGCGATGGCGGTATCTGTGGTTGATACTCTGTCGACATCTTTCGGGGGTTCCGCGCATGTGCCATAGGAGTACATGCATTATTCCATACGCAGTGTTTTTCTCACTCACTTGCTGGATCGCCTTTGGATTGGAACTGGTTTGATCGTCTTCGAGTGATGACTGCTGCGACTTGCGATGACAATCTATTATATGTCGTTGGATCAGGTCGATGGAGATTGTGATCTGATTTCAACGCTGCGCCGTACTTCTTCCTCTTTCCGTCGGATGATCTCCGTGATTCTCTACGCTTTGGCTTTGATCGATCCACGATGCTATGCACCGTGGCGCCTGCATTCGTTCCACGACGACTGGCATCCCATCGTTAATTTCGCATTGATCTTGTAACACGAAGGGTGAGATTGCAGAGTTTTCTCCATTTGCTCAGCCAATGTTTGTATGGCATGTGCAGCTCGGCGCGGAATTGCTACGTTGAGTGGCCAGCAAGTGGAGCAGCTCCGTTGTTGCACCTAAAGGAACTCCGCCTGTTTGTTCGTGGCCACGGTTGGCCGGCGAAGGTTGGCCTTGATTGTCGAAATCTTGGTACCGTGGCCCGTCTTGCGACTACAATTGCAATTGCATCTACGCTTGGGTTGGTTCGTGCTGGCGCTGTCGAGAGGGATGGCTGCGCCGCTGGCAACAAATGTTGTCTTGCCGCACTGGATGGTTTGGTTTGGTTTGGTTTGGCCACATCATCTGGGCCATTCGTACGAGTGCTCGTAGCGCATGCGACGATCACACGTTGGCACGGCTTGCACTGTTTCCATGAATAGAAACGTTGACCTCTGTTCGCGATGTGCGCAATGAGCGTTAACAGGGAAGGCCCGACACTGCGTGATACGAGTAGGTACGAAGAAGACGTATGTTGAGTGCTCTTTCGCTAGTATCGTACTCGTAGAGTATTAGGCGCCTTCCTCGCTGGTGATGACCAAAGTACCCTCGTAGAAGACTGGCTTTGGTGGTCGGGTCCACAATGGTTGCGGCGGTCCACCAGCAGCATCAGCGGGCGGCTTGGCGGCGCTCTCCTTGGTCGTGGCTTGCTCGGCGGGTGGCTTGGCATCGCCATGGCCCTGCTGGAACGCCGTTCCCTCACGCCAGGCCTGGAAACTGGCGCGATCCTTCCAGATGGTGGTGCTGAGGTAGGTCGGTTCCTCGTTGGTCATCTCGACGGTGCCATGGCCCTTGGCCTGTCCGTCACGTCGCAGCATGGAGAAGGTGACGAAGCCATCGCAGTCCTTGAGCTTGCTCTCGCGTTGCGCCCATCGCTGCTCGAATGCAGGTGCGTTTTCGGGTGGGACGAAGAATTGATTCTGGGCGACGAAGCACTCGGTGGGGAGGTTGGTGACACCATCGGCAGTGACGCTGCGCCAGCCATCGACGATGTCGTACGATGTGTTCGGGGCCGTGGACTGCATGAGAAGTCCGTCGTAGAAGGCAGGACGCGGTGGTCCACGCAGAATGAAGGCGGAGTTGACCATGGTGGAAAGGAAGGCGCCGATGGAAGTGCCGCCGTGGGCCTCCTTGAAGGCCTCTCCCTTGCGCCAGGCGGAGAAGTGGGACTTCTTCTCCCAGATGGTGAAGGAGACGTAGTTTCCCTGGGCAGAGTCGGCATCGGTGCCCTCATCGTAGGCGCAGGAACCGTCGTCGTTAAGCTGCACGCGTCTCATGAGGTGGAAGTAGCGGAACCCATCGAGCGTGGCCAGCTTGGACTTGCGCGTGGCCCATCTCTTCTCGAACTTGGCGCCTTTGCCGCTGCGCACCGCGAAGCGGTTGGTGGCCATGTAGCGATCTCGTTTCAGCAGTCCCTTCGCGGTGAACTTGCTGTCGTCATCCTCGTCATCTTCATTGCTCTCATTGCCAGCGCCCTTCGCGGTGGAGGAAGCTTCGCTGGTTGTGGTGGAGAACAGGGAGGTGCTGCTCGTTGGAGCAACTGCCCCCAGCGAAGCCACTTGCGATTGCGATGGAACGGCAAAGGCAGTGGCAGTTCCCATCAACGTGACAGCGACGAGCGCTGCGATGAGTGTCGTTTCGGTCAGCTTCATCTTGGTCGTTCCAATGGCGTCTCTCAGCAGTGTCTGTTGGGAATCCAATCGCAATAGATCAAGTTACTGTTTGTGGCAAGATGATCTTGCTCGTCGATGCAGTTATTATGACTATTGTGGATGACGGCGGAAGCAGGCAACGCGAAGCAACATGTGCACAACGAGGAGGGCGAAGATACGATACTCGTGACACCAGAGAGACAGAGGGCGCAATCAAGAACACAAGAGAGCGACCGAGTCAGAGAGATGGCGACAAAGAGTATCTTTGTGGATGAGTCCGATGGACCAGTTCGATTCAAACGAAAGACGAGAAAAGTTGGAGAGACGCAGACGCCCGTTGGTCATTGGGCGTGACACCAACTCTTGTCACCGAGGATCACAAAGGAGATGCGCTCTGCAACACACTCTCTCCGGTTCTCTCGGTGCATCCTGGAGAGGAGAAACAGAGTACTACTATCCGTGTGGTGCTTCACTTCATCGTTTCCGTGGGGCACGGGGGTGACACCGCACTGCGCTACGCTCCATGTCGTTTCATTTCATTCCGACTCCTTCCAACGCTTCATCAGCCGGCAACATGAGCAGAAACCAAAGCAGCAAGACAAGTCCGATCCCGATCGCTTCGGCCGTCGGGTTGGTGTACTACCTTGCCATCGCTGTGGAACCTGTGCAACGCAAGCGGGTGGTGAACGACGTTGCCATTCCTGCGTACGGATTGGGCGTGCTCGCGTTCCTGCTTGTGCAATTCCAGAAATGGAGACGGCGACGCTGGCAGGCGCAGGAACTGCGAGTCAAGGTGGCGTTGCAACGGGAAGAGCGAATTCGACAACAGCAAGAACGAGAGCTGCAGGTGCGCCAGAAGGAACAGAAGCGATCGCTGAAGGACAACGATGCGTCCGCGCTGTGCCTATCCGGCGCCTACAAGCTCACGCAGAATCACAATTACGAAGCATTCCTCGGCGCCCAAGGCGTGCCATGGGCGCTGCGCGCGGCGGCCAACACAGCGCGACCGACGCATCGCATCACGCACGTCGGGAATGCGCTCACGATCAAGATCGAGGGCATCATCGAAACGCAGACGACCTACACCATCGAGGGTCCGCCGGTGCGCAGCGCGGTGCGCGGTCGCGTCTTTGAGGACGCCGTGACGTACTGGAGGCGTGACGATGCGGGGACGTCGGCGATATTGGGGTCATCGAAAGGGGCATCCGACGATGATGCCAATCCCATCATCGGGATCAAGGTTCAGAAGCGCGCCATCAATCAGGGGTATGGAGTCGATGTGCGGCGGAGATTGTCGCATGATCAGAAGACGCTCATCTCGTCCTGCATCATCACATTCGATGATCATCGCAAGGATATCGCCTGCAAACAGATCTTTCGGCGTGTGGAATGAGATGGGATGGGATGGGATGGAATGGGATGAAATGGACCGCGCAGTCAGGCAATGGATTGAGCAAGGGGGGCGAGCTGCTTGCGCCATGCTCGTACCATACGTACATACATACTCAAGCAACAGCATGCATGGTGCTATGCGCTGCAATGCACACAATCATGGTACGTGGACAGGGGAACCAATGAAAGAAAGAAGAAGGAATCAATGGATGAATGGATGAAAGAGGCTTGAAATGAACAACCAACCAACCGATCAACGAAGCAACCAAGCAAGCAAACTAAATGAAAAAACAACTGGACGGATGCATGGAGCGCAAGGTTGATTCCAGACCAACCATGGAGAGCCTGCAAATCACCAGTCAAATAAGCTACTGCACGTACTAAATACTAAAGTATAGCATAATATTACACAAGCTACAAGTGCGAACGCTGCGATCCACGTCGAGGACCATTCGAGTGCGCTGCACACATCAGCTGCTCTCCTGATACTCGTAATCGTGGATGGTATCGAGAGCTCTTCCATTTCGGGAGGAAGAAGAAGTTTGGCACACGAGTGGACAGGGATCCCGTTTGACGTCACCGGCAGAACCTTCCACAATCTTCGCCAATGGCCGAAAAATCAGGATCCGCGTCGCGTTTTGGGTGATGTTCGGTGGTGATGGGACGTGGATTGGCATCAGCGACAATGGAGAGAGAAGAGTAGGTCGTCGGCTGCTGCGGAGCGTGCGCGAGCCATTGGTAGAGACACACGCAACGCTCACCTCAACTGCGCTCCTGGGAGCACGACCGCACCTGCAGGTTCCAACCAAGACACAACGGCGCAACCACAACCAAAGCTTGCTTCGATACCGACAGCGGGTGCTGACACAACCACAGCGCCGCAGCAAGTGCAGAATGTCCTTGATCGCTGCCATCAACTCAAGCACAAGGACACGAACGATATCAAGCCTCAGTAGTAGCCTCAGTGGTAGTCTCAGTGGTAGCCTCAGTAGTAGCACCAGTAGTAGCACTAGCATCCGCAGACGCAGACACAGACACAGCGCAGCCTTTCCATTGAGACGCTACCTGCCGCTGCTTCCCCTCTTCGTCTCATCCTTCGTGTGCAGGCGCTCCATCACCTCGCTTTCTTCTGCTGCTGCTTCTGCTCGCAACGGCGCCGCCACTGCATCAGCAACCTCAAGGCCTCCCTTCGCCTTCGCCTTTGCCATCCATCCCCAAAAGCAGACTCGCACTCTCAGCCGCGGCCTCTTTCCTGGTCAGAACTCCCACGGCATCAGCAGCAGCAGCAGCAGTACAGGCAGCAGCAACTTCCTCTCCACCATGTCCCCTGCCATGCCCCCTGCCATGTCCCCTGCCGCAGCAACAGCCGCAGGCGCCATCGACAGCACCCTGCCCAAGGCCGAGACGGGCATCCTGGATCTCTGGAGCAAGAGCCCGGAGGCCGATGGCCGCGGCATCGTCATCGGCATCATGGACTCCGGCTGCGACCTGGCGGCTGCCGGTCTGCAGATCGCGTCCACGGGACAGCCGAAGTACATAGACTTCTTGGACTGCAGCGGCGACGGCGATGTCGACATGGCCAAGACCGCCAACATCACGCGTCCCGAGGACGCTGCGGGGCCGCCCACAGTCAAGGGACTCTCGGGACGCACCCTCAAGCTCAGCCCGGACTGGCTGCCGGAATCCGCCACCGAGCTTCACCTGGGCGCCGTGCGTCTCTTCGACATCATCCCGGGCACCGTGGCGAGGCGCGTGCGCACGGAGCGCAAGACCTACTTCCAGACCCTGCACCACACCTCCACCTGCAGCGTGCAGGACCAGATCAAGACGCTCGAGGAAGCCGCCAAGGGGAAGGACGCGTCCAAGCTGCAGCTCAACGACGCCAAGACCTTGCTGGAGCAGCTCACGGCCAGCATGGAGGACTACGACGATGCGGGGCCGCTCATGGACGTCATCTCCTTCAAGGACGCCAGCGGCGTGTGGAGGGCCGTGCTGGATCTCAATGCCGACGGCGATCTCACCGGCACTCCCGCCATGGCGGCCTTCGCCGTCGATCGCCAGATGGGCACCTTGGGCTTCGGATCCGCCGTCACCTACTGCTTCCAATTCTTCGAGGATGGCAAGCTCCTCAGCATCGTCACGGACGGTGGTTCCCACGGCACGCACGTCGCGGGCATCGCGGCTGCAAACTTTGATGATCCCAATGCAGCAGCCGCGTCCACGGATGGCGACGCAACGGCACCGGTACCAAATCCAAAGAACGGCGTCGCTCCTGGCGCGCAGCTGGTGGGGCTCAAGATTGGCGACGGCCGTGTAGACACCACGGAGACTGGAACGGCGCTGGTGCGCGGTCTCATCACCGCCAAGAAGTACAACTGCCACCTCGTCAACCTCTCCTACGGTGAACCATCCTGGCAGCCTGACAATGGACACGGACGCGTCGCGCAGACTTTCGCGGATGCCGTCTACAAGTGGGGTATGACTGTCTTCACATCCGCTGGCAACAATGGACCGGCCTTGTCCACCGTGGGATCGCCAGGAGGCATCACGGCGCCCATCACCGTCGGTGCCTACGTCTCCCCACCCATGATGAGGGAGCAGTACTCCACCTTGCCTTTGGGAGACGACGCCGACAAGCCCGACGAAGCGATCGGGCTGCGAGAAACATCCTACAGCTTCACGTCGCGCGGTCCAACACCGGATGGTGCTTTTCCTGACATCTGCGCTCCGGGTGGCGCCATCGCGCCTATTCCACGCCACACATTGCAAGGCAAGGCGCAGAAGCATGGCACGAGCATGTCGTCTCCCAACGCCTGCGGCGTTGCAGCATGCGTCCTTTCTGCCGTCTTCCAAAAGCTCAAGGCCGCTGGCGGCGATGGAGAGATCATTGTCAATCCAAACGAACTCAAGCGTGCGCTCCTCAACACCGCCAAGCCAGTTGATGTCGCCGAGCCGTTCGGGCAGGGCATGGGCTTGATCTCCGCGGTCGATGCCGTCGATTACATCCTCCAGCACCATGGCAAGCAAGGCCAGGACACCAACTTCGAGGTCGCCGTATTATCCCGCGGCAACAGCAACACGGCGCGTGGAATTTACATCCGCAACGCCCCCGAGCTGCAGCATGGACCAATGACCTTTGATGTGCGCGTCACGCCACGATTTCAGCATGCCATGCAACGCACCGAAGAGGAGGTGGATGAAATCGTCAATCTCGAGCTCGACATGGAATTCAAGGTGCAGTCGTACATTGGTGATGCCGTGGATTGGGTGTCGTGTCCCGATCACATGACCTTGCTGTCGGGACGGGAACGCGGGCAATCATTCGCCGTTCGCATCGATCCCACCAAGTTGTCTCCTGGCGTGCATTACGCCAAGGTGCAGGCCATCGAAACCAAGGATCCGGCCCGCGGCGCTCTGTTCTCTGTGCCAGTCACCGTCATCGTGCCGCACAACATGGATGCCACCACGGGAACGCCGGGCGTGGTGGAACCCACGGAGAATGAATTTGACTTGACGATGCCTTTCTTGCTCAAGCCAGGCATCCCCGAACGGCGTTTCATCACAGTCCCGCAGGGTGTCGAATATGCCATTCTCAAAATCCGCAAACCCAAGTCATCCAAACTCAACAAGGGACCTCATCGCATCATCGTTCACACCATTCCATTCACGAGCACAGACGTGCACCATGACATGGTCCAGTCCAAGCGATACCTCACGGTGAGAGAAGACGATATGGGAAATCCGCTCGAGGTCAAGCTGAGGGCACGAGGCGGAGCGACTCTGGAGGTTTGCATCCAGCTCTCATGGCTGTCCAACCCAGAACCGGTCGAGCTGGACACGACCCTGGAATTTCATTCCTACAACTTCAAGGCTGCACCGATGTTTGCCACGCACGCGCTTCGTATTGGATCCTCCACGGAATTCGCACGTACCGAGGTTGGCGCGCCGCTGCGAACAGAGATGATCAATCCGAAGGCCACCTTGAAGAGCGTCCATCGCACCATCCGACCGAAGAAGTGCACCATATCCACCGCACTTCCAGATCGCGACGTGTTGCTGCCATCGGATGCCGAGGTCCGCGCTGCTCCTGCCGATGAACCACCGGTGGGCACGCTCATTCACCAAGCCCATTTGGATTACGAATTCGAGTTGGATGCAAACGACATGTCCGTCACGCCACGATTGGCGTCCCTCTTCTTTCAGCTTTACGACAGCCCGATCGACTCGCAGCTATGGGCACTCAAGGACTGCAACGGGCAGATCCTCCAGTACGGCGGGGCCATGCACGACTCATCCGCCGTCACGCTCAAGAAGGGCAAGTATTCGCTGAACCTGTTGCTGCGTCATCCAGAACGCGCGGTGCTCGATGCTTTGAAGGACATTCCGATGCGTCTCATGTTCGACTTGAAGGGGAGCAACGCGCTGGACTGCAGCGTGTACTCTGAATTTGATGCGGCATCGACGCCTGCCGTCACCGCAAAGCAAGACAAGGGCATCATCCCTCGCAAGGCGGTCGGCAAGCGCACCATGAAACGGGGCACCTACAAAAGTCTGTACGTGTCACGCCCAACGGGCAAGATGCCAACCTGGATCCAACCTGGCGACGTCATGACCGGAACATTCTACGTCGACAAGGACAACGCACTGTCAGGCATGTCGTTAATTTACGAATTGCCACCGAAACCAGCCAAGAAGTCTGACGACAAGTCATCATCATCATCATCATCATCGTCGTCGTCTGAGAGCAAGAAGGATGAAGATGACGAAGCGAAGGATGCGGAAGCATTGGAGAAGGCGATCTTCGAGGCCAAGCTGAAGCATCTCAAGACGCTGCGTTCCAAATCGGAGGCGTACGCCAAGCTCTCTGACGCGTTGAAGGAGGAGAAGCCAAACGATCTGAGTTTGAGGAAGGAATTGCTGGAGTATGCAAAGTCTGCCAAGAAACCAGAAGATGTGGAAGATGAAGATGCGTGGCGAGCTGGTGAGATCGCGACGGTCGTGGATGCCTTGACGGCAGAGGGCGGTCCTATTGACACCGCCAAGCTGGCGCAGTACTTTGGCTGCAACAGCAGCGCCATCGATGAAGATGAGGAGGAGGACAGCGAAGAGACGAAGAAGGCGAAGGAGCTCAAGAAGGAGATGGACGATCAGCGCAAGACGCTGCGTTCAGCTCTGTACAAAAAGGCCAGCGCGCTGGGCAAGGCGTTCATGAAGCTGAAGAGCACTGAGGGCAGCGCTGATGCAGACGTCGAGGCTGCCAACGAAAAGTTCGTGACCGCCATGAAGGAATGCAAGGTATGGGTCAGCGGCGCCAGCGATCTGTCGGGCGACGAAGAGAAGGAAGGATACGCGTTGCTTTCGGCGCAGCTCGACATTGCCAAGGGCAAGCCAGCCGCCGCACTGGCTGGTCTGCGCAAGGCGTTAAAGGACATGCCAGCGAGTTCCAAGAAACGCAAGGAAGTTTCGCGGCAGGTCATTGAGCTGTACCGCACGCTGGGACTGGAGCATTGGGCTGAGAATTGGGAGAATACCATGTTCCAGCAGTTCCCCGTCACCTCGCAGACGCTTTAAAACGCTAGTGTGTATTGTACGACGCAGGAGATCGTCTACTCGAGTGTTTGGATTGATTGTTGAGTGCCCAAAGTCCATTCGTCTGCTCTCGTAAACTCTTCGTGTTCGTCATGACAGGACAGGGCAACTCGTACGTATTATATGAGTATACATTCTACATCTCATGGCAACTCGTGGGCCCCGAGCAAATCCGCCGTCTTTTGCCGAACCCCCAGCGTGCAATTCAAAGCATGGATTGGAGACCGCTGGTGTTCCTCAACGTTTTCGTTGGACAGACTAAGCCACGCCAGGCTGTAAAAGGCATGCAGCATGTCGGGATACGCTCCAACCATCTTTCCGAATCCACCAAACCGCGGTGTCTGGCAGGTCATGATGAAATTACGCAATGGCAGCTGCTGCAACAGCCGATCCTGCCCCAGCAACCGCAGCGTTCCGCCAATCCAGTACGAGTAGCACGTATCCTCCGCCTTGCCGGGACGCCCCTGCATGCCACCGATTTGACGACGCACGCACCACGACACCAAATCTCGTCGCCAGGTCATGCCAGCATCATCGTCGTCCAAAACTTCGTTCAATTTGCCCATGAGCGTGAGCGCCGCTGTGCCACAGAATGTCGAGCCACCATGTCCCTCCTGTTGGCGTTTGAATCAGAGCATGAAGGTAGAACATTGTATTGCATGAAACGATGTGGTGTGGCGTGGTGTAGTGTGGTGTTAGTACGACGCAGTGAGTGGCTCCGCACAATATTTGGAGTAGGCGAGCTGCCCAATGGCTCCGCATCCCGTGCATCATGACTGACAAGAACACCTTGACAACCACCATCGTCGTTGAAAATGGGTGAACACAAAGATAGATGCAGGTACATAGATAGATAGATCGATAGATAGAGATACAGAACAAATGTACGCACCTGACCGGGTATCAACCCGATGGCACCATCAAAGGAGCGACACGACCGGATGTAGTCCACCGCACGATCGACGTCGCACCCGGACCAATCCTGGAGGACGTAGGATATGACGCAGGCGCAATATAGAAAGCGCAGATCGTGCTCCGTGTTGTGACCCGAGACGCAGTTGAAGCTGCCATCGGGCTGCTGCAAGGATTTGAGCGAGGCCGTGATGGCGCTGGCATTGATGCGGGACAGGTCATCGCCCAGCGTGCGCAGGGAGACCAACGCCGTGTACGTCATGGCGATGTGTCCTTGCAGGTATTCCTGTTTGGGACTCTCGCCCAGGAATGTGCCACCCAGGAATCCGGCCTGATCGGCAGTCGAGACGGGGGTGCCGCCGTCGTCATTGTCACGGCCATCGTCAATTGCACCAGCTGCGACATCACCTTGCCTCGTCAGCTGCAGACTGTAGATCCATTCGATGAGCACGGGCTTGGACAGGTGCAGCTGTCGCAGACGGTCCGGGTCATCCCAGACGCCCAGCAAGTCCAGCGCCTGCACCGCGAAATGGACCAAGGTGAGACGGTTCGTGTCCAACTTGGTGTATGGCTCCGGCAGCTTCTGCAGAGAGTAGGCAAAGTACCGAATGTGGCGTTCCGTATCGAAGGTTGGCAGGCTCATGGTTCTGTGCATGGACCGGCGTGGACAGCTGTGGGAAGTTGTGGGAAGTTGTGGCAGGTATGAGTGCGGATGGGTTTTGTCCGAGCTTGGGCTTTGGGAGATGTGCTCTCCTGGTCGAAAGGGCCTCTTCTGTCCTTGCTTGTGGTCGTGTCTCTGTTCGGTTGGGTTCGTGTGGTATCTTTGGTCGACGGCGACTGCGGATGGTCGACACAACAGGTAGAAATCGCGCAGAGGCCACAAGAGAAGAACAGTCGAAGGGGTCATGTGGAGAATGGTCCCAAGATGACTTTTCTGCTTTGTGTCGCAATTCGCGCAAACGAAGAGATGGCTTTCTCACATCTTTTTCTCTTTCTGTCACATCGATCACTGATCAGCAAAAGATCATAGTTGTAGAATACTATTCTCATAAATACTTCGAGAGAGTTGGAGAAGTGAAACGTGCAGTAAGCAAGGAGCAAAAAGGAGCATCCTAACCCACTCTCTCACACGGTTGAGTGACAACAACTCAGCACAACACAACACAGCGCAGCCCATCACCATGCTGCAGATATTCGATGACAACGATGAAGGCGCCGCATGGAAGTTCCCGCTGCTGCTGTCAACCCTGGCGGGTGCATCCACCTGCGTGGGCGCAGCCGTGGTCTTCTGCTTCTCCGCCGAGGTCATCCGCGACACCATGACGTTCTCCCTTGCGTTGGCCGGATCCGTCATGATCACGGTCTCCGTCATCAGCATCGGGCCAGAATGCCTCAACGGCATCGCCTGGACGATGGATGAGGCTGCAGCCGACGAGGACGAGGAAGACTCATCGTTCACGCCGATGTACCTGCTCTTCGCGAGGCTCTGCTGGTTCTTTGGTGGTTGCATCAGTTACATCCTCCTGTCCAAGCTGGCATTTCCTGAACCGACGGATCTGGTGCTCGAAGGCGGTGGTGAGGGCGGTCATCATGCCCACGGTGGCGGTGGCGGCATCGGTGGACACAGCAGCCATGCAATCAGCAAATCACCTCGAGATGTGCTCACGGAGGAGAACTACGAGATGCAAAAGCTCATGGGACCAGCGGATTCCGATGGATTCGGTTCCCATCCATCATCCAACACTTCCACTACAAATGACAAATTCCAGCCACGCCGATCCAGCACATTCAGCAGCGACGATGGCGACGGCGCGGAGGCATTCTCAGCAACGCGCAAGAAGGATGCTGCCCAAGCACGTCAAAGGCGGTCACCCAAATCCCCCAAATCGCCGTGCGGCCGTTCCGAAGACGACAAGAGCGCGGGCAGCTATTCCAATCAAAAACAGAAACACTCCAAATCCACGCACGCCGTCTTCCAATGGTCCTCCGGCGCGGACCTCCAATCCGACGAGGCCAAACGATCCTGGCGCGTCGCGATGCTCCTGTTCGTTTCGCTTTTATGCCACAACTTCCCCGAGGGCCTCGCCGTGGCCGCCAGCACAATGGAGTCGCGCCATCTCGGCATCACCGTGGCGGTGGGCATCCTGATTCACAACATCCCCGAGGGTATCGCGATCGCGGTACCGTGCGTGGCCGCGCGCCCCGACTCGCCGTGGCTGGCCTTCCTGCTGGCGAGCGGATCGGGATTGGCGGAACCGCTGGGTGCCTTCCTGGCGCTGTGCGTGCTGCCGAGCGGCAAGCGCATGCAGACGTCGGCCTTTCTGTCGATGGAGTGCATACTGGCGTCGGTGGCGGGCATCATGATATCGGTGGCCTTCGTGGAGCTGTATCCGGAGGCCTGGAGGCATGGGATGGGGCAATGGAAGGATGCGGCGAAGACGATGTGGTCCATCGGTCTTGGAACTGTCCTGGGTGCCGTCATGATGGTAATTACAGAGTTATGCATTTGATCTTGATTGCGGCAGTGCATTGTCTTGTGTTGAGTGCTGGAATACTCGACGTGTTGCTCCAGAGACTTCTTTGTTGATGTGCGAGTGTGCTGCTAATCGTGCAGGTAATGGACGGCACGCTGTTTCTCTCAAGGTGTGAGGTGGTGTTGGTGATTGGAGTCGAACCATCTTGTGTCATCGAACTTGCACTGAGACGTCATGCAATCATGACAAGTTGATGTTGGTGTGAGCATCAGACATCCATCCACTCGAATGTGGTTGTCAAACAACTATTGTACACAACACCACAGCATGCTCTGGTCTTGATCGCAAATCTACCAACTCTCGTGAACTATGTTGTGTTATCGTTACCATATGCATTCCATCACTCTACTCGGAAATGAATGAAGCTGTGGATCAATGTCGGCAACGGATATGAGCGAGATTGGTCTGCGGATGCTGCAACCCAAACGTGTTGCTGATCGCATTCCTATGCCAGAGTCGCCTTTCCGACCATCTCCCATTCCAGGTGCCTGTTGGTGGTGTGTCTTTGCAAGATACCAAGACGCAGTATCTAAAGCTGCAAAGACGGTGTGGTTCTTCAGTCTGGTTTGCACGGCTCGATCAGAGATTCAAAGGAGAATTTGAAATCGAGCTCGATGCATACCAAACGTCATTCATACCTAACAGGTGTGGGAAGAGGGAAGTGTTGGAGGGAAGGGGACGTGATGGGAGGAATGCGAAGCTACAGCATCCAGGTCTCCTCAGGGACGGGACATGCCGAATGGCAAGCAGTCCCCTTGGATGCCAACTCCTGGGACGTGCGACGGGACTCCATGTCTGCGCTGAGGACAGCGCATGTCTGTGCCCACCGGAAAGGGGGTCCAATGGAGCTCTAGGCTTCAGCCTTGATGGCCTCGAGCATGGCATCGTGGAGGGTGTCGGTTGGGTCGGAGTCACCGGCTGGGTCGTCCTCGGACTCGGAGACGGCGACGTACTTGACCTCGCCGTTGACGACGTGGATGGCGAAGCGCTTGGAGCGTCCGATGATGCCGACGGAGGGTGGGCCTGGGTGGGTCATCTCCATGCCGAGTTCCTTGGTGAACTCGGCGGCTGGGTCACCCATGAACTTGACGATGTTGTCAGCGTAGGTGGCGTCGCCGATCTGGTCGGCGGCCCAAGCCTTCATGACGGCTCCGTCGTTCACGCAGTAAACGAGGACCTCGTCGACTCCAGCCTCCTTGAGAGCGTCTTGATTCTCAAGGTAGCCTGGAACCTGGATTGCAGATCAGGTTGGGGTGAAGGCTCCTGGGAGGCCGACGATGATCATGTTCTTGTCGGCGGCGTACTCGTCGATCTTGACGAACTCAGGAGGGAAGCCGGAGTGGAGGCTGGCGGCTGGGAGCTTGTCGCCGGCCTTGATGGTGAAGGCGAGGCTGGAGGCCACCGAGAGGGCGGCGGTTGCAAGAGAAAGGACTCTCATGGTTGCTTCTGTTGCTTGGCAGAGTTAATTTTATGACATCACAGGGGCTGTGCCATCCCCAAGGAGTAGTAGTCGAGCGCCCGCAGTTCGTATTGGTGGGCTGTTCCGCACTCTGGTGAGGCGATGAAATTACGCCTTCATTTCTGAGTGGCCATCTGCACGAAAGCCGCAAAGTTCGAGCAGAATGCAATCCAAAGATAGCGCAGAAACACGCAACTCTCTCTTCGTTGGTGGCTGTTGGCCCCAGTTCTCATCCATTGGCTGCGCGGTGTCACCACAGGTGGCGCGTGTCAAGAGCGAAAGAGAGGGAGAGACGTCGGAGAAATCCTCGCGTTTGCCGATTCAGCAGGGCGTGCGTCATCATCGGCATACCCGCACGACGGTCTGACAATGGCGAATCTCCATGAAGAATCGAGTCGTGCATGAATCAAGATCAACACGACTCCACGATCCGGTTTGATCACATTGACTCATTCGAAGTTCAATACGCAACGGTCGAATGTGAGCGAATTCAAATAACAACTCCCAATGTCGGTATGTTTGTATTAAACAATGAATATAGTATATCAAGTTTACTTATGGGATGTGTCGTGGATGCATGTCGCATCTTCTCCAAACATTATTCGAAACTTTCTCCAATGATCTTTGCTGTGATGTGAGGATCACAAACACGAATGAAATCAGCAATTCTTCTGCTAGTGGGAGTGAACGAGGTGGTGGTGTCAATCGGTGCAACCAACTTTGCTCTGATGGCGTGGCAACGGCAACGATGTCGATGAAGTGACGAGAAGCTTGTGCCCCGCACCGAGAATGACATGGGGAAAGCAATACGAGCAGAGCGTGCACCTGGTGGTGCGATACGAAGATCTTCTCTCGCCCTTCTCGTTTCGTGGACACAACATCAACAACATCAACAGCATCAGCAACATCACTGACTCTGTGATCACAAGAAGAACAAAGCCACCTCAAGCCAACCTACCACCATGTCTGACAACTACGAAGCCACCAAGGTCGCCACTGGCGAGGCCACCATCAACGCCATCCCAACCCCAGGCGTCAAGCGCGGCCACGTCTGCTGCGGAGGATGCTGCGATGTGCGTCGCGCCACCATCATCGTGAACATCATCATGCTCTGCATCACCCTGCTCGGCCTCCTCGGAGTCGCCGCCGCGAAGGGCGTCGCCTCGCAGGCCGCGGAGAACGCCGACGATGACGAGACGATCACAAGCCTGCAGGCACTCAGCGATGCCCCTGTCGGCGTCCTCGTCGCCGTCCTCCTGGTGCAGTCGGCGTGCTACGTCTGCGGCATCTTCGGAGCCATCAAGTACAACTCCCCGCTCGTCTTGGTCGCCTTCGTGTGCTACTGCGTCACCTTCGCATTCGATCTCTTCGGCGCCAACATTGTGGGCATGATCATCACCGCCTGCTTCGCTTACCCTCACTTCTTCCTGCACCAGGAGATCCGTAACGGCGTCATGACCCCAGAGAACTACATCAACGAGCAGCAGTCGTGCTGCTGCGTGTAAGGCTGCAGTTATCCGCACGCCAGGATGGAATCGTAACATCGGTTTTTATGGACAGACAGCCGCAGGACGAGAAACAAGGGTGGAGAGCGAGCGAGTGTGTTAGTGAGGAAGTGAGTGAAAGATTGAGTGAGTGGAGAGGGACAGCATCACACTCCATGCCAAACGCTTGGACGATGCGTCATATGTGCTGGTACAAACGAGAAGCAACAGGAACAAGACAAGCAACGAAACACCGTGGATTCCTCGGTTGGTGAGAACAACCAGCTTGGCCGGTCCTCTACGATTCAATTTCAAATCGAATGGAATGAACGAGAAGAGGGGACCGAGAGGCACGGTACCTGAATCGGTTTCTCCAAAGAAAGCAACGAATGCAATCATACCATCTTTTGGGTGTGGGACTTGGATCAATGATCATATCAGAATGGACATCGTCAGGAAGCGAAGTGGACAAGTGGGAGCTGTACTCAAAATAGTGCGCAGGTAATTGCATGGTAGCGTACCATTTAGGAACACAAGATATCTTCACGCTCTGCTGATCACACCTTTCTCGCATCTATGGGCAACAGGTGGAGCATCACAGGTATCGTTGATGTTGTGAGAGCATCGAGCACGCACTGATGGAAATGTTGTTGACTGAGATGAGATGCAAGAGCAAGTGCGTAGCATCGTATCCAGCCTCATTGCATGTCACCAACACGATCTGTCCATCATTCAACTGGTGACTGTGAGAGCAGGTGGGTCCACAGTTGCGAGTGCGGCTGATCTACATCACCAAAGAGGTGCCCAAACGCATCCGCGCCACACCCCAATCTGTGAGACGGAGAAGGCTAATACAGATGGATGATGAATCGTGTGCAATCCATCTCCCAACCCAAGAGAAGGATGAACATCGGACGACACTCCACCAAACGTATCCGATGGAAGCTCGGCGTCTCCTCCCGATCATTCTTGGACATCCCAACATCGCAGATCACGCATCACAGATCTCCGAAACACCCGACACAGGAGAAACCCAAGGAGGGGTCGGAGAAGTTGCTTCTGGCGCGAGTTGGAGTATGCACGTGCTGAACACAATGAAGTACGTGGGTCTTGTTCACCCCGTGTGCGTCCGTTGATGTACCATGCAGAACGGATATGATAAGTCGTGTTGATGTCGATGTTGATTGGAGGCAAACCCGAGGTGCCGGATGCCAGATCATGGTCCCGCTCCAAAGTTGCTCCGTTCGATGCGAAAATCGAATCGAAACGGAAATGTTGTGAATTTAGACGTGCAAAGGTGCGCGATGGAGATAATCGAGATGCACATGAAGAAAGGAGTTGGGAAAGGATGATGTGGCGTTGTTGAAGTTCCAGATGGCAATGTCCAATGTGACACGGATGGACCGGATTCGAATGGTTTTGGTCGTGCATAATCGGCTTTCTCCTCCCGAATACAACACGATACAGAGGCAGAAGAGGCTTTCGTGGTCACAAATACACGGTGGGATGTGATGACAATCGCGGCATTGGTGATGATGTCAAGGCGAATCGCCTCCACCCACTCTGCATGGACATCAACACGTATTCGTACTCCACGAGTGCGTCGTCTATTCGACGCGAGAGTTGTTGCGGTTCGACAAATGAAAGCACTCGTTGGTACAATAGGTCGTTAGGAGGCACACACACGAGGACCAACGCAAACAGAGATGTGTGATGCAAGAGGCGCAGGATACTCGGAGAGTGGGTAGGCAGTATTCTACATCATGGACGGTGCTGCAGGAGCATCAAGCTTCCCTTGATGTCGATGTCTCATAAAACTTGCAACAACAACAACAACAACAACACAATCCAACCAAACGAACATCTCATCTGCCACCAGCAACAGCAATCGCAATACTCAATCGCAATACTCAATCGCAATACTCAATAGCAATAGCAATAGCAATAGCAATACTGAACACAAGACATAGCAACGATGAGTCCCAACATCGTCATCAAGAACACCATGTCCGACACCAGCGAAAGCGACATGGAGGAAGGAGTCGAGCATGCATACGTCCCTCGTGCCACCCCCTCCCCAGTCAACGGCACCGCGGCTGCCGCCAAGGAACAGCAGGCCAAGCAGATCGAAGAGCCACCGGCCACCTTCTGCTCACGCATCAAGTGCATCGCCTTCTTCATCTTCATTGGGATCGGCGTCATCGTTGGACTGTCGCTCATCCTGACAGGCCGCGCAAATCCTGTCAGCTACTTCGTCCCCGTGGACCCTCCTGGCAAGAGCGAGGCCAACCGATGGGATGCCACTGCCGGATTGACCCTCATGGTGGAGAATGCCTGCACCGACGACTGGAACCCATTCTTCGAGGCCTCCATCAAGGCATGGAACGAGACGGATGCTCTCAACCTCAAGACGTCCCGGGTTTCCGTCGATCCGCAGTGCTCCCCGCGCAACGGCCGTCTCAAGGTCTGCAACAGCGACTACGGCGATACGCCGTGGCATGGGATCAACATCATCCTCATCGACAAGTTCGAAGGCACCATCGTGCACTCCACATCGCAGCTCAATGACAGGTTCATGGATGATGACGCCGATCGCACCTACCTCATGTGCCACGAGAACGGACACGGTACGTCACTGAGAGTTTGCAGACAAGAAAATGATTGTGATTGTGATTGTGCTTGCGCATAGAGTATATGTGTGCATGAACCATGATATCATTCCAATTTCTTTCGTGGCTCACGTGCTCTTGCCCACACAATTATCACAAACGAATTATGCTACTCTGCTTTACTCTACCCGCCGCCACTACCGTCATCATCCATACAGGCTTTGGGCTCCCGCACACCGATGAGGACCACTTCAATCGTGATCGCGGCGACTGCATGGATTACACCATCCGCACGCGCAACAACCAGGTACCTGGGAGATTCAACTTGGATCTGCTGGTCCAGCTGTACGGAACGCCCGCCAAACCTTTGGCAGTCGATCCCAAGACGCTGCCGAAGGATGGCGAAGCGGTTGCGTCGACCGGGTCGGACCCAACGCAGCCGCCGCCGCAGCAACCACCGACGAACAACAACAACGGTGGCAACAACAATGGAGGAAACAAGGACAAGGAAGATAAGAAGGAAAAGGATAAGGAGAAAGACCGCAGACTCGACCAGGGTTCCGGCATGAGCGACGCGGACATTGTGGCGCTCGAGCGCGAGGTCGCCATGGAGTGCGAGGATGAGTTCTGCATTGTCGATGTGGATGATCAGTTCCGCATCCTCATCAATCAGTTCCTGAGGGCGCCTTGAGAAATGGCCAAGTGAGGAGCTCTCGCATCGTTTCGAAGATGAGCATGTATGCCGTGGACATACATACGGACATACCATGTGAACTCTACCATGCCACCACTCAACAGTAAGAATAGATAAAGTAGATGGAGTTACAGAGAAGCATTCGGGCTCGTCATTCTCGAATGATGTGTGGTACCATTCGCAATCGTGAATGCTGACGCCTACTCGCATACCCATGCGATCAAAGGAGGCATCTCTGTGGTCGCTTCGTGGCTTCTCGTTTTGGGTGTCCTGAGGTGGCACGCAATCAGAATTGTGCAGAGGACATATGTTGCGTGCTCTGTCCTGTAGAATCTCTCCCACTTGCATGAGACAACTATGCTAGGAACATGGACGTCAACGTCAAGAGCAGAACTTCCATTCCAGGCAGAATTCGAGAAATTCCTCAAGGTCGCACGCATCTTCGGCCAAGTTCTTGCATTTACGTTCGTCGGAAATGAGGAGATCGTTCTTGATTACTCTGCAATGGAATACTATACATACATATTGGTGTGGTAGTTGCTCTCTTCCTCCTTCTTGTGCTGCCGCTACGTCGTTTTGTGCTGCGACATCTTCTACCCACCTCTGTTGCGAAAATTTATACACCACGTCTCGATGAGATCCTGCGCCATGATGCCAACGCACCTGGAATGGTGTTGTTTGTGTTTGGAGATGCGACGGGTACTTCCTTTCCTCCCACCACCCTTGGCTGTGACGATGGTGGCACCTTTGGTGTATTCATGATTGTCCTCATTGGCATTGGCATCCACCAACACCAACACCACCAATGGTGTTGCAAGTGCCGTTGTCACTGTTGCTGTCACTGCCACTGGCATTTCTGTTGTTGCATTTTCGTCTCCTCCTAACACAATCACGAGTGATCGATGCTATCAATCGATGGCAACTTGTTCGATAATTCGCCATTCTCCTAATCATTGGCGATGGCAGCAGCGGTCGTGCTTATGTTCCTGCGACCGGTCTGCCTTGCCGAGAACTTCTTGTCCTCATGCGTGTATGCCAGGACCAAGGCAGCATCCAACAAGCCCAGGTGGGTTCTGTTGACGTTGCGCCGTTCGTTTTCTGGCTCGTTCTTCAGGATCCACCCACCCTTCTTCGATGGCACGATCATCTTTCGCCTCACCGACATGTTGGACTGCAAGATGTGATGGATCTCGCGGCATGCTTCCTTGTCGGATGCCACGTCGTAGGTTTGGCTGTCACGGTTGTACTTGAAGAACCTCCCACCCCGATGATGCACCCACTGCATCAACCTCTCTGCGTACACTCGGCGGTCGTGGGTCCAGATGCCCTGCCAAATCTTCTTCATGTCCCGCAGGTGCTCGAGGAGCAGCTGATTGCCCACGTTGCGGCGGTGTCCCGGTCCTTTCCCAATGATGACATCGAAGAGCGCGCGCCTGTCCGTGGGCCTGCTCTTCGCCACCTTGTACAACCCAGCTTGAGTTGCGAAGCCAACCGCGATGTGTCGCTTCAGCATCTCGTCCAGCATGCTGGAGATGATCTTTCGCAGTTGGGCCTGATCCTCTTCGGTGTCGTCGAATTCTTCAAGATCGCTGCTGGTTCCTTCCGTTGTTGCGAAGTTATCATTTTCATCGCCCTTTGTGGCCTCTTCCTCATCGCTATCATCGGTGGCGTTTCCCAAGCTGTCGATGCCTTCGCAATCCTCTGCATCAAGACAGACGGAGTTCTTCGTGTCTCCTTCATCGTCATCTTCGTCTTTTCCTTCCTCCTTCTCCAGCTTCTCACCCGAAGGCAGACCGCAGTCGCGATCAGCATGTTGTCCAGCTCGACTCTCATCCTCACCGCCATCGGCAATGCCCATGCTCACTTGAGCACCATCGCATCCGTCCACTGACAACTCTTCATCCGAAGAGCCAGGCTCCGATTCGCAGACGGTGGTACTGCACTCGTCTTCGGAAGCATCATTGGAAGCTCGGATCATGGCCTCTTCTCTCTCGTAGTCTCCAGCGCGAACATCGATCAGTGCGATGTTGTTGAGTGGTAACGGGCGTGACATCATACTCGTAGCGATGTGTGGTGCCTTTCTTGTACTTTCTGGAGGATGTGGTCGAGGTCGAGGTCGCTTGCGAGAGAGGATGCAGCTGCGTGCTTCTAATGTTGTGCGCTATGAGTTCTTCTCGCGAAAGGCGCGAACTATGATGGCGGAAGCTGCTGCTGAAGTCGAGCGTTGTTCTCTGGAGGCTGTTGGAGAAGTTGCAGTGCCCAGGATGATGTCTGGCTCAACGCATTGGTTGGCGTCGCGTCAAGAGCCAAGCCGATGCCTGTGATTCTGGGATGTGAGAAATCGTGATCGCGATCTCTGTTCTCTTTCTGCGAGTCCTCTGGTTGCTCACTTGCCGAACGCTCAGTTGGACATGATGGATGATGATGGGCGATGGCACTGAAAAGAACAAGAGGCACGTCTCCTCCACTGATCTCGCTTCCCCAGCCGCTTCGGAAGATGATCATCTGTTCTTTCGTGCAGTCTGTGGCCCAGACGAGCATGGCATTCATCTCTCTCCTGGGTGTCAACGGAGAGGAACAGTCGCAGGCACCGACATCATTTGCGTGCCCAACGAGTCGGCATGTCCCGATTTCGCGAAAGCATGATGGCAGGCAGTTGCACAAGGACAGAACTGGTGAAGAAACTTGGAAAAGTCCGCGTGACTCACGACTCGTGAAACAGCGTCCTCAACTTCCGCTTGGGACATTTTCGTTGGCTGAGCATGAATCGAAGTGGTCGTTTGTGGCGCGAAGATTGCTCTGGCACTATGTTAGGCCCAGTTCCATTTCGAAAGATACCTTTTGGGTCATTCCTGGCAAACACGACATCCCCGCGACTTTGCTGATCAGCCAGCAATGCTGTCACAACACAACACCAGTTCGCACCATCACTTCTGCTGGCACGTACGTATGAATGATGTTCCAACACAGTACTATACGAGCTATTGGTCGAATGATCAGCTTCAGACAGGGAATGAACAGTTAAGTGTAATACTTCAGGATCCATGGTCGCACTACTGGGTGTGCGTATGGTATGAGTAGACTCGTAGTGTGGTATCTGTACGAGCCACTCTCTCGTGCGATTGCACAACAGGTGCACTCTGTAAATTCTCGGGAGATGGGAATGAACGCGTGGTGCCTTGTGAAGGTGGCTGCGATCAATACTCCAGAGTAGTCGTACGAGTGGGAACCATCACACACGCATTGCTCCGTGGGATGAATGGCGGGCAGCTCGCTGGTGCGTTTTCATCTTTGCTCGCTGGTTGCGTCTGAGAGTACGGAAACAGTTCTGGATCTTGCGGATGATGCATCGTGGCGACAATTCATCGTACTTTCCTGTGCTTTGATTCAGGCAAAGGAAGCGTCCACCACTGCTCACAACGATCTCCTTGACTTCTGCAATTATGCTCAGCTTCCTTGGTCTTGACATCCCACCACCGTAGTACGCAACAATTCTATTCTTGACTGCCCCAATGTAACGTCTGTATCCGATGGCAGTGCTGCATTTCGCACCCTTTCCACACAGGATGTCATAGTTGGTCACCTCGCTCTCTGTTATCCCAACGGTGCATTTGCGATGGGGAACATCGTGCGGCGCATTTGGTGTGTTGCAACCTGCGTGGTCGATGCAACGTTGGTTGCCATGAGAGGATGAAGTCATGGCAACGTTGGCGACGGTGGCTATGTCCTTCGTCCGTGCCATCGGGGCTGCTCGCACTGGTGGGAACGACGGAAATGTGACGTGCTGTTCAATTGTACTTTGATTTGGAGCAGCGTCGCTGTTCGGGCAGGTGATGTCGTCGCTTGCCTCTTCGTGTATGTGTGCGACTGCGGTTGCGTTCAGACTGGCGGCGTGATCTTGCTGACTGCATATCAGGGTCAGATAATCGAGTGGATCCACTATGCCTGAATCACATTCGTCTAACCATGGCTCGGCAACTTGCACAGGACTGTCGTGGGTGCTCCATCTGGCCGCGCCTTCGTGCAGGGGGCTTGCAAGGGAGATTGCACTTGAGAGCAAACTGCGGTCGTTTCTGTTGCCAAGGAACGTGCCGAAATGATTGGCAGTAGCCACAGTCTCGGTATTGACGTGCTGGTTCCAGGTGCCCACAACATGATCGTTCAAATGGTACCGCTCGCCTGGTGCTTGCGGCTCGTTTGATCCACCCGAGAACATTTCCATCGTTTTCGCAAATGTTGGCCTCAACACGAGTACTTCGTTGGCTTTAATACCAGTGTACGAGTCGAGCAGGGTAAATGCAGATTGCTCCACTCTATTCATTTCGTTCGCGTGTTGGAAGAGCATGTCGAGATGCAAGAGGAGTATGAGGAGTAGTTGGATCTCATCTGATTTCAGCGTGGCCGTGTTGGCTTGAGACCAGCAAAAGGGACTGTGTATTTTCATCCAAAGCGATGATGACGGCCTCCTCATACGAGAACAGAGGCTTGCATGCTGAGGTCGCTCTTCATCGCTGATGTGTGTTTGGGGCTCCCGGCAACTACGATTGTTTCTCAATCAAAACTATAGTATTCCACGAATATCGTGAAGTCTGTAGAGGAGAGTCCGTGAGATGTTGGTCGCAGCCTCGGAGGTGGACCGATCTCTCGCTCTGTTCAGAGAGAGAAAGGAATCACCGACTCAATGTCGCGCAAGGAACATCAGCATCAACCGCAGAACCAGCGACCAAAGTGGGCGGAACCTTGATGCGTCAGTTCTCATGTCTGAGGGAACGGTCGCACAGGACTGCTTCGCAAGGCTGATGGAGTTGATGATGGCAGAGGCATGTTCGTCCCGAAGTTCTCAGGTGAATACACGTCGCCAAGTGATGTGCGAGCAAGTCTGTCTTGGGACGACTGGTGCAAGAGGAAATTTCTCATTCCAAGTCGTCTCGACAAGTTGCCAGCAGAGAGCAGAGGACGTATGTACGAGTAGAGTAGAACAGAGTCAAGTATGCATCTTTCTATCACTATTGTACGAGTGCTCTACCTTACGGACATGTCGGCCAAGCCGTCGCTCATCCTTGGGGTCTCTTGATTCCTTCCGATCTTGTTCCCTCAGGTAGTTCCCTTCTTTCATGCTGCTTCCGCAGATGGCTCATCCTTGGCCGCCTCTTGAAAGCAATTTGGAAGCGCACCATCGCCATGCACGTCGGTGAACCTTTCCTGGGTCTTGGCGCACTGGCGGTTCCGGTACTGAGGGGAATCGTCGGTGAGGCTGTGGCATTTCAGGCTGTTGCACAGCAAATCGCAGAGGAGCTCCTCAGTGCCGCTGTAGGCCACGGAGCAGTCGAAGTCACCTTCTCTGTAGCCAAGCGCACTGATCTTGCCTCCGTACCTTCCCTTCCGCTTGTCGCCGCCACCGTATTTGTTCGCAGTCTTCTTCGCACCGTATCTGTCACGGCGATTGCTTGGCCCGGCAGCGACGAAGGCGCCGTTCATGAAGGCTGCTGCCGCGAGGATGGCGAAGATGAGGATGCTGTCAATTTGTTTGTTCATGGTTGAGAAGCGATGAAGAAGTGGGAGACGCGAAGATTAGATTGCGGTCGATGTGTTGTGGTCTGTTGCGGTTGACGGTTTACGTCGTCGGAGGTTGTTGATTTTATGACAATATGTGAATGTCAATTAAAGTCGATGTTGTGTACGAACATGTCGAGTACGAGCTTGTGTGCAGACCAGACGCACTGGAGAGCACGAAGGAACATGAGGCAGTGCCTTTGGCATTCATTGTGGTGAGGCGGAGTGTCGTCCTAATGCGTACTCACAAAGGATCCGGAGTTGGAAGAACTTCCTTGCTTTCCTCTTTGCGCGCATCAATCCTCTTCCTCCTTCTCCAGCGGTGAAGAAGCTGGAGGGTGAACGGAACCCCCTTGACAGGTCAGGCGCTGGGTGCTTCGCGTCGGGTTGCCGCAGTCGCCAGTGTTGTTGCTGTCTGCTATACTCTGTGCAGCATGGACACCTGGACATCTGCGCTCACAAGGTAGCGACCATCTTCCAGGGTTCTCGATTTGGACACAAAGCTGCTCTGTGAACTCACCGGCCGCCTTCATCTCGCCTCCAGGGCTGGAATGGCAGAACACGACCTATGAGCAGGTCGTTTGGGAGCTGCAATGTTCCGTGTAGAGCGGCGGGCGAAGGATGAAAGGAAGAATCTTCCGCTGCCTCCCGTTCGGCGGGTGCAGGCGCATACTTTGATGGACAGCTCGCACAATAGTTGGCGGAAGCTTCGCAGGACAGTCTCGCCGCTATTCATCGGTGCGCTTCCATTTGCCCCAGCATCACGGGGACTTGCATCGTCAATGGTATCTTTGCAGGTCTGTGGCCTCCGCAGGCGATTGGCACGCAGCGGGCGTCCCATCGGACCTGGCAGAGGTCTTGGTGCGAGGTCAATCGTTTTGCTCTCGGCATCACTGTAGGGGAAACCACGTGCTCGGCGTTGAAGTTGTCGAGGAGACAAGGCTTGGGTGGCTGATGATGGTGGCGATAGTCGTGCGAAGTCGGATTTGGCGCTGGGATACTGCCCATCACATCATCGGCTCTCGCGTTTTCGGAGATGCAATCAGCCTTCCGAGCAGTCTTGCCGAGTGTCTGTTGTTGAAGTGGAAGCTGGTGACATTGGAATCAGTGCCAAAGCTGCCTAACCATCGGAATTGGTGGAGAGCCGGGCGGTTCTTCCTTCCTCGATCAGAGACGAGGGGCATGGGAGTTGCTGTGGATGTTGCAAGTGTGTGAGGGGTGTGGGCGCTCTTCTCGTGTATGACCCAGGTGAGCGAGTGGACCAACCTTTGGTAAAGTAGAGTGGCACTTTTTCTTCGATTACAACCAAAATAAGCATACCATCCTACTCATTATAGTGTCCATAGCAACAGGAAAATTACCCAGAGCCTTGGAGTCCGTAGTTTAGGTTTTATGGACCTGTCAATGTGCGCTTTTTTGGACCACTCCTAAACTGAGCGATAGACATCCGACAAGTTCGATCCAAAATAACGTGTTCGTGTTCTTGGTTTTGGCGAATTTGTTCACATTTTGAATTAATTAGTCCTTATTTTGTTCATCCATTTTCGCCGCCAGTCTCCGTCTCATCCTCGTGCGAATCGCATCCCTCACTTCTTGCGGGACCATCTCTTCGTTCTCCGCGTGCCTCCTGGTGGTGTTGGCCTCACACCACATCCTATTCTCCCTTTCCTCTTCTTCCATCTCTTCCTCTTCTTGGCTCTTCTGCTTATCTGATGGTTTCGTACCTGTTGGTTCCATAGCAGTTGCTGTTGGTGATGGTGGTGATGGTGATGGTGATGATCCTGATGCCGTTTTTTTGTTGTTGTTGGTCGTACCTGCTGCTGTGGCTGTTTTCTTCGCGTCTCGTTGTGAGCTGTAGTACGCCGCGGTCAGGTGCGATTTCACGCGCATTGGACTTCCGTGCAATTGCGTGAACCAAACAGTCTCTGTTCCCTGCAGCTCCATCAATCGGCGGTGCGCTTCGTGTTCTGTTGGTCGGGTTTTCGGGTCCTTTTTGGCGGCCGTGCTCATTTCATCCAATTTCTGCAGTACGTACCGTGGTAACTCAGCGTTGCTGCGCGTTGTTTTCACTGCCCAGCCCTTCACCGCGAGTCGGGGGATTTCGGCTTCCGCGGTCTGGTCTTTCAATTTTGCGGTGTGGTCGTGTGGTAGCTCTCCTTGCCCCATCTCCAATGCATCGCGAAACACGAGCGCCTTGCTCTCCACCGCGGTAGCACCCCACTTTCGCGCCTTCTTCTTCTTCTTCTTTGGCGATTCGGCGGTGAACGGTTCCTTTCCTGACGTGTGCGTTGCGATCGTGCGGACACCCAGCCGGTTGATTTCCCATCCCTCCCACTCCACACATGGGACAAGTATGTCATCTGTGACACCAGATGCCACCACCAAATTGGCCTCATCGTCTCCGAACTTGACCTCGTGCGTTTGGCGTACCTTTTGCCCTTTCGCGCAGACACGCTTCTTTGGCATGCCGGGGAAACTCAGGACACGCCCCTCAAGGCATTCTGCATCCACCAAAACTGTGGTTGTTCCTGCAATGTTGCCAGCTTCCAATGCATCGAAAAGTTGGTGTTCCGTCTTGATGTCATTGTCCTCCAGCACGTAGGCTCGCAACACAACGGTGATGTACGCAAAGTGCGTGTCAAGGCGACCTTTACCTGTTTGCGCTTCGGTGTAGATCCAGGCCGCAATCTTGGGGACATTTCGCGTTCCAAGGTTCTTGTTCAGCACTGATGTGATCAGCGGGATGTGCTCGTGGCTCGCGAAACAAGACGCGTTATCGGATTGGATGACAATTTCGGTGACCAATGGAAGAATTTTTCTCACCTGTTGTTGCACAATTTTGAGAAGCCTGCCAACTTGGAGGGTGTCTTGAGTTGGCCTCCCCTTCACAATGATATCAATGAAGCGATAAGTGAGTGTGTCATTGTGACATGTGATCACCATCGCACCCAACAGAGACATGCCCTTCTTGCCCCAGTATTCTTGTTGAGCTTCGCCTTGGCCAGTCGGAAGAATTTTCTGTTTGTGGTCCAGCACCACATGTGCGCGATCCTCTCGGTTGTTGATACTTCGGAGGTACTGCTCAATTTGTCCAAATTGAACCTTGCTGCGCACTTTGTGTGCCATGTACCACAGTATTTCGTTGTTGAACCCTGGTGCGGCATTGAGCATCGACTCCAATTCTGTCGCATGTTCCGCAAGGTGATCTTCCATAAGCGATGTCACGAAAGGGACATATCGGCCGTCCACAAAACGCATCACCCCTGCACAACGGTTACATACTCCAGTGTGTTGTTTGTCTGTGGTGGCGCAAGGCTGTTCATTATTGTCAGTGGTGGTGTCATTGGCAGCAGCATGTGTCACACAAGTGATGTCAGGAATATCAATTGTGATGGTTGGAGTGTCGTTGGTGGCAGAAGCAATGTCATTGGTTTGAGTGATCTTCTTCCTGAGCTTGTGCTTGTTGGTACGCGTTCTGGTTGATTGGGATTGTTTTGTCGTTGTCTTCTTCTGGTTGGGCATGAGCGCAAATTGAGCTGAGTGCATTGGGTCATCACACTCCATCTGCATGTGAGAGGCAGTGAATTCCCATTTGACGAAGACAACAAGAAGCTCCAATGAGTACAACAGAGACTCCGCTGTGCGCAGATGCCGGGAAATCACGTCATTCTCGTCCTCAGCGCCGTTTGTTGTGGGATACTTAGCCTTCAAAAGTGTGACGAGGCGCGAGATCGTGCGTTTGAGAGTTAGCATTGCCAACAAAAAGTGGCTTTCGAAGGAAGACAGCCCTGTGTTCACTTTGCCACGTCGTGTTAGTAGCTTCGTCATCTCTTTGAATGCTGGTTCGCCTACTGGGTTGGTGGTGGTAGTCTTGTACATGTCGAATAGCGCCTTGATGCTTTTGCCTCCACGATCAAAGACCGGAACTTTCTCGAATACGACTCCTTCCCACTCCACTGCGTGGCACAAGCCAGCCTTGTACGTGGTTGTAGTGCAGAGAAACGACACCACACCAGACAAAGCACACGCAGTCACACGGTATTGGAGAATTTTGGGCGGAATGGTCTCCCCATCACTCAACATGTCGTAGTAGCGCTGCAATGTCTTCTGTTGGCTTTTAGTGATGGTTTGTCGATTGCTATGTACATGCACGCGTTCTTCCTCCGGCAATCCATTGGCGTACCCAGTGAGAATATCTGTGCATGCTTTTGGAGAGGCAGACTCTGCGAGAACGGCTCTCGCGCAGAGGTGCATCAGTTTGCTCCCTCCAACACATATGCGGTACAAATTTGGTGCAAGCATCAGTGGTGGCAGTGCTTGCCCTGCCCGAAAAAATTGCACCACCTCATGCATCTGGCCAGTTGGTGTCGCTTCTTTTGGGAGCAACACATCCCAGAGCGCAGAAGCAATTGGCGCCCACAGCCGTTTGATGTTGCACCAGACTTGCCGATCGTGTTTTCCACCAAGTGTGAATCCCGTCTTCGGCATGGAGTTGAACACTTTTGGAGGCAGCCCAGACTTAACCAACCCTGCAACGCGGACCAACGCATCGCGACGCCATCCTCTCACCGTTTTCTGGATGAGTCTGTTGCGGCCTGTTTGCTTCTTCCTGCGATCACGGCCGTCCACGTAGTCGTCATCACTGTCAACATCAACTTGCTCGAAAGCGCCTCCAGCGACAGCGTTTGCGTGTCGTGCAGTGCTTGCGCGGGTAGTTGGTTTGGCAGGAGACTCAACGGGAGGTGGCACGTTCACACTGATGTCTACCACTGTGATAGCACCGACACCTTGTCCAACTGTACGCAGTGTGACCGTTAGTGTATCAAAGATGACACCAGCCGCACTGGACAGGCGCACGTCAACGCGCAGGTTAGCGGCATCGACATGCGCCAAAGTTGGAACAAGGTTGCTGTCCACTGGAAGCATTGACCTCGATTGCGTGAGTGATGTCGGTGGGCTTCCGCAATCCAGTAGACAGCTTGTCAGGCAACAGCTGCTCACGAGTAGGTGCCAAGTTGCCATCCGAATCAAAAGGAGAATCGAGAGGGGCAGCACAGGAACGAGGCTTCTTACGAGGAGATGGGTTTTCGCCCTTGATTGTTGCTTTGGCAGGGATGGAGGACATGGTGTTGATGGTAGCAAAGGAGGTTGATTGATTGATTGATTGATCGATGAATGGCACTGTAGAACGCTGAATGAAAGTGGGTGGAGGAGGTGATGCCGATAGAGGTGTTGGATGCAGCACCGAGAACAACAACCGCCAATGTCACTAGTACTCTCGCTACTCATACTACAACCGCAGCACAACAGATACAATGAGCATCGCATCGGCGGAGGCACCTTTGGAATGAAGCAAAAAATGTGACGGGGTTTTGTGTCTGCGTGGCGACGATGTGTGCGTGCGCATGTGGTGATGATGTGTGTGATGCTGACAAGCACAAAATGTCAATCGATTCCGCAGCAGCTAACGTTGTTTAACGTGTTCCAAACGAACGAGGAGGAAGGAAAAAGCTGGAGACACAAACGTGAATGGACACCTTCCGTTATTAACTCGGAACACCAAAGAACCTTCGATGAAACTACATCGTGGAAGGCTGCGTTTGACCCATACGACTCTAAATATTTGATGGTCCACAAAACTTAAACTATAAACTTTAAGATTCTGGGTAATTTTCCTGTTGCTATAGACACTATAATGAGTAGGTTGGTATGATTAGTTCTGTTGTAATCGAAGAAAAATTGCCACTCTACTTTACCAAAGGTTGGTCGACTCACTCACTCAGCTAGCATACATGCTAGCTGACTCGGAGATCGTAATGGATCGTGGGCATCATGGTCTACTTTGTGGCACAGGCTTCTCACTAGGGTTGGTTGTTTGGTTGGTGTAGCAATGTTTCCGGCCTTTATCGGCCTTTATCGGCCAGGCCTGAATTGCGCAGGAGCCCGGCCATTCACAACCAGGGAGATAGGCCACAGGCGCGCCAACATCGTGTCTGTGGCAACCAAGTTCCGGCGAGAGCAATCGCTAGTGAGGATGCATTGATGTTCATGGTAGGAGTGACGCCATGATACTTACTCGAAATAGCCGTAGCTCGTATCATCCTCTCCCATCTCGCGCCGGGCAATCGGCATTCCAAGACATCGCCAGGCCATTCCGATTTCATGCCATTTGTCGCGCCATCAATAACATGAACAGGCCTTTCTTCAGATTGGCTTGGGTATTTGTTCGATGCTACATGTATCTCCGTGTCCATCTCATTGTTGACAGGCCGCAGTCCTGTGCTTGATGCAGCCGACCATTGTTTCGAGGCAGATGTCCTTGCTGGCTCCGGATGCGTTGAAGCGAAACGCTCGAGAGAGTGCCATCCCCTTGCTGAAGATCTGCGCACTGTCGAACCCGAACGAGCAACCATCCGAGGCCACCATGGTGACTGCGAGATCAGCTTCCTTTCGGCGATGCCTTTGGGGCGCGATCTACGTGACGGATTCTTGTCCGGAGAGAGATGGAACAGCACTGTGCGACGAGCGGACATCATGGACGGACTTCAAAAGAAGCACCATGGTACGTACATGGGCGTCGTGCCTTGGTTGATGCTGCGGTGATGCTTCCGACGATGACAACCTCGCAGCCAGGATCGTGGCTCTTCAATGATTGGGTTACTCTCCTGTCTCTCTCATTCACGCCGGACGTGGATGAACACATTGATGTGCGGTGTCATCTCACGCTCTGTTGCACCATCTTGTGCTCTGCCTCGCCTCTGCTCGCTGCCGCATGCTTGGATCTTCGTGGCTCTTTTGTGGTTGGGGAACGGACGGTGGTCGTTGTGGTCACATTGCGCCTCTTGTCGTTCGCAGCATTCGGTTGGCACTCATCGATAACTGTTCTCTCTCTCTCTCTCTCTTCTACACATTCGTTCGACATATCATATATCATATTCTACTGTACGATTCAACAACATGGACAAATATGTGAACATGGCATCCTAAGTATTGATGGCCTTATTGGTACATTGCTGGTACCTGCATGTCCAAGCATTGAGGTCTCTCGCCGCACTTGTGGCATTGACAGACTCGATCTGAGGGTGTGGGTACGGGATTGCAGGTGGCACGATGCACCATGCAAGCATTCACGTACTTGGACATCCACGTACATGTAAACGAATGTGGCACAAGCACATGCGTCCGCGAGCCGGTTAGACTCTCAGCATGTTCTTGGTTTTCTTGGTATCGCTGTCGGAAGTCATCATGTTATTCTTCGATTTCTTCTCGTCAGGATCGACGAAGCTCTTCGTCTTCTTCATCACCACGGTCTCGCTTGGTGCGAATGTCGGTGACGAAGTCGGGGATCGTGTTGGCATCCACGTCGGGGCGCTGGTCGGCGCCGCGGTTGGATTGTTGTTTGGCTGAGCTGTCGGTGCTGACGTCGGTGAGGAAGTCGGGGCGCTGGTCGGAGCCGATGTTGGGGCAGACGTCGGTGAGCTTGTCGGGGCTGATGTCGGAGCGCTGGTTGGTACTGGAACCGCAGCGGTGGGTGCCGATGTTGGGGCAGACGTCGGTGCGCTGGTCGGGGCTGATGTCGGTGCGCTGGTCGGAGCACTTGTCGGCGCCGATGTTGGATTGGCATTTGGCTGAGATGTGGGCGCCGACGTCGGTGAGGAAGTCGGTGCACTGGTTGGAGCCGACGTTGGTGCGCTGGTTGGTGCAGGCGCAGTAGGCGACGCCGTTGGATTGCTTGTCGGGGCCGATGTTGGTGCGGATGTGGGCGCCGATGTGGGGACAGACGTCGGATTGCTTGTCGGGGCCGATGTGGGCGCCGAAGTAGGAGCGCTGGTCGGTGCACTGGTAGGTGCGACCATCACGATGTTTTGGAATAAGATGGCTCCGACGAAAGGATATCCGGCAAAATCAAAAGAGTTGTTCTGGCTATCGGATGCAACTACGCCAGCTTGTCCGTAGAAGACATTGAATGGGCAGTTTGGACAGCTGAAACCGTTGGCTGGATGAGCCGCGAAGGTATTTTGAAACTCAGTCAGAAGTTTGGTTGGCGAGTCGATGCGGAACGCAACAGTACCGTCAGCGGCGGACAATTCAATCGGGGCGTTGAATGTGATCTCGTCAGTGAACCGACCGAGGCCTTCGGGCATGATGTTACCAGAGGCAATCTGCATCCAGGTTCCATCGGCATTCCAGGTGCTGGACCGGAAATAGATGGAGTATGCCTGTTGCGAGCGGTTGGCCAAGATCAACCGCATGCCCGTGATTCTCACATCAGCAGTGATGGTCAGGTCGAATCGGAACGATTCGATGACATTGGTGAATGTGTCTGTCACGGTTGTGCTATACCACGCTTGCGCAGCGTTGGTTAGCGCTGGGGAGGCACTCGGCGCGGATGTTGCCGCTGGAGAGAATTCGCCATACTGGACCTTGACGGTCGCGCAAACCCTGTCGTTGACGAAGAGACGGTCGATGCTGTCCACGTACACGCTGATGCCACCGAGCGACGATGGGTCGGCGTTTCTGAACGAACCTCCTGCGTCGAGCCTCGACAGCAACACGGACTGTGTAGTGGTGCCAGTGAAGGCCGGGGCTGTCGTCACGAGAACCTGGTTCCTGCCTTCGGTGCTGTCTTTGTTGAAGCCAGAGGCCCTGTTGAAAGCGACGTAGTAGTCCTGCGAGTTGCCCGTATCTCTGATTCTGAGGCCCACGATGTAGCTGGTGTCGGATGGGTTGTAGTCGACCACGCCGCACATCACGCCTTCGTAGCTATCGCCCGCCGAAGTCAGGTCGAGCATTCGGTCAGAATACCAGCCAATCTCGAAGCTCTTGGCTCCTGTTTGGTTGCAGTGCACGATGAAAACGCGACAGTGCAGATATAATGATGTGATGATCGTCGGCATGACCGTCGATGTTCAAATAGTGTGAGCATGGAAAAGACACGGCGGTTCCGTTGCCACGAAACGAGTGACGAGGAACGAATGTTCGGGGCAACGCGGTGACGGCATTGCGAATGGGTGAGAGGAGTGATCAGCGAAGTGGGAGGAAGACAGTTGCCTGCGAGCAGACCAGACACGTAGTTGTTCCCAGACATTATAGGAGGCAGCAGCACCCGTGCATTTGTTCATTTTGTTCTGGCAGGCGACGTACCGTTGTAGCCTTTGATCTCGTCCAAACTGTCCTGTACGCCGATACCGAAACCCATTGCGCCACTGGAAAGCGAAGAAGATGCCCCAAAATGGTTGATCGCGATGGTTATTCGAGGAGTACATGACGGAATAGGACGAAGGGGAGCGAGACGAAGAGCAAAGCGCGCGGTGAGGAGGTGGCATGATGGGGTTTGTGGGTTGTGCGCACATACACATAGGGGAGGCAGAATGGCAGAGAGTATCCATCCCTGGACTTGGTTGCGCCCATCCGATGTCAAAATTGCACGGCGAGCTCACGTGTGAATGAATTGCACACCCAACCATGTTCAAGACGAAGCCGACGCAGGAAGGCAGAGCACTTACGAGGTGTCACCATATTCCTCTGCTCCCTCATTACTGTGGTCGAGGTTGTAGTTGTGTCCGGTTTCGTGGACGACAGTGGATATGTCGTAAAGGTAGTGCTCGCCAGGGGGGTCGTTGATGCCGTTGTAGACAGCGGTGGAACCCGGTGTATCTGCGTAGGCTGCGACAGGAGCAAGCCCATTTATATTGTCGAAGGGAGCAGAGATTGGAACAGTGAGAGTGGAATATTCGCGCAATACCAAAGCGCGCACATGTTGGCATATAGTAGCATGGTGTGTGACGAGGGTGAGAAGGTGTGCGTGGTGTTGTCAAATGCACATGGCGCAGGCGAGCCACCAATGGTGAAGTGAAGCCAAGCGAAACAAACAAACACTACGTCACGACAGCATACAGACAAACTCGGTGGGCTTACCAAGCCAGTCCACATCGCCGCCGCTCATGGAACCGTACGGGAAGGTGTAAAGGAGATGATCGAAGGTGTCTTCGTCAATGCCAATGTTGGCGAGGGCTGTGGTGACATCCGCTTCGATGTTGTCCCCGTTTGCACCGTTGATTGCACGCGCGATGGTGATGTCCAGAATGCCATCGGAAGATCCGTTGGTGTTTTCCGCCGTCAAGGTGAGCTTGCCGAAGGACATGTCGGAAAATTGCTGGATGAAGTTTGGCGACTTGCCCAGGCAGTTGTCGATGATATCCTGCCGCGGGACGCTCGTCGCGCCGCTGTTGGTCAGAACGCGGATGATGAGGAAGGTCTTGTCGCCCATCGCAAGTTGCGAGGGCAGGTCTTCGAGCTGACGAGAGGTGTCGGAATCTCTGAGCCTGCGGTTGCTGGTCTCAACGCCGTTGATGTCGATGGCCATGTCCTCGATGGTCTTGCCTTCCGGCAGTCGGAGGGTGTAGTCATCGTTGTTCATGACGGCACCCTCGATGAAGAGGGTGTGCATGGCCAGGGGGGATGGGACGACGTCATTCTCGTCGATCCATTCTGGCGTCAATCCCTCGATGTTGAGGTGGACTCCTCCGAACTTTGCGGCGTCGACTCCGTGCAGCTTGCACTTGGCCACACGGGATGGTGCGCGGTCCCTGTACGAAACATGCCTTTGCGTGATGACACATGGCGCTAGCAGCGTGTACTCCTGCCGGTGAAGTGATGGTTTAGCAGTGAGAGTGTGGCAATGCGAGAGAGAGTGAGAGAGACATGTTTTAGATCGTAGGGACAGAGAAGAGGAGAGAGTGAGAATGGCCATCGACGTCGAGCGCATCGGAATTCTCCATCAAATGACATGGCATGGCATGAAGCATTGGTGATGTATTTGATGTGTTTGATGGGTGGATCTGCTGATGTGCGAGCTTCATTTGTTGTCATCTGTCCGTCGATTGATGGATCATCGCAGCGCATCATGGACATCCTTTTGCATGTGGCCCATGTTGACTCCATGTTGATTCCATGGCGGTGCCATGTTGATTCCAGCATTGGAACCACCATCGTCCTCCACATGGTTCGCAGTTTCGGCATGCATCACATGGTGGTGGCTTACCTCGGCTGCAACAAAGGCAGCACTCCAGGCGGAGCTCATGGCGAGCAAAGATGATGCGGCGAACAGCTTCATAGTGGGATTTTGATGTGGAGCAGAGTGGAGTCGAGTGAAGTTGCGGTCGCGACTTGCGGTCTCAAGATTTTATGACGACTTCTGAGCGAGTTGGAGGACGATGCAACAACAGAAGATGATGTCTGCACCTCACCAGCCAGAGCACACAAAACCAGTGAGTGTGGACGTCCTTTGGTGCTTGTTGCAGATGACCGTGTGTCGGTTGGTTTGCGTCAGATGTCACGCATCTGCGAAGGATCCAGGCTCGTGTGTCGCACAAATCTCCGGAGGTGCCGACCGCAGAAGATCACCAGCATCAGTGCGGTGGCGGCTCCGGTTGGCATCCACCAGTTTCCGTTGTTGTTCCACGCCAAACCTTCAGACTTTGGGTTAGCTCTCCTCGCGTCCGTCATCACCGAATTCTCTTCTCGCGTGTGGCGTCCAAAAAGCGTGAGCAAGAGAAACCACAGGGAGTTGTCGGAAAAAGAGAAAATCACGTTTTTTGTGTCGGAGTCTGTTCGCAAATGACAAGAAACTGCCAGTTGCCAGTTCGCCACACGTGATGGAGCGCACTCGATTCGAGATGTTCGACTCATACGACTACTACAAGAATGCCGAGTTGGTTCACGAGAGCAAACGATCATTTCTGAGTCCCGCATTGTTGCGGGTGTGGAGATGGGATTTCCTCGCTGCGGCATTGTTTTGGTGTTGCTCATTCTCGTCACACTTTGCTGCGGTGGTCCGGAAAAAGCACCGTCTTCTTGGTTGGCAGAACAAGTCCTTGTCTTCTGGTTTGTTGGCTTGTACTACTGTTATATTGAACTCATCAAAAGCCCACCAGGGACGATCGAGTATCGTTCCTGACCCCACGCCATTTACCTTCTTGACGATGTGATGCGTTTGATTCCCATCAGTGAGAGTTGCCTGCAGGGTAGAGCGCAAGGAATCCACCAGCAGTATCGCACGGCAAAAAATCACCACAATGCGAGGTGGCCTGATGACCAACCACCAATCGTCACTCTCCACATCACTATGCACTGGGTGTCACTCTCATCCATCTTTGTGCAACATTGATAGCAGCAGACTCAAGGAGTAGCAGCCCAATCGATGTTGATAGAGTATGAATCCTTGTCCCATGCAATGATATCAGAGCTGATCACGCGCCAACACGCTACATTTTGTTGCAACATGTGCAGACCGCGCACGCACACCGCAGCATACTCCCTCTGGAGAGAGAGAGAGAGATCGTACCTCCATGGTCGCGTTGTTGAGTCTCGTATCGTTGAATACGAAGCATTGTTGTACACACTCAAGCGAAAGGTGTTCCTCGATTGGGTCTCCTTCGCTGCGCTTTGTTCTCGAGTTGACTGTCTGAAGAGCTCACACAATTTTGCGCACGCAGAGTAGTGCAGTACTTTCTCATCGTGCTGCGCTTACATGCTCGTTGACGTCCTATCCATCCCAGAATTGCTGCATCGTCTCACAGTTTAGGACAAGGTGTGGTGTATCTGGTCAATAGAATAGTTGAGAATGGATCTAATGCAATTATAGTATATGAGTGGTGGTGCAGTGCTCTTCTATTTGCCGGATTCGACGCGATTCACTCTCCTGGTTGCTGTTGCAAGATGCGTTCCAGACCACGAATCCCTCAGTATTGTTGAAACTTGTATAATCTAGTATTGTACTTGGAATAGAGAGTTGCCATGTTCGATTTGAAGCTGGGTTATAGTGACAATTGCTTTCATCACATGCTTGTGCAACATCAGGTCATGGCGGAAACGATGCTCCAGGATCTTCCAATTCTTGAAGCGGCCATTCACAGTCTCATGGCGAGCACGAGCTTGGCTTTTTGCTTGCTTCTCTGCTTCTGTAACAAAATCATCGGATGTCCGGACAGCTTCATCACCGCGGTATCCACGATCAGCCTCCACCATCTCACCATCATCCAAGTACTGTTTCAGCAAAGAGCGGAAGATCTTGAGGTCTGGGTGCCGCCCACAAGCAAATGGACCATTCATCCATACGATATCTCCCTTTTGGATCGACACAGCGATCTCATATCTGATTCCAGCCGATCGGAACTTGTGCGAATACCACTTGCGATCGAATGGGGTTGGCTCGTTGATCTTGAAATCAGTGCCATCAACCGTGACCAGGCACGATCTGTTCAAATCCCCAGAGTATCGGTTCTCCCACAGGATCTTTTCATGGCAACGTCGAAGAGAGACAAGCAGTGCAAAAGATGTGAGCTTGTTTGTTGCTGAAGCAATTGTGAGTGAAATGCATTCCCCTTGGACTTACCACATCATTTTTCAAATCTGCTACAGCCTTGATTGCTGACCAGATATGGAGCTTGAGAGTCTTGTCTGTGGTCCAAAGGAAGACGCATGCCATGCGCACGGATGGGTAGTGCCGCATGTAGTACAGGGCCCAAAGGAGATGCTTTGGCTTCAGGTCCCCACGACGTGCTGCAAGTGCCCACAGCACAGAGCAGAGATGAGGCGAAATCCCAAATGCAACGGTAAAGTCCTCCCCGAATGCACTTGATCGGCATCGTAGATTGGTGATGCACTGGCCAGGGGTGAGAAGGATGTAGCGTGCAAGATCAAGAAAGTCTTGCACGCTGCCGATGGAGTACCGATGAGCGTAGGCGCCATTCAACATCAGTTGGGGGATTGGATCGAAGGAAGAAGTTGGAGCTGAAGAAGTGGCTGTCCCTGCCTCTCCAAATCATGTAGAATCGGCCAACTGGAGATTCTGTGTCCGATGATGGGGCTGTCTGCTTCATCTGCCTTCTTTTGCCCATGGTTGCTGGCTCTCACCAGTAGGTGCACCCACTGGCATGGAACCATTCGCACCCCTCTGCATTTGAATCGTTGGACACAGAGCATCACGTTGTTTTCGTAGTCGTTGATTCATTTTGGCTGTGCGATGATGGTGATGCGAAGACCAAAGAGCATGGTTCTGTGGTGACTGGAGTACCCCAGTTGATGATGTCCGCCACCAAGAGATCACCTTTGGAAGGGTTGGATGGTGTTCTTCCTTCGTCTGAACTCAACACAGGAGAGAGGAGCAAGAGATGTTGGTGCTCGGCTTGGATCGTCGTTGTGAAGCACCCTTGGTTCGTGTGTCTGCTTCCGTTGCATGTGGCAACGCAAATCGAAGAACAGGCCGATCGGCCAAAGCGCACCTCTGCGATGAGCTGTCCTGCGACAGGGTCAACATGCTGTTTGGTGGGACTGGCTTCGACACAAGCCAATGACAAGTAGAGTCGAGTACTCTACTCCACACCATTTCAAAAAGGCGTCCGACAAGTACGCAATCCGCATCCGACAAGTACACGATTTCCATCCGACAGATACTAAATAGGCAAGGAAAGTAACGTTTTTGTAACCGTCGGACTAGAACTTTTGACTCGTCGGAGTAGAAATGGCGAACCACAAATTCTATCTTTTGATTTCTACGTGAGCTACTACTGACTGTTGCGTAGGAAAGCACACATGAGACTTGTCGGCGAAAACCAGGTACTTGTCCCCCCAAAAACGAATACCGTCGGTTCCTAAGAATTTCTTGTCGGAGGGTCAATATACAGATTTGAAGACATCGTTCCAAGCGAGCCGTCCAAAGCACATGAAGCTGAGTATGCTCACCAAATCCAACTGAGCTCCCACAAAAAGCAAATTCGACCCACGAGGAAGTTGCATTCCGAACCAAACAGGATGATGGCACCTCATGCCCTCATGTACGCACCACGATCCTCTTCATCTGTGCAATACTGCTGATTGAAACAGGCAATGACGGATGTGACAGCCTGGATGCTTGCCGTAGTCTGGCTGCGTTGCTCCTACCTGCGTGCTTGAATTGAATAGACAGCTGATTGATCGATCGATGATACCATCTCCCAGCATTGGTCGAGTTGTTTGAAGCGTTGCACTCGCAGTATCTGCTGTAGCAGGGGTGTCCATCACAATCCCACAATTCAGCTTACCTCCAAGATGGCACAAATCCAAGTTGCTCGAGCTCAAAGGTGGTCACCCGCAGGAGATCACGCTGCATACATCATCAAAGGTTTCATCTCCAATCCCCCTCGCTTCCAACCAACCAAGGAAGGCTTCTCGAACTTCTGGGAGTCGCACGTTGAGTGGCACAGTCTCTACAGCCAGAAGAACACGAAGAAGAATTTTCTCAATTGTTGGGCCCGTCTGCTGAAGTTCCTTGAGAGTGGAAAAGGTGCGTCCGTTTTGTGATGTTGCCTGTTGTGACTATTATTGTGATCGCCGACTGTCCTGACATGCTCGTGGACCAAATCTCTTCTCACACAGCTCTGATTTGCTTCGCTGTGCACAGGATTTGGATCTGATTTTCGCAAGAGGTGCGGTCTGGATTCCACAGAACGCCTCGCAGAGTTGCGTCAAGAACGCGGGATCAATCTCAACTACCGACCAGCACAAGGCGCTGTCAACAACACCAATGCCAATCACCCTCCTGCTGCTGATCTTGCTCGCGGTTCTTCTTCGGACGACGACGAAAGTTACCTTCCTTCTGTTCATTCTGATCGTCTTGGTTCTGCTGTATCTTCAGACAGCTTGGAGCTCGACCCAGGATTCGTTGACGACGATCTCTCTCAAGCTACCCCACCATTCATTATGCCTCGTCGTGGAGTTCAAGGCCCTCGTGGACCCCCTGTCCGAGACGTGAGCAAACCAACACCTCCTCCTGCCCCCAAGCGCGACGCCACACCCAACGACAAGACCATCGTGGATGCCATGAACAAGATGGGAATCCGCAGTGCAGATCGCGCCATGAGCCCTGCACTGGACATGGTCAAGCTCGGATCATTCACTGAACGTGCTTTTGATCCATTGACAGCTGCAAACGGAACAGGGCGCTACAGGGAGGGGATTCACATGTTCGTGGTCCTGGATGCAAAGGTGGATCCGGATTCTGTGGCGCTGTCTACGGAGGATGAAGGATGGACACTGAAGCTGACCTACAAAGTGCCAAAGATGTACTTCACAGCAGAGTGCATCTACGGAGTCTATGGTTATGATAAGGGTTTTTCTACAAGCCTTGCGGCAGCTAAGAATTATTTCCAGGACCTCGCCCGGAAGGTCACCGATGATGCAGGCGAGCTCGTTGTCAGCTGCCAGTTCAGCCTCCCAAGGAAGATCGACAGTCTCTTCCGCAACGTCAAGACCAAGGACCTCGAGGAGCCCAACTTCGAGATCGTGGAGAACTACCTCGGAACCACCACGCTGGTGACTTTCTGCTTTTTCCAAGAGAGCTTCAATCAGCAGCAGTTCGGGACGGCTGGTCGTCGTGGCGTCCGAGGCTTGGATGGGATGGTGTACTCCTTCAATCCCACCATGCCTGCGCCTGCCATCCCGACCGCGCAAGGATTCAGCTCCCACCCCTTTGGCCATCCTTCCCCAGCCCAGCCAGGCGGCGCCAGCGGCAACCATCATCCTGCTCCGTTCGAATCTCCGATTCCAAATCCTGGTGGCAGGTTTGCCAGCCCTGCAGCAGCCACCCAGAATGCTGCCCAGACTGCTGCGCAGACTGCTGCGATCCGCCAGCAGATGGAGCGCGAGGCCGCGGCCCAAGTTGCTCGAGCGCAAGAGTTAGCTCGCAAGGAACGGGCCGAATGCGAGGCTCTCTTGCGTGCGGCAAAAGAGCGCTCCCAGCTGGATGCTCAGGCCAAGGCCCGAATTGAGCATGAAGCTCGGGCCCAGTTCGAGGCCATGCGCAACGAAGCTCATGCTCGCGAGCAGCATGCGCAGGCCCGGTTGGCTGAGCTTGAGGCGCAGCTCCGTCAAGCTCACACCAACGCATCCCTGGCTGCCCACAGCTCCAGCGGGTTGCCTGGTGGTGGCGTTCCCGACCCAGTCTGGAGCTCTTCTCAATCCAGCAGTGCTGGGAGCTCCATCCCCACTGTCGAGATGGAGATGACACCTCTGACAGGATCAGTGCGCCCCCGCAATGGCGAGGACGCCCCACGTCGTGATGATGTGCTCCGCCTGAAAGTGGATGAGGTATCAGGCGGAGCTGCAGCAGGAATGCCTGATGGAGTGAATGGCAGTGTTGTGTCTGCCGATGCAACAGGGCACACTGTGAACGCCTAAGTGCAGCGCAACGCAGTACACCGCATCAGCCTGGATGCGTCAACAACAACAACAACAACACCGCATCAGCGTGAATGCGTCAACAACAGGAACATCACACGAGAACCAGCAAAGCAGGCAGACATCACAGACAGAGAGCGCTACTCCCCAGAGTAGATCACACAGAATAACGACAACAGCACGAACAAAACCAAAACAAACACCAAAAAACAACGAAAACAACAGAAACAGAAACACAAAGGAGAGCACTAACTAAGTACTCCATAGTAGTAGGAACAAACAAAGTACCATGATGGGTGCACATCACATATTTATGTCTAATCAAGTACCTAGTCTTGCCAATTCCGACATAAAAAGTAAGCTTTTCTCCTTTTCCGACAACTCCCAGGGAGGTGAAGTGGAGACTTTTCATCCAATTTTCTGTTGGACCAAATCGCAACGCGGCACGCGCACTTCTTCTGGATCCAGGATCGCCACAATTGTTTCGTGCCTCATCGTCATTAATTGTAATAACGTTCCTAACGCTCAATCGCCATGTTTATTGCGATGTGGATGTCACCGAGACTTCGTGCACGCCTGATTGTTTGTCCTCGCGCCGTTCTCCCATCACGCTACCAACACACAACCCCCGCCAAAGTCATTGACATTGGTTTCGTGCCAATTGTAAAACGCACGCTTCGGGAGTAGAGGCCTATCGCATTTCACATTGGGAGTCCCACGGTACAAAATAACCTGATAATGATATTTTTAGAGGGGCAACATGCGAACTTCCCCCTCGGAAAGTGAAACTCGATTGCGTTTTAGGAGCCAAAAACACAATTGAGTTTCACATTGCAGTCCCGGCAATCCAACCTTCCACGTGTTGGAACGAAACGAATGGCCAATCATTTCTCTTCATTTGCAGAAATGTTGAGTCGTCCTTGTCGTAACAATGATATTTTTTTGAGATGCTAGTGATGATGAAACTAGCATTCCGAATGAGAGGTGCATGGAGCGATAGAGAGCGATTAAGATGTCGAATATGCCTGTAAGCTTCACATATGATATCTACGCGCAAATATAAAAGGACCCCTTCATGATCCAGCTGAGGAATCTTTGCTCATATCCTAGTTCACCCGATACAACATCCACGGCGTGTTCCTGATGCTCTGAGGACTAGTGTAGTCAGATACGACCAGGGACTTCGACCAACGCGCATTTTGCATCTTTTGGAGATCCTGACTGCCATATCGGAAGTCGTTGTTGGTCTCCAACCAACCCAACGCGCAATCGCAATAGTTCTGTGTAGACTGCGTGGAGACCTTCTATTGGACAACAAACTGCTGATCCATCTCCATGATACAGTGATCAAGAGGTCTCTGTCATCGATATTGGCAACAGAGCCTTGAACAAGCTATGAATCAGCAGGGACAAAGTGCTTGCGCATATGTTACCGGACCTCTGTTAGTAGCAAAGTTGAGACAGAAGAGATGGCAGCGAAACTCTCAGAACACGAAGCTCCTAAGAGAAGAAAGAGGGATGTGCGTTGCGTGCAACTCAGAGCACACCCATTAATGATCCTATCAACCTTTGGTCTCAACAAGTGATGCGATAACATGCAAGGAGCATTCATATCAGAGCAGTCTAAACTAGAGCTCTATTCTACAGAAGAGAAGCCGATTCAGTCATGTTGGTCGTCTTTCTGAGTAGATCACGAACTAGTCACGAGTACCAATGTGAAATCCGAACGTGAGTGCCACATGTGACATGAGCACAGGGGTGTGAATGTGAAATGCGATAGGCCTCTAGTATCGCGCCTCCAACCTCACACAACTAAGCGATCTTTCCATCACGGTGGCATCAGGCCAAACCAGGCTCTGATTGGTCGAGCTTCCACCCACCGCAGCCGCCCAAACGTCTCGCATTTTTTCCCGCATTGACCAATAACTGGAGCTGTTGCCATGTTCCTCAGCTCGATAGAAGAAGAACAGCTATGTCGAGATATTGTCAGTCCCATGTCTTTGCACGTGTCCACTTGTCGTTTATGAGCCATGTGAGTGAGTCGACCAACCGTTTGTAAAGTAGAGTGGAACTTTTTCTTCGATTAAAACAGAACTAAGCATACTAACCTACTCATTATAGTGTCCATAGCAACAGGAAAATTACCCAGAAACTTAAAGTTCATAGTTTAAGTTTTATGGACCATCAAATATTTGGAGTCGTAGGGGTCAAACGTAGCCTTCCACGATGTAGTTTTCCGAAGGTTCTTTTGTGTTCCGAGTTAATAACGATTGGTGCCCATTCACGTTGGTGTCTCCAGCTTTTTCCTTCCTCCTCGTTCGTTTGGAACACGTTATACACCGTTAGCTGCTCCGGAATCGAATGACATTTTCCACTTGCAGACATCACACCCCGACACAAAAACCGTCACATTTTTTGCTTCATTCCAAAGGTGCCTCCGCCGATGCGATGCTCATTGTTTCTGTTGTGCTGCGGTTGTAGTATGAGTGGTGAGAGCACTAGTGACATTGGCGGTTGTTGTTCTCGCTGCTGCATCCAACACCTCTATCGGCATCACCTCCTCCACCCGCTTTCATTCAGCATTCTACAGTGCCATTCATCGATCAATCAATCAATCAATCAACCTCCTTTGCTACCATCAACACCATGTCCTCCATCCCCGCCAAAGCAACAATCAAGGGCGAAAACCCATCTCCTCGTAAGAAGCCTCGATCCTGTGCTGCCCCTCTCGATTCTCCTTTTGATTCGGATGGCAACTTGGCACCTACTCGTGAGCAACTGTTGCCTGACAAGCTGTCTACTGGATTGCGGAAGCCCACCGACATCACTCACGCGATCGAGGTGAAGCCGATGCTTCCGGTGGACAGCAACCTTGTTCCAACTTTGGCGCATGTCGATGCCGCTAACCTGCGCGTTGACGTGCGCCTGTCCAGTGTGGCTGGTGTCATCTTTGATACACCAACGGTCACACTGCGTACAGTTGGACAAGGTGTCGGTGCTATCACAGTGGTAGACATCAGTGTGAACGTGCCACTGCCCGTTGAGTCTCCTGCCAAACCAACTACCCGCGCAAGCACTGCACGACACGCAAACGCTGTCGCTGGAGGCGCTTCCGAGCAAGTTGATGTTGACAGCGACGACGACTACGTGGATGGCCGTGATCGCAGGAAGAAACGAACAGGCCGCAACAGAATCATCAAGAAAACGGTGAGAGGATGGCGTCGCGATGCGTTGGCCGGCGTCGCGGGGTTGGTCAAGTCGGGCCTATCTCCAAAAGTGTTCGACTCTATGCCGAAGACGGGCTTCGTACTCGGCGGAAAACACGATCGGCAAGTTTGGAGCAACATCAAACGGCTGTGGGCACCAATTGCTTCTGCGCTCTGGGATGTGTTGCTCCCAAAGCAACCGACACCGACTTGCCAGATGCATGAGGTGGTGCAATTTGTCCGAGCTGGTCAACCACTGCCACCAACGACACTTGCACCAAATCTGTACCGCATATGTGTTGGAGGGAGCAAGCTCATGCACCCCTGCGCGAGAGCTGTTCTCGCGCAGTCTGCGTCTCCAACAACATGCACAGACATTCTCACTGGATATGTCAATGGATTGCCGGAGGAAGAACGCATGCGTGTACATGGTAATCGATTAACTGTCACAAAAAGCCAAAATAACACATTGCATCGTTACCATGACATGTTGAGCGATGGGGAAACCATTCCTCCCAAAGTTCTTCAATACCGTGTGACTGCATGTGCTTTGTCTGGTGTGGTGTCGTTTCTCTGCACTACGACCACGTAAAAGGCTGGCTTGTGCCACGCAATGGAGTGGGAAGGCGTGGTATTCGGCAACGTTCCAGTCTTCGATCGTGGAGGCAAAAACATCATGGCGCTATTCGACATGTACAAGACAACGACTACCAACCCAGTGGGCGAACCAGCATTCAAAGAGATGACGCAGCTACTAACACGACGTGGCAAAGTCAACACAGGGCTGTCGTCTTTCGAGAGTCACTTCTTGCTGGCGATGCTTACTCTCAAACGCACGATCTCGCGCCTCGTCACACTTTTGAAGGCTAAGTATCCCACAACAAATGGCGCTGAGGACGAGAATGACGTGATTTCCCGGCATCTGCGCACGGCCAAGTCTCTTTTGTACTCATTGGAACTTCTTGTGGTCTTCGTCAAATGGGAATTCACAGCATCACACATGCAGATGGAGTGTGATGACCCACTGCACTTGGCTCAATTCGCGCTCACACCCAATGAGGAGAAGAAGACAACGACAAAACAATCCCAACCAACCAGAACACGTACGAACAAGCACAAGCTCAGGAAGAAGATCACTGGAACAAACGACGTGGCTTTTTCCACCAATGACACTCCAACCGTCACAATTGATATTCCAGACCTCACTTTTGTGACAGATACTGCTGCCAATGACACCACCACTGCCAACAACGAACAGCCTTGCGCCACCACAGACAAACAACACACTGGAGTATGTATCCGTTGTGCAGGGGTGATGCGTTTTGTGGATGACCAATATGTCCCTTTCGTCACGTTGCTTATGGAGGATTGTCGAGATGTACATGTGAGTATATGTCGAGATGTACGTGTATATGTGCATCGTTCACCCATTATTCTCTCATACGCACTTGGACGGTATAACTACACTCGTGTCAATAGTATGCTGTGATTCGTCAGAATTACAGCGGAAATGGAACACACGAAAAAGAGCAAGATTTCTGGAGGAAATTTGCAATCGACGATTTCTGAGAGAATTGGAAGATCGTCCGTCCATCCATCAATGGAGACGTATGGTACCAAGCGAATCTTGAGGTACCTCCCAACTAAACCTCAGATGACGATATCATCTGACAGACCACTGCATCACCAATGGAACGTGACATCTGGAGAGCAGAAGGACGCCTACTGACGTTGACAGGATGTCATCATGTCACCACGTCGACAGCTGTCTCCAAGTCAGAGCAGGAGGCGAAGATGCAATGACCCATGAAGATCATGGATACTGAAGGTGAACTTCAAATGGTAAGTGCTCATGGAGTAGGAACCAGTAGTGAACGAACGGAGTGTTGAATGCGGAGTACGCATCGAACACGGAGTATCGTATGGCACGAGCACACGATGTTGAGAGAGAGAGAGAGAGAATACAGAGAGGAACGAGAGAGGATCTCACATACCAACTCATAGTTGGAGACTCAATCTACAAAACTGACAAACGTGCCGAGAGCATCGGGCAAGAGAATGGAGACACTGAGAGGATTGGAGTGCCAACGTAATGAAATAGTAAACGAAACAACTATCAACCACCACTGTCTTCCACGATCATAGGCTTCCATGTACGGAACTTGCCAACAGATACTGCCCATCACATCATCGGCTCTCGCGTTTTCGGAGATGCAATCAGCCCTCCGAGTAGTCTTGCTGGATGTCTGTTGTTGAAGTGGAAGCTGGTGACATTGGAATCAGTGCCAAAGCCGCCTAACCATCGGAATTGGTGGAGAGCCGGGCGGTTCTTCCTTCCTCGATCAGAGACGAGGGGCATGGGAGTTGCTGTGGATGTTGCAAGTGTGCGAGGGGTGTGGGCGCTCTTCTCTTACTCGATGTGCGAGCTGACTCGTAGATCGTAATGCATCGTGGGCATCATGGTGTTAGGATAAACAGAAAATGGCAAAGAGAAAGGAATCGAACCCCAGACGACGAAATCTGGAATGCCCGGGGATTGCACCCGAAACCGGTAGCCCTAGCCCACTCCGTTGATGAAACGGAGTAATTGCCTACTTAAGTAGTGTGAGTACCAAGCATATCATCTAATCTCCTATAATCTCACACATGGTCTACTTTGTGGCACAGGCTTCTCACTTGGGTTGGTTGTTTGGTTGGTGTGGCAATGTTTCCGGCCTTTATCGGCCTCTATCGGCCAGGCCTGAATTGCGCAGGAGTTCGGCCATTCACAACCAGGGAGATAGGCCACAGGCGCGCCAACATCGTGTCTGTGGCAACCAAGTTCCGGCGAGAGCAATCGCTGGTGAGGATTCATCGATGTGCATGGTAGGAGTGACGCCATGACACTTACTCGAAATAGCATGAACAGGCCTTTCTGCAGCTTATCTTGGGTATGTGTTCGATGCTACATGTATCTCCGTGTCCATCTCGTTGTTGACAGGCCGCAGTCCTGTGCTTGCCACAACCGACCATTGTTTCGAGGTAGATGTCCTTGCTAGCTCCGGATGCGTTGAAGCGAAACGCCCGAGAGAGTGCCATCCCCTTGCTGAGGATCTGCGCGCTGTCGAACCCGAACGAGCAACCATCCGAGACCACCATGGTGACTGCGAGATCAGCTTCTTTTCGGTGATATCTTTGGGGTGCGATCTACGTGACGGATTCTTGTCTGGAGAGAGATGGAACAGCACTGTGCGACGAGCGGACATCATGGACGGACTTCAAAAGAAGCACCATGGTACGTACATGGGTGTCGTGCCTTGGTTGATGCTGCGGTGATGCTTCCGACAGTGACAACTTCGCAGCCAGGATCGTGGCTCTTGAATGATTGGGTTACTCTCCTGTCTCTCTCATTCACGCCGAACGTGGATGAACACGTTGACGTGCGGTGTCATCTCACACTTTGCTGCACCATCTTGTGCTCTGCCTCGCCTCTGCTCGCTGCCGCATGCTTGGATCTTCGTGGCTCTTTTGTGGTTGGGGAGCGAACGGTGGTCGTTGTGGCCATGTCATGTCTCTTGTCGTTCGCAGCACTCGGCTGCTGCCTGTCGATAACTGTTCTCTCTCTCTCTCTCTCTCTCTCTTCTGCACATTCGTTCGACAACTACCACACAACAAACGTGCAGCATATTATATATCATACGATTCAACAGTATGCACAGAGATGAAACGATCAGCGACGCTGCTGTTGCAGTGCACGAGGATGCTTTCACAAATATGTAAACATGGCATCCTTAGTATTGATGGCCTTTCTGGTACCTGTATGTCCAAGCATTGAGGTCTCTCGCCGCACTTGTGGCATTGAGAGACTCGATCTGAGGGTGTGGGTACGGGATTGCAGGTGGCACGATGCACCATGCAAGCATCCTCGCACTTGGACATCCACGTACATGCAAACGAATGTGGCACAAGCACATGCGTCCGCGAGTCGTTTAGACTCTCAGCATGTTCTTGGTTTTCTTGGTATCGCTGTCGTCGGAAGTCATCATGTTATTCTTCGATTTCTTCTCGTCAGGATCGACGAAGCTCTTCGTCTTCTTCATCACCACGGTCTCGCTTGGTGCGAATGTCGGTGACGAAGTCGGGGATCGTGTTGGCATCCACGTCGGGGCGCTGGTCGGCGCCGCGGTTGGATTGTTGTTTGGCTGAGCTGTCGGTGCTGACGTCGGTGAGGAAGTCGGGGCGCTGGTCGGAGCCGATGTTGGGGCAGACGTCGGTGAGCTTGTCGGGGCTGATGTCGGAGCGCTGGTTGGTACTGGAACCGCAGCGGTGGGTGCCGATGTTGGGGCAGACGTCGGTGCGCTGGTCGGGGCTGATGTCGGTGCGCTGGTCGGAGCACTTGTCGGCGCCGATGTTGGATTGGCATTTGGCTGAGATGTGGGCGCCGACGTCGGTGAGGAAGTCGGTGCACTGGTTGGAGCCGACGTTGGTGCGCTGGTTGGTGCAGGCGCAGTAGGCGACGCCGTTGGATTGCTTGTCGGGGCCGATGTTGGTGCGGATGTGGGCGCCGATGTGGGGACAGACGTCGGATTGCTTGTCGGGGCCGATGTGGGCGCCGAAGTAGGAGCGCTGGTCGGTGCACTGGTAGGTGCGACCATCACGATGTTTTGGAATAAGATGGCTCCGACGAAAGGATATCCGGCAAAATCAAAAGAGTTGTTCTGGCTATCGGATGCAACTACGCCAGCTTGTCCGTAGAAGACATTGAATGGGCAGTTTGGACAGCTGAAACCGTTGGCTGGATGAGCCGCGAAGGTATTTTGAAACTCAGTCAGAAGTTTGGTTGGCGAGTCGATGCGGAACGCAACAGTACCGTCAGCGGCGGACAATTCAATCGGGGCGTTGAATGTGATCTCGTCAGTGAATCGACCGAGGCCTTCGGGCATGATGTTACCAGAGGCAATCTGCATCCAGGTTCCATCGGCATTCCAGGTGCTGGACCGGAAATAGATGGAGTATGCCTGTTGCGAGCGGTTGGCCAAGATCAACCGCATGCCCGTGATTCTCACATCAGCAGTGATGGTCAGGTCGAATCGGAACGATTCGATGACATTGGTGAATGTGTCTGTCACGGTTGTGCTATACCACGCTTGCGCAGCGTTGGTTAGCGCTGGGGAGGCACTCGGCGCGGATGTTGCCGCTGGAGAGAATTCGCCATACTGGACCTTGACGGTCGCGCAAACCCTGTCGTTGACGAAGAGACGGTCGATGCTGTCCACGTACACGCTGATGCCACCGAGCGACGATGGGTCGGCGTTTCTGAACGAACCTCCTGCGTCGAGCCTCGACAGCAACACGGACTGTGTAGTGGTGCCAGTGAAGGCCGGGGCTGTCGTCACGAGAACCTGGTTCCTGCCTTCGGTGCTGTCTTTGTTGAAGCCAGAGGCCCTGTTGAAAGCGACGTAGTAGTCCTGCGAGTTGCCCGTATCTCTGATTCTGAGGCCCACGATGTAGCTGGTGTCGGATGGGTTGTAGTCGACCACGCCGCACATCACGCCTTCGTAGCTATCGCCCGCCGAAGTCAGGTCGAGCATTCGGTCAGAATACCAGCCAATCTCGAAGCTCTTGGCTCCTGTTTGGTTGCAGTGCACGATGAAAACGCGACAGCAGATATGATGTGATGATCGTCGGCGTGACCGTTGATGTTCAAATAGTGTGAGCATGGAACAGCCACGGCGGTTCCGTTGCCACGAAACGAGTGGCGAGGAACGAATGTTCGGGGCAAAGCGGTGACGACATTGCGAATGGGTGAGAGGAGTGATCAGCGAAGTGGGAGGAAGACAGTTGCCTGCGAGCAGACCAGACACGTAGTTATTCGCAGGCATTTTTGGAGGCAGGAGCACCCGTGCATTTGTTCATTTTGTTCTGGCAGGCGACGTACCGTTGTAGCCTTTGATCTCGTCCAAACTGTCCTGTACGCCGATAGCGCCACCCATTATGCCACTGGAAAGCGAAGAAGATGCCCCAAAATGGTTGATCGCGATGGTTATTCGAGGAGTACATGAAGGAATAGGACGAAGGGGAGCAAGACGAAGAGAAAAGCACACGGTGAGGAGGTGGCATGATGGGGTTTGTGGTTTGTGCGCACATACGCATAGGGGAGGCAGAATGGTAGAGAGCATCCATTCCTGGAGTTGGACTGGCTCGCGCCCATCCGATGCAAAAATTGCATGGCGAGCTCACGTGTGAATGAATTGCACACCCAACCACATTCAAGACGAAGCCGACGCAGGAAGGCAGAGCACTTACGAGGTGTCACCATATTCCTCTCCTCCTTGACTACTGTGATCAAGGTTGTAGTTGTGTCCGATTTCGTGGGTGATGGTGGATATGTCGTAAAGGTGGTGCTCGCCAGGGGGGTCGTTGATGCCGTTGTAGACAGTGATGGAACCCGGTGTATCTGCGTAGGCTGCGACAGGAGCAAGCCCATTTATTATCGAAGGGAGCAGAGATTGGAACAGTGAGAGTGGAATATTCGCGCAATACCAAAGCGCGCACATGTTGGCATGTAGTAGCATGGTTTGTGAGGAGGGTGAGAAGGTGTGCGTGGTGTTTGCATCGTGAAGAACAAAGCGGGCCTCCCTTGGTGTTGGCAAATGCACATGGCGCAGGCGAGCCACCAACGGTGAAGTGAAACCAAGCCAAGCGAAACAAACAAACAAACAAACAAACAAACAAACAAACACTACGTCACGACAGCATACAGACAAACTCGGTGGGCTTACCAAGCCAGTCCACATCGCCGCCGCTGATGGAACCATACGGGAAGGTGTAAAGGAGATGATCGTAGGTGTCTTCGTCAATGCCAATGTTGGCGAGGGCTGTGGTGACATCCGCTTCGATGCTGTCCCCGTTTGCACCGTTGATTGCACGCGCGATGGTGATGTCCAGAATGCCATCGGAAGATCCGTTGGTGTTTTCCGCCATCAAGGTGAGCTTGCCGAAGGACATGTCGGAAAATTGCTGGATGAAGTTTGGCGACTTGCCCAGGCAGTTGTCGATGATATCCTGCCGCGGGACGCTCGTCGCGCCGCTGTTGGTCAGAACGCGGATGATGAGGAAGGTCTTGTCGCCCATCGCAAGTTGCGAGGGCAGGTCTTCGAGCTGACGAGAGGTGTCGGAATCTCTGAGCCTGCGGTTGCTGGTCTCAACGCCGTTGATGTCGATGGCCATGTCCTCGATGGTCTTGCCTTCCGGCAGTCGGAGGGTGTAGTCATCGTTGTTCATGACGGCACCCTCGATGAAGAGGGTGTGCATGGCCAGGGGGGATGGGACGACGTCATTCTCGTCGATCCATTCTGGCGTCAATCCCTCGATGTTGAGGTGGACTCCTCCGAACTTTGCGGCGTCGACTCCATGCAGCTTGCACTTGGCCACACGGGATGGTGCGCGGTCCCTGTACGAAACATGCTTTTGTGTGATGACACATGGAGCTAGCAGCGTGTACTCCTGCCGGTGAAGTGATGGTTAGCAGTGAGAGTGTGGCAATGCGAGAGAGATAGAGATATATATATATTATAGATCGTAAGGACAGAAGAGGAGAGAGTGAGAATGGCCATCGACGTCGAGCGCATCGGAATTCTCCATCAAATGACATGACATCGCATGAAGCATTGGTGATGTATTTGATGTGTTTGATGGGTTGATCTGCTGATGTGCGTGCTTCATTTGTGGTCATCTGTCCGTCGATTGATGGATCATCGCAGCGCATCATGGACATCCTCTTGCATGTTGGCCCATGTTGATTCCATGTTGATTCCAGCATTGGAACCACCATCGTCCTCCACATGGTTCGCAGTGTCGGCATGCATCACATGGTGGTGGCTTACCTCGGCTGCAACAAAGGCAGCACTCCAGGCGGAGCTCATGGCGAGCAACGATGCTGCGGCGAACAGCTTCATGGTGGGATTTTGCTGTGGAGCAGAGTGGAGTCGAGTGAAGTTGCGGTCACGACTTGCGGTCTCAAAATTTTGTGACGACTTCGGAGCGAGTTGGAGGACGATGCAACAACAGAAGATGATGTCTGCACCTCACCAGCCAGAGCACACAAAACCAGTGAGTGTGGACGTCCTTTGGTGCTTGTTGCAGATGACCGTGTGTCGGTTGGTTTGCGTCAGATGGCACGCATCTACGGAGGATCCAGGTTCGTGTATCGCGCAAATCTCCGAAGGTGCTGGCCGCATCAGTGCGGTTAGCATCCACCAGTTTCCGTTGTTGTTCCACGCCAAACCTTCAGACTTTGGGTCAGCTCTCGTCACCGAATTCTCTTCTCGCGTGTGGCGTCCAAAAAGCGTGAGCAAGAGAAATCACAAGAGTTCCAGTCAACATTTTCATTCAATTTTCTGTTGGACTAAATTGCGACGCGGCGCGCGCGATTCTTATGGATCCATGATCGCCACACTTGTTTCGTGCCTCACCCGACATTAATTGTAATAACGTTCCTAACGCTCAATCGCCATATTTATTGCGATGGGGATGTCACCGAGACTTTGTGAACACCTGATTGTTTGTCCTCGTGGCATTCTTTCGCCATCGCAAACCCCGCCGAAGTCGTTGACATTTGTTTCCTGTGATTTGCTCGTTCGCGGTTCGGAATTATCGCGCCTTCACCCTCACACAAGAAAGCGATGTTTGCATCACGTTGACAAAAAGCCAAACCGGTCTCTGATTGGTGGAGCTTTGAACCGCTGGAACAGCCGAAAACGCTTTGCAGGTTGTGTTTCCGCATTGATTAACAGCTGGAGCTGTTGCCATGTTCCTAAGCTCAAAAGAAGAAGAACAGCTATGTCGTGATATTGTCAGTCCTATGTCTTTGTACGTGTGCACTTTTCGTTTGTTCCAGCGAGAGAATCCTCGTTTCGCAATTAGCATTCATCACGAATCATCAATCAAGCAGGCTTTTACATCAGAGTGTTTGACCCGATCGACTCAACAGACTGGATGCACGACCCACGTATGGTACTCCAACAGGCCAATCAACGAACAGATGGCACACTGCCCTTTCCTGACACTAGGCCTAATAGGGGCAGGCCTACTGGAACTATCAACAACAACAACAACCATGCAAGGCCAACATCAGAAAGTCACAACACAAGCACATAAGATCACAGGAATTCATCAGTCACTGTCGTCGCATGATCACGGCGCACAGTACTGCATGAAACTTCACTGCTGATCTCCTCTCTTCCTTTTTGCCTCGCCCTCCCGCCCTGGGCCTTCCTGCGTTGGCGATTGTTGCGCTGGTGCGTCTGCGGGGTGTCCTGCCCCGGGGGATCAGGAAGTGCATAACATGGAGTTGGGATAGATTCGTCAAAAGCCGGTACAACCGGTGGACTGGTTCGATGCCGGAAGGCTGCGGTCATACTCAGAGTAGCATTCGCTACATGGGGACCAAAACCTACACGCCGAACTCTAGTCAACATACGACATCGCATCCAGCTCCAATAACAGCATGAACTGACATGGTATTACACATGCAACGCATGCTACACACCAACCCAATAGTGCACATATCTTGTGATATACTCTACTACTGACTTTCTGCACTACCATTTGCTCTTCAGCTGTATGATCGACCACCGGCAACAATCAACTCAACGGCCCATACTGGTATTCGGATGATCGAAGAACTCGCTTGTCACAACACGAAGAAACAGCCATTGACTCACAACCGACTCATTCGAATGATGACGACGCAACACTCAAGGATATACGGTAAAAACGTATTATTGAAATATTATGCGAGTGTTCATCACGAACCAGTAAACGGACACCTGGAAATGTGAATCCGTTGACCACAATGAATCGTGTTTCATTGAGAAAGATGAGTCACGATAAAGCGAAGTTGGAAACGAGTGCGTTGTCCACATCATCTTTGGCGCCACCTTCTGACGCAACGACCCGTTTCGTCAGGCACGGAATGGCGTTGGACGGCATAGCATGGCGTGGCATGGTACCGCACATCTTCCACATCCTCCACATCCTCCACCAACCGCAGCTTCCCAAAAGAGAAGAAGGAGAAGCAAGACAAGCAGCATCAACGTTGTCATGGCCGCTCCAACGAAAGCAGCAGCCTCCGCCACGCGACGTTTGCTCGTGCTGGGTGGCAACGGATACGTCGGGCAGAACCTCTGCCATGCCGCGATCGCCTCCGGCCAGTACGATGTGGTGTCCTCCATGAGCAGAAGCGGACGTCCGTCGAAGGAGATGACCAGCACGCATCTGGCCTCGTCGCTGCAGAAGGTGGAATGGCACGAGGGCGACATCTTCGACAAGGAGAAGCGCAAGGAGATCTTCGCGGGCGCCGATGCCATCATCTCGACCGTCGGAGCATTCGGTTCCAACGACTTCATGGAGCGCATTTGCGGCGATTCCAACGTGGAGGCCATCGACACTGCCGTCGAGGTCGGCGTCAAGCGCTTTGGCTTCGTCAGCTCGGCGCAGGTCGGCAAGTTCAACCTAGAGTCGGCCAGCACCAGCTTCCCGCTCTACGGGTATTACAAGGGCAAGACGAAGGCCGAGGATGCGCTGAAGGATGCCTACGCCGACAATCACATCATCGTGCGCCCGGGATTCATCTACGGCAGCCGCCCCACGCCCATGGGCGTCATGGTCAATCTCGGGCTCATCGGCGAACCAGCTCATTTCGTGTGCACCAAGATGGGGCCGCTGTCATCTGCCATCCAATCCATTCCCTTCGTGGGGACGGAGGCATCTAGCATGGTGTCGGTCGAGGCCGTGCGCGAGTCCATGATCCAGACCGCCGTCTTGGAGGATGAATCGTTTGCCAACGCGAAGAAGCTTCTGCTGCCGGAGCACATTCGGCGGTTCGTGCAGTAGGCGGGCACAGTCGCATGATGATGCAGTCAGATCTTGCAATAAGATCTGGTTTCATGTGCTCCCAGGACACCATTGATCCGTTAGCAACAAACTTTACAAAAGCGTGGCATCCGTGCACGATACCAAACGAAAATTGGACAAGCAGAGTACCCCCAGTCTTCAAGGCAATGATTTCCATTGCAACCTATTACACTTGTGTGCATGCACAAATGCACTGTCTAATTCGCCAAAGTGTGGCACGATGTTTGTAACATATAGTATTATAGCAGCTGTGCTCATTTTGCTCGACTTAACTCAGTTTGGATCTCGTCTCCCCTCCACCAAAACTGCAGGAGCAATGGAGCATGTCCATCCTGTTCTACTTGTATCGAAGAGGCAGTCATCGAATTCGAATCTCGCCTGATCCCATCCGCTCTCTACGCAGCCGCGATGGCAGAGACGAAACGGATGATGTCGCTGTTGGCGCTTCGCCGGTGCTCCGACAGTGTGAACTCGCTGCTTGTGGAATCGCTGTCCGAATCCAGCGGTGCCATCATGTGAGGCATTTCCAGATGGCTGCTTCTGATGTCGATACCGTCGTTGGCGTGCATCTTGATCTCCACGCACGTTGGCATGCGAGATGACAATGACATCGTCTTCATTGTCGTACAATCGCGCGCGCAGATCTCTTGCGCGTCCACCAACTGCCCTTCCTCTTGCACATGTTGCTGCTGCGGTGGATAATTTCCAAACTCGTTCGCACGACCCGAACAAGTTGACATTGCAGCGCGCTCCCAATCACGACAGCTTGCGATCTGCCGCGCATCAACTGCGTCCTGTTCGGCAAGCTGGATGGCTTCCTCGATGCTCTCCTCTGTAAAATCGAGGTAGACATCCGCGATCTCCTCATCGTCCAATTCCCCATTCTCCTCCATGTGGATCTCTTGCATGGCCATGACTGCCATGCACGCACGCCTCACCCGTTTCTTCGTCAGCATGCTGCCGTGGGAGACGCATCTCTCCAAACCGCGTGTGCACAGCTCGTCGCAAGCAATGCCAGCGGCATGTTCCAGTTGAGTATGGTTCTCGGCTGCATCCGCATGTTCGCTGTCAAGATCGCTCAGCGGTCGTCGGCAAACATTCTTGTCGTGGTGTCGTTGATCGGAGTCGCCACCGTTGTGGCAAGTGTCGCCGCTGGCTTGACGCACGGTGCTTTCGATATCGTCCAAGATGTCGAGCAGCTCATCCGGGGTGTACCAGCAATGATACAGCTCGTCTGGTGTGTAGTCATCGCAGGACAGGATCTCGTGGATCTTGTCCTTGCTGTCGCAGAAACGAACAACCCTCTGTTGTTCTGGTTGAAGCTGCTGTTGCTGCTGTTGATGTTGATGTTGATGTTCACACATGATGTTGATGTTTCGACTGTGGTTTCCTGCTGATGATGCCGTCTCGACAGACTTTCTCAACTCTTTTGTGAGCGCTTCGTCTTCAACTTTCGATCGCTGACACTCCACCGAATGCAATGCAACGCTGTGATGAGATGTGTTATGGGCGGTCTGAGAAGTTGGATGCGAGTCTGCTTGGCCCTGCCTGTTGATGAAAGGGTCAGAGGACAAATGAGAGCGCCAATTGGTGTTTGCGAAGAAGGGACGAAGAATGGAAGCGAAGCATGTGGGTGAGTGAGTGAGTGGGCGCCGTTTATGTCCTTGGTGGGTGGATCCGCCTGTTACATGCACGGAATCGCCACCTTTGCGCTCAAGAAGTGCGCCGTGATCGACCTTGCGCCTTCCCCAAGAGTCGTTCGGTTGTGGTTATTTCGGAGGCATCATCACAAGAGTTGCTCCAACTTTCCCTCGAACTCGCAATTGCAATAGCACCCGCGATCGCACCCTACCAACACCAACAGCACCAACACCATCAAGGCGGTCCACTTCATGACATCGGTTCGCATCGTGTGCGCACATCTCCCACACATCATGAACAAGGCATGCTACTCACCTCTCTTGTTTCTATTGCATTGGTGTCTGTACGTGTCTCTCTTGCCTTTCTGATTGTTGTGAACCCTCTCGACGATTTTGTTGCTGTTGCCTTCGATGTTGTTGCTATCAGCACAACCACAATGGCCGGCGCTGCTGATCGACAACAGTTCCGCTCATCTGCGGAGTTGCCGTGCCGTTGCCTCTCATGTTTCCCCTTTTGATGGATCAGTTGCGCCCACCTTCTGCTCAAGATAGCAGAACTGCGCGCTTCTTTGAATTCGCTTCTTGTGGCAGGAGTTTGAGGCTTCTTCAATCACGTGTGCGGAGTTGTGTTTGCGATACCGTGCAAAAGCGCGCTATCGTCATTCATGTGCTATTTAATATCAACTTATCACACCGGCAATAGTCATTGGTTGATGTCTGCAAAGAATTAATCGCCTCGCCCGACAACATTTCTCGATAGGACACAGTGTACGTGTTGCTTTCCACCAACAAATAAGCCGTGTTCTTCACAATAGAAATACATCGTAAACCACATGAATTCTTGGCGCGTCCCATTCATCAAGCACAGACGGCGGAGATTTTAAGAGTACTTGCTCAAGGCCTGCTGCATTTCCTTTCAACAATCGCCTAACTAGAGGCCTATCGCATTTCACATTGGGAGTCCCACGGTACAAAATAACCTGATAATGATATTTTTAGAGGGGCAACATGCGAACTTCCCCCTCGGAAAGTGAAACTCGATTGCGTTTTAGGAGCCAAAAACACAATTGAGTTTCACATTGCAGTCCCGGCAATCCAACCTTCCACGTGTTGGAACGAAACGAATGGCCAATCATTTCTCTTCATTTGCAGAAATGTTGAGTCGTCCTTGTCGTAACAATGATATTTTTTTGAGATGCTAGTGATGATGAAACTAGCATTCCGAATGAGAGGTGCATGGAGCGATAGAGAGCGATTAAGATGTCGAATATGCCTGTAAGCTTCACATATGATATCTACGCGCAAATATAAAAGGACCCCTTCATGATCCAGCTGAGGAATCTTTGCTCATATCCTAGTTCACCCGATACAACATCCACGGCGTGTTCCTGATGCTCTGAGGACTAGTGTAGTCAGATACGACCAGGGACTTCGACCAACGCGCATTTTGCATCTTTTGGAGATCCTGACTGCCATATCGGAAGTCGTTGTTGGTCTCCAACCAACCCAACGCGCAATCGCAATAGTTCTGTGTAGACTGCGTGGAGACCTTCTATTGGACAACAAACTGCTGATCCATCTCCATGATACAGTGATCAAGAGGTCTCTGTCATCGATATTGGCAACAGAGCCTTGAACAAGCTATGAATCAGCAGGGACAAAGTGCTTGCGCATATGTTACCGGACCTCTGTTAGTAGCAAAGTTGAGACAGAAGAGATGGCAGCGAAACTCTCAGAACACGAAGCTCCTAAGAGAAGAAAGAGGGATGTGCGTTGCGTGCAACTCAGAGCACACCCATTAATGATCCTATCAACCTTTGGTCTCAACAAGTGATGCGATAACATGCAAGGAGCATTCATATCAGAGCAGTCTAAACTAGAGCTCTATTCTACAGAAGAGAAGCCGATTCAGTCATGTTGGTCGTCTTTCTGAGTAGATCACGAACTAGTCACGAGTACCAATGTGAAATCCGAACGTGAGTGCCACATGTGACATGAGCACAGGGGTGTGAATGTGAAATGCGATAGGCCTCTACTGTATGCAGGATGGGAGAAAAGAGGAGCCGTAACAACAAACCAAAAGAGCCGTCGACAGATCTGCGACACAAATCCAAGATGCCATGCAACAATGTGGCTCAACTGGCTTGGGTGCAAATAGTCGTAGGTCGCGGAAGGACTGTCAACGCCACAAGAAGTTGCAACAGGCTTCAACACTCCTGATCTCCCTCTCTCTCTCTCTCTTGCTCGCGTCTTTGTGCTTGCCATCCCGATCACTGCGCAACACCAATGACAAGAACACGATGAGGACAAGAACAGCGACAGTCCAACCAAAGACGAAGAACTAACCGAAAGCAAGTCCGAGGTGAAAGCGGTTGCCGAGTTGCATCAAAACGGATCATTCCGACTGCCGCTCACTCAAAGTCACAATTTTTTGCCCACCGAGCTCTGTTCTGTTTGACACCGGCCTTCCCATCCCCATGATGATCCTTCCGCACCAGCCAACAAGACGGAGGCTAAATGCGTGCTTCCTCGTCGGTTGCCGCATGCATGTGGGCACGAGCACGGCGTCACAATCGATCACGTGGGTCTCGACTCCGTCTCCACGATTTGTTGCTCGTTTGGGAGCATCGTGTGCCACGATCGTGGAATTGTGGAGTGTGACGATGCATGTGAACAGCAAACGCCGAGGTAAAGGATGGAGCAAGACAGGTTGAGAACTGATGTGCCAACGACCCAAGACAAGACCAGGACTGCTCCGGACTACGATGTCTGACTTGGGGAGACGAGCGAGGTGACGTATCGTTGTTGTCTGATATGCCTGCGGACGGGTCGCTTCCGTACGAGCCATTGGTCCTCGATCAGATCCTGGACTGGAGTACGTATTACTAGAAAGAGTGGACTCTATCTTCTTTTTCACATTCATGGTGGATGCAAGTAGCTGCATGGTATCATACAATAAGATCGAGTGAGCGTTGTGATGGGTTGGCACTTCTGCGCATCGATGTGGGAGAGTGGCAGTGAGCATTACACTTGTTTGCGTCCGCCTGTTTGTGCTTGGCTGGATCGCCGTCACTTTGGACTGCAAGATTCTCACATCTGCTCCCTGTCCCAGCTCGTATAATATAATGGATCGTACAGTTACCCCTTCCGACACATACTGCTATCAATCGTATCATCAAACGAGCGTTGCCTCTGCAATCGGGATCGTACTGTCCTCGCCAACCGCCTCTGCCGTCGGGGTCGTGCTGTCCTCGCCAACCACCTCTGCCACCACCTCCGTTCCAAACCCCAATCCGGTCGCGACACGACGATACTTCGCGATGGTGTGAAAAGGAGCACCATTGGATGGTCGTTTCCCGACCAATCGGACCTGCCTGCGAGCTTCCTCGTACTTGCCCATCATGAACATGGCGTACAGAAACCAGGTTCTCGTGGTGCGTTCCACACTGTGTTCGGCTGGGTGGAGCTGTTCGTCGTATCGCCAACTTGTTTCATGAGAATCGGGTGGAAATGCCTGGTGGTACGCATGCCCGACCTCCTGCTGAAGACTGGGCGACTTCCAGTACGGAGTCTCGATCACGTCCGCACCGAATGCTCGTTCGAAATGGGCCATTGGAATGAGCACCCACAGGAAGTGCCCAGGCGGGAGCCGTGCCACGACTGACCGTGCAAGAGCGAACATCTGCTCGTGGCTGCCATGCCACTTGGCGCAAAAGTACTGCAGCGCCCGGACGTAGATCGAATAGTTCCAGATATCATCCGTGGTCCTGTGTGGCTGCTGTTCGTAGTTTACCAACACAGTGCGGACATCGATCTGCGATTGTCGACGTCCCAGACCCATGCCAATCGTAATCTGGCCGGCCACGACCAATGGATGCATCCGATGTCCCAGATCGAACAGGCACTTCAGCTCAGCCAGCGCATGTTGAAGCCGCATGACGAAGGCAAGCGCTTGGCGTTGTGACACCCTCTGGATGACCGCGTCGGTCCTTGCTTTCCAGGCCCATCGCATGAATGCCTCCATGCGGACGACGCGGCATTGCAGTGAGGATGGTTCTGCTTGCACCCATTCGTTCAGCATGGTGCTCATTGACGTTGCTTCGGTTTCCAGGAACGCCGTAGTCCAATGTTCTGCGATTTTGCTCACGACAACACCAACGTAGAACGTGTCGATGTCATGTTCGTTGCCTTTGACTCCCGGTTTCTCTCCCGACGCCTTCGCCATCGTTGATGCACTCTCCGCGCCGCGACCCTGTCCCGCCCACGATGCTCGTAGGTCGTTTGATATCATCTTCCAATTATTGTTGATCACCGCCTGTTTCAATGCTGTTGCCCGCGGATCGTTGCCGCTCGGTTCGTGAAATGTGAAGTCCACAATATGGTCATCAAGAAGGACTTCGGTACCCTGGCGTGGCGCCTCTCTTCCTGCCATGGTGAAGAGCTCCAATTCCACGGAGTTGGCAATGTTCGTCGTCGCCGGGCTTGCTGCGCTTGCCCTGACTTGTCGGTATCGTCTGGCTGCATTGTACCTGTTGCACCTTGCAATGAGCAGCGCCACTCTCAGACAGATGAAGATGAACATCAAGAACCCAAAGACGACGGAGGAATCCGTCGAAGAGCTTCCGGAGGAACCGCTGATTCGGAAGTTGCCTCCTCCCGATCTCCCCTTGTCCTCGTACGTTACTCTGTCTCCGCACAACTCGATCCACTCCGCTTTGGATGATGCACCCATACGGCGGCAATGCAGTCTGTGGCCTCTTGTGAGGCCAACGCTGTCGCCACCACCCATGCAGAGGTTTTGATCGCGAGTGCAGCTCAAGCATGCGAACCCGTTCAAGTTGGCCGAGCAAGTCTGACGCCCGTTATCGTACTCAGTATCCGTGATGCATATTTCGTCGCCCTGTGGATATGTGTGGTAGCAAGCCTGGGCTGTCGTTGCGCTCATATCTCTATTGTTGCCAGCAGTGATCGTAGCAGCTGAGACATCGACGCTTGATTTCATCGTGACTGGCGTGGACGATTTTCGCGTGCTGAAGAGAGCGACAGCGAGAGAGAGAGAGAGACTTGGAGAGAACGAGGCAGTACCACACGTACTCGTATGGCAGACCGCCGTCGGCAAGTATAATATGATAGTCGCAGAAGGGAAGCTGCTCTCTTGTGATGCCTACGCTATGAGATGGCTGGGAGTAGGCAGACCTTGTTTGTATGACTATGGATGGGTGGCTGAAGTTGAGCCGCTCCGGCGCCTCGCATCCAACAGCACGAGGAGGTCTCCTGTTCGATGGAGACAATGTGCAAAGTCGCTCCTGATGCTCTCTTGGGCTGCACCGCGGTGACCTTCCACATCCCTCCTCCCTGCACGATCTCAACGTATCGCAGAGCAAGGATCACGGAGCAAGGATCACAACGAGAAGAAATCGCGTTTCCGCCTCAAGAGGTCAGAGGCGGGTAGTTCTTGTGATGCTTGTGGTGCTCTGCGCACAAAGAACAAACACAACGAGAACACCACCAGACACGCGCCAAAATCGAGGTCGCAAATTTGTTTGTGACAAGTCGGACATGTCAAATCCATCGAATCCCGAGTAATCAACGACTCAATGCGATTCTCTCGCTCTAGAGAGAGAAAGCAGGCTAGAGAGATTCCACGACGAACAAAGTCCGACCACCTCTGCCAATACAAACAGATACGATGCGAGTACCCTTGCATGAATGCATCATGGTCGTACAGCGTGCCAAGATGCGTGTGCGTGGACATGCACGTATGGTGTAGTAGAGCAAGCTATTTTCCTGGTACTCGAAGCACTGAAAGCGTCTGGACAATTCAATTGGACACGACAACATGGAACGATACGGCTATGCCGAGCATGCATGGTACGCGTATGAGCAGCGCCACCCTCCGCTCAACCGAACGTGTTGTAGTTGCCGCTGGGCCCGTATTCCTTCAGGACACGACCGCAGACGGTCTTCTCCCAATCCGTCAGCTCCGCCTCGACCGCGGGGGTGTTTTGCTTGGCGTCCTTGCAATGCTGCAGCAGCTTTTCCACCATCGAACTGCGATTCCAATCGGACGCCACGCGGATGGATGCGATGAGGTGATTGCACGTGAATGCCGAGTGATTTTCTGCGACGAGCTCGGCGACGCGCGGTTGGTCGAAGTCGGAGTCGACCTGCTGGATCATCTTGCTGAGGTTCATGGGCGTGACGGACATGACGATGTCCCTGCTGCTGGGGTCGCCCAGGTACTTGCGAACGATCTCCAGATCGGCGACGCTGATCTCCATCTCCTTGAGCAGCTTCTGCATCGACGGGCCGGACGCCATCGTGGATGACAACATGTCGTCATCGTCACCGCCGCCAAATGCTTGCGATGAATTGATCTCGATCTCCGTGTCCATTTCGTAGACCTTGCCACCGGTGGTGGAACTGGATTGGGGAATCTTGAGAGTGGGCTCCACGACGACGGAATCCGACTTGAAGTCATTCGGCAGGATGGAACTTCCCGGATCCATCTCCGCGCCGCCATCATCCTGCTGCGGCAATGGCTTATCCGAAAAGTCGCAGACGCGCAGCTTGATTTCGATGGATGGGTTGGTGATGTTGGATGGCGTCTGGACATTGATCTTCAATATGTGCTCGACGGACAGGCAACCGCCGCTGTAGGAATTCTCCATCGACGACAGCGATGCGACGGGGAAGATCTGGGAGTGCTTCTCGTTCCTCAGCTCGTCCAGAATGGCGACGTTCTCCATGCGCACGGAATCGCCGCGCTGCTTGGCCTCGTTGACGGCCGTGATGCCCTCGATGGCGTTCTTGTCGAACGAGAGTCTGGCGAACGTGTGGTGCGTCGAGGCGTGGTGACCATGGGCTTTCCATGCCACCTTCTGCGTGATCTTGGCCGTGATGGATTCGATGTCGACGGTGGAATGATTGCGGCACGACAGCGAGAGCTGAAGGCCCTGCGTACCGTTGCGCGCCACGATGCTGTTGCTGAGACGCGCCGCGAACGTCATGGTGCCCTTGTCGAAGCAGCAGCACATCTTGATGGATTTCTGGACGGGCTTGCCCTCGTATGGCTTGATCTCCGGGTCGATGGGCTTGGCGATCAACGCAATGTCCTTCTCGAAGCTGTAATCGTACACCGTGCCGCTGCCTTTGAGGACGGCCTTGAGGTTGTATTTGATCTTGCAGGAACCGCTGCCGCCGGTCTTTTCCAACGAGGATGGGAGAACGTCGGGAATCTCAATCTCGAATGGCACGGTGTACTTGCCGGGATAGATCTTGCCATGTTGGATCATGGAAGCTCCATTGACAGGGACGTCAAGCGTGACGAGGGTTCTTCCAGCGGTTGCTGTCTGCAGACAGGCAGATGAGATTGTGTTTGAGAGTGTGTTTGAGAGTGTTGTTGAGAGTGCATGGAAGTATAATACCACACATGAGAGTGGGTTAGAGTGAAGTTTGGCACAATAGTGTGTAATAGAATGGTATGGTAAAGCAATACTTATGAAGTATTGTATTCTATTATTATTCACAATATAAACGTTAGGATAGGCCATGCCAGATGGAGGTCGAAAGTTGCTGTTCTGCTTTTGCACTGCGCAGAGACGAAGCACACAGGCAGTATGACACGAGGATGCCACCAATCCACACGTTTCAAAGAGACAACCAATACGACACAACCAAGCAACACAAGTAACACAAGCAACACACTCACCCTCGTCTTGGATCCATTGCTGTCCGATTGCGTGTATCGGACCTTGCACCTTTCATATCCAGTGAAGGTGAGGGTGAAGTTGGTGCCGCTGATCTCGCTCTGGATGTTGGCCCAGATCTTGCCCACCAGCGTGGATCCGGCGAACACCGGCTTGCCAGGGTTCTCCAGTTGGATGCCGAAGTCTGCCTTGCCCATTCTTGCTACCTGTGTTTGCTGTTGTTATCTTATCATATAAGATGATATGAGAGTATTATAATGGTATGATGGTATTGTGACGGTGATGCGTTCTGCTTGGTTTGTCGGATAGTTGTACCCAAGTGGTTGTTGCGCTCGAGTGGAGGTTGTGCAACGCCAAGAGGATCGGCCAACGGTCGGTGAGTCTTGCTGCGAAATGGCTTCTCACCACGAATGAACACCGCGACACAAAAGATCTCCTGGTGAGAAACTGTTGGAGCCGGTTTCCGCACCCCATCTCCCCACCACAAACACCACGCAACAAGCCAGTGGAGAGCAGAACACCATCGAGCAGAGGATGTCGAGCGGCTCTGGTTGATCCACAGCATTGCGGGGAAACATGGCGTGGCAAGACAAAGCGAGCAACGCCGTATTCCTACCATGTATCGTGAATAAGCGTACTTGTCCAGGATGAGAATAAAAGGTGATACGAGTGCTTGTCGGATGCGCGCGGTTTACTTCTATTGAAATGGCGTACCGCACCCTTGGATTGTGTTTGCCTACTTGTTTGGTTGTTTCGCACATCGGCTCATAGACAACAGCGATTTGATTTGTCCTTTGTATGGTATCGTGCACGCTGCGATAGAGGCTTTGTGAGCACCAGAGAGTGGCATGCCTCGTCAGATGAAAAAGTTGCGATGTTGCTTCCGGACGCTTCTCTTCCGATACGAGCAATCGCATCTGCTCATGCGATCGTCGCCCCCTCTGGCGAAATAGCGAATGCGGTGTTGACATGGCCTCAGCATGAAGGATAGTGCCACTTTTCTTGCCGAGTTGTGTTTGGTTACGCTCTGCTGCAGAAGTCACTGGAGGTCTGCAACATCACGCTGCGCGATGCAGGGATAAGGGGGTCTCGGTATGGTTGATGCATTTACGCATCTTCGCACCACTTGTTCTCCTCCCGTACTTGAGCTTCCTCCTCTGGCGAAAAGTCGTTCTGGATGTTGAATGTCTGGCGGATTTCTTCCGGCTGTTGTTGTCCGTTCGTCGGTTGAGATGAGCCACGTATGGAGTGATGAAATCATGGGGCAGAAATGAGTGATGCAGTTGTGAGTGGTTGAGAAATGGTTGTGATGATAAGGGCAGTCTCAACCAGGAACTCTTTCAAGGTCATGTCATGTGGTGGGATGCGTTGCATATCTCTCTCTCTCTCTCTCTCTTTGTGTCTTCGAAAACAACACAACACATGCAACTCTCCATGAAGAAGGGCACTCTGTTCTATTCTGCTCTGTTCCAAACTCACGGTCTTTCCCTTGATCATGGAGGCAACAGTCGCGCAGGTGAGGTCGAGCAGCGGCTTGATGTCCATGTAGTTAGCAGCGAGGATCAATTCGAAGAGCAGCACCTGCTCAATGTCGACAAAGTCCGCATACCACTTCTGCACGACATCGGCCATCTGGCTGGACCTGAGGGGCTTTTCGATTTCCGTCATTGGTTCCGTGTTGTGGTGCTGGCAGAATTCGATGACCTTTTGCAGGATGTTGGCCTTGACGTTGGGGAGCGGGATCTCCTTGGCGGCATTGTCGTCATCGTCCTCCTCATCCTCGTCTATCATGCTCTTGACCAGCTCTGACATGGTGGCGACGTTCAGCTTCACTGGAAAGGCATCTCCTTCCTTGGAGATCTGTCAGACACAAAGCGGGGCATTGCATGTCATTGCATTGCATAATAGAATGGAATAGAAGAGAGTAGCGTGGCATGTCATCACATTGAGCCGAGTGAGGCACATCAGATCATTTTTGTCATGAAACGAAGTGGTTGCGATTGTGAATGTGAGTGCACATGAGACATCATCATCATCATCATCGTCATCAGCAGCAAAGGGATTAGCATTGGGTGAGATTGAGAGTGTGGTCGCAGCAAGGGATTGCGATGCGTTGGTTTGCCCACAGGAAGATCGCCTTCGCCCATATCTTCGCCGTTCGTCCCATTGCCCCATTCGTGTGCAAAAGCACAGAGCGCCAACATTGCAGCCGAGCAAGACGGACAGCCAAGAAACCGGTTGCCACAAGACCTCATCTTGCTGTTTGCATTGTGCTGTTTGCGCTTTGCTGCCTGCGTTCGTTTTACAGTAACAATCACGCAGCAAACCTGACCACAAACGCAGACATGGATGTGGCCGTCAACGGTCCGTTGCTGCGGGCAGCTGCACAGAGTGGTGGCACGTACAAGGCTGACTTCGACTGTCTTCTCTTCCACGTCCATTGTGTCTATTTCAATTCGTTGTTGGTTGCGGGTTGGTGGATGATGCTTAGTGATGAGCTGTTGTGGTTTGGTTTGGCATGGATTCGGATGGAATGCAATGCGAGAGGGAAGGCTTTGTTCTTTTGTTGCTGTCGTTGTAGCTGTTGCTGTCGTCGTTGCGACCGTTGGTGTTGGTTGGATCCTTGTGGTGCTCTTCTTGCTGAGGTTGTTCGTGTTGGTTCAGAAAGGGGGAAACTTCTCTGTGTTGCCGTTGATGTTGGTGGTGCGCATTCGTGCACTCTCCCTCTGTGTTCTGCCTCTGCGTGCTTTGCTTGTTTCAACGACCGTTTCTGGTGCCAACACGGGACATTTCGCAGCGGTTCCCTTGAAAATCTGATCCCTAGCATTCTCACACAAACAATCCTATTCAAATTTGTTAGAAAGTTCACGCACGCTAGGGATTGTCAATGACTTGATTGACTCACTTGACATCACTTTTTCTGCATCGAACAGGCTAATTAATAAGTCTAGACTATATTACTCTGAACTCCCAAAGCGCATTCGGGAAGCATGACCGGCAGACCACACGATTGCGGAAGACACTCAAGCAAGCTATACTACCATACAAGTGTTCCACCGCAATACTCGAGTTACTGAAGCTATTGGTGGTGGACTACGAGTGCAAATGCTCTTCATTTAGAGCACTTGATCTGGTGCGAATGATTGCATCAAGACGACGAGGATGTGGCTGGTCGGATGCACAGGTAGGTCTCGTCCTTTGGTTCATCCTCGCTTGCGACGTGGCTGCCGTCCAGGAATCGGTTTTCATCGCCCTGCTTCGCCAATGGGATTGCGAGTCCGTCCTTGACACGCTGCACGCGGCGAGAGTACACCTCGGGGTAGGCCAGAATGATCTTGCGGTACGAGCGATACGGAGGTCTCGGCAAGACGACGTCGCGTCCCTGTATTTGGACCATCGTCTCTTCTGATGATGTTGTGGATGCACCACCCTCAGCAGCAGCAGCGCTCTCATTCTTCTTGTCCCTCTTCCGCACCGGATGGACGGGTTCCCAATCACCAAACTCGAAATGGATCTGCTGCCGATCCTTCCATCGCAGGAACATGCGAGGGGCCAGCATCTGGAAGTGATGATCCCGCATCTCGTCGTTCGTCAGCACCAACGATCGGTACTTCATGGCCGCGTGCATCCAGAACCAATCGTCATTCATGCCGGCGGGAGTGCGGTACAGGATGCCCCACTCCTGCCACTGCTCCACGACCGGCCTGTAGCTGGAGGGCATGAGGTGTCTTGCAAAATGCCGCTCGTGCAGGAACAGCAACACGCTCTTCCCCGCCTTGAGGAAATGCCGCACGATCCAATCGATCTGGTTGTAGTCCACGTGACGCGGGGCGCCGGCGAAGTTCGTTTCAAAGTACCCCACGTTGGCGCCGTCGACCACGACATCCACCTTGCGATCGCCCGGGAAGCTTTTGTCCAGAAAGTTGGTGAACTGCGTCCAACGTTCCTCGCGCTCCTCGATGCTGAAGTCGCGTCGTTTCTTTCCTTTGCGTCCACCTTGGAATTGCGACGTGTCACCTTCCACCCCGCCCTTCGTGACGATGGTCGCATTCATCTCTTCCATCCTCTCCCATGCGTTGGCGGAGATGAAGCATGGCTTGAGAGCGAAGCCTTGCAGGCAGCCGTCCTTCAACGTTCCAGTGGCAGTGTCCACGGCACACACAGGCGATATGATCCATTCACCTCGTGACTTTTTGGAAGTGGTGACCGGTCCCATGGAGGGCGGCAGTTCTCCATCCCTTGCCTTGTGTAGATCACGAATTGCCTTCAGCAACCTCCCGATCGCTGCATTTGCGGTGTTGGATGGCATCTTTCTATCTGTCTCATCCTGTACTGCTGCTGCTGTTTCGTTGGGATCGTTGCCAAACCAGTTGATAACCGCCGTGTCGAATTCCTTGGACGGCACAGGCACTTCATCCGCAACGAACGTGATGACGTACTCCACGACGTTGACATGCCGCGTGGCCGTCGCACAGTTGAGCAATGCGATGCATTCCCGTTCCGTCGGTTGCAGCGCCTCTTGCTGCAGGATCTGATGCCACAACGTCAGCGCTGGAACCATCTGCTGGTTTTCGCAGTAGGCCATCAACAGCGGTGTGTACATGCGCAGCTTTGGCTTGCACTGCTGCACGTTCTCGGCTTCCTTCACCAACTTGAGTGCCTCATCCAGCTCGTGCGATCTCGCCAGCAACTTCACCAGCGCTGTGTAGCAGGTCTCCGTGAGTCGCAGATTGATGCGATCCATTTGTTCCTTGATCTCGAAGGCGAACTTGCGCCGTTCTTCGAATGAGACCTCCTCCAAGGGCATCGACTTGCGCTCCTCGGCCTCCTTCTCCAGCTTCTTCCATTCCTTCTTTTGCTGTTCCTTTTGCGCATTCTTGGGTTGTTTCTGCTTCTGTTGCGGTTCAGCGGAAGCAGATGACGACGATGCACCCGTCGGCCCTTTCGGCGTGCCAACGTGGACAGACCGCCCCAAACCATCGCACAAGTTGAGAAGAGAGTAGAATATCTGCGGCTCGATCTTGATGCTCTGCGCCAGTGCCTTGTTGTACACTCGGATGGCGTTGGCAAGATCGTTGAACTTGCAGCTCATCTGGATCTCCCTGCGGATCGAGAGCACAAGCGGATCCACCTTCTTGCTCGATTGATGCTTGCTCTTCTTTCGGTTGATTTCGTGTTTTGGATATTTGGTCGGGATGTTGGTGTTGGTATTTGTGTTGGACTTGGACTTTGTGTTGGTCTCATTGTCATTGCCATTGCCAATGTTCGCTCCATTCTTCTTCGCCATTTCATTCGATTTCTTCTGCTGCTGCTGCTTCTTCTGCTGTTGACTATTATCTTTCACGTCATGATCATGAGCCTTGTTTACAACGTGCTGTGGCTGATGGTTGGGCTGAACTTGCGCCTCGGAACCGCTCATATCATCCATCGCATTCGCAGATCCGAGCGTATCCACCTTGCGACGCTTCGAGCTTGGTGATGCGTTCGAAGTGCCGTCCGCCTTCGAGCCTTCTGCGTTGCCGTTCGAGTTCATCGCTGCAGGATCAAGAGATGCAAAAGTGATATTGTCTGAAAGTGTGGATAGTCGCAGTCGTCGACTTTGTGATACCTTGCTGTCTCCCAACGAGGCTCTGTCTTGTTGTTCGAGTTCGCCATCACTGTTCTCGCGTCTTGGCGGAAGCGTTGGTTGGTTTGAGGAATCCTTCCAAACGTGTTGCATGTTGACATCGAGACGGTTTGCGGACAGACAAACGTCGCGCCAAAATCCATGGGCACGTTTGAGAGTGGATCAACAGTGCCTGTCCAGAGGCCGCAAGCAGAAGATGAAGGAGCAGCGCCGTGCTTACTACGAGGAGTTACACTGCATGCAAGAGCACAGTCTTCCACTTCAAGCTTTTCGTGCTTCTGGGAACATGAATTGCTTGGTCCTGTGCGTGCGTACTCCTCTTCAAGATCACTAAGTGCAAGAAACGCAGCATGTGGACAACGGAGGCTGTGTCCTTGAGCCGTACGTCACCAAAGACTGCAAAGTATCGCGAGAGGGTGTGTCTGTTTGTGATCTAATTGCTGTTGAATGTTACATATAAAATGTTCCTCAATTCGTGTCGTTTGTTCATGCCATGTTTGTTCATGGTCCCAATGTTGCTCCTTGCGTGTTCTGTATTTCACCAAGCCTGACTGCTGCGATTTCCTCTTTGCCCATGATGCTTCCTGCATCGTGCAGTCCAGCCGCTCCCGCCCGGCCTCCTGCATTTCTCGACGGCGCATTATTCGACTCTACTGTGCGACATGCTCCTTCAGCCCGCGAAACTGCTCATCATCTCGCAGGCCGCGCACCGAGAAACCACATTGTTCGGATGCGGCGTGCAGGGTCCATAGATGGAGGCCAACAAGTGCTGGGGCATATGCCGTGACAGATGGCTGACATCCTTCGTGCAGCACGATGATGCTGCCGTGGACACGTCGTCGTCCTTGCATTCCGCTTCCTCGAGGTACTTGCGCAGGCGCGTAATGGTGGTGATCGATGTGCACGACGCGCAGTGGCGAACATCAATCTCAATGCGCCTTGTGTTGGAAGGAATGGTGTGCAATCTGGGCAAATCATCCTCGTCATTATCGATCGCCGCGTCGCTGCGGTACTGCGATCGTCTCGCGTTGTAAACACGCTGGAACCTGGAAAGACCGCGGATGGTCCGTTCGGATCGTCCTTGCGGTGCATGCTGGTTGGGGCTGTTGCTGAGTTGGATTGAGGAAACGTTCTTCATGTTTGAGTTGTTGTTGAGTTGTTGCCGAATCTGATGGGCCTGATGAGTCTGATAGATGATCGGTACTTGTGAGAATGAACAAAGATGGAATGCTGAAAGATGAACCGTATGCTGATCCTTTGGTCCGATCGATTGTCTGCTTGCTTGTCTGCTTGTTTGTTTGTTTGTTGCGATTGTGAGTCTCTTTGATTTGTGCGCTCATCCGGTTCATCACTCCGTCGATCGATCGATTCATCACTGGATGGCTGCGCGAATGCAATCCATTGCGCTGTGCCGCATTGATGCATGGAAAGAGATGCAGTTGTTGATGCGATGAACGTGGCGCACATTGCATGCATCGTGAGCGCTTTGGATGGTATCGTGCAAGACCCGATGCCCTGGATGGACTGATGGCTTGGTGCACCTTGAAGTTGGTTGACACGGCGCAGCGTTGTTCGTCACGTTTTCTGGATGCCCACGATCGCGGACGTGTGTCGACAGTGAAAGATACCGGAGTTGTCCGCAATCGTCCAGCTTTGGTCTTCAGTTGGGTTGACGACTCATCGATGACTGATCTCGATGGTCTTGGGCACGAGCCGTGAGCATGGTGCTGTGGGTGTTCTGAAAGAGCCCATGTCATTGCCGGTGCTGGATTCTGCATCGATTCGACCCTTTCGATCGCTTTGGGCAACCTCTATTCATCTGCGTTGCTTCCTCTTCCTCTTCATCTTGATCTTGATCTCAAGGTCTCATGGCAGCATGACATCTTAGCAGAATGACATCATGAATTTGAATTTGAATGCCCCCATCGTGTTGCTGTGTCCTGTCTCTGAGGATGCTTGTGATGCGGAGCTGTGTTCGTACATTCGCCCTGTGGGAGTGTTCTCATCCAGTCCTTCCATCTTCCATCTTCGAACAACCTCAACGCTCGGCGGCCGCGCCATGGTCGGTCACCAAAAACAGAGGAGCCACAAAACACGACGCCACAAAACACGACGCCACAAAAATGTGACACACATTTTGTCTGACTTTGAATCGTGTCGTTGGGCATGTGGAAGGCGTCCATTGCCAAGAATACTTAAATGAATGCGAGTACTTTCGACGTAAATTCCAACGCCCGCCAGTTGCGAGGTTCCTCATGACGCCAGTGTGAACGCTGTGACACACACACAAAGTGGCTGCCAACGATGGCGGTAATGCAACACACGCAGCAGACAGAGGCAAGACATGTCCATCCAATGAGGGGAGGCACGAGCAGACATGCACAAGACAGCCAGATTCGTGAGAAGAGGCGCAGGGGCGAAACGGAACCTCTCTCTCTCTTGCGACAGCTGACAGCTCTCCTAGTAGTAGTAGAATTATACCCAACAGTTCCATCCAACAACCCCATCCAAGCAAGCTGCACCATCAACAACATTGATGAAGTCGCTCTCCCACATGCGAATAGAGCAGTATTATATATTCGAGCAGACCAACAGCATCCAACTCTGAGTGGAGTGAAAGTGGAAGTTCTTGCTCGTGCAGCACCCCAGCCTTCACACACATACATCAATCATACATCAATCATTGGAAGACGAAGCAGGACATCCGCGCTCGTGAGCCAACGAAGGCATCATCGTCATCTTCATCGTCGCATCGCAACTCGTGGCACTGCCTTCCAGATCCATCGGTGCTGATCCGTCAGTTCGACTACTCCACGAGATACTCCAAGAGATACTCCACGAGCTAGTCCAACGAGCCACACTATGAAGCCCGCCGTTCTGTCTTGCTGGTGGTCCACAGTGGCTGCCGTGTCTGCGGCTGCTTCGACTGCTGCCTACGCTGATGTGCGCTTCCACCAACCAGAGAAGGGGAGTCCGTTGGTGCTTCCGCATGATGAGGGTCACGCCGCAGCTCAGGTCGAACCACAACGGCTGCGTCACGTTCGGTCCTCCGCGGATGGCGCTGCGCATCATCATGTTGAATCAAGGCAGGAGCGTAGGCATCGGAGACAGAGACGCACGCGGGCGCTGAGGCGAACACAAAGACTGGCAGCGGATGGAGAAGAACATGCCAGAGATCTGGTGCGCGACTCGCTCACTTCCGCTGATGATGTCAAGGAAACGGAGCTGCCGGTGCCCGTGGTGCTGGAGCTCTACGAGACGTCCGGCTTCCTCTCGGCGATGGCTGGCGATGAGTTGGCCTTTGGCCTTTCCAGGTACCTCTACTTCACCCTGCAGCGGCATCTCGCGACGGACCAGAGGACGAGAAGGGAGTTCGAGCTGCTGCTGGATCTCGTGCCTGTTCTCACTTTTGTTTCCGGCACGGTCATTGAAAACTCGAATGCGGTTCTGCCATTGGCCGAGCAGTCTCCCAGCACCCGCATTCAGGCAAGGCAGGGCGATGGCGATGGCGATGGTGGAGACAGAGAGGCCATTGTGCAGCAGGTCAACAGGGACGGCATCGATGGGCGGAACATCAACGCCACCGACACGGCACAGGATCAGGGCGGGTCGATCACGGGAAGCAGGCTGCAGTTTGAGGTCTCCATCCAATGGACCTCTCCGGGAGAGGACGGCGAAGGTCTGGACAGCATAGACGGCAGCTCCATCGTCACCACGTCGACCAAGAACCTCTTCCAAGACCTCGTGGAACAGGCCTTGAGAGGAGATCTGGACAACTACAATCAAACGGAGTCCTCCGTCTCGCGACGCTCCGGACAGGGGCAGCCATCGCAGAACCTCCTGTCCAATCTTACCCTGTCGAACATTGACGAATTGAGCAAGGTCACGACTGTGCTCTACTTCCCACCGACCGCAGCACCCACCGCGGTCCCCATAGTCACGGACGCTCCCACAGCAGCGCCGGCATCAGGCGGAGACTCGAACCAACCACCCACAGCAACCGTCGCGGGTGCCAACAGGGACATCCCGCAACTGTCCAAAGACAAGACGCAGGCATTCTGGCCCGTGCTCATCGTTTCGTTGGGCGTCTTTGTTCTCACCGCCATTTGGATCGCATTCCGCCGTCGTCAGGGCGTCAATCTAGATGACCTGGCATCGCTCGACACCGAAGGAGACGATGGCTACCGTGGCAGCAAAAGACGCAAGCGTGCCAAGGTCGACCACCAGAGCAACCACGTTGCCAACGCAAGGCAGGTAGATAGGGAGCACTCCTTCGTGCTGCGCAATGCCGTGACGGGATCGGAGCCTCCGCCCTTGCTCTACTCGCAGGAAGCGGTCGCGGCTGTCGCATCGCCTCATCGTGAGACGCCGAGCGATGGTCGGAACAACCGCAAGTACAAGTACGATCGAGCGATGGACGGCGTGCACATCCCATCCGCAAATGAAGTCGTCCTGATGGCGGACGGAACCCACATACACCATGGTCAGCACAGTCCATCAAGGTCAGCAACAGCATCGCCGACACTGACGCAACCGCAGATCACCACGCTCAACGAAGGCTACAGAACAGCACCGATGCCTTTGGAGTTGGCGTCGGATATAGACTCGGACTCCCACCACTCCTCTTCGTACGGCAGCGTGGGTCGAAAGAAGCTCAATGTCGGCAAGGACAATCTTCAGCGAGGAAACAGTCGCAGAGGATCGAACATGACCGCAGGATCCAGCACGAAAAGAAAGGCCGTGGCGTCAAATACATTGAAATGGGAGGAGGAATGGCAAAAGATGGGATCCACGCCGCAGCAAGGGACTACCACTGCGCCAGCTGCCGCTACTCTTGGAGACGACATATCCAACTACAGCAACAGCGACACGACAGCAAGCAGCAATGATGCATTGCTTGCGCCATCGCACAACGGCACCGGGTTGTTCTGCCCGTACTCGACATCCACGAACCTCCTCGGTGGTGAGGATGTCACCGGAATCACCGAATCAGGCCTTGACGGACTGTCATAGGGTATCCTATGTAATACATGCAGTTTGATAGTCGTCGGAGCATGGAGGAAGAGGTGCCATGAAATAGGTTTGTCGTGGCAACGACGGTGACGGAAAGAGGCATATGTAGGGAAGCGCCCGATCAAGTTCATGTCTTCATGTTTGAACGAGGTGGAAGGATCAAAGAGAAGTGGAGTGGGGTGATATAGTATGCCATAAAGTATGACATGGCATCTATTGTACTAGAGTATGTTCCAGAACAAGCAACAGTACCAGCAGCAGCTTCAACACGCATCATCTGTCGATTCACTCAGGTTGGCCATGCGTAGCTCGCATGGCATCAATCTGGCGATGCTACTTTTGCTTCTGTCTCAGAGTATCATGTCGCATTCATTTCCTGATTCGGTTGGGTCTCTTGGCCGGATCCAAAACTGAGGATCCAGGAACTGTGGGCAGATGGCATCAGGCTCCAGGTTTGGTGTGGGTTGTCTCATGTACACTCATCGCATACCATCCTCGTACATACGAAAAGGCACTTACGTACCAATATGTAGACATGCCAAAGTATTATTCATCCACGGAAAGAGTGCGATCTCCTATTGGAAGATTGAGACTGGGAAACGGTTGCCAATGTGCTATCGTCTTCACTTCGACTCAGGTACCTGTTCCTGTGCGATCTATCGTACGACACATAAATCCCAAAGTATCCTAGGTATGTTGAATCTCTTCGAGACATGCTGTCTCTCTGTGCGATCTGAGAGATGGTCTTGTACTCTGACTGAATGTGTGACCCATCGTACTCGTAGGTAGATTGGGCCACATTGATCGCACCAAGATGCTCTCCAGATCACAGTTGCATTGTCCAACATTCGTGGAATACGTAGGTATGTAAATGCACGCTATTATTTTGAAATTCCCCATGCTTGTTTGTTTGCTTGATCAGCTTCTGTACTCGAGCTCGTAGGTCGCAGAGCAAACAGCCAACCGCCGCCTTCGTCCATCTTTATGCCACGCACTGTCGTGATATACACGTGCCAAATCATGCTCCGAATGTGGGACCTTTCTTCACCTGGCTGACATTCTTGTTTGGTTGTATCGATCTCTTTGTTCATCCATGTGCTCTCTTTTGTTGTTGTTCTTGGGCCTGGCTGCGCAGATGGGCAACGGCAACCGTATGTTCAGGCGGTGGTTGCATCCGCACAGGAACAGCAGTATCACCCACCCATGCATGACTTGTAGTTTCTCAACTCGTTCGGTATTGGTTCTGTTCTGTTGCAACCAGCAGGCAGGATTGGTAAAGTCTCTAGAATCTGCCTGCAGCATGTCGCCGGAGATCTTCGCTCGAGACCAGTTCAGAGCAGTTCAGGCCGACGAACCAGCGGCAGTATCAGTACCAGTACCGGTTTTGCGATGATTTCAATGCCCTCTCCCACATTTGTATCTCTGTGCACCAATCGGTTCCATGATGCAGGCAGCATGCTGGTGCAACTCCCAGTAGCAGACCGCGCCGCACCATCCTGAATCACATCACATCACATCACATCACGTCGTTCCGATCGCCAATCGCGTCTTTCCCAGCGTCGTTCGGTTGGAAGTGCAGTGGCCGGGTTTGCACCTCGGCGGCACGACTGCAGCGTGTCAACGAAACTCTACGAGTTTCTCAGTCTCCGCGTCCGCGTGCCTGGGCGGTTGTATCGGATGTTCCAGGCGGGCACGTATTCGCGGCGTTGCGTTGTTTCCCACTGCACGAGCACACTTTTCGAGTACGCCCCGGAAGGTTTGCAAAAGCCGTCGGGTTTGCTGTTGCCTCGGTTTGCGCCGTTGCTCTTCGTGTCATTATCGACCAGCCATGCCACGTGTTCAGTCTTGCCGACCGTGACCCACACCATCTTGCTCAGCTTTTGGGACACCGCCGCGTCATTGTTCCAAAGGTGCCGTGGCTGCGACAAGGTCTGCTTGTACCGTCTCCGATGAGTCTGTGGCACGATTGAAGGTGCTTGATTGTGTTCCGCTGACACCGTCATGTTGGGCTGTTGCTGCTGCTACTGTTGTTGTTGCTTCTGCGATGGATGGACTGGAGTACCGTACCGATGTGGGCGCAAGGATGTGACGAGTATGGTGCAATGATGTTGCAGTATGGGCACAATGGATTCTTGTCCTGTTGTTTCGTCGTTGTGGTACAGGCGCCTTGTCGACGATGGCGGTGCTGTTGAGTCTGTCAGCTCGGCTGTTGTTGTTGCTGTCGCTGTTGCTGCTGATGATGATGACCTTGATGCGAGCGTGCGATCTGGTTCCGGAAGCACAGGGTCTTCTGTCTGTGTCGTTTCTGTTTTATGTGCACAATCAAGAGGATGCCTCCTTGACGATCTCCAGCATTGTCCTGTGTCTTTGTTGACATGGCCTCTCTCTGTTCTCTCCTCTGCGGCGCGAGTTGTCGTTGTTTTTGGCGAACTTGTGCGAGTGACGCGTACTGGCGGGCAGTTTGTGTCGTTTCTCCTTGTTGGTGCGATACCGTACTTTTGCAACGGTGGTTCGTGTTGTCACGACTCGTGCGTTCAGACGTTGTCAGTTGGGGCGCGTTTTGTCGACCTCTTCTCTCCTTTTTGTTTCTTTTGTGGTGACGGTGCCTGGGCTATTGCTCCTGTCATTTGTGGCTTGAATTGCGTTCTCTCCTGTCGTGTGGACAGATAAGCCCTCCAAGCCGGCCATCGCATCCATCGCCAACGGATAAACTCCGCGTTAAGAGCGTGTTCCCATCGGACGACACTTCCGACAATCCTTTTTGTCAATACTCGTGCTGCGACACGAAAACAGGCGTTGACGAACAGCCTTGATAACGACCCCTCGATTGGTCAATCTTGTCAGTCGTGTGAACGAGACACTCGCGCACAAATCGAGAGCTTTGTTGGCCGTTCTCTTTAGTCCATTTAGTCACACGGACAATGGCTCTCAACGACAGTGAACGTCTAACAACAAGTGTAGATCGTGGCAAACTCATTCATTCGGGAATCAGTCAGCAAGTGTGTCACGAGCAGAATCCAAAGCAAACAAACACATCACAAACGACACAAAACAGCGGTGTTGTTGGTGCTGGTGTCCTTCGTTTCGGACTATCGGCATCTTCTCTCTATTGGCATGATCATCTTGGGGACGGCTGCGTTCGGTGAGCATTGTGCAGCGTTTTACTTCTGCAATATTGCACCACCGACAGCGCTCGACAAACATACAGGAAAAGAGCACAAGCCAATCGCTTCGACCACCAACGATGTCAATGCTGTCCGTATCGTCCCATTCGTCGTCGTTCCTCATCTCGGGCGGAAGCATGCAGGCACATGCCGTTCGCTTGCAACCAGGCGATGATCTTGGAGAGTGCCTTCTGGCAGCCGCAAAGCAGGCAATGGAGCGCTCTGGTGCGCAATCGGCGGTCATCCTCTCCTCCGTTGGCAGCCTCGAGTTCGTTCGGCTGAGGATGGCGAGCGCCAGCCGTGCTGGTATGAACACTGCTGTCAAGTCGGAGGGTGGAGATGCCGCAAAGTCCAATGATTCACATCACGACATCAAAGAGTGGCACGAGCGGTTGGAGATACTGAGCCTCAACGGCACGTTCTCGGGTGATGGCGGCAAGCACCTGCACATGTCTGTGTCGGATTCGAATGGGCATGTTTGGGGAGGGCACTTCATGGCTGGGCGTATCTTCACGACGTTGGAGTTGGTGATTGCGACACTTGGCGGTGTTCAGTTCAAAAGGGATGCGGACGAGGCAACTGGATACAGAGAATTGGTGGTGGCCGCGGATGGGAGTGGTAACACAGGCAAAGATACATCGTAGAGCGATGCATGGATGTGCTTCAGCATAGAGCAGAGTGCTCCACAGCCAGACGCCCTGCCGATCGAACAATACGAAAGTGTATCTGACGTCGGTCCCCTCCGACATCGCATCCGCATTTGCATTGCACGAACTGTGGTTGATTGCCTGCACTCCTACGCATTGGGATTGCACAGTTTCCACCTGCAATACCGAACTAAGCTAAACACATGGTCATTCGTGCTAACAGCAGGACTTGCACGACAACAAGCAGTAACAGTGATAACATCAAAAACAAAACTCGGCACCCGACCATTCCGGCACGGCGTTCTTCCTCGAGAGAGGTCGCGATGTTGGAGCGTTGGTGGTTAGTCGCCGGGGCGCGAGTCTATCGGAAATAGAAGAGCTCATAATTCGACAGAGAACAGGTTACCAACCCTCATCACACAGTCCACATCCACCAAACTGCCTATTTTATCCATGACTAACAAAAGTGCTGGACGGTGCTGCTGCTTTGTGACTCGTTTGGCTCCAATACCTGGCTCCATTCTGTGTTCCCCCGATCGTCTTGTCTTGTTTCTTCGCCAGCATGCTGGTTGGTTTACAACTCAGCGCCGTCTGCCTGCTTCTGGAGGTAGTCAAGGAGGATGGAGAGGGCACGGGTCTCCTCACCGAAGTCGGTGACGACGGTGCAGGAAGTGCGGACTGCCTTCTTGACGGATCCGTCCTCCTCCAGCTTGGCGAGGCCGCACCATGCACCGAGCTCCTTTCCGGACTCGACCATGATGACGTGGACCTCGCCCTCGGAGCAGAGGCCGCGCACGAGCTTCTTGTACTCGTCGTGATCGCAGTCCTTGGCGAGGCAGCAGAGGCGGGCTGAGCGTCTGTCAAGGGCCTTGGTGCACTCATGGAGTCCCTTCTTGAGGCCGTTGTGGATCATGGCCTTTTGGAGGACCTGTCGTTGGACGAGAGTGGGGGGAAATTGGTGCGGATTGATGAGGTGAGAGGACTGGACTTCATCGCATTCCCATTCCCATTCATAGGCATCGCCATCGTTGCAATTCATCATCGTCAGCGCGCCAAACCAGACAAGGCGCATGTTTCATGTCATGCGACAGTCCCCGTACTCTCGGCACGTACCTCCTTGAGGGCATCCAAGACGCTCATCTCAACATCCTCGACTGGGGCTGGGGCTTCGGCCTCGGCCTCAGCCTCGGTCTCCATAACTTCTTCATCAGCCATCTTGATCGTTTGCTTGTCGTTTCTACAGGAACTACGGTTTGTCGGAAGCAGGTGCTTGTTTGCGTCTCGCGAGAGTGTTGATTCTTGGTCTGTGTCTTGGTCGGAGGTGGTGTGGTGTCCTTGTTGCGTTTGCGTTTGCGGTGGTGGTTACGGTTGCGGCTGTTGTTGGCGTTTTTCATTTTTCGCTGCTCCCCACGCGATTTTTGCTGTGCTGGATGTATTGGGTTATGGGTTTAGTAAACTGGAGGCCAGTTGTTGCGTGGTTCGACTACATGGACTCATCAACAACGAAAACTCGAGATTGCGGATAGCAAGGAGGCGGCCGTCTCTCCTGTGCGACGCCATGTGGGAGTGTACGACCTGCACTCAATGTAAAACGGTGTCGCGATAGCACTAGTTGTGGAGTGTTTTTTGAGTTTTACTCGTGATGAGTCGTGATAAAGTAGACTAAAATAGAGCACATCCAAAACCATCCAAACAACTGCTTATGATGTTATATCTCAACAACACATCGCTTACAATTAAAAATAAACAGTGCATCCGGACGAGTGGCTATCAGTGATTCTGAATATTGAAGTTAAATTTGTATGCACTTTATTTTTAATGTCGTTTTGGCTTGCTGTCTGTCAGGTGGTGGGTGCGAAAATTCTCGATGGCACCATGCTGCCCTCCCTTCAGCACCCATGATCATCATTATCATCCCTGGCATTTTCACAATCCGCGCACCACATTGGCTCCGCATACCCCCCATCTATCCACTCCATGAAGGACAGGCAAATCTGGGCGCATTGGATATCCCAAAGGCTCCCTGCACTGAAACGCAGAAATTTCGAACACCCGATTCCGACACGGATGCCATTCGTATTTGGATCCGTATCTCGTCGATACGATCCTTGCAGCTCCTCCACATGCCCCTCATGCGTTCCCACATTCTCTGGCGACACACTGATGTGTTCAGAATGGGTTGGGAGTTCGTACCTCCAAAGGTACATCTCCATGTGATGATGCCGCCATGGAGTTTTTGCGACACCCCAAAAACACCATTTTGTGTGCATCCCAGGCTGCAGCCTCTTCCAGACCTTTGATTTGTCCGACGCTTCAGTAACCTATCCCTGAGTTAATTCTGAACACATCTTGAATGGGTGGCTTGGCGATCTGGGTGACTTGTGAATGGCACCCATCACCGGCGAAGTCACGTGATGTGTCCGCCGCCACCCACCAAAAAACTCTTGCCCGCCACTTGTTTCTTGCGGAGGGCACCTTCCAGGCCACCCCCGACCCTCAAACTTCGTGTGCATCTTCATCGTATCCTCTTGGATGCATCTTGCCCATCCATGGTCGTTGGAATGGCCTGTGCATTCCAGGCAGAGACCATATCCAACGAGCAGATTTTCCTCCGAATCGTGTCGTTTGCGCGTGGGCCTGCCACGGTCCCAAATCAACCACGATGGCATCCCCCTCTCGCTCATCCACCAAGCTTTACATGGCGGTTCCGCCTATGCGCTCAGATCTTGCACTGGACCGCTGGTTGTGGCAGTGACGATGATGCCATTCGACAGCGCTTGAGGAGTTTTGTTGTGTTTCTCCATTGTCGTGTTGTTGTGTTGTGTTTGGTGTTCTCAAACAGTTTTTGCTGTTGGGGGCCATGGAAATTAACCACAATTCTACCGACTGTGCCAACCAATGGGAACACTGTGCGAGTCCCGAATTGCGAATCCATTCCACAACGACACAACCGAGGCAACAAAATTCTCCTCACAAAGTGAACACAGGAAAGACAGCGCATCTCGAACGAGTTCCTCCTGTTTCTCTGCTGCTTGTAGTCATAGCTTACACAGAATGTAGAATGACTGTGACCTTCCCACAAAGGAAAAAGTGGATGGTACAAGGCACCTTGTGACCATCCTCCTGTGTTGTCCATGCCGTTCTGTGGTGCGCTGCGCCGTGCTGCGCGTCAATGACTGGTGATGCGCTGTGCTGTGCTGTGCTGTTCTCCTTGTGTGCCTGATGTGCGTCATGACCAGCCAATCTTGTACAATCAGCTTGCAACCTCTATTGGCACACAGCTAGTATTCACCATGAGTTCCCTTGTTGTTAGACCATGTGTGCTGAATCAATCCAATCGTTGTTCGAGTTTTGAGTCCTTTGTGTCAACCACGCTTCGATTCGAAAGATCCAAGAAAACTGCTCGATAGAATTCGGAAAATGTGATGCGGGTTTCAGACCCAAGACAAAATTATGAAGATGATCCAAGAGGATCAAAGAGACTCTATTAGACCTCCAAACATGTGTCATAGCACATGTTTGGACACAGATACACTAATTAGCAGGAGTAACCAGAAGTTTGGCATGGTTACAACACGATGGACAATGGTGAATAGCACCATTAGTGGAGCCAAGAAGTAGAAAACAGGAAGATGATGAGCTCTTATTGATGAGCTCATAATCTCAACAAACTTAACTTTGTAAACCATCACTTCAAACAAGCACACACAATAACACAGTTCTATCAACCTTCACCCACATTGGACGTAGTTGTATCATCCCGCAATCACTGTCCTCTTCACCTTGCAAACATGCTGCGCGCTGGTGATTGTGTGAAGGTGGCACCTCACACGGACTCAAATGACAGGATCCGTGACCTGGGCATATGTCATGTTGAGTTTGCAATGAAGCAGACCACGGATGGTGCTACAGTCAAACGCGATGGGCCCCTTGCACCAGGAGAGGTGGCGATGGTCATGGTGACCCCAGTGATGGGGCAGCGCCGAATGTACATCGTTCGTGAGGATCTGTGCGCACCACACAGCCTTGCTACCTTCGCACGGACTCGCACTGCTGGTGGCCTTGCTCAGCCTTCCCTCCTTTCTCCCCAGCATCGCTCCGTCGCTGCCGCGCGTGCCAACAACAAGGCTAAGCCCACCACACCATCCCCAACTACCACAGAATCGCAAGAAGCCAGCATCGCTGCTTTTCTCGAGGTCTCATGCCGGCAGAAGGAAACAGCAATCGACCGTCTCACGAAGCAGATGAAGAGAGGCGCGAAAACAAAAGGATGGTTGCGAAAGGATGGAGGGCGTAGCAACACTAAGCCCACCAATAGAAAGAAACAACTTGATACGCAAGACAAGCACAACTACATCGTTCTCTACTTCAACTTGGGTGCGATCCCAGCCAACACGAAATTGATCGCCCATGCTTGGGATATTGGTGCCACCACTGTTGCAAGCAACATCAAGAAATTCCAAAAGAACAAGCTGGAACGGAAGAAGCGCAGTGATGCAGGCAGCACCATCTTCACCTGCCCCAAGAAGCAAAAGCAATACTTCACGCCGCGTGCCATCTTCGCGAAACAACTGCAGCTCAAACATCCACAACAACGGTTGCCGCCCGAAGACATCTCTTATGCCTATGCCTCTGCTTCTCCTGAAGAGCTGGCATCCGCAAAATCCCTGTCTGATTCGTGGTTGGAGCGTGGTCCGTTCCTGCAATTTGAGCTCCAGGATGTGTTGCAACGATGCAATGGCACAATCTCGTGGGACGATATTGCACGCAAACTAGCAGGAAGGGGCAATGTCCAATGCGTTTGCGCGAACACCATTCGAACATACGTGATGGGATTGGAGGGCAGCAACTACCGTTCTACAACGATGCTCCCCAAGATCAAGGGCGACATCAAGGTGAAACGCGACAGGTGGGCCAAGGACTTCTGTGTGTTCTGGGAATCAGCGCAGCTGTTCCTGAAAACGCAAGTTGTTGTTGTCCACATGGACGAAAAGTGGTTCTACTCTATTGTCGCTCGGCGCAACCTCAAACATGTGCCCCAGATGGGAGTTAAGCCTGTTGACCATGCTGTGCACCACAAGTGCCACATCGAAAAGACCATGGCGATTGCATCAACAGCGTTCGCCCCAACAAATAACTGTTTTGCGAAAGGAGGAAAGGCGTATCGGGTCAGCTTTGAACGTGTTGGGCGCATGGTCCCAGCGCAGAAGAATACGTACCAGCGAACTTGGGTCTCGCCAACCAAGTACAAGCACCTTCCTGATCCCAACAAAATCTCTCGTGTGAAGGGTGAACTGTACTTCCAAGCACTGGAGATCACAGGCAGCAAGGAAACAGATGGTCGTCTTGATAAGCCCAAGCCGAAATACAGCCTCAAGAAATTCTTCCGCGAAAAAGAACTCCCCGCACTGGATTCGCTCGCCAACAAAATCAGGGACGAAACGGGCAAGAACGTGGTGATTCGGTACCAGATGGATGGCGCAGGGCCACACAGAGACACGGAACTACTCAGGTTCATCAACGAAGAGTTCGACAGTTGCGGATGGCATCTACGATTTCAACCATCGAATTCTCCCATCACGAACGTGAAAGACGATGCGATATTCCCAGCGATGTCGAAACACGTGTCAGCACATCAAGGTAAGCACCACGGGAGTCGCATGTTCACCACTGATGCGTTGTGGGAAGCTTGCAAAACCTGTTGGGAGCAATTTGGGCTGGACAAGCTGGCGCGTGCGTATGTTCGTCACCATCAGATCGCCTACGCAATTTGTGCTGCGGAAGGAGGTGACGAATTTGTGACGGAGCGCAAGGGACTGAGCATGAATGTGCGGAAACAAACGTTCACTGAAACTGACAAGGACGGCAACGAGATTGGTGTGACTGTGTCTCACATGGACTTCGCGTTGGAGGAGGATGATGATGAGGCAACCAACACGACCACGAAGAAACCAACTGCAACAGGCAAGAAAGGCAAATCAGCTGGCTTCAAATACGCCAAGCCCGACATCAAAGGTATGTACAATGATGCGCTCAAGGTGATGGCTGTGAGTGGACTGCAGTGCCTGAAAACGAACCTACCAACAACCAGCAGCCTCATTCCGTTGCTGGAGAAGCAAATTGTTGAGACCATCAAGTGCAACAAGGAGACTGAACAACAGAATAAAGGCAAGAAGAGAAAGAAGCAACCCAGCAAGAGCAAAGCCGACATCATTGAGCCTCGCAACAGCAACAGCAAAGCCGAAGCAGCACCCACCATGAACACATTCGACGTGGCCATGTTCGCTGGCAAGGACGAGCATCACAGCAAAGCAGAGCAGGATGCCAACACAGCAGAGGTGTAGCTGCAAATTGTAGTAGTAGTAGTAGTAGTAGTAGTAGTAGTATATGTGTGAGGTACACCTGTGATTCGAATGGTTGTGTGCGCATCGTCTGCTTGATGGCATGGAGGATTGTGGTGTGATGTGTTGTGTTTGTGTTTTTTTGTGTTTTGTGATGAGTGATGTGATTTTTGCCACGAGGACCGTCACGTTGTGTTGTGGCGTGGTCCGCGTGTGTTGTGGCGTGGTCCGCGTGTGTTGTGGCGCGATTGGTGTGTGCTGCGCAGCCATCACGTTGTGTCGCGAAGCAAGGGCCACGTGCTGCGAGACGCACTCACGTCTTGTGTTGTGACTCGTGTTGCATGACGTGGAATCCGTTCCCTGTGACGTAGAAGACGGATCATTGAGAGTAAACACGAAATAGCTCTAAATATCCAATCGCCGTTTCTCCCAAAAGCAAGCAAACCAGTGGCAACAAGGGGCCAAAACTCCACAACTAGTGTTATCGTGACACCGTTTTACATTGAGTGCAGCTAGTACATACTGTTTTAAGATTGACGAAGATTCAAAACTACTTGTGGTTTAATTAATATTAAAGTGTGGAGGATGGCACGGCATGATGTTTGTAGCATGACATGGCATTGGTACATGGGTGGGTACGAGTATAAGTACGGGTATGAGCATGGCACAGGAGCGCGTTGCGTTCAAAAGTGGTTCATCGGAAGTGTTGCAACCTGGTTGGTCTTGACAGGAATCTATGGTACCGATACGCGCCAGTGCAGTGGTACGTAGCTCCGCGCGGGCCTTGGTTCTTGCTGCCTCCCCGAAAGCCGATCGTCCCGATACGAGCGGTGGCCGCAATAACAAGACTCCATGCGACACGCCGTGCATGGAATGGAGTACAGATATGGTGGGACAGAATGTATTGATACGAGTATGCAAGGGAGCAAGAGAGATCAGAGTGGAGCGAGCAGAGTAGCATGCTCTCTCTCTCTCCCACCTTCTCTGGCAAGGCGAGGAGCTCGGCATCCGCTGCGCTGCATCGATTCTCAAGCAGCGCATCACGTCGATGATGGTGCCGCCACAGAAGCTCCGTTCGAAGGATTTGCGGTCCCGTTTTGTGCATGGCTGGCAGCATTCCCCTTCGTAGTCCCAGGGGGTTGTGCCGCAGGTGCCACGTTCGCACCCAATGTATCCATCTGTCCACCACCATTGATGCTTGGAGCCGGAGGCGAGTTCGATGGGACGCTGGTGGGCGTGGCCGCGGGCGCCGTAGGATTCGGATTCATGTTCACTGGTGTTGGCACAATGCCATTGGTGGATGCATGCGGTTGTTGGGCACCGTCCGGCGGCTCGTCAACCATGAAGTCGGTCTCGCGTTCCTGATCGAACATCGTCAGAAAGTCCATCTCCATGGTCTCCTCGTCCATGTTGGGGTTGATCATGTTCCAGTCCATCCCGTCGAGCTGGATTGCCGGGGGTGTTGCTGGTGCAGCACCAGCGGCGGCCAGGCTGGTTGGCGCCCGCAACATGGGAGGCGCGTGCAGAACTTGGCCAACCCCGGAGTGCGCTGCCTGCGGAGCGATGGTGCCGCTGGCTGGTCGCGTCAGTGACACAGAATCTGCAACCATCCCAGCATGAGCCAACGCGCTGGCCTGCGCCTCGCGGTCTGCCAGATCCTTGTCCATCCGCGCTCGGTGTTCCGGCGCCGGCGGCTTGCTCGTTGCTCCCATCGCCGCGTTAGAGAAAATTCCGCCGCTGCCAGTGACGCTAGCACTGGGTGCCGCGCCAACATTGGTAGCCTGAGGCACGGCGGCAGGAGGGCCACTATGCACAATGCCATTTACCACGTTGGGGGCCACGGCGTGCTGCGCCGTTCCCGAGACCAGCTGCGGTGTGCTTGTGCTGTGCTGCAACGTGTGAGTACTCCTGGCGTGCGGCAATCCATTGGCGAGGTTATGTATCTGCGGATGACTGGTGGAGTGCTGCAATGGAGGTTGCAGGAGGACTGACTGAGAATTGGATTGCATCGCGGACATGGTCGTCGCAACGTTTGGCTGTGCCACGTTGCCGCCCATCAGTATGCCGAGTCCGGTTTGGGGTGTTGTGTTCTGCCCCTGCAAGTTCGCTGGCGACATGGACCGGAAATGTGCCGTCTGTGTCGTGTTGCCGCTGTGATGTTTGGAGCATCGTGGGCGTGCGGTGGAGACGAGTGGAGCGACAGGGCGGATCGAGCAATGATGGATACAAGTGTGAGTGCGTTGTTGCGTGCGTGTGCAAATTAGCTCATCGTATTTATTGGTCTGATGTGAAGAATGACACTGCGGGCACTCTGTAATGAACCATGCCGAAGTTATGTCGATTCAAGAATACAACCAATGTGACGAGCTGTGAAGAGCTCATCCCCATCTTCATTCTCACTCTGTTCAATGTTCTCCGGTCGTTTTCGCTTTTTCACACATGCGCATCCTCCTCAACGCATCCTCCACACGAACAAGCAAATAGACTGACATACATGCACGCAGATACAGATCAACGCAAGTCAGCGCAACAAAAGCGATAGCCATTCCAATGCGCATCACGAAAGTACGTACCCTGCCACCGCGGGCGTCAGCAACATGGCGGTGCCTGGTTGGTTGATGGGAGAATCCAGCGCGTAGACCGATCCGGGACTGGACGTGGGCGACACGTACGGTGATCCCAGACCGGGCGATCGCGTTCCACTGCTGCGTGGCGAGGCCTTGAGCTGCGGACTCGACGACCCCTTCTGCTTCGTGCGCTTCATTTGCAGGCACTGTTCCGGATGATCCCTGTGGAACTTTTCGTGCCTGTAGGCGCCGGAATCGGGGCCTCTGGTGACGCGCCGGAAGCCGTAGAGGTTGAGTTGCCTTTGGAAGGAGGTGATCTTGGTGTGCCGGAAGTACCTCGGCAAGACGTCCGTCACGAACTTGTCCTGGTCACGCACCGTGAACGCATCGCCGCTTGGCAGCCAGGAGACGATGTTGGGATCCTCCTTGCGCAGCATCTCCATGAGTTTCCGAGGGAAGGGATTGGAATGGCCCGTTGTCGTGGGCGAAGCTGATCCTGCAGACGAGGAGTTGTGGACGGGGGAGGCAGACGAGCCTCTCGTCTGGACCCTCCTACCTGACGAGGGTGATTTGCCGCCGGAGCTCTTCGTTCCCGTGGACGATGATCTGTCGTCGCCACTGAGAGCTGGCGAGACTGACACGCCTTGGGGGATCTTGATGACGCCGGCTGCCATGCCGTGCTGGATAGGCAGGACGACGGGACCTTGCTGCGATCCTGCGGGTGCCATGCCCGGCGATGGTTGTCCATTTTGTGCCATCGGCTGTCCATGCGCGTGTTGCTGCTGTTGCTGATGTGCCATGGCGAAGTTCTCTTGCAGAGAGTTGGCGGATGTGCTGTGCGACAGCGTCCCCGACATTGATGTTGGTTGGATGGGGGCGGGCTGGATCGGCTGATGTTGCGGCGGCATCGGTTGGCGCAGTGGCTGCTGCTGCTGTTGTTGTTGCGGCGGTGGTGGTTGCTGGAATGACATGACCGACGGTGCTGGCGGCATCGCGTTTTGCCCAGTGCCTGCACGAAAGCCGGCCATGTACATGGCGCGCAGCTTGTCCTCCATGGATGCCTCGGTGAGGCTGCCGCTGGTTGGAGCATTTCCAACTGCAATCATGCTGGGTCCATTCACCGCGATCTTCCTGTTTGCGGATTCAGTGTGCATCATGGCTTGGATCGTAGCGTTCATATCTTTCATGTCCAGCGTGTCCTTCGGAGTGGGCACAGCCGGTGCAGGTGCTATGGGTTGCGGCATGCTGGACATGTGCTGGTCTGCGAAGGTCCCGTGTTGTTGTTGTTGCTGCTGCTGTCGGGAAGGCGCCGCCGCTGTGTTTGGTGCTATCGTCGCCCCTCCCTGCTGCGGCGTTGCTGACGATGGAGCCGACGTCGCCATGAATGTTGCTGGTTGAGGTGCCAGCGGTGAGGGGCCCACAGCAGCTGAGGGAGGCATAGCCAACGGTCCAGGAGGATTGGGTCTCGACTGTGCATCGGCACCATTGGACGATGAGGAACCCGGGCCGTTGGCGGGATGCTGTGAGATGCCCTCGTTGGACATGCTCAGCGTGGGCGCTGGCGCCAAAGGTGCATGTCCAGGCATCGGTGGCTCACTCCCGTCTTCCTGCTTGATGCCGAGCATACTGAACACCATTCTGCCGGTCTAACGGCTGTTCCGCCTGATCGTCTGTCAATTGGTAGCGGGAAATTCGTGGAGTAGCTTGCTATCGGTGTGCGCCATGCACATTCACCAGAGACGGAGTGCAAGTGGTTGCGGGCAGAGTCTCCTGTTGCCGAAAAGAGATGCGCTTGTACGAGTGTCCGTGGGTGTGCGTCCGTGTGTGCGTATTGGCAATCGTAGGCACTCTGTGTATGAATGCGGCAATCAACCCTTTGGGGATTCAATTCTGCAGATCCTGATGCTGTGCTGCTTGCCAGTCCCGTCCCCAATCTCCTGCTTGGTGAATTGAATGACTTGAATAGCTTGAACGGTATGAATGGACCTGGTCTGAACTTGAGCAGGAGATGGTCCGGTATGCTCTTCCTTCCTTCCTTCCTTCGATCGCTATCCGCGCTACTATACTATTCGAGTGTACAATCCCGCACACAGCGCAAGGATTTATTGATTGGTCAGCTGATGCACTCCAACCGATGCCTTGCCTCTCTTTGGTATCAAACGATCGCGTATGAGTATAAAGTCTTGACCGTGCTGTTCTTGAGTGTGGAAGTCGCTGTGCGATGGAATGGCCTTCCAATGTGCTATTCTGCGTTTGATGAGTGTGGAGCGGCAGCTGCGCCTACTCCACTCTTGTGTCTGCTTCGATTCTTGCAGCCCAGCCCTTGCGGTTCCGTTTGCTGTCGCTACCATGCACTGTTGCGACAAGAGAGTTGCGTCTGTGTGGGCGATCTTTCGTGTGCTGTTTCGAACACGGGGCTATGATAGTCCCCCCACAAAGAGATGCGCCAAAAATCTGCCTTGTGCACAAAACGAGACACCAGAGTTGGCACGATTTTGGTCGGGGTGGCGACGAAATGAAACACGATACCAAATGCCGTGTTTGCGGAAGCTGGTGTCAACGCTGATGCTGATAATGTGAATGTTACACTGTCGCAATGGAATGGTTGCGGCGACAAGGACGACGTCGATTACAACGACAACGCCAATGACGATGACGATGATGATGTCTGTGTTGCTGACGAGAGGATGGGTGATGGATGGTGTGAGTGCGAGTTTGAGTTTGAGTTTGAGTTTGAGGTGATGTGCCCAGTGATGATGTCGCATCGTGAAGCGAGACGCGTTCTGTTTTTGTTAGTGCTGCGGCGTCTGGCAACAACAACTCGTTTGGCAGCGCGATGGGCGTGTTTGGTTGTCTTCTTCCTTTGTTGTGCTCGTGTTGTTGTTGGAGGTGATGGGACTGTGTTAGTCTCTTTTGCATTGACATCAAATCAAAGAGTGGACTGGAACGACCGTCGCAACAGTCGTCGTATCACGAAACGAGAAGGCACACCCGTGCTGCATGTGACACGGAAACGACATTGATTGTGTCCGAATCGGAGACAGGCCATTCGAGGCCAGTCGCGATCATGATGAGAGGTGGATGCTCGCCTGTCGTTTTAGTCGTCGTAGTCGTACAGTCGTCGCGCTCGCACAGCAATGGTTGCCCAATCAAGAGGCCCTGTTTCAGTCCTGGCGACATTCAGCGATAGTGTTGTCGCGCCAGCCTCTTCGTGACTCACCCCAACTCCCGCCAAGAACTGTTCGCACACAACTTCACACCAAAACACACGACTTGACAACAACGCACACAGGATGGAGAAACGCAGCAAAAAACAGACAAACAGATGAGGAACAAATGCAAGAAGGTGCGCAATGGAGGCAAGGTTGGCGTCGTTGGGGCGAGAGAAGCGGAGTTGAGCAGAACAGAGCAGCAGAATCTTCATTCCTCTCCGGTGTGGATGGAGAACATCACTCTCTCCGTATTTCCCTTGCGACATCACAGCGTGCACTTTTCACGATTGGCGATTGCAACCATTGGCACAAAAGCGATGTCGCCATCATCCAAAAGAGAGAAGAACAAATGATCGGCAAGGACTCCGATCGCTCATTCAAGATCAACACATCAACAACAGCAACAACAGCAACAACAACAACGACAGCAACATTGCTCACACTCGATGTACTTGCACCTGGAGTCGACCAGATCAGAGCACTCGATCACATCTTCGTTCCATCCAACATCTCTGCTACTTCGACTCACAAAAGCCGAGTCTCCTCATCAGTCCGCAAACTCCGAAATAAGTCTTCTTCCACATTCGAACACAGCCAAACACATTCGAACACATCCAAAAGACATCCAAGCGTGCTCGCCACAAACAACCAACCTGCGATTCTCGATCCGTGAACGTCTTCTAACTTGTTCCTTCTCAAAACATTCAGCCAAGAGGAAAACACGGGGGAACACGGTAATTTGTCCACTCACGACTCCACAAGCTCGTGATTGAGCTGAATCGAGTCGTGCTTTATGACGTAGTTCCTGTCAAGCGCTGAAGATGCGCGCCGGGCGTGCCTGATCCCGGAACGCCGCTCTCGCCCGATTCCCAATCGTGTGCTTGGTTAGTTGTGAGGTTCGCTTGTGCAAACGAGTGTCACTTTCGTGTCGTTTGGTGAACGGGCGTGATGCCGAAAACAAGCTTCAGAGTACTGCAACATGTTACATTGTTTCAATTCGAACAAATGTGTTCTTCATTTTTGGACAAGTCACGATTTCGTGTCGCATACACACAATATGCTAGCTCTTTCGATTATGTTTGAAATGTCCTACCACCAATCAAAAACATTGTGTACAAATATACGTAGAACAAGTACCAAGTTTGGCCTTGTTTGAGTTTTTGTGTCGGGGGACACAGGGGGTACACAGGAGAGACACAGGGGGTACACAGGGGGTACACAGGAGAGACACAGGAGAGACACAGGAGAGACACAGGAGAGACACAGGGGGTACACAGGGGGCACACAGGAGAGACACAGGGGGTACACAGGAGAGACACAGGGGGTACACAGGAGAGACACAGGGGGTACACAGGAGAGACACAGGGGGTACACAGGAGAGACACAGGAGAGACACAGGGGGTACACAGGAGAGACACAGGGGGTACACAGGAAAGACACAGGGGGTACACAGGAAAGACACAGGAGAGACACAGGAAAGACACAGGAGAGACACAGGAAAGACACAGGAGAGACACAGGGGGTACACAGGAGAGACACAGGGGGTACACAGGAGAGACACAGGGGGTACACAGGAGAGACACAGGAGAGACACAGGAGAGACACAGGGGGTACACAGGAGAGACACAGGAGAGACACAGGGGGTACACAGGGGGTACACAGGAGAGACACAGGGGGTACACAGGGGGTACACAGGAGAGACACAGGGGGTACACAGGAGAGACACAGGAGAGACACAGGAGAGACACAGGAGAGACACAGGGGGTACACAGGAGAGACACAGGGGGTACACAGGAGAGACACAGGGGGTACACAGGAGAGACACAGGGGGTACACAGGGGGTACACAGGAGAGACACAGGGGGTACACAGGAGAGACACAGGGGGTACACAGGAGAGACACAGGGGGTACACAGGAGAGACACAGGGGGTACACAGGAGAGACACAGGGGGTACACAGGAGAGACACAGGAGAGACACAGGGGGTACACAGGAGAGACACAGGGGGTACACAGGAAAGACACAGGGGGTACACAGGAAAGACACAGGGGGTACACAGGAAAGACACAGGGGGTACACAGGAAAGACACAGGGGGTACACAGGAAAGACACAGGGGGTACACAGGAAAGACACAGGAGAGACACAGGAGAGACACAGGAGAGACACAGGAGAGACACAGGGGGTACACAGGAGAGACACAGGAGAGACACAGGAGAGACACAGGGGGTACACAGGAGAGACACAGGAGAGACACAGGGGGTACACAGGAGAGACACAGGAGAGACACAGGGGGTACACAGGAGAGACACAGGGGGTACACAGGGGGTACACAGGAGAGACACAGGGGGTACACAGGAGAGACACAGGGGGTACACAGGAGAGACACAGGCGGTACACAGGAGAGACACAGGGGGTACACAGGAGAGACACAGGGGGTACACAGGAGAGACACAGGAGAGACACAGGAGAGACACAGGAGAGACACAGGGGGTACACAGGAGAGACACAGGGGGTACACAGGAGAGACACAGGCGGTACACAGGAGAGACACAGGGGGTACACAGGGGGTACACAGGGGGTACACAGGGGGGACACAGGGGGGACAGAGGGGGGACATTTTGGATGTTTTGGATGTGATCCAACGGCGAAGTTCTATCTTGTTGTGTTGCTTGGGTTTTGTTCCACAGAAGCCATTCGTTGCGCATCTGTGCGCATGGCAAACAGCAACCACGATAATGGCGAATGAATCTGCCTGTGTTTACAATACTTAGTAGCACAAAACGTCCAAATGTCTATGTGACATCCCATGGACACAAAGGCTTTGCATCAACTTCCAAGGCTAGTACATAATGTAGATCACCTGTACTACACAGAAAAAGTACAAGCCACATCATACATGTTTGTCATAGTCTTCACAGTATGCATTTAATTAATCCATAAAATATAGTATCTAATGAAGAGAATAAGTGCCTGATTTAGTCGTAGATATGTGCATCATCCATCTGTTGGCTCCAATTCCTTGCGTTGTGGGTCGTATTCCGACAGAACCTACATTGGAAAGGATAAATATCCTACATTATAACAAGATCAGCGTATTGAGGGCATTCCAATGGGTATACTACCAGCTTGCAAACATCTAGATCCATCTGGAAGAGACGCTGGTAACCAAATCTGTGAATCGTATGATACTGCACGGCACGCATCACACTGTACATTCTTCTTCATATCTATGCATTCCACAGACCGTTTGGAGCAATCCAACCATCCATATCACTCCAATCACACTCCAAAGAGTACATACATAGAGTGTGGAGTCCTAGATCCGTCAATGAGGGATCCAATTCTATGGATGCTAATATCACGCAATACTGCACAATGTTAGAACGAAATCAGGGATGGGATTCCGCACCGAAACGTAGAGTGATCAGATCGTTGTTGGGGTGAGGATGAGTGTTGTTATTGAGTATTATTCGTATGGTAGTATGAATGCGGGCGAGCTCACAAGATGGATTCTTGAGAACTGTGAGCATGAGAGAGACATGACAGGTCTCATGCAAATTGCAAGTGAAATTAACACGGAGACAACACGGCAAATGTGCGTGTTACTGCGTGAAGATGAGGTGCAAAAGGTCAATGAACAAAACACCGCAATAGCCCGTGTTGTGAATTACATCTTCTCACGATGTTGCTAGTAGTACGATCACACGATTGATCGTATTCACTTGAGAAGGTCTTGGTAAGATTCGCACATGTCACACCCAAGATCCAAGTCTGTCCTGATTGGGCAGATTGGTTCATCTTGGCAAGAAATCAATTTCCGCGACATTTTGGAACTGTGTTTGACGGGAAAACGATTCCTGCGACGCGAAATGCGACACAAATTTGACACAACGGATTTTCGACCAAAATTTCCGTTCGGAACGGAAAAGGTAAGAAAAGTGGAGATTTCTGATTGGTCGACGGGTGTCGCTATTGTTAGAGATTTAGCGTGCGCTAATACACAATAAGCATCACGGTAGACAACGTTCTAAGCATATGTCAACATACAATGTTGGTATTTTTGCATTCAAAGAAGCGTATCGCTTTGGATATACTCAAATGGGTGTGGTTGTGAAGTTTGAAGTCTTCGATCTGTCATGAAGGGATTGCTGTCTACAGATGCTGGTATGTCACAATGCTGAACGGTGATCATCGTGTTGTGCAGCGTTCTGAGAACATGTGCCTATGGCATGTCGACCATATTCCAATCCAATGCTTTGATGACTCCGAACACACTCCATAGAGCACGGATATGCAGCTTGATGCTGTGAATGCATCAGGAAGGCGTATCGAGATGCGCTCAGGTGATCCACTCGTCATGACACCGCTCAGTGCCACCTGCCATCACTATCCGTAGAATTGGATCACTTCCAAATGGATACACTATTTCAAACTTCATGGCTGTAGCTTTTGCAATCTACTTGGAGTGGTGCGGTTGATAGAATCTCTCAAGAAGGCCGGCCAAATCCATGGATAGGCAGAAGACTGTACAGCGCCATGCCCACCGCACAGGCCCGTCCCACGCAGAAATCCGTGATATCAGCATTCATTGAATTGGGTCCCTCCGTGACAGATCTAGGGCGGCAGCTCTATGCAATGGCTGACAGAACAGTTGGACCGGGTCAAGAAGTGGTCAATGGGTATGAATACAGAGGGCGTATCATCGTCCCGAGCTCGGGGCTGGGACTGGCACAATCTGAGGTGCTAAGCTTGTAGTTTCCCGATCTGATCGGCCAGGTGTCGCAGACCAAATCTTGGGCAATCCAGGTTCATGATATCATGGGAGACATACTCACATTCACAGAAGCAATGTGATCTGGATTGCTCATGGAGTGCAGTGACGGTTTGGTCACAGCTTGTAGAGGCGCAGATGGCGCAGGCATACACGCCAAGCATGGTGACAAAGCAGCCAGGCTGTGGATAACCCACTGCACACTGGCCACCAACAAGGTCATGAAATCGCACCGAGTGGAGCTGGCAGGCATTCACGGGGTCCTCGTCATGCTAGAGGTGATATGCGAGGCATGCCAAGTCACCCAAGGCAAAGCTGTGCCAGAGTGCAATACCGTGGGTGCTCTCAAGGATCTCGGCCGAGCTTGGAATTTATCCCCAGGGTCCGCAGATGCAGACCTGCAGAGAGCAGTTCATAATCAAAGTCATGAGCTCCCGATCGAGGTGCAAGGGCGGCACATAAAAGGGCACCAAGACAGCAGCAGGGCGTGGGCAGAGCTAGACGACTGGGCCCACCTCAACGTGGAAGCAGATCGACTCGCAGGGGCGGTGCGCGCTTCCCTGTCAGAGGAGTGCATTTACAGCTGCCATATCTGAGGGGAGCGAGCGTCATTCCACCGCCAATCCAAGCTGACGTCCATAGGATAGGACAACGTATCGGGGAGCAAGCCACTCGATAGGCGATTGGTATTCTTCAGGCGCGAAAGGTGTTCAGCAGCAGCGACCAGATACAGTGGGAAGTCATTGCAGGGGAGTTACAAGGCCCCAACCATTCCAAAAGGATTTTATCATTCAAACTCATTGCAGGAGAGGCGGCGAAAGGAAAATGCATGCAACCGTGGTGTCGAGATGTACATGTGAGTATACGTGAAGATGTACGTGTATATGTGCATCGTTCACCCGCTATTCTCTCATACACACTTGGACGGTATAACTATACTCGTTTCGATAGTATACTGTGATTCGTCAGAATTACAGGGGAAATGGAACACACGAAAAGGGGCAAGATTTCTGGAGGAAATTTGCAAATAACGATTTCTGAGAGAATCAGAAGATCGTCCGTCCATGCATCAATGGTACCAAGAGAATCTCGAGGTACTTCCCAACTAAACCTCAGATGACGATATCATCTGACAGACTACTGCATCACCAATGGAACGTGACATCTGGAGAGCAGAAGGACACCCACTGACGTCGACAGGATGTCAACATGTCACCACGTCAACAGCTGTCTCCAAGTCAGAGCAGGAGGCAAAGATCCGATGACCGAAGGGCATCAGCATCATGGATACTGAAGGTGAACTTCAAATGGTAAGTACTCATGGAGTAGAAGCCAGTACTGAATGAACAGAGTGTCGAATGCGGAGCACGCATTGAACACGGAGTATCGTGTAGCATGAGTACACGATGTTGAGAGAGAGAGAGAGAGAGAGAGAATACAGAGAGGAGCGAGAGAGGATCTCGCGTACCGACTCATAGTCGGAGACCGAATCTACGAAACAGATTGAAGCGCCGAGAGCATCGGGCAAGAGAACGAACGGACACCGAGAGTATTGGAGTGCCAACGTAATGAAATAGCAAACAGACGACTATCAACCAACACCATCTTCCACGTTCGTAGGTTACCGTGAGCGGAACTTGCCAACACGTTTATAAACGATATAGATCAGGGCGAGCCCGCGAATCGGATCGTGCGAGGAAGACGAACATCATTCAAGAGCAGCAGGCTGAATGAGCAAGGAAGAGGAATTGAAAGACATCCCTCTGTCCAATCCGACTATCAAGAGAGAAGAAGGTGCGAGTGAGACTCCACCACGAGAAGAGAAGGAAGCAGCCGTGGCTACTGTCCTATCAGGCGCAGAGGCAAGCGCGATCGACGAGACCGAAGAGGAACGGTCTGCAAGACTACATCGTAAGGAAAAGAGGATTCTCGAGGCGATCAAGCAAGAGGAGACTGGTGTGACGAAGAGCATTCGCACAGCCAAACAGGGTGGGAAAAGTGAGACACCACCAGGAGGAGAATTTGTGACGAAAACAATCTCTGCGCAACAACAGGCGAAATTCGAAAAAGTGACAACACAGAAACAGACGGAAATCAAGGGCGCGAGCGCACCAACGACGAAACAACGAACCAACATGGCGACATCAGCCAACGTGAACAAGCGACGCATCAAGGCACCTATGTTCAGCGGTGAACAGGAAGACTACAGCGCATGGGAGTCCCAAGCGAAGGCATACGCTCGTACACAGAAGACGAGAGACGTGATGTTGGGCAAGACCAAGGTGCCAACAATAAGCGAGATCGCGGCAGCCGCCGATGAAGACAAGGAAGCGATGGAGGAAATCTACGAGCTGGGATGCGACTGCTTCAGTGATCTGATCCTCATGATGGATGCAGAGAAAGGAAAGGGCAAGCAGGCCATCCAGTACATCAACCAATGCATCTCCGACGACTACCCTGAAGGAGACGCACACGGAGCGTGGAACGTTCTCGCAGAGAAGTTCCGACCATCCGATGCGGTGACGAAGATGAAACTCAAGCGCCAATTCAACAACGAAAAGATGAAGAGAGACACGGACCCCGACACCTACATCACGCAACTCGAGAGTCTACGATCGCGTCTCCACGATGTCAAGTATAAGATCTCGGACGAGGAAATGATCATGCAAATCCTCAGCACGGTGAGCAACGAATACAAAACTCACATCGTGAACTTCCAACACCAACTCACGTTCAATCCAGAGCTGGTTACCATCAACGCAATCAGAGGAGTACTCCGTACTGCATACGCCACGCACAGAGGAGGCAAAGCATACGTCGACGACTTCCAAGACAGCAACACGAAGAGCAACGATACCGGCTTCACAAGCACCAGTAACTTCAAGGGTACTTGTCACAACTGTGGCGTGTATGGCCATAGATCCGCCGATTGCCCAGAACGCAAGAAATCGAACAACAAGAAAAATAACAACAACAACAACAACAAGATGAACGGAAAGCGCAACAAGGGAAGCGGCTTCAAGGGCAAGTGCAACTACTGCGGCATCTTCGGACACCGCGAGGCGGAGTGCCAAAAGAAGAAGTTCAACGAGAAGAAGAAGGCCGACGAGCAAGCCAACGCGGCTACGGAAGGACACGACAAGAGCGGACACGAGATGGTACTCTCAGCAAAGGACATGCCGCTCTGCATGTTGGTGTCCGACGACTACATCGAAGACTCCTTCTTCGATAACTTCGAGTACGTCGGGAGTGACGACGAAGTGCAGGACGATGAGATCGTCCCAGAGTGGCTCAGTGAGGAGCCAATCATCCACGAGGTGGATCCAAGACGCGAAGTGAGCTACGAATGCTGCTTCAACGCGCACGACCTGATCGGTTCATACGGCAACGAAGCTGAGATGGACAACGAGGCCAACGATAGCGACATCGAAGAGGCCATGAGCGATGACGACGACGACGCCGACGAGGACGGCGCAGATGAAGACGACGAGGCGAACCGCGACGAGTTGCCTCCTCCTCAAGCTGGGAGATACGAGAGAACGGGAACCTTCATCAATCAAGGCGAAACGCGCCGCGCCGCGGCGCCGCCTCCTCCAGCGGCGGGGAACAACAGATCGGGCATCTTCGACGAGGATGACAGCGACGAATCCGAGGACAGCAATCATCCAGACGACAGCTTCAATCCAAACGAGCGTGTCGTCTACCCAGGGAATATCGACTTCCCACCAATCGAAGATCCCAACAGGTCCAACTACCTCCATCGTCATGACACCGTCCCATATGCAACAGAGACAGCATTGGTGATCCAGAAGCAACTCATCTTCGATGCAGTGATGGAAGCAGGAGTGAGCCTGTTCCCAGGAGTCGAACGAGGAGTACTCAGACCGATATGGGTTAACATGATGGAATCCATCCTATCCGAGAACTTTAGATCGATTGAAGAGATTCTCGCCAATTCGGTTGTGATCAATCGCATACTGGAAGTAGCCGAGACAGAGACGATCCCAGAGACGGATCTTCATTACATCCTTGGAGGATGTATGCGCGTACTCTTACGCGAGCGTCCACGCGTCCACCCATACGATCCTGTTACAGGATCACATCGAAGCAACACGATTCCATCAGACTACGCGCAACTACCCGATGACATGGATGACGGAGATCATCATCCTCCATACAACGAAGATGGAGTCCACGAAGACGACGATGACGGCAGCTTCAACGACGAGATAGCTGCGGCAGCTGTGGAGCAACTCCACGAGCTGAGCACCAAGTACAAGGACAAGGTCAACAAGGACACCTGGCTCGCCGATAGCGGAGCTTCGTGTCACATCGTCAACTCTGACGCCGCTCTATTCAACGTGCGGCACATCAAGTCCTTCGTCCAAGTGGGAGACAGCACAAAGCTAGACTCTCCCAAGATGGGATCCATTCGCTTGAAAATCAAACAGCGAGACAACACTGGCCACATCATCCGACTCGATGATGTGAAGTACACACCCAAGATGGCGGTGAACCTTTTCTCCACGAACAAGGCTCTGTACAACGGTTACCAGCTTGGTAACAACGGCATTCTGATGGACATCATCAACGGATCCAGAACGAAGATCGTGTTCGATCGAGTCTTCCCTACATCCAACGGATTCATCACGGGAGTGCAGATGCATCCCATCATGCCAACAGACGACGACAAGGCTTGCACAGCCATCGTCAAGAATCCATCCAAGGAGATCAGCGCGGTGAACCTGCACCGAATGCTCGGCCACGCGCCACTCGAGACCATGAAGCGGACGGCCACTCAGTACGGATGGAAAATCATCGGCGAGATGCCAGTATGTCGCGACTGCGCGGTCGCGAACGCAAGAGTGAAGAACATCTCAAAGGCGACGATCCCAAGAGCAACTCGCCGTGGCGAACGGTTCTTCATTGACATTAGTTACACTAAACACATAAGCTTCGGAGATAAACGCTACTGGACCCTGATCGTGGACGACTGCACGGATCACTGCTGGAGTTTCTTTCTCAAGAACAAGAGTGATCAACCAGGATACATCAAACGATTCGTCCAGACGATCAAGTCACAGACCGGTGACCAACAGATCATCTTCCGAGGTGACAACAGCGGAGAGAACAAATCCACGGAGGATATTCTCATCGATGCAGGACTGAACGTGAAATTCGAATACACGGCATCGAACACGCCGCAACAGAACGGCAGAGTGGAACGCAAGTTCGCGTACCTCTACACCAAGATCCGCTCCATGCTCAACGGAGCACAGCTCGACGAAGAGTATAGGCATGGCCTGTGGGCAGCAGCTGCTAGCACTGCCACCGCCATCGCCAACATCACTGTAGCGAAGAACCAGAAGGAGTCACCACATCGACAATTCTTTGGCAACGATCCACCATATGCGGATGCACTCCGCACGTTTGGAGAGGTGGGTGTTGTGAAGACTACCTACGGCGGGATCACCGCCAAACTCAAGAACAGAGGAGAAGAGATGGTGTTCATTGGATATGCACACCAACACGCATCAGGGGTCTACAACATGTACAGACCATCGACCAAGTCACTCATCTGTTCACGGGACATCAAGTGGCTCAACCAATCATACGGACAGTTCCGTGGCTGGGCACCAGCACCAAACATATCCAACGAAACAGGAACAACGGACGCAGACGGCTTCACAACCATCGGACGGAAGGGAGCAACGCCAAGGACGGCAACGCGTCAAACATCAGAAGCGAAGAGAGTATCTTTCGCTGACAGCAACAGGTACTACATCCTATCAGACAGCGATGATGAGGATAATGAGGACGACGGAGTAGTGACTCAAGTAATCCGACATAACGAGGAGGATCGGAGCGAATCCAATCATGAGGATGATGAGATCCTACCATCCGGCGACGAAGCCGATGATGACACAGGCGTCACTCCTCCGAACACACCAGCAAGGTCTACACATAATACACCATCCAGATCTCCACCAAGCAAACCAAGCAAGCATGACATAGCCAGAAAGGAGAGGATCCGACGTCACGAAGCACGAGGCAGGAAGGGAGAAGCTAATCCCAAGTCAGCTGCAGGGAAGAGTATTCCCAGAGCTCTGCGTGAGCTCGCAGACTTCAACGAACGAGGTCGAAAGGAAGAAGGCTATGAGAGCGATCCATCGTCCAATGAGGCGAGCGACGAACTCAGCGACGAGATGATCGACGACTCTAACAACGAAACCACAGATGACGAAGAAATCGAAGACGAAGATGAAGAGATCGAGATCACTCATCATAGCACAACAGGACTATACGGAATGAATGCAATCATTACCGAATCACCAGCGATCGACATCGGACTGTCGATGCAGGACGAGAACAAGGAACCAGAGAAGCATATCGAACCTACAACGTTCAACGGAGCCTTCAATCACCCAGATCCTATCCACCGGAAGGGATATCGAGCAGCCATCAAGAAGGAGTTCGACTCCATGGATACACGCAAGGTGTATAGCAAGATCAAACGAGACGCCATCCCACGCGGCCGCAGATGCTGCAAGTGCAAATGGGTCTTCAAGCTGAAGCGTGACGGTACGCATCGAGCGCGGCTCGTTGCATGTGGCTATTCACAAGTCGCAGGAGTAGACTTCCAAGAGCATTACTCACCCGTCATCCATGACGTGACCTATCGGGTCATGATGGTGATCATGCTAATCAAGAAGATGGACTGCGCACTCGTCGATGTCGTAACGGCATTCCTACATGGAGACCTCGACGAGGAGATCTACATGAACTGTCCCAACGGGATGGATCATCAACCAGACGAAGCCCTGACCCTACACAAGCCAATCTACGGACTTGTGCAGAGCGCCAGGCAATGGTTCAAGATGTTGGTATCGACCCTCAAGAATATCAACTTCGAACAGAGCGCAGCAGACCCGTGCCTGTTCTACAGGAAGACGAACGAAGGAAGCATGATCGTGGCCATCTACGTGGACGATTGCTTCTGTTGCAGAGACTCCAAGGCACTGGAGACATTCCTGAAGGACATCCAAGGCAGCAAATTCAAGGTAACGATCGAGCGTGGACTCGGAGACTACCTCAGCTGCAACATTGAACTGAACCATGACAAGACTAGAGCGACATTACGTCAACCACATCTCATCCGACACCTCATCGAAGAGTTCGGAACCAAGGTTGAGAAGATGCAACGCTATGGGACACCGGGAACCCCGGGTCAAATCATCGTACGACCATCCAAAGATAACGGACTACAGAAGGTCGGACCGGAAGAACATGCCGAATATCGCCGAGGCGTCGGTATGCTACTCTTCCTCATCAAACACTCGCGACCAGATATTGCGAACCCTGTGAGGGAACTCTCCAAGGTATTGATCGGGCCCACCAAGGCCGCAATGAAGGAGATGTATCAGATCATCAAGTATGTGATCGATACGAAGGACTATGGATTGAAGATCCATCCAGCACGTCCAGACGACGACGGCTGGGACATGGAGCTCTTCTGCGACAGCGAATATGCAGGAGACAAGAACACGAGAATCAGCGTAGGGGGATTCATCCTATACCTGTGCAAGGTGCCAATCCTTTGGCGATCCAAGGCACAGAAGGCCGTCACACTCAGCTCATCCGAAGCAGAATACGTTGCCCTTTCCGAAGCGGCAAAGGAAATCTTCTTCGTTGTGCAGCTACTCGAAAGTGTGGGCGTCCCAGTGAAGACACCGATCAAGGTCCGTGTGGACAACATCGGAGCGATCTTCATCGCCAAGAACCCATCAACATCCCAACAATCGCGGCACATAGACGTGCGCCATCACTACGTGAGGAACATGGTAATCAACAAAACCATCGAAATCATTTTTGTCAAATCCGAGCAGAACACAAGCGACGGATTCACCAAGAACATCAAGGCCGACTTGCAACGTGAACATGAGAAGTCGTACCTTGACACATCGAGAACATTCGAATGACCGAATGCACACAGGAAGGGTGTCGAGATGTACATGTGAGTATATGTCAAGATGTACGTGTATATGTGCATCGTTCACCCGTTATTCTCTCATACACACTTGGACGGTATAACTATACTCGTTTCGATAGTATACTGTGATTCGTCAGAATTACAGGGGAAATGGAACACACGAAAAGGGGCAAGATTTCTGGAGGAAATTTGCAAATAACGATTTCTGAGAGAATCAGAAGATCGTCCGTCCATGCATCAATGGTACCAAGAGAATCTCGAGGTACTTCCCAACTAAACCTCAGATGACGATATCATCTGACAGACTACTGCATCACCAATGGAACGTGACATCTGGAGAGCAGAAGGACACCCACTGACGTTGACAGGATGTCAACATGTCACCACGTCAACAGCTGTCTCCAAGTCAGAGCAGGAGGCAAAGATCCGATGACCGAAGGGCATCAGCATCATGGATACTGAAGGTGAACTTCAAATGGTAAGTACTCATGGAGTAGAAGCCAGTACTGAATGAACAGAGTGTCGAACGCGGAGCACGCATTGAACACGGAGTATCGTGTAGCATGAGCACACGATGTTGAGAGAGAGAGAGAGAGAGAGAGAGAGAATACAGAGAGGAGCGAGAGAGGATCTCGCATACCGACTCATAGTCGGAGTCTGAATCTACGAAACAGATTGAAGCGCCAAGAGCATTGGGCAAGAGAACGAACGGACACTGAGAGTATCGGAGTGCCAACATAATGAAATAGCAAACAGACGACTATCAACCAACACCATCTTCCACGTTCGTAGGTTACCGTGAGCGGAACTTGCCAACAGACCCAAACCGAACTCACCAACTCGGAGCCGGCTGGTCCTCATTTCAGGAACTACAAGGCGGCGTCCCAAGACGAAACCCTGGCTGAAGTCGACATGGCCATCCGAGAGATCCCATACCAAACAGGTATCTCTCTACGGGAATGGCAGCGCATCACAGATGTGGAGATCTTGGAAAAGGTACAAGTGTTTAGCATCGAAAAAATGTGCACGATCCAATTGATGGACGCACAATTCAACTTCAACAACAAAAGGTTGGGCAGGCAAATGATGGCCACCGCAGAAGCCACCCGATGGCTTTCGGACTTCCAGTTTGGAAGCAGGAAGAACCGGTCGGCGATCAGTGCCGCCTTGAATAAGCACGTGAGCATTGACATCGGAAGACAGCGCAGAAATCCCATATGGTTTTGCTCCGACGACGCCAAATCTTGCTATGACCGTATCGTTCCAAACTTTGCTGCGGCGGTGATGATAGCAGCAGGGGCGAACCCAGCAGCAACTCGGTGCATGTTCTGCACCCTCAGAGACGCTCAGAACAGGATCAGCACAGCCTTCGGGGTTTCAGAAAGATCCTACGGCAGCGGTCCCAATTGCAGTATGCACAGCATCGGACAAGGTAACGGAGCGGGCCCAGCGATATGGGCAGTGATAAGCTCTGTGACGTTCAAGGCTATGGAGCTCAGGGGTCACAAACAAACCATCAGCTACCCTGACGCAGGCGGCAGTTTCGATGTCCTGGGGTCCGCATTCGTGGACGATACCGATCTGGTGATGCTTGGCAACGACGATGGACGAGAAGCCGATAAGTTCGCCAGCATCGTACACGATTGGAGCGGGCTACTAAGGGTGACCGGAGGAGCCATTGTGCCCAACAAGTCAGCATGGTGGGCGATACGCCCCAAATTCTCGGCAGGTGAATGAAAGTGGTGCGATGACGCGAGCGACGAGGTGATCGTCATCACGGACGGCGATGGACGGCAGCAGCCTATCTCGCGCAAGTTCATGGACAGTCCCCTGTTCACGCTGGGAGTGTTTCTGAACTTCGACGGCGACGATGCTCAGCAGGCGCAAGCCCTGCGGCAGCGGGCGAAAGACTTCGCAGGCAAAATTCGGCGGTCTCAGCTTTTGGCGGCCGATGCGAGGTCAGCTCTCACGCTCAGGTTTATCAAGTCGATCGAGTACGTCATGGGCATCACGCAGCTCACGGCTGAGCAATGGCGAAGGATCATGGCGCCCGCCCTGCTAGCCTCCTTACCAAAGATGGGATGCTTAAGGACCTTCCCCAGGGACCTGGTGTACGCACCGGTGTCACTTGGAGGGTTTGGTATCCCTAACCCGGTGCATCGACAGCTCAAAAAATAAATCCAAATGGCGTTCAACGAGGTCCATGGAGACACCTCCACCGGTAGAATGATAGTGTGCTCCATACAGGCACTCAAACAGGAGCTGGGGGTGGGTGGTTCCCTTTTCTCGCGTCCCTATGACCTGATGCGTCGCTGCGTGACGCTGTGTTGGGTGGCTGAGGTGTGGAGACAGCTCCAAGACTCGGGACTGGGGATCCTCGAAACCACGTGTAGCCCACGCACTCTCCGTGAAGGGGACAGGTTTCTGATGGACATCTGGATCGCCCAAGGAATCAAAGGTGCACAACTCCACCACATGAACATGTGCAGGCAGCGATTGGGAGTCGTGCGGCTCTCAGATATCGTGGATGCCGCGGGAGTGTCCATAGCGGTCGACGTGATGAAAGGCCAGCCCGCCCCTGCAGGTGTCAAACAGTGGGCCCAGCTACCAACCGCTCTGCCCAGCGGCTGGTGGAAGGAGTGGCGAGGATGGTGCAAAACCCTGTGCTACCGAGGACGGCTCCTCCTCCGCACACTCGGTAAGTGGTGTCATGACGATGACTCATGGCGATGGTGGAAGTCAGCTCTGACTGACGAGATCTACGACACAAACCATCAGCCTCCGTTGGTCTATCGGCGAACACAACGGCGACGGACAAGAACGTCCAAGTACCAGCTGTGAGGCACTGTATCGGAGCTCCCAGAGTTAAGGCATCGGATATCAATTGCGGTTGCTGACAATGGTATCAAGTGGGACGGTAGAATCGGACTCACTCAGGACATGGCCGAGCCTACACCTCCCTACGATCCAGTTAAGGACCTCGGTGGAGACGCCAATTTCGATCAGATGCTCACGGCAGCAAACGAAGGCACACTGCTCCTCGTCAGCGACGGGTCCTTCAAGGACGCACGCGGGACTTCGAGCTCCATCATGTTCGACACCAGCTCACAGCGTCACGTGGCATGCGATACCTTCGTGCCAGGCTCAGCCGTAGTGCACAGCGCCTTTCGCAGTGAACTGGCGGGTATATGGGCGTCTCTCGAAATGTTGGCCATGATACCTGGGCTGGACGACGACTGCTCAGCCACCATCGCACTTGACGGGTCCCAAGCGCTTCACCAGGCGCAAGAGGATTACATGCCCCCAGTCGACGTGACTGGAACATCCTGGTGGAGATCCGCCGCCTCAGGCGAGGAATCAAGGCCAGACTGAGGTGGGAATGGGTTCGTGGACACCAGGATGATACGGACAAAGAGCTCAATATCCTGGAGAAGCTCAACGTGGAATGTGATAAGAGAGCCAAAGCCTTCTGGCTCATGAGTGTCTCCTGTTGGCAGGTGCGCCAATGGCGATCGTCGACTAAACGGTGAACGCTGGAGGTCTACGGCAAGCACTACTCCTACGTGGGGCAGAGATGTATAAGGCGCTGCAATCGGCGTCGTCTGTTGCCTACTGGACCAACAAACTTGAGTGGTCCATGGCCATGGCAACAACGGTGGACTGGGAATCATATCAAGGATCCCGAGCGTCAAAGAAAAGGCAGGAGACATCGAAATTCATGACGAAGTGGTCATCCGGATTCGTGGGTGTGGGACGAAAGCTGCGGCAGATGGGGCAACAAGAGAGCTCCCGTTGTAAGTTCTGCGACCAGGAGGAGACCACCCATCACGCGCTGCAATGCCAAGAGCACGAGTCGGCGTGGACTGACACGACCGAAGCCCTTCTAAATTGTATGCGGGAGGTCGGCACAGCCCCTCGGCTGGTGGCAGGCATGCGCACAGGATTGGTGAAGTGGCGACGGCATCAGGCAACCCTGGCATTCAAGGCAATGTGGGCTGGTACCCCCTCTTCTTGGGGTTTCCTACGCAAATACTGGAGATGCTTGCAGGTCCAATGGATGCAGTCGCATGACTGTCGATTCCCCACGGATGAAGCCTGGGCAAAAGAGGTGATCTAGTGGGTGTGGAAAGTCCCATGGGAAGTATGGAAAGCGCGCAACAAGAAGGTACATGACAAGGAGCAACACCCGTCCCTGGCCAACCTCCGCAGACAGGTCCGACGGATGGCAAGTGGGGCAAGTCAGGATATGACAGAGTCAGAACTAGCGCTCCTCCGAGAGGGCCAGCAGATTGAATACGGAACGGAGTTGCAGATGCGGCAGTGGATGCGTGGTATGGTGGGAGTCCAAACAGAAGTTTCCGTGTGATGGCGAACGATGCAACAAGAGGGTCATCTGATGCTCCATTGGTTGGGCCTATCGTAACGGGTATCTGACGGCTCGTTCGAGACCAGGCCCTACGGGGCCGGTGGAGGCAAGGGTAAAGCCTACAGAGCACATATATATCGTAATCCATGAGTTATTATTATTATTGTTGGACCTACTGGAGGGTGGAAATTATGTGTTGAACAATTGCAACTTCTGATGTCCATCCTGCAAGCTTGGTGGACGCTTGTGTGTTGCGATGTGAAGCAGGGAAAAGATTTGGTGCAATGGGAAGTAGTGCAAGCCATCATGTGCGGAAGAACACAACAATGTTGATGGGTGCAAGAACAAGCCACCCGAAGGACGGAAAACGTCACGGAAACTCGCAAATCGTTGCACACAAGTCGATCCCGTTTGGCGCTGTTGTTGTGCGCAATCGCCGGAAGCGGCAGTCCGAGTGAAGCAGGCGGAGAGCAACGGTACCCGAACATAGAGATATCGAACAACAAATGAAAGCAACAACGGAGCATTCAAATTGAAACAATCCTAGTTTACCGCAGCTTACGTGGAACAGCAAAAATAAATAGATATTGTGCGTCAAGACCATGTGCCAAGGCCGGCACGCGACAAGCAAGGATCGCCAAAGCCAAAAATCACCGGATATGAAAAAAGTGGAGGCGTTTGGCGCAGCCGGCGTAGTCGTCAAACGACTCCAGAGTCAAATGAGGTTCAATTTGCATCCACAGTCGTTTGGAAGGTCCCATTTGACTCTGGAGTCGAGCTACGTAGAGTTTGTCTCCACAGACATGAAAACCCTCATTATGGATATCCATAATGATTTTGGCCTGGTACTGGCCTACGTAGCTTGCGTCCGGACGCAAATTGGACGCTCAGTTTGCGTCCCCACGCAAATTGGGCCAATTTGCGTCCGGACGCAAGCGGCGACTCAACGGACTCGCCCAAATACGCTTTATGAGAAGCCGTTTTTTTTTTAAATCCTCTTGCACTGGCCAGCTCGACTCACGACATGCCTCATGTCTTAAATTTATAATAATCGTTGCAGTTGTGGGAATTGAACAAACAATGATCATGCGTCGTGCGTCACCCTCCTTGTCGTGTCGCACCGTTGCTGTGATTTTGCATTTGCTGTCATCGTGGGTTGATGTTTCGCATGCACTCACACACACCTGTTCCGCCAATTCCGTTGCTTTCACTGTTGCTCGTGGATACTCGCCAACGAAATCCACAACCTCGTCGTTTCTCCATCGCCACTCCACTGATCTTCCCATCACACACATCACTTCCCCATCTTCCTCCACATCAACACATGTTCAACATGCACTTGCAATCTGCCCATCCCACACTTCGACATGCCAACATTGCAATGACACTCGCTTCTTCTGCTGTTGCAAAACACAATTGAAGCATGTCTTCTTTCCAGTTCTCACAAAAAACAGCAGCAGCACACTCGAGCAACTTCCACCCCAGCAACGGACAGCATCATCAATACAAACAACTCACCAAACCAACAGCACCGTACTCAATCAACTTCCACCCCAGCAACAGACAGCATCATCAATACAAACAACTCACCAAACCAACAGCAGCAGCACCGTGCTCGATCAACTTCCACTCCAGCGACGGACAGCATCATCAATGCAAACGACTCACCAAACCAACGGCACCGTGCTCAATCAACTTCCACCCCAGTGATGGACAGCATCATCAATGCAAACAACTCACCAAACCAACGGCACCGTACTCGATCAACTTCCACCCCAGCAACGGACAGCATCATCAATGCTAACAACTCACCAAACCAACAGCACCATGCTCGATCAACTTCCACCCCAGCAACGGACAGCATCATCAATGCAAACAACTCACCAAACCAACAGCAGCATGCTCGATCAACTTCCACCCCAGCAACGGACAGCATCATCAATGCGCACAACTTACCAAACCAACAGCAGCATGCTCGATCAACTTCCACTCCGGTGACAGACAGCATCATCAATGCGAACAAGTCACCAAACCAACGGCAGCAGCACCGTGCTCGATCAACTTCCACTCCAGCAACGGACAGCATCATCAATGCAAACAACTCACCAAACCAACAGCACCGTGCTCGATCAACTTCCACTCCGGTGACAGACAGCATCATCAATGCAAACAACTCACCAAACCAACAGCACCGTACTCAATCAACTTCCACCCCAGTGATGGACAGCATCATCAATGCTAACAACTCACCAAACCAACAGCACCGTGCTCGATCAACTTCCACTCCGGTGACAGACAGCATCATCAATGCGCACAACTTACCAAACCAACAGCAGCATGCTCGATCAGCTTCCACTCCGGCGACAGACAGCATCATCAATGCGAACAAGTCACCAAACCAACGGCAGCAGCACCGTGCTCGATCAACTTCCACTCCAGCAACGGACAGCATCATCAATGCAAACAACTCACCAAACCAACGGCAGCATGCTCGATCAACTTCCACTCCGGTGACAGACAGCATCATCAATGCGAACAAGTCACCAAACCAACAGCACCATGCTCGATCAACTTCCACTCCGGTGACAGACAGCATCATCAATGCAAACAAGTCACCAAACCAACGGCACCGTGCTCGATCAACTTCCACTCCGGTGACAGACAGCATCATCAATGCTAACAACTCACCAAACCAACAGCAGCAGCACCGTGCTCGATCAACTTCCACTCCGGTGGCAGACAGCATCATCAATACAAACAACTCACCAAACCAACAGCATCGTGCTCGATCAACTTCCACCCCAGCAACGGACAGCATCATCAATACAAACAACTCACCAAACCAACAGCAGCATGCTCGATCAACTTCCACTCCAGCAACGGACAGCATCATCAATGCTAACAAGTCACCAAACCAACAGCACCGTGCTCGATCAACTTCCACCCCAGTGACAGACAGCATCATCAATGCGAACAACTCACCAAACCAACGGCACCGTGCTCGATCAACTTCCATCCCAGTGATGGACAGCATCATCAATGCGAACAACTCACCAAACCAACGGCACCGTACTCGATCAACTTCCACCCCAGCAACGGACAGCATCATCAATGCAAACAACTCACCAAACCAACAGCACCGTGCTCGATCAACTTCCACCCCAGTGACAGACAGCATCATCAATGCGAACAACTCACCAAACCAACGGCACCGTGCTCAATCAACTTCCACCCCAGTGATGGACAGCATCATCAATGCTAACAAGTCACCAAACCAACGGCACCATACTCGATCAACTTCCACTCCGGTGACAGACAGCATCATCAATGCGAACAACTCACCAAACCAACAGCACCGTGCTCGATCAACTTCCACCCCAGTGACAGACAGCATCATCAATGCGAACAACTCACCAAACCAACGGCACCGTGCTCGATCAACTTCCATCCCAGTGATGGACAGCATCATCAATGCGCACAACTCACCAAACCAACGGCACCGTGCTCGATCAACTTCCACTCCGGTGACAGACAGCATCATCAATGCGAACAACTCACCAAACCAACAGCACCGTGCTCGATTAACTTCCATCCCAGTGACAGACAGCATCATCAATGCAAACAACTCACCAAACCAACAGCAGCAGCAGCATGCTCGATCAACTTCCACTCCGGTGACAGACAGCATCATCAATGCGAACAAGTCACCAAACCAACAGCACCGTGCTCGATCAACTTCCACTCCGGTGACAGACAGCATCATCAATGCGAGCACCTACGGGCAGGGTGTCAGCACTGGCGCATTCAGCATGCATAATGCAACACAGGACCCAAATCCACAGCCAGCCACAGCACCTGCCGATGGTGACATCCATCAAGTGTCCCAGAGTCCACCTCGACATATTTCAGTTGCGCCAAACCAATCCTTGATTGGTGTTGCCACTGGCCTCGGTGTATGCCTCAACAGTGGCAACGACAACACCAGCAACAACAATGTTGACCACAACAATGCCAACGCCAACTCCGACAATGATGACAATGGCAATGTTGGCTTCAATATTGACAGCATAAGCAATGGAGATGACAACGGTAATGGAGATGAAAATGGCAATGATGGCTACCTTGTCACTTTGCCTTCGCAGACTCTCCATGACAACAACGCCTCTGGAATCAAAACTATGCCGATGAAGTGGGACCTTCTGCCTTGGCGTACAGCCAAATTCTCTGTCTCCGTCAGCGCTGCACAGCGGCTTTGCCACAAGCTCATGGTGGCTGAGGTTCTTCAGATTCGTGCTCGTGCAGTACTCAACACCAAGAAACACAACCCAACCACAGATGACTTCACAAAGTTTGTCTTCGGAGACCACTCCATCATCTTCTCTTCAGCCTTTGGTCCAGCAGGGTTGGGCATGGGGTTCAAGAACTTTGTGCAGTTCATGGTTGGCTTCACAACTCAGGCATGCTTCAATCTGTCGGTGAAGGAGATGTACTCCACCAAAATTCTGCAAACTGGCAGTGGATTTCCAACCAGGGAGGAGTACATGCAGGCATGGGACCTCATTTCAGATGATGGTGAAGTACCAGAAAGTGACCGACCAACTTACCTATGGTTCACTCTGGAGAAGTGCTGCAATGAAGTCCTCGATCACATGGTGCTACGAAACATGACATCCGAGAGGTACATCACCCTTGACGATGACAAAGTCCAATGCGGAAGTCGTGGCAGCAAGAGCAACCTTCGCAGAGTACGACACATCCAAAAAAATCGGTTTGGGTACGTGTGCGATGATCATCACAATGGTTGAGTTGGCCGTGTGTTTCGTTTCTCTGTGAAGTTCCAGTCAGTTGTATCCATACTCTCAACCTATTTTCTTTTCTTGCATTCCACTCTCCTTCTATTCTTTCTCAGCCTTGTTGCCAACACAATGGCATTCACCTGTTCAGGTATGCCATGTGGTCTGTTCTGGCTCAGGAAATCTCAAGGTGGAGACACGAAGTTGACACTGGATGCCATCAAGCAGCAGCTTGGGAAGGGAATGATGTGGCTGGAGGATGTCACCGTCTTATTCGATCGAGGCTACAGCTGCGAAGAGATAGTCAAGAACCTCATCGAAGTTGGAGCTGATATCCTCAGCACCCACAAGCGTGACGGATACCTCCCATTTGATTTTGGTCAACGTGAACGGAGACCGAAAGGTCAAATGGATCTTCGGATGAAAGGGATACCGTACGTTTGGATTGCTTCCACTGACAAGATACCAAACAAGGTATTGACATGCCATGCCATGAGGGACAACGGAAAGATGGTGGTTGGGGTTGAGACCAAGAGGGGTGGCTTTGAGTGGGACCTGACTCTTGTCAACTTTGCGGACGAGAAGCTGTACAACAACCTTGTCAACGCTCCTCCTGATGCAGACCTGAGGACGTCTTCCTTTCCCCAATACTTCGTGCCATTTGCCTACAACTATGGTACATCCCATGCAGTGCAAGAAGGAGAGAGGAATTTGGCGCATGCTGATCATCTCTTCCTTGCAGCTGAAGGTGGAGACGAAAGACGAGATGCCATGACCCAGGTCCACGTTGCCACAGAGGAATTAAGGCGCCGACGGGAAGCGGCCAAGGCAAGATGGTCGTCACACATCCACGACCTTCAGGTTGAGGGACTGACATGTGCCCAACGTGACCCACTCTGGTTCATGCTACGGAAGTTCGCACTCACAAGCTCATCAACATACAAGCTCATTTCGACTATTCTTCAATCAGAGGAGTGGGTTGACAGAGCCAACATGAGCACCTTCGATATTGCAGCATGGAAGACAGTTGCAGAGTATCTTGGGATCGACCATGGCGCAAAATTGGGAGACCTTGATCGAACTAAGAAAATGCGGAAGATCAACGACAGGGCCCATTCGGTGTACAAGGCGCTGACAGAGAACAGCATCGACTCGGCTGCTTTGGAAGAGAAGATGCTCGACGCGTTGAGCAAACGTGCAGAATCGGTTCCTGACTCGGACAGTGCCACCAGTGCCTCTCATGAGGATGATTCAGCTCCAGGCAACACACTGTCGGATGAGCAGATACTGCTACATGCATTACTCTGTGACCACAGTGTGTTGTCTCAAGCAGCAGCTGAGGAAGAAATCCGAGCATTGGTCGGGCTCTTCTATGGTGACAACAACTCTCGTGGACTGGGCACGTTGCTATCAAAACTGAAGAAGATCCTACAAATGAAGTGCAAGTTTCATCGACGATACTGCCTCATGACTACAACAATGCTGAAATCAATCCACACCAAAAGATATCCAGCATCCAGGAGGGAAAAGATTGCTGCTGCGGACCTCCGGAGAATGCTGGTCAAACAAGACCAAGCACAGCCGTCCGCACCTGCGAACACTTCTCAGCCATGCAACAACAGGACGGAGTCGGAGGATGCAGGTACCAACAAATACCTGCAGGAGCTGCAGATGCGCCTCATGCAACAGGTGCTGTCCTCCTGGTATATGAAGCCCCGCAAGGGTGAAGAGGGAGAACCAATCCAGCTCGGGTTAGACAACGAAGACCCTTTGATGGAAGAGGTGATGACACATGCCAACATTTGTGGGCCCAACACTCGACTGAAAGCTGCATTCAGTGCTGGGCTGGTGAGGCATCCTGACCAGCCTTATGCTCGAGCATCAGTGGACTTTCTTGCAGTTGTGGGAGAATCTGGCAGTGAACTACAAGAAAAGGTGTTCGTGGTCGAAATGAAAACTCGAGCATCACCAAAGACAGAACTGGACGAAAAGGAGTGGCATTCAAAGGCAAAACAACGACCTGGTCACCCAATCAACAACAATGCGTTCTTCCCACTGCAGGATGATGAGTTCAGAGCGGCTTTTTCAAGACCAGAGGAAATGATACAGTTGTTGCATCATTCCTTTGTCTTTGGTGTTCCGAACGCCCTCCTTTGCATTGGTACGTATCTGAAGTGATATCATCATTTCCCGTCCTTGCATGACAATCCACATCACTAACCTCCATCCTCTATCTTCACTTGTCATGAAAATCACCTCACAACATTGGATTGCAACGGGACGAACTGTGTCACCACATCACAGGCGACATGGCAGCAAAACCAATTCGCACCATTGCAACCAGCTTCAGACCATCACTTCTTGCAGCCTACAGCAGGGTGCTGAAGGACCTCCACAAAATGGTTCTGGAATTCGCATACTCGGAAACTCCTGTAATGGGGGCGACAGCATCACCATCCTATGCATTGTTGACAAGATTTCTTGCTTCCATGTCGACGCAAGCACCATTTCGAGGGTGTAACGAGGTCCTCGCATCGCTCACAGAGGACGACCTCATGCAGGAGGTACGGAAATGGCAAGCCTGTCACAAGCACCTGAAGTTTCCAGTACCCAAGGTGAAAACCTTCCTGCCCAAGATCTACTCCGTATGGAATTCGTTGAAGGGAGGCTCAGACATAATGACCAGGATGATGGAATCACATTCTCCGGACCTGCCCATCCCAACCATGGGCTGCACTGCCGTCTCACGACAGCTGCAAGTCATGTTCATGGCCATTCACAAGGTCAGCCAACATGTGGATCCGAATCGGCCAGCAGACAACACTGACGTTATCGAAAGTGACACGCTCGGCCACTACAGGAACAGGGTGAATCAGCGTCGCAGTTTCCAGCAGACCATGGTGGAAATCAACACGTGCTTCCGGCACATGTTGCAGCGCCTATGCGATGACGACGAGGTCCAAAGGGCTGAGGCTGATGGCAACCATTCTGGCACTATATCGGTCCATTGCAAAAGGATCCCACACGGTATACCAAGGCTCTTCGAAGGCAATCCTCCAACAAATTCGAGTTCGGTACAACCAGCGGAACTACGAGACATCCTTCGCCTGAAGGCCACTCCAGATACCCCAAGACAAGGCAGGATACGTGCCAACATGAAGAAGAGAGAGCACATCCCAAGGAAGTGCGTCGCCAAACGAGGAACCTGCGTCGTTTGCAACATCGTGACTCCCTGGGTGTGCGCGGGATGCCATATGTTTGTGTGTGCACAGTCAAATGAGGAAAAGAGGGCGTGGATGGAGACACAAGGGATACCACCTACCCTGGCACTGTGCAATTTCCCTGTGAAGAATGTGGCAGCGGTGGTCGAGAACACATGCCATCATCTTCTCCACCGCAACCCAACATTATGGTGTGCTGAAACCAACCTGGACTACACCAAGCGCAGCACAAATGAGGAGGTCCAACAGAAGAAGGCAGATGCCCGGGCAAAGCGTGCTACCGCAAGGATCGCCCAAGAAAGAGCAAGGCTTGCCACGGCAATTGCTGCAACTGCAGAAGCTGATGCCAAAGATGCATTGCTTGCCCAGGCCTCTGCTGTTCCTGTCCATGGACTGAACAATACTGGTGCGAACATCTCAGATTCTACCGATGGACCAGATGAAAGCAGTGGTGTCATGGCGCCACATGCAACCATGCAGATCATGGGGAGGAGAGATCAGGACGTCTACGAGGCAGGGTCAAGGAGAGAGGGCCCCTTTGTGGCCACTGCGGACGCTGTGGAAGAACTGGGCACTGACCTCCGCAGAAGCGAAACAACCATGGCACAGCAAACAAACAATGTGCCACCATCAATGGTAGACACATCGCTTCGACACGCGTCGGGCAGAGATGGAAACAAACGGAATGCACTGGAAGGAGACTTCGATTGCCAGTCAGTATCGACCAATTCAGCAGCCGGAGATGTACATGTTGGAGCAACTGTGGTGCAACGATCTGGTTCAAGACTTCGGAAGAGACGAAGAGGAGAAAGAAGGGGCGTCCCAGCAAGTTTGGGTCAGACGACGTGCGATGCCTCTTCTTCGACATTGTCTGTTGGCACCGATGGTGACTTTGGAAATGGCAACAACCATCCTGCCACATCGAAAGGAACTTCGGGAGGAAGACGAACCGAGTATGGACCATGTGACGAAGATGTGATTTTGGTGGAGACGAGAAGAGAAGCCTCTGCCTCCGTCCATGTTGCTGCCAAGAATTCGACACCAAAGCCAAGCAGAGGTGCCAATGCAAGAGATGGAAGTCCAAACAGACTATCGCGCACAATAAAGAAGGAACTCGCGGCAGCCAGGCAGCGTACGAGGAAACGAATGCGATCAAGAAATGATAACTTGATGTAAGGATCCAGGAATAATGGAACTGTCATAAGATTAGATTTGCAAGGAACTCATGTGCCATGAGGAGGAGGAGAGAGGATGCACTGTTGTCGCCAAGTATTTGTGAAAAGCTGCACCAAAATCACCAGAATCCGGTGCCGGGATTGTGAAGGAGACAGTGCCGAAAAACTGATGCATGATGAGAAGCACGACAAGCATGTTGGTGGACGCAGGTACCAGACATCGAAATAGCAAGGTAGAATATGATTACCCCAGATCCCATGACGTCGAGAAAGCAAGACAGGCGCACGGAAAGGAACCCCTGAGACATGACCAATGACGCCGTGCTGTATCGTGGGGTTTTTTTTTTTAAATCGCCAAATAAATGTGTTACTCGAAGGAGTCAGAAAAAAAAACAACCCACTTTCGGGTTTCGGACCGAAATCGGGGTTTTTTTTTCTGCAACACGGGACATCGTGGAGGAACATGGGACTTAGGTAGTACAAGTGGTATTTTCGGCGAGCTTGCATTTGCGTCCCCACGCAAATTGGCCCAATTTGCGTCCGGACGCAAACTGAGCGTTCAATTTGCGTCCGGACGCAAGCTACGTAGAGAATGCGTCCGGACGCAAGAAAAACGTCATTATGGATATTACCCTACGACTAACAAAGGACAACGATGTCCACCACCAACAACCCCGCTTCCCCCTCGGGCCTCACGGCCCCCATCCAATCGGCCTTCCCCACACCAACAACACAAGCATCGACGACTGTGGAAATGACGCAAGTGGAAGAAGTGGAAGGACCACAACAGTACGAAGAAGGTTCCGAACACCCCGTCGAGGTGGAGGGCATGGACGTTGTGGAGAAGCAGCAGCATGACCAGGAAACCAACCTCACGGATGCCGAAAAGCGCATGCAGGAGGAGGAGTTGTCCTTCTACACCAACAGCGAGAATGAGCACGGAGATGACAACATCTGGGGATTGCTCAGCGGAGTTGGTGGAAATATCTACGAATGGTGAGTGTACAAATGCTGTTGCTGATGGAATTCAGTAGGAAGCATGCTCCTGATATCACTGAAACGGAGTCTGCTGTCGCTCACTGCAGCGCAATTCGGAAACGCGCAATGCAACAACGTCCATAGCACTCATCATTCCCTCCATCTTCATTTCATGTATCCCCCATTCTCTCCGATATCCTTTTGCAATCCTCGAAATCGACACAACATCACATTTCATGCAATCGCCACGTACCGATCACTCTGCAGGTATGATTTTGCGGTCTACGGCCTGCTCGCACCAGAGATCGGCGCCTGCTTCTTTCCGCAGTCCAACCGCGAGCTCCAGCTCATCAACTCCTTCGGCGTGTACCTCGCAGCCTTCCTCATGCGGCCGATTGGTGCCATCATGTTTGGCGAAATCGGGGATCGTTTGGTGGGACGCAAGTACGCCCTCGTCTTCTCCATTGTCCTCATCACCGTGCCATCCGTCCTCATGGGTCTCCTGCCGGGGTACGCTACGTGGGGTGCGCTGTCGCCCATCCTCCTCGTGCTGCTGAGAATGCTGCAAGGACTCAGCGTTGGCGGTCAGTTGGCAGGATCGTACGTTCTGAGCATCGAGCAGTCCAGCTCCGGTGCCAGAGGATTCCGAGGATCCATCTGCGATGCAAGCTCGGTGAGTTGACGGATTGTCTGATTGGATGGTCGATGCATAGCTGGATTGATTGACTGATGGATTGGTTACGAAACAGAGAAGGTGTAGCCTCTTTACGTTGTTCTTGGTGCTGCTGTGGCTGTTGTGCCTTCAGACATATCTTCTCACTTGTCACTTGTCTTCCAAACTTCCTCACTCTCGTCACTACAAATCCATCACCCACCACACGCCCATTTTCCCATCTTCTTCCCTCAGGTCGGTGGCTTCCTCTTGGCCTCGGCAGTCACTAGCACGGTCCGACTCTTCTGCACCAACGAGCAGGTCGATGCATGGGCATGGAGAGTTCCATTCTGGTTCTCGCTGCTTCTCGCTCCCATCCTCTTCACGGTCGTAAGCAACACCGAAGAATCCAAGCATTGGGAGGAACGCGCCGACAACCGCGACACGGAGAATATGATCCGCGAGGCGGAGCATGTCGAGACCCGACCAGCCGTCCTCGATCTGATGGACTCGCCGTTCCGCCGACGCCAACTCGCCGGGATGGTGGGTGTGCTGTCCACGGTCACCGGCGCCTTCTACATCCTCTTCCTGTGGACGCCGGTGTACCTTAGCGAACTTCGTGGCCTCATGACGCAGTCCGATGCGGATCTGCTGAACTTCGTCGTCGTCGGCATCTACATGGTGTTCCTGGTCATCTCGGGACGCGCTTCTGACGGACTGCCGCATCGCATGGACCTGATCCGAATCGGTCTGCCAGGCGTCATCGTCGCTTGTCCCACCATGTTCGGCATGTTCGAGAGCGAGTCGTGGTGGGGCATCCTCCTCGGTCAGCTGCAGCTCGCAGCGGCTCTTTCCATGGTGCAAGGCTGCATGGCGGCCTGGGAGGTTGAGCTGTGGATGAATGACCCCACCTTGTCCTTCACAGGTGTGGCCGTCGGTCACAACCTCGCAGCATGCTTCTTCGGTGGCACCATGCCCCTCATCGCCACATTCCTGTACTACAGGTCGTCCGACATCGTGGCAGATGACAACAGCATCTGGTACCAATCCCTGATGCCGCGCATGGTACCGGGCTTCTACATCTCCATCCTCGGCTGTCTGTCGCTCTACTGCGTCACCTACGTCGTGCGTCATCCTCACGACGTCCGAACCGGGGGGTCCAAGCTCCGGGCGATGGTCGAAAAGGAGAACCTCAAGTACAAATCGAGGAAACCCAGGTCCTCGCAAGGTGAGTACCCGTGCGACAATCGCTTGTGGCGGATCTACGAAGTAGTCGACTCTCTGTGAATTTGAATGTGTGCGTGCGAACGCAATCGCCACGAAATACCATCACATCAAAAATGATAATGCGACTATGCATCGCATCAACGCGCAGAAGGCGCATGGCGAACGGGTGACTTGTTGTCTGTCAGAGTGGATTGTGCACTTGTACTTTCGAGCTCTTCCCTTCTGACACCGAACGCTGTACCCCATCACGCTCCCATCATACGCTCTTTCCATGCCTGTCTCGCACTCTCTCTTTTACCTGCGTCGTTGTCCTGTCCGTGCTTGACGATGCAAATGTGCGGTGTGAATGTGACTTGTACTCGTGACATTTCCCAACTCCTCCACTCTACTTGTATCATCCCATCAACTAAAACATCACTGATTCCCAACTTCACAGAAATGGCAAACGCTGGGACGTACAATCCGCCCGTGACAGCTGCTCCTGCTCAAGGGCTGGACCCATAAACGTTCATCACGATACTGTCCAAAGGCAGATAGATGGATGGATGAATGAATAAATGGATGCATGCGTGTACTCCTGAACAACTACGTGGTGGCAAGCGCACTTGGCTTCTAACGCTCCGACTTCCTCTGCTCAACTTATCTACTGCAGCTTGCCGAGGTGCTTGGTGACCTCATCATCCACCCCGCCGGCTGATCAACAGCAACGGCAACACCCACTCTCTAGAAATAGCACGAATATTTATAGCATTACGAGTACGTTCAACTTGATCTGCACAAGAAAGCCTGCGCTGTGTCGCTGGAGGATGAAGATACTACTGTTACACTTCTCCATACCGTATCAGTTATTACACGACTTCAACTAGTTGTGTGGGACGAACACCTCTGTCTCCTACATCCGAACAGCAAGCCAGGCAGCGCGTTGTACAGGAAAGTACTCGCACGTCGGTGCGAAGGGCATTCGTCTTGAAAGTGAAGCGGGTTCGTCTCGAAGGTGGAGTACTTTCGGGGGACAATCTTGGAGCCTTGATTTTGATGTGGTCCCGCTATCGGTATTGGCACATTTACGACTATTGACCTCACTGTCATTCCTGTGATCCCACGATGGCAAAAGCGACGCCATTGGCGATGCCGGTCGCGATGGCAACGACAGCGGCAGCGGCAGCGGCAATGGATCGGCTTCACTGACAAAAAGCCGCGGCTGATGGGAACGCGCTTCGGGAAACTTCCACCAGGACCCTGAGCCTGCGTTCTGCACCTTTGGAGGAGTTTGAACACGATACAAACATCACCGACGAACTGGAACACCGCTCTCTGAGCTTCTGCACTGGATTGTGCTTCTCGTGCGAGATCGCGCGCAACATCACCAGTATCGCAAAAACAGCACGGCTTCACTCTTTTGGTAGCGCAACAGGCCATACGCCCACTGTTATGCCATGCTTTTCATGCGCACGCCTTGGGCGCTGGTTTTGTGTGTTGACTTGCTGGCCTGACTGCACAATATGTCTGGACGAATGTTCCTTATACCTGTGTTCGAGAACACTATGGAGTGCAGGTATAACGAGTGACAGGTACTCAATCGGCATTCCGATGGATCTGCTCGTGCCAACGATCAAAATGAATATGTCAGGCATGTATGGGAGCATTTGAAAATCCAAGGACAGCGACCTCGGTTCCGATCTCCTGTCCCTCTTTCCTCCGTTGCCATCACGTTGAAGTCCGATTGCACGAGTACGCTGAATGGAATGAGGTGGTGTGATGGCAACCGCACCATTGTCAACTGTTGCCAACAATCAGCAACAATCACCAACACCAATCTATCATCATCACCAGCGCCGCCTCCTTGCTGTGGCACGGCACGCACATTACATACATAATAGAATAGTAGAATATATGGAGTGAGACCAATACCAACACCCACATCAACACCCCTGCAGATTCCGGTAACATCACCATCAGGTCAGTTCCAGATCAAACATGGATTTGTCGCGCATTCCTTTTGCGCCCTGAAAAAGGAGAAAGGAATTTCGCGCCAAAACCACCACCCGCAACCGTGCGTCATTGGATCTTCGACGCAGCCAACCGAGAATACAAGGGTTCTCATCCCATCATCTGGTGAACATCAATCAGCGTCCAAAACGAATGAAGTCGGAAATGCGGCATCAAACGGTTCCAATACCCAATTCTCTGATCCATCACTCTCATCTCGAGAGGCTGGGAATTCCGTCCACAGCTTTGCAGATGTTGTTGTGCGAGCTGGAGTGGTACCACGCTCGTACCTGAAGGTGGTATCAGGCAGGTAGAGGAAGGAGCGAAGGTACGACAAGGTGTCACTCGGCGCGCAGAAATCGCTTTCCCTGTTGGCCATCAGACAAGAACAGACAAAACACAATACAATCCAACCGCTCTCGAGAAGCCGGCGAGAGGCAGCGAGGGCATGGCAAAAGTCCACGAACAGACGAACGCACGGATGAATGAACGAGGAAGGCCACTGAACAGGACACCGACTACTGTGAACAAGTGGCCTCCGGGCCATATTCAAAGCGAGGCGATACTACGATACCTACAACAGCCACTGTCGCATCCAGGTGAGTCCGCGGCGAGTGCTCTGTACGATACGAATAACGCTCTGATCATAGGTACTCGCACAGGCATTTGGTGCTTTGCGACAGCGGGTATGTATGGTACTCTGCACAGTACTCTACGAAACAGCTGTGTCGGCATGGACGTAAACATGCAAGTACCCGTACGTATTCGTAGAAGATGGAGGAATGCCGAATACACCACGACCATCAGAACGCCAATTTTACCGCTCAAAGTCGTAGCAGCGAAGACATGGAGAGCGCACAGGTACGAGCTGCGATCTATCGGCATGGCAACAGGAGCACGTTGCCAAGGATTGGCAATAACGCTCAGGGCCCTCTCTCCCTGTCCAACCTTCGGCACGGTCGACCTTCAACGAATTCGAAACGCAGAGACGCACGAACCCTAGCGGGAGCGTGGCGTGCGGACGACAATAAGTATGGCATAAGTGCTATTGCCAATCTGTTCTGGTTTCCCTCTCTCGTTTTCACGCGCTCTGGCAACACCGATATCCCAAACACTCTCATGAACACGGATTCCAGCCAGGCAATCCGGTTCATCCCTGGCTCGAGTACTGACAGTCGCTGAACAGAGCGAGTGGATCCCCCCTCCACGATTTCGGCACGAAAGGCTACTTGCGTCCCTGGCTGGCTCTGGTGGTCTGGGCCGACTTCGTTCCATGTCCATTCCTACCTCAAGACGCCAGGGCATGCGAGAGCATATTGCGTACGGATTGATATGGCATGTGCATTTATTTTACCATATGCATCAGTTGAAACTTGCATTTACTTGATAGAATATCTTCTTGGTAGATTGTTAGTCTTTATACAAAATTGACTCCCATTTGCTGTCGTCTGACATCGAGATCTGGCAGAACATCCTCCTTCGATGATACGGATGGCGATGGTGGCAGCGACGATGCTTGGTGTCCTGTTGAAGTGTTGTGTGTACGTGTGTGCGTGAGTTTTCGCTGCATGCCTCCGGGCATGTCGAGCGGAGATCATTCGCACCACCTGTGCGCATGACCGTGGTCTTACTTCTGCGCTTGGATACGAGTTCTGGTGACGAGATCTGCCTCTGCGAGCTGCTGCTCCACCCGCATGGCATGCTGTATCAGAATCCTGTTCTGATGCGCGAGGTAGTTCTGATCCGCCCCGGTGAGGTTCTGCTGTCCCGACGACCGCGAATCCACCGGGTATCCCGTAGCACTTCCGCTTGTAGTGGAAGATGTGTGCTGGCTGGATCCATCGAGGATGTTTGTGCCCCCGGACGACGATGTCACCGCCTGCACTCCGGCAGATGTCACGGAACCGTGGAACCCATCAAGGGCAGACGATCCCAGCGATAATCCTGCCGCGGCTGTCGAAGTCGTCATCACGTCGATAGATGGCTTCTTGCCGGCGCCGCCGCTGGATGCCTTCAGTGGCATCGGAGAGCCTCCCAAATGACCGCTGGCACCGCCCGAGGCAGCCTGATCCCATCCTCCCATCATGGACGATCCCGCGCGAGTTCCCATCATCCTTATCTCTGCCAACGTCGGCAGCGGCGGCAGGTTTCTGCTCAGCGAATCGGGGCCCGTGTTGGAGGACGGCAACGGGGCCATGCGATCGATCTTGTAGAAGTCAGGCGTACCCTCAACCTCCTTGCTGTTCTTGGTGGAATCCTTGCCCTTTGGCGGGCGCTTCATCTTGGAGCAGAGGTTGGGCAGGCCCCGCAAGAACATCTGGTGGCGGAATGTAGTTTGATTGTCGGTTGAATTGAGTTGGGTATGGATATAGTAGTAGCATGGTACGAGCGGAACATTGGCAAGTGGTGAGACGCTGTTGCTGCTGTTGATCTTGCATGGCGGAGCAGTGTGCAGGTCCGAACGCGGCTGGCACAGGTGATGTGGGACAGTTCAATCCCATCCCGCAGGTTTCTTGTGGAAGCAGAACGCGAACGCACTCGATGCAGTAGAAGCAGAAGTAGCAGCGGCAACAGCAACAGCGACAGTGCAGGAAACATTTCCGCCAACTTACCTCATGGTAGTACGCGTTGAGATCCGGGCCTTCCGTGATGCGGGTGAAGCCCCAGCCATTGACCTGTCTCATGAAGGATGCGTACTTGGCGCTTCTGTAGTACTTGGGGATGACCTTCTCCTCGAAGAGCTTCGGTTTGAGGATCCTCCATGCTCGGCCATGCGGCAGCCATGTGATGCAGTTCTTGTACTCATCCCGCGAGAGGATGTGATGCAGCTTGACTGGGAACGGCAGGTTGACGTCGAACATGGCATCGTTCTCATCGTCGTTGTTGATGAACGACCTGTGAAGGGATGCCAGACTCATGAGGTGCGCAGCCGCGCCGTGTCCGGCCTGCTGGTTGGTGTCTGCCGCACCAGACTCGACCTTTCCGCTGTTGCTGTCGCTGGCGCCGGTGTTGCTACCATCTTCCCTGCCGACGCTTCCGTCATGACAGCCAGAACCTGCTCTGGCATCGTGCTTGGAAGAGCGTTGGCTGTTGTTATTGTTGCTGTTGCCGGATGTCATGAAGCCACCCATTCTGAGGCGATCATCGTCGTAGTCCCTTCCCATGGCTGATGCCCCACCTGGTGACATGAGGTTGGTGCCGGTGAGGCTGTTGTGGGCAAAGTCGCGTGCACCACCGGACTGGGTGTTGCCGGAGAACATGCCATGCCTGCGCGAGTCCATGGACTTGGTCGGCAGCGAGCCGCCTGTCAGCGAGACGTTGTTTCCGTTGTTGTCGAAGACGGAGGCGAACTGCGAGAGGGAGATCGTGGAAGCATCGAGCATCTTCTGCTTGTGCTCCAGCAGGAGCTGCTGCGGCTGTTGCGACGACTGCTGCTGTGATTGCTGCTGCTGCTGCTGGCTTTGTTGCATATTGAACCCTGATGGTGGGAACGATCCTAGGTTGTTGAGCTGTGAAGATGTGAACGGGTTCTGTGGCGAGCCCAGCGGGTTGAGGCCGTTGCCCATCATCATGCCGCCGCTGGATGAGTTGAGACCGGCCAAGGAATCTTGGAAGATCGAGGAGGAGGAAGGACCCGTGCCAGGGGCCGGCGTGTTCGAGAGAGACGGCGCAGCGATGTTCGAGAGCCTAGATAGCGGATCCGTCCCCGCGCCCAGAGTGGAGCGATTGGTGTTGAAGGGGGACGATGCGCTTGAGATAGGAAGGCCTTGCATGGAAGGGAGGACGTTGCACCCCATTCTCCTGCCGAGTCCTTGCAGGGCAAAGGCGTTCATGTTGCTGCCGTCGCCGCTGTGACTGTTGTTGTTGTTGTTGTTGTTATTGCTGCTACTGCTATTGTTGGTGTTGTTGCTGGTGCTGAGGTTGCCACCACCCGCAGCAGCGCTGTTGAAAGCGCTGGCGTTGTTGGCGTAGCCCAGAGACATGGGGAGGCCCAGGCGAGAGTTCTGCTGGCTGTGCAGATGCAAGTGGAGGTGCTGCTGCTGTTGCGTTGATGGTTGCTGTCCGTGTTGTGACGATTGCTGGAAGCTGTTCATGGCCGAGCCAGTCGCGTTGTTCATGTTGTTACTTTCGTCGAAAGCGTCGAGGTTCATGCTCGCATCCCAGGGATCTCGTTGTTGATTCCTGCGTGCCATTTGCAGAGACATGAAAGCTTTGTTCGTGGATGAAAGGGACAGAGTGAGAGTGAGAGTGAGAGCGAAAGTAGCAGCGAAAGACGGTGGAGGATGTCGGTGATCTGTTCGGACTTGGCGGATGTCTGGCCCTTTTTCTCTTTTCCTCTACTCGTGGAACGACGTCTCTATGAGTTGATGTTGATGGCCCCTTTGGTTCGTGAGCTGAGTTAGTGACGGTGACTTCGTTCGTCAGTTCGTTGGGTCTTCGATCGCTGATCGTTGATGAGGTTGAACGTGATGGTCGAGCGCCGGTGCGATTGCGATGCTCCGCTCGTCTTCAATGTTGTGACTGCTGTGATCGCTGTGATCGCTGTGATCGCTGTGGTTGATGTTGCTGATGCGGAGTCGCAGAATCGCAGGGTACTCGGTGTGATTATCCTCAGAGGCTGTATTCTTGTGAGCCGCAAACGGAATGAACAACAGAGAGGAGCAACAACGAAGAAACCTTCGTCAAGGACTGGAAATCAGAAACGGCAAGTTGGCGAGGAAGCGCGACGTCGTCGGAAACTCGGTTGCTTGGTTCCGATTGTCTTGGAGCTGTTGTTTGTGCTGCTGCTGCTGCTGGGATTGGTGATGTTGTTGTTGATGCTGGTGGTCTGTGTTGATGTGGTTGTTGTCGTTTGTGATGTCGTCTGTGTTTGATGTTTTGTTTTTGATGTTTTGTGTCCAGGTTTTGTGTCGATGCCAAGGTTTGTGTTGGTGTCGTCGATGCCACCGTAGCTGCCGCCGTCGTTCACTTTGTATGGATGTGTTTGTTGGCGTTCGTGCGTGCGCGGAAGCGCTGTCGTTGTCGCAGAAAACCGATTACCAATTGTTTGATGTGGGAAGTATGGGTTGGAGTAGTGCTCGTGGGTGCGGTACTCTGCTTACTCGTGTTGTTTGAGCAAGCGGCAATACAATGGTCAGAACAGAACAGAAAAGTGACGTCGTTGCAGTGGCGCCAGAGAGGTACTCGTGCTCGTATCCGTATTCGTCGGTGTGGTGAGTTTAATTGCCGATGTGTGCAGGAAGGGGGTTTAATGAAATTGTGTGGGCTGATGAGCGATGACGACAGTGAGGTGCAGTCCTTCACGTTCTATGCGTGGTCTCTTTGCTCTTTTGTGATGGATTTTAGTTGTGGTGTTCCGGCCAGGCGCGATGGTGGGTCTGTGTCTCTGTTGGTTGGTCGGTGCGAGGATTGTGTGCGCTTTGTGTGGCGAAAGAGTGTTGTTGTGGAGCGCCCCAGCATCGGTGTGTGCGATGAAGGTTCGCAGCGCGAATGTTGTGGAGCGGAGAGGGAGAGAGAGGGAACCAAAATTGCAGAACCCCCCATGCTCCCTGTGCCCGCTTTGAAGTTTCACAAATCGGAACCAACAGGTGCGGTGAGAAGCCGTTGGGACTTTGCCGAGGGCTTCTATGATCGCCTATGTTTGCGTACATGTTCGGTAGGACATTTTGGAATCGTGGCCATGACATTTTGACCATACAGAGCCAGACAGCAGCACACGTGATACACGGTAAAGAACTTCGATCTTGGGTCCTTGTGACCTATGCCCTTTCTCCCCCCAAGGAGGTCTTTTCCAACGAGGTTTTTGCTGCAGTGTGTGTGTTGTGGAAGGAGCTGCGCCTGTGTACCACGAACCAGAACACAATGCAACACGGCAACGTGACCTCAAGCGATACCGTGCTGGCTGCGACGTACTATTGTGTTATTGCGCGCCAGCACAGAGCGCGCTTCAGTGTTCGCAACCTCCTAGTTTCGCTGTTCCGCAACACCATCGAGCATGGCACTGCACTGCACATCGAGACTGGAGGAACTGCAAACAGGCTGCAGCATCAGCGTCAGCCTCAACATCAACGTACACATCGGCGCCAGTGCTCTGTCCAGATAGAACACATGCAATGCTATACCATGGATGTAGGAACGTTCGAGGACGATCGCATACAGCACAACAACACACAACGCTGTCCTGGTCCAGGTCCAGATCCAGACCCAGCTTCAGGCATCGGTTGAGGATGAGGTTAAATCATGGGATGTGGAGTATTTTCCAACCCCGCATTCCCCAACGCAAATGTGCAAGTCACGTGTGGAGAAATGAAGACGTCCCCTAAATGCAGGTGTGCTTCGTATTCAACTTGAAGTGTTCGGTATTAAATGTCCGATCACACCACGCATGAGATACTCTTTCTTCTTTGTGGCAAACTCTGGCATCGCAACAAATACAGCTCGTGCATCCTTCGCTATCCTTTGCTTGCACAACCGGGAAAGTGTCTGAAAACACCAACACGAACACCGATCAAAATAAGCCCGAATCTCTCACCAATGACGCTCACATTTTGCGTGAATGTGTCGTGTTTGGCAGCCATGTGTGTGCGTGCGCGTGCGCGTGTTTTCTTTGTTTTGCAGTGGTGCTCCTTCCAGCGATTCCGGATCCAACAAAAACGTGAGAGGGGAGAGCAGATGATGAGAGGCAATCGCATCAAACTCGATTACACATCCATCGCACGCCACCCAACACAGTGGTTCATGGTTGAGTCATGCCAAGCAGTGGCAGTGGTGTAGCGGTCGCAATCGCAGCAGCAGCAGCAACAAGAAGGACGAAGAGGGAACGATCCCTCATTGCAGCGGCACCTGGATGCAGGCACCTGCCGAGCTAAAATGGTGCAGAAAGTCCTTTGCTGAAGGGTGGCGCCCTTCCGATTCGATGCCGCCGCGGGGGCATCACGCCAGGGCAGACCTCATTGGATCCTCGCCTTGGCAGGCGGTGTTTTCAGTCTGTCGTTCGCCGGTGGGATTGGGTCATGCAAGCACCGATAGAGCACTGGGAGGAGTATTTGGGAATAGATGACGCTGCATGTGATTGCGAAGCTCTATTCAAACTGAAGCAGAGCGCTCTGGACACGCCACGCACGCCGAGAGTTCTCCCGCGGCGGTCCTTCGTGCCAATGGCGTTCTGGTATTCCCATTTGTGATCCTTGGTTGCTGATGCGGCTTCATCTCAGATAGCGCTGGACGAGGACTACAGAGCGCATCGGGCTCGTCGAGGATGTAATGGTGCGCAGACAGGGAGCAGAACAGGTCGTGCGGGGAAATCACCGCGGAGTATGGCACTATGCTCCACAATAATGCTTCACTTCGCATCATATCACATTGCAGCCGCTTGCGGCAAAGCGCACCGAACTCCTGCTCTTGCGCTCAGTGTGATCCATGGACTTGTTGCGGCGTCGCCATTCCAGGGTTCCTTGTTTCGCAATTGGTGACTGTGACACCGATGGGTACTCAGGTACTCTCCTCGGTTGCCGATGAATTCTATTCTACTCGTACTCTGGCTGCACATAGCAATAGTTCTTTTGCTGTCCTCCAACATCACATGGTGCTTCTGCCCTGTTGGCGTCAATGAGAATCATTCACGCCGGAGAGCGTAACATAATCGCACGCCATTGGAGGTGGCGTGCTCCTTGCGTACTGGCAGAGTGGTAGCGCCAAGCTGCTCTGCGTGGACCTATCTGCAGAGACAGAGAGAGACAGAGGCACACACTTGGAAGTTGGAGGCATCCCAGGTGAATGGAGAGATTTGGTTCCACCACGGTTCTTCTGCGGCTGCTGTGGCCACACCCAACGATTGCTCTGTGGCCGGTTGATGAATTGGTGCTTGACGGATTCGTTCATTAGCCCATTCGTTCATTGATCGAATGATGGGTAAGCCGACTTGAACATGGCAGAGCAGAGTGTTTCCCATCCATGTTGATGTTTTGACGTGTTGATGTGTTGATGGATGGAGAGGTTAAGCAGTCGATTGATGGGTTGATCGATTGATTGGTATTATTGGTTGCAGTTCGCAATCGCCTCCAAGGACGATGCCATTAGCGCGGAGGTTGGTGGAATCGTGACAATAAGACCCATGTTGCAGTTGCTCGTTCACATCATTGACGCTGGGTTGGTGGTTGTCACAAATGATGGGCGGTGGTGTTGAACTTGATCGTGGTTTGGTCAATGACGAAGCTTCCCAAAGTCACTCTTTCTCCTTTGTGGCAAGAAACCGAACCGCATCCAAACTGAGGAGAAAACGACTGAGGAGCCAGAGGGCAGGGCAAACGATGACCAAACCGATGAGGTGAATCCGAACCAGCAGCAACAACAAAGACATGCTCACAAGGATAGCGTGAGAACGGTTCGTTGAGGCATTTCTCTTTGCGTTCTATCCATTGGATGGATTTGATGCTGCTTTTGGTCGTCCAGCACAGGGGGGTATGTACTCGTCTTCTTGTTGAATTGCGTGAGAGACTTGTAGCCTTCTCGTGCGATCTACTCGTATGTTGAGACCGTACGGCATACAGGGAGAGCACCTCGAACCTGTGGTTGGGGTGGTATTCGTGCATTCGCTTCGTTTTTACGCGTCGCGTCACATCGCGCCACGTCATCCAGCGCAAAAGTGCTCAATTGCCTTTCACGTCTTCGCCTCTCTTGAAGAATCACGAGGAAGACATGAACGATTGAGCGATTGAGAATCGAAGAGTAGAGGCAGCGGCACTGGAGGTCGATGGCTACTTGGTTGGAACGAACGCGGATCTATTACACGATAGTTCGAATACAAGCCGATGCAAGTTGAAGATGGTCGGCGTTTGCTTTTGTCATTTGTTGCTAGTGCATGGACATTGTGTTGGGTGATAGAGGGAGCCGGGGTAGCGCAACGGAAGTCCAAAGATACTTGTGGTGGCTCGTATGTTCCATGAAGGCATCATGATCGGATCGTTGGCGGTACTACCACCAGGTATGGTGGCGTGCGCCATCACCTTGCAGCCGCCTGTTCCAATACGAGCCACTCATGCCGGAACAGACGGTGTGGTTGACGGCAACGATCAGCATCGAACCTCCAAAACAGATTCGTGCATGAAGCGCTATTCCAATAAAGGCATCGGTCAGAGAGAGGGAGAAGTTGGTCTTTCTCTGGAATCGTCTTTGAGCCTTGTTGTCTGTTGTGTTGGAGGAGATAGTGTCACGAACTTCGACATGGAGATGCACAAGATGCTCTGTCGGTCTCTCTCGTGCCCGGAAGCTTCCCACGAACGTTCGTATAAATGCTTCCTCTTCTACCCGAAGCAAAGTTGCTGCTCCTGCTACTCTGGAATACTGTGGTTCGGCAACTCCGGAGGGAAGGATCCAAAGTATCCGTGGCTGTTCTGGGATTGTTTGATTGACCACGTGCTGCAAATGTACATGCGCATGTGAACGTTTGTGCTATCTCAAGTGCCTTTTCGCCATCTTGTTGGACATTCACCGCAACGCCAGCAGACACAAGGGGTCGCAGCCGCAACTTGGCGGATTGCCCACAAGTAGAACTTGTTGGAAAGCATAACTGCTTCTGCTTTTGTGATGCCCAGGTGCCGCTGCGAAGTCCTTGTGAGCTCTTGGCGCGCGAGCACATGGCGACGTGGATGTGATTCCACAGTCGCCGTTCGCCGCGAGGCGTGTCTGGAGCCACCTTCACAAATCAGAAACTTGCGTTCCGGTATGCTGCCAACCACACCCGCAGCTCGTCCGCATGCAGCCCATAGAACATTCCCAGACCTGCACATCTGACGTGGTAGCTCAACAAAAGGAGCAGCGTCTATTTGTGCAGAGGAGCGCCATGTGTAGTCGACCCGATTAGTTTTTCCACTCTGGTTCGTGTCTGTGCGAGATTGTCGCAGCCACAGTCTTTCTAATCCAATGCCACCCGGCCAGGAAGCTGCCGGTTTGGTGAGGCAGTGGGAGCTTTCTCTCCGAAGAAGAGTGGAGCAGCAATCCTCATCCTGTTTGGTGCGTGGCGAAGCCACGTTCGCCCGACACGCTTTTGATCCCAAACTCTGCTCGTGGAGCATGGTACTTGAGGCGTCGTCTTCGGATCTTGCGTCCATCATCCTCCATCCGACATCCTTCGTGTTCCATGTTTCGTGCTTGGCTCATCCTTTGTTTGGCGGTGACTTGTTAAAAAGACACCAAGGAGGAGTAGAGTAGAACAGCGGATTTTACTCCGCAATAGAACGGTGAATTAGTACGAGTACTATACGCGTAGACGAAGCAAGCAATAATTCAAGGAGAGGAAGGCAGGTAGAGGGGGCCTTGGAACCTGCTTTGATCGGAGGTAGAAGAGGTATAATAGCATTAGAGGAGGTGGTCAGGTGAATGGCGAAATGCAATGTGCGGACAGGGTACTCGTATGAAGGCCAGAAAGAAGGTGTCTTGGAATAGATAAGGATGATCGCATTGCTCTGCGCAACCCTCTCACTCCAGCTTCTGGCGTACGAGCAGGCCGCCCATACCCGCACCATACTCACTCCATGCGCGACGTGGCTCATCGAGGAGAAACTCCAACAACACAACCTCGATTGGCGATGTGGAGAAGGCGAACACTTGGCGCGTGTGAGACGGTTCGTGATTCCATTTCTTCCTTGTGGAGGGTTTCCGGCACCCACATTTGATCCCACAGGCAATGACCGTTGCTTTCGTGACTGTCGTGAGGGCGCGGAAGATTCGCACATCGGTCTTGGTCTTGGTCGAATTCACAATAGACATTAAGTATCGTCAAACACCGCGTCCTTCACAACAAGATGTACGGCGAAGTCGTCTGACACGAGAGCAGATGTGGTCCAAACAAAGGCGAGTCTTACCCATCGCATCCACGCCAACCACAATAGTGAAGCTACCGACACAGGAGCACACAAGACCAAAAAGCATCGCGAACCAGACCCCCGCCACAAGGAGAAGGCGCCTGTGAATCCGAGAGCACAAGGACCTTCGCTCATCTTTGGCGTGTCTGGATGGTCTCACGAAATGTTGTCGAATCCGCTTCTTTCTGGGAGCCTGGCGCTGCGGCACGATCTACGCCGCATGCGGATTGTGGTTGCACCATGCGATTACTTGCAAGCGCATGAAGTGCGAGCACCTTGCCGAGAAGTCAGAGTGGTCTTCGTGCGGCTCTTGTTTATGGCATCTTGTCCGGGGTCAGCCTTGGGTTCGGAGGATGGAGATGGAGATCCGGCTGGATGTTGTGCGAGTGACACAATGGGGCGTTGAACAATCACGAGTGTATTCCTCCCTCTCTGTCTCTCTCCCTCTCCCTATTTCTCTCTATTTATCCATCTGGAGAGACCAGAGTGGCAGAAACGGTCCTGCACTTGAGCACGAGCACGAACGCAAAGCATGTGCGAGTAGGTACGAACAACGAAGCGATCTGCAGGCTCCAGAGAGAGAGAGAGAGAGAGAGGCAGATCAATCACGTATTATACGACATGATTTTACTTCAATAGAATGCTGTCTGAATGCGTACGGCAACATGCTCTGTCATACTCGTACGCGAGACGCGCAGGAGTTTACGACATGTTCATCTCAATCCTATCGCTCAATGCCATCGCTTGCTGGTGCCGCTTGGCAGTGCCATAGAGTATCGCAGGGCAGAGTGCCGTACGTGTGTGCATGTTTTGTCGTGACTATCGTAGGCAGGTGAATATATAGTACTGAGTAGAATAGAAGGTTGGCAATCGGTACCATAGATGCACGAATGCATGGATGGATATCTTCCACGCTCAATGATACTTCGAGGATGAAATCGATCAACCACGAGACTCCAGGACCCCCCGAGAAGGGCAAGGCCTGCACGGCTGTACCACAAAAGCAGACGAACACCAATTTGTCGATCCAATCCCACGCCTTGGGATGCAACGCCATCGGCGGCCTCTCGCTGCATTGATTCATTGCTGCGTTCTTGGTTGCGGATCTCCTTCTCCATGCTCTCATGTGGTGCAGGTTCGGCGTTGGAGAGAGACGTGTATCGAGACCAACCGCAAGCAAAGCAAATAAGCCACCATCCGACGTCGACAAATTTATCAGAGGAAGCAACCGCATGCGGCTGCGTCGTTGGCCGTCTATCGGTTCGGCAAGGGAGTCAAGATTTCCCTGGGCTGTGGGCAGGCCGATGTGTTCCGCTGCTTCGTTGCATCCGTATCGGGGTATCATGGCTTCTCTGGTGGTGTGTCATGCAGGGATCTTCACCTGTTGCGGCGAAGTTCTGCTGTCTTGACCTTTCGGCACCACGTCTGCTGCTGCGCCGAACCTCTGCAAGGTCGTCGTTCGCCGTCGTTCGCCATTGTTCTCGAATTGCTGGTGTATTTGATTTGCCGTTTGCCGTTTGCTGCTGGTATGCGGGCTGGATGGTTGCGTGCATGGCCGCCGCATGATGGGTAGTCAATCAAAGGACGGGACCAAGCTCGCATCCAAGCTCATGGAGCTCTCCCAGCGGTAGCTTCCCTTGGGGAGGAGCTATTTGACCCATCGGCAAAACGGAGGTTTGCGCGCTCAATGTGTCTCCGCCATGGTGGACCGTCCCTGGTTCCCTCCCTTGTCCCAGCAACCCGTTGGTGCTCGGGCACTCTGTCTGGTTGTCTGTTTGGTCACAGCGAAGCATCCCACACTGCGCAAGTGGCGACCATGTGATGAAGACACTGACCCAGAGAATCCTTCGCCCATCATGGGAAATGCCAATGTCAAGGGGCGCAGGCTGGTTGCTCTCCCAGATGTGTCACAGACCATGCAACCGGAACATGTTGGCTCCCTTCTCTGCGTGTTCCGCGCTGGAGACGAGAGCGCCATTGTCGCCTCGTCGCCTTCTTTCTTGTCACGATTCGCTCGTCTTGATGTCTGCGAGATTCGTTGACATCCATGACCCAATGCACTACTCGTGTCTCGTTTGTGGCTATTCCGCGTCTTGCATTCATCAGATATTGGCCAAGTTTCGATCGAGTTTATCGAAGTAGTCCATGCAGTCCATCGTCCATTCAAACTCGGTGGACACTTCTGCCTGTCACGCCGATTTGAATTTGACGCACCCGCTTTTGCTGGTTGTGCTGCGATTTGCTGCGTTTACTGTGTGTTCGTGCAACGATGGCAAAAGAACACGCCAAACACAAACACACACACGCAGAACCAAGACGAAAGAAATCATCGACGGCGCCAACAGCAGCAGCAGCAACAGCAAGACTGGAGCAACAGCCAACAAGGACAGCACAGCATCAAGCACAAAAAACGAAGCAAATCGCCCACGACGAACTTCGCAAACACCCAACCAACCACTTCACTACAACGCCCAATCCTAACACCTCCCCCACACATACACACACACAACCACACAACCATGTCGACAGAAGAAGAACCAAAGCCAGCCGCCACCGAGAAGCCTGCCGGGGGAAGTGACGAGCCAAAGGAGGATGAATCCACAGCCCAGTTCGAGCCGGTGGTAAGTCCCGACAATGACCACACGTTCCCTCAAGCGCCAAGACGGGTACCGCCGGATTTCTTGGTCGCCAAGAAAGACGAGACCCAAACGGGCGCCCAGCAATGAAGAGGCAATGGCTCGTCGCAGAGCTCAACAACGTGTCTGGCATCTGGCTTTCACACAGCAGAGAAAGGGTGGCAAGATGTTGCGCAGAGAAGAAGTCCCAACGCTGACTATAGTCGCGCCTATGGTCCACCGCAATCGCAATGTCTCACCATACTCCGTCTTCTCTCTTTTGCCATGCGCTGTATCGCTCTTTGCGCTTCCATCATCTGTGTGGCTTGTTCTCCATCGTTTCGTCTCGACTCGTTACAACTCGGCGTTGTTGCTTCCGGCTTGGATCCAACATTCTGTGTTCCTCATGTTGGCGATATATGCACGACCAACTCGGTCATCCTGTGTGGTCATGTCGCGCTCCGATCTTGGTGCTCTCCCAATGCAATGTCAATCTCATTACCGTGTGCCAATTGCCCAACGAATCGACTCCTCTCATGTGATGAATTAACCGAACAATCAATCAAACAATCAACTTTGGATGATTGCTTGACTTGTGTGTGCGAACAACGTACCGACATCTCCATTCGACTTTCAACGCTGCTGTCGTTCATTCTGTTGCCGATGCCAATGTTGCATGCCAACGCTGTCTTGTCCCTGCGCTCGTTGGGACACAGGTCAAGCTGGAGGAGGTTGATGTGAAGTCTGGAGAAGAAGACGAGGAGGTTGTATACGGCATCCGCTCGAAATTGTTCATCTTCGGCGAGACCTTGCTTGATGTGGGAACAGGAAACAAGTCATGGAAGGAGCGCGGAATTGGCGAGGCCAAGATCTTGCGGCACAAGGAGCACCAGCGACTGCGGTTGCTGATGCGACAAGAAAAGACCATGAAAGTAATTGCCAACCACGCCCTGGATCCACGTATCAAGCTCGAGCCCAATGTCGGATCGGACCGATCCTGGGTGTGGTCCGCCTTCGATTTCGCCGAGGGTGAGCTCTCTGAGACTGTCTTCGCTCTGCGATTTGCCGACTCCGAAATTGCTCGGACGTTCAAGAAGCACTTCGAAGAGGCGCAGGCGGAGATGGAGAAGCTGCTGGCGGGCGAGGACAAGCCAGGTGAGGACGGTGGCAAGGCTGCCGATGAAGCCGCCGAGGCTCTCGCAGGACTTTCCACAAAGGATGAAGAGAAGGCCCAGTAAATAGAGAAACGTTGTGGAAGCTTCAACCTTTTTGGAGCGTGGTTGCAGTCGTGGGTAAACTGCATGCGCATTAGTCACCTGCCCAGTCGAGCGCGAGGACGGTGTCCTGCAGTTCTGGTAAGACAGTCCAATCGATGGCGAATACTCGTAGGCGGGCTACAACATCTAACCACCTGCTTCGGACCGAGGGCAACAAGTCTCAGCAACCACTCGACAATACGTACGGGCTCGAGCACGAACTACGGTACAAAACAGAACAACAGTAGACCATTGGCCGACGCCCGCATTGACGACCACACAAATTGATATTGGTAGTATAATACCACATATTATAGCACTATAAGTGCACTCAAGACTCCGCCGGAAACATCTGATCCCCCAACCCGACGTTCGGATCGTAGGTGTACACCTTGTACCCAAACCGCGTCAGCTCGGACTGGACCTGCGGATCGAAATCGATGACGTGCTCCACCGTCTGCAGCTGCCGCACGAGCGCCACGCGTCCCGCCGTCGTCGATGTTGGGATCAACCGGTGCGTGGGCAGGTGCGGGAAGGGACTGCCCAGCGCGTCACGTTTCCACGTGCTCTTGGCCTTGCCGTCGTCTTGGTTCAGATCCATGTGGACCATAACGAAGACGTTGTAGTAGGTCGCCATGCATTGGACGAACCGCTGCAGAGAGGCCTGTTGCTGCGGCATGGAGACGATCTCCATTTCCTGCACGCTGATGACGATGGTCGAACCGCGCGGTGGCGGGAACGTGAAGGCGTGAGGATCGAGGATCTTGGACAGCACCTTGGCCCGGTCCTTGCGCATGTTGGTCGCCTTGTCCGCAGTTTGGATGCTGCTGCTTTCCATGTCGGTGTTGACGTACTTGAAGGCGACCACACCATCCACCAGGACGGCCTTGCCACCAATGCCCGCGGACTTGCTGATGGTCGCGACGGGAAGCTGCACATGCGGAGGCAGACGCATGTTCTGCGACAGAACCTCCTGCGCGGCGTCCGACAGTTTGTATCCCGACGATCCCGCGGAGGCATTCCAATTCGTGTTCTGCGCATTGCGTTGTTGCGGAGCTGCCGCCGCTCTCTGCCTGTGGTTGGCAGGTGCATTTGTGCGCTGCTGCTGTCGATCGTTCGTCTTGGGCCGCAGCAGCGTGACGTAGATGATCAAGGAGATGATTGCCACGATCACCAACGTGGGGCTGGGGAAGGCATTGGCGTTCATGTCGTCGCCTGGGCCCTTGTCGATGTGGACGGCATCCGCTTGTTCCTGAGCTTGCGCCTGTGCTTGCGAGAGTGGAACCTGTTCGTTGGCTCCTGTCGCCGCTGCAGCCGAAGCAACAGCATCATGGTCGTTCGTGTTTTCTGCCGAGACTCCCAACATTGCGCCAAGTTGCTTATCGCCGATTGGAGATATAATATTATATAATGTTATATAGAATAGAATACGTATTACGCTTGATGGTGTTCGGTGGTGTGCTCAATGATGTTGATGGCTCCGAGGTTGTTCTGTGCTGGGAATGTGCGGGTCCCTATTCTCCATTACTCTGCAGGGTAGCGGCTGTGGTGGTGGAGGCTGATGACTTCGCCAAGTCTTTGTGGCTGACGGAAGCAAAGATGCTGTTGCTGCCGTTGTTGTCGTTGTGAGGAGATCAGAGCGCTTCTTGTTCTGTCTTTTGTTGTGTTCTGTTCTTGCTCTGCTCCCGAACACTATTTCGTCTGCACGACCATCCGAACAACTGGATTTGTGCTTCGAATCCATCGACACGATCTGAAAGTCGGACGAGTCGTATAGCGCCGACAACGTGCGTCAGCCTGCAATCATGGCGGAAGTTCCCTCCAGCAGTGCAGCGTATCTTGATGGCAACCGCCCCGCAGATGCCAACAGCGATGATGGCAACGACATCGTCATCGCCATCAGGTGAGTGAGGGAAAGGAAAGAGTCCCCATCCCCATACGATCCACCGCGTGATCAATCACATCAGGAGAGTTGTGACAACAGCGAAAGCAGCAATCAGAACAACCGTTTTGTAGTAACAAGAACGACGGCATCACCAAGAAGAACATCATGAAGGTTGTGTCCATCTTCGCCATCCTGCTGGCTGCCGAGCCGAGCAACGCTCTGCTGGGTCGTCTGTTCCGCGGCAAGAGCGCCCCCGTCGTCGAGAAGGCCAAGCCCGTTGCGCCACCGACTGGACCAACCGTGCCGCCGCTCGTCCTCGACAACCGAGGATTGGACTACATCTTCGACAAGAATCAAGCATGGAAGAAGGAAATGCTCAAGGAGGATTCCCAGTTCTTCAAGAAGCTTGGAACCACGCATACTCCCGATTACATGTACATCGGTGGGTGGTCGTCCATCATCATTGGTTTTTCTGTTGTTGTTGCCCCCTACGGATGGAGTTAGTAGTGGTGATTGTTCGTGGTGATTGTTGTCGGTAGTGATCGTTGTTGGTAGTGGCACCAGTAGTGGATCGTCTCATGATGCATGCATCACATCAGATCGTGCCTCACCTGGCATTTTTCCCATGTCGATGTGTTTGGGTGTTCTTTGTTTGACCCATCAGCGAACTCGCACCATCCTCATTCTCACTCCGTGTCGACGTTGTTACCGTGTCCTCCACTCTGCATCCACCATCACAACCGCTACGACCGATTATCACCAACCCAACCCAATGCAATGTAATCAATGTAATAAATATAACACAACGAATGCAACACGCGACACACAGGATCCGTCGATGCCCGCGTCCCACCCAACCTCGTCATGGGCGAGAAGCCAGGCAACGTCTTCGTGCACCGCAATGTCGCCAATCTCGTCGTCAACACCGACACCAACCTCATGAGCGCCCTGCAGTACGGCGTTGGCTACCTCAAGGTCAAGGATATCATCGTCTGCGGCCACTACGAATGCGGTGGCGTGCGCGCCGCCGAGAATAATTTCAACCACGTCGCCCCTCTCGAGCAGTGGCTGCGCAACGTGCGCGACGTCTACCGCCTCCACAAGGAAGAACTCGATGCCATCACCGACGCTGAGGCGCGCCATCGCCGGTTAGTCGAGCTCAACGTCATCGAACAGTGTATGAACGTCTTCAAGACCGGCATCGTGCAGAAGACGCGGATCGATACCTACGAGGCCGGCGAGGAGATGACGCCACGCGTGCATGCCACCGTCTTCGATCCGAAGACCGGGGACCTCAAGCGCATTCCAGTCGACTTCTCCGCCTACGCGGATGATTTCACAGATATCTACGGCATGTACAGCCTTGCCGAGTAAGCGCGATACTGCTAGAGAGTACACGATGCTACGTGTGTGTCGTTACGAGAATGTATACGACATGGCTAACTTGGCTTGGCCTAGCTGGAGATCTCACAACTAGGGACACAGCACACAATGAATAGAATACACAACATGGTGCAGTCGTCAGCATTGGATACAATAATTGTATATGTGCTTCTCATCATCATTTGATGGATTTGATGGAGAACTGTCTCTATGGACGAGTATGGTATGCCGTGAACTGCGACTGAAGGAATCGAACTGCGTGGTCTCTACTCGAGATGATTCGTTGGTCGACCCCGCCCAACAATCAATTGGACGGCAATAACGCTGTTGCTGCCTGCCCACCCACTGTTTTCTTGGTTGTTGTCATGGAACAAATTGAAATGGACGTATCCTCATGAGTGCAATAGTATCAGCATGAGTAGAACAGCGCCATGGCTTTTCAAGGTGCGTCCGCTGACAATTCCCGTATCCTCGTTCGGACATCCTGAAACACACGAGGGGGAACGCGATACCCGACAGCCGGCACGACCAGCGACATCCAAGTCCAAAGCTCCAGCGTCTTCTGCGTTGTCTCATCCAACGCTGCAGCCGCAGTCTCGTCGATATCTTCCGCTATACCTATGATTGCGTCCTTTGATTTTGTTGCAGTCGTCGTCATGAGTTGCACCATCCGCGCGGTCGTCTGGCAAGGGTGCAGGAACATCGTCGGAACGCCGGTGACTGGATGCATGTCTTCAGAGATGAATTCCCACGTATCCCGTGGAATGGAATGGTATTGGTGATAATTGTGCACATCATCTGCATCATGACCGTTATTGCTGCTGTCCTTGCCATTGTCAATACCCAGGTTTTGACTGCTGCTGTCGCTGCTGCAATGCAACGCCTCGAGTACTTGCGATCTGGTGAGCGGCGATCCATTCGCATCTTGCGCATGGAAATACAGAACCGGGACCCTCCATGTTTCGTTGTAGACGACATTGAATCTCCATTCCGTGGACGTAGCATGCTGCTGCCGGTGATCATCGTGACGAGGCAGGGATTCGCAGTCGGGATCATCCCAAATGGTCTCATCCACGTAGTCGTATTCATCGATGTCATCATCCCCGTTTGCAATGATGGGTGACTGCGCAGCATGATTGGCCGTGTCGGATGCTGAATTTCCGCCAGAAATAGACCGATGCACGACGCGATGTGCCAAGTAGGACACCTGCGCGCCATTCCTTCCATCTGCTCCGATCAGTTCCCATTCCAGCAGCGTGTTGCGCGCGCGTTCGTCTGCGCCTTCGTGCTGGCACTTTCGAAGCGCTTTGACAAGAAGATCTGCACTCTGATCGAATTGATGGCCAGTCCAAACACCTGCCATGGCTGCTCGAATCGAAATCTCGCGGGATGATCAGCCTTGTCCTCACAACTGTCAACCGATGTAGGTAGGATTCTTTGTCTGCCATTGCCTCAACAACGCCCTGTGCTGACTGTTGGTGTCTCGCGTCTCGCATCTTGTGTCCTGTTTCGTCTCATTTCGTTTTGGTTTTTGTGTCACGGCGATGCATGACTCGGACACTGTTTCGATGCTGAATTGCGTGTCATGTACTCAATCTGTCCGTTCTTCGAACACAATATGCCTCAATGATGTCATCTAGGGGCTTATAATGTACCTTCTCCGATCCAAGTTCAATGTTGGCTGTCCGTACACCATGCGAACCCATAATTGCCGCAACCCCCAACGTACGACAAGAAGAAAAACCGATTCCACAAACACAACGTCATCCACAACTGTTGCAAAACGATCTTGCGCATCTACACTTTCATTCACCGATTCACTGATTGATTGCCTGGTGAATTGCGCGATACTACCCACGCCATTGCAAACGTTTGCAAACACTCGCAAGATAGATCGAGTGGACAAAGATGCGCCTCGCACCAAGCCGGCTGAGTGCCGCTGTGTGCTTGCTGCTGGGAACCACCGAGGCGTTCGCTCCACAGCGCGGCAATCCCGCAGGCTTTCGACTGCGCGCGACTGTGGCAAGCGAGGAGACGTGGATCGTGATGAGCTGGGACGGCTGCGTTGCGGAGACGGTCGATTGGAGGGTGGAGATGGGCGTCGCAGCGGCCTTGCGGGTGTGGCCCGATCCGCTGCAGTCGCAGATGGATGGATATCGCGATGAGGACAACGTCGCGTGGCTGTACAACAAGCTGAGAGCGTTGGCGCCGTTCGTGGGGACCTTGCCAAGTGGCGATGGCAACAACGTGCATTCCATCACGTGCGAGTACGCCTTTGCGGCGCGGTTGGTGTTGGAGGAGCAGGCGTTGGATGCCGGTCATTCGGATGGATGCACGGGCAAGTACGCCAGCCAATTTCATCCACGTAATCGCAACATAAATGATGACATAGTGGAAGATGACATAGTGGAAGATGAGCAAGGCAACAACTCTATCGATGACTCAGACGACAAGGTCGACAATGGCAGCCGCCCCCTCACCGTGGGCGAGATTGCGGAGAACTGGTCTGGGTTGATCCGTGACACAATCGGAATCAAGTACCATGCCAACTACAACGATCCCTTGCCCATCCTTCAGGGCGCCATCGACGACATGATTCAGCAGGATGGGGAAAATATGATTGGTGCTGATGATGATGCGACGAAGCAGAAAAAGGCATCATCAGTTATAGCGCAGCCAACTTTGACATCGCGAATGCGTCGTCGGCTGATGCAGCCCATTGGCGACACCACCAAACTCGTTGTCCTTGTGCATCACGAGTCCGACCTGCCTGCTGCGGAGCGAAGCTTCCATCAGATCAACGATGATTCGCATGGAATGCGTGATGCTTTCCATATTCGAACAGTCCGTGATGTGCAAAGTATCATGGATGTGGATGTTCCATTCAACAGCAGCCGTCGCAGCGGTGGAAGCCAGGGACGTTCGATTTTCCTTTTCTGTCCAAACGATTCATCCTGGAGGGCAGACATTTGCCGCACCACCATGCCGGCACCCACAAAGTCATTAGATGAGTCGCAACAACAGGAAGTGAAGTCGCGGACGGTCTATGCCATCGAATCGTCATGGCCAAGGCTCCAACAATGGATCCCGTCTTTCGGCGATGCCATCCCCAAGAAGAGCACTGGTGACGGAGCCACGCCGATCGAATCAAACCCGAACCTTTCCCTATCCTTGAATTTGGCGTCTTTCGATGACACAGTGGATGCTGCAGACACGCAATCATCTTCGCTGGTTGCACCGCAGCACGTGCGCGCCGCCATGATGAACCCATGGACGGGCGTCATGACCCTGGAGGACCTCGACTTGTTGCTCATGCAGGACGTCCCGGTGTTTGAGTAGAGGAAAGTGCTCGTGCTATAGACTCGCGCATGTACATAACACACATAATAACACGATACATAATGGCATTGCATTGCATTCCACGCGCAGTTGGATGCTGCTTGCGCGGGTGTTGCACTGGGTTGAGTCGGACTGGGCTGGGCTGGGTTGGACCACGAGATCTTGTTTTTCTCCTTCGCGTCGCGTCGCAATGACGAACCAGGACGTTCCTTCGTGCACTTTTCGAGTCCTCTCAGTCGTGTATATCAATCCCGAGTCGCTGAAATGGCGAAGATCTCATTGTGCCCTTCCTTGTTCGCTCCTGATTGGGCGAGGAACAACAATCGAACTTGAAACATGCACCCACATCACGCAGAGAGAGAAGCGAAAGGATTCGAAAAGAGCAACAACAAGAACAAGAAGGACAGCGACATCACAGATGCGATCTACTCCCCAGTACAGATCTTTAGTGGGCTACCGAGCGTCGTTGGATTGATGCAACGCAGCGAAAGGAGGCCAGAGTCCACCTGCAGAGCCGGCCATCGATTCAAACACTGATCGCCTAACAAGTTCGTCCTTTTGCTGACTCCCATCCAGTTTACAAACAGCAGAACGCAAAGAGGAGGCGAGAGCAGACCACTCCACTCTACTCTACTCTACTCTGCCAACACTTGACTCGACATCACTCGATCGTGCAGAGCGAAGCAATCCCATCATGAAGCAAGGAGATGCAGAGCGATCTTTTCGCGCAGTGAATGGATTCCAGAGTCTGGTGGCAACACCAGATTCCGGTGACACCAAGGCGTCAACTGCGGCTGCTGGTGATGGGCCGCTGCTGCAATGGTACTGCCCACCCGATGGATGGACGACCGAGTCCGATGCGGATGACACCGCCGAGGATGCGAAGGCGAAGCGAGAGGGAAGGGATGGATGGTGGAAGCTCATTTCGGTGCAGGTTGGAAACAAGTTGCAAATTGGCGCGCCTGCTAAGAAGGACTTCTGGAGGAAGACGTATTACGAGCCGCTGCTCATAAAAGACGATGGCCCATTCCTTCACACCGTCGTATCGCAGGCACACTTCCCGATCACGATCACAACCCGCTTCACCATCAAACCGAATTGTCAATTTGATCAGGTCGGGGTCCTCCTGCGTCTGAACCACGAGCACTGGATCAAGACGGGCATCGAGGTCGTCGATGGTGTCCCTCGCTTGTCCTGCGTCACCACGAACGGCTTCAGCGACTGGTCCACGCAGACCTGGGATAGTCTTAGCGCATGCATCCGTGTGCATTGCATGTCGCAGCATGGCGGCAGCTACGTCGTCGAGGCCGCGTCGTACCCAGCGGACGCCAAGGATGACAAAGTGATCGATTGGGACTCTCTGGATTGGACGATGATGCGCATCTGCCACATGAACAAGGACATGAATCACGCGCTGCTCAATGAGCATCCCACCGTACAGAACGCCTTCGAAGGCCCAGCCGCGCCTGATGGCTGCATCATGGCCGGTCTCTTCGCGGCCTGTCCCGAGGATCAGAAGGGCACAGTCGCCACCTTCGATGGTTTGAGCATCACCCAAGGAACCTCCTTCGAACACAACGCCGATTGTCTTTGATTGACACCACGAGTACTCGTACCAGTAGGACTGTCCGTAGGCACCATAGATCGGACTGAATGGGATCATACCGTGATGTAGTAGTCTCTCTCTCTCTCTCTCTCTCTGCGATAAAGAGAAGGAGGCATCAGACACAAGAGAAGATGGAGAATATGCTGCGCATTTTTGCGGTGCTCTGGTGTGGAATGCACAGAATGATCAATGTCACCACCACCATAGCCAACGATAGGGAACGGTGGTCTACGATCAAAACAGAGTCCTGAGGTGGATGATGTATGGCATTGGTGGGCATGTGTGTCCCGTTGGTGGTGTCAAACAGTGCAAGTAACTACGAAAGACGTATTGGCCCGTTGTTTCGTGCCCTGGTCGGAGCTCTTGTTGTTTATTTGTGAGTGCTGTCCGAAGACAGCCCCCGACCAGTATTTGACTAATAGGATTAGTAAAGAAGTAAGAAGTAAGGAATTCTGTGAGAATTGTCACGCCCCTTGATCTCGAGGTAGACCTGCATAGAACAGAGTTGTGACAAATGATGTGAGTTCTGGCTTTGCCAGCGCCTTCGTGAGCATATCTGCAAAGTTCCGCTTTGATGGGACATAGACTGGGACAAGGATTCCAGCTCCCACCGCTTCGCGGACTCTGTGGAATGAGATTGCCACGTGCTTCTTTTGAAGCAAGCTGTCTGCAATGGTCGTGTTCGATATCACTGCATTGTTGTCGCCGAACGTGATCGTTGGCGCTTTGACTGTGACTCCCAGAGATCGGAGTGCGTATCGGAGTGCAATGATTTCCTCGGTTGCCGAGCGCATTGCATTGAATTCTGCTCCGTATGTTGATGTTGCGACTGATGTCTGGCGTTTGCTGGAGAAGTGCACTGGGGTGCGCCCCAGGAAGATGATGATGCCGGTGTTCGATCTCCGCGTGACCAGATCGTGAGCGTGGTCCGCATCGACGAATGCACACATCTGGATCTCAGGATATATCGCTGCCGGTGCCTGATCGTCAATGTCCTCAGCCGCTTCGGGGTACTCTTCCTTCATCTGTGCAACCATCTCCGGGTTGGGCGATTCTGGATTGAAGTTCTCGAACGCGATAGGTTTTGAGTCGATCATGGTTCTCAGCGTGGATTTGTTCTTGAGGTATCCCCATATCTTAAGTGCTCTCGTGAGATGCCCTTTTCGCGGTGTCGATGTGAAACGTGAGAGAGAAGAGGTGGCAAATGCGACGTCGAAACGTCCGAGCTGTACAACCCAGTTCAGCATGCCGATGAGCTGCTGGAACTGTTGTTGCTCGTCAGGTGTTAGTAGTGGTGTATCATCCGTTTCCGGATGATCCTTGCTCTTCATGGGCACATGTTGGTCATGCAGTTCCCCATGGAGCCGTTCGATCTTGTCCAGAGCATTGGAAATGTATTTGTCGCATCCGACGCTCCATTTTCCTTTTGCGTTCCTGGAATAATCGTTGCCAAGATAGTACTTCGGCGGTCCGATGTCTTTGACTGTGTAGACTTGTTGGATCGCTTTCATGTACTGGTCTGGGTCTTTGGCGACTATCTTGAAGTCGTCCACGTGGGTACAGATGTAGTCGTAGCCAGAGTCGTCTCTGCGCTGGATCCATACATCCTGATCATGCCGTGATGGCGTGAATCCCATTGATGAGAGAGTATTAGCGAAGTGTGCATGGAATCGTTGAGCGCTCGACCGAAGACCGTACAGTGCCTTCTTGAGCACAATGACTTGTCCTTCTTTGTCGTCGAATGCCTTTCCTGCTGTCGCATAGATCTTCTCATTGGTGTATGCATTGACGAATGCATTGCCGACGTCGCCACATAGCTGTTGCAGGTTGTTTGCATCTGCTATTGCATCGAGAATGCGGACGCTTGTCGACTTGACAGTGGAAGAGTAGACTCGGATGTTGTCCGCCAGCTCGATGAGATGCCCGCCTGCTACCAAGCGCCCCTTACGTCGCAGGTCTTGCTTGACCGCGAATATGAGTCGGAGTTTCGTGCTCTGGTAGTCTGCTGGTGGTTGGTATGTTGATGGGTGGAATGTGAAGCAGTCGAGTTCGATCAATGCGTCGATTTCTTTCTTCGCTGCGTCTCTCCATTGGTGATCCCCGTTGGCCTCATCCAGTTGCAATGCATGTTTCATGTTGCGTGGGACCTCGACACCGTATTGATACACAGTGGCGAAGTAGTCTCGTTTCGGCTTCTTCTTGCCTGGACGGATTCGTCTGATGATGATGATGTTGTCATCGTCATCCATGGTGAAGACTCGAGTTCGCTCGATTCTTCGGATTCTGCGCCTGATGGCTCGCAGTGCATGTTTCGCCCACTTGAGTAGGACTTGCGATTGTCGATTGTGTCGACCGTTGCGTCGTGGTTCGTTGTCAATGATGTATCGTGCTACCATTTCGGGATGGTCTGCTCGGATCACGTCATATCGGAACCATTGCGTTTCAGTATTGGACCATTGCACATTGAAGTGTAGATGTCCGTCTCTGAATGCGTGGCTGAGGATGGAGTTGATTGCCAAGTCGTCAGATTTCTCGTTTTCGACCTGATTTCGGAACAGCTCGTCATGCTCTCTCTCGATGAGAGAGGACTCACGCCCCTGAGAGCGGTGCTCCGGAGGATCTGGCATCGCCGTGACTTCGGAGTCATCGGTCTCCTCAGAGATGGTACCCGTGGATGCGTCGCCGTCGTCATCGGAGATGACGCCGTGCGCATTATGTTCCGGCCTGTCGCCGTCGTTGGGAATTATGTTTGGCTGACCGAACCATCGGTCATCCGTGCCTGCTGGCGTGTTATTCTCGGATACGCCCCTGACCTCCTGCGTCGCCGTCGCCGGTGGACCTGCCGCCGCCCCTGACTGCACAGCAATCGCGTCGATGGCCTCACGGACCTGTCGAGCGAGTTCCGCCGGCAATGTCTTGGTCCTGGCGCGTTCGCCGGATTCGCCGCGCGTAGTGGTGTGGATGATATCGAGCCGAGCGATGCGGTTGACCTCCGCGTCGGTGATGCGTGGAGGGATGGCGTCTTCGACGACACGCGGCTTGACGATGTTGCGCACAAGCGCGGTGCCTTTCGTGATGTCATCGCCTCGCGGTGACCATATGGTGTAGGTGAATGGATCACCGTGGTTCCATGCGATGCCAAGGAAGTACCCTGGTTTGAATGGATGGTTGGGAAATTTGGTCATGGGCTCGAAGAACCATATGGGCTGGAAGAACGTGAAGCGAAACATCGAGATGTCGGGAGTGTTGCCTCGAAGAATCTCGATTGGCGTACGCCACTGGAGGCTCGCCTTTGCCGTGTAGTTCCAAGTGTCGATCGCGTGTTGCACAGCGTAGCACCAGAATGAGAGTGGCGCCGAGGCGGCCCACAGAAGCTGGTATGCATGCCGCTTGACATTGCCGATCGCCCGTTCTGCGTGATTCTGGTTCTGATTCATGGGCACAGTGAACTGGTGCTTGATCAAATAGCGGGATGTGACCGCTTTCCATGCCTTGCCCGACTGCACCTGCGAATTGTCTGATACGAGTAGGTCCGGAGCGCCGATGCTTATGATGAAGTCCGTGAGCGCCCCTGGTGCCATGGCCTCGCGGCCCAATGGCTTCGCCCAGATGAATTTCGATTGTTGGTGCGAGAACAGCTGAAAGCATTTGTAGTGCCGGATGGACTGGACGGTGGAGAAGAACGTGTCCGTGTCAACTCTGCCGTCGATCCTGTTGGGTTGCAGCACTCCTGCTCGCTGCGCTCGATACTGCCGCGGGATGAGCCTTGACTCTGCCTCGATCGGAGTATCTGCCAGCTGAGTGGACGCCGCCATTGTCTTCTCCACCACGTGTGGCGGAAGGTGCCGGAAGATTCGTGTGAAATCGACCCGACCTGCGTTGCGTCGTAGACGCTGATGTCTGTCGCATATGATGATATGCTGCGCCGTTGCCATCTCGTGGGCTGTCGGCTTTCTGATGGGAATTCGGAGCGTGTTGCCGTCATGGTTCTCCAGTGTTATGCTGATGTCGTCCGATGAGACCCGCTGCTGTCCCTGATGTTCGATTAGGCGATCGTAGACGTTCAGTCCGGACGCGCGCATATGATGTGTGTTAAACAGTGATTCCGTCTGCTGTGGATGCTTGTCGAGAGCCACGTAGTTCGCTTTGATGAGGATCACGCCGCCTGATGGGGGCTCGTATGCTGCCACCGCGTCGACCATCTGGAATGTCTCGATTGGTGAGTTGATCGTCGCCCCTCGGGCACGAAACTCTTGTTGGTGTGTGTGGGTCACCTCCCAGCCCGACGCATGAACGATGTCTCCGTCCGCCCCTGAGTCTAGGATGATAAAGCCTTGGCTATTGTTCGTTACTCTTGCCCTTCGGATGCAGTGCTCCACTGTCGGGTGGGTTGTGCACGGACGGGACTCTTGTGGTGCCACCGGACGTGCACGTCCGGGCATTCCCGCTGCGGTCGTCACGCTCGCCCCCCTACAGTCGCGGGGTTTGAGGTGGATGACAATCTCCGACTGACGGCGAGTTGTGCCCGTCTTTGATTGTCAAGAACCGGCGTTCCATGGTCCTTGGGTGCCGGGTCGTCCGGTCTTGTGGTCGCCCGTGCGAGGCCGCTTGGGTCCTCGCTGGGTCAGTGGCAACTCGAGGTTGCGCGCATACTCTGTTGGCTTGTTGCGCTTGAGTGTGTCTTCATCGATTGGTTTCCCGGTGGTACGGAAGTGACGAGACGCTTCGACGAGGAGCACTTGAGTGCTCGCCGGCATGCGACGGAAGACGGAGTCCGGCAACCGAAATGATGCGGCGCCCTTGCGATCCCACTTGGAGGATTCGCGTGGCCTCTTGCGGTCGTCCTTGGTGTCCTTCTGTTGGTAGCGACGGTTGCGCTTGGGAGAGTAGTGCCCTTCCGACTTCGCGAGGAGCGCATCATGTTGCATGAATGCCTCCCGGATGGCGGAAAAGGACTGTTCCGTGTGACGGAATCTGGACATCTCGCTCGTGAAGCGATCGTCCGTGATGTTGCGGAAGAACTTTGCGATCTTCTGTTGGTCTGTCATTTGCTTCCCGTTCTGCTCCATGACGCGGATGCATTTGGAGAAAGCGTTGACGAATACTGGGAAGGGCTCGGATCCGTCGTAACGGAGCTCGGCGATCTTCTGTTCTTCTTCGACGATGGCTTCAGCTTTGTGTTCGGGCGACTCGTATGTTCGCACGAGTGCCTGGAACGCATCGTGTCCGTTGGGTTCGTGGGCTTCCACGATGAACGCTGCGCATCCATCCGCCGTCTTCGTGTGCAGCACCGTGTACAGCTGCTGGTCGATCTCATCCTCGAAGTGTGACGGTTTGTCTGCGCCGAGGTACGCGGCGTATCTGGATGTGACCAGTTGGCGCTTGAATGCGATCTTCCAGTCATACCAGTCGCAGTTCATTCCAGTGAACTCGGGTGCTTCCGGCATGCTAACCTTGTCGAACTTCCATCCTGATGGAGTTCGCGGGGTCCGTGGCGATCGCGATGTGCGTCCCGCGCGGCTCGGAGAGCTGACGGTGATCTCGCGGCTGGTTGCGACTGTCATCTCCGTGGCTGCGGCTGCCTCTCTGATTGCGATTTCCGATCGGACTTGAGCTGCTGCGTTCGCGACTGGCGTGCTGACTTCAGGTGGAACGTAATTGTTCGCGTCGTTGAACAGGTCAATCGCTGCCCAGTCTGTGCGCGCAGTGATTGTGTTGGCTCTTGCGTACACGAAGATGCGGAGGATGTTGGTGATGCTGATTGCTGACAGCGTTGGCGATAGCGTCAACGCCGCCACGATGGTCGCGTCCGAGTTGCGGATCGCGCGATCGAGTCTCCCGAGCTTCTCGCCAAGGAACTCCATCTCTTCATCATCGAGCTGAACCAGCTCTTGGATGATCTTGTTGAAGGTGTTGATGTTGGTTGGTCGGTCCATGGTGATAGCTCGTAAGACGGTAAAGGTGGTGTGGTGTTGGGTGTTGCTCAGTGTTGGTAAGCACGACTCTTAATCTGTCAAACAGTGCAAGTAACTACGAAAGACGTATTGGCCCGTTGTTTCGTGCCCTGGTCGGAGCTCTTGTTGTTTATTTGTGAGTGCTGTCCGAAGACAGCCCCCGACCAGTATTTGACTAATAGGATTAGTAAAGAAGTAAGAAGTAAGGAATTCTGTGAGAATTGTCAGGTGGCATGAGTCGTAGTTCGTCAACAGTTCGTTCGGGGTATTGACACTCCGCAAAGGGCTTTCATGCTGTTCGTGAGAACTTTGTGAAGGCAGGCACAACACAAAGAATCCGAGCACCGCGGTATGATAAAAACTCGCAGACTTATCCTGTGGTCCACCCTCCACAATTACTCTGCATGAGCAGAATGCCGAACTTCCTGGAGGAGGCTAGCAAGTTCTGACATGAGTGATGGTTTCATGGAATAGGATGAGTATGCCTGGCCATACCGTGCATTTGATGATCATGGCACTACCACATGCACGTAGCTGACAAAGGGCCAACCTAAAGGCAAATGTGATCCGTTGCGCATGGGCGCTTGTGTTGCACCATTCCTTTCTGCTCTGGGCGTGACAAGCAGTGGGTGTGCTGGCGGACGCTTCTAAGGGGCAGAGTGCCAGCCTAAATCCCTCTCGCTCTCTCTTACAAGTAAGAGATATAGTAGTTCGCAGTCCTCATCATCCATGAGTCATCACGTGTACGCGTACGCATCCTTCATGACCACACGAGCACACGACCAAGTTGGTATGCTGTGGGGGCTTGTCTGTGCAAGGACGAAGTTATAAGTTTATCCATGTTCCGATTGCGGTGGCGCTGATGTACGGTATCGGTATCAGTCGTATCGTGTTGTCTCGAGCGTCTGCGGTACCTGCAGAAATGGATAGAACTGATAGAGATTGAGTGGATACCGGCAGAAGAAAGGCGCTGGTGCATGAGGACGTCGAGAAGTGAAGCGCGCATTGGCGATCTCCTGTACTGGAGGATCAAAGATGAGTCAAGGTGCATACTATTCTATTATAATGTTGTGATGATTGCAGCTAAGTATGGAATGTACGAGCCACTGACGCAATAGACTATTTGCAGGTAGAATATGAATGCAGGTTGCAATGCAATCTCGAGCATTGGGCACAAGAGGCCAACGATTGTTCCCAGCCATGCCCTTGATGTCGATGGTATGGTCCTGATCCAGCACTCTCTGGATTTATGGCAATGTCTTTGGTTCCATTGCGCTGTGGAATGGTCTCCAGTTTCTACGATGGTGTTGTCAGTTCAGATACGTACGTGGCATTGTCGTCACATCTAAAGGCTCCGCTCTCCAACGATTCATCGCTCGTGGTGATCCATTCGCATGGTGGCAGTTGATGTCTATCATCATCATCATCGTCGTCTCCACAGTCGTTCTTACGTGAATGTTGACGTCTGCTACGAGTAGAGTGGTGGACATCGCCGGATTTGTTCGCTTGCTGTGTGGCTGACACGAGGAGTTGCAGCAGTAGCCGCTGTCTGTCCATGTCTGCTTGTGTTGTAGTGGTTTTCTGTGTTGTGGGTGATGTCTTGTGCTGCTGGCGGCGGTCTATCACGTAGTCGGATTCGTCTTCCACGAGGGAGAGGATGCTGTCATTGAATTGGTTGGATGCCATGAGCTGTTCCAGCATGGCTCTGGTATCCCTGGTGCAGCTGCTGTTGATGTTGTTGGTGCTGCCCTTTGTAACCAAAGGAGCGACCTTCAATGGCCGCAGATGAGCATCGCACCGGCCCGCGAAGTGCGGTCGGCTGTGCTTGCTCTCGTGATGTTCGTGGACGTGCTCGGCGCAGCTCCCGCTCTTGAGCATGCAGGCATTGCCCTTGCGGCGTCGTTGCCGCCCGCTGCCGTCCTTCTGCTGTCTTTGGGCCTTGCGCTGTCGCAGGTCGTTGAGGATGCGCCGTTCCAAATGTCTGATTTCGGCGTCCACCAGTGCGTCTGATTTGATCGGGCTGCCCTTGCCGGCGCTGCGATGCTGATGCTGAGATTGCTTCCTCGCCTTCTGTTCCGTAATCAACCTCTGCATGGTCTCTGCATCGATGGCTGTATCATCCACCATGATTGGTTCGGAAACGTGTGAATGATTGACGCCCATGATTGATGATGTTCTTGTTGCTGTGATCGCGGTTGGTGTCGGTGTTGATGTTGTTGTTCGTACGATTATGCGATGTGCAATGTGATGTGTTGTGATGTGTTGCAGTGGATTGATTGTGATGTGATGAGATGTGATGCAATTCGATGAGAGCGGAGATGAATTTATGGAAGGAATGGTGCCTGGATGGGTGATTTGCGTGAAGGGCAGAACGCTCCTTCAGCACCCACCAAAGCGATGGCTTTCTGCTCATTGGTGGCGTCACACATGCTTCCGTCGCTGCAATTGTGCTGATCTGTCTCCACACGTGAGAAATGGATAGAATAGTGCTGCCGAGAGAGGCGGTTTGGCGGCGGAATGATCCAGTGAAGCCAGATGAGTGGCGCGCGGCAACACCCTCCCAGAAAGGTGCCTCTCCTGGTTCGCATTGTCCGTACTTGTGCCTTGGTCGCCACAGAACGGAATTGGACCTGTTCAAGACACTCTCAAAACTGCGTGCATTCATCATTGCCGGATTTGGGTATCGTCGAGATCGTCACAATTATCCTCACGGACAGTGCGCCAATCATGGTGAAGGCACAACGTATGTCATGTGGTTAAATGGAAACACACGAGGATTGAAAAGATCTCCCCCTAGGCGCTCGCAACATCAACGAAGGTTTCTCGCGAGTCGCCATCACGAATGTGTCTTAAACACCTATTTGGTCCCATCAAACGAATGTGCAGGCTTCACGTCTTTCACGACACCCTTGCCTGCTCAGCTCAACTGTTCTGACAAGGAGAGGCAAGCACGTCACAGCTACCAGCTACGACCAACTCACTGATACCCAGGACCAGCCGCTACCTACAAAGCTGTAGAGAGTAGGATGCAAGGAGAGAGAAGAAGAAATGAACAGGGCGTGTTCATACCCCTCGCTTCACGCTCTTTCGTGCGAAGTCTTTCGGCGATGAAGAATCAGCTCATCATTCTATTTCCGATCTCTTTACCAATACCATGGCGCGCCCTTTCGGTCGGTCGGGGTGGTGCCGCAGAGTGGAGAAGAGGTGGAGACGGCAACAAAGTGTTTCCTCGCAGCTTGTGAAGCGTAGTTCAGTGCAACGCATATGAGCACCTGATTGCTCGTATTTGGGGTACGAGCTCATAGGTGATGGATGAGTTCGCCCAGCAGACCATAGGTCGTTCTCACACATACCAGCAGGCACCGGATCAGCACCAATCTAGTCATACTGCCATACATCATAGTTGGATGAGGGATGCATGATGTCCAAGCGCGCGGAGGAGTGATCGCCAATTCTACACCCACCATTCAAGAACGGTACAGCTCAGAACGCAACAGAATACCAACTGAAGCACCCCAACCCATCTCTGAGACTGGCCACCCTCGTCCATGACAACAGCAAACAAACCCGAGAAGCAAGATTGGGACTGGATTTCTCATCTATCATGCAATCCCAGCCAAGGCGTGATGTCCAACAAAGAGAGAAAAACAGGAGACCTGCGGACGTGCCCCCTCTCTGGGTTGGCGCCAAACTCCCCCTCGCTCCCTCGAACTTGGACCGTTCACGGGTTGAATCGCGGATACTCGCTCTCGATTTCGCCCGCGTCTCGAGGGCAAGTTGTTACGGAACAGAGCAACACTTTGGTTCCTCGTCTCAACGCTACGAGTTCCGACTATTCGTAGTTCGGAAATTCAAGGAGCACATTGAGTTGGCTCAGTACTTGGAATGGATCGATTGTGTTGCGGAATGAATTGCGCGGAGGCCACATGTCAACCCATCCCCGAACGGCACAGCCAAGGAATGTCAAGAAGAGGATCGGAACTTTGACTTGGTTGGCTATTCTGTGGGTGCTGCAGTTGCTCCATGGCACAAGTACGAGCTACGATCTATGTCACAGCACGGAGAGACAAGACTATGCTGCGAGTATCCGTACTCGTAGGAGTAGATCGTATGGTAGACAGAGCTTAGTTTCCACCGGCCATCTTGGCGACCTCTGCGGCAAAGTCATCCTCCTTCTTCTCGATACCCTCACCGACAGCAAGACGGGTGAATCCGACCATCTTGGCATCGTTCTGCTTCAGCAGCTCGGCCACGGTCTTGTCACCGTCCTTGACGTATGTCTGGCTGACGAGGCAGATCTCCTCGAGGTATTTTCGGATGCGTCCCTCGACCATCTTCTCCACGATGTTTGCTGGCTTGCCGGACTCCAGGGCCTGCTCGCTGAGGATGCGCTTCTCGTTCTCGAGCACGTCCTGCGGGACTTCCTCTGGCACAGCGTATGGTGGGTTCATGGCGGCGACGTGCATGGCGATGTCTGTGCAGAGCTGCTCGTTTCCTCCCTCGACCTCGACGAGGACTCCGATGCGGTTCATGTGGACGTAGGCACCGACGGTTGTGCCCGATCCTCCTCTTGAGGACACGCGGCGCACCTGGATGTTTTCGCCGATCTTGGCGACGAGGGCCTGGCGAGTGGCCTCGATGGAGGCACCATCGACCTCCTGCTCCATGAGGCCCTCGACGGAATCACCCTCCATGCCAGCGGCGGCACCGGCGACGGTATCGCAGAAGCCAAGGAAAGTGGCGTCCTTGCCGACGAAGTCGGTCTCGCAGTTGACCTCGACCATGACGGTCTTTCCATCCTTGCTGGAGACGGCGATCTTACCTTCGGCGGCAACGCGCGCAGCCTTCTTGTCGGCCTTGGCGAGTCCCTTCTTGCGAAGGAATTCGGCGGCAGACTCCTGGTCACCATCGTTCTCGATGAGGGCCTTCTTGCAGTCCATCATACCGGCGCCGGTGGCATCACGCAGCTGCTTGATGGTGGCTGGTGTCACAGCACCACCGGCGGCTGGAGCTGGGGCAGCAGCAGCTGGGGCCTCCTCGGCGGCTGGAGCTGGAGCAGCGGCCTCCTTTGCTGGGGGCGCACGGGCAGCATGGCGGGCGCGCTTGGCCTCCTTGCGGGCGACGCGGGCCTCCTTGTTCTTGACGATGTTCTCAGCGAACTCCTTCCAGTGGGCGGCACGTGCGGTTGCGGCGGTGGCACCGGCCGCCATCTCGACGACCTTGCGCTCCTCCGTGGTCAATCTGTTGTGTATAGTATTGCAAAGCATTGTATGGTGGCGTGTTGTTCGATTGCATTTTAGTGGAACCGTGCATATGATGATTCGTGCGTTTATCGGTGTCGAGCGCGGTGGCGATGATAATGAATGAGCGTTAATGCGTCGTCGTCGCAATGATTCATCGAACATTTGAGTGTCAATTTTGTTCCATTTCATGTTGTGCAAAAATGACCAATCATGAATAGTTTGCCAGACCGAAGAGAGCGTCAATTCATTTCATGTTTTGCATGGTTGTATCATGCAAAAATGAAATGAAATGATCGGATGGGCATGACATGACATGGCGCGAAGATCAACATGTTTTCCAAAGTGTTAGATGATGCATGCGACATGAGAGGTAAGCGATTGTATCACATGGGCCGTTCTGTCATGCGCTGCCTGCTTCATTCTCATTCTGCATGAATCCAGGGAAGCATCAGATCGAGATTTGGACCGCGAAAGAGCATTGTAGAGTAGTAGATTGCATTCCTTGACATTTCGTTCCATTCCACTCCATTTTCGTTGGCATCGTCCATGCAAGTATTCACACAGAATGAGTGGAGCTCCACCTCCCGCAAGACGTGAGATAGTTATCTCCCATTTCCGGTGCGATAGGTGGCTCTAATCGCAACCCCAATCATGGCTGCATATTCCATCCCGACCTGCGTAAGGATGTGCCCACTCAATGGAATTGATTTTCCACAGATCTTTCTATTCGAATGCTCAATGATATGCATGTCCACACGGATTTGACGAAAAGTGTGGTCAAACAGTGAACAACATACAGCGACCGTCACAGCGAAACGCAACAATCTCATGCCGTTGCAGCCATTGCAGCAATGGCAAATGGCATGATGATGAACTCACGGAACTCCAAAGTTGGGATCGATCTCGGCACCGACGGCGTACGCCTGCTGCCTGACCTTGCGGATCATGTACTTGCGCAGCTTCCATTGGCACTTCTTGATCATTTCGGAAGTCTCGGTGGTGAGGAGGATGGTCTCGACGCTCTCCTTGGAGCGGTTGTTCCCGGCATCCTGCAGCTTCTGGTTGAGTCGCTGGCGGCGCATGAGATCATTCTTGCCGACGTTCATCTGCAGGGAGCCACCATTGTTGACGACGTTGGTGCGCAGCGGCTGGGCTGGTCCGAAGGCATGTGCGGTTGCGACGAAGGCGGAGAAGGCGAGGGTGCTGGCGAGCTTCATTGTGCAATTCGTTGGGGGTATGGGTACGGAATAGTACAGAGGAACGTTCGGGGGGTGGATGGATGGATGGATGTGTGTTGTGAATGCAAGGTATTATACAATGCTGATGGAACTTGACTTGCTTTGTCTCTTCAATTGCTGTTGTCGCTATTGCTGTGATTGAAGGCTGGTTCGATGATGATGGAAGAGGAAATCCTGGCTTCTTTCCTCTCACTCTTCTTGAGGGAGTCGTCCAAGACACACGAAAGACAGATCGCCAGGGCATCAAACGTCAACAACCAATCCTCCAGCCACAGTCAGCAACAACACCCATCATCAACGAGAAGACTCAGCCACACACATCATGGATCAATTGATGTGAGTGTGAGTGTGTGGCGCGTTGCGTCAGTCGACGATTGATGATTGATGGGAATGCGATGGCCACGAGCCATCCTTCTTTGTCCTGACTGACGATTGTCTTGAAATGAGCGAAACTCCCTAACGTCAAGCCGACAATATTCACTGTTTTAGTGTAAATTGGTTGATCACAATACAAAAATGATAGGGATAGCAGACAACAACTTCTGACGGCTGACAGACCACACACGAATTCACAAGACTGAAAGATGCCAAACCGTGTTGTTCAAGCATGTCCTTCATGAAAGAGCTCGCAAGTTTCCATTGGACAAACGTGATCAGTAAATGGATGACCGGTTACAAACATACAGCCATTCATAAACTGACTTGACTTGACAGACAGTTTGTCTGTTTTTGGATCATGGCGAAAATAGACAGACAAGTGCACAGCACACATCAGGAAGACAGACAGGTAGACAGGCAGACTGACCGGTAGACAGACACGCAGAGATACCATGCTTCATGACAGAGCAAGAGAAATCGCAGAACACGCATCAAGCATTCGTCTACATTGCAAGTTCCTGCTCTAGCTGGACCATGCGCTGATCAATGCGACCTGGCTCGATTGGTGGACGATTCATGGTCGTCATCGCGAATGGCCGGATCGCATCGTACGGCTCGTCATTTTGTCGCTTTTGAAGGTAGCACAGATCGGCAACTTGGCCTGCCGTCAATGATTGCACTTCTGCCTGCATCGCCCTTTGGGAATCGCCTTGCGGCCAAGCGGCCAAGCGGTTGCAAGCGTTGCGAGCCTTGTGAACGAGCGAAACCGGCATCAGCGGTGGCGCCGATGATGCATGCGGTATTGCCGCCAATGGCGCAGGAGTAAACATGGGTGCAGATGATGTCGCCGTTGGTGCCGCCGCCACCGCCGCTGCTTCTGTTGTTGGTAATGCGGTCGATGGTGGAGTTCTGGAGGTCGAATTCGGGTAGGACGAATGCAACGATGGCTGCAGCGACACTGATGGCGCTTGATTATGCTGCTGCTGCTGCTGCTGCTGATGCTTCTGGGCATGAGAGTTTCCGTGTGGCATCGGCGCATGGTGTTGGTATCCAGATGTTGATGTTGCTGGCTGCGAGTATGCCGGCTGCTGCTGCTGTTGGTATGGATGCCGGTATGGCGGCGGTTGCGTATTGACCTCAGCTGGCGTGGCAGTCCTGTTGATGGGTGCTTCCCACGTCGTCTCACTGGTGATCGAATTGAAGTAATAGTGGCGTCCAGTCGAATGCTCCGTCAGCATCTGCCAGTTTGGCAGCAGCCAGCTCTGCTGCGGCGGTGGATGCTGTTGATGATGTTGATAGAACTGCTGCTGCTGTTGTTGTTGTTGCTGCTGCTGGCCATGGTGAGGATAGCTCTGCGTGCCTCCAACAGCATGAGCGAGCTCCTCCCTCTCGCCACCATAGCTGTTCCCTTGCGATGTGTTCAAGTACGAGTTGTTGTTGCCATGGCTTCCGCCGCTGCCATACGGGCTGCTGCCGCTGTTCGTGTTGTTCATCGTTTCGTCGGGCAGCAGCGTATCACGTGTACACTGCAGCGGAATGCAGTGCAATGGATTACAGCGGAGCGTAGGTGGAATGTGTCTTGTCAAAGCGCATGGGATCGTCAGGTTGTCTGATGCCGTTGACGCTTGTTTTCGCTCTTCGCCGTCTGCCATTGTCGCCATCATTTTGGGTGGTGCGTTTGGTGTGGGTTGGTGATGCACAATGGGACACTTCGACTCAATCGAATACAACTACAAAGCGCCTATGCAAACCAAGATAGACAACATATTCTTCGTGGATGGCGCCGTATCTGGCATTCGCAACCAGGTCGCGGCGACATCCATGCGACTGCATACTCGCACATGCAGTTGATCGCGCTGCTGCGATGCGCCTCTTGGTATGGCAGAGTGGAATGGAGTGAGGCATGCTGCGGGCATCCTTCGCAGCCGGACGATCCATCTGCACTTTGAATCGGTTTCGCGCCAACTACATCAATAACATCACAAGTAGGAAGGCAACAGCGGACGAAGAAGGGGTCTTGGTGCCCATACCTGCCATAGGTACAGTGACCAGAAGGATCTTGCGAATCCATCATCACGGCATCTGGCTGATCTTTCCGACCTCTCATCCACCTTGGACTTCTTTTCGAACAGTTCGGATAAGGACCGTAGCTGGCACCAAAGACTGTAGACGGCACCAAGGATCATGGAGAGAGAGAATGGGCCACGCCGAAACGCTCTTGCGTATTGAAGGTTACTCTGCTGTGCATCCGAATGCTCCAAAGAGTCGCGTGACATGCCTACGACTATCCTGCCTCGCAAGAAGTGGAATAGTCGTAGTCGCAGGGATGCAAGACCACACCTGATCGTATCCAAGACCTTCGCGCGGCTGGCATCTCATCTCATCCAGAAGATGCTCGCGGCTGCTGCCACCGTCTCTACCTGTGGCGTCTGGGAAAATGAGAAGGATGAAACATGTGCTCTACGAGAAGAGAGGGAGAGGACAGCAGTCGCGTTTTGCTAAGAATCGCCAAGGCGATGAGGTAAGCACAGCGCGGCAGCACGAGGCAGGAGCTTCACCACACCTGCGAGTTCGAGTGCGAATACTCATGGGCGTCAAATGCTCCCAGACCACGAACGGCCGAGTCGCTGATCATCACGATCTGTGACGATCCATTTGCTTCGATAGCGCGCTTTTGGTTGCGCGCCTTTTTTCATGACCATGAATGCATACAGGGTGGAGCATGTGGTATGGTAGTACTCGTGCTTGTACTCGTCCAGTTGCTCTTCGCTCCAGAGTAGCGCAAACTGTGTTTCTCTGCGGTTGTGGCTCCAAAACGAACGCCAGGAAAGCTACCTCTCTCGACAAGCAAGACCAAAGATGATATCGTACTAACCATTTGTACGAGTACGAGTACGAGTACGAGTAGGCGCACGAGCGCGCAGAGCATGCAGAGTAGGCAGAGCCGGTAGAGCTGGTGGAGCACTACCTAGATACAAAACCGTGTCTGTCTGCAAGATGTTCGATCGGATCCGATGGTCTTGCATGGCTTATTCAATCGCTTGCGTCCCGGACTTCTGATTCAAGCTGAAAGACCTTGCTTCTTTCGTTCTGATTTTGAGACGCTGCCAATAAATTCCCAGCCTCGGTGCCATCATCATGATGCATTCGGTGAGCGATTGCGAATGCCGGCGCCAACAAAGCCTCTCAATGGAATGCTACCAGCCGGCCATCGACTCTGCCAGTCGCCGATGGCCACAACTACGACCTATTATACTTACGAGTACAGGACCGGAGGCATCCAACCAAGAGCGCGACAGCTGATCATGGGCACAATTCAGTGATGGTTTCAAGATTTCATGTTCTTCCTCCATTGTTTCAGTCCTGCTGTGGTTGCTGCTGGTGGTGATTTGACTCTTGGCCTATTCCATTCGGCAACAGAATAGCTTGTGTCCATGTGTGGAACGTGCACTTGCACTTTGTGAGCGCAGCAGACACCACCCAGGTGTTGGCGATGTGGCTTCGCGCGTATAGCTGTGTTCTGTTCCCCCTTGGTTTGAGACGTTCGTCTTGTTCTTGGTGCACGACCTTTCGCTTGGCGGAACATCAGACAGCCGTGAAGGAAACAGAGAACGGCGAGGAACGACGTCAATGACTGGTCATGAACCATCCAAGACCATCCGCGGAGGCGGAGCCAGTAAACATGATCTAACATACACGAACACGAACACGAATTCTCCGCGCATCATGCATCCAGGAAGCTGTCTCCCTGGCTGTTTTCGTTGGAACTACGAGCCAGAGGAGAGACGGATCGGAGACGAGATGTTCCCATCCAGCACCACGATCAGAAATAAAGTGGGAAGAAGGATCAGGATCGCCGAGCAGAGTTCCGATGCGGGCAGGGTCCTGTGACTTTGCACGCTTGTCGGCGACGCGGCGCCAAGATGTCGAAGTCAGGAGAAATACCATGGGCAGGTTTGACAAAGTTGTCAGTCGCTGATCTGTACGCTTCGTCACGATTGATGGCGGGGAGTGTGTTCAACATGCTTACCTCCCCTTTTGCCTTGTGCTCGTTTGTATTGTCGACCACGACAGCGAAACCAGTGATGATGAGTTGGTTGTTGGTGGGAGGTCGTTGATGTGGGTGGGTATGTGTTCGAACCCGTACTAATGGCTCGTATGTATGATGGCGGACGTGGCGGTCACGATAGCCACAATGGTCACGATGGTCACGACGATGATGCCTTTGGTGATGTCGATGATGTTCCTCATTCCCTTGGCCCGAAACAGTGAAGCGCCACCCGCACGAGCTTCGCGCTCGTTCCTGTTTTTGCCACACCAGGCACAAGCCACAGGCCGACATGAAGTGGAGTGATTGTTCCTGTATCCGCACGACCTGCACTGATACTGCACGAGCCGTGGGGGCACATCTGCCCCACCACATCCACTCCGAGAATAAATCTATCGCTTTTGCTGCAACAAACACATCGACCATGCGACGCATCAAGACGAGACGCTGCGTCGCCAAATCGTTCTCAACTCCCGCTCATCGAGACGCTTGACACGATGCCGCACCCGTAGGCGGTGGCACAGGTATTGTGTGAGCGATTGGTCATTTGTTGGCGGGAGCAACACGATACAAACCTCCCTGGATTGCGAACAGAATGGCGTAGTTGCTCCAAAAAGTGAAAGTGAACACTCAGACGCTCAACCAACACCGCCGAAAATAGCAATGGGGTTCGTGATCCAGTTATTTAATATCATGATTGACACTTTTAACAAGGCCCTTGGAAAGACGCCAGCGAATACTGGCGGTCACAATTTCCGAGGCGTCAAGACTCATTTCCGTCTAATTGTTGTGCCGCCAGCATAAAAGAAGAAACGCTCCGCCTCCCACTGCAACCAACGCGTCCTCACGCACCACAACAACCCTCCGAGCTGCTGTTCCAACTCATGGAGAAGAAGTTTCTGCTACTGTGTTTATTTCTCCTCTCTTGCGCCACTCCTGTCGGTGTTGTTTTGATCGTCGGCGCAGCAGTTGTGACAGTCGATCTCTCTGCCCTGTTCCTGTTCTGCTGCATCCTTGGTGCCGCAATTGGATGCGCGAGTGTCGGTGTTGGGATGTTGAACCATGCGAACTGCCGAGTTGCGGGATGCGAATCTCGCGTGTCTGCTGCGAGGTGGATGCTCTTGCATCGTCATCCTTGTGATCAGACGATACGGATGCCCCGTGCATCTGACGACACATGTTGTTCGGTGAACAGTGCAAAGGGGGGCGCGGTGGCCCGGATGCTTCTCCGAGCTGCGTGGGGTGAGAAACACACTCGTGGGTCGGAGCCACACTTCTTTCGGAGACAATCGCCATCTCATCTCGTCTCATAAAAACAGAAACTCACCAGAAGCAAAACCAGCAATCAAACCAAACCTCACAATCACCCAAACTCGAACTTACCGACCAAACCAACATGAAGTATGCGGCACACTCCTTGCTTGGGCTCGTCGCCCTTGGCCAACTCTCACACAGCACGATGGCGAAACTGTCAGCACCGTCAGAATCGCTTGCATCTGCATCGTCATCGCCATCGTCATCGTCGCTGACACGTGCTCTGAAATCACTCGAAAACATCTTCGACCAGAGCCCAACATCAACTTCGTTCATGTCTGCCTTTCTGGTCACCACCAAGAGCACGCAGATGAAAGTAACCGCCGGGACTCTGTCGAAGTTGGAGACCGACATCATGGAGGCCTACAACTCCATGGCATCTCTCAACGCCTTCGAGATCACATCCGTCAGAATCGCCCCAAAGCAAGGCGCATCATCGATGGCAGAGGATACCCATTCGCCCATCTTCGAATACTCGTACGTCATCGAGCTGAAAGGCGAGTACAGCTCTTCATGGTGCACACACCTCCATGCCGCAGGCAGCAGAGGCGACGGCGACATGCTCAGCGCCCCAGGCCTCTTCCGAAAGGAAGACGGTCTTGACGATCTCACCTTCTACATGCGACACTTCGTGTCCGGCGGCATGTGCCATACATCGACCTTCACAAGCGCCGAGTTCATCACTTCTCTGATGGAAGACTACGGGTCGAAGCTTCCGCTGGAGGAGATCACCCAGGTCACTTACAGTCAGCAATGCACCGCCCAGCCATCAACGGTGGCTGCCACCCCCGCGGCCACATTCGGTGCCGTCGCCGCTGCCAGCGCAGCGACCGGACCAAGCCCTGCAGAAGACCGCGAAGTCAGGGGCAGGATGCGCGTCGAGCTCGTGGGAGCGGATGACGATATCGTACAGACCAAGACGTTCCAAGAGAAGGTCAGGCATGCCCTCATGGCGGCATACAACGAAAAGAACGAGCTGAACCCCCACCTCTGTGACCCCAAGCAGCGACAACTTCTCACCATCGACTTGGACAGTGGCAGCGGCGGCAACAGTGAAAACAACAGCAAGAACAGCGCAAGCAAGAGTAAGAGCAACAGCGATGGCAACGGCAGCCGACGTCTCGACGGGGACCCCACTCCATCGCTTGCACCAACACGCGCTCCGACTATTGCCCCAATTCCTTCGCCATCCTTTGCTCCTATCACTTTTGCCGACTCCGATGACGTTGAGTTCTGCAGTAACAATTACTGCCACTGGTCGTATTCCTGGATTGGCCATTGCATTACCTGCGGCACTTACTTCTACTTCGGCAATGATGTACGAAGACTGTCGGAACAAGGTGCCGATGCTGTGCGCTTCAATGCTCTCTTCGAGACGTTTCTCTCGGAGACGGACGGGGCGACTGCATCGGATGGAGCCGAGGACATACCAGAAGACACCTGCTTCTGCCCTGTGAACGACTCTGACGCTGACGCTACCGGCAGCCGATCGGCAGCCGATCCCTCTGTCACCATGGGCGCTCCAGGCAAGGAGGAGGTCCTTGAGCTCGTGAACGAGATGCTGGGCGAGGATGCATCCATCGTGCTCATTGCAGAGCAGGTTGATGTGCCATGCTCAGATGAGCCTGTCACCGAGTTCAAAGCCAGCCTCAGCATCGACTTCGTTGCAGACGACGCCAGCGCCTTGGAGGAATGCTTCGGGTCCGTCTACAACACCCTCCAAGAATCAACTACCTGCGATCGCGAATTCCACCTCGTGAGATCCGCAACCGTCGTGACCGATGGAGCCGCCTCTGGTGCAGGCGTGACGACGCTTCTCGTCGACGCGCAGTGCCAAGGCTGCGACCCAGAAGGCGACCTCATTATGCCACTTGCATCCCACCCGCAACGCAAACTCGTGGCGCGCAGCATCGAAAGGCGCCGCAAGTGGACTTCCCAGGCACAACGCAAGATGATGGAAGAGCAATGCGTCTGCGACATCGAGATGCTCGCGAGCAATCACGTTCCAACGATGGAGAACTTCCTCGCTGGCCTTGAGAGCTGCGTCGCAAGCAAGCGGCGTTAATTCGAGCGCGGAACAACGAGACCGTGGCTCTGCTCCCGACGAACGGAAGGACGAACCAATCAACCAATGTACTCTACTATATGAACCAAACGAATGAATGAACGAGAGCGCCTGTATCAATACCATCAAGTACATGTCTATGCATACATCACCGTACGACTACACAACAACGACAGGGGAATACATCTACGAGGATAAACGACGATTAGATAGAAACAGATACCTACCATACGGCGACACGCCCCATACACGCCATACTTCACCTTTGTCGCCTCTTCGCTTCTCTTCTCTTGGGCGCTTCAATTGCATGTTGTGGTCGCGTGTGATTTGTTTGTGAGCGAGTTTTTGTGTTCATTTGTCCAAAATGTGAAGCGCACGAAATACGGTTATTTGGCGTTATTAAACGTTATTGACGAAAAGCAAGATTTCGCACATCAGGACAACACAGGCAGACGCGCCAAACCACCTTGCATCCTGCTTGGTGATGACGTCTACAGAACAGATTGCCCCTCCCCCCGTGGCAACCACGGGTCGCAGAACGGGCACATACCTGCGACCTTCGGATACTGTCGTTCGTAAGACCAGGTGGCGGGAGTTGGAGGTGCAAAGAGAGGGCGGTGAGAACACTGCTGGCAGCGGGGAGAGAATGTTGCGGGAACTCCGAACATCGCATTCTGAACATCGTGTGTTCGACGAGCTACCCCACGAGTTGCAATGCATCGATGCGAGGGCATCAATCGAAACAGGGCTGTACCAATCGGAGCGGCCGCACTCTGTCTGCGGTGGCAAGGTCGCCCGAATCCCACGTGGAGATGCGATGTTCGCGTCCAGGAAATGCGCCATACCGCAACACAAACAAGAAGCTTGCTCCCTCTTGTCGCTCCAAACAACATCCCACGCCCATCCGAACGAAACGCATCAGTGCACGAGTAGATTCGCTGTGAGGAATGATTCCCTCGGACAGGCTTCTACGGACTTGGGAGGTTCGTGATGGTTGGTGAGACGAGTGATACCTTGAGGCTTCTTTCGGAATCCCTGCACTGACACTTCCCAGTCTTGGAGGGTGTCTTGTGATGGGACCAACCAGAACGTATCCTGGCCACGTGTCGGATGAGCCCATCGTTTCAAGTGCCGCAGACATCATCCAGGCGGTGCTTTGCAGCTGTCCGTGATGCCGGTCGGTCTTCACGCCCCCTTGGTTATCTTCTGAGACAGCCGGGGGGACTTATGGGGCACTTGCTTTGGCACGAGCACACCTGCCCGCTGCAGGCGGTGCAATGAGCGACATCGTCTTCGTGATGATCATGAAGATGATCGTGAGGGAGTGACGCGCATGCCCTCAGCCTTCCTATGTTTGTCTCGGCTATCGATGGGTCGCTGCAAACGCGACGGAGAATGGGGTAGATGGATCACACGAAAGGTCTCGAGATCGACCTGGGTTTGAGCTGCCTCCTCTGCGTCGGTCATGAACGTTGCGGTATCATCACTGGAATGCATCGCAATCTCGTAGCTGGGCGGCCCTCGCGGCACCCTCATCTTTGTTTTCACAAAATTGCAGTCGAGACATTTGAACAAATCAAACACACAAACTTGTAGGTAAGGTGAATCAAACTCTCGATTGGCGTTGTGCTCCTTCTCATCTTCGCATGCGTCGGGACAAGATGACAATGGCGGCAGCGACGGCGATGGCAACGGCGATGATGATACTGGTCCGGGCAGATGTTTTGATCGCGGCGCACGCAATGCGGTCATCCCGGTTGACATCAATTATGCCCTGCCATGCTTGTGCTATTGATTCATTTGTGGCTCTCGAGTGGAATTGGAATCATACTGTCATCATTGATGTATTTTACTGATGCAACCATCGTCGTGCATCACTCTCACACCATCCAATGTTGTACTGGACGCTCTTATGTTGCATGTTTCACTTATATATGTACCATGTTTGCCCATACCTAATATTCTTCATCGGAACAGCAGCAAGGCCACCAGCAACAGCAACGCCATCAACCACAACGCCAACGTCAACCGTAACGACTCGCAACATGCGCTCTCTACTCGTATTCTGGTTCTCCGTTTGCGCATGCTTCGCCGACCTCAACGGTATTGCAGCGTCGCAAAGCACCACCCCAACCGAAGACTCATGGCTTTCTGCCATTCTCATCGCTGTGCAAGCCGTCCCAAGCTCCGTCACGGAAGAAGCATTGCAAGACCTCGCCAGCGCATTCGTCGACACCTACAACGGGATGGCATCCGCAGCTTGTGGCGACGCAACTTCCTCACATGATGCTCGCATCGAGATCACTCATGGCGCCATCTTGGACAGCGCTGATTTGGATGGTGTGGCCGCCATGATCGGCCCGGATGACCCGGCCGCCCTCCACGTCCAGGACTTCTCGTACGTGCTGGTCCTTTCCATGTCGGCTGTGTCGACTCCCACATCCGCAGGTGATGGCGAATGCACCATGCCCAACAACCTCTCCTCGGCCACTCCGATGCTCTTCACTCAGACACCAGCCCAGCCAAATGACCACAATCAACGACGTCGCTTGGGTGAGGCTAGATCCTGCGTGGTCTGCGAAGGTGTGACCAAGTCGTCCTTTCTGGCATCGGTGCAAAGCGCGGCGCCGACGTCGATCCCTGTGAGTGGTGTGACCCAGGTGACGTACCACGAAGGATGCGTGGCATCCGGTTCTTCTGCCGAGACGGTCGAGGGAGACGAAGATATGACAGAAGTTCAGTTCAGGACACTGGTGTCCTTCCGCTTGCCTCCATCCACCGGCGCATCTGGAGGATCTCTCAATCTGGATGATCCGGTGCTCCGCGCACAAATCGAACGACACATGGTTGCATCGTACAACGAGGTCAACGAATTGAACTCCGGCATCTGCGACCGTCAGCGACATCATATCGAAGACATGAAGCTCGCGCCGCCAGACTCTGCAGGACACAGCAGGAAACTGCAAACAACACCGACTGGCTGTGAGTGAGAGCGATGACTGGTTGGACGAAGCATTGTAACAGCAAGCTGCGATGTTGCATGATTTGGCGTTGTGCTGCACACGGTTACATACATACATGTTGTGATGTGACGTTATGTGATGTGAAAGCGCTACGCAACGTTATATAGAACTCTATGCGACCATGCACTCGCAGGATGACCATGCGCACCAGCAGTGAGTCTCAGCACAAGCGCCACAGTGCTTCCAAATACTCATATCGTCCTCACGCCACCACCGCTCTCTCTCTCTCTCTCTGTTTCTCTCTTGGCACTAATTCTACCAACGCCATGGCATCTATCTGCTCTCCTACATTCCCATACGCGCCGCAGACAGTGATTATCTCAGTGAGATATTTGCCATTGGCGTTGGATCATGTTTAAGCTGCAGTAATCCCTTCCACTTCACCAATGATATCACTTTTCAACGGCGCAAGCTCGACAACAACGATATCCCTGGCGAGAACGAAGCCCCGTCATGCTTCTGCCCCATGGAGACAGACACCAACGAAGATGGGACCGTCTTCTTGCCGCAAGACCTTCCAACATCAAATGAAATCATTGAGGCGTTCAACAAGCTCCAGGAAGACTCCGGTCTCACCATCGCATCCTTGATTGCGCAGGTGCAAGTCCCATGCCCTGACGAGGCCACGCAACTTCCAGCACAGTTCACGCAGCTGATTCATCTCGACATTGTCGACTTGAACCTGTCTGATGGCTTGCAGGCATCGGTTGACAACGATCCAACCATCCTGTCGCAAGCTCTCGGCACCTGTATCCCACATACGTACAAACATCTCCAGTCTTCCAAGGTGTGCGATTCCATGGCCCATCAAATCATTGATGCAAGTGCCATCGATGTCCACGCCAGTGATGACATCGACGGAGCGTACTCGGTGTCATTCGAAGCCGGTGGCAGCTGCTCTGGCTGCGACCCATCCAATCCGTCCCTCTTCTCCGACAACGACGGCGGCAGTCGCCACTTGTCGCAGATTGGCGCAGCAGCAAGGACTTCCATCAGGCCCGGCAAGCAGCGCGCCTTGTCGGGCGGTGACACGGCGGATGAGGAAAGCGAGCTGTGCTTCTGCAACCCCGATGTGGTGGATGAAGACCACACGCCAGCGATGGAGGATTTTGTCTCCGCGTTGTCAGAGTGCGTCGTCCACGCCTTGGAGTTGGGTGAGTAGATCGATTGTTGGCACGAAGATCTGAGCATGCGGCAGCTCAAGGGGATTTGCGACGCAATGCTGTTGCTTGGCAGGTTGCCAAAGGGGGTTGCTTCGGGATCGAACTATTCTATAATATTATATTTAGCTTTTCAATGGTACTTGTACCATATGGATCTGTATTATACAATCTTTCTATTACATTATATGATGTAAACGCTTGTGCGCATGATGCGTCATACAGCAGTACTCCAGAGACTTGAGTGGGGCAGAGTAGGTATCATCGGAGGAAGCTCGCAACCAATTCCTGTTCGAAATGTCGACTAGATCGACTCAACCCACTTGCATGAGATTGTTCGTGCCACCCACAAACAGCGAATTCCACCACAAATCGACCATGGTGGCCCCAAACACAACAACCGTGACAAGACAGGATGAATCGCCGTTCCTCGTGGAGAGCCCATTCTCTTGAGCTCTGTTCCATCTCCGATTGCGTTTGACAAGCATCACGAGCATAGCCTCATAGTTATACTAGTGTGGCAACAGTGACAACGTCAACAAAGGCGACGACAGTGACAGTGACAGTGACAGTGACAGTGACAGTGACAGTGACAGCGACGAAAGCATGTCCATGTTAGCAGTGATCGTGTGGATCGCGCTGCTGCCCGTGAAGGCGATGATCGTGATGCTCGCTCTGTGTTGGCTGGCATCCATCCCAGCAGTGTTCCAGGAGCAGAAGATCTGGAAGTCGCGCGGCGTCCCCTCGCTCTCGATCATCGGCCTCCTCAAGGTCTACGCGCTCAACGTCACCTGGATGTCGCTGTGCTTTCTGGGTTCGGTGGCCACCGTCATCTACTGCGCTGGCCTCATGCTCATCGGAACGCCCAAGCAGGACCTGTCGGACAAGTGCCGCATCATGGCCAACTACTGGGTGGAGCGCAACGTGGCGCGCCTCGTCACGTGGCTCATCGTGGGTCCTGTCGTCTTCAAGGGGTTGGAGCACAAGCCCAAGCCTTCGGACGATCCCATGGTGCCCGCGCCCGTCTACATCGCCAACCACGCCTCGCAACTCGATGTGGCCATCGTCTACTGTCTCAACATGACCTGGCGGTGGATCGCCAAGTCCAGCATCATGTTCCTGCCGGGCGTTGGCCAGATCATCTACCTGTCCGACCACGTTCTCATCGATCGCTTCACGAAGAAGTCAAAAGCGTCACCGGCATCTCCTTCCTCCGCCGCGGATTCAACGACGGCCACCAAGACGGATCCTTCGAACAAGCCGCCACCGGTGAAGACCAGCGCGAGGAATCTCTACATCCAATCCAACAAATCCATCCAAACGGGCGTGCCCATGTTCTTCTTCCCGCAGGGCACGAGACGGATGGTGGAACGATTGCCCTTCAAGGACGGCGCCTTCAAGATCGCCATCATGAACGAGGCCCCCATCTACCCCATCACGCTGGATATCCCGCCCAACGCATGGAATACCCTCTACCCCTTTGTCCGCGACATCGATCCCGTCGTCATCACCATGCATCCGCCCATTCCTGTTCAGAAGACGGCTGACCTTGACAAGCTCAAGACGCAGTGCTTCGATACCATCTACAGCATATTACCGGATTACAGCAAGGAGAGTTAATATCGCAACGTTTTCTGCATCGCCAACATTACCGTCGCCAACATACCATGCCTTCTCATAGAGTACGTATCCAACGCCTATCAAATAAATTGCAATCCAATCCTTATTCAGTCGCTGTCTTCCTCTCTCTCTCTATCTATCTGCAGCTCCACGCTCAGCTATAGATCTGTGGCAAGAGTCTCGACCATGTACTCGGCAACATCCAACCCCGACAGCGCCGACGCCTCAAATCCTGGACTGCGCTGCGAACAGAAGTCACCGGCGTAGTACAGTTTGAGATCATCATCCTTCACGAAGTCAAGATCGGGACTGTCATCGCCATCCTCACGTTGCAACCGCGGGTACACCACGCTGTGCGGCAGATCCGACGTGTACACGCTGCCGCAGATCTCCTCGATCTTCTGGTCTGCTTTGTACGGCGCCGGCATGCCCGATCCCCACCGCTGCGCTTGCAGATACAAAGGCTCTTCCACATTTGTGTAGGCCCGCACGGCGTCGCGAAAGGCTTGCAGAAGATCCGGACCCGGCACCGTGTTGAGGTAGGAGTTCTCCTGCGGCCGAAAGGCGCCCGTCTCGGGATCCCGCATCGTCGTGGCCCGGATCTGTTCGCACGCATACTGTGCCGTCGAGATGAGCGTCCAGCAATTCGTCGTAGATCGCGCCGCGAACCACAGCGGGCCCTGCGTGCTCGTGAAGGCATCGTACGGCAGTTCGAGAGTTTGGGGCAGCGCCACCATGCACGAGAACAGCGCAACGCGGGGACGCTGCGGGACCTGGCGACGCAGCGCGTCCGGGATGCCGGCGCTGGCGCGGTGCCAGGAGTCGGATGCGGATGAGATGTCCGTGAGCAGCACGGCATCGACGGTGGCGAGGATGCTGCTGCCGTCCGTGTCTTTGTTCGCGGTTTGGGCGGTGTCGTGGTAGGCCGGTGTGCCGGAGATGCCCCAGACGTCCCATTGGCCCGTCTCGTCGTTGCGCTTGACGTTCGTGACGCGGGTGCCGCGCGCGACGTCGACATCGCAGTTGGCAAGGATCTGGCGTGGGACCTGGTGCATGCCGCCGACGCCGACGTAGACCGGCTCCTCCTTCCTCGCGGGCAGACCGAAGAAGTCGACGGGTGGCTGCGTTGACTCCACGGGAGGAGCTGGCAAATTTCCAATTCTGGCTTGCCACGGGGTCACCCAGTTACGATCCTGCCATCGTTGCACCATGCCCTTCATCTGCGCCGTGTCCGCGCGAAAGAACTGGCATCCATGGTCGAACTCGAACGTCGGCGGTGTGGTTCGAATGGTGTCATCGGGCAGCACCTGCTTCGTTTCGGGGTCCACGGATCGGTGCGATGCACGTCCTCCTGGGCCACGGCGTCCCTGATCGAACACCAGGACGGTGGGGAAGTGCTTTGCCAGCGTCTCGGCAGCCACAGCGCCCGTGATGCCACCTCCCACCACGGCGACGGAAAGACCCTTCGCAGCGTGTTGCGTCATCGTGGAGAAAATCAGGAACGTGGAGAACAGCGTGGATGCGATATTTCGAGAAGACGTCCGTCGCATTGGGCGGTGCTTCGGTCCGTCCTCGGGATCTTGTGATGCCAAACACTCTGGAGAGGCAAGTATTGGCAGAGAGTAGGGTGGCTAAAGCAGAGTCTCCTTGTTGTATTATGTTATGTAACATGTGCAGACGGCTATGATGTCCATGAATCATTGCTTGTTGGCTCCGAGCTTGATTCTTCCCATCATCTGCGTCACACAAGTCGAAGTACAAGGACGGACGTCATCTTTCGCGCCAAAATGCAGGTACTTGCGAAGCCCCTAATAGATTTGAAGTGCCTCTACATTCAAATGTGCTGCTACGATTGCTGTGGAGTTGAATGAGTGTGCTTTGTCAACGAGGAAGTCGCAGAACGGCCGCATCTATACGGCCGTGGCCACAGCTGTTCTGTTCTATGATTGCCGGCCAGATGGGAAACAAGGATGGTGGCGACGCCCGTTGCGTTCCTCTCCGTGTCGGTCGTGGTTGCCCCCTTTCTCCCAGGTTTCTGTGCAGTCTTTGCATGTTGCACAATTCGCCATGGTACGGAAGTTTTGGAAAGGACGAATGACGGAGAGCCTTTCGTTCCTTTGTTGTGTTGTTGTAATGGAGTAGGTACGTATTAGAGTTACATGTATGGTATGTCATGGAGTGTAGTTGATACATGGTTCTCATCATGAATTTGTGCGTGTGTGTGTATGTGATGCGGCCACGAACCGCATTGTCGATTGATGTGTTGCGATTGTGTGTATCTATGGCGTGTATGTATTTGTGTCGCATGGCGCTGTGATTGCTCATGTTCCGTCGTGTTCTGCGCGCTCGGTACCCTACGAAGAGAGGATGAGCGATACTGGGTGCGATGTGTGTCATTGTTCATTTCATTTTGCGCAGAGAGCGGAGCAACCGCAGCGTGCATGCGTTCCTCCCCTTTGGGCGGAACTATTCCTCATGACCTGCCCAATGCGGCGCAACGCTGCTGGACGCAGGGCATATCGGCGTTGATCAACCGGCCAAGTGGATTGGAACATTCGGCAGGCAGGGCGAAGAGAGTTGCAGCAGCTCATGCATCGCGTTGTGCATCTCGTATCCTCTGGTAAAATAGAAGAGATCGTCATCCTGTAGCGTCGTGTCGTGTTGCATGCTTCTTGTGTGTTCCAGTGGCGATCCTGGTTGTTTGTTTAATGCACCTGAATGTCGTCAATGTCATCGAGGCAGTCATCCAGGGCACAAAGGAACTCATCCACGGTCTGTGCTCTGTCGTAGGCTGGTTTGTCGATGACCTCCCAGTAGCAATAGCAGGTATCCCCGTTTATCAGACCGCGGTTCCCATGCTTTTTGCGGCGCTTTGGCTTGCCGTTCCTGTTTCCCAGACTTCTTGTGAGAAGGTTGCGCTTTCGCATCTGCTTGCGGGTGCTATCATCATCGCCGTCGTCGTCGTCAGTCCAGTCATCATCGTAGGTCCAGTCATCATCGAGGACGTTGTTGGGATCCGTGAAGATGAGAGGATCGTCGGAACAGGCTCTGCATTCGCCCTCCAGGTCGATGGTGACATCGCGGATCCACATTGCCGCATCCACTGTCTCGATGTCAGTGACGGTGGCATCTTCGAGGCCGCGGAACTTTCTGTCGCAAAGATCGAAGCCGGCCCAGTTGTAAGCCTCGACGACACATGCCTCGATGATTCCGTTGACCTCGCTGTCGTTGGGGTCCTCGATCTCCAGACGGATGGTGATCTCGGTCTCGAAGGTCTTTTCCTGGCTGGAGCATGGGACCTCCTCGACCTCTCCACACTCGGTTTCGTCCAGAACGTAGCTGTCATCCTTAGCCTCGAGAATGTCGAGGACTTCCTTGGCGGTCGGCGTTCTGATGTTTGGGATGTTGGTCGCGCAGGTGCAGCCGTTGGTGGACTGCGCAAGATTTCGCACGACGGTGAAGGTTATGTCGTTGGTGAAGAGGCTCCCGATAGATGAGCAGCTGAAGCAGTAGCCAGTGAAGTAGAGGAAGTAGATGTTGTAGTAGTAGGTGCTGTAGTATCCGTACATGAGGTTGCGCTCGTTGATTTGGAGTTCCTGCTGCTGCGTCGCCCTTCGCAATGATGCGTGCTGATCGCTGTCGCTGGTCTTGCCTGACGAGAAGAAGGATCCCATGTTCAGGGCAGGCAGGAAGGACGAGGCTCCTCTGAAAGGTGCGTCCTGATGATTGGCGTCGGATGCCATCATCATCTGGCGGTATCGCTGGTGCCTGCGGGTTGGCGAGCCCGAGGTGTCCAGAGTGGCTCCGGACAGAGTGTGGTGGTAGGGGTCGCATAGATCGTCGTTGAGATAGTTGGCCTCGTTGTAGGCATCCACGAAGGCCTGTTCGAAGGCGGCGACGACGACAGGGTCCGTCAGATCCAGCGCGGTTTCGTTGATGGCCACCGCGATGGTTCCAGCCAAAGCTGTGCTCTGCACACCGGCATCACACGTGGGGTTTGACGTTGCCGATGTCATGGTTGCGCATTGTGCCAGCACCAGCAGCCCCGCAAGGCACAGCATGCTGCGGCATCGGGGCCTTGTCTGTGTTATTGTTGCTGTTGTTGTTGCTGTTGCTGTTGCTGTTGTTGCTGCTATTGATCTGATTGGCGCCATTCTTCCCATGATTGTGAGGCACGAGCGTCGTGGGTTTTGAGTATGGTAGACTACTTCGCTTCTTGGTGTCTTCTTGTGCTTGTGCAACGTTGTTGGATGTGATTGTGCTTGATGCCCCTTTTTGATGGCTTGCTTGTGATTTTTATGGCGATGATAGCGGTGATGATGTTGCAGATGTTGTCAAGCACGGTACTGGTCTCTCTGTTTTTGTGTGTCTTTTTGCCTGTGTTCGTGGTGGAGCGATTGTGCAAACGCTGCGTGGCGCCAATCTGCGCTGCTTTGTGAGGGAATTACTCGCGCCTTCGTGTCCAGATCTGTTGGCTGGTTGTCGCCAGGATGAAGTTTTCACGCGGAGTATCGGTTCGGCAGTTTCCCTCTCTGACTCGTCCACCCAAACGCGACAGAATGCGCTCCAGTCACAAAAAATAGTCGCGAAGTGGCGCTGCCACTCGCAGAGAAGGCACTTCGCCGATTTGGCTGGTTTAGCCATGGGTCTTGGGTCATCGCCACAGCCCAACAAAACGACGCGACCACTCTCGTTGTGACACAGCCATTCACACAATTCGTACAATTCGCACGATCTTGTTTCCCACATTTATGGCAAACAATGTCATTCACACGTTCTACCTTATGTAATTCGCGTCATCAACACGGGCTTTTTCTTCGCAGCCTTGTGTCGCAGGCACTTCGCCTACACGAACTGAAACCGCAACCTTGCTTGTTGAGTGTCTTGCGGTAGGGGGAGAAGAACATCACATGAACCCGAATCAGCCCACCTCAGCGATAACTTTGCATTTCGCGCGCCCATGGTCTACCGACAGACACACGATGCCACCATCGCGTCTCACAACGTCAAGGCCAAACTCAAGCTCGACATCAACCTCGACATCACAACTCAAAGGACAAGGCGAACAACGGCGTCAACAGGCACGATAGATCGTTGCCATTCACGAGGCTTGCTCCGCAAAACATCAATACATTCAACGAAGCTCAACAAAATCAATTTCTCTCAAGAGAGCAGAAGAAGAGAGACAGGAACAAGAAACGGTAACTACAAGTACGAACTACTCATGCTCTCCCACAGAGTGCCCGTACATACGAAGACGATCCAGAACATCACCATCGCAGTTGTGCAGGACAGCATTCGGGGACAAAGCGTTCCCAACCTCAACGTGAGATGCAAAAATGATACATCGGATTGGCGTCGCCACCATCGCTGGCGGCAACGACGCATCCAAACCAATTACGCACGATCGATCGCCCATGCTTGTCCTCGCGGGTTGCTCTTCCCACAATGGGGTTGTCGTAAATTCAGCCACACGTACTCTTCAACTACAACAACGACTGCGGTTGTCTGCACTCAGCTCGGAGTTGGCGTCTATGCAAAGCAAAGCAGTGAAGTTCCATGACGTGTGTGCCATACCCACTTGTATAGCAGTATTCTGGTTGACTGCAGTCTCTACCATACAATACTCGCACCGTTCCGCTGCCACTAGATGGTACTCTCCACGCTCTTGCGATGATGGTGGTAGTGTGGCGGTGGACTAGATAGCAGTGGCGTTGCCAGTCGTGAGGGCGTTGTTGTTGGCTGTCCCTCGCGTTCGTTCGTTGTGGACTTGTGCCCAAACCAAGATCGATCCATCAAGTCGTGAATGCGTGTGTCCAAGTTTGGCGACTGAACAATCAATCCATCATTTATTTGATCTAACATTCGTCCGTTTTGCGTTCATGGTGGATGAGATGATTGCCATGAATCCCATTCACTGACACCAGCCAAATCCTCACAAGATTTGTGATGTCTCTGGAGAACGAAAGAAGGCCATCGATGAAACCACATGAGACGTTCCGAACCAAAACGGAGGAAGGCGACAAACATCAAGAAGCACATAACGCATACGACACATACGCAACCTGTACGAGTAGATATAACTGATAGAGACGACCATGGCGTCCGACGAAAGCAACCAAGGACAGGACCTGCTGGTCATCGGACCTTTGACCGATCTGGCAGCCCTGCGGATCGAATCCACGCGCAATGCCGCTCTGTCGCAGCGCAATGTCAAGGTCCCCGACGATCTCATGGTGAACGCCATGGAGTGCACAGCCACCGTCCACATGGACAGCGAGGATGACGACGACGTCGACGAAGAGAACAAACCATTCGACAAGGTCCCCGGTCTGCTGTTCGTCACGCAAGCGCAGATGATGTTCGTGTCGGACTCGTCATCGGAACAGGATGTCATCGTGGGCGCGAGATGCATCCAGCTGCATGCCATGACGGAGGATCCGGAACTGGCCGTCTATCTGCAAGTTGGTCTGCCCGACAGCGACGACAACGACGAAGCTTCGGACGGTGGCGGCGAAGTATTCGTCCATCCCAACAAGGACGACGATTGCGACGTGCTGTTCAAGGCGCTGTGCAAGTTGATATCGATGCATCCCGTGGTGGAGGAGGATGGTGGCGATGGCGGTATCAGCGGCGGTTTGGCCAGTCTGTTGATGGGAGGCATGGCGGGCGGCGGGACTGGATATTCGGACGAGCTCGTGTGGGCCAACAGCGAGATGCAAGGTGCTGGCGAGAATGGTGCCGTTACTGGCGGGTTCCCGGATGCCCTGGAAGGGGAAGATCTTGGAGAGGATTCGGTTGCTCGTGCTGCCATGCTGGAGAAGCTGGACGGCATGCTGGTCGTGCCACCAGAACTGGAGGTGAAGGAAGGCCAATTTGAGGATGCAGACGAATGAACTCTCCAGATGTACCACATGGTGATCGAGGATTGATGGATTGATGAATTGACGGAGTGTTCGTTGCTGGCCGATGGCCGATGGTTGGCGGATAATGGTTGATGGACCATTCCATGCATGAGTCAGTCCAACAGGAGGCACGAGCATGCGATATGCGCTCTGCAACTAATCAATCTGACGACCGAACGCCAGTATTCAATGATGCAATTATGGGAGTATCCTTTATCATATCTCTCTCCAGAGGACGTCCTTTATCTATTGGTACAATATGCATACTCTGCATCTCCCACTGGAGACGAGTATGCTTCTTTATTCTTTCGTTTCCCGCGGTGTCAGATACGTGCTGGAACGGTAGAGCCATGTTAACTATTGCTCGCGATGTGGTCGACCTCTTTTCATCCAACACTTCACGTAGATAGTTCGGGCATCATGCATCGTTGTTTGTTGTCTCCCGCACCCTTTATTCTTGTATGATCACTGTTTGCGATCATCCAAAGATTTGATACCATCATGAAGTAGCAGCCCAACTTGGCGTCGCGAGCACGCCTCGTTGAGTACAGTGTGTAGATCCGGCCAATGGAAGTACCTGCAACGATCCGCCAATCAATCCATCATGCCCATACCTGCTCATCTATGCTCATGTCAACGTTCACATACCCGGAAACACAAAAAGAAAACTGATGCGCAGCACGTACCCGTTGGACAGCTTCTTGGACACATGCGCGCCACGCTCATGGAAGGAATGGATCTCCCACTCGTTGACCAACGTGTTGGCGGCCGGCATTTCCTGATCCATCGTGGCGGTGCCGCTCGCCACCATCCTGCGATGCGCATGCACGGCCGCGACGTCGGCAAACAACGCGTCGCGCTCCTCGAGGAATGTTCGCGTCTCGTCTTGCGTGAAGCCGTCGATCTGGTTGAGGACACGACGCAGGCCTCGGCGCGTGCCCGAGCCCGTGGGCGATCCCACCTCACCGTACAGGGCCTTGAGCTTGTCGAAGTTGACCTGTCCCGGCAGCTGGTTGTTCTGCGGGCGGCTGGTGTAGTCTAGGCAGTTTCCGAGATCGGCGTTGTTGAAGTTCTCGTCCGTGTGCGGCAGGCCGAATCCGTGGCCGATCTCGTGGCACATGGTGTACTGCCTCGCCTCCTGCTTGGCGTTGAGGAGATAGAACTCGTTCATCTTGGCGACGGACGAGACGATCGCGCCCTGGCCGTTGAGCGCCATCTCGTTGATGCCCAGCCACCCCGTCTCGCCGTAGTTGGCGTTGCAGACCTTCATGACGCCGCGCTTCTGCGTGCACTCGCGGTCGATGTCGATGCGCGCCGTCGACAGAGTGAGGGCGTCGGGATTGCCGTTGTCCCAATCGTCGACGGCCTTTTGGAACTCGTCCGTCCACGCGTCGTCGCAGGCGTTCTCCAGCGCCAGCGTCAAGCCGCCCTCGCCGCTCGTGCTGGAGGTCCACGGGTTCGTGGAGTTGTCGCCGACGAAGGGGTCCGTGTTCCAGTTGCCGGCGAAGTCCGTGAGGTTGCCCAGCACGTTGGTGAAGTCGTTCAGGTCGAAGTTGCGGATGGCCTCCTTCACGTCGGGCTTGCCCAGCCACCACCACATGCCGTAGGCGCCGCCGCCCAGGATGCCCAGAGTGATGGCCATGCCAATCAGGCGTTGCGAGCAGGACTTTTCCTTTGGCATGATGGAATACGTGCGATGGATTGCTAGATTGCTAGATTGCTACAGTGATAGAGTGCTGGAGAATGGACAAGGGGTTTGGGCGCTTGGTTCGTTGGATGCTGTGATGTTGAGTTTATGATGAACGCAGCACAGCAAAGCACAGTCAAGCAAGAGACAGATCTTGTTCGGAAGGAGAGGGCACGACCAAAGTTTGCCAAATCAGGTGGGAAAGAAAGAAAGAAAGACGCATGAGGTCGCCAAACGAGGGTGGATGGAGATGAGGCGGTGAAGGAATTCCCGCACGACTGAAGAACGCGGTGCGCGGCACGATAGTGACACCTCCTGCTTTTGTCCGCAACGTTGATAGGGGGATATCGCATTTCGCATTGCGAGTCCCACGGCACAAAATTGAGGGATTTCGCGTTTCGCATTGCGAGTCCCACAGCGCAAATTACCTGAGAGGGAAATTTTTTGAGGGGTAGCGTGCGAACTTCCCCCTCTGAAAGCGAAACTCGATCATTTCAGGACAAAATGACCAATCATATCTCTTTATTTGCAGCAACTGCTGAAATTCGTGCCCTGTTTGCTGACACGATTCGGTGGCATGCTAGCGACAAAGAAACTAGCATTCTGGCGTGAAGGGTACACGAAGCGATAGAGAGTGACAGCGAAGTCGAATACGCCTGTAAGCTTCGTATAAGATATCTGCATGCAAGTAGCAGAGGCACCCTTCATGGTCCAGCTGAGGAAGCTTTGCTCATAGCCCATTTCATCCGATACAATACATGCAGTGTGTTCCTGGATGCTCTGAGGATTAGTGTCCTCGGATACGACCAGGAACTTCGACCAACGCGCATTTGGCATGCTTTGGAGATCCTGATTGCCATATCGGAAGTCGTTGGTGGTCTCCAACCAACCCAACGTGCGATCGCAATAGTTCCATGTGGACTGCATGAAGAGCTTCTATTGGACAACAAACTGCGGATCCATCTCCATGATACGGTGATCAAGAGGTCTCTGCCATCAATATCGGCAACAGAGACTTGAACAAGCCATGAAGAAGCAGGGACGAAGTGCTTGCGCATCTGTTACCGCACTTCTGTTATTGGAAAAGTTGAGACAGAAGAGACGGCAACGAAAATCTCACTAAACGAAGCTATGAAGAGGAGAGAGAGGAATGTGCATTGCGTTCAACTCAGGACACACCCAATAACGATCTCATCATCCTTTTGTCTCAGCACATATTGCGATAACATGCATCAAAGCATTCAGGTTAGAACGGTCTAAACTAGAGCTCTATTCTACGTAGAAGAAGCCAATCCAGTCACCTTGGTCGTCTTCTTCTGTAGGTCACGAACGAGTCATGAGTAACTATGTGAAATCCGAATGTGAGTACCACATGTAACATGAACGCAGGGGTGTGAATGTTAAGTGCGACATCCCTCTAATGTCGTCATTTATGTCGCAGAGACAGTCTAGATCATTATCAAATATTCATGATTTAGTACATATATGTGGTGACGTTGATGCCACCACAGGGCGCCTCGCAGATCTGCCTTCACTTTTTCCTTGACCTGAGGGCACACAACCCATGCAACAACTCATGCATCCCATCAAAGATAGAGTGAATGCACATTGTGCTTTTGGATGTCCTGAACGCCGAGCTGTCGAAGAAGACGATAGCGTATGGCTTCGCCATGTTCAATTACCTCTCAAACGGATCGTGCTCTATTGTATAATATTACTGTATTCACATTGACATTCACTGTTCCATCGTGATGGCGCCGCCACTGCTCATATCGCTCCCGACCTCCACCTGCTCCAGATATGCGGCTGCTTCACGCACCAAAGAGACGTCGGTCTTTGCATCCAATACGCGAGCGCACGTCATCAGAACATCCTCGTGAGGCATCACGGCAGCGAATAGGAATGGATACGCCTTCTTCATCTCACCGCTTGGCTCGGATCTACCTTGCTGCTGCTGCTGGACTTTTGCGGCATCCGTCGTGGTTTGGCGGTGGCTGTCATTCTGCCGATTGCGCTCCATGGCAGCCTCCACCTCGTGCATGGACACCACGACCGGCGCATCATCGTCGTCATCGTCTTCGGAACCATCATCACTTGACTTTCCCATGGCCTTGTTGCCATCCCCGTCATCCATATTTTCGCCACGCCGCTTGCGTCGAATCATATCTGCGTCGTTATCTTCATCTTCACTGTCGTCGTCGTCAAATTCATCTTCATGATTCAGGATATCGAATTCGCCATCGTCGTTGACTTCGTAGACGCCGTCCGATCCGAACGTCGTGGGGAATTTGTTTTTCAGGATGCTCTGGAAGTTGGCCAACGCGATGGGGGACAGCGACACGGACGAGAGGTTCTCCATCAGCGCCTCAAAGGCGACCAGCAGGAAGTTACCGCTCGACATTTCCAGGTCCTGGGTGTTGTCAGCGTCGAAGTGGGAGCGTTGCGGTCAATGCCAACAACAACGACAGTAGCGTTTGCGAGTGCGAAATGCGCAAGGCGGAATATGTGAGATTGGGGCGAATGCGTTGACGAGAAAGGAGACGACTTGCAATTCAAAGTGGACAATGGCACATACATGCGATTCGCAACCAAACAATACGATCTTCGTATCAGCGTTGATTTGATGCCACGGCACACTCACCTCGAAGAATTCATTCTCAATTGCCAGCACTTGCTTCGACAGGATCTGGAGCAGGTTGTCGTACAGCGCGGAATTCTGAATAAGCCCAGCTGGCTCCACGAATGACAGCATGGAGATCAAGTCTCGCCTGATTGCACGAGTACGACGGCGTGAATGAAATTCAGCAGTGGCGTCGAGCGACGGAAATGAGCGAAGAGAGAGAGAGACAGAGACAGGAAGTAGCGAGAATGAGATGAGAAGTACGCACGCCAGAATACGACCAATTCCCTCATTTCCATCTTGCAACGTGCGTTGCATATGCAAGCAGCAGAATCAACGCAACGCAACGCAACAGCACCGCATGAACTCACCAATGCTCCAAAGAAGCGAAACACCGCAGATTCAGGAACAGCACAAACGCCAGCTGCAGATCGCCCAGCAGATACTGCCACGTGTTGCTGTAGTACCGCTTCAGGATATCGTGCAGCAGCTGGCATGCCGGATTGGGATCGCGCAACAGGATCGTGCGCTGGGCGGGTTCCAGCTGTGCCAGATACCGCTGCGTGCCCATGTGCCGTTTGACGCGGAATTTGGTCTTGACGTTCCAGACCGGGATGCATGGATACTGCGGCGAGATGCCGTCCTTGATCGGCTCTGGTTGTTGCTTTGTGGTTGCTTCATCGTCATCGCCCGCCACATGATACGCGCCAGGCACGAGCTTGACGCCGGATTGGATGCCGCGATTGTCCAGCACTTTGCGCGTGATGAACTGAGTCCTCTCGCTCCACTGCTGCGGCTGCGTCGCCATGGCGGGGTACGCGAGGACGCGCTGCAGCTCGATCTGATTGTTCTGCACGCGATTGGCGAGGTTGAGGCCGGTTTGCTCGTCGACGGCATCGCCCGACACTTCCTCCGTGTAGGGATCGTACCGTCGAATGAACGACGTGTTCTGTCCCGTCCGAATGGCGTCGGGATCGCTGGTGCGAAAGAAGAAGCCGACGGTGGTGGAGAACTCGCTTGCCAACTTGGCATCGTGCGGACCGGCAGGCGGGGCCTTGTCCGTTGTGGCATCCGCCGATTTGGATTTCGTCGCGGCAGCACGCACCGTCACGAAGTGGATGGTGTCTGCGCCAGACGTGGGGGCCGCGACGATGTCCTTGATCCCCACGAAGTCATCGCGTCGGATGATGATCGGCTGGCCGTTGATGCTGACGACCGAACCTGGATTGAGGTCCAGCAAACCAACGAAGGTGCTTCCCTTTGCTGCCATCGTTGCTCTTCCTTCGATCGATGCTGTCGTCGTATCTTCAACTATTTCGTTTGGTTTGTCGCTTGGTTTGTCGATTGCCAAACAATCCGCAATTCACAACGTGCATACAGATGCACTTGCATGCAATTCAGTCGAGAATGATGGTGATGGTGATGGTGGTGGTGTGGTGCCATCGGTTGGATGCAACGCAACGCGATGAAATGCAACGCAACAAATGGAATCCAAAGCGAAAGAAAGAAGAAAGAACAAAAGTGAGGGTCCGAACAGAAACGATTGGTTTGGGTTTGATGGTTAGTCGGACGAGTCGAAGATGTCACGATTTGACAGTCCGACCAAAGACGTCACTCATCACCCCAATCGTTTGGTGGCTTCCGTTCATCGGCACATCAACATCATGGCCTCATACTTCTGCTAATCTGAGGTTTGTTATTGCAAGAACGAGAGTCGGAGCGAGAGTCAGAGCGAGAGTCAGAGCCAGGGTCACATCTTTCTCTTCACACGGCATACGACGTACGACGTATTATAGAATACGACATAGAATAGGACATACAACTACGGAATACAGTTGCATCACCCTGGATTGTTTGTCGAGAATGAGACCACTGATGTGCTCCTCCACGATGATGTGGCTGTTGGCGACGCCTCTGCTGCAGCATTGCAATATTGTGATGGCGTTCACATGCACACACACGCATTCGCACGGGCATGCGTCATCATGTGGGATTCCCGCGTTACACACGAGCACAGTCAAGCACTCGTCGGTGACGCAACATCGCACTCGAAGCACACGGGCGTTCCAACCATCGCAACGCTTGCGCAAGCGACGATCGTTGCAATCCAGCTTCGATGCCAGCAACGAGTCCTCCGATCAGCCCGACTTTCGGGAAGCCGACAGCGGACTTTACTTGCCAACCGACAATGACGACGCCGATGACGTCTGCATGTCCATCGACCCGGATGCGATATCGTCCGGCGGCGTCGCGTACCAAAAGGTCATTGACGGCATGGACCAGCTGCTGCCCGAAGAAGGCATCGAGGAGCGCAACGCGCTGAGCCGCAAGGAAGGCTACTGGCCCTTCATCCGCGACGGCAAGGATCCTCCGCAGGGCTTGGTCTACGGCGAGTTTGATCTGCATTTCTTTGCGCAGCTTCTGGACCGCGCCTGCGATTCGGGTTCGTGGCAAGGCAAGAACTTTTACGATTTGGGCAGCGGCATCGGGCGGTTGGTGTTGACGGCCGGTGCTTTGCATGCATGGGATAAGTGCTGCGGCATCGAGTTGTTGGAGAGTCTGCATGAGGGCGCCTTGGATAATCTGCGGCGATGCGAGCAGCCATCCGGTTCGGATGAGGCTGATGCCTCCGGCCATGCGCAAATCAAGTATGACTTGACGTCGTCCTCTAGCGATCTTGACGCAAACAGCCTGTCAGCGACCGAGCCACAGCCGCAGGTGTCGTCAGCAGAGCAAGAATACTGGAAGCAGTACTCCGAATCGGTTTCAAATCAAGATTTCTGCTTGCAGGATCTGGCCAGCAACTTTGGAGATCCTGCGCAGAGCTCCGTGACGCAACAACCAGACAGCCTGCAAATACCATCATCATCATCATCATCATCATCATCATCATCACCGCAGCAGCAGACACAGACACAGCCACAAACACACTCGCAACAACCGCAGGAAGAAGCTGACGCACCAACTGGACAGTACGCATTGCCATCAGGCCTTCCGCTCGCACCTGTCCACCTCACGTGCGGCTCCTTCGATGACCCGTACGAATATTTTGGCGACGCCGACTGCATCTTCGTGTTTTCCTCCGCCATGCCAACCGATCTCATGGTCACGCTGAGCAATGCGATCGGCAGGCAATGCAAGCCCGGTTGCGTCGTCATCACGACGGAACACCCGCTCGTGCTGCAGGGCACCGTGCCTCCCTACGCCAACATCGCGTCCGGCCCCTACCGCCTGGAGCTCGTGGAAGAGCTGACGGGGCAGAATGGTTCGACGGGCGGCCGGTCGACCGCGTACGTGCACCGCGTCGTGGAATCGCTGTGGTTGGGCGAAGGTGTGCGACCGCAACGGCCCGTGCCGACCTTGGAAGACACCGCCTTCGATGTTGCGAAGCAGCATATGGATGGCACGCTCGGTGATGCGGAGCGCTTCGCACGTAACGTGCGCAACAATATGGTGCACAATGGCATCATGTGGGGACAGGATCGGGAACAGCAAGATCCATGGTAGAGAGGAGGGCCGAATGGAGCATTTAGATTAGGAAGTTCAGTGATGCATCAGGTACGAGCATCACCCCAGAGTACTATACGTATTGTGCGACTATGTACCAATAAATGAGCCTGCTTGAAGTTCAGCAAGTTAAAGCCACTACTTTTCCTGTTCTTGGAGAAGGGATTGGTAACGATACCGTATTAGTACATATAATGGGTCGTATTGTAGAAGGCCGAACGCGAAAGGCAAGGAGCCACCTCGCTGCGACATCGTGTGACGAAAATGGACTAGCTGTGCTGATCGTAGACTCATCGTGTTGGGTCATCCTGGTCGAACCATGCTGGCGCCAACTCTCGCCTTGCCGGAATCGTCCACGGAATTGCCAATTTGGTGGCGAACACGATTCCACACACGCCACAAACTGAATGTCTCCAATGCGACATTTGAATTCAATCGGACTGGAGTGAAGTGTGGCGTGGTCCAGCATCTGCCAAGCGTCTGCCATTTCCCAGACGAGTGCAAACGAGAGTGGCGAAGTGATCAATCATTCATCCACCAGCGGCCTCGCTTGTGAAGTATAGCGAAACACTCTCCTCCGCTATACCATACTCTGTATTGTCATAGAGCCAGTACTAGAGCCAGTACTAGTGCCAGTGCCAGTGCCATCGTCGCAGTCTCTCACGGCCAACAATCCCATCGAAGAACCAGGAAAGGACGGACCTGAACAAGGACTCCTCTTCGCACAAACTGAATTGCAGAAGCAGAAGCAGCCAGACTCGGAAGTGCCGAGCAACGGATCGCACCATGGCGACGCGCACCACACCGCTGACGAAGCGTCAGGTGATCGACGACGAGAAGTTCCAGGACATCGAGCTGAATCCGCTGATGGGCGGCAAGTCGGATGCCAATGCCAACGGAAGCAACGACATGCCCACTGCCACCAACATCGATCGTCAGGAGATGGAGCATCCCGAGGACTACGCCGATGAAGGAGGCGATGACTCCAACGAGAAATCGAGGGGAGATTCTGCTGCCACTGCTCTCATCAGCCAACCGCTGGTCGCGTGCGGGGCATACGCGTTCTGCAGCGTGTCCATGGTGCTCACCAACAAGAGTTTGGCATCCAGGTACGTGTGCTACTCGTATCAGTGTGGCATACTCGTACATGTGTGGCATACTTGTACTTGTACTCCAGTACTCTAGTACTCTACACCACGCTGCTTCTTCATTGCAGGTCCATCGTTCTTTGGAGAGACTCCGTGGGGAGGAAAGAGTGATGGAGTTCACAATATCAGCGCACACTATTCTGTTGAATTGGCTGGCGCAAGACTGTGAGAATGCAAGCATTGAGGACGAGCTCACAATTCCAATCTCTTCACCACTGTACCTACCATATTATCCTCGATGTCATGCGATTCACCATGCGATGCACCATGCTCTGCACTCCCACCATTCCATACCATACCATACCATACCATTCGCATATTGCATGGATATGTACTCGTACGCAACACAACGCAACGCATCGCATTTGGTCCCATTGACACCTACGTGCATAATGAGCGCAGCTACAATCATCTCATTGAGGGAGATCTGAACCTGCTGTTGGTCGTATTTCAGGCCATCGTCGCCGTGGTTGCGGTGGAAGGATGCCGGAAAATGAAATGGGTAGAATACCCACCAGCCTCGTTGGATCTGATGAAGCAATGGGCGCCAGTCAACTTCTTCTTCTGCCTCATGCTCTTCACTGGAATGGGAAGTCTGGAGCACAACTCTGTGCCGATGGTCACGATATTCAAGAACGTCACCAACATGATCACATTCTTCGGCGACTACATGTACTTCGACGCCAAGGCGGAGCCTCTCGTCCTCTTGGCATTCGGCGTCATGCTCTCCGGCGCCGTCGCTGCTGCATGGAACGACATATCCGTCGGCATCACGGGTCTCATGTGGATGGCGGCTAACTGCTTCAGCTGCGCCGCGTACGTCCTCTACATGAAGTACGCCACGAAGAACATCAAGGTGCCCAAATTCGGCATGGTCTACCTCAACAACGTCCTCTGCGTTTGCTTCCTGCTCCCAGCGGCTCTCATCCGCGGTGAAGTCACCACCTTCCTGTCGAGTCAGGCCCTGCACACCTTCGATTACACCTCCAAGAACCTATTTGCGGGTCTCATCGGCTTCTTCCTCAATTTCGCATCCCTCAACTGCGTCTCCGCGACTGGTCCCACGACGTACGCCATCGTCGGATCCATGAACAAGATCCCCGTGGCCATCATCGGGTACGTCATCTTTGACAGCAAGATAACTCCGGAGACTTGGATGTTCATCTCGGTCAGCATGGCGGGAGGCTTTCTGTATTCTTACGCCAAGCTGCGAGCGAAGAAGTAAGCGGAATAGAGTGCAGTGCAATGAAATGAAGCGCGCCATGGGGGAGAGATACTCCCATGGTGCCATTCTTTCATATCAGGAGGCTGCTGTTGGCAAGATGCTAGGCCACCAAAGCAAAGACGCACTACCTTCAAATAAATTGCTTCCTTCAACTATTCCATGGAACGTATCCGTAATTGTATCCTTGTGCTCGCATTCGGCGTCAGTTGAGTTTCGCATGAATTGAAAAAGGCGATGGACTTTGCAAGGGGACGTAACTTGGCGCGATGATCCATCTATCATGAAACGTTCACGTCGCATGGTGCGCCTACAAGCGTTCACCCATGAGAAGAAGCGCGCAGCAAGACAAGCAACCTTGCAAACATGGTGGTTCCCCCTTTCTCTCCACTTGTCTGGTGACGTTTCAGGAGTTCCATTCCATCCCACTTCATTCCCAATCATGAAACACACAGCATAATGGGACGAGACTGATATTCCATCGAATTGCATGGTCGAATGTGTTTGAGTAGCTAAAAGGATGTGTGTGTAGTTACGCATGCTTTCCCATAGTTGTCGTAAAAGTCGCGACTGCGTTTGTATTGCTGCCATTCTGCGGGATGGTCTGTCAGTGTCTGTATTTCTCTCAGAAGCAACAAGGCACGGTGGTCAACACGAAATGATACCACGCGACGCAATACCGTCCGAATGTGCGTTTAGCGTCCACGCTTGAGGGACTTGGCGATCTCGGCGTACTCCTGGTACAGGCGCTTGCGTCTCTTCTCTGGGAGCGGGTACTTGAATCCGTAGGAGGTGTAGTGTCCGGCGAGGACGTTGATTGCGGTGTAGAGAGTGGAGAAGCTTGGCTTACCCGCGACCTTTGGGAAGCGGCGGTAGTAGGATACGAAGTCGACCATCTCCTTCTTCATGTTCTTTCCGTAGTCCTCCATGCGCTCGGCTCCCTTTCCGAGGGTGGTGGCGAGGTACATGTGCTCGCGGACCTTGGCGGCGTCCTCGTCGTACTTGAATGTGAGGCCCCAGTTGTCTGGGAATGGGTAGGTGGTGACCTGCGATGGGACCTCGACGGCGGCGGAGGCGATCTGTGGCAATCCCAGGATGGCAGCGGCGGTGGTGGCGGCGACGGACTTGACGAAGTTGCGGCGTCCGGCCTCCAGCTGCGTGCTGGAAGTGGCTGGTTGCTGTTGGAATCAAATGCGTAGTGCAGAGCAATATGATGCAATGCATTTCGTCATGCAGGACGTAGGGGAGTTAATCACGACATCGGCAGTAGTGCATTTTTGATTGCATCGCATCCCATTCCAGTTGAATTCGTCGCGGTTGATTGGTTCAAGTAGATGCGGTTGTGCATTTGTATCCATTCAAGTGTGTATGCAGACATTCGGCCGGTTTCAAATGAATGGATTGATGGAATGGATGTATCGAAGCATACAGGTTGGAGTCATGGCCGTTTCCAAGTCGAATGAGGAGGGCGGTTACCGCGATGAGAAAATCGATGGGCCATCAGGAATTGTGATGACGTAAAAGATGGGAGGAAGTTGAATTCGTGAGTGGAGAAAGATCGGAACTTCCAGGTGAGATTTTGAACGAGAATTGTTGGTGGCAACGCTTGACCATGGTCATGCAGCAGTGTAGACACCTGGTGTGAATGTTGGTTTCACGCAATGCATTCCGCAACCTGCGATCCAAACTCTTGGAGAGGCTGATTCTGTTGACAGTGGCCATCCCATCTTGTGTCGTGGTTGCTCCGTTGCATGGGTTCAGCAAGATGGTGATTGCAATCGGGAGCACCGATCAACAGCCTTGTCTTGCACAGAGCATGCACTTCACTGCACTTCACTGTTCTGTGCTAATGCGTGGGATTGGCATCAACAAAGCTCGCTTTTGTACGCCTTTTTGAGCAGAGCAGTAGGCTGATTGAAAGATGAACCGCTTGGATCCGTCATCTTGCGATCGTTCCGAACCGGCGTATCTATCCAACCCAGCTGCTGATGCCAAATGGACGACTCCGTTCGTGGTGATGGCCTCGGTTGATGATCGACGATTGACTGTGATGGCTGGGTTGAGGCTGCGATACCATCTCGCAGGGCGTGACTTTTGCTTCACATCGTGGATCCCTCTTCGTTGGATTCCATTTCCATTGCCTTGTTTGTTGGGCACTGGAGACTTACATTTGGCACCTGCATTGGGGAGAAGGCGCTGGCCACAGCCATGGTGGCGGCGAGGATCAGGCTAGTCTTAACCATCTTGTCTTTAATTGTCTGTCTTGGATTGGTACTGTGATGTCGCTTGGTTCGTCGTGAATCGGTGGCAACGATTATTGTGTGAGTTGTGTCGTGACCGACAATCGTGTTCGGCTCTGCTGAAACGAAGGCGCTGATGATGTTGCTGAGGCAGATCTCGCTTGGTTACGGGATGCGAATGACGGTAGTGCTCTGTGATGGCATGGCATCAGGCAGCTCTGCTGATGCGATCCGCTTGCTCATCATCACTGCACCATCAGCAGCAATCGTTCCGATCAACATCGCGTGCTGATGGATGTCCGATGACACAGATACATCCAGGTGCGTTTTGGTTGGGTTGATTTTAGGATCTTCAGTGACGTGTCATCGTCAGCTCCTTCGAGTCGATGGACAACACGATTTGGTCAGTCTGTCTTCCGTGTTCTCCTTTTCAGCCAATGAACAATGGATCGTGATTGAAGCCGTCACGGGATCGACTGATGGGTGTCATCCAATGTGCGGAGAAAGCAGGCATCGCCACAGCGCGCCTTCGCGACTCATTCCATCTCATCTCATCACGTCCACCACATCACGTCACACCAACAGGCAAGCTCGTTGTTGTTGTCGTTGTCGTTGGCAGCTGCATCATCGTCACCCTCCACTATTCGTCGAGCCACGGTATCTATAACACTCTACATCTGCCATACTCGTGCATAGCCGTTCCTCAGCATTGCGCTTGGGATCATCTGCAACACTACCCCGAAACTTGCACCGAAGAAAACACGCTTTCAAGCTGAAGGCATCGATTGTCGCATCCAGCGGCGGATGACCAATGATGCTGGATATCCGTACGCTCACCTCTCCTCTCACCATGACGTTGTTTCTGTTGACGACCCGTTCGAGGTTTCAGACGCCCGCCACGATGGCCCGAGCATTCGCAACGGCGGTGGCCGTGACAGGATGCATGCCGTTGGCATCGGCCTTCGTCCTTCCAATACCAACTCGACGTCAGCCGATCACCATCCACAGAAGAACATTTCGACGCGCGAAACATGGCAGAAGCAACCGCGAGCCACCACCTCCACCCCCGCCACCACCGTCGCCCGATCAGTTCCCTGCCTGGTCGTACGAACCTAGGGATTTCTTCCGCTTTGAGATCCTGCATCAATCCTCCAAGAGCCAGGCACGCGTGGGACGCATCCACACGCCTCACGGCACCATCGACACACCTGGCTACGTCGCGGTGGCGACCAACGCGGCCTTGAAGGGGGTCGACTTCCGCAGCGCCGATGATGCCAATCAGCAGCTCATCTTTGCCAACACCTACCATCTCCTCGTGCATCCCGGCGCCGATATCATCAAAGAGGCCGGGGGCATCCACAAATTCACCAACCGCCACCGCCCCTTCATCACGGATTCGGGTGGATTCCAGGTCTTCTCCTTGGCCTACGGCAGCGTGCACGAGGAGCTGTCGTCGAAAGGCGAGCTCAAACGCGCCAAACGCGGCCCCAAATCCTCCGATAAGAACAGCCACGCCACCGACAAGAATGCCGTCAAGGTCACCGAGAACGGGGCGCTGTTCCGCAGCTACCGCGACGGGGCGAAATTCCTCCTCACGCCCGAGAGCACGGTGCAGGCGCAGAAATCCATCGGCGCCGACATCATCATCCCGCTCGACGAGCTGCCGCCCTACCATATCGATCGCAACGTTTTGTCGGAGTCCGTCGACCGGTCGCATCGATGGGAGGCCCGATCGTTGCAGGAGCATCTGCGCGACGTGCAGAACCAGGCCATGTTCTGCGTTGTGCACGGCGGCATCGACAAGGAGCTGCGCACGAAGAGCGTGGAGTACCTCACGTCGTTGCCGTTTGATGGATACGCCATCGGCGGATCGCTGGGCAACGGCCGCGAGGAGCTCAAGGATCTGCTGACGTGGATGATGCCGCTGTTCGACGAGGGCCCGCGCCGTACGAAACCGAGACACCTGCTGGGCATCGCGGACGAGGAGAGCATCCGCAATGCCGTGGCGCGCGGCATCGACACGCTGGATTCGTGCTATCCCACCCGCATCGCGCGGCACGGCTCGATCCTCACGAAGGAGGGAACCATCAAGATCAAGTCGGGACGATACGCGCGGTCCTTCGGCGAGAAGCTGGATGAGGGATGCGAGTGTCACACGTGCCAGCATTACGACCGATCGTATCTGTGGCATCTCTTCAAGGCGAATGAGCCAATCGCGACGACGCTCGCGGCGCAGCACAACATCCACTACATGAACGATCTCATGGCGGATATTCGGCAGGATATCATGGATGACAAGATATAGAAGATGATAATGATAGCTGATGGCGCTACATCAGCAGCTGATACTGGGCTTCACTGGTTCATGATTGGTCCCACGCAGCAATGACAACGCCGATGGTGATGGTGTCGGCGACACTTCGACATCATGCTCCTGCCCGGGTCATGTTTGCCTGGATGCCTACATCGCACGATCTATTATACCAGTCACGCACTTGTTTGCAGGAAGGATAAATGAATTGCCCTGAAATCAGTCACCAACTGGTAGCACGAATCACTGAAGTTTGGTATTGCGTGATACTCGGCGACATCACTTTTCGATCTCGCAATCCAAATGGAGGCACAACCGCCATGAAAGAGATGATCAGAACTGAGCATGCAAAATGGGAAGGCGCGAAAATGGGGGGATTGGTTCCTGCTCTGTGCTTGATTTTGCGAAATGTGATGAACAATTCGCACACGCAGATGTCCCTAGCAATACCCAATCATCACTATGACTCACACGTATAAAAATGGAGCTGAAACGTGTTTAACGCTGGGGACACTGTATTCACCGGCTATGTCCTCACGCATCGTCTCTGCACAAAACAAATGTCGCTGTTCTCAGCTCATGCAAAAATGCACAGAGCAACGACATCCTGGAACGACACGCCTCTGCGGTCGTGCAAGAGAGAAGGCACAAAATGCCTCCAGCTTTGCGAACGAGGCTTCACTCCTTCTCCGTTCATTGGTTGATCGTGTTGTATGGAGATCACACAACCCACGCGCAGAGAGTATCGTACCAAAAGTTGCATGTCGCCTCTGCGAGCAACAAGGGCAAGCACCACATCCTCTGCGAACTACCAACACTCGATTGTCATAAAGCAACAACAAGCACAAGTCACAAAGCAGACAATCGAACAACCAGACAATCAAAGAAGCGACAGCAATCGGTGAGATGGCGGGAGGCAGTAACAGCAACAGCAGAAGTAACGGCAACAGCCGCAAAGGCATCAAGAGCCGAACAGACAGGAACAAAGGCAAAGGCAAGGGCAAGGACAACAAGGGCAAGGGAAACAAGGCCAACAAGGGCAAGGACAACAGCAGCGAGAGCAACAGAGAAGGCAAGGTGCTGGTGCACAAGAACTTGGAAGAGTACAACAGCTTCACCAGCAACCTCGTGGACTCTGTGATGGACGACATCATGCACAGCTCCTTCAACACCACCTTCGACCTCCCCACGCAGGCTCGATCGTTGGATGCAAGCACTCACTCCTGCGAAGCATCGCCCAGCAGCATTGCTCCCAGAAGCCACGACAAGATCTCCCACGCGCAGCAACGATGCATTCCATCCTCCAAGTCACCGCGCTCCAGAAGGAACAAGGTGATGGCCATGCCGCCGGCCATGCCGGATCTGCTCGAGGATTCCGCCACGACGCAACCCAAGACCCGCAGTCGAAGCAAGAGCCGCCGTCGCCAGAAGAACACCAGAAGTCTGTCCAGAAAGAAGAGAAACAAATCGAAGAACAGGCGCAAGCAGGACACGGCAGATGCGTACGTCGACGATCTGCCCCAAAGCCGCAGAATGGCGCTGATCAACTCGCCTCGTTCGCTGTCGCCGCGACCGAATCACCACAAGCGCAGCGACGAGGCACGCCGGCGCAAGGAACAGATGGAGCGGTTGCAGCTCAGCCCACCCCGCACCACGCAATATGTGACCAGCCGGCGGTGGCGCGAAGTGGCCAAGAAGCATCATCATCAGCAAGCCCATTCTTCTGCGCAGCCGTTTGAAGAAGACGTTGCGCCAGTACAGCGGCGCGGTGCCATCGTCAACCAACTCAGCCAATACGACGTTGCGGCGCCGCGAAGAGATCATGACATTGAGGATTGGATTCGATGAATCAATCTACACGACGCAGCACGCTGCCAAACGAATACAGTATTACAAAGCGTGTTGGGATGCCCCAATCATGAGGGGCAGGATGGTCATGACGATGATAGAGAAACAATGACCAGCGAAAAGGGAGCGCGGACTCTCCAAAGAGGACCCGACAAGCAACAATTGCATTGCGAATTGAAGTTGATTAGATCGATTTCAATTCAGGACATGCACTCTGCGCTTCATATTAGCGTCGCGCACATCACACACACACACACACACACACAGGTAACACGCGTAGAAATAACATCATAGAGTAGAACAGAGCATATACACCACATCACGAGTACACTGGAGCGTCGGACAGGAACAGTGATCGAACTAGAGCAGAGCAGTGAATGAACATAACAACATCACACGCACAGATACAGTTTGCACCCGTACCATACGCGAAAGTGCACTGCTCCTCAAAGCGGGTTGGCGTACTCGCAGTGCACATGACTGGAGCGTGGCCGGCCACATACTCTATTCATCTATGATATGAGTGGATGCAACATCGCGCGCTTGCTCCCGATCACCTGCTTCTGTCCTCAACCATCTACGCTCTGCACATCACATAGTCAGATAGAAGAAATAGCAAATGGCACGTGATGATGACACAATAGTGAGATATGATGTATCGCCGTTATGACTCGTATGATTCCAATAGAAGAAGCATAGAATGCGTTCCGACGGGCAAGGTGTATGCTGCAGAGCAGCGAGAGCACCGCCCATCATGGTAACCAGCCTTAAGGACGGCGAGGATTGGGTCTCCCGCCTGAGCATGGGCAAAACGCCCATGTTGATCCCAGGACGAGATGAAGCGTTCCTGTACCAGGGTGTCTGGGCTCATCAAACACTGCGAGTGAGGATGGAAACTGTACGCGCGCAGGTGTCGGTCACATTGCTGTGGCGACATGGTCTGCACGCATCTCCGATCCTCGAATGATGCGCTATTTTTCCCTGGATTGCTTGTCTGTTGCCGATGCGAGCAGAATAGAACAGAGTGGAGTGATGCAAATTGATGCGCATGATGGGAGCTTTCTTACCTTCTAGAAGACAACCAGACCCGGTCGCGTGAGAGTTGCTTTCGCACATGCTTGGAAGCTCGACCATGTTCAAGAACGGCTGTCGATCATCGTCAGGCATCCAGCAGGATGAGATGGAGCAGGATGCGTGTGTGCGTGCGTCGGGGGATCATGTCACGTTGGTTGTCTCCAAAACGAAAGTATGTGGGATCTGCAACGATCGGTACGAGATGCTCTGCCACCGACACACACACAGAGGCGCCCTGTTGATTTGCTTGTTTTGATGTCTCCATCATTTGGGTGGTTGTGGGCTACCAAACAAGTTGCTCGTTGATCATCGCGGGATCCAGAACTCGTGAAACAATATGGGACACTCTTGTTGTCAATTGCAAATACGATTTTCGACTCCAATGACTACAAAAATGAACAGAAATAGCAGTCATCTTTGTGGTTTCACAACAATGGACAGGTCATGGAACAAGCCCAGAACATGTCGAAATCGCGTGGTTTGGTGTTCGGCAAGGAGGCCCAACGCGACAGGAACAACACAGAAGAAGAAGCGCAACCATTTCGCCCCATTCACACAAACCAGCAACAGTGTTGCCAATGCATTGGCATTATCCACACTCCGTCCTTCACCTCCTTTGTTCCGAAACTTAACACCGGATAACGAGGCGCACCAGAGAACCGTAATCAGTCAGTCGTGGTGATCAGTGATGGAGCGAGCTGTGGCGGAGGAAGCACCACAACAAGAAAGGAAGGATCTTTGCTGGTTCGCAAAGCAGAAACATGAGGGATGTCAAGATGACCTATTTGTTCCGATCCCGTGCGTGACCTTCACTGTTGGGGATGGTGTTGGCGTGATGTGATGGCAATGATGGTTCCTGGCGAACATTTCCACTCGTGTCATGAAGACGCCGTGCGACGTCGCCGACTTCTCCTGGACCAGACGTGACAAATCAATCGCCGACATGTCCACAACTTACATCTTGTTTCACCACTACCTGCGAGCAAGAGTGGAACCAGGAGTGCGAGTACAAGGCCATACTACCAATACACGCATACTCGAAGGAGATACTGGCCGAACAGGCGAGGGCAAGCCAACCACTTCATTCTTTGGGCCAAACTTGCCATGAGGGCAACCGACATCCATCTCCTCCACAACAGAATACTCGTCAAGTACGAGAGATCAAGAGAACGGCATTTCATGTGGACATAAAACCAAACCGGAATCAATCTCAATACCAGCACCAATACCAATACCAACAACAATACCAACAACAATACCAACGCCAACACGCACAATGAACAGCCTTGACACCACCGACTCCGACCGCGATGCCACCGTGATGGCAGCCAGCGATCCATTCGCTCCTCGCGAGGGAAAGACCCTGCTCTGGAGGGACATCAACATGGTGTTGGTGAGTTTCATTTACTAGCAATCGTATCCAATGCTCTGCTCTGCAAGGATTGGAGAATACTCTACGTGATCAATTATACTATATTATTCTTGGTGCCATTTCGTATCGCAGCTGCATTAATGCAATCCGTGATCAGCATGCAACGACCAACTTGCGATGCCTGCCATCATCATGCACAGGCAACTTTTCTTCATCTGCGAGTATTCTTCCACCATACAAATGCTGACAACACTTTCGCCCGTCATGTTACACTCGATTTCGTTCTATTCAAATCTATTCTACTCTATCTTCATTCCAACTCGCAGAAGGCGAAGGGCGACAGCCCAGAACGAAAGCTCCTTCAGTCTGTGTGGGGCGAAGTCCCGCAGAAGCAAACGACCGCGATCATGGGACCATCAGGTATGTACTCGTAGGTCTGCAGCCTTGGTTGTTCAGTGGTCGTTGCTCGGCAGTATTGTCGCCTACAACACTGTGCACTCCATGCAAAAATGCGCAATCACTTGTTTGTCAACTGCACTCAAACACTAACACACAACTACATTGCTCTCGATCCATATCTATATGATAATCATACTCATACTCATACTTTACTTGCATTTGCTTTACAGGAGCGGGGAAGACATCCCTCCTTAACATCCTGGCTGGACGCGCATCGTCCGGGGGCCGCCTTGACATCGACTACGACATCCGTTTCAACAACTACAACGTCGATCCAACCAACATCGACATCCGCAAGCAAATCGCCTTCGTGGCGCAGGATGATTCGCTCCAGGTCACGTCCACACCACGTGAAGCGATCTACTTCTCCGCCAAGCTTCGCTTGCCAAAGTTCACACCGGAGACGACCCTTGAACAGCTCGTGAACCGAATGCTCGAGGAACTCGGTAAGGTCTTGCTTTGTCGTGCTGTCTCTTGCTACAATTGCCTCTCCCACCATGAAAATATCGATGGATTCATTCATATTATTCGTACTAACATTCATATGCACGCCTGCTCCTTCTCTCCCCATGCCATCCACCACACTCTCCGATATCTTCACAACTTGACAATGCTCACACACAACACTCTGCGATTCTATTATCATGATGCAGGCTTGAGCCGTTGTGCTGACACCATCGTGGGTGGAGCACTGATCAAGGGTATCTCCGGCGGCGAGCGCAAGAGAACATCTGGTAAGTTCAGTGCTGGAATGGCGGCGAATGATCCCTACAGGTCAACAAACAACACCGCCGTTGGCAAGAAAACGAGAAATGATGATTGCTCCCAGATTTGCTTCGGCGTGCTTTTTGCTGCCGTGCGGTTCTTCATCGATGCTCTGTTTCTCATTCTTCCCTGTCCAAATATCATATCCTCATCACCAATACTACACTCCCACCGCACCATCACCATCACCACCGCCAACAACAGTCGGCGTGGAGCTCGTCGTCAGACCAGCCATCGTGTGCCTCGATGAGCCAACGTCTGGTCTCGACAGTTTCTCCGCCGTCCAGCTTTGCCAAGTCCTCAAGAAGGTCGCCAATGCCGGATCGTCCGTCCTCTTCACCATCCACCAGCCTTCCAGCGAGATCTTCAACTCATTCGACCGTCTCATCCTGTTGAACCGAGGACGTGTGATGTACCAAGGCCTCATCGAAGACATTCCGGCCTATTTTGAGGAGCGTGGGCAGCCAGTTCCACCGTTGTACAATCCATCCGATCATATCATGAACGTCGCGCAGAGCGTTGATATTGACGAGCTGGACAAGGCCAACTTCTTCCCAAAGGACGAACGAAGCCTGCCCGATGCATTCACTGGCCGAGAGGAAGGCAAGGATGCGTTGGGCATCACCCTCACCGAGCATCATGCAGCTCCGGGCTTCGATTCGTCCCCACCAGGCATGGGAACGCAGCTATCTATGCTTTTCGGCCGCGAGCTCAAAAACCTCAAGCGCGACGTCGGATCGTTGATCGCACGATACGGAATGGCAATCTTTTTGAGTGTTCTCGTTGGAACCATCTTCTTGGACGTCGGCGAATCCGATTCCTCCAGTGGCGATGTAAGTGTGTGGAGACGATTCTGATGCTTCAGGACAGCCACTTCGATTGGAGGTCCACGCGTCATATCAGAGATGGGTACTGGCCAAGGACCCTTGGCCGACGTGGAATGGGGCCCACCGCAGCATCAGTGCCGCCATGAGCGCGATGTGGATTTCCTTACTGACACTCACCGTTCACTTTGCGACTTATCTTTTTCGTTTTGGGCATGTTTTTACTGAAACCCTTGGCTCGTGATTCCTACAGAACTTGAACAGCCACTTCGGTGCGCTCGTCATGGTCCTTCTGATGAGCATGTTCGGCACTGCTCAACAAGCCCTCTTGGCATTCCCCGAGGAGCGCCCAGTCTTCTTGGTAAGTGAACGATGGCTTGACGATTCGGGCTGATCCATTGCTTTGTACTCGGACAGAACCGCAGCTTGTTCATCGAACCTTCGAACCTGCCGTCCATGCCGTCCATGCCCTCTGTGAGCCCAACCATCCCTACAACACTGGGCCGTACTCACCGATGCCACTTCGTAACCATCCCTCCTCACAACACAACAGCGCGAGTATTCGACCAATCATTACTCTGTCGTTGCGTACTTCGCATCCCGTTTGACGATGGAGACAATCACCACGGGTCTCCAGGTGCTGATCCAAGTTCTGGTGACGTATTTCATGATCGGTTTGCAGGCCCGATTCTTCGCCCTCTTCGGCCTCGTGTACATGCTCGCCATGGCATCCACTGCCATGGCTGTCATGTTGGGATGCAGCGTCGAGGAGCCCAAGCTGGCCCAGGAGATGCTTCCAATACTCTTCATCCCCCAGATGCTCTTCGCTGGGTTCTTCGTGCGCCCCAGCCTCATCCCAAGCTGGCTGCGTTGGGCACGCTACCTCTGCAGCTTGACATACGCTATCCGCATCTCCCTCGTGGAAGAATTCACTGATGGATGCAGGGGCGGAGAGAGCGCGGAGATTAACTGCGCGGAGCTTTTGGAAAGCCTTGACGCCGAAGAAGACGAGACCTGGTGGAATTGGATCGTCCTCGCCTCAATCTTCCTCGTCTTCCGTCTCATCGCACTCGTGATCTTGAAGCGCAAGGCCACAAAGTTCCTATAGAGAGCAAGAAACTACAGAACCACATGGTGCAATCCATCGTCCGTGATGGTTTCGTCGATGACCGTCACGTGACGCCGTTCTCTTATGAGTACGGCAGGAGCGCAGCATTCGCAATGAACTATTATACATCAACGGCCAACTGGCGATGGATTTCACTCTCCAGTCAGAAGGCAGGCCAGCTTCGACCGTACGAACATACCACAAGACCGCCTCACATTAACATACTATTCTCACAAATATAATTGTACTAATGCAGTGGAGCACGATCCAGTGTTGATCATGCATCCCGTGTTATCTCTCTTCTCGCTGTGTGCTCTCGTGTTCCCTTGCCATCCATTGTGTCTGTCTGTCTGTCTGTCTGTCTGTCCATACGTTTAGCATTGTCTGTCTGCGTGTTTGTTGGTTGCGGTCAAACTGAATGGACCATTTGAAGACCCAACAGCCACAATAACGGACGCTGCGGACATCGCCAGGACGTCCAACTTGAACTAACTTCGGACTTTGTCATTGCAACGGAGCATGTAGAATGAGACGGGTTGCAACAGCAGAGGCATGATGTGGCTCTGCCGACAGGCTATCGAGCTGATTGTTGCTTTGAGAGTTTGTTCTTTTTTGGATGTATTGTCGAGCAGAGCAGACCGGCGTGGAGCAGAATGGGTTCTGCGCAGCAGACACGATTGTGGCGTCAGTGCGCGGAACAATACACTCACCACCAGCCCAACGAAAATTCAACTTCATCGGTGCCTGCCCCCGCATCGGGCTTGGCACTGGCACTGGTATCAACATTGCCACGGTCGGCAGCATCAGGAGGAGACGAGGAAGAAGAAGCACCCTCTGCGCTTCTATACCCCATGTGATTCACGCCGTGCTGCCGTAGGAACTTGTAGAGACCATGATCGATCAAATCCGTTCGGATGGGCTCATCTCTCGCTCGCGTTGAAGTGCCCTTGGATCTTTTCTTCTTTTGCTGCTGCTGCTGCTGAGTTGCGACCTCGAGCGACGTGTGAAGGAACTTGGGCGTGTCCCAATAGTTTGCCAATAGCTGGAAGAAATGGTTCTGCTTTGCCTCATTCATGGAATCTGATATCCACAATGACCGGCGAGAGGATTTCTTGGGACCAGATTGCTTTTTGTTGATGGCTTGAGTTGCTCTCTGGCTCGGGCGCTGGTAGCGTTGCTGCTGCTTATCATTTCGCTTTGGATTGCCGACACTCATGTTGACCAAAGCAGGGTCCTTGCGGTGCCCGTTGATGGCTGGTGGGTGTAGACAGTTGGACTTGGCGTACGTGCATTTCTCGGGCGAATCATCCATGAGAAGCGTGTTGTTGACGTTCCACAGCGGGAATTCCTTCCACACTTTGGAAAGGATCTTCTGGTGCACGACTCCGGCTGCCTCTGCGTCGGCAGCTTGCTGTTCCAATTTGAACTGCGCCCGTCTACTCAGCTTGGCTTTGGCTGTGGCGGCGACAGGGGCGCCTTCGTCCACAGACTTTGCACCATCCAATTCGGTGCCAGCCTTCTTGACCTTCTCACATTTTTCCTGGGACCATGCAAAGAGGAACCGATGGCTGATCTCATCTGGGATGAGCATCTTCCTGAGCGCTATCTTTGTGTTTGGCATAGCGGACGTCCAGAGGGCTAAGCAGAAATGCTGATCTAGGAACTCGAGAAACTGCACAAGGTCTGTTCTGGGGATTACCGGGGTGGTTGCGGTGACCCCGATGCATCGTCGAAAGTTCATCCTTTGGTCTTCGGCCTCTTTGCATTGTCTCCTCCTGTGACAGAGAATACCGTTGAGATCGAGGATCAAGAGGGGCTTGACAGATATATGGATTGACGGGGCAGATTGTATCGGCGGTGCGCTGTTCCTTCGATTGCTATTGCCGTCGATCTTGCTGTGCGTCTTGAGTGCGTCGTTGCCCGCGCTGCTACTCCTACTTTTGCTGCTACTATCTGTTTGCACAACCCGTATATTGGCGAAAGTCGATGGGTTGTAGTCTTCCAGATCACCGGTGGTTGTACGAACGCAAACAGATTGGAGAGCAGTGCGATTGGTGGCCTCCAATCCAGCGTGAACACAGACCGCCTGCGTGTGTTTGGAGGTCGTTATCCACTTGTGTACTTCTTTGATCTTGTTCATCTTCTGCTGCATGATGTCCTTCATCTTGGGATCGCCGTTCAGTGCATTGATGGTGTCCTCCTCCTCCTGCTTCTGCTTTTTACGCTGCTGCTTGAGTGTGCGTGACAGTCTTGGCTTCTTCTTCCGCTTCTCTGTTTTTCCATTGCCATGTCCATGTCCATTGCCGCCGCCATTCTCGTTTTCTCCACCTTCATCATTGCTGATAGTACTAGCACCGCTGGCATGCGTGCTGCCGTTCGTGGATGAAGACCGTTTCAGTTTGCCGTGCTTCTGATTGGTGGCAGCAGATGTCGGCTTGGCGTCAGAGAAGTGCACGGTCGCATCATGGTGCGACTCAAACTGATTGTCGGTATCCTCCAATCTGTTTCCGCTCTCCGATCGGCACAGCTTGCGCGAACGGCCATCGTTGGACAGCCGTCGTTTCGATGCGGCTTGGTGCGCAGGAGCAGGCCAATTGGTGGCATCCGCAGACGATTGTCGCTGCAAGGACCGTCCGGGCTTCAGAGTTGTTGCGGTTGCATTCGGATGCGGCAGCTGGGATGTCGACGATGATGGTGATTGGGGGCGTGACGAGCCTTGCCTCGCGTCGGGCATCAAGTCATGATGAGACGCTGTGCGATTGAAGTCGCTCATGCTTCATCTGCGTGCGCAACCGGTGGTCCTTTCTTTTGGACTGGTGCGAGGCAGAGGCGAGGTGGCGAAGCGTGTTGGAGGAGCTGGTATCCTCTGGTTCGAGCACAGGGTTGCCTTTGTGTCTTGAGCACAACAGTTGAGCGACCTTGGTGGCATCAAAGATGTGGCACTTTCTCCGTCGGGCGTCACACGTTTGGAGCATCGAAATTGGTGGCGGTTGTTATCGTTTGGATCGGCGAAAATCAATATACCTTTTTCTATGGTATATACATACACATAGTATCATTTTACAATAGTATACCATGTGCGGTACCGATACAATGTCAATCGCCCAACTACACAACCTTCGAAAGAACGTGAACGAAGAACCGCGTCAGTCGCACTGTTTGAAACAAACAACCGCGAAAGTGTCAATTCTGCGAAGCTGTTTGATAGTCCTGGAAAGTCGTTCCAGTACCGACTGAGATCCACGCTGTTCTTTATTCGTACAAACAGAGCATGCGGCTCCTCGATTGTTCATTGATATTCTGTCACGTCTGCGCCAGCAACCCCTGCGAACAGTTCTGAAGTAGAGTAATTTGCCAATACACACGTGCGCACATACCACACTTTCTTGGAACGCATGTTAGTTAACAGGTGTTAGTTAACAGGTGCTTGTTAGTTAGCTGATGGTGGGTGGGGGCGGGGAGAGTAAAGCGAATGGCGACGAGGTGATCCGAATGTCCTCGGAATTGTGTGGGTGATGGTCCGTGACCATTCGGACCGCGAATTCTTCCCTGTTCCACAGAAGTGTCACCGCGTCGTGGTTGGTGCCAATAGTTAGATTCTCGCGCCCAACCAACCTTTCTCCTCGCGCTTTGCTTGTCGCAGCGACACCAAAAACCGCCTCCAACTCCGTGGTTCGGTTGGGCAGGCGGTTCATCTTTCACGACAAGGAGTCACGGAACACAACAGAACAACCTGTCTTCAACCAAAACGAGGCAGCGAGTTGATTGGCCTAGCTGGGTCACAAAGATACTTGTGTTCGAGGGACACAGCGGCGCACCCTCCAGATGCACAGATGTTCGCATCCGAGGGCAAAAGATCCGCCCATCACGCTGTCACAGCGAAACCCAATTCCGGCGCGGAAGCAGACATCACCTCCACGCCCCACGACCACCAACAGATTCGCCATGACCCCCATCAACAACAAACGAAAACGGATCTGGCCTGGATGGAAAGAGAAAGGGTCATAAAATCATTTCCTGCTGTGGCTCAAGGCTCAACACCTCGTCCCACCCTCGAGGAACAGACCGCACACCCAAGCACGACAGAAGCAGCAGCAGCAACAGCAGCACAACCACCACCACCGCTCACACAACGTCAAGCAACAATGTCCGACTCAGAGGAACAAGCCGCCAAGGCAATCGCTGATGGCGAGGAGATCGTCTTCGAAGAAGCATCCAAGGCCGACGTCGAGAATCCAGACACCTCCGGTCTCCCGCGCAAGGGCAGCATGCTGGCAACCAGCGCCGATCCCTTCGCTCCTCGCGAGGGAAAGACCCTCCTTTGGAAGGATGTCAACATGGTGTTGGTGAGTTTCACTTGCGGGCGATGCTCTATCCGATGATCACAACAGAAGTGCCTGTGTTCGATGCCTGTGTTCGATGCATGCGGCCCTTCGTCCACATCGGACCCATCCGTACTGTCAGCGATCGGCCATGCTGTGCATCATCTTGAGATGGCTGCCATCATCTTCATCATCATCGTCATGGTCATCGTCGCTATGGTAAACGACGAAACCCCCTCTTGCTCTGCATTCTTTCCACAATTCCATGCCATTACGCTAACAATGCTTTGCCTCCACTTGCTTCACTCCGCTCAACTCCACTCAAAATGCAAATGTGCATGCACACCACGCCACTGCGAACGTCGATGTGACTCATCGAATGCATTTGCGGAACGCAGAAGCCCAAGGGCGATGAACCACAACGCGATCTTCTTGCTTCTGTGTGGGGTGAAGTCCCACAGAAGCAAACGACAGCCATCATGGGACCATCAGGTGAGTTAGCAACCGCCCGCTGTGCAAACGATTGGCGATGCAGCATCACACGTGGTGCGGAAATGGCGAGACTGATTCTGCAGCCGCCGCCCAATACCAGTCGCTGCACCTTGTTGCGTGCCAATATTTCTCGGATTGCATGCACCCTCGTACTCACACGCTTGCGCATCCGCATCCGCACCCATGCCCATCAATACGTACTGATACCACACGCTCATTTTGTTTGATACAGGCGCCGGAAAATCCTCCCTCCTCAACATCCTGGCTGGCCGCGCATCGTCCAATGCCAACCTGGACATCACCTACGACATCCGTTTCAACAATTACACCGTCGATCCAACCAACATCGACATCCGCAAGCAAATCGCCTTCGTGGCGCAGGATGATTCGCTCCAGGTTACGTCCACACCTCGTGAGGCGATCTACTTCTCTGCCAAGCTTCGCTTGCCGAAGTCTACTCCAGAGGAAACCCTCAAGAAGCTCGTCAACCGTATGATCGATGAGTTGGGTAAGTCCCTTGCCGTGCGGTGCCGTGCTGAACTGCAGTATGTGGAAATATGTTAGATCTCCAATGTCGCTCGATTTCTCGGATACTGCTGCCGCTGCAAAAGTGAGGTATCAGGTGTCCCTTCTTTCTCTCACACATACTCGTACGTACTCTCCCATCCGCACGCGTCACTCTCCTGTGCGTGATAATATCATGCCATCCACCACACTCTCCGATATCTTCACAACTTGACAATGCTCACACACAACACTCTGTGACGCCGTCATCCTTATGCAGGCTTGAGCCGTTGTGCTGACACCATCGTGGGTGGAGCACTGATCAAGGGCATCTCCGGCGGCGAGCGCAAGAGAACATCTGGTAAGTTCAGTGCTGGAATGGCGGCGAATGATCTCCACAGGTCAACAAACAACACCACCGTCAGCAAGAAACGAGACATGATGATTGACCTCAGATTTGCTTCGGCGTGCTTATTGCTGCCATGCAGGTCTTCATCGATACTCTGTTTCTCATCCTTCCCTCTCCAAATATCATATTCTCATCACCAATACTACACTCCCACCACACGACCATTATCACCACCATCACCACCGCCAACAACAGTCGGCGTGGAGCTCGTCGTCAGACCAGCCATCGTGTGCCTCGATGAGCCAACGTCCGGTCTCGACAGTTTCTCGGCCGTCCAGCTTTGCCAAGTCCTCAAGAAGGTCGCCAACGCCGGATCGTCCGTCCTCTTCACCATCCATCAGCCTTCCAGCGAGATCTTCAACTCATTCGACCGTCTCATCCTGTTGAACCGAGGACGTGTGATGTACCAAGGCCTCATCGAAGACATCTCGCCATACTTCGAGGAGCGTGGGCAGCCAGTTCCACCGTTGTACAATCCATCCGATCACATCATGAACGTCGCGCAGAGCGTTGAGCTTGACGAGCTGAACAAGGCCAACTTCTTCCCGAAGGATGAACGAGACTTGCCAGATGCATTCACCGACCAAGAGGAAGGCAAGGATGCGTTGGGCATCACCCTCACCGAGCATCATGCAGCTGCTGGCTTTGATTCCTCCCCACCAGGCATGGGAACACAGGTGACCATGCTTTTCGCTCGTGAGATCAACAACCTGCAGCGTGACGTGGCGTCGGTTGGTGCACGATTTGGACTGACCATCTTTTTGAGCATCTTGATTGGAATTATCTTCTTGGACGTCGGCGAGACCGACTCATCCGACAACGATGTAAGTTCTTGGATACCAGTGTGTGTTTGTCAATGGTGCTTGCACGAAAGTGCACTTGGATTGACTGCGCTGCAGGTCGTGTCGATGCTCTGTGCAGAGCAAGGCGTGGCGCCCTTCGGCGCGAAGCGACTGCAACTGCGCCGCCAATGTCACCATCAACCTCGGTATCCATACCATTACAACTATGACTTTTCATTGGCACTCACCGTTCACTTTGCGACTTATTTTTCGTTTTGGGCATACTTTTACTGCAACCCTCGGCTCGTGACTCCTACAGAACTTGAACAGCCACTTCGGTGCGCTCGTCATGGTCTTGCTGATGAGCATGTTCGGTACTGCTCAGCCAGCCCTCTTGGCATTCCCAGAGGAACGCCCAGTCTTCTTGGTAAGTCCTGGCCCCGCCGAACTATTGGCATGTCTTGATCTGCAACCTCCTCGTCACTCTGCAAGTCTTGCGGCTGTGTCGTACCAAACAAGGGTATCAGTACGATCAGCACCATCTGTGCTATCTGTGCAATTCCCATCGTGTTGCAACGATGCACTGTGTTCTGTTTGAATTGCTGCATGGCAATGAGTTGACGCCAAGCCCTTCGGCTGCACTTCCGTGATGAGCCTAATCACCAATCATACAACACCCACCATCCTAACCCGCTCCCAAATTGCCATTGCTGCACTATGGTACACAACTATGTGGCACTGTGCCCTCTCGTGAACCCAACTGGACAACGCAGCGCGAGTACTCCACGAACCATTACTCCGTCATTGCGTACTTTGCATCTCGATTGACGATGGAGGCATTCATCACGGCCTTGCAAGTTCTGGTCCAGGTGTTGATCTCGTACTTCATGATTGGTTTGCAGGCCAATTTCTTCCTCTTCTTCGTCCTTGTTTACGTCTTGGCCATGGCGTCCACCGCGATGGCCGTCATGCTGGGGTGCGCCGTCGAAGACCCCAAGCTGGGCCAAGAGATGCTCCCATTGCTCTTCGTCCCACAAATGCTGTTCGCCGGGTTCTTCGTGCGCCCAAGTCTCATTCCGAACTGGTTGCGCTGGGCACGGTACCTTTGCAGCTTGACGTACGCAGTCCGCATCGCCTTGGTGGAAGAATTCAGTTCGGATTGCAAGGGTGGAGCGAAGGCACAAGAAAACTGCGACCGACTGCTCAACAGCATCGAGGCAGACGACGATGAGACCTGGTGGAACTGGCTCATCCTCGTCATAATCTTTGTCACTTTCCGATTCATGGCGCTTGGTATTTTGCAGCAGAAGGCCACGAAGTTCCTCTAAGGCGCAGTGCATTTCGCTGTCGGCGACACTGTCGTTCAACATAAGTGAAGATATTGTGTAAAAATAAAGTCGCGCCCTTACGTATGAGTACAGTGTGAGTGCGAGCTATTCTATTACCTGTCACATGGCTTTTGAATACAACGAGCTATGCGACGTATCCGAAGGCATCGCGATGTTTGTGATGCACTCCGCATGACCTTGTTGAATCGGCGAGTAGCTCGTATCAGCACATCAGCATCCAATCCGCTCTGCTCCAATCACCCATTTGGGTCTCAACCTTCCGGCGCATCATCGCCTCATGTCCATGGCAAAACTAGGTACGGATGCACGTGCACATGTTCGTACTTGTATGACGGGACGACGCCGAAGAACATCCACGAAGTACGAGCCATGGTGCTGCCACGGCATCGAAGCATGATGCACAGAATAGTATTATACTCATATTGAATTGTACAGCGCTTGTTGTGCAGACCCCAGGCTTTGTTTGGTTGATCCATTCGTTGGATTTTGTCCATTCCTTCATTCTGTCACGCGCACACGTACGCACACTCACGCACGCATTCTACACAGCGAGCTCATGCGATCCATTCCTTCATGCCTTCTTGTGTCGCTTCCTGGAATCGAACCCTGTGTACGTCTGCTTTGAGATCACCCCGACCTTGCCAGAAGAAGAGGAGTCACCCGTGGAGAAGATGCTCGTCTTCTTCGTCTTCTTCTTTGTGCTCCCCTTGCTCAGAAACGACTGCCACGTCTTCTGCTTGTGCGCGGACACGGCCTCCTTCTTCTTGGCGCGGAATTTGTCCTTCAGCACCTTGGCAGCACGCCTCTTCTTGTTGCGTTCTGCATCGGTGTCTGTCTCCAGCGGGATGAGATGCTCCGGTATCTGGAACTTTCCCTCGATCAGGGCCTTGTCCTTGCTCTTTTTGCGCTTCTTGCTTTCCTTCTTTGGCTCGGATTCGTCCTGCGCCGGAGTCTCCTCATGCGCTTCGTCTTTGGCGTCATCCGCGGTCTTGTCGTCGCTGGCGGCCGATCCGCCTTTCGTCAGCTGCAGCAGCTCCACGATGTCATTCTTGAGCGCGAGCAGAGACTCGTCCTCGGGCGTCAGCGCCAGCAACTGTTCGATGCCAGCCAGCTGCTCTTCGTACTCTGCGATCTGCTCCGGGCTTGTTTCGGTTGCTCCTTCTGATTCTGTCATCGTATTGCCGCTTCTTCTTGATCCTTTGCGTCTCTTGTCTTTGGCTGAGTATGTGATCGTCCGATGCAGTGCGAGTATTGGTATGAGCACGAGTGGAGTGTTGTGATCTTGTTGTGTTGCTTTTCTTGCTGGTCGTTGTCGGAAGCAGCAGCGTGCACGTTTTTTCTTCTTTTTGTTGGTTGTGGTGGAAAGGGACTTTTCAAGTACTTGGCGTTGGGCAGAAGCGCGTTGTTGTTGGCGCATGCGTTGGCGAACTTTGGCGCAACATGCACAGAAGCAATTGATCCGGTAGCAGCCTTTGAACTCGTCAAACGACCACCCAGCCAAATGAGGTCCAACTTGACTCTGCAGTCGTTTCAACTCCCTGCTCGTGTTGGTACGAAGAGAGACACCAACTGATGATGGAAGCGTGGCCAACACGGATACCGCCAGTCATGTGATGAAGCGGTGAGGCAAGCAAGCAGCTGCGCGAAATGCGGTGGGATACGCCGAACAGATTGAACGGAAGCGACCATGGCAAGAGATGATGTTGAATGGAAAGTGATGACAAAGATCCTTTGAAAGCCTATCGCCCAGCGACGCGGCAACAGAAAGGGAGATCTCAAAGCAACAAGAGCAATCAGACCAAAGCTTCGTCCATGAACAATGGCAGTGCCCACACCTGATGCCCTCCTGGAAACCAGCATCCAAGATTTTCTGAAAGAATGCATCCATGAGATTGCATGCAGTGACTTCTGCCAAGACCGGCAGAGCCAGACGTTCGGAGATATGTACGCATCTGTTGCCACTTCGTGCACCTCAACAAAGCACTCCTGCTCATACCTATGCACAAAGGGGCGCATCGCAGCCAAATGTAATAATTGGTGAAGGCGTCATCTCATCTGGCCACAAATCATGAACATCATCTGCTGCAGCATTGGCAACATCTAATAGAGCTAAACTAGTACCTACCTTAGAGAGAGACACTGCAAACCATCTGACCCATCAGCAGTCCAGTAGATCGAATACACACCTCGCTGGCCCCCACGTTTGGGGACCAATCCAGAACATTGAAGCAGATCTTTGGAACCCATGTCAAGGAACCAGAAGGGTTCCAATAACCAGGTCACTGAAACCCATCATTGCCAAAACGCTGACACATGTGTTGGCAAGTTCCGCTCATGGAAGCCTACGATCGTGGAAGATGGTGTTGGTTGATAGTTGTTCGTTTGCTATTTCATTACGTTGGCACTCCGATCCTCTCAGTGTCTGTTTGTTCTCTTGTCCAATGCTCTTGGCGCTTCAATCTGTTTCATAGATTTGGTCTCCAACTATGAGTTGGTGTGCAAGATGCTCTCTCGCTGCTCTTTGTATTCTCTCTATCTCTCTGTCTCAGCATTGTGTACTTCGTGTTACACCATGCTCCGTGTTCGATACGTACTCCGCATTTGACACTCCGTTCATTCAGTACTGGCTCCTACTCCATGAGTACTTACCATTTGAAGTTCACCTTCAGTATCCATGATCTTGATGCCCTTCGGTCATCGGATCTTTGCCTCCTGCTCTGACTTGGAGACAGATGTCGACGTGGTGACACGATGACATCCTGTCGACGTCAGTAGGCGTTCTTCTGCTCTCCAGATGTCACGTTCCATTGGTGATGCAGCAGTCTGTCAGATGATATCGTCATCTGAGGTTTAGTTGGGAAGTACCTCGAGATTCTCTTGGTACCATTGATGGATGGATGGACGATCTTCTAATTCTCTCAGAAATCGTCAATTGCAAATTTCCTCCAGAAATTCTGCTCATTTTCGTGTGTTCCATTTCTGCTGTAATTCTGACGAATCACAGCATACTATTGACACGAATGTAGTTATATCGTCCAAGTGCGTATGAGAGAATAACGGGTGAACAATGCACATATACACGTACATCTCGACATATACTAACATGTATATCTCGACACAAGGAGAGCACCCAAACAGTCTTCTCCTCCCACCAACATCTTCACCCTGTCTTCTCCGCAACGCATCCACGTGATCACAATCACAACAACGAAGTCGCCGTCTTCGGTTTTGGCGCGCTTTTTGACACGATTGATGTTGAAGAAGTATCATAGTCCTTCAGGTCGCCCAAACAAAAGATCCAGCGAAACACGGCGAAGGTTGTCAGCATGTATTTCCCCCACATTGTTGTTGTTGGTGGTGGTGGCAGGAGAGAACAACAGATGCATGGTGTGATGTGATGGATGGATGGGAGGAAGAGCAGAGGAAGAGATAGTGGCCATGACGACTATACAAGTGAAGAGCAAGGTTGGAAGACACTCTTGGCAGAGACAGTCGCTCATCACAAGAGCAAGAGCAAGAGCAGAGATACAGAGCGGTGTACATCGCCATGCTTACACCATGTCAATCAGGTGATGCACTGTGCTCCCACCCTCTCTCTCTCTCTCTCTGGAGATGCGCTCCAACACCAACACCAGCTCCATCGGCATCTTTGCCTTCCACATTGGGGGTCATTGTCCATGAGCAGACACAATATCCTTGCATCGTCTGCTGTATGACTTCGATGCACGGCCTAGTATCATTGATGGTGAAGTGGTGGATCCAAAGCTCTGCTTTCACTTCATGTCAAGCCTGAACAATGGTATGAAGCATGTGTGTGGAGGCACGCTGATCGGATCGGACATCATTCTTGCTCTATCCCATTGCGCGCAAGCCTTCGACGCTGTTCAGATGAATCGCTACAACATCTACGAGACTTTCGTAAATCATCCAGAGCGCTACTCCAACTTTCATGCCGATTCAGATCCGCATGATGTGGCTGTGGTGAAGCTGTTTGGAAGCTTTCAAATACACTTGTTTCCTCTCATGAAGGAAGAATGAAGGCGGTGTGCTCATGGCCGTTGGATGGACCACAACAACACGAACGATTCAACTACAAGCGCAACAGAGCTACGACAGACAACAGTCTGCTCTGTTGCGCACCCAATCGACAAGTGCCAGGATGCCGCCAGCGTGGGTTGGAACAGCAGCACTCATCGGATCAACAAATCAAGGAAATCGTCTGCTTCAGCATTGGCAACTTCTCCTCTGCTTCATCATCTTCGTTGGCTGCATCGGTAGCCATGTGGTAGCTGGTGTGCGCCTTGCGCGATATCATCGACAGACTGTCGCAGCAACAAGGCAACTAGCAATTCATCCTGCTCTGTCAAGTTGTAGTGGAGTACTACAATTGATGCATGAAGTCCGCGGAGTCCGCATCCTTCTCTCACACAACTCTTTCCACATCATGGAAAACCGCATGATCGGCGATGACGACGATGACAGTGGTGGCCAGACCATCGTCTTTGTGCCGCACTGTCCGATGATGCCGCACATGAACGTGCTGGACACCAACCGGGATCACATGCAACACAGCGTCATGGTCATCAGCAATGCAACGGTGGACGACGCGAACCTGCCGCTGGGAGAAGATCACGCCTTGCGGTCCAGCCAGGCTGTGCTGCACACGATGCGATCGTGTGCACAACAACACGTCACAGACATGCCGGGCGTAACATTGGATGCATCGTTGATCGCCTCCTTACACAATAGATGCTACCCTGACCACTAATTTTACACATCAACTCTACTCCATCATTCGTTCACTTCTCAGTCTGCTGTTGTTGTGATTCGCTCCTCTTCCTCAGCAGGGCCGTCCACCTCAATCACTTTGGATGATTTGGTACTCATGGAGCGGGCGAAGTCCACCAATGTTGCCCGATCCATGTATGAATCCACATGTACTGTACCCTCATCCTCATCTACAACCATGTACAGCTTCACCATAGACATACGGCTGCACTCATCATCAATATCATCACTCTTGGCTCTCCCACTGCAAAACATCTGGATCTCCGTCATCAGGTGGGGTTGTAGAATCAGTTTGCTTAAATCTAGATAAGTGAACATATCTTTCTCACTTTCAGCTGCCATCCTCATTGCTGCATCCTTCAACACCAAGCAGTTGTGTTGATTGACGAATATCAACGCGTCTATCATGGTGGCCTCTGTGAGATGCTTGCGGGCCAACTCTGCTTCAAGAACAAGCTTGAGTCGCCAGAAGCCGAATTCGTTGGCCACAAGGATCAGCTGTTGCAGATCATCTTGTCCATTGAGAGTGGGAGTTGGCTGATGAGAGGCATCTACATCGTGTTTAGCGCTGGTGTGAGCGCCGACGCGAGCAGCAGTGTTTTCACGAACGCTGTCATGAAAGGATATCTTGGCTGTGTAGATGCATTGGAGGACGTATCGGACGTGTTTTGGTTGAAGGTTGGGAAGAGGGATGGTCGTTTGGATGGGTTCAGTTCTATCTTGAGCACCATCGTGAGTGCATTGATGTTGGATTCCTTTGTCGATCAGTGTCTCAATGGAGGGGACATTGATCATGAGGACTTCGGAGTTTGCTTTGATTCGTTGCTGTTAGTCGCCCTGTCCACACAAGAAGATATTGTCTGCCTTGTTCTCAGTTTGGAAGGATCTGAGCTGTCCTCTCAAATGCTGACCTTGGTCCTCTTGTGGCTGCTGTGTTTGTGTTCATTCTCTTGCTTCTTTCGCTTCAACTGGTGTCTCGACTGTTGTTGTAGTAGTTGTTGTTGTTGTTCATTCTCTTGTTCCTTCGGCTTCAACTGCTGTCCCAACTGTTCTTGTGGTTGTTCATTCTCTTGCTCGTTTTGTTGCAAGCGTTGTTGCAGTTGTGGGTGGACTGAAGGCGAGAGTTCTCTAATGAGAGACTCGATACACTCCAGCTTGCCGTTGCGGCATGCCCAATGAAGGGGAGTCCAACCATTGTTGTCTTTGCAGTTGATGTTCGCTCCACCTGATTTGGTGAGGCACTCGATGTACTCCAGGTGGCCGTTGTGGCATGCCAAATGAAGGGGAGTGGAACCATCGTTGTTTTGGCAGTTGATGTTTGCTCCACCTGATTCGGTGAGGTACTCCACGCACTCCAGGTGGCCGTCGTGGCATGCCTGATGAAGGGGAGTGGAACCATCGATGTTTTGGCAGTTGATGTTCGCTCCACCTGATTTGGTGAGGTACTTCACACACTCCAGGTGGCCGTTGTGGCATGCCAAATGAAGGGGAGTGGAACCATCGTTGTTTTGGCAGTTGATGTTCGCTCCACCTGATTCGGTGAGGTACTCCACGCACTCCAGGTGGCCGTCGTGGCATGCCCGATGAAGGGGAGTGATACCATCGTTGTCTTCGCAGTTGATGTTCGCCTCACATGATTCAATGAGGTACTTCACACACTCCAGGTGGCCTTTGTGGCATGCCTCATGAAGGGGAGTGATACCATCGCTGTCTTGGCAGTTGATGTTCGCCTCACATGATTCGATGAGGTACTTCACACACTCCAGGTGGCCGTTGTGGCATGCCACATGAAGGGGAGTGAGACCATTGTTGGCTTTGCAGTTGATGTTCGCCTCACATGATTCGATGAGGTACTTCACACACTCCTGGTGGCCGTTGCGGCATGCCTCATGAAGGGGAGTCCAATCATAGTAGTCTTGGCAGTTGACGTTCGCCTCACATGATTCGATGAGGTACTTGACACACTCCAGGTGGCTGCCGAGGCATGCATAATGAAGGGGAGTGAAACCATCTCCGTCTGTAGCCATGTTGACATCAACTCCTTCATTCTGCGTCTTGTTCTGCTTCTTCCATTCCTTCAACACCGACAAGTCACCTGTTTTGGTAGCATCAAGGAGTTCTTTGTCCGTAACATACTGCATTTTGAGAGGATGGTCGATGGTTGGTGGACGATTGACGTTGGACGTTGAACGATTGGCGTTGGATTGACTGTCGAGGAAGTGTGCTGTTCGAGCAACCCATGACATGTCTGTTGTTGATGTGCTCGATTGTGGGGTTGAGCGGTGTGTGCGGTTACCTCGTTTCAATGTTCTCCTCGTTTCTCTGTTTGTCTACTTCTTGATCGCACCCTGGTTTGGGAGAGGGCACCAGCGCTGTCCGGAGAGTGCGGATCCTTCCTTTTGCTGACTGCGAACTGGCGCACACAACAACGAGAAGAAGGAACAGAACACGACACACCCCCACAACATCGCTGTTGCGAACGCGAGAACACCACAAATGGGAATCGTCGATTCTCGCTTCACCACTTTTGCACGTGCAGAGATGTGTTCCCAATTCCACGAATTCTGTGTGTCAATGAAGTACTTATTAGCTTCTTTCATGAGAAGAACATGTCAGAAAGGCGTTCAAATGAGATCTCTGATCGTCAACTCGAAACAACCACGAAAGTGATGATGACGCCAACAGCTATGATGCGATGGGGAGAACACCCAGATGATCACAATCTCAATTGCAACCATCGCACGTCACGATGTACGCATATCCCCCAAGGAGTCCAATCGGCAACATGATTGCCTGAGAACCGCACATGGGAAATGCGCGATGCGTTGTACTACTACGAGTACGCATGAAGGCGGTGGATTGAACAATCATGTTCCCAACAGGTTTGACCAGCAAGTCATCGGCGCTCCTGATGATGGAGGGATAGGATGATCCCCATTTCCATATGCCAATACTCCAGCATTCGATCACTCATACTGCCACGGTGGTTGTCCCATGAGCCATCGATAGACGAGAGCACCAACATCCACGGATACTTCCAACCACAACATGAATGGTCCCTCCACAACAGAAGACGCTTTTGTAGTTGAGAACCTGCAACGTCCCTGAAGATGCCGAACAAGATCAATTTCTTGTGGCGAACGCCTGCGCAACATCCAAACGATCGCGCCAGGGTGTTCACATGTATATGGATGCTACTCTCAGCATTGGCAACGAATCCCATCCATCTTGTGGCATCCTCATCATGTGAGATCCTCAAGTCTCTTCGTTGCCGCCAGTCCTCATCTCACAAATCAGCATCTGCATCAGCATCACCAACAACTCAGATGCAAGCAACTCAGCAAATCAATGAATATCATGCACAGCACCCACAGCACAAACAAGCGCAACACCAACAGCAGCAGCATGATCGGCCAAGAACGATGCAAGAGAGAGAGAGAGACTAGCGTCAGCTCGGTGGACTATGGTGATTCACGGAATGATCACCCTTGTCGGTCCCGATGGCACCACAGCGTCCAAAGGCACCCCCCTCTCTTCCTTGGTCGACTCCGTCTTCACTATCCTCATGGGAGCCATGGGGGGTCAACTTTGGACATCTCCAAACGGTGCACGCCATTGTTTACAACTACAATAGCTCACCGCAACAATGCCGCCAACATGAATGAATTAGCTTGCAATGGTGACAGTCCTGTGACTCTTCCACCGTTGAAGACGTACGTAGGACCAGTACAAAATTTCTCATGTAGAACCTGTAGAAACAGTACTAGAACAAAATCCTGAACAATGGTGCGCACCGACACCCAAAACCGTTCTGGCACAAGCAACCAGACCACTCGTTTGACATCGACAATGGCACAAGGACGATCAGGAAGAGGAGGCCGTCAAGCCTGTGGCACTAGCTCTCGAGGAGGAGGCCGCGGCGGGAAGCGACAGTCCAGAGACTCCCCGGGCAAAAAGACGGCGAAAACGCGCCCCTCTGAAAACGAGAACCGTTGGATTTGGAGCCACCAGCACGAGCGAAGTTGGGGAGACATTCTGCGCGAACGCAACCTGATGACACGAGGCTACGAGCCGTTCCTGGCAGTGACCGGGGAAGAAGGAGCATTGGACGAGTCGATCGCATTTTGTCAAGGAGATGAGGGACGACCTGACGAACGGAGCATCCTTTCCACAGTGGAAGGAGCTATTCAGTGATGCCTACGAGAACAAGCTCCCCGCGGAGTCCAACCTGGTGATGATCCAAATCATGGTGAGACTGTTGGCGACTTCAAACATCTTCTCGTCAGCGCTGTGGAAACTGGGGCAGATCCGATCCACCCATGAGACCGCAGCATGGATCGCCGCAAGAACTGTCTTCATGGAAGTCAAGGGCATCCACCTTGATAACGACGACGAAGAAGTCCCACAAGCCAGCTCCCCGAATCCAACGTCCAAGAAGAAATCGTGTACGCCAAGACACAAAGTGAAGGCATACCCGCGCAAGAACCCACAAGCGCGGGAATTGGTCAGCGTCAACGATGTGCTCAGCGAGTATCATAAGACGTTCTTTGACGTGAGGCTGCCGATGTCAAGGGAAGGTAGCGACACTCCTCTCACACAGGTCATTGCAGGACTCAACACCCTGCGAGCGTTCATCTTCCGCGCAGATTCCAAGGCCCAGATACTGGCGTGGCGCAAAAGCAAGGAGCTACGCCCATGGACTGCGGCAGACGTCGCATGGACCAACCGGGAGACCCTGAAGCAATTCGTGGATAGCCTCTACGCGCGTACGGGCTTCATGACTTACACCCGAATCTGGGTTGCTCACAAAAGGGACCTCGAGGTCTTCGACGACGACGGTACTCTCGCAGCGGCTGCGATCTCCTTCAAGAAGTCAGATATCCAGGAGCATAACATCGTGGCGGCGGGTTGGCTCTTCGGGAGCCACAGCACCATGAACACGGATGATTTGGCCAAGGTGATCAACAATCACGAACTCGTGAAGAATCACTGTGTGGTCCAGCTCCGCATCCGCGAGATCCAGCTGGTGAAGAGACGAGGACGGCGCTCTGAGTCGGATGACTTCCGCAACTGGCCAAGGGCAACCCACACCATGTGTGGTGAATTGAAGTCCACGGTATGCCGAGTCGCCATGAAAGACATGTTCAACAATCAAGCTGACACGGTGAGACTTCTTGGGAAGCAAATGCGGTTCATGCCGGATGCCCTTGACCAGCGATTCCACCATCCCCCCTCCGAGCTGGCAAATCTCAGCTCCATGGCAGCACACCAGATCGCGTTTGAAAAGAAAATGGTCACCCAAGGGGTCTACTCCATCATGCAGCTGGACGTAGAAGTCCCAATTTGGAGATTGACACTGCGAGAAGTCATCATGAACCTTCGGTCGTTCGACAATCCGGACTACACATTGTTCGTGTCCGTCGATACGGACAAGTTTGATCGCAATCGCACCTTCTTTGTCTTTCACCCCAAACGACAGGTCGAAGCAAGGGAACTAATCTCCAAGCTTCCCTTCTTCTGCAGCAAGAAGCTCGATCACAAGTGCCAAGGCTGGTTCACCCCAGAGGCCTGGTCCCAAAACGAATTCTACGAGGTGGACTGGGAGACTGGTCTGGTTCGGAGCAAAGAAGAGCTCGAAATGGGGCAGCTTGCGCAAGCAGGCGCTCACTTTCTGGACCTCGACGAAGACAAGATGGTTGGTCTGTCAGCCGAGGATGTGGGATGGGAAGGTTACGTGGACGAACACGGGAACATGAAGCCGGTTCCGCTTCTGAAATTCGAAGTAGAAATGATGGCCAATCCCAGCACCCAGAACGGTGACAACGGAACAGTTGCGACGTTCGCCACAGCCACTGTAGCACAGCAAACCGCCCACATCAGCGCGGCTATCGGTAACACGGCAAAGCACAAATCGGCAAGACCCCAACTGTTTGCAACGGACCCAACCGCCAAGACCGACTTCGACCCGGACGATCCTGGCAACAGCATCCCTGAAGAGGACGAACAAGAAACCGACGAGAGCGACCAAATGAAGGGCCAACGATCGGGTGAAGGAGACGAAGACGGAGACAGTTCCGGCGACACCGACGAGGACGAGAGCAAGGAGGGCAGCTCGGGAGACGCCGCGATGGCAGATCCAATGGACACCGATACAATTGCAACCATGGGCCAAGGAGCCAACAACCAGGAGTAAAAAAAAAACACATATATACACACAGAAGAGACCGGATGAGACAGAAGCGAAAACGCGAAACAACAGCCACAACACGAAACAGCAACAAACACGACAAGCATCAGCGCACAATCACACACTCAACAGGGGTGAACAGATAAGCTGTATACACATCCTCACTACAAGCGACGAACAGACGAACGAATCAAGAGGACTACACCACTAAAATAGTGGACCAACAACAACCACGAATTCTGGCAAGGACCAGAGCTGCCAATCTATACCACAGTGTACTAGAAACGGCAAGATGACAGACGACACTGTCGACACAGAAGCGAGTAGGCTAAACGATGCTTGCAGGGATGCGATGACTACGAAGTCGGGAGATACGATACGAATTGTATTTCAGAACGCATCTCAGATCCCCATCCATTCATACCAACAGAAGAATGAAGAGATCTTTGACTTCATCAAGACGAGCAATCTGGACGTGCTATGCATGGCAGAGACCAACGTGAGATGGGACTACGTTCAGCCGGCAGACCAGTGGGCCGAACGAGGGCGACGGATGATACCCAGGTCAAAGCACGTGTTCTCATACAACACCCACGAAACAAAACGCGATCCTAGAATCTACGGTGGAGCAGGAGTAGTGACGACTGCCCAACTGGCAGCTCGCACCTTTCAACACGGTGTCGATGAGAGTGGTATGGGCCGATGGTGCTGGACACTGTCGGAAGGCAAAGGTGGCAAGTCCCTCAGAGTCATCGCGGCCTACAGGCCGTGTCGATCCACCAAAGGAGACAACACGGTATGGGCGCAACAAGTGAGGGCGCTGGCCGAGGAAGGCCGAGTCGAAGACCCTCACGAAGCTTGGGCCAAGGACTTGCAGAACGAACTACGACGATGGAAGGCACAAGGAGAGGCCATTGCCCTGGGAGTGGACCTGAACGACGATTCCCTGGATAACGTAATATCCAGACAGCTCACCGCAGTTGGTCTGAAACACGCAGTCGAGGGCCGTATTGGGCCAGAATCACGCAGGGCTACCCAACAACGGAACCAAGGGGAAGTGCCAATTGACGCCATCTACGTCTCGGACGGAGTACAAGTGTCCAAAGCAGGCTATCTGGCGTTCGGGTCTGCCATCCCATTGGACCATCGCGCAGTCTGGCTGGACATCAGCTTCTCCCAGGTCTTGGGATCAGGCATCAAGCCGGTGAAATCCGGCTCTCCAAGACGGCTCGTGCTAAGTGATGCGAGGGCGGTGCAACGCTACAATGATGCGCTCCTCGAGGAGTACGGGAAACACAGCATACAACGGCGAGTGGAGAAGATGCTGAAGACGGCGAAAGCCCAAGGATGGACGCTGATGCGTGATCAACGATCACAGTTCGACAAGCTCCTGGAACAGATCAATCAGATACGAAGGTTTGCAGAGAAGGGATGCAGAAAGCTCAAAATGGGCGGAGTCGCATGGTCCCCGGAAATGCAGCGTTCTCGTAACGTGATCAAGCACTGGTCTTTAGAGGTGAAGCATCTCTCTGGAATGAAAGTCAGTTCTTCCCTGCGACAACGTACCAAGAAGCTAGTCGGTCTGGTCGAAGGCGAGTCCCTGCAACACGCACAGCACATGCGCACTGAAGCCTACAAAACCTACTACGCCCAGAAGAAGGATCACCAAAAAGCACGACAAGACCACCTGGTGCAAATGCCTTGGCAGCGACATGACGCGAACGAGCAGGAGTATGAGGCTGCCCTCAAGACGCTGATGAATAGGGAACGACAGCGCGAACAAGCTGGCCGTCTACGAGCGGCGTTTGGGCGCGGCAAGTCCATGACCACGAAAGTACTGTTCACCGACGACGCCGGACAGGTACACGAGTGCGACGAACAACACGAGATCGTCTCCGCCTGCATCAGAGAGAACAAGAAGCGGTTCTCACAGGCCAACCGCACCCAATGTATGGTCGGACCAGGCAAAACCCTCATGGACCGCATCTGGGTCCCGGAACTAGCGAAACAGTTGATCGCAGCAGAAGGACCGTGGCCGTCTTCGATCGATCCGATGGTCCGAACTCTTCTGGAGTGCCTCGAGCCTGTCGACTCAGACGATACCCAGCTGGAGGTGAAAGATCATGCGAAGGCCTGGCGCAAGCAGACAGAACTCACAAATTCCGAACCGAGTTGCCCGCACTTTGGGCATTACAAGGCGGCCGCACAGAATCCCGCACTTGCCCGCGTGGATACCATCCTAAGAGAGATCCCGTATCAAACTGGCCATTCTCTGAAGCCGTGGCAATGTATCACCGACGTCGAGATACTCAAGAAAGCGCAAGTGTTCAATATTGAGAAGATGCGCACGATTCAACTGATGGATGCGCAGTTCAATTTGAATAACAAGCGACTCGGCAGACAAATGATGCGAACAGCGGAAGCGGCAGGATGGCTGTCAGGATTCCAGTTTGGAAGCAGGAAGCGCAGGTCGGCGATGAGTGCAGCGCTGAACAAGCGACTCACCATCGATCTGGGATATCAGCGAAAAGTCGCGCTGTCCTTTTGCTCCAACGATGCGAAATCGTGTTACGACAGAATCGTTCCAAACTTCGCCGCGGCAGCGATGATGGCTGCAGGGGCCAATGCTTCGGCCACACGGTGCATGTTCAAGACCCTTCAAGACGCACGACACTTCATCAGCACAGCCTACGGTGTCTCCAGCCGGTACTACGAGAAAGACGCGGAATGCGATATGCATGGAATCGGCCAGGGTAATGGAGCAGGCCCAGCGATCTGGGCTGTCATCAGCTCGGTGATGTTCAAAGCCATGACCCGGCTGGGACACACGTCGTCGCTGATTACTCCGTCAGGAGAATATATACCCATACTGGGGTCGGCCTTTGTTGACGACACGGATTTGATCAGAATCGAGCTACCGCAACGAAACGACGCAGATGTCTCCAGCTTTCGAAGGACGGTTCCAGACTGGAGCTGCCTTCTTCAGGTCACAGGAGGAGCTCTGGTTCCAGAGAAATCAGCCTGGTGGGCCACGCAGCCAGCGTTTGTCAAGGACAAATGGGTGTGGAGCGACAGCGAGACTTCGGTGACCATCAGCATTGACGATGGCCGAGGAGGAAGTGCAGTAATCCCGAGCAGGACGATGTCACAGCCAGTGTTTACACTGGGGGTGTTCATCTCGTTCGATGGGGACAACGAGGAGCAAATCCAGACCTTGCGGACGAAAGCAGAAGACTTCGGCGGAAGGATGCGCATGGCGCAGATCTCCCCGGACGACGCAAGGTCGGCTCTTACCCTGCGGTTCATGAAATCCATCGAGTACGTCATGCCGGTTGTCCAGCTCACTCCTCTGCAGTGGCGATACATCATGGCCCCAGCCTTGCTGGCAGCCTTGCCAAAAATGGGATGCTCGCGGACTTTGCCCCGGGACTTAGTGTACGGCACGAAGTCGCTCGGCGGTTTGGGTATCGTCAATCCGGTGAATTCTCAGCTGATTGCACAGATCCAGCTGGCGTTCGACGAAGTGTTCCAAGAAACTCAGACGGGCAAGATGATTGTCTGCTCTATACAAGCACTCAAAGAAGAGCTGGGGGTGGGAGGATCTCTATTCCAGCGCTCGTTCTCCAGCATGGGGCACTGCGCAACCAGATGCTGGGTATCCGGCCTATGGAAGCAGCTTCAGGGAACAAGTATTGAGGTGTGCGAGTTCTCGTCATCTTGGAAGCTCCAATGGAAAGGAGATGCCTTCCTCATGGATCTATGGACTCAGCAACACGTGAAAGGCGCACAGCTCTACCACCTGAACATGGTTCGCCACAAGATGGGGGTGATGCGCATGTCGGACATTGTGTCAGCAGATGGCACCAGAATACTGCCTGAAGCGCACGATGGCACTCTGACGTCCGGAATGCCACAGCGATGGGCACGACAACCCGAACGGCTTCCCAGTGGCTGGTGGAAGGAGTGGCAACAATGGTGCAAGTCGATGTGCTTTTGAGGCCTGCTTCTGGACAAGCCCCTCGGCAGATGGCAGAGAGAGGACGGGACTTGGCGCTGGTGGAAGGCACCGTACCAGGACGATATTTTCGACTTGGACGTTGAACCAGTTCTTCGCTATCGACCTCTCCCACGACGGCGCACCCGACGCCGGCAGTACTCTTTGGCCACGCCTGCTACTGTGGTCCCAGCCGGCCTCAAACGAGTCTCGGTCGTTTACACTGACCAGGGCATCGAATGGGACGGTCATATCGGATTGACGTGTCCTCTAGAGGAACCGGCTCCTGCATACGAGCCAATCGAAAACATGCGAGGGACCATCCCCATGCAGGAAGTGGCTCGGGCCGCGAACAGGGGCAATTTGGTGCTTGTGAGCGACGGTTCGTTCAAGGATCAGCGGGGCACTTCGGCATCAATCGCTTATGATGTACAGTCGAAGGAGTATGTCTACTGCCAGACGTTCGTCCCAGGGCCTCCAGAGGTCCAGAGCGCCTAAAGAAGCGAACTCGCCGGAATCTGGGCGTCCCTGGCAATGGTGGCAGAGCTCCCCGGATTACAGGACGACTGTACCATCACCATAGCTCTTGACGGTAAGCAGGCGCTCCTACAAGCTCAAGAGAACTACCTGAGACCGCACCAACGACACTGGGATATCCTCACCGAGATCCGACAGCTCCGACGCTGCATCAAGGCCACGCTGAAATGGGTGTGGGTGAAAGGCCATCAGGATGACACAGGCAGGAAACTAACGCTATTGGAACGGCTCAACGTGGAGATGGACGCGAAAGCAAAACAATTCTGGTCCGACACGGGCTCCAGGCCACACGTGAAAACCTGGGTGACTGCCACAGGTCGATGGAGGCTCCGCCTGCGTGACGCCGACCATTCTCATGTGGATCCTGAGGCCATGAACGAACTCCTTCAAACGGCATCGGCGATGCAATACTGGTCTACAAAATTCCAGTGGAATCAGAACCAGGTTCGCCAGATCGATTGGCGCGTGTACAAGACGGCGCGGCAGTCCAAGCTGAACCGTGGGACGGTGCGTTTCATCTCCAAGTGGGCTTCCGGCTTTGTGGGGGTCAACCACAAACTCCATCACGAATGATTCTGGCCTGCTTGCGTGCTCAGGATGCGAAGTGGAGCACTCTCAGGCACACAGATGACAGTCTTCTATTGCTTATCTGTTGTTGGTGTATTGCTGATACACTCCTTGTTGTGAACCAGATTGTGACCGCATGCCATGAATCCAACAAAGACACATGCTCTGTTCGTTTTTCCCTTTGTGTTGTTTCAGCCACAAACACTCCGCCTCGGTTACTTATGACTGTACGGTCACAGAATCTTTGACCAATACGAGCTACGCAACTCGTTTGACCCTAAAACTTGCTCTATCAGACTGGCCAACTACAGACGCCGAAGTGCAAGTTCTGCAATCACGACGAGACCACTCAACATGTTCTCCGGTGCCCGGAGCATCACGAAGCGTGGACTGAGGCTACTTCAGGCCTCATTGATCGCATGGTGACGATTGGAACAGCCCCAAGGCTGGTCCAACGCATGTGGGTTGGTCTCGTGAAATGGAGAAGGAACACTCGGGCCAGCGATGTGCAAAGTGAAATTGGGTGGTACCCTCTCATGCTAGGGTTTCTCCATGAGGATTGGGCTCTACATCAGGCCCGCTGGATGACGACGCATGAGTGCCGGTACCCAGACGCCAACTCTTGGGCTTGGGAGGTCGTGCGGTGGATCTGGAAAATCCCCTGGGAAATATGGTTGGCACAGAATGCGAAAGTGCACGGCGAAGAACAGCATCCTACGGTACAGGACTTGCGGCGCAAGGTTCGCCGAATGATACAGGGTGCAAGCCAGGATATGAACGAAGCGGAGATGCGGCTGTTCCGGGAAGGACGCCATGTCGAACATGGCACCGAGGTTCAAATGCAGCAGTGGGTGAACGCTATGATAGCCGTTCATGCGGCGGTGAGAGCGCGGCGTCGATCGCGGTCAATGCATGCTGAGAGGCGGGCGTTGGCGGCTTGGTTGGGGCTATCATAGTCGAAGACACACGACAGCTCGCTCAAAGCACGGCCCTACGGGGCCTGCGGCGGCAAGGGTAAAGCCTTATGGCACATTTCTAATGTAATCACTGAGTTATTGATTTAGCTTGCAATGGTGAGTATTCGTTCAATCAGTCATTGCTGGACATGCTTGAAGCGATCTCCTTGAGGGATGAGCGAGATAGCTACGACTACGTATGATACTACCAAGTAAGCTGTGAATGCAAAACGTGTCGGATAACCAGAAATCTCCAACCTCCTTGAACATCAGCATCTTCCGCAGCATGAGCAGCTCGTCGACAAGCGGCCAGCGAGCCCACATCGATCTACCAAACGAGTGGAATGAAAGCGATCGGCTTTCGCCGTCACAATCGTCACAGAACTCGGCTCATCCAGCCGCGTCTGTCGCTGCAAGATCACTACCGCTAGATGTCAATCGCATCGTTCCAAATTTACCTCGCGTTCGACATCTGGTAGATCGCGTTCGGCCTCCAGGAACGATTTCGCGCCCTTGGACGCACCAAAATCACCTCCACCGTTGCATCAGCGCACGATGTCGAACCGAAACTTCGGACACACGCCGAGTACCTCCAGCAGCAGTGGGACGCGCAACGGTAACAGCTCTTCTTGCTCTCAGTTTGTGTGCTCCAGGCAAGAAGCCGAGCGTTGCATGGTGGAACGACGGCACGGAAGATGAGCCTTCGGCGAACAGATCCATGGGTACGCCCCGCGCTGCAAGCTATCGTCATCGGCACTGTCAAACCAACGCTCCTCTTCACGCCAGACTCGCCATCACAAACAAGCAACAACAGCAGTAGAACACACATGATCAACGAAGAGTGAGATGATGGTGGTCATGAAGTCGGACATGGTGACAAAGTAAAGCAGAGTGGAGTGAAGTGCTCCATGCAAGACAACATAACCTATATAACTAAGCTGATGATGATAGCGATATCGATTGATGCTGAGCACCTTTGAAGGAGAGCAGAGTATGGTGGCTACATGTAGCCTCCCTAGCTTTGGATGTTGGAATACTGGATTGTTGATCTTGTTCGAGTTGTGCACTTTCTTCCCACCTTGTTGTGTGTTGTCCAAAACACTCATTCGGCGAAGTTGGATTGAGCAGAAACGAGAATGCAAATGGCTCTCAGTTCACTGTTCGGGTCATTTCGCCGATCGAGAAATCTGATGCGAAGTGGCATCCACGATACAAAAACACGGTCTTGTGCCAAAAATCACAAAGATCGTGTGATTGGGGTGGATGGAGGTCGGCACGATCCCTTCGTCCACGCTCACCAACATGGAGACTCTGAGAGAACTCCACCGAAGACGGCACCATGCTCCACGATGCTGAGCAGTCCACCACACTGAGCACTCCACGGTGTGCGGATCCATGCCACGAACCCACACACAACAATGAACAACAACGCAGAGGTGATGAAGCGAAGAGAGATTGAAGTCAATTGGGAACATGTTCTCCACCCTGCTTTCCTGTCAAAATTCTCCATTCGGTCCTTTGGCACAGCGTCGGCTGACCATTCCTCACTTGCAGCACACCATACTCTATTCAGGTTGAATCGGGCAAAGCAAGATGGGCTTCTTTGGTCCATTGAATGGCTCCAGCAATGCTGACATCAACATGGACATCAGCGGCAACAACTTCAATGATGGGGACATGCAGGGTGGTGGGGGCGACGATGGCAGCAACTTTGGGGGCGTTTCCTTGGATGATGATCAGTCACAATGGTTCCTCTCAAGATGCTGCTCATCCATCACACACCTGTCCAGAACAAAGCAGGACACACTGTGAATCCATCAGTTGGCCCCTGTCAGGAATCGGGTGTTGTGAAACACCGAATTGCCGCACCTCCCAAGAGTGTGGAGTTGAGCATTGTGGAATGCTACATTACCGCACCTCCCAAGAAGTCAGGAGTCGAATGTCATGAAATGATACATTACCGCAACTCCCACGTTTGATCATTGTGACACAGAAAAATGTGAGCTGCACGTAACTTGTGGTGGAGAACGCCACGTGCCGAATGCGAACCGGACTATGGTGTCCGTGACCTCAATGCAGGAATGCCAATCACACGTGTATGTCGCAGGGGGCGGGGATGTTGGAATCGTGACCAACATCACGATACGAGCGACTACGGCCCCCATGTCGCAACCAATGAAAAAGAGTACTGGAGGAAGGCCAATGTCACGAAGTGTGAGACGGCCTGTGAACGAACCAGTGATGACGAACTTCCAGGAAGCCGGTGAAGTGATCGGCGAAGTAATGGGAGAAACGACAGGAGAAGCATCGGAGAAGATCGGAGATGATCGGAGATGTTTGATGGTCGAGGAGCTGAATGAGCTCCCAACCAAGGTGCTCCTGTGACGAGTGGGAAATTGTGATCTGATCGAATGAACCGATCTGTATGATGCCTACGACTCGGCGATGTCTACGCTAATGAAACTATTGGTAGAGGGCAGGAGATGGGATATCTGAGATGCATGATGAGATGCATAATGAGATGAACCAATACTGCAAGATGAGATGTACATGGAGTACATGCTGCATGACATGATGAAGCAGGAGGACAGCACTGCATGAGCAAGGGCAAGACTGTGTGCTACTGTGGATTATGTATGCTTTGGCAAATGGAATTGAAAGTGATGATATTGTACTCACAGTTCCAACAATGCAATAACAGGAATAGGTAACCAGAGACTACAACTAGAGACTGGGGTACCCCGGATTTCCAACACGTTTCGAAACGTTATGATTGAAATCCAACGTTTCCACCACCACCAACACTAGCCAACATCACCATCATCAACATGACCACCATCTACACTCAAGAACATCGCGAGTAATGGTCCCCTGTGTGAAGAGAGAGGAGAGCAAGCCGCTCTGGAGCATGATGCTCCTTGCCAATGAACGCCAAGATCGGCATGGCAACCCTCACACGAATGACGATATCAAGACGATGATGATGATCGAATCGAGCATCACCGCGAGTCCACCAGCAGAGTGGAGACCGCAGCTGAGGCAAGTACAGACACTACTTGTATTGCTGGAAGCAAGGAGGCGCTCGGAACACGCGCATTGGAAGAACTGTCCATGGTCATGGGACCATGAAGTCAAGGAAGGCATGGAGACCTTCACGGCTGTGTTGGAGTACGAGAGCGAGCTGTACGCAAGAAGAGAATCGGACGCAGCAGACCACGCTCTCGGATGCATCGGATTCAGCAGACTGCGCCATGAGGGCGAGATAGCTGAAGGAGCTCAACAAGATGCAATAGAGGAAGCAATGAGAGCTTCCAACCTACCCTGCAAGAATGGAGCTGCCTCATTAACACTCGGTCAATATGGAAGCCGAGATGGACGAGGAGCAACACAGATCGCTGATGCTGAACGTCTGTGCGCATGGCGCGCGCGACTCAATCGAGCATGAGCATGCAAGCAGGGATGATAAGGTAAAGGACGATCAAGACCTACGCAGGAATTGGCATGGCCCATGATCGCGATCACATCAAGAGTGACGCGAGGAGCAGCAATGGAGAGCACCGAGATGATCACATGGCACCGACTGCCATCGAATGATACATGCTCGAGTGCTGGCTGCGATTCCTACTGCGAGATGATCGAGGAGGCAAGAATGCAATCTACCAGCCATGAATTGGCGACAACAACGAGAACAGCAACACAGGAAGTGTGTGCTTCGACGAGAAGGGAAAGCGCTGGAACAGGCTGGACGGGAGGTCCTTCTGCGCTTCGATCCCAGGGTCAATACGAAAGACGAGGAACAAGAGGTGTCCTCGCCATCGGAGAAGACAATGATTTCAGACACCCGCAGAGCCATGAGCCTCATCTACGACCGCCACCGTATCAAACACGGTTATAAGTGCGCACGAGGCAATGGCAGTAAGAGAGTGAGAGGAAGATGACACTAACAACGGATCGGTCGGTTCAGGAGCAGATGTCCTAACCGCGATGCCCACGATAGTGAGATGAAGGAAGCCGGGTCGGCCAAGGTCGCGACAGACGGGATGGACGGGATGGTTGACATCGCTCTCATCACAAACGACGAGCCGATGCCCATGCCCATCAACGAAAATGTGGTCGGCATCAAAATTGTGACCAACACGAAATTCGTGGCCATCACCGAAATCGCGAACAACGACCAAAATGTGACCATGTGAAACCACACGATGATGCGCGACGACAACGCGATCACGAACAACATGGCACTCGTAACAATCAACAATGATGGGGTTTCCGACTTCGACAGCGGAACACCAGTCAACGACTATGAGTGGACCAGGGAGGAGATAGCTGAGTACACTCCAGGAGTGTATAGCTACTACGGGTCTACGAACGATCACGATGGAGTGGATCAACAGACAACCCTTTTCATCCGAGAATGAAGAGGAAGACGGCAACGCCAACTACAACGAAGGCAAACGAGTGATGAGGAGCGCAGAGGACTGCACATGGATGCAGGTCCGATCTGCCTCTTGGCTCGATACTCGTTGAGCAGCATGACGTCTGCCAACAATGTGCGCGTCGAGCTTTCGATGATCTGCTACGAAGCGATCGACGAATTCGAGAGTCGACTGTGCAGATGAGTGCACCCATGCAGGTTGCACTACATGATGCATGAGATTGGCGTGCGGAGCGCACTCGACGTGGCTCGCAATGTGTACACAATCAATGACATGCTGGAGAACAGCAACCTCACTCCAATCCAACAGATGCTGATTGGATACAGAAGTCGCATGCAAGCGGTATGGACCGCACGAGTGAACCTGGTGATGACCAGGATCCTAATCACGATGAACGTGACATGGATGGATACGTCATGTGGGCAATTCGAGCGTATTGAGAATGCCAGCAGGTCAGTACTGACAGACCTGGGAGATGACGACTCTACTACAGGGATGAGTACCCCAGATAGAAGAGTGACTTGGGAGCGACGTGCGGATACCATCCGAAGCATGGAGACCAACGACGCTGATCAGAGCAGAAGAGCCGGAGACGATACAGATACAGAAGACGCTGCTCGAGGGCAAGATGACTTGCTCCCTACCCAAGGGGACAATGAATCGTACGATGATGACGACGATGAATCCAGAAGGGACGATGAGACGGGACGAGACGATCTGGTCGAGGACGCACCAAACACAGTCCCAATCGCAGAACCTGTCGTGCACATGCCGAGGATGCTGAGTGCTCTCGAGGGATGCAACAATACACCCATCCGAAGGAAGAGCGAGAACTCGGATCAGGTGGAGAATCAGAATCAGAGAACGATGAGGGGTATGAGGCCACTCGACGATGACTACCACACTACCGGCAACAGGAGGACCCAACATTCACACAGAAGGGTCAACATTCAACAGAGATATCGCAGGCATGACGATTGACACCACTCATGAGAAGATGAGCCTGGGTGACTTCATCACTGCGAACCAAGCATTGAACTACATACAGAACGAAGAGAGGGATCCGAGCAACCAAATGTCGCAATTATTCTGGATCCAACCACAATTGACGAATGAAGGGGTCATGTGGATCCCAAGAAGAGCAATGAATGGCAGGAGGCCATGGCAGTACGGTTCAGTGATATAGCCATGACATGAGCATGGCTGATGATCTAGAAGAACCGGATGCCGAATGATCGGCGAGATACTACGAGCACAGATATGAGATCGATGTGCGATGAGAATGAGATCGATGAGAGAGAGACTCGAATCTGGAAAGGATACAACTATGAGAGTGCGAGCCATGAACGGCGGATTCCAGATACAGTGAGTCAAGACGCATCGATAGACGAGCAATGAGAGAGACGCGGCATGTCGGATGAAGAATCGAATGACAGAGCCGGAAGGGAGGAACCTCAGATGAATGGAGGATGAATGGTAGGAGGCCACCAACAACTCCCACGACGAAGAAGCTGCAGCATGATGAATCGATGCTATCCAGAAGAGGATGAAGGCGATCGACAACGCGGTTGCAAGGCAACACGACAACAGAGCTGGCAGCTGACCACAATGTACCAATACCCAACAAGGGTGACGAACGAAGCATCAGAATCAGGAGATGACGATGGCTGCGCAACTGCACAGGAGACGAAGACTGCTCCAGTGGCAACAGACGGACCCAACTTCGAACAAGACGGGTCAATCATCAACAAGGACGTCGCAGGCATGAGGATCGATGCTATCCAATGGAGGATGAGAGTGATCGACTTCATCGCTGCAAGTCAGGATGTTGAGAGCGAACGCGACGGCAAGAGAGATTTGTGCACATCAACACTGGAATGATGCCGAGTCTATGAGCGCCTGAGGAGTGCCAGGATCATGTGGATCCTGATGATCGGAAGGGACGAAGTACGAGTGACCCGGAGGCAATCGCTGAAAGCGAGGACCTTGAGTACTCTCCCATGAGACCAGTGGCGAGGATGCCACGGACGATACGCGGCTTGGCACCGCACAACAACGCGCCAGAACACCAGTCCGACTCAGATTCAAGCAGTGGAGGTGGTGAGTCAGCTGAGGAAGCAGAGAAGACCCCAGCAACCACGAGAGAGGGAATGAGACGTCCAAGCATGCATACACGGCTATGATGCTGGACCCCACCACATCCAAAGAATGCTGGGACCATGCGGATCCAGCGAAGCAAAGTGAAAGAGATGGCAGGAGGCCATCAACAAGGAGTTCTACGAAATGATCAGACGAGGAGTCTGGCAGAAGATCAAGATGAGCGAGATGCCGAGGGATCGGCAGTGAGTGAAGATGAAGTGGGTCTTCAAGGAGAAGAGATCTACATGCAGTGTCCCAAGAGAAAGGAACACGAACCGGATGGATGCCTGCCGCTGAAGAAGACCATCTATGGGTCGGTGCAGAGCGCGAGGCAATGAAATGAGGAGCTTGTGAACACATTGACCAAGCTTGGCTTCTGGCAGAGCAAGGCGGATCCATGTCTGCTAATCCGGAATCAGGAAGGGAGCCTCGTCCTCATCAGGACGTACGCCGACGATCGCCTGTGCATCGGAAGCACACGCGAGCTGAAGCAATCGGTGAAGAACATCAAGGGAGAGCGATTTGGAATCAGGATCGAGAATGGTCTCGAAGACTACTTGAATTGCCACATCGGATCCAACGAGAGCAAGACCAACTGCTGGATGAACCAGCCACTCATCATTCAAGAAGAACAACAAAGCTTCAAAGATATGGAACACCTGGCATAAGTGGCCAAGGGATCCAGAGGAACAACGAAGCACCCAAGGTCGATATGGATCGACACAGCAGATACCACAGTGGTGTGGGTGTGCTGCTATACCTGGTGAAGCATTCGAGACCAGACATCGCGAATGCCATCCGAGAACTGACGAAGGTGTTGGATGGGCCAACGACCACAGCATACGAGGAGATGCTGAGAGTGACGAAGCTCGTGTCGGACACGAGTATATGGATTGAGGATGGAGAGACCTGTGGATGTGATGGTTGACAACATGAGAGCGATCTTCATCGCTACCAACCCATCGACATCAGCCAGGACGAGAAACATCGACGTGTGCAATCACTTCATCAGAGAACTGATTGCGAACAAGGAGGCGAGAGCTTGATTCGTGAAGTCAGAGGACAACATCTCTGACGGGTTCACGAAGACTACAAGAAAGGAGATCTACGATCGGCACAAGGGGAGCATCATTCAGCCCAGGTCAGCATTGGACTGAACAAGGTGGATGATATGGTCGGAACGGCAATTGGAAGGGTGTCAGGAATCGGGTGTTGTGAAACACCGAATTGCCGCACCTCCCAAGAGTGTGGAGTTGAGCATTGTGGAATGCTACATTACCGCACCTCCCAAGAAGTCAGGAGTCGAATGTCATGAAATGATACATTACCGCAACTCCCACGTTTGATCATTGTGACACAGAAAAATGTGAGCTGCACGTAACTTGTGGTGGAGAACGCCACGTGCCGAATGCGAACCGGACTATGGTGTCCGTGACCTCAATGCAGGAATGCCAATCACACGTGTATGTCGCAGGGGGCGGGGATGTTGGAATCGTGACCAACATCACGATACGAGCGACTACGGCCCCCATGTCGCAACCAATGAAAAAGAGTACTGGAGGAAGGCCAATGTCACGAAGTGTGAGACGGCCTGTGAACGAACCAGTGATGACGAACTTCCAGGAAGCCGGTGAAGTGATCGGCGAAGTAATGGGAGAAACGACAGGAGAAGCATCGGAGAAGATCGGAGATGATCGGAGATGTTTGATGGTCGAGGAGCTGAATGAGCTCCCAACCAAGGTGCTCCTGTGACGAGTGGGAAATTGTGATCTGATCGAATGAACCGATCTGTATGATGCCTACGACTCGGCGATGTCTACGCTAATGAAACTATTGGTAGAGGGCAGGAGATGGGATATCTGAGATGCATGATGAGATGCATAATGAGATGAACCAATACTGCAAGATGAGATGTACATGGAGTACATGCTGCATGACATGATGAAGCAGGAGGACAGCACTGCATGAGCAAGGGCAAGACTGTGTGCTACTGTGGATTATGTATGCTTTGGCAAATGGAATTGAAAGTGATGATATTGTACTCACAGTTCCAACAATGCAATAACAGGAATAGGTAACCAGAGACTACAACTAGAGACTGGGGTACCCCGGATTTCCAACACGTTTCGAAACGTTATGATTGAAATCCAACGTTTCCACCACCACCAACACTAGCCAACATCACCATCATCAACATGACCACCATCTACACTCAAGAACATCGCGAGTAATGGTCCCCTGTGTGAAGAGAGAGGAGAGCAAGCCGCTCTGGAGCATGATGCTCCTTGCCAATGAACGCCAAGATCGGCATGGCAACCCTCACACGAATGACGATATCAAGACGATGATGATGATCGAATCGAGCATCACCGCGAGTCCACCAGCAGAGTGGAGACCGCAGCTGAGGCAAGTACAGACACTACTTGTATTGCTGGAAGCAAGGAGGCGCTCGGAACACGCGCATTGGAAGAACTGTCCATGGTCATGGGACCATGAAGTCAAGGAAGGCATGGAGACCTTCACGGCTGTGTTGGAGTACGAGAGCGAGCTGTACGCAAGAAGAGAATCGGACGCAGCAGACCACGCTCTCGGATGCATCGGATTCAGCAGACTGCGCCATGAGGGCGAGATAGCTGAAGGAGCTCAACAAGATGCAATAGAGGAAGCAATGAGAGCTTCCAACCTACCCTGCAAGAATGGAGCTGCCTCATTAACACTCGGTCAATATGGAAGCCGAGATGGACGAGGAGCAACACAGATCGCTGATGCTGAACGTCTGTGCGCATGGCGCGCGCGACTCAATCGAGCATGAGCATGCAAGCAGGGATGATAAGGTAAAGGACGATCAAGACCTACGCAGGAATTGGCATGGCCCATGATCGCGATCACATCAAGAGTGACGCGAGGAGCAGCAATGGAGAGCACCGAGATGATCACATGGCACCGACTGCCATCGAATGATACATGCTCGAGTGCTGGCTGCGATTCCTACTGCGAGATGATCGAGGAGGCAAGAATGCAATCTACCAGCCATGAATTGGCGACAACAACGAGAACAGCAACACAGGAAGTGTGTGCTTCGACGAGAAGGGAAAGCGCTGGAACAGGCTGGACGGGAGGTCCTTCTGCGCTTCGATCCCAGGGTCAATACGAAAGACGAGGAACAAGAGGTGTCCTCGCCATCGGAGAAGACAATGATTTCAGACACCCGCAGAGCCATGAGCCTCATCTACGACCGCCACCGTATCAAACACGGTTATAAGTGCGCACGAGGCAATGGCAGTAAGAGAGTGAGAGGAAGATGACACTAACAACGGATCGGTCGGTTCAGGAGCAGATGTCCTAACCGCGATGCCCACGATAGTGAGATGAAGGAAGCCGGGTCGGCCAAGGTCGCGACAGACGGGATGGACGGGATGGTTGACATCGCTCTCATCACAAACGACGAGCCGATGCCCATGCCCATCAACGAAAATGTGGTCGGCATCAAAATTGTGACCAACACGAAATTCGTGGCCATCACCGAAATCGCGAACAACGACCAAAATGTGACCATGTGAAACCACACGATGATGCGCGACGACAACGCGATCACGAACAACATGGCACTCGTAACAATCAACAATGATGGGGTTTCCGACTTCGACAGCGGAACACCAGTCAACGACTATGAGTGGACCAGGGAGGAGATAGCTGAGTACACTCCAGGAGTGTATAGCTACTACGGGTCTACGAACGATCACGATGGAGTGGATCAACAGACAACCCTTTTCATCCGAGAATGAAGAGGAAGACGGCAACGCCAACTACAACGAAGGCAAACGAGTGATGAGGAGCGCAGAGGACTGCACATGGATGCAGGTCCGATCTGCCTCTTGGCTCGATACTCGTTGAGCAGCATGACGTCTGCCAACAATGTGCGCGTCGAGCTTTCGATGATCTGCTACGAAGCGATCGACGAATTCGAGAGTCGACTGTGCAGATGAGTGCACCCATGCAGGTTGCACTACATGATGCATGAGATTGGCGTGCGGAGCGCACTCGACGTGGCTCGCAATGTGTACACAATCAATGACATGCTGGAGAACAGCAACCTCACTCCAATCCAACAGATGCTGATTGGATACAGAAGTCGCATGCAAGCGGTATGGACCGCACGAGTGAACCTGGTGATGACCAGGATCCTAATCACGATGAACGTGACATGGATGGATACGTCATGTGGGCAATTCGAGCGTATTGAGAATGCCAGCAGGTCAGTACTGACAGACCTGGGAGATGACGACTCTACTACAGGGATGAGTACCCCAGATAGAAGAGTGACTTGGGAGCGACGTGCGGATACCATCCGAAGCATGGAGACCAACGACGCTGATCAGAGCAGAAGAGCCGGAGACGATACAGATACAGAAGACGCTGCTCGAGGGCAAGATGACTTGCTCCCTACCCAAGGGGACAATGAATCGTACGATGATGACGACGATGAATCCAGAAGGGACGATGAGACGGGACGAGACGATCTGGTCGAGGACGCACCAAACACAGTCCCAATCGCAGAACCTGTCGTGCACATGCCGAGGATGCTGAGTGCTCTCGAGGGATGCAACAATACACCCATCCGAAGGAAGAGCGAGAACTCGGATCAGGTGGAGAATCAGAATCAGAGAACGATGAGGGGTATGAGGCCACTCGACGATGACTACCACACTACCGGCAACAGGAGGACCCAACATTCACACAGAAGGGTCAACATTCAACAGAGATATCGCAGGCATGACGATTGACACCACTCATGAGAAGATGAGCCTGGGTGACTTCATCACTGCGAACCAAGCATTGAACTACATACAGAACGAAGAGAGGGATCCGAGCAACCAAATGTCGCAATTATTCTGGATCCAACCACAATTGACGAATGAAGGGGTCATGTGGATCCCAAGAAGAGCAATGAATGGCAGGAGGCCATGGCAGTACGGTTCAGTGATATAGCCATGACATGAGCATGGCTGATGATCTAGAAGAACCGGATGCCGAATGATCGGCGAGATACTACGAGCACAGATATGAGATCGATGTGCGATGAGAATGAGATCGATGAGAGAGAGACTCGAATCTGGAAAGGATACAACTATGAGAGTGCGAGCCATGAACGGCGGATTCCAGATACAGTGAGTCAAGACGCATCGATAGACGAGCAATGAGAGAGACGCGGCATGTCGGATGAAGAATCGAATGACAGAGCCGGAAGGGAGGAACCTCAGATGAATGGAGGATGAATGGTAGGAGGCCACCAACAACTCCCACGACGAAGAAGCTGCAGCATGATGAATCGATGCTATCCAGAAGAGGATGAAGGCGATCGACAACGCGGTTGCAAGGCAACACGACAACAGAGCTGGCAGCTGACCACAATGTACCAATACCCAACAAGGGTGACGAACGAAGCATCAGAATCAGGAGATGACGATGGCTGCGCAACTGCACAGGAGACGAAGACTGCTCCAGTGGCAACAGACGGACCCAACTTCGAACAAGACGGGTCAATCATCAACAAGGACGTCGCAGGCATGAGGATCGATGCTATCCAATGGAGGATGAGAGTGATCGACTTCATCGCTGCAAGTCAGGATGTTGAGAGCGAACGCGACGGCAAGAGAGATTTGTGCACATCAACACTGGAATGATGCCGAGTCTATGAGCGCCTGAGGAGTGCCAGGATCATGTGGATCCTGATGATCGGAAGGGACGAAGTACGAGTGACCCGGAGGCAATCGCTGAAAGCGAGGACCTTGAGTACTCTCCCATGAGACCAGTGGCGAGGATGCCACGGACGATACGCGGCTTGGCACCGCACAACAACGCGCCAGAACACCAGTCCGACTCAGATTCAAGCAGTGGAGGTGGTGAGTCAGCTGAGGAAGCAGAGAAGACCCCAGCAACCACGAGAGAGGGAATGAGACGTCCAAGCATGCATACACGGCTATGATGCTGGACCCCACCACATCCAAAGAATGCTGGGACCATGCGGATCCAGCGAAGCAAAGTGAAAGAGATGGCAGGAGGCCATCAACAAGGAGTTCTACGAAATGATCAGACGAGGAGTCTGGCAGAAGATCAAGATGAGCGAGATGCCGAGGGATCGGCAGTGAGTGAAGATGAAGTGGGTCTTCAAGGAGAAGAGATCTACATGCAGTGTCCCAAGAGAAAGGAACACGAACCGGATGGATGCCTGCCGCTGAAGAAGACCATCTATGGGTCGGTGCAGAGCGCGAGGCAATGAAATGAGGAGCTTGTGAACACATTGACCAAGCTTGGCTTCTGGCAGAGCAAGGCGGATCCATGTCTGCTAATCCGGAATCAGGAAGGGAGCCTCGTCCTCATCAGGACGTACGCCGACGATCGCCTGTGCATCGGAAGCACACGCGAGCTGAAGCAATCGGTGAAGAACATCAAGGGAGAGCGATTTGGAATCAGGATCGAGAATGGTCTCGAAGACTACTTGAATTGCCACATCGGATCCAACGAGAGCAAGACCAACTGCTGGATGAACCAGCCACTCATCATTCAAGAAGAACAACAAAGCTTCAAAGATATGGAACACCTGGCATAAGTGGCCAAGGGATCCAGAGGAACAACGAAGCACCCAAGGTCGATATGGATCGACACAGCAGATACCACAGTGGTGTGGGTGTGCTGCTATACCTGGTGAAGCATTCGAGACCAGACATCGCGAATGCCATCCGAGAACTGACGAAGGTGTTGGATGGGCCAACGACCACAGCATACGAGGAGATGCTGAGAGTGACGAAGCTCGTGTCGGACACGAGTATATGGATTGAGGATGGAGAGACCTGTGGATGTGATGGTTGACAACATGAGAGCGATCTTCATCGCTACCAACCCATCGACATCAGCCAGGACGAGAAACATCGACGTGTGCAATCACTTCATCAGAGAACTGATTGCGAACAAGGAGGCGAGAGCTTGATTCGTGAAGTCAGAGGACAACATCTCTGACGGGTTCACGAAGACTACAAGAAAGGAGATCTACGATCGGCACAAGGGGAGCATCATTCAGCCCAGGTCAGCATTGGACTGAACAAGGTGGATGATATGGTCGGAACGGCAATTGGAAGGGTGTCAGGAATCGGGTGTTGTGAAACACCGAATTGCCGCACCTCCCAAGAGTGTGGAGTTGAGCATTGTGGAATGCTACATTACCGCACCTCCCAAGAAGTCAGGAGTCGAATGTCATGAAATGATACATTACCGCAACTCCCACGTTTGATCATTGTGACACAGAAAAATGTGAGCTGCACGTAACTTGTGGTGGAGAACGCCACGTGCCGAATGCGAACCGGACTATGGTGTCCGTGACCTCAATGCAGGAATGCCAATCACACGTGTATGTCGCAGGGGGCGGGGATGTTGGAATCGTGACCAACATCACGATACGAGCGACTACGGCCCCCATGTCGCAACCAATGAAAAAGAGTACTGGAGGAAGGCCAATGTCACGAAGTGTGAGACGGCCTGTGAACGAACCAGTGATGACGAACTTCCAGGAAGCCGGTGAAGTGATCGGCGAAGTAATGGGAGAAACGACAGGAGAAGCATCGGAGAAGATCGGAGATGATCGGAGATGTTTGATGGTCGAGGAGCTGAATGAGCTCCCAACCAAGGTGCTCCTGTGACGAGTGGGAAATTGTGATCTGATCGAATGAACCGATCTGTATGATGCCTACGACTCGGCGATGTCTACGCTAATGAAACTATTGGTAGAGGGCAGGAGATGGGATATCTGAGATGCATGATGAGATGCATAATGAGATGAACCAATACTGCAAGATGAGATGTACATGGAGTACATGCTGCATGACATGATGAAGCAGGAGGACAGCACTGCATGAGCAAGGGCAAGACTGTGTGCTACTGTGGATTATGTATGCTTTGGCAAATGGAATTGAAAGTGATGATATTGTACTCACAGTTCCAACAATGCAATAACAGGAATAGGTAACCAGAGACTACAACTAGAGACTGGGGTACCCCGGATTTCCAACACGTTTCGAAACGTTATGATTGAAATCCAACGTTTCCACCACCACCAACACTAGCCAACATCACCATCATCAACATGACCACCATCTACACTCAAGAACATCGCGAGTAATGGTCCCCTGTGTGAAGAGAGAGGAGAGCAAGCCGCTCTGGAGCATGATGCTCCTTGCCAATGAACGCCAAGATCGGCATGGCAACCCTCACACGAATGACGATATCAAGACGATGATGATGATCGAATCGAGCATCACCGCGAGTCCACCAGCAGAGTGGAGACCGCAGCTGAGGCAAGTACAGACACTACTTGTATTGCTGGAAGCAAGGAGGCGCTCGGAACACGCGCATTGGAAGAACTGTCCATGGTCATGGGACCATGAAGTCAAGGAAGGCATGGAGACCTTCACGGCTGTGTTGGAGTACGAGAGCGAGCTGTACGCAAGAAGAGAATCGGACGCAGCAGACCACGCTCTCGGATGCATCGGATTCAGCAGACTGCGCCATGAGGGCGAGATAGCTGAAGGAGCTCAACAAGATGCAATAGAGGAAGCAATGAGAGCTTCCAACCTACCCTGCAAGAATGGAGCTGCCTCATTAACACTCGGTCAATATGGAAGCCGAGATGGACGAGGAGCAACACAGATCGCTGATGCTGAACGTCTGTGCGCATGGCGCGCGCGACTCAATCGAGCATGAGCATGCAAGCAGGGATGATAAGGTAAAGGACGATCAAGACCTACGCAGGAATTGGCATGGCCCATGATCGCGATCACATCAAGAGTGACGCGAGGAGCAGCAATGGAGAGCACCGAGATGATCACATGGCACCGACTGCCATCGAATGATACATGCTCGAGTGCTGGCTGCGATTCCTACTGCGAGATGATCGAGGAGGCAAGAATGCAATCTACCAGCCATGAATTGGCGACAACAACGAGAACAGCAACACAGGAAGTGTGTGCTTCGACGAGAAGGGAAAGCGCTGGAACAGGCTGGACGGGAGGTCCTTCTGCGCTTCGATCCCAGGGTCAATACGAAAGACGAGGAACAAGAGGTGTCCTCGCCATCGGAGAAGACAATGATTTCAGACACCCGCAGAGCCATGAGCCTCATCTACGACCGCCACCGTATCAAACACGGTTATAAGTGCGCACGAGGCAATGGCAGTAAGAGAGTGAGAGGAAGATGACACTAACAACGGATCGGTCGGTTCAGGAGCAGATGTCCTAACCGCGATGCCCACGATAGTGAGATGAAGGAAGCCGGGTCGGCCAAGGTCGCGACAGACGGGATGGACGGGATGGTTGACATCGCTCTCATCACAAACGACGAGCCGATGCCCATGCCCATCAACGAAAATGTGGTCGGCATCAAAATTGTGACCAACACGAAATTCGTGGCCATCACCGAAATCGCGAACAACGACCAAAATGTGACCATGTGAAACCACACGATGATGCGCGACGACAACGCGATCACGAACAACATGGCACTCGTAACAATCAACAATGATGGGGTTTCCGACTTCGACAGCGGAACACCAGTCAACGACTATGAGTGGACCAGGGAGGAGATAGCTGAGTACACTCCAGGAGTGTATAGCTACTACGGGTCTACGAACGATCACGATGGAGTGGATCAACAGACAACCCTTTTCATCCGAGAATGAAGAGGAAGACGGCAACGCCAACTACAACGAAGGCAAACGAGTGATGAGGAGCGCAGAGGACTGCACATGGATGCAGGTCCGATCTGCCTCTTGGCTCGATACTCGTTGAGCAGCATGACGTCTGCCAACAATGTGCGCGTCGAGCTTTCGATGATCTGCTACGAAGCGATCGACGAATTCGAGAGTCGACTGTGCAGATGAGTGCACCCATGCAGGTTGCACTACATGATGCATGAGATTGGCGTGCGGAGCGCACTCGACGTGGCTCGCAATGTGTACACAATCAATGACATGCTGGAGAACAGCAACCTCACTCCAATCCAACAGATGCTGATTGGATACAGAAGTCGCATGCAAGCGGTATGGACCGCACGAGTGAACCTGGTGATGACCAGGATCCTAATCACGATGAACGTGACATGGATGGATACGTCATGTGGGCAATTCGAGCGTATTGAGAATGCCAGCAGGTCAGTACTGACAGACCTGGGAGATGACGACTCTACTACAGGGATGAGTACCCCAGATAGAAGAGTGACTTGGGAGCGACGTGCGGATACCATCCGAAGCATGGAGACCAACGACGCTGATCAGAGCAGAAGAGCCGGAGACGATACAGATACAGAAGACGCTGCTCGAGGGCAAGATGACTTGCTCCCTACCCAAGGGGACAATGAATCGTACGATGATGACGACGATGAATCCAGAAGGGACGATGAGACGGGACGAGACGATCTGGTCGAGGACGCACCAAACACAGTCCCAATCGCAGAACCTGTCGTGCACATGCCGAGGATGCTGAGTGCTCTCGAGGGATGCAACAATACACCCATCCGAAGGAAGAGCGAGAACTCGGATCAGGTGGAGAATCAGAATCAGAGAACGATGAGGGGTATGAGGCCACTCGACGATGACTACCACACTACCGGCAACAGGAGGACCCAACATTCACACAGAAGGGTCAACATTCAACAGAGATATCGCAGGCATGACGATTGACACCACTCATGAGAAGATGAGCCTGGGTGACTTCATCACTGCGAACCAAGCATTGAACTACATACAGAACGAAGAGAGGGATCCGAGCAACCAAATGTCGCAATTATTCTGGATCCAACCACAATTGACGAATGAAGGGGTCATGTGGATCCCAAGAAGAGCAATGAATGGCAGGAGGCCATGGCAGTACGGTTCAGTGATATAGCCATGACATGAGCATGGCTGATGATCTAGAAGAACCGGATGCCGAATGATCGGCGAGATACTACGAGCACAGATATGAGATCGATGTGCGATGAGAATGAGATCGATGAGAGAGAGACTCGAATCTGGAAAGGATACAACTATGAGAGTGCGAGCCATGAACGGCGGATTCCAGATACAGTGAGTCAAGACGCATCGATAGACGAGCAATGAGAGAGACGCGGCATGTCGGATGAAGAATCGAATGACAGAGCCGGAAGGGAGGAACCTCAGATGAATGGAGGATGAATGGTAGGAGGCCACCAACAACTCCCACGACGAAGAAGCTGCAGCATGATGAATCGATGCTATCCAGAAGAGGATGAAGGCGATCGACAACGCGGTTGCAAGGCAACACGACAACAGAGCTGGCAGCTGACCACAATGTACCAATACCCAACAAGGGTGACGAACGAAGCATCAGAATCAGGAGATGACGATGGCTGCGCAACTGCACAGGAGACGAAGACTGCTCCAGTGGCAACAGACGGACCCAACTTCGAACAAGACGGGTCAATCATCAACAAGGACGTCGCAGGCATGAGGATCGATGCTATCCAATGGAGGATGAGAGTGATCGACTTCATCGCTGCAAGTCAGGATGTTGAGAGCGAACGCGACGGCAAGAGAGATTTGTGCACATCAACACTGGAATGATGCCGAGTCTATGAGCGCCTGAGGAGTGCCAGGATCATGTGGATCCTGATGATCGGAAGGGACGAAGTACGAGTGACCCGGAGGCAATCGCTGAAAGCGAGGACCTTGAGTACTCTCCCATGAGACCAGTGGCGAGGATGCCACGGACGATACGCGGCTTGGCACCGCACAACAACGCGCCAGAACACCAGTCCGACTCAGATTCAAGCAGTGGAGGTGGTGAGTCAGCTGAGGAAGCAGAGAAGACCCCAGCAACCACGAGAGAGGGAATGAGACGTCCAAGCATGCATACACGGCTATGATGCTGGACCCCACCACATCCAAAGAATGCTGGGACCATGCGGATCCAGCGAAGCAAAGTGAAAGAGATGGCAGGAGGCCATCAACAAGGAGTTCTACGAAATGATCAGACGAGGAGTCTGGCAGAAGATCAAGATGAGCGAGATGCCGAGGGATCGGCAGTGAGTGAAGATGAAGTGGGTCTTCAAGGAGAAGAGATCTACATGCAGTGTCCCAAGAGAAAGGAACACGAACCGGATGGATGCCTGCCGCTGAAGAAGACCATCTATGGGTCGGTGCAGAGCGCGAGGCAATGAAATGAGGAGCTTGTGAACACATTGACCAAGCTTGGCTTCTGGCAGAGCAAGGCGGATCCATGTCTGCTAATCCGGAATCAGGAAGGGAGCCTCGTCCTCATCAGGACGTACGCCGACGATCGCCTGTGCATCGGAAGCACACGCGAGCTGAAGCAATCGGTGAAGAACATCAAGGGAGAGCGATTTGGAATCAGGATCGAGAATGGTCTCGAAGACTACTTGAATTGCCACATCGGATCCAACGAGAGCAAGACCAACTGCTGGATGAACCAGCCACTCATCATTCAAGAAGAACAACAAAGCTTCAAAGATATGGAACACCTGGCATAAGTGGCCAAGGGATCCAGAGGAACAACGAAGCACCCAAGGTCGATATGGATCGACACAGCAGATACCACAGTGGTGTGGGTGTGCTGCTATACCTGGTGAAGCATTCGAGACCAGACATCGCGAATGCCATCCGAGAACTGACGAAGGTGTTGGATGGGCCAACGACCACAGCATACGAGGAGATGCTGAGAGTGACGAAGCTCGTGTCGGACACGAGTATATGGATTGAGGATGGAGAGACCTGTGGATGTGATGGTTGACAACATGAGAGCGATCTTCATCGCTACCAACCCATCGACATCAGCCAGGACGAGAAACATCGACGTGTGCAATCACTTCATCAGAGAACTGATTGCGAACAAGGAGGCGAGAGCTTGATTCGTGAAGTCAGAGGACAACATCTCTGACGGGTTCACGAAGACTACAAGAAAGGAGATCTACGATCGGCACAAGGGGAGCATCATTCAGCCCAGGTCAGCATTGGACTGAACAAGGTGGATGATATGGTCGGAACGGCAATTGGAAGGGTGTCAGGAATCGGGTGTTGTGAAACACCGAATTGCCGCACCTCCCAAGAGTGTGGAGTTGAGCATTGTGGAATGCTACATTACCGCACCTCCCAAGAAGTCAGGAGTCGAATGTCATGAAATGATACATTACCGCAACTCCCACGTTTGATCATTGTGACACAGAAAAATGTGAGCTGCACGTAACTTGTGGTGGAGAACGCCACGTGCCGAATGCGAACCGGACTATGGTGTCCGTGACCTCAATGCAGGAATGCCAATCACACGTGTATGTCGCAGGGGGCGGGGATGTTGGAATCGTGACCAACATCACGATACGAGCGACTACGGCCCCCATGTCGCAACCAATGAAAAAGAGTACTGGAGGAAGGCCAATGTCACGAAGTGTGAGACGGCCTGTGAACGAACCAGTGATGACGAACTTCCAGGAAGCCGGTGAAGTGATCGGCGAAGTAATGGGAGAAACGACAGGAGAAGCATCGGAGAAGATCGGAGATGATCGGAGATGTTTGATGGTCGAGGAGCTGAATGAGCTCCCAACCAAGGTGCTCCTGTGACGAGTGGGAAATTGTGATCTGATCGAATGAACCGATCTGTATGATGCCTACGACTCGGCGATGTCTACGCTAATGAAACTATTGGTAGAGGGCAGGAGATGGGATATCTGAGATGCATGATGAGATGCATAATGAGATGAACCAATACTGCAAGATGAGATGTACATGGAGTACATGCTGCATGACATGATGAAGCAGGAGGACAGCACTGCATGAGCAAGGGCAAGACTGTGTGCTACTGTGGATTATGTATGCTTTGGCAAATGGAATTGAAAGTGATGATATTGTACTCACAGTTCCAACAATGCAATAACAGGAATAGGTAACCAGAGACTACAACTAGAGACTGGGGTACCCCGGATTTCCAACACGTTTCGAAACGTTATGATTGAAATCCAACGTTTCCACCACCACCAACACTAGCCAACATCACCATCATCAACATGACCACCATCTACACTCAAGAACATCGCGAGTAATGGTCCCCTGTGTGAAGAGAGAGGAGAGCAAGCCGCTCTGGAGCATGATGCTCCTTGCCAATGAACGCCAAGATCGGCATGGCAACCCTCACACGAATGACGATATCAAGACGATGATGATGATCGAATCGAGCATCACCGCGAGTCCACCAGCAGAGTGGAGACCGCAGCTGAGGCAAGTACAGACACTACTTGTATTGCTGGAAGCAAGGAGGCGCTCGGAACACGCGCATTGGAAGAACTGTCCATGGTCATGGGACCATGAAGTCAAGGAAGGCATGGAGACCTTCACGGCTGTGTTGGAGTACGAGAGCGAGCTGTACGCAAGAAGAGAATCGGACGCAGCAGACCACGCTCTCGGATGCATCGGATTCAGCAGACTGCGCCATGAGGGCGAGATAGCTGAAGGAGCTCAACAAGATGCAATAGAGGAAGCAATGAGAACTTCCAACCTACCCTGCAAGAATGGAGCTGCCTCATTAACACTCGGTCAATATGGAAGCCGAGATGGACGAGGAGCAACACAGATCGCTGATGCTGAACGTCTGTGCGCATGGCGCGCGCGACTCAATCGAGCATGAGCATGCAAGCAGGGATGATAAGGTAAAGGACGATCAAGACCTACGCAGGAATTGGCATGGCCCATGATCGCGATCACATCAAGAGTGACGCGAGGAGCAGCAATGGAGAGCACCGAGATGATCACATGGCACCGACTGCCATCGAATGATACATGCTCGAGTGCTGGCTGCGATTCCTACTGCGAGATGATCGAGGAGGCAAGAATGCAATCTACCAGCCATGAATTGGCGACAACAACGAGAACAGCAACACAGGAAGTGTGTGCTTCGACGAGAAGGGAAAGCGCTGGAACAGGCTGGACGGGAGGTCCTTCTGCGCTTCGATCCCAGGGTCAATACGAAAGACGAGGAACAAGAGGTGTCCTCGCCATCGGAGAAGACAATGATTTCAGACACCCGCAGAGCCATGAGCCTCATCTACGACCGCCACCGTATCAAACACGGTTATAAGTGCGCACGAGGCAATGGCAGTAAGAGAGTGAGAGGAAGATGACACTAACAACGGATCGGTCGGTTCAGGAGCAGATGTCCTAACCGCGATGCCCACGATAGTGAGATGAAGGAAGCCGGGTCGGCCAAGGTCGCGACAGACGGGATGGACGGGATGGTTGACATCGCTCTCATCACAAACGACGAGCCGATGCCCATGCCCATCAACGAAAATGTGGTCGGCATCAAAATTGTGACCAACACGAAATTCGTGGCCATCACCGAAATCGCGAACAACGACCAAAATGTGACCATGTGAAACCACACGATGATGCGCGACGACAACGCGATCACGAACAACATGGCACTCGTAACAATCAACAATGATGGGGTTTCCGACTTCGACAGCGGAACACCAGTCAACGACTATGAGTGGACCAGGGAGGAGATAGCTGAGTACACTCCAGGAGTGTATAGCTACTACGGGTCTACGAACGATCACGATGGAGTGGATCAACAGACAACCCTTTTCATCCGAGAATGAAGAGGAAGACGGCAACGCCAACTACAACGAAGGCAAACGAGTGATGAGGAGCGCAGAGGACTGCACATGGATGCAGGTCCGATCTGCCTCTTGGCTCGATACTCGTTGAGCAGCATGACGTCTGCCAACAATGTGCGCGTCGAGCTTTCGATGATCTGCTACGAA